>OX465587.1:14439491-15799082 GCA_950022655.1 Alentia gelatinosa
AGCGCTCTAACGCCGCCCGTAACCACACCACAGCTCGGGACTCCAGGGGCAGTTACGTACAGCCCGGTCGTAGACAGAAACCACCACGTCTGGGATTTTCAGTTCAGCATCCTACACAAAACCAGGGGAACGGATATTATATCTGCATATCAACAAGAGCTAAGTGTGCATTATCAAATAGAGATATTGGCCTTTAAAGACCAAATGAACAGGTGGACATCCTTAAAACTCAATACAGTTCAAAGGTCAAAGTTAATTACTATGATAAAAAGGAAGTCCCCCTGGATGGATGGATGGATGGATGGATGGATGGATGGATGGATGGATGGATGGATGGATGGATGGATGGATGGATGGATGGATGGATGGATGGATGGATGGATGGATGGATGGATGGATGGATGGAGGGAGGGAGGGAGGGAGGGGAGGGAGGGAGGGAGGGAGGGAGGGAGGGAGGGAGGGAGGGAGGGAGGGAGGGAGGGAGGGAGTTTGAGCACGGATGTGATTGGGACAGTAAAAGCAGAGGAAATATTTTTGGATGGATGGATGGATGGATGGAGGGAGGGAGGGAGGGATGGATGGAGGGAGGGATGGATGGAGGGAGGGATGGAAGGAGGGAGGGAGGGAGGGATGGATGGATGGATGGAGGGAGGGAGGGAGGGAGGGAGGGAGGGAGGAGGGAGGGAGGGAGGGAGGGAGGGAGGGAGGGGAGGGAGGGAGGGAGGGAGGGAGGAGGGAGGGAGGGAGGGGAGGGAGGGAGGGAGGGAGGGAGGGAGGGAGGGAGGGGAGGGAGGGAGGGAGGGAGGGAGGGAGGGAGGGGAGTTTGAGCACGGATGTCATTGGGACAATAAAAGAAGAGGAAATATTTATGTGCAATTTACTGCTTAGAGGGACTGAGAAAACATGGAAAACACATCGTTATTGCCAGGAAATTGGGCTGGGGTGTGTGGGAAAGATTGACCACAATTTATAGGTGTGAATGAGGCCCAAGTCATTGCTTGTTTTACACAAGAAAAAATAATTTTTACAATTTGAAATGAAGGAAAAGATTTCCTTATACCATCTCTGTGGAATATAACTTACCAGGTACTGGGTGTACCTCTGCCACAGACGGGGGATGAGACAGTGCGTTGTCAGCGCGCGCTCAAATATACACTGTATCCGCGCTGGCTCTCCGTTCTCCAACTCCACGTCAATGTAGTCTTCAAACTTAGTAAGGTTTTCTGCCTTCGTCTGTAAGGTACACGAATAATCTTAAAATAGTCTGAATTTGGCTTTTTACAACAAAAGCTACCAGAGCATTACCAGTCATTACCTGGATAAATTAATAATGAACTCCACAACTTCTCGGAGCTACTCAGTAACAACCTACTTGATAGCTGGAATATTAGATAATAGCAAAATCGCGCTTGCGATCGATAACTGATGCAAATCTTTTATATTTTTCTCCAGAATTTGTTTTTATATATGCCGGCATATACTTCCTGCACATTTTGACACGTATTTTTCTTGTAAGAAGAAGACCGACGCCGTTTATGTTTTTGGCAAAGTGTTGTGGAGTTATTGGAAAAATTAGTACATATGATTTCAGCCATCCCCTCTGTCGCACACCTACCACAGAATCCTCAAGAGGTAGGAGTTTCTCCAGCTTTGCCAGGGCCTTCTCGTACATGGGTTTCACCTTCTCCTGTTCTTCGTCTTCTGCAAACTCCTTGAATTCTTCCCATGTGGTTTGCATGCCTGTACAAGGAAACAAACCCTATTTAATCCTGTTTTACCCAACTTGTTCGATAAAATATAGATTTTGTGGCTATATTTTTTAATTTAGAAAGTCATGGCATCCTTCATTTGCATGATACAGTAGCTTCATTTTAATTGACGAATTTTTCTGAATCGACATTCATCTGGTTTTAGATTATACACAAAGACCTAATTTGAATGAATACATTTGAACATTTAAAAATCACCAGGTGGTCCTACTGTGAATTGTAGGATAGGGGCCCACCCATAAAGTGCATATACAGAATTTCTGAACTTTTTGACCCCCCACCTCCCTCCTGATCGTGTACGCAGTAGAATAAAGAGGGAGCATACGCAAAATTTCCAAAAACTTTGACCCCCCCCCCCCCCCCCCCCTCCGTGCGTACATACTTTATGGATGGCCCCATATGCCTTTAAAAGTGCAGAAACGTGTAAGGTTGATTGTTGACAATTGTGTTTTATCCTTCTGATTTTCAGTACAACGGTTTGTTTGTTTGGGTAGTTTAACGTCCAATATGTTCTATTAGGCTTACTTTGGGTTTGATGATGATTGAATCTATAAAGTGAATTAAGGTAGAAATCTGAACCCTAAACATTTACCGAAGTGAGAGATCTTTTAGTGCCCACACCACATAGACATGGTATTGAGAACGATTGGCCTGTGATATAGCAGTAAATCTACCTTTCAGTATATCTACTCACTGTTTTAAGGGTACGGACAGCTGCCTGCGGAACACCGACACCACCTTCTTTGTCTGTGCCTTCTGCTGCTCCTGCTGTTCACCGGTCAGCACAGCACCAGGCGCCGGCTGAAAAGGTGCACTTTACTTTCATCCAATGTTACCACAGACAACGAATAGAGTTCAAGCACCAACAGATTTGGTTTCACATGGATGTTCGGAAAGCCTGGGTTGCCTCGTATTTCAATAGTCATGGAGAGTTCTTGGCCATTTTGAGGTGACTAGAAACATGGCAAGTAAAATGGGTCATTGTTTGAAAGTGTGTTACGTTCTCTCAATACGCAAAGTCATTTTATGGCGAGATGTAATAATAATTGGCAAAGCCCACAAGGTGAGATTCAGAATACAGTATAGGCCACATGGGGTCAAAACAATTGAAGGCACTTTAAAAGCTTTACTCAACAAACGCACGTGAAATAGAATTTAACATGGCTGCTGTAGCCCATCGAAAACAGGGAATCCCTCACCCTAGTGGCTACTCCAGGTTAAATAAAAGAAGAAAAATGAAGAAGAAAAAAAAGCTTCAAGTCGTCCAAGTTAAAGATCAAAGAACCAGATGAGAATATATCCCAGTCTCGGGAACTTTATACCAAAGATTTAAGCGACGAGACGAAATGTACCTCTGGTCTCAACCGAAGCTAAAAAAGAGGAAAAAAGATCTTTAAATCCAGAGGTGATTTTTCAAAACTGACTAACCTGTAGCCCGGCGAGGATGGCATTTTCGTACTCTCTGTATGCCTCCCAGATCATCCAGCCCTTGGCGACGTTCAGGCCCGTAGCGGTGATCGCTCGCTCACACACCCTCCTGACGTTCTCCAGGCCACCCTCTGCCGCCATCCCACCGATCGAAAACTGGATGAACTCCAACCACAAGTCAACAGCTGGAAGGATTCGTTAAGAAAAATGGCGTATGAGTCACAAATGTAGCCGGAATGATGCGTACAAGTAGGTGTGTGTATCCAAGTCTGTATTTATATTAACATGGTGAAAGATGTAAAGGGAAAGCTTAAGTATTTAAATGGGTAAGTAGGGAGGTTCAGTAGGGAATCATAGGCTCTGCCTGACTTGGGCAATTTAGCAGGAATAACAATGTTTAATTCTGAAAATGAAAATATGAATTTCCACAGAAACACTGAAAACTGGCATCTCCGTAAATGGACTTTTATGAAATAATTATTTGTCCTGATATGTATTCCGTTATTGTTCTATACATTTAATTATCTATTCTTGTTCAGTACGTTACATGCTAATAACAGGTATGAATTCAGTCATATTATATTGGGCAATTCAAAACAAAAGTTATAAGAGTTCAGAGTTCGATAAATGATTTTTTCAATTGGGGAAATTATATGAAAAAAGAATTGTTTGCCCTGACAGCAATCACTCAACGCAGCAGATCCTTATAATCATTTATAGTAATTCATGTAGAAATATCAGTTTGTATTGTTCAAGTATTGATGACAATATAATGATATTTGACGTACACGTGTAGTCTTTGATTCCCCGCTCAAACAGGGAAATTATATGAGATCTGTCGTCTTCCTGCATGACCTTCTTTTCGTCCTCGATCCAATCTATCCAAAGCTCTGTTTGAAAAAAAAGAATTGATATAATCAAACGGTTCTGGACTAGTCAGCATGTGTCTAAAATCTACTCTAATAAGTCAATGTACATTTACATAAAAAGTAAATAAAACGGGTTTTTTCAAAAGTTGTGGAGTTAATTCATTTATTTATTGAGGTAAGGACTGGTAATGCTATGATAACTTAATCTTAGTTGGTTCCGTTGTAATTTTCAAACCGTTGTCTGTATTGGGGTTACTTTCTTTGGCTGGCATCACTTTGATATTGACTGTGGTACATCCAAGATTATATATAAAACGTCGCTCTCAAAACCGATATTTAACTCTCTCGATTTGTAACCTTCATTTTCAGGTGACGCTTATTTTAGTGAAATTATTTCCATTTTGTATGAGACAGCTTAGTATAGTTGAAGGACATTTTCTAGTAAAGTAGGACCCCGCTTAAAGGACACATCGTGTAAGGGCACACCCCGTGTAAATGGATACCTCTGCTTTGAACGGTTCCGTCTATTACATGCTTATGTCTCCCCGTGTATGAGGTACCCCGCGTCAGGGGACACTTTACCTTGGAACGGACGGCTCTACTGTAATTATTGGCCACGGAAAGATGTTGAATTGTCATTTAGTCGAAGGAAAATAGGTATACATAATACCATGGACTTAAAGGACTACAAGTTCCTGATAATACCATAATCGTGAAGAAGTGAAGTGCAACAGAATGTACCTACCTGCAGTGAGAGGGAAGATGGCTGCCATTCGTTCGCGGGCCTCCTGTAGCCGCGACAGTTCGCCTGCGATGCGCAACTTTTGTATAAGCTGAATGTGGCCATCATACTGGTATGGGTTGTCTATCACCTGAAACAGTTTAATATCCAACGCATGTACGCCAATAGAAAACTGATAAGTAATATGAAGTGTTGGGAGTCAGAGACCTGTGACGGGGGCTTTCTCGTGAAGAAGACGTTTTGACGTGTATTCTTTGTAAAAATGAAAACCAAAGCTAATGATGTGCATTTTGATTTCCATTGTAATTCATGTAATGCCGGGATTATAAGATCTATACAAGTGGTTACTTGTATATCAGAGCATTAATTTGACAGTTCTGCCGTGTATGGTTACAATTCCGTCCGGGCGCTCCTGTGTTTTTGTCCTTATTGTATGCGCATGTGGTGTAAGACAGAAGACAGGCCACAACTATCCTGGTTAATGTAAATTTTATTTTCTCCTCATAAACTACAACCCCCGCCCTCTCCCCACCCCCCACACACATATATCCAGCCGGATAATGATAGGAGAACACAACAAAGACCATGGGCATGGTGATATTGCATGTGAGATCTTAGGTCTTGCTCTACCCGGCCGGCGATATGGCAACAAAAGAGCACCAGATGGCCGCCGCACGGCGCTCGTGTTAGCCCAAGTATAGAAACGGTTTATAGACGCCCAGACCGATTTGAGGAGCCCTGGACGCTTTGAGCCTTTCTGTGGACGCCTTGAGTGTACCCTCTTGATGCCTTGAGCCTACTACCCCTTTTTGGTGGCGTTTGCCTCTTGTTGTAAAGACTTTGAAAAGTGCACTTAAAATGGTTTATAGTCCTTTATAGACAACTCTAATCTAACCTGAACCCGCCAGTCGGGTAGGCTCAAGGCGTCCAAGCGGTGGGCTGATGGTGTCCACGTTTTCGAGCTGACAGGAGACTCATACGGTAAAAGGCTCAAGGCGTCCATTTTCCCATAAAAACCGATGCGGTGGATCAGGTCACACACTCACTGGCGGAGACCGCACGGATAAAAAAACTAATGAATTAGCTTTCCCCGGTAACTGGCCGGCGGTAACCGGACCGGTGGGTTGGTATATCGGTATTACTGTTGTTGGCACACAACCGACAGAGTCAGATAACTGGCAGTCTGGTGGAACAGGCCCTAATTACAGATGTGGTCTGCCTCACATTTTCTTTTACTCACTTAAGTGATTTAAACGTGCCAACTCAAAGAAAATCAGTTGTTTTGACGATTTGTTGACATCGAATCTATGGTCTAAACTGGGGCCATCACATTCTCATTTGATCTGAAATTTTCAGGGAACTTTAATTTTATCAAGAGAAGTGACTCGGAAGTACTTCTACTCACATATTAGATATTATTGTAGAATGTTTGAACGGTCCCATAGACTTAGCATTGCGCAGATGGCCGTTCCCCTGTCAAAAGACGGGTTCGTAGTGCCACCTACTTTCAGGCTGACATGACGAATTGTTATGATTAATATCTTGGCTAATATTGCACCTAGAATCTCCAAATAAAAACTGAAATAAGGAATATTTAATGAAGAATTCAATTCCCCTAATAATAATAGTGTAGATATTCAACAGAATATTGAAATAGAAAGTGTGCCATTCTTAGGAGCGGCGCCGATGTCACGCAACGTAGTAACGGGTACGTCCGGCCGCAAAAATGAGCACTGCGCCTCTCGGTTTTCTCGCTATGCAGTTTGCTTTTCCGAAAGCGGTGCAGTGCACTCTTTCACGCTCGAAGGGTTTAGCAACTGTTCACTCGAATACCAGAGAACTAGGTACCATGGAGAACTCGGTACCAGGAGAAGTAGGTACCATGGAGACTTAGGTACCAGGAGATTTAGGTACCATTAATTCAACCTGGTGTAACTTTGTATAGCATAAAGATATTTTCATTCCGATTTTTGCATCCGATAGCCCTATATTTCAGCTTCTAATTAACACCTGGATCAATGAATTATTCAAAGTATAAGTGCCCCAAAATAGAAAAGTCGCGCAGGTCACGTTTATGGCCGTTGTAGCGGCCGTAATACTGTGGCCCTGCCCAAGACTTCATCAAGATGCTGTTTGCTCTACCGTACCTACCAGAGCAACACATCAAACCTGCCTTCTACAAGCTGACTGCTGAGGTTCCAGATGAGCTACGTCCACTGATTGACTACATCAAAAAGCAGTGGATTGAGGGCTACTTCCAGCCGTTCAGCTGGTGTGTCTACCGTGAAGTCATCCGTACGAACAACGACGTGGAAGGGTGGCACAACAGGATCAACGAGAAGGCTAAGATAAGGAGGGATCTACCGCTCTACCTTCTGATCGGGCTTCTCCACGAGGAGGCTAAGCTGATCCCCATGACTCAGATCCTTCTGGCAGAGAAGAAGCTGCGGCGGTACAAACGGAGGCAGTTCCGTGAACTGCAGTCTTCTCTAGAGTCGCTGTGGGAGGACTACAAGAACCGTGACATCACAACAAGTGGCCTTCTCAAAGCGATCGCGAAGACCTCTGCTCCAAGCGAGTTGACTCTTGGCAACAGCTTCGCCGATAACTGAATGTATTCTGATTGTAAATGTTGATTTCTGTGCATCTTGTAACTTATGAATATATGTTTGTTATAGAAAAATAAAATAAGCTGTGTATACGGGACTCAAAGTATAAATTATGACTCTGTTACATTATTTATCAGGAGCAAAATGGAACTATAGTCATATAGTTCCTTCTTGCTCTAAAGTCACTCTGACTTTGGTACCTAAATCTCCTGGTACCTACTTCACCATGGTACCTAGTTCTCCATAGTTATCCTGGTACCTAATTCTCTCTGGTACCTAAATCTCCAGTTACAGTTCACTCTATTGAAACCAACGTTAAACCCACTGTAAATCTCTGGTAATATCTCAGTAAATATCCAACATAGAGACATCAAACAAAAAATGGTATGGAGATATAGAGCAGGGTAAGATGATTGGTGGGTTTTTTTTTGTATCAATTCCTCTTGCAAAGATTGCTTCATTTGGTCTTGTTTCCAGCAATCTGCCGAAATTGCTGGAAATAAATCTTCAAATGCAAAAAAAATTACACTTCTCTGCCACAAAGTTTATTCATATAACTTGTCAGAAGAACATCAAACTAAGGCCACTCAAAAAAAAAGCGCCCTCGTCATATTTTTCATGGCTTGGTGATGAGAAACTATTTTTTTTTTTTTAGTGGCCTAACCTTAATGGTGATTAGACCTCATGACCCTTTTCCGCCGTGACCCAGAGTCACCATGACCCTACTTCCTGGTCGTGGTGACCCAGTGTCATGGTCGTGGTGACCCTGTGTCCTGGTCGTGGTGACCCAGGACTGGTCATGGTGACCCTTCTTCATTTTAGTCAGGATAAATAGATCTATCATGAGTATATTTTATTTTTTGGGGTTCATTTCCCAATTTGTTGGTCATTGATGCAACAGACAACTAAACGACGACCATTAACCCACAGTGTCAATATGGAAGGCTAAGCTGATTCCTCTACGCAATGGACGCTGTGAGGATACGTGTCAAGTCCAGTGACAGCGCCATGTCTGCTAGGCGGTCTGCTACCAGTCGATTCGACAACCCACAAAATTGCCATTTATATCTTCCTATGGCATCAACAGTGTAAACTGAGACCAGCATCATATTCATCTGATCAGCAGCTATACGAGGGTATCAGACTTGACACGGTGGAATTCACCTACGCGCCCGTCTTCCCGCAGCAAGCCTTGCGCTGCGGCGGCGGATGGGATAGGACCGAGTCAGGTCTTCCTGGCGATCAAAAGCTCACACGGCGACTAGCACCTCGGGTCATTCGTGCCTACTCCCGTTACGTGCCCGCGTCCGCGGCCCGTCTTCCCGGCGATCAAAGGGTCATGGCGACTAGCACCTCGGGTCATGACGACCACAATTTTGCGCGAAAAACCGGGTCACGGCGGAAAAGGGTCAGAACGACCATTAACCCTTTAATTATGCATATTAATCATGTATGGTGAGTTCAAACAGGTATCAGACGATTCGCACTGACAGCCCATTCGCATCCGCCGTTTCGCACTGTAAACAAACCGATTCGCACTGGAAATCAAAACAATAACAACCCACGATGTGTCGCACATTAACGGAAAACAGCAAATTATCATATGTTCCCTTTCGTAAAGCACAATACAAAATGTCTGACTGTTTCTAACATGTATTCCCATAATTCCCAGTCCTTTTCTGGAGTTTCTACGTCCAGTATTCACAGAAATATGTGCCGTTTTTGGGCTCGCGGCGAACAGCGGAAGGTATATCGGCAAATACTGGTATATTCCCTTTCAAAAATTAAATATAAACTTCTGCATTGTGTTCTGCAGGGATTTAGCTAGCTAATGCTTTTTATCTGGAGTCTCTATGTTAAGTATTTCTTAAGTTATGAGGTTAGAAGTACAGAGACTCTGAGAGAGTCAAACCCAAGTTTGGTTGTTTACATTTTGCGCAAAGCATCGCTCCCATTCTAATCGCGAATTTGCAAGAACTGAAACTAATTTAGGTAATTCCAAGTAACTATGAGTGAATTAATCTGCTGGTGAAGGTCCTGCAAAGTGTTGTACTATTTTATCATTATCAAGGGTTAGTAAGACTTGGTTCGATTTTTCGTGCGAATAGGCTAGTGGAATGTCAGACAACTGACCGAAATCTCAACTGACACACTCCTATGTCGGACAACTGACACACCAAGTGAGACAACTGACACAATGTCGCGCTCGCAGAAAATTCTGTAACTAAAAACGGGAAATTCGCATTTTACCTTTCGTAAATCAAAATGTAAACTCAATGACTGTTTCACGGAATGCTGGACGATAAGCTTCGGAGCCGGCACGCCTCGCTTTTCCGCCATGAGCGGCGGACCATACGCTTTTACGCGTGTGGACGATACGATTTATTTTCGAATTTACGTCAGAACTCTGTGAGGAATTGCATTAGGGACTTCAAATAAAGACGGACCTGTAGCTAAGAGGGTTTGAAATGTAAATCTATTTCCATTTCTTTGATTATATAAGCATCAAACAAAGCCATACACTGATGGTTCACACTGATCTATGTTGTTCTCCTTTACTTGAAATTCGAGCGGCGATACACTGCACCGCTCCGTAAAATTTTCCCGTCGGTAGATCGAGCAGGGCAGTGTGAACCGCAGTGGACTGTCAATCTGGCAAAGGATTATCAGACGATTGCTATGACGAAATTCAAACGCTGATTTCTTCAGAACGATGAGGCCGATTGTCTTCATATTTGGAAGACTTATAGGTCACATATGTCCCTAACTCGTCTAAAGGTTTCATTGCCTAATTCCTATGGGAAGTGTGGAAAATGCTGTGTATGGTACGGCCCGTCGATCTATTCGACTGTCACTGTGTCAGTGAATCGCTACATTAACCAAGTCGCCACTCTGTACATTGCAGGTGATAACTCTGTGAATAATTGGTGTAGAAACACCAGGTAAAGCCTAATAGATGTCAAAATACATTCAGGAAACGATGGGTAGGTTTATAGGTTGATTCTCTAAAGGGAACTTATGTAAATTTGCCGCTATTCGTGTGACATTTTCTTCCGATCGCTATGTGCACCTATTATCACTCATGTGCGATCCTGTCAAGGACCGCACCTTTTCCGGGTGATTTCACTCACTTCTCATAAGAATTAAGACATGAAACTTTAACATAAGGTAGGGAAATGTGTAACCTATATTCGTTTCAAATATAAAGAAGATAGGCCACTCCGAACCACCGAAATTCGAAAACAAAGCGTATCGTCCGAGGTGGCCACGGCGCCAATTACCAAAAACGAATCGTATCGTCCAATTCACGAAGCTTATCGTCCCAAGCGTAAAGGCTTCCAGTCGTATGGTCCAAGTACCGTTTAATGCATGTATCCAGCTATCTATTAGTCGTTATATGGTGTTTCTATGCTAAATATTCACAGAGTTATGATCTGAGATGTACCCGATGTATACACAGCCCCCTGGCCGCCTGGGTATCATTCAAACTTAGATAACTTTGATGACAAAATTCGATTTTTCAGATAGAAAAACATGATGAAATGAAAAGATATTTGAGGATATAATCTCTATGTGTATGATATGCATATCCACCAAGTTTCATAGTCTTATTACGCTTGTTTGCTTTAGTTTTTTCCATATAAATGTGACTGACACAAGGGTGAGACAACTGACCAGCGAGACAACTGACACACTGTTTTCGCGTATGTCACTTGTCCTGTGTCAGTTGAGATTTTGGTCAGTTGTCCCGCCCCCGGCTAGTGCGAATCATCCGAGTAGCAGTGCGAATCGGTTTTCAGTGCGAATCGTCGTACATTCGTTCAAACTTCGATTTACGTTACGCCGGTCGAGCGATAATGACAGAAAGCTAGGGTGCTCGAAAATTGCAATACCCTTTGCCTCGTTTTGGTTTGAACGTTCCGCTACCGAGAATATCGTCTAGGAGAGTGTGCCATATCGTCCATGCCATAACGCTCCTGTGCCATATCGTCCGGCCGGGTTCGTCGAGAGGCCGGAACGACCTGGCACCGTAACACTAACATGCTTATTCCTGCGGAAAAGAATAACTGTGAATAACTGTGGATTCGAAAACTAATGACAGTTATCTGTAATGAGTTCATATATCAAATATTCCCTAAAAAGGCTTAGAGACAAAAACATTAAGTAAATCTAAACTTAAAATAGCGAAAATAGTTTGTGGAGTAGTGAGCGATATTAGGAGAACGTCTGCTCGTATGTTGGGTGGAAGTTAATATACCTGCTGTTCGAACTGTTTTAATTGTTCGTCTGTCTCATCATCTGAACCTCCCGAACTGTCATCGCTGTCACCTTCTTCCATCTTTTCTTCTGCATCTTCCCCTTGGGTTTCTTTCTCTGGTAAGTCGTCTTCTCCACACGCCGCCATATCGTAGTTTTAGCGTTTGCCACCAGGAGTACTGCGCTTGTTCCTGCCTAAGAAGATACAAAACACCGAAACAAGTTAAGAGTCGTAGCTGGTTTTCGGTAGTGTAGACTGTAGTTCGCCCCGTCGCCGCCAGGGCTACGGCGCACAGGTTCTCAAACTAACCCGAAGGCGGCGCGGTGCGTGGACGGACTATCGGTAGTGGAGATGTCTTCTCTTGAGTTTGGATTTTGTCTAAGTTGGAGAGCTTGAAAACATAAATACACCATTCGAGCAAAACGAAGAAATCATACTAAATATCACAGTATTCCAGGTATGATATATCAAGCAACATATAGACCATTTGCCATCGTTATATATGAGTTCAATGCAATAATGTCATTAATCTCCATATTATCGCCCAAGTTCAGGGAGCCTCTGAGTCTGACTTGAATTTGAGGTTGATATAAACATTGAAGGTGGGCTCCAATTAACATGGATTTAGTAGTCAGACTGGCTCGATCCCGTACTGTAATAGTACTAGTAGGAGCGGACACCACTGTATTAGACCTTTTGGGGGGTTTCCCGTACACTTACAGTGTGAATAAACATATTGTGGCTAGGCACTTACATAACTCCCGTTCGGGGTCGGCCGCCGCGGCCGCTCATAGTCATATTGCTTTGAAGGAAACCTTTTACCTCACATATCTTCAAAGGTCGATTCTGAAGCTATTTATTCGAATATCAATGTAATTAGGGTGTCACATTAAAGGGCTTGATGAGATCTATCACATGCATATTAGTTATCAATGATTAGATGAGAAAAAAATAAGGGTTTGGACAAGTGAAATTAAAGCCCAACTTTAGAGGCATTTTATGGTATGAAGATCAAGTTGCAAATAAAAATAACTAGTTTGCACATGTTCTACCGTTAAAATTGGTATAGAATATGCCTTAACATTTCCATTTAGACATGGCCCACTATGTTTTATAAGCAGCCCCAACATCCTCACATATACAATATACCAAAATTGACCTTTGACCTTAAAATAACCTTGACCTTGAAAAAGGTTATCTCATGCATGGTCACATTCGCCTTGTGATGACCTTCAATACACTTTTTAAATCATATTTCTAGCTTCAATAGTTCATGAAAAATAGGCATTTTAAGTAATTGAATGACTCTTGGTGGATCACAAAATTTGGATCACAATTAAACTCTTAACTATAGTTAATTGTGGCAGAATGATAGGCTGAATTCCAGGTCTTTGAATGACCATAACTTTGCTTTAAATTGGCATAAAGAATTCATTCAAAAAGAAAAATCAATCAGTTTTGCTAGATCTATCCTTAGATCACTAGCTAGAGTCCATAGAACCAAGTCCTAAAAATTAGGTAAGTGCCTAAAAATTGTTAGAACATCACCTCCCCACTCCCCTAAACTTTCTACAGACTACACAGAGCACACACTTGTATAGCATTCTAATTGTTGTGCCACCAAAACAACAATCCAGATACTGTGTAACAACGTGGGAAAAGCAGTTTGGGTCGCCGCGACCACAACTTAGCGGCGACCACCTGTACTTGTGCATGTTCCTACCCTTGGTCGTGCAACATGCAAGTTGAATGGTAGTGGAGTGTCTTCATCATCACGTCATACAGTAAGGTACCTTATATCTTTGATTTTGGAATGAATACGAATCCATGGATTATTGAAATGAAATCAAGAGGTGAACAAAAATTTCCGGTGCTGTTATCCCTAAGGAGAGAGAAAACGAGAAAATATATCAACAAGAGGTGAAAGTAGCCCCTGAAATGCCCAAATTAGATTTTCACTACTTGTGCCCGTGACTTGAGCTATTTGGCCTAAATTCTATGTAATTGGCCTAGATTAGATATTTTTTAATGTGTATTTTTACGATGAATTTTATGATGTAAACACAATTATTAAACAGCCTTTTGCTGGGACATAGTTACATTAAACTATATATTAGATTCTGACCCCAGCCAAAATATTTGATACGTTAATCCATTTTCAGCAGCGGTAGCTCCGGTTATGCAGAGTCCGGGAGGCTCAGACAGTCTAGCAGTATGGACAGTGAGAGAGCACCCTCGTAGACCCATAGCCTAGATTGGTAAAGTTTAGTTAAAAAGCAGTTTAGCATATGGATCTTTCCAATTTTCCAGACTGCAGTAAAATGACTGTATCAGTTCTGAAAAATAGAACAGCCAGTTTTGTAACTTGTTCTCGGGCATCAGTCTTGAAATCTAGGTGGTTTAGCTGCATATAATGATCGAGATAGGAGATGAAGAGATCATTTAATCATAAACTGGGACCATTTAATCATCAACTGAAGATATTGCTACTTATAGATGCCATAAAATGACTTGACACATTTTGAGGCTTTCGCAGTTCCCACATGACAAAGGGTTCCGTTTTCTACTTGCTTAAAAAGGATAGAAGTGCTCTCTGTATTCCAGACAGTCAGAGTTTCCCGGACTAGTCAAGTAGTGCCCTCATATAAACTATACATGTATGGGTCATTGGAGAGATAATCATATTTTCTATTCTTAATCTTATTGTCCTAATTATATTAAAATCCTACCTTGGGTTGAAGCTGTAAAAGAAGGGATCACACAGAATGCACAGAAGTGGACAAAAACGCTTTGGGATGTTGATATTGGGAGTCTGCAATCCTTAAACTGAATGTCATGGTTACTATTTAAACTGTTATCATATGATTGGAAAAATACTAAAATGGTTTAAGTAAAGAGCCACATCCAGTAGAGTCTGGTTGTGTTTAAATTGATATATTCTTTTAGGCTCACTGCATTCGCGACTGCAATGTCAATTAAAGAATTTGAAATTTTATCGATTATCCTAAGCGAATATATATTTTATATTGTTTTTATAAAGTAATTTTGAACAAGAAATGTTTCACTTGATTCTCTAGGCTAACATATGTGACAGTTAAGTTTATCAACCGGCGACTCATACAACAGGAGGATGTTTCCAATACAAGCGATGAAGAGTGCTACCCTCACACTCCTCTCTCGGGACGCGAAGTACAGCGCCCTCAAAGTGAAGTTCTATAATAAAGCTCAGCAGACGACATTGAGAAGGGCGCACCAGGACGCGGCGCAGCAGACGACTTTGAAGTTCGTTCCCCCGCACCGAGACGCCGACCTGGAGGACGTGACGCGTCTGCAGCACTTTGTCGCCGACGCCCGCCGCTTGGTGGTGCTCACGGGCGCCGGGCTCTCCACTGAGAGTGGCATCCCCGATTATCGCTCAGAGGGCGTGGGGCTGTACGCGCGGACGTCGCGGCGCCCCATGCAGTACCAGGAGTTCATCAGCAGCGCCAGAGCCAGGCAGAGGTACTGGGCGAGGAACTTTGTTGGATGGCCCAAGTTTTCCTCCTTCCAGCCAAACGCATCTCACCTAGCTTTGAGTGACTGGCAGGAAAGGGGTAAACTGATTGGACTGGTCACTCAGAATGTAGATGCTCTTCACACCAAGGCTGGCTCCAAAGATGTTATTGAACTGCATGGATGTACGCACAGAGTTGTAAGTTTACATTTGGTTTATAGTTTGTGATGCGAGGCAAGAACACTTCTGATCACAACCAATGCAAAAAAAAAGAGAGCAAAAATTCCCATTTGTTTTATAATCAACCTTTCTATACCTGAATATCATTAAACCATCTATACAAATGCTCTCTATTTTTGGTGTAATAATTATCATGTTTTATGAGTTCCATATGTCGCTATTCTTGGTTTAATTAGCTGTATACTACACAGGCCGCTATGACTATGACAGTATAGCAAGACTCAACAAGAAAAAAGAATCAATTTTAAAAGCGAAGTAGACTAGTACATTGATCATTAATCTAACGTCTACATTTATATGTGGGTCTATATGACAGGGTCTGATATATGACTACCAGATGTATATCAGAGCAAAAGATTTATTTTACAGGTCCTCAATTTCTAGTTATTTAAATCCTATAGGAAGCCTTTCATTGTATATACAAATTTGATCTTTGAACTAAATCCATTAAATCCTTATCCATTCTAGCGGTGTTTATCGTGTCACCAGTTGACAGCAAGGACTGAGCTGCAGACGCGGATTAAGGAGGCCAACACCGACTTTCAGTTCGTGGACATGCCGATGGCTCCAGACGGCGACGTGCTGCTCACTGAGGAGCAGGAGAAGGGCTTTCAGGTGAGGCAACTAACAGCAGACGTTTAGGCCACTCAAAAAACGTATTTCTCATAACCAAGCCATGACAAATATGACGAGGGCGCTTTATTGTTTTTGGCTGGATCAAAGATGGCTTTTGAAATGAGAAGTACCAAAGCATACCGCGTGGTGATGAGAAATTAGTTGTTTATCTTTTTTAGTGGCCTTATCAAAAGGGTTACCACACAACAGGGGGAAATCCTGGACAATTTTCTTTTTCATTTTTTTTTTTTTTAAATCATAATATAAATTTCGGAAAAAAAATTCTTGGGTTGTCGATTTGCCTCATCTAATTTTTTTTAAACCTTTATTACCAGCCGACTAAAAAAAAACACAAAAAAACGTCGGGGGGAGAAGTCATATGTTATCAAACTATGAATCCCCACCAGATGTGCTCTATTTAAGCGTTTGATGTTTATTCCTAGGGATCTTGACTTATGGGGCTCGACTATACAGAGTTTGACCCTCTGATGCCTTTTTTATGAAGCCTGATGAGCCATATTCTGGCGACACCTTGTTCCTTTCCCTCCCTTGTATACAAGTACTAGAAACGCTTATAAGTAGTTTCCTACACCTATGAACTCTATTTGGAGTTTGTTAACCCTTTAAGGATGTTTTATCTTTTAACAAAGAAATTATAAAGCAATATTCATGAAATCTTCGGAAAATGTAGATATAACATCATATTCAATATTACTATTCAAAAGAAATACAATATCTATGATTATGTATCATATTGGATAATTAGAAACTTGAATCATTAGTTTTAACCATTATGTGCCCGTCCTCTAACCAGACAAACTGCCACCTGCACCCGTCCTCATGGGACTAGCTCAGCCCCAGGCAGCCGTCATTAAAAGGTTAAGCACAGATTTGTTTGTTACAAGCACTATTTTTCCGTATGCATAAATGCACACGCCCCAGATGCCTCCACTGGCTACTGAGACTAATGCTAATTAATCCTCGTCCAGGTACCGCCGTGTCACGCCTGTGGGGGCGCCTTGATACCGGACGTCACCTTCTTCGGAGACTCCGTTCCGCGGTCTAAAGTCGAGAAGGTCTTCAGCATGGTGGAAAAGTCAGACGCCTTCCTGGTCTGCGGCTCGTCTTTATTTGTGAGTAGATGTTGTTACATTCGGTCACACAATTAGCTGTATTTCTTGTTAATTTTACTGCATTATTTAAAACGTTCGGATGGAGGGTGGTCCATTTGGCAGAATTCTACTTTATTATGTGGCTATGGTTTACTGACGAACTTAGGCGATCATTATTATAGGATGAACAAGGACAAAAATATAGACATCCCGAGGACACAAAATGTACAGATACCAACACTAAACTGATTAAATGATAGGTTGTTTTGATAATGATATATTACTGCGATGTGATTAGCAAGAGATCCCTCTCCCGACATGGAACTTATATTCCTTGGATACTGGAAGTGTCTTGTCCAAGTCACGGACTTGGAAGACCGTGTATAGAGGTGCGAGTCTATATCAAGCATGATCAGGACTTCTTAAATGTTATGAAAGCAGTCCCCATAAAGCAATGATAAAAAGAGAAGAGATGTAACTACATAAAAATATACCATCCTCGAAGTAGTATCTATCATGGTGTCTGTTTTCGAGTTTTTATTATTGATTTTATAATTTTTTTCTATTTCCGAACCTAAAAATTTTAAACATCGCTTACCACTTAGTCCCTGATGAGGCCACAGAACTAGTAGGGCAACTAAAAAGGTGAACAATCGTAACCAACAAATTGTAACACAATTTGAAACATCAATAAAAATTGGGAATAGAAAACACACCGTCCTTGGGTATCATTTGGTTAGTAGCTCTAAAACTCTTTTTTCTGCCAGGAAAGTTTAAGCCTCGTCTGGTAAATGGTAAATTCGAGCCTTCATCTGAAGAACTGTAAATTTCCAGATATTTAAGAAACGAGGCGAAAACACTTCGGAAGTAAGAAAAATTGAAAAAAATGATTTAAAAAAAAAAGATAAAAATTAAAAAAAAAAAAAAAAAAAATCCTTTATATTTCCAGGTGTATTCGGGCTACAGGTTCCTTTTGCGTGCAGCGGAAAAGAAGATTCCTATCGGCATCTTGAACATCGGGACTACGCGCGCCGACCACCTGGCCAGTCTGAAGCTGGAGACGGTGTGCGGCTCCATCCTGCCCAGACTCCACGTGGACTAGCCGCACGCTCACTGAACCACGCCCGACACTCCTCCTTCTACTACATCAGCAATGGAGGACACGGTTCTGGGGGCTGTTGAATAAAGTTCGTTCGTTTCTGGTGCTTGTGCTGGACGATACGATAACTCCAACGACAAATAACATCCTGGACCATTTTCTTTCCATTCAGTGTTGTATGACAACACAGATTTTTTTTTTTTATAAATGAACGTATTTGTATACAACACCTTATAAGACCTTTAGGTTACTCTTATTGTCATTATTTAATACAACGCTATGGTCAAAAAGATAATTCTAAGATACTTATTTTGTCGTTCGTAGTTTATTCAACAACCCCCTGTATTGCAGAAGATGATTGGAGCTTTTTAAAGTTTTTACTTTAAATAATAGTTAATAATGCCATTGTTTATGGATACATAGATGGCAGTTTTCCACTTTTCCATGGAAAACCATGTTTTCCTTTAAAGTTTATAAAATTGTTTATCTTTTATTAAATAAATAAGTATAATTTTGGTCCACATTTATGCCAACAAAACAGTGGATTGAACCTCCCCACAGAACCTCACACCATACCATGGCAACGCTATTGTACTTCCTCAGTCTCTCTGAGGCAGTAAATTCCACATTAAAAACATTTCCACTTTAAAAAAAACGCTCCATTTGGGATTCTTTTTCTGTTTCTATTTACGATTCAGAAAAAGTTTGAATATGTTCATAAATATACATTCAGATATTATCAATGTGGATACGTATTGTATAGAACATCTAAGTAATCCCACATTCCTTCACTGAGCAGGTCACCGCTGTCCAGTTGTTTATAAAAGCTGACGCTGTTCAAGTGAAGGTAACTAGTCTTTCAGGTGGATTAAATCCATGGTCTCGACGGGTTTTCTTTTTATCGACACTTGTTTTACATCAGTCAATTGATACTTGTTAGTGATAATTGTGATTCAATTGTGCCTACGTTTCGGCAGGAGCGGGATGTGGACTTCAGGGCTGGATCAATTTTAAGAGGAGATTGACTTTTATCATCCGTCAATAGCAAAGTACCCATTGAAAACGTATGGGGACTCAGGAAACCCCGACCCATTATATAAAACCCGTCAGATACCATAACTGTGGTATACAGATTAAAATCTGTAGTGTACGGCCTCAAAGCCATGGTATACGGGAAAATAGTACCTTTGTACTCTAGACTAAAGAAACAATCCCTATTGTTATACTCTTTAATATGGCAATATCTGCGTTAGATTTACTCGAAAAGAGGGATAATGAATACAACAAACAGTGGTCTTATGGACAGGCAAATTGCCTGTGCCACCCCTGACTCAAATATCAAAGCTTTAGACATGCCCACTTCGTCGTGGCTGTTAATTGTATTAGGGGCAGGTCTTTTGATTGGTTGAAAACTGTCCCTGTATGTATAGGGATTTTTAGTCGAAGTATTAGCCGGGCACAATTTTGTTAGGTATGTGGTTTTAAAGCTTTTATAACCCATCAATCTAATTTGTTCTAGTCTGCACATGTAGTTGAATCCTCAACATGTTACTCTCTTTATTTCATGGAGAATTAGAGGGAATATCTTGTCAAGTTAATTTATGGCGAATCAGGTTTTCTGCTTGCCTATTGAACTCTGCTTTTATCCTACCCCTAATAAAAAACGCCATAGGTTTAACATTGACCCAATGTATTTGACATAGCGTTGGATAAAGTGTTATTTACGCACCGAGGTGAATAAAAAAACGGACCAATCAGGGACGAGATAACGAAAGTAGATCCGGCAGCATTGATAACTACTAACGTGGATAATTACAAATATTCTCTGTATATCGGTGAGATGGGGTAGGATAAATACGAAACCAAACTCGAGTTACCCTTCTCAATGTTTTTACCACTCTGGTCAGGTCTGGCTCATAAACAGGTAAATCAGTGAGATAGACTGTTAAATATGATATTCACTGCTCTGGAAGGTCAAGGCACAGCGCCTTGCTGAGACAATTGTAAACAATGTGAATATAAATGACTATTGTTCAAGTATATTTATTATAAATCTAAGAACTTGTACGACATGGGACAATTCTCGCCGATGTCTCCGGACCAAATCTGTCATGAGCGTAATACGCAAGATCAACATCACACTGTACTGAAGTCCAGTGGTTTGTAGTAGTTTGACCGCAACAACTCCAGAATATAAAACGATTATTGTTTTACCAACTTAGGGATTGGAGTGAACACTAACATTTCATGGTGTTTCACATACTTGAATCGTGTATTTGTGATCTGTTCTGTGATGATGGAATGACCACTAAACTGAGTGGGACAGTAGTTAAGCATGCTCTCTGCAGGTTTATCTGCTGATTGTGGAGTCATTGGTCAAGTTTTAGCTGTGTTGCACTGTTACCATGTTTTATCTTAACCTGGTGTAAACGTCCATAGAATTTGTGCGACATGGGACAATTCTCGCCAATGTCTGCGGACCAAATCTGTAGTGAGCGTATTACACAAAATCTACATCGCACTGTACTGAAATCCAGTGGTTTGTAGTAGTTTGACCACAACGACTCCGGAATATAAAACGATTATTGTTTTACCAACTTAGGGATTGGAGTGAACACTAACATTTCATGGTGTTTCACATACTTGAATCGTGTATTTGTGATCTGTCCTGTGATGATGGAGTAACCACTAAACTGAGTGGGACAGTAGCTAAGCATGCTCTCTGCAGGTTTATCTGCTGATTGTAGAGTCATTGGTCAAGTTTTAGCTGTGTTGCACTGTTACCATGTTTTATTTTAACCTGGTATAAACGTCCATAGGCTTAATACAAGAAGCTCATACTCAACAGGCTTGCGAGTATGGTTACTCATACTCAATGGGCGATAAACAGATAAATATTTCCGGGCTAAGATAAAATCAGAAACATATTCGTGTTTTGTCTGAGTCCCCTATCACCATCTCGTTTGGAGCGCTTTGGAATATTCACTAAGCTATCGCCTCGTTTATATTACTGCGCGCTCCAAACTCGATGGGAGCAGGGACACAGACCAAACACTCATCAGTTTCTTTCTTAGGCCTCAACTAACAGAGTTCATCTTGTCGTGGTATGACACTGGATATTGTTATGACATAAACGCCTAAACTCTAACTAAACTAACTCAGGGTACGTCTCTAATCAGGGATATTCTCCATTTAATTGTGTTCTGTATAGCTGTATATATTTATGTAATCATTCAGGGACAATAGTGTAGTCAGTGTCATATCAGCATTTGTTCTTTGAAGAAAGAAGGACTCTTATATAACTTATCTATAGAAGTTCATATTGTATTTTTATTGACAACGTAAAAATTTTATTTATTTTACTTCTGTTTTATCAGAGTGTTGTGGAAAAAGATCATAGCATTGTCTTGCCTATCTTTTAAAGCTTGAAAATAATTTACTAGTGTTGTGTTTATTTATCACATATATATGTATATGTAAAGACAAAGAAAAACTGTTTATATAAAGGTGATCACTGTGAAGGCATTATATAAGAAATAAAGTTGTATTGCAAGAAGAAGCGATATAGGACTGCGGCAGATTCTCTAAAAACTAAAAGATACTAACTTGTCTCCTAGATTTTCACGGGAACTCAATGAAAATACTCCATATGTTCATATCCCTGGACCAAATATATCATTAGATAACTGAACTTACTTATTATCATTAAGACAAAATATATTTATTTTTGTTGTAGATTTTGGAAGTGTAATTTATCTTTACTTCCAAGAAAGCACGTGAGTTTGAAAAGAAAATCTCTTAGATCTTTAATTAAGATACAAATTATATACATGTACATGTTAAACAACCGCAACTATGTACATTGTATGTATATGATATGCCGTTAAAAGTGATAAATATATATAAATATATTGCCAACGTGATGAGTGAAGTGTGTCTCTGTTGGTTGAAACACGGTTCTGTACCCTCTTCACACTGGCGCCATCTTGTAATGGCCGACAAGTAGGTCACGCTAGAACGAGGCGTGCGACCTAACTACTGAGCGTCTGATATTACAAAAACCTATTTTTTCAAACTCGGAAAATGGAAATTGTTCTATCGTTGTGAATGATAGGCTGATCTATATAAATAAACCATTGTTAGAAAGCTAGAAATCTGGTCTATTTGTTGATATACATATCATATAGCTATACCTTGGCTAAGGTTTCCCATGATGGCATGAACTTCGAAATTTGTAAGGTAAAAAATAATAAAACATGTTACCTTCCTGTCTTTACAGTGATTTAATGAAAAATCTATTGTGATGACATATAGAAATTATTATTCTATCTTCTTAGGTACTTGAAGACGATTAAAACGATACCTTTATTGCCAGTCTGTGATAAATATTTCCTGAGATAATGGAGCATAATGGTGGAAAATTCCCAAATTCCCTGACAATTAACTGATGCGGTAATAGTCAATTAGCTCAGGAAATATCTATCACAACCTGGTAATATTGGTATTATTTTAATCGTCATGAAATGCCCAAGAAGATAGGATGTTTATTTCTATAGGTCATCACGACAGATTTTTCATTAAATCACTGTGAAAACAGCAAGGTAAAATTTTTTTTTTTTTTTTAAACCTAAATAATTTGGATGTTCAATCTATGACTGGAAGTCTTAGCCAGAACACAGGTATAATATTGGTATATTATTCCAATAAATAGGCCCTAGTTTTAGCTTTTCAACAATGTTTGATCTATAAAAATTAGCCTGTTATTCTTGACACAACAAATAACATTTTAGTAAACTCTTTGCTTATGGTTCTGAAGCCACTATCAGTTTCTTTTTATCTAACCAAATCATGTTGGACTTTGCTATAGTAGCTAATATATGGCCGTGTACAGTGTTTTCACACCTTGTTCCAGGTGTCAAGTCTCTCCAGTCAGGTGTTGTGCCACAGGAGGTGTAATAGAAAAGCAAACTGTGAAAAATAAAGGCTGTGTCTGTGAATTTAGGCCTTTATCAGGGTTCGTACATAGACAGCCCAATAAAATTCCAGGCTTTTTCCAAGCTACAATTTTCTTTTTTTCCAGGCACACCACAATATGTATCAGTAGCATATTGCTAGTGAATGAAAACAGTCATTGAATGTTTTCTAAAGGGTGCATACCATATTTAGTCACTGTTCTTAAAACCATGTCTGATTCATTGCCAAATTTACTTAAATTTCTTCATCTCCCTTACAGCCTGTGGAATTTCACTGATAGATATCTTCAGATAAGTTTTTTTGCCATGTTTGAATATATAGGAAAATAACCAAAATCATGCTATATTATTAGCAATTTGCTAAACACAGACTAAGCAAATTTGTTTTATGCAAGACTAAATTTTCCAGGCCCTTCCAGGTTTTTCCAGGCTCTTTATGAGAATTCCAGGCCTTTCCAGGCCTGGAAAACCCAAAAGCATAATTCAAGGCTTTTCCATGTTTTCCAGGCTTTGTACAAACCCTGCTTTATACATAAGCACCCGCTACACAGTGAAACCACACCAGGTCGCACGCCTCGTTTTCGATTAAGGACAGTGACGCTGGTTTTGGGCGAGTGGTGCGCGGTTATATAAGACCAGCGCAACCCGTTATTACAGCGATTGACGCGCCAAGCTTATGTGCAAGAGGTGACATGGAAATCCACGTTTTTTATATTGTATCCTCCGCCGATGGGGATGCACAAGGGCGACTTCATATCAGGTGGATAATGACATGTTGTAAGGTACATGTTAAGACAAATAGAACCATAAGACTTATACATCATAATCACGAAGTGGCAGGAACGTCTGTTAGTCCATGACATGGAGCTTCCTAAATGAGCCATCCGAATACCATTCAGATTACAAAGTTAACCATTACCTGTGAGGGGTGTAGAAAGATGATATCAGCCAGTCAGTCAGGAAATAAGCAAGTAAGGAAGCCCGTGATTAAGTAAGTCAGTCAATAATATATGCCCCGGTCACACTGGCGTAAAAAACGGCGTTTTTTCCGTGTACGCACGTCTACGTTCTTCTACGCAATTTGGAATCTCAAAATACGCCGCAATACGCGGAGATGCGTAAAGGAAAGTCGGAATGCGCCGAAAAACGCCACAATGCGTACAGAAGCGTAGATAAGCGTTAATGAACGTTGAGAAGCGTACTAAAACGTTAAAGAAAAGCAAACAAATACGTTTCAAATCCGTAGCTAATACGTGGTCTCCAACAATTCAAATACGTAGAAGAAACGCCAAATTTTACGCCAGTGTGACTGGGGCATATATAAGTAAGGAAATCGGTATGAAAGCCTGTCAGTCAGTCATTCAATAAGTCAGTAAGGAAGCCCGTGAATAAGTCGGTCAGTAAGTAAGCGAGTATGTTAGTATGTAGGCCAGTCTGTATGTAAGCAATCCAATCAGGAAGTAAGTGAAGGAAAGGCCACCTTACATTCCCACCGGTAATCGTGCAAAATTTATATCGGCGGTCTTTCACAAAAACTAAGGTAGACTTACTCAGGTGCCGTAGCCACGTCTCACTAATTTAAAGAACTCAGGAAGGACAATGTAATTATTCTAAAGGGAAGTTTTTGTCATTACTGATAATATTTCTCTCTCGAATGAGTCTTTATTTCAAACTAGACATCTTTTAAATCGGCATATATATATATGAACTGAGCAGACGACCAGACCGGAACGCACTCAGAGGGCATTCCCAGGCCGGAGATCGGAACTTATCCGTGGTGATGGATATTCCTAAAGGAACATCCCATTCCACAAATGTCCGCCTCCACAACCTTCTAGAACCACCCTGTTTGATATTCAGAGCTACTATTAACCCACTGAAAGGAGGTAGGGGTATAGACAGAATTGAGTGGGGTAGTAGGCGGATCTCCACTCCGGCGCCAGATTAAGGGTATAACAAGCTCAGAAGCAGTATGAACCACTGTGAGACAGACAAAGCCAGAGAGATTGAAGGTATAACAACACAGCCTACAAGGCATGGAATTTTCCGATATCCCAAGGGACATCCTCTAGATCAATTTAAATCAGGGGAAATTATTTATAGGGTGGGGATAAAAAAAAACACCTGAAAGATGATGAGCAATATTTGCTCGATTCTGACCGTTCTACCTGTCAGTTGAGGCCAGGAATTTACTTGAATATCGGTACCTCAAAATGCAACCCCAGAATCCCCCTGCCGATTTCCCCGGATTTTTTTTGCGATTTTCCACTCGCATGCCAAGCCTATAGACCAACACTCATCAATACCAAATGTTAAGCTGCTAAGTGATCCTTACGAAATATGAGGGGTAGCTGCAGAGATATTCTTGACGAGTGATAGACAGTAAGATCATCCCCATAATGTCTTGAAGTTTGATATCTATGTACACTGACACTGATTTTGTCTGGAATAAACGATCCTACTATATGTTAACACCAAGACAATAATAATAATAATAATAATAATAATAATAATAATAATAATAATAATAATAATAATAATAATAATAATCTATTTGACAATTTTACCAGGTATTTTTACGTACCACTATAGTATTCCTGTTTGTGTATAATACGGTATGATATTGGGTATTATACCTTGTCCTCTGTGTGAAGAATATTGGAATATTTAATTCTAAGCTGTACAACACAAGAACTTTTTTTAAAATGATTTCTTTATTGTTCAATAGAATATTACACCAGTTAAACTTCCAGCGTTTTGCTATAGGTGCACACTATGGCGGTAATAACATTCATTGTATAAATGTAATTTACATATGAGCAATGCCTTGATATAATGAGGCTCCGTTTATTTGTGACAATATTCATCTGATCTCATTTAAAGCCTTGTATACTGTAGGTTCTCTGTATATATACATATTTACCCGATACCTGATACCGAAACTCTTCAATATATGGTAATCTATGATGATTCTCATATACCATGGCACATGGTGCACTGCTGTCCTATTCATACTGAAAATTAGATTATTATGCCATCTGTGTCAATACTCTGCAACGATATCACACTTATGATAGATGGAAACGAAACCTAAGCAATTATAATATCATATTATCCAGGATTTCAGTATCTATGTTTGAGTTAAGGGGGGTATGTGCACCACCTTTTACCTGTAGTCAATATTAAGGAGCGTTTATCATTTACGGAGGGGGTACAATTAATGGAACATGAATCCTTTAAAGGGAGTTTGCCCCCACGGAAATGTCCTCAAGAAAGTAACCCCTACCCAGGAAAATACTCCATATATCTTTTTTCTATTTTTGAGTTTAAAACTTTTGGTAGTACCTCCCCGTCTTTTAGTCTAATTTTCTTTTCTTTTATAGGTAATCTCGCATTACATTCCCTTTCAATAAATCCCATGAAGTATTCACATTGTTCCATATTGCTGTTTGCTGCCTCTTCTTCACTATACTCATCCATTATTGATTGTGCCGTCTTATCCGAGAAATTATGTAAATCCCTATATGTTATCTTTAGCCTAGTATTCTTGTCTCGCATTCTCTTTCTTAGTCCATAGATCATAACGTGGTCGGATATATAAAAATTAACATTACCAGATTTAGAGATGAATTTACAATTAGTGTATATATGATCTATTGTACTTTTGCCACTATTATGTAAAAATGTTTCACTTGTTTTTAACTGTTCTAGATTATTAGTTATTAAAAAGTCCCTCATAGTTTTATATTTAGAGCACCGAGTTGCTAAGCCGTTTACATTCAGGTCGCCAAGTATCCAAAATTCAAATTTTTTATAACGTACGTCCATCATTATATTAGAAAGATAATCATAGCACTCCTGAACCTTGTCTCCAGGGGGCCGATAGACGGCTACTATAACCATATTTTTCAGGTTAGGTGCAGTCTGTTCACATGTTACACATTCAATTACGGATGTCGATGTGGTGTATTCAGGTACTTGTCTAAGATAGTCACTATACTTGGCATGAACATAAAGGGCAACACCACCTCCTACTTTGTTATTGTCATAAGTACGATCACTTCTGAATAACAACATTTTGTTCAGATCCAACATATTATGGTGACAGCAGCTGTAGTTTCAAAAGCACACCAGGATTATAATGCTTCAGACAGACTTTAACTGATTGGGCCAAGACCGTGGTGGGCTTTATACATGAAGAGCCAACCCTGAAGCTGAAATATTCAGATGCTACTCACAAAACAGTACTATCGAAGCTAGGCCTCCAAAGTTCAAGATTCATTCTCCAATATAAGAAGTATACGTTGATAATACCCTCTGGGAATCTTAATGTATTTTACTGTCATGATAAGATAATCATAACATGATGCACATGAGAGTGGCATGCCTCAAACCTAGCAGCCTTGTTTGGGGTTGAACAACTATTTTGTCATCGATATATTTACCAATTTACTTATATAATTAGTTCATTAGCACAATTGTCTGTTGAATTTTTATTCATGTGAAACACGAATGTTACAGTGGGAATAATTTCTGGCTGATGGATACGTGATCCAGGAATCACAGCTGTAAGGTGTGTCCTCAACCTGTTTAAGTCTTTGATTATGGACATTCATGATGAAAACAAACTAATTTCATGTTCGCTTCCATCAACGCCAGACAGACCCAAGAACCTGTGTCAGGGCCGAAGTGGAGTGGTGAGGGAAGCAGTGTCCCGTTTACTAATCTAGGATCTTGCATGAAGACCCTTTTCTGTAACTCGCACAAGGGTTATCGTTTAATAATTTTCAAGTCTGTTCGCTAAATCAGTATTAGCCGTCCATAAGTAAGGGCTTTGTTTATAGGGGGGTTTGTTTTTGTTATTAGCACACAAACTCATCACATGGATAGTCTTCCATTTGGGGCATATCAGCAATAATACAAAAATCATGGTTCCATACAAAGTCGGGTGTTAAGATATACATGATTTACCAAATTATCTGGCTGTATGAAATATTTTCATCTACAATTTGTTTGTTTGTTTGAAGCTTCCATTTATCCTGGAGCTCAGGTTAGATTATTAAACGAGCCCCAGCTCCGCAGTAGGAGATTGTAGCGGGATACAGAGACCGAGGCCAGTCTATGTTTGTTTCTACAGACACAAGTCCGGGTTCTCAGATTACTCTGTGGGTTTCTTGTCGTCGGTGAGGGCGCGGCAGTGACGACACAGTCTCTCCAACCGGTCCTTCTTCATGCAGTAAAAAGACACAAGCGTCGACTTCTGTTCACATGAGTCACACTTGGATAAACCCCGCCTGTTGGAACTGGCAGCTTCCTGCTTCGTCTGAGTGCCTTCCACATCTTTCCTGATGATCTTTGGCCTTCCATTCTGCAAATCCTGCGTCACCATTTCCAGTCTCTCCGTTTTGATGATCGAACATCTCCTCTCGTGTTCGTCGCAGCTCGCCTCGGACTTCATAAAATACCCCAGTGTGCCAATGATGTCCGCATCGAGTCTCTCCTTGTTGGGCAGAAACCTGACACCCTTGTTTGTGACGTCCTCGGCTGGGTGAGCGACTTCCAGAGCCTGTATCCGCTCGGAGATTGAGTCGTGGTGAGCTAGGCAGTCCTCGTTTGAGGTATCAACGAGTTTTTGTATATCAGACTCAACTCGGAACCAGTCCGATATGTGAGCATTAAGTTCGTCTTCTTTCACATCAGAAGCAAGAGACGCCACCATATCCTGGACCTCCTCCAACATCGTGATTTTTCTGTCGTCCACCTGAGCGATAATAAGGAGCGTCTGCAAGCAAATTGCTTCTTTAGCTTCGCTCAGCATTTTCTCTTGTTGCTTTTTCATTTCAGTTATTGCTTCTTTATGCTTAAGTAGAAGGCCAATCTTTGTCTTGATGAGTTTCAAATCCGACTCGAATTTCTTGCGGATGTTGGCGGCGGCGTCCCTGAGTTTGCAGACGTCGTGTGTGACGTCATGATCCAAGACGCAGATGGCGCAGAGTGACGTTTTTGGGGCGCACGTCGTGCACAGGAATTTGACCCTGTGACCGGTGTGACGTTGACAGAAGACGCTGGTCATCCCCTGTGACGACTCCTCTGACGTCAACCTTGACACACGATGTCCCCGGAAGAGGGCGTTGGAGTCGTGCTTCCGGATACACTTCTGGCAGTAGAAGACGTAGCACTGCGTGCAGTGGAGCGTAGCGGGGCGGGCACGCTGGCCTTTGCACACCTCACACTGCATTCTGTCATCACTACCCTGTGTATCCCCATCTACGTGGTAACCTTTGCCGAACTCGAGCAGTTCTTTCATCTGCTCGGCCTTAAAGTCGCTGCGCAGTCCGTGGATGCCGTTAGGGGGCACTGCACTGGTGGCCTTGCAGACGGGGCAGGTGATTTTCAGGCGTCCCCCGGCACACATACCCTGGAGGCAGTGCGTGCAGTAGCTGTGCAGACAGGGCAGCACTTTGGGCTCCTTCAGCACCTCCAGGCACACCGAGCACGTGATCAAGTCACGCATGCGCGTGTTGTTGAATGACAGTAGGGACGCCATAGTATCAGCCCCTCCTGGGGCTCCTTTGGAAAAAGAAATGATTATATCAAGTTAGCCCATGGAAAAGTCTACAAAATTTGGTAATTATACAAATAAGTTATTAGAGTACAAGCAAGGTAAAGGCATTTTATACAAAGGTATATAAGTATTCATGTTATTATCGACCAATCAGTGTAATACTCTTAGCATATATAAAATCGATCTAATCCTGTAAATATCCTGATATATCCGTAGACGCTACTACGGATGAATTCCGCATAAGCGGAAACCCTCCGTTCCACGCCAATGTGAAAATAAACATCTAATGTTAATTTTTGATTTCATTGCTACCTATGTATCAGATTTGAATGTGTACCTCGACTGCAGCATCTGAAAAACTCAGTTTATCTGAGAGATGATTGTTTCATAAATTAAAAAAAAAAAAATTAAAAAAAAAAAAAAATGCCACAGTCACACTGGTGGTAAAAACGGCGTATTCTCCTCTATGCTCGTCTACGTTCTTCTACGCATTTTGAAATATAAAAATGCGCGGTGATGCGCGGGAAAACGAGATGGAAAAGCATTGAATTTGCATACTCAGATACGCGAAAACCGAGTTCATTGAAATACTTTGAAGAAACCAGTATGAGTGTGGCATTATTATTTTTTTTTTTTCAACTTTTAAGGGGATATTGTGTTACAACACAATCACCGAATTCGGCTATATAGCCGTTCTTCCACTCAGGCCCTAGACCCCTACTCCTCATTCTAATGGCGGGTGTTAGCCGAATGTGCAGTGGGTACCATTTTTGTGTAAGTCTTTGGTATGACCCGACCAGGGTTTGAACCCACGACCTCCCATGCTTGAGGCGAACACCCATACCACCTGGCCACCGAGCTTGGTATAGAGAGAACCGTTCCAAGCAAAAGTCCCTTAATGCGGGGTGTCCGTTGGGCAGGGTTCTGCTGTACTTATACTATATCGTTATTGTTCAACTAAGTACCCAGTAGAGTCCACATCCTAACTGCACTCTCCTTCTACATAATGATATACAGTAAAACCCCGGTTCCGGGACACCCCGCTGAAGGGAACGGAAATTTTCCCCTCTATTAAGTGTTTATTTTAACCCCGCTTAAGGTAGGGTGGAGGCTTTGAAGCTGCTACACCACAGAAAATCCTTGTATTATTCTTATTTCATACATTTGTGTATTTGTTTTATATCTATTTGGTATTTATTTTCCATTTATTTGCTTAGAATGTGTCTTTTAAAATACCTTTTATTTAATAACCTTCGTTTGTATAGGTATGCTCTACTATATGACCATCAGCAGACTGAAAACCCCGCTTAAGGAGAGGCACCCCGCTTAAGGGGGACACTTAGCCCGGAACGGAGGGTGTCCTCTTAAGCGGGGTCTTACTGTATGTCTCATTACAGACACATGCTTACAATGATATGGAATGATAACGAATAAGTGGAGAGAGGGGGGTAGAGGGAGGACGATGGAAAAAGGAACCATGCCATTACTGCGGTGCTACTAACCGAATAGAATGCCACACTATCCTAGCTCATTTTGTAAAATACACAAATACTTGTGATATGCTATTGTAAAGTGATCTTTAGAATGAATGTAAGAAAATACTAGAAAGGGATATAGAGACCAACTGGAGCGGATATAGATGGGGATGTGGAATGCGACCTCGCATCTTGGGACGGGCCTCTTCCTGAATACTGTTTGTTAAACTTGCGGTTTTTTTTACTATACTGTATTTTCTGCTACTGTTATGTGGTATAAAGGGTGAGGCAAGCTTGGGTCACGCTTCTCGCCACTTTTTTTAAATGCATACGTTTGTAATGGGAATAAGGCAGTAAAGCTTAATTGTTGGGCAGGGAATAACAGAAATAAAAGGCAAGATGACTATGATTGGATAATTGCGTAGATGATGCACCACCTGTGAATCTTTTTTGTTCTACTTTAAAGACATATTTGTATTTTATAATATATTGCTTAAATACGCCTTCAATTTTGTTTTCAATGGTTCACATATATATACAAATGTCAGGCAACTGAATTTTTCCTTTGTAATGGTATGATCGAGGCATTTACAACAAGTATTCAGAGGAGTTCATGGATGTTTTTGCAGTGTTCAGCCATGATTGACCTCGGTTGGACATGGTTCAATGGTGGACCGGTCGAGCTTGAACATTAAACACTGAACAAGGCCACACACAAAAGAAATGTGTATGGGAAATTTGTTGAGAGGGGCCCAGAAGGATGAACATAGCAAAGGGGCCATCCATATAATATGTACGCAGAATTTCCGAAATTGTATCTTTATTGCATCTTTAGATGGATTTTCAATCTTTTCCTGCCTGTGATATTCAACAACAAAAAAACGAGCATGTTGATTTGTATGTATAGTGCCATAAAAAGTTCCATTTATTTCTACTCTCAGCCCACTGAGTTGCTAAAATATATCACTGATAGAAAATGAGATATATGAATGCTCCAATGCGACCAACCACTAAGGCAGGTATTCCATAAATGCCCTCATTAGAAAAACAAAAGACTCACTCATAACAAACACACTTAACGATATGCTTTAAAATGGTAATGGTACTATACCTTTAGATTGAAGTCGACGTTTAGATCTTGTGTCTCCAAACACACACTGACGACAGCAGCACGAGGGTAAATATGGGTCAGTAGGATGAATTTTCTGGTGAGAAAAACTTCAGTGTCACCCACGTCTCTCAGCCCTGTTTGCCAAAAGACGAGTGAAGAGTGGGGCCCTCTGTCCGGCACTGAGTGTGTCTAGCAGTGTAGTGTTACATTATAGTTAAAGAGCCGCTCTTCGAGCAGATTCATGAGTGTTTGCACCACATCCTGCATATAGATCAGAGCAGGAAAGGTCTGCTGGGAGAGTGAGACATCCTGTTAAGGATCCCGGATAGGTTATGGTTGTGCAGTTCCTGCACATGCGCGTCAGACGAGTCACTCTCCCAGCAGGTTTTTTAAACTATATATTTATATAACACGGACATTGCATATGACGCTGGTTGGATAAGGAGGACCTATGATTCACAAGGGAGTGGTAGTTTTCCGTCAACTACATAAAGGGAAACGCTTTTTTTTGGTAAATAGCAAAACTAAATGTATATATATATCATCTAATAATGTATTTGGTCAAGGAACTTGCTGTGCACTTTTTACGCATCACAATGAGTTATTCTGTATATGTCTACAACAGTTGTGACATGTCCCATTAGGGGCCGTCCATAAATTATGACACACTTAGGGGGGTGGGAGGTATATAGAAAAGTGTGACACAGCCTAAAAAATCACAGGGGGGGGGGGGGGGGTGTCCAGAGTTGTGTGACAGAACATGCGTCACCTAATTCCGAGACTTTAAAGCAACTTTCCAAGACTTTAGCGGCAACTTTGCCCATGCTTGAAAGGTGCTGCAAAAAGTGTGATAAGTGGTTATGGATGGATATCCTGTTAAGGGTGTGTAGACAAATCCACTGAAATAGTCAAACATCTAAGGAAAAAGACAGCCAAATAGGAGAATGTCCACATCAAGGAAAGTCAGTACATATATATTCTAGCTTTGTTGATATCATCTGCTTTACTAGTTTCATGGTGACATCCGTAGGGATCAAATATCTGATATGTATCTAAGAAATCATTGACCTGAGATTGTTATCCCCTATTACACCTGATGATTATCTGCCCAAAAGTGTCAAATAGTCAGTGGTGGTGCAAGATGCCATAATCAGCCAAAATCATCAGATGAAAATGTGGCAATAGGCATCTTGCATCACTGGCAGAAACCTGTCCTCATTGATCAGAAACAGGGAGCTCTTCCAAGCGTAACAGCACTCTCTGTTGTTACACTTATCCGCTTGTAGCATATGCATACATGTACTGACTCTCCTTGGTCTGGACGTTCTCCTATTTGGCTGCCTTTTTATTTAGGTGTACACCAGTGTTCAAATATGGCGCTATTGATGGACTTGGGTTGGGTCTCCATATCTCAGCAAGTAATAGGAGTAGAAATGTGAATTAAAATGCATATTAATCAGAATCATGATGTTTATAGTCTTGGTTGTGAATTAAAATGGAATTAAAGTGATCAGATGGATGTTTCATCTGGTGAATGGGTAGTCAGATGGATAGGCAATTATATGAGTGGGCACTCACATGAATAGATTAGTGGGCAGTCAGGTGGATGCAAAGTCAGCTGGATGGGCAGTCAAATGGGTGTGCTCAAGTGGATGGACATATGATGGACAGATGAGTGGACAATCAGGTGAAAGGACAGTCAGGTGGATGGGAACTCAGATGGAGAGATAGATGAGGGGGCAGTCAAATAGATGGGAAGCCAGTTGAATGGACAGTCAGAAAAAGAGCAGTCAGATGGATGGTTAGACAGATGGATGGGCAGTCAGATGAATGGGAATTCAGGCACATTGGTAGATGAGTGGGCAGTCAAGTGGATGGGCAATCAGATGCATGTGTAGTCAGGTGGATTGGCAGACAGGGGGATTGGCAGTCAGGTGAGTTTGCTGTGAGATGACTGGGCAGTAAGGTGGATAGGCAGATGACTGGGTAGGTCAGGTGAATGGAAAGATAAATGTGCAGTCAAGGTGATGGGAGGTCAGTTGGATGGGCAATCACACGGGTAGACAGACAGGTGGATGGGCAGTCAGATGGATGGGCAGTCAGGTTGCTAGATGGATGAGTGGGCAGTTAAGTGGGTGGCTAGATGGATGAGTGGGCAGACAAGTGGATAGGCAGTCAAATGAATGGGCAGAGTCAGGTGGTTGGACAGTAAGTTGAATGGGCAGACAGATGGATGGGTAGTTTTTTATGGGTCGGTAGACTGGGAATCTTTTTTAAACTTCTCAAAGGGGCGCTGTCAGCTTATGTCACCCAAACTCTGCCAATTGTTTGGAAACCCCTGGAAGGTGTCCACTTGCGGAAGATAGCTAAATAGTCTATCAAGGCTTGATAGACTGGCAATGTTTCCTATAGTTTGAGTTTTCCAAGGTGACCAGGTAAAAATCACTGATTTCTCAGGGGCGCCATGAGCTAAAGTCACCTAAACTCTGCCAATTGTATGGGAACTCCCAGAAGGGCTAGAACCATGACTCTAACTGTTCGTAATAGGTTTCCACTTGGGGAAGATAGCTAAATAGTTTATTATGGTTTGGTAGACTGAGAATATTTCCTAAATTTTGAGTTTTCATGGGTGGTGACCAAAAAAACATATTTTGAGGGGGTCTATCAGGTAAAGGCACCAGAACTCTGCCATTTGTTTAGAAACCCCCAGCAGAGCGGGCCACAATTCCAACCTGAGGAAGGCAGCTTGATAGTGTTCTAAGGCTTTGCAGACTGGTAATACTTTCAAAGCTTTGGAAGAGTTTAGGTGACTAGTAGATATAACAGTTAACACCCCTCAGAATCACTGAGTTTCAGCTAGTGACCCAGGAAAATTGAAAGTTTTGAAAATATTACCAGTCTAGCAGGCCTTCATAAACTATTTAACTGTCTTTCCAAATAGAAAACCTACCGGTACTCAGAACAGTTTAGATCTACAGTTCTAGGCTTCCTGGGAGTTTCCAAACAATTGGCAGAGTTTGGGTGATTTTAGCTCATGGCGCCCCTCAGAAATCACCCATTTTCAGAAGGTCGCCACTGAAAACTCAAAGTTTCCAAAATGTTTCCACTCAACCAGCCAAGCCTTGCTAAAGTATTTAGCTGTTTTCCCCAATTTGAAACCTACTCAGAACAGATCTAATTACAGTGCTATGCCTTCTGGGAGTTTCAAAACTAATGGCATGACTTCGATGATGGCACCAGTGAGAAATGACAGAATTTTGGTGGCAAAAACGGCGATTGGTAACACGTTTCTCCATTGTCCTCAATCTGTTTTTGTATTTCTGAATGCCCAGTTCACACAATCATGACAATGTGACTGGAAGTACATGTATACGCAGATAATTTCGAGCTACCTCAGGGATGCCCAGTCGCACGCATATACATTGAATATCAAATTTTCTTTTATATTTGGTACCTAGTCGCTGATCAGGTGTACCTTCGCTTCTGGCGCAAGCCATTTGGAACGTACCGGTACCGGTACGGGCGTAGTCGCACTCTCAAGCTAGGTGTCGATAGTTGCAGGCCATCCAGTCGCACAATGTGAACGGGACTTCAAGTTCCTGACTATAGAACCAAAACATACATTTTATCAACAACAAACCGCACAGTCCACGCTGGGGTGCTTGCACATCTCCATGAACTTATGATTAAGCCTTCCGATCGCACTAGCCCACAGATAGCAGAGGACGCGCCAAACTCCTTCATCATTGCTGACATCTGGTGGTGACCTGCTGAACCAACAACAAAGGTCAAGGTATGTATAGCCTCACCTCATTGGTCCAAATTTCTCAGCTGGTACACTGCAATGCTCGAATAAAGATCATATAGACAAATAAAGGCAAGCGCCGCAGTGTGAGCAGCAAGCTTTCCCGCCATCATCATCTTTTTGACAAGAGAATCGACAGAAAGGAAACTAAAATGTGGAACAACCAGGGTGGTAAGTGGTCTTATTATAGTTACTCGTTACAATCCGTTACCAATAGGCATCTGGATCTCCTGTGAAACAGTCATTCAGGAGTTCAAGCGGTAAAGTACAAGACAAAATCCCGATTTCTGATCTTTGCCGTGCAATGTGCTGTATTATCGCCCAATGTATTGGCGCAATCCATTTAATGGGACAGTGTGAGTGTGGTGGATGGAAGCTGTCATTTGGCGTGTCTACGATAGTTAAAATAGTGATGTAAAGTGTTATACAGTAGGCCTAATAGATACTTTCAACACCATGATTTATATTTACCCGACTGTTCTCACTGTCCATGTCTGACCTACTTGAAGTTTGACTTGAGTCTTGACTTTCGTGAGGAGGCCTGTTGACAAACTATCAATGTGTATTTGGACAGTTCATTGCCAGCACGCTTCGGTTTTCGGTTGAGGATGACCGACATACAATAGGCTTTGTCGCGCCACCCGTTCAATATCATGACAGAATTAAGTCTAGAACTAGAAGTGACGTGGAAACTCCAAATAACAACTGTTTTGTAGCTAACAGTAACAAGGTGGCAGTGGTAAAACTGCAGATCCATGGTCCATATCTTTTCACATAGGAAACTGTCAGCCAACCTACCTTGTCTATTTACAGTAATACATGATTTTGCCGGCCAATACACACAAATCGAACATTCTGTCTCGTATTTCACCTGCTTTACTCTAAAATTAGTGAAGCGATATTGGTTCTTCCTCTCTAAAATACATACTTATTCGAAATTATCAAATGTGTCGATTTTCACACGATGTTTTGAACACTGTCGCCCTCACAGAGCTACATGTATATACATGTGGGTACTGAGGACCATAGACCTGCAGTTTTACCCGGTGGTTTAGTCCCTATGTACCCTCAGGGTTCCCTGGGACGTTAAACCACAAATAAACAAACCCGGTGGTTAAGAGCACTGAACTCATAATCCCAGTTAAGGTTGTGGAACTTTGTGGGTTCGAGTCTCACTGCAGCCACTTTTCTCCTTCACCCTCAGCAGTGGCAGATTTACTGCTATAACAAAGACTAACCCTTACCACCAAACCACATCATATCTATGGGGTGTGGGAAGTAAAAGAACTCTCACCTCGGTAAATATGTACGGGTTAAATTCCTACCTAAATTCATCATATTGATCTGGTCAACACCCTTGTCGTGTAAACGAACCTTGAGAAAGACTGGAAAGAGCTCATAAGGGCTGACTGGATATTAAATCAAACAAACAGAATAAAAACGAATCATAGTTTCCATGGCGATCACTAGACTATCTTGCGAAAACGGAGCGTAGCGCTCAAATATGCAGGGATGCTAGTTTTCCACTTTTCAGTGAAATTTCACATATTCTTTCTCAGGAAAAAAAATTCAGTTGATAGAATTCTGTTATTTGAACTTCATTCAGCTGTCAAGGTAGAACTAATCTACAGTTGATGTGTAAAACCTGTTTCACCATTAACAAATTTTCCACTTTTTTCTGACACCCCAACTGACATCCCTGAATATGAAGCGTAATGTCCCAAGCTTGCTGGCTACGAAGCGTAGTGTCTTAGGATTCACTCAAACATGTACATATGTTGTTTCCTTTTAGGCGATGCTGGGTATGGCGATCAGGGTGGAGGATACATGAACTCACCCGGGTTTTCCTCTCCACAAGGTGGTGCATCACAAGAGAGAAGGGTGAGTGGACTGGGCTGATCTTAATAAACATTGTAATTTGTATGCACGTTTTTTAATATGCTGGTTAAACTTTATGTACCCCCTCGTTTATTGAAATAAAAATTAACTCTGTGTTTTTATATTGCTGCAACCGGAAGTGCTCTTTGCCTCGTATCTTCAATCTATATAATATGTATATGTCCCATGTTGATATTAGACAATTCTTACAATTTACAAAAAAAAAACGCACCAATGAATTGAAGCGATAGTTTTTGTCAGCATGTTTGACAATAAGTCGGTCTTTTAGTAATATAATTTCTTTTCTTTTGATTAGACTTGACATATCTGGTGAGTCAATAAGGGTGGAATGCCTTACTGAAAAATTATTATCTAGCGATCAAAAGACTCAAGCAAAACTAAGCTCGTATACTATCTTAATGTGAAGGAGATAAGACTTGCGAACTATTTACTTTGCGTGATTGGTTGTAACAATATACTTTTTGTATTACAGAGTAAGAACCGAGCTCAGAATATCTCACCATGCACAGTGGCACAAATTTTACAAGCCGAACAGGTGGACGACAAATTCATGGCCGGCTCAATGGAGCTACATCAGGTAAGACCTCGGCAGTATATCATGACTGTTGTTTCCATCAGCCAATAGGAAAGTATCATGAAGATTACAATTAGCCATGGATAGTGTATTTAGAATGGACATGCTATAACCATGGACCATGCACATACTGGAGCATCATTGTACCAGCGAAATTATCAGTATTATCTACTATATATAAAAAGGCACAATTCCGACAAGATATGCTTGGAGTTACTCCCATACATAAAGGGTCGAAAATCACGAAATTGCAGCAAATGGGCTATATTTTGAATATCTCAAAAAATCTTTCTGGTAAAATAGTTTCAATGGTTTTCACACATCTAGGGCATTGTATGGCACAGTCCAAGACCTTAAAACCACACCTAACTCCAATATTTATACAAATATCGTTAAAAATGTGAGTGTGTCACGTTACGACACCAGCATAAAATCGGGCATAAAATAAATTTAAAAATTGCCAGAAGGCAATGAGTTTCACTGTTTTTAATAGCTCACATATATGCATCTTCCCACCATAAAAGGATAGGCCTATATGGCTTCCTTCATACTGAACTCAATTTGTGCTATTTTGGTGTAGTTTAGGCAGTCACGTTACGACACCCACTAAACTATTAATAGTTCCGGTTCCCTATGATATTAGTAATAGTTCTTTTGGGTAGATATATAGCTACACAATGGCGAAAAAATGAAGTCTCTATCTTTATTAGAAAAAAAGTTATCAGCCCCAACGTATTTATTCGTCACGTTACGACACCGTCACGTTACGACCCCGTCACGTTATGACCCGCCGCGGGTCACGTAGGGTCAGGGAAAAGGTAAAAATAGTGTTCATGTGTTGGGTACGTAGATACCTATAAGATTGCGAAAGAATGAAGTCTTTATCTTTACTAGAAAAAATGTTATGAGGCCATATATTTTTTTGCGTCACGTTACGACCCCCGTCACGTTACGACCCCCGTCACGTTAAGACCAAAAAAGCAAAAAAAAAAAAAAAAAAAGCATTTACTATGAAAGGAATCCATTTCCGCAGTGTCAGCCCAGTACCTTGTGGGGGTTTTGGCATAGCCTTTAAATATGAACCAATCTGGAGGGAGGGGGGTCGTAACGTGACGTTTTTATATTCATATTAGCCATGTGCTAAGGCTATTTATGCTAGTTAGCGTTCCCAATTTCGCACATGAGTCTTTTGATATGTAGAGATAATATTTACAAAGGGAAATTTTGATCCTCTCAGATTTGATTTTTTTGGGCAGTTGCTGCAATTTCGTGATTTTTGACCAATTAGACATACTTTAACCAGTAAGTTAAAAGAAACCAGTGTGGTGGAGCAGGCCACATGCTTGCTGGCGGTGGCTGTACGACAGTGGTATGGCCAAAGCCTGCTAAAAACTGACTAAATAGCTTTTAGCCTGTATGGGTGCTATACGGCTTCATCCGTGGAATAGGTCTGTTGGTTTAGACATTAAAAGCAGGTTTGGCACTTGCCTGACGGATTCCCAAACTGGCCTACTCGGTAGAAATACACCATTTGTTCATTACACAACTAAGCAGTCCTATGTTTTACTCTGCTAGGTGACGATCGTAGGATTAGTACGTTCTGTGAACGAGTCTCCGACGCGCCTGGAGTACGTGATAGATGACATGAGCGGTCCACCCATCGATGTCCGCCAGTTTGTCGACAATGACGTGAGTACGGATTTTATTCTGCATGAGACCTTTTTTACCTTCGCCGCAAATGCTTTCCATTTATTTAATAATGATGATAGGGATAATCGGGATGCCAGTTTTCAATGTTTCCATTGAAATTCAGGTTTTCGTTTTTTAGAAAAAAAGAGAAAATTCCTTATGTAATATTGATATACCTATAGCTAAACTACCTTAATAAACCACAGCCCATGATCCCCCACTAAACCAACCCCACTGACCCATGTAAAAACTTGAGCTTTCCCTTGATTCCCCACTGTAATGTGTATGTAATGCATAAACCCTGTATTGCAATAAAATGTATTTCAAAGTCTTTTTTCTCGACTCGAACTGGCAACCCTGTTTATTGAGTAGATTAGTCATACCTATATTGTTTGAAAAAATAGATCAGAAGGTTTGAGTCTGAAGTCATCAATGTTAGATTACTTGGAATAAAAATTATATTTAAATGTATAAGATTTAACAGCTCTATGAAAGTAACTAATAAGATATATTATTAAACCACACCGGGTAATGATTTCAGGACAATACTTTGCATTTAAGATGATGTTGAATGGTCACTAACCAAGCAGTACTCACAACTTGTCGGATTTTTGTCTGAATTTGTATTGGTGTAGTTGATTTTGCAAACTATTCAGTCATTTAGAGTATGAACATCACAGTATTGTCCTACTAGTTTCGGCTGGTTGGCCATCTTCAGGGACTTTTTGTTTAGGATGTGATATACTATCGGCATATAAATCTTGTACGGAGCTTGTAACAGCTAATGCAACAGACTAGATATATGGTCTTGTTACATTTGACTTTGCCTATTACCGTGATGCTACCTTCAAAGAAGGAATGGTGGATTCCAAACACAATGCCGTAACCAAAGCATGCTCCAGCTATGACATCATAGTGTCAGGGCCATGGTGATTTCCCTGGATATGTTAGTAATCAAGAAATCTCTGCTGTACAAACCCAAACTAGAGTTCATAAGTGTAGGAAACTGTCTGATAAAGACAGTTATCAGGTCTTGTCTTCCACATCCACCAAAGGCATATCCCCACCTTATCAGCGACTGTCCTGGCAGTAGCTTGTTCCTAACGTAGCATAGTCAGAAGACATTAAATTTCCTGTATACGATATAAGTTTTCCAACAAACAAAGGAATTCATGGAAATCGGCAACACTAGAATATATATTGAATCATAACTATTCTGTTCCCAAATGATATACATGATTCTTTTTTGTATGTGTTTTAGATTTCCGATTTTCTCCTCAGTCCCGACTTTCATCCCTGTGTGTAGAATCAGTACCTGACTATTACAGCCATCATTCACGGATGATGATCCGTCATACACGTTTCAATACCAGACTGAATAAAGGGTCAACAATTTTTTTAATTTTTTTTTTGCGACCGAAAGAACTACAAGCCACGTTCACTCAGATTTTTTTATACACAAACTGAATAAAGTGGATGTTCGTGATTGTTTCAGGACAACATGCCCGACCAGGAGCGCACGCCGCCCATGCGTGAGAACACGTACGTGCGCGTGTTCGCCCACGTGCGCGCGTTCGGCGGGAAGCGCAGTCTAGCGGCCTTCCGCCTCTACCAGCTCGTCGACATGAACGAGTTGACCATGCACCTCCTGGAGGTGGTCCAGTGTCACCTCAAGTCCACCAAAGCCGCCAAGGTAAAGTAGCACTCACTTCTATCTGATATAGAGCTAACATTTGTGTAGGACTTAGGTCTGATTTTATCTGACCGCGTATGGCATTGTTGATTAATACAACAAATCATCAAATTAGCCATTGAGTATTGGCACTGTTATTGGGTTCACTACCCTCACGGCCGTGAAGTATGAGTCACTAATTTTAAGCCTATGGAGAAAAATACTGGGGTGAGATAACGATCGTTATATCTTTTTTTTTCACTATGGAGATGGGACAGTTGTGAATTCTACTTGTTAAATCCGCTCCAGACTATTGAGAGGGGAAATTATCACCTGTTACCAAAGGAGTTCTGATATAAGACAGTGGTTTGAGATCAAACCCACAGTAAAACTTGCCACAATTCTTTCCTTAATACCCAGTAACTCTTAGTTGTTGGATATCCATACCCAAGAATAATCAATAAATACCAGAGGATCAGAATCATACCATTTGTTTAAGGTCTAAATTATGAGTATCGCACCAGGAATCACCCCATACTTTTTCACAAGACATCATTTTTCTGACTACTAATATGAATGATAAGCATGCTAGAGCTGCCTTGCATTTACCATACTCATATTGATATCTTTCAGATAGAAATTATACCGTTTAGATAACTAAACAGGAGAATGGCTGTATAATTTGATGAACATGTTCACAGGACTCTCATTGATAAGACATGTTTCTGTGTTACAGGCCGGCAGTGCCGAGGTCACGGGCTATGGTAATGTCACCTCCATGGAGACGTACCCTGGAGCCCAGTCGGACAACATGCAGGGACTGACGAACATCCAGAAACAGGTAATTAAATCACTCGTCTCGTAATATTGAAAGATGAATTTTTAATAAATCGACGATCGTTTGTCATTCAACATGGCGAATTGGATCGATCTGCATGACCAAAAAAAACCCCAAAGAAATGAGGTATATTTTACATTTTAAGTTTGATTAAGAACACCAGGGATATAATTTTTTAACTGGTTCGGTGAATTTTGGCCTCTTGACTGACAAATAAATAACGATGAGCATTGTTCCTTTTTATGAAATAAATAAAAGGAAATTGAAAATAACTTCTTATCTAACACATATAAAACGCTAGAATTCTGTCGGATCTGCTTGGAGTTTTTCCCGCACACAGGGACAGAGCCGACCAATCTTAGGCTTGAAGACTAAAGTGCACGAGAGTAAGATTCTCGTGTTCATTTTTGGAACTATACACCCAGCTGATCTTAATATCTTATGGTTCATGTTTAGCCATGCCGAAAACATAATGTAGTTTTCTAATCTCCTTGCCTTGAGATCAGCCTTTGAAACCAACCTTATGCTGGTGTCACTGCATAATTAATTGTGTATTCCACATACTAGCTCAGGCCTTAATACCTGTGTCATGCAGACTTAGATATATATGCTGGTTCCCCGGTCATTTGCTAGGGGGAACTGCAAAATTAAAATTAGCGGCAGGGGTAGATTACCAAAGAATATGCATGTTCAGGCGAAAAGAACACAACAACTGGAGGAATCGAAGGGGACTGACTGATGTTTCTTAGTCATAATCGAGTAATACACTATAACTATTTTCATCCTATTATATGATATTTTTGTGATATTCATCAGGTGTCGCTGGTGATCCGGAGTTGTCGAGACGAGCAGGGAATGAGCATCTCCTCCATCTGTGAGCGACTACGAGGCATGCCGCAGAACGCCATCAGGTGAGGCAACTCCCAACTAAACCCCAGCACCCATCTCTCTCAGTACACAGATGGCAGTTCTCCTCTTTTCCCTGGAAATCCTGGGGTTTTTTTATTATTTTTTTTTATTATTATTTTTTGTGCCTCGTATTCTTAATTCATTTTTAGTTTATAAAATACGTTTTTCTTATGTAAAACAGAGAGAGAATAGTTTTGGCCTCATTCCCACCAATAAACAGTGGTTCAAACCTCCCCACACACCCCAGCCCCACCCCATGGCCAATAACGATTTGTTTTTCATGTTTTCTCATTGTCTCTGTGGCAGTAAATCCCACATGAAAAATATTTTTTCATCACCCCAATTGACATCCCTGTCAGTAGAATGTTCGAGGGACGCAAAGAGTTATGTCATGTTATGTCTATCTGACATTCTGTGCCCTTCAATCAGACATCAAAGTCTCCATTAGATACTAATGAACTATTTATTTGCCTTGTGATACTGGCCTGAAATAGTAGGATAGAAATGCCTGAAATGAGGGATCTTTATAAAACACAAAATAATATCCTCCTCATTTAAAAGCTTCAATAGAACCTCTGTATGTCAACCCTATATTGTTTCAGTAAATCTATATACCTGTTTCTTCGTGATCTGTTCTTCCAAGTTGTTATGACGTAAAATCGATTCATCTTTCAACAGTTTACCTCTGGAGAAATGTAGTCAACAAAGATAATTCTAGCAAATATAAAAAAAAATATTGCATTGATGATTATGGTACACACCCATCTACTTGGCACTAAATGTCCTCTTGTTCTTTCTTCAGGGATGCTGTCGAATTCCTGAGCAGTGAAGGACACATTTACTCCACCATTGACGACGATCACTTCAGATCGACGGAGTCCATGGATTAAACACAGGGGAAGTTTCTCATGTTAGAGAGTGACAAAGGACTACATCGTCTGTAGATGGACCTGTTTCAGGTCAGCCGTGTAAATAAGTGATATGCTGAGAAGAACTTTGTCTTTGATACTGTTTTCAACCAATCAGAACACAGTGCAGTTTATGTATTATATACTTGAGGTTGGGGGAGGGGGGGGGGGGGGGTGGAGAGAGAATCTGCTGTGAAAACGACCGTGTGGTGTATCTTAAGGTAATAAAACTTGTACATGAAAGGAAGTTGCGACGTTATAATGAGTTTGTCTGTTATTACCTATCTTATAAAATATAACATAAATTTCAGGTCATTAAACTAAAACTTCCTATGGTATATATGAAATACAAGCCTGAAGATATTGTAATGGTTGATTTTATTTATCCCGAGTCTGCTGTCATTAGAATCACATGGCGAGTTACTCCTGGTCATGAAGGGGGAAGGGGTTGTTGCTCTCCCCTTGTCATGCTGTCATTCAACCCTTATCATTCTTGGTCATGGAGACAGGACCCTTCCCCCTCTGCCCCCTGCTGCATGACGTCATTTATGGACAGCCCCGAAGAAATAACAGGAATCGTTACTCTTACGAGTCTAGGCACTACGTGACCGCAAACATGGATCACACTATGATATGTAAATAGATATAGAACAAGTATTTCACTCCTAATATGCATGATGATTGCATAATCAGAGTAATTAAGTTAAAGAAAAAAATCTATAGAGTACATCTACTCTTTGGTGAGTGACCTCTAGAAACATCAAACTGAGGCTCTACATTGCGTTATTTTGAAGAATTTAGATAACACATTTGGTCTTCAAAAATTTCTTTAATGAACAATTGCTTAAAATAGTGATTAGAATTGCTTAATTCTTTTTGTTGGTGTCTTTATGGCAGTAGATGCTCGGTGCATCGTCATGAACTACACCATGTCATAAGTAAAATGACTAGTCTTGATAAATGGGGGCAGGATTTCTGCCTGAATTCATCTCGTACATCTAATCACAGCCGCTCTGGTGTAAAACAAGTGACAAAAGCTGAACTCCCCTGAGACGTAAAACGGATAAACATCAACACCATGACAAGATTTTAAAAAATCACCAATAGGTGACTAATGTTCCAACGTACACTCAGCACCTAAGTCTTTCTATACTGCATTTTAGTGAGAGCGATCACCAGAAATAAGTGTATACATACATAGATATGCCCATTTAATAGATCCCAAAAAGAACCAGTTTGTAAGACGTCTGTCAACATCTGGTACCCAGCTAGAGAAGTATGTAAGTTCATTAAATCAGGTTCCCAGACAGTTGTGTGTAAGATATCCATCTTTTATGCATCAGGTGACCGGTTGTTGGCAAGTTGCTGCAGGAGGCACACCACGAGTGCGGTCCACCCTGTCTGGTGACTGAAATAGAGCCATTTACAGTCAGGTTTCTAATATAAAATAAGTACAGGAAGCCAGATAAATACAAAGAAACATCTAGTTTTGCAATGGTGCAAAACGTTGAGTTCTCATACTTTCTTGAGGCAAATGAATAGAAAAATAGATAAGAATTAGAAATGGATTGATAAAAAAGAAAAAAAAATGTAAACCCTTCGCACTATACAGTTTCAAATACAGTAATAGCACAGGGACTACACACCAATATAGAATAGTATATCAGTCAAGGAGAGTAAATTAGTATTTCTAAATTCATAGACTCAAGAGTTTTTTTCAATTCTTGTGTTTAAAAACGGGTGTTTATGGTAATATAAAAATTCCTGTCCCCGACAGATGAAGGGGAGTAAATTAGGTTTCTAGTTTGAGTCAGCTGGTGTTTTATTATTCTTTATTGTTTTTTATTTATGTAGCTTGTACAGCATGGTTGGTCGTTCTACATAAGTATAGACTCTCACCTGGCGCCGCAGCCCCGCCCCGTCTCGCCGTGGAAGTACTCGTTAAAGAGTACCAGGTCTTTCCAGTGCGGGTCTCTAGCGTAGCGAGTCTCTCCTCCTGTGTGAGTTCAGAGAGGGCGTTATGAACGAAACGTACTTAGCGTGAGCGCACGTATTACCATGATGGCATAATAATTTCTTGATAATATTAACCATTATATAGTCTTAAATAGGTTTGAGAAATATTACCAAAATATTCGCATTATTTAATAAAAAAAAATTTTACTCAAATTTACTGAAAAAAAAAAGATGTCTCAAAGCTTCATAGCGTACGAGGCCCAGGAATGCCTCCAGCCATCACAGCGTAGCGAATAGGTTAAAGATCCCTGAACAATCTAAAAGAAAAGAGAAACGGACACGAACAGACAGTATACTCACCGTGAACTGGGCGGTTGCCTTCGCTGTCAGGAAGGAAGATGTTGACAAGTCTTTGTGAAATGTCGTCTGCGATGTGACCAAAGGAACGCTGAGATCCGCTTCCGGTGGGGTACTCCACCTGGTGGCCGTCACCGTAAAACTTTTGGTACTTCTGTAAGGCCTCGATCAGCAGAAAGTTCACTGTAATTTACAAATTAATAATCCTTGAAGTGGCCAAGGCACAAAGAAGTCCAGAGTCCTTTAGGTATCTTTTTTTTATCCCTCTAGCCAACGTTTCGAACTATTTCAGACCTTCTTCGGGGCAGAATAGTCATATAACCACTAAGCTTTTATCGACTTAAACGATCCATTGTAAATGTACGAAAGTAGAATAATCTAAAAAAATAATCATCCATAATAGGATCGAAATGTAAGAGGATGGCAATATGAATATGAGTAAAACCAGGCCATTCTGTATAGCAGGTGACACAATGGGATTGTTCATAAAGGTAGTTCAAAACATGAATGCACATCAAGAGGACACCATGTTATAACACGAAATAGAGCCGTTGTATCAATGTCTCTTTGGTGAGAACGCCTTTGCCTTTACCTTGATGTACACTATGTATACCGCTTCTGATGAAATAAAAACGTTATTTTTTTAATTATACGCTACATCATGGTGAGGCTACTAATTGGTATTTAGTGTGAGACGTGCGATCAACCTGAGTGAAAAAACTCTCCCGACCGGGTCGTAGGACTCCCTTCACCACCTACAAGAATGAGAGAGGAAAAGAGAAAAACTTCCACAGAATCTAATTGATATTTACACGAATTCCTTTCATTAAAAAAAAAAGTTGGTAAGATTTGACTCACTGCAGATCCATATGGATCCTCGCCAGTTGCTGTTTCCGCCGAACATGTCGTTGTTGTCTGACTCTCCCGGGCAGTAGTGCACGCTGTGCAGATCTTTACCGATACTGATCTCAAACGGTTCTGAGTGTGCCTGAGAAAAAATAAACTCTTGATTAGAGTTGTATATGAATGAAAATATTCATTACCTTACTGCTGTTGTGTACTTTGGCATCTTGTAGTCACTCAATATGAACATATACCATTGCTTGTGAATAGCATTGGTATGGCAGGGTCATAGCCTATATTTAATCAAATTTGATGTGAAATATCTTTTTTTTTTAAAGGAAACAAGAAGAAGAGGAAGAAAAATAAACCGAACAAATATACTGAAAATAAAACGCATTGATAATAGGTAAAATATCTTTTCAGTGATCTAATGTTGCGATAGCTTACTAACGATAGTGTTTATATAAAAAAAACCACGCTGATTATGTACTAATATAAGAGAACTATTTGATGGTGTGAGTGGAGTAGTTACCTTGGAGAGACTGCGCACGCCGTACTTAGAGAGCAGCTCGTGCTCGTTGAGCATGTAACTGAGCAGATGTTTGAGCTGCTCGCCTGACGGCACGCTGAGCAGTACGGAGCCCGTCTCCTCACAGCGAACCAGCTGTAACAGACCATAGTAGTATTATCATAAACCCTGTCTACTGATTCACCTGTAACAGACCTTAGTAGTATTATCATAAACCTTCTCTACTGATTCACCTGTAACAGACCATAGTAGTATCATGATAAACCTTTCTACTGATTCACCAGTAATATATCTTAACTCCCCAACTGAATCTAGTCCCTGTCGATCATAGATGTACCCTGACAATAGCACACAAATAATCACCGCCTAAAAAACCTATACCTCATGAATAAATAACATATTTTCCTTTACATGTGAGAATTTAATATAATCTTCGCTAAGCCATGTCCAACCTCATAGTTTTATTAGATTTCTGTTAAGAGGTCACACAAAACTTCGCTAAGCCACGTCCAACTTCATGAGAATCCAATTTACTTTGCAATGAAACCCTTTTTCCCATTAAGTAGCAATACCATATACATGGATAAAGGGCAGGATTGAGCCCATCGACAATGATAAAATGTTCAATAACTTTTGATCTAACTAGTGGTCATCCATAAAATATTTGCACAAAATATCTTTATGGAAAACTCCTTAACATAACTCGTGGACCCTGCATACTGGGCGTGCTCACCCCTTTCTTCTCGGCCCTGGAGAGCGTCTCGTCGAGACGCTGGGACTGCCCCCTGGTGGCGGCTAGGTGCGCGGGGTCGAGCACGGTGGTGGCGACGAGCGGCAGCAGCCCCACCAGAGAGCGCACGCGCAGGGTGTGCGTCACGTCACCGTGGTCCAGCTGGTCGTAGTAGAACTTGTCCTGCTCGTCCCACAGGCCTGACAGAGGAGATGAGTGTTATGTAAGAATATTACATCTGAACCTTAATATCAGAGACCTTACCTAAGTAGATGTGAGACTGAGCTTCGGCAAGGTGGTGTGGCCAACCCAGGAATCCTTTTTTTTTTTAATCAGTTTTTTTATTGGGTTCAGATTGATGTATACAATAAGCTTGCGTATGATGTTGTAGAGATACAATATTAGATATCCAATAAAGTGGCAAAGCCTCAATTGGCGAAGCAATTGTTTTTCATGGCTAAGCCATAAGTTCGTATGTAAGTCCACATATCGCAGGAAACATAAGTCATGATAACTTCAATAGAATAATATCTGAGCTCCAAGTACACTTATTGCAGACAGATTAGTTACCAAGAAACAGACACGAGACATAAGTAATGATGCTTAGAGTGTCCTCCGGCGTAAGTACAAAATCTAATCCAGTACATATGGAATGGAATCTCTCCCTGCGATGATGTGATCGTGCCCGAGGCTCAGACAGCCTCAGGGGGAATCCCCGTCATTACCACTGACACCTAGTCAGTCACTAGCGCTCGTACATCAGTATTTACATGTGGTAAAACGTTAGTCTCTTTCACACACCGCTTGGAGGTGCACAGGGCAGCCTGACAAGGGTCTGTTCCAGTCTGCCAAAGCTGGGTACTCATAGGCTGAAAGTGGGAACTTCTCCTTGGCCATGTTAGAAATAGTACGGGTTCAAACCCGGGGAATTACCGAACAAAATACACACGTGGGAACTGTCATATGAATAATGTTCTCTAATTATTGAAACCGAATTCAATATTTAAAATACGATTTGTTTGAGAATATTCACATGGATATGCATACTATAATCAAATTTTGACCGAATAGATTGCACATATATATTATGGATCTTTTCGTTACCTACATTTACTGGTAAAGCACGTGAAAAATATGTTTGTTGAATGCAGAGGTAGAAAACCTCCATGTTTGTGTAACATGACCAGAGTCATTAAGATTGAACATGAATGACTGTGTAACCACAACATTGACAGAGCATGGCGCTTACCATGATCACCGTTGATCTCCTCAGTGATGGCAAGGAAGTGATCGAGGAAGCGGGCGGCCATATCGGCGTACACACCATCCTCCTGCGCCAAATACAGCGCCATCTGCAGCATGCATGTACTGAAGAAGGCCATCCACCCGGTACCGTCTGCCTACCGCCAACAAGGTAATGGGTACAGTGAGTAATAACATAGAGACAGAGAGAATCATCTAAATCATCTGCAGCATACATGTACTGAAGAAGGCCATCCACCCGGTACCGTCTGCCTACCGCCAACAGGGTAATGGGTACAGTGAGTAATAACATAGAGACAGAGAGAGTCATCTAAATCATCTGCAGCATACATGTACTGAAGAAGGCCATCCACCCGGTACCGTCTGCCTACCTACCGCCAACAAGGTAATGGGTACAGTGAGTAATAACATAGAGACAGAGAGAGTCATCTAAATCATCTGCAGCATACATGTACTGAAGAAGGCCATCCACCCGGTACCGTCTGCCTACCGCCAACAAGGTAATGGGAACAGTGAGTGATAACATAGAGACAGAGAGAGTCATCTAAATCATCTGCAGCATGCATGTACTGAAGAAGGTCATCCACCCGGTACCGTCTGCCTACCGCCAACAAGGTAATGGGTACAGTGAGTGATAACATAGAGACAGAGAGATACATCTAAATCATCTGCAGCATGCATGTACTGAAGAAGGCCATCCACCCAGTACCGTCTGCCTATCGCCAACAAGGTAATGGGAACAGTGAGTAATAACATAGAGACAAAGAGAGAGGACTGAATCATCAGCAACATACATGTACTTAAGAAGGCCATCCACCCAGTACCGTCTGCCTACCGCCAACAAGGTAATGGGAACAGTCAGTAATAACATAGAGACAAAGAGAGAGGACTGAATCATCAGCAACATACATGTACTTAAGAAGGCCATCCACCCAGTACTGTCTGCCTACCGCCAACAAGGTAATGGGAACAGTGAGTAATAACATAGAGACACAGAGAGACGACTGAATCATCAGCAACATACTATCACAAAACTGGATGAGTTTTAATCTTGGCCACCGTATGCCACGACTGGAGTTTGGCATAGTGACTTGATGAGGCGAAGCCAAGTGAAATCCGGAGCCAAAACTTCAGGAGTGGCATGCGGTGGCCAAGATTAAAACGAATCAGGTTTTGATTTTATCCTACACCGTCTCCTCGATTTTGGTATATTATGTGATAACAATTCTGTATGACACTAGAGGTAAATAAAACTCCGTATGTCAGTTAGCGTGACATACGGAAATTTAATGTTAAGTCTATGGGATTTTATATTAGGGGAAGGATAAACATACAAAGATTCCATTTAGGAACTGGGTCGATCGGGTTTTATAGCACAGGGCCATATCATGGCGGGTTTCGAATCTTTTGGGGACAAAAGAAATGACGTAGCAAAACACAATGAGAATGTGAGACAGCATGATCCACAACCGATACGATGATCAGTGTGACACTGTCACGTAACATTCAATTCTATGAATATATATATCAATAATTGTTAGATGAGAGTTTAAATCTGTTATTGTTCAGTTGGAACACACGAGACAAAATACCTGTTTGATGACAGTTCACAAGGTCATAAAACATACTGAACGCACCTGTTTTATGACGGTTCCCTCGGGCGGGTTGGAGCGCTCGACGGCAGTGATGTTGTCCATACCGAGGAATCCACCCGCATAGAGATGGGATCCTCCAACGCTCTTCTGATTCACCCACCTACACACAAACACAAGGTACAAATATTTATCTCACCCCTGGTATTTTCCCCCCATAAACTTAACATTGGGAACTCGTACTCAATGCCCATGGAGTATTTAGAAATACTCAATTGGTAAAAAATTACTCAATGGGGATTATGTCACAAATGTTAGCCAATTAGTCAATGTGAGGGGTGAGACAAATTCAAAAACCTATTCAAGTTTACATGCTTGATCCCTTCTCGTTTGAAATGCTACGTAATTCACGCTGCTTTACCTAGTGAATTACTACGCTACTCAAACTTGATGGGATACAAGTTCTGACCATAAACTTTCAGACGTTTCCTCTATAATACTCTAACAGTCAAATACATACATAAACCAATCATTGATCAGACAAATATACAAACCACAATTATAATATATTTACTCCATATATATCACCCTTATAATGAGGGTCCCCTAGTCTCAATTGGTAATGCTTGGCTGAGACTATGTACTGAGTATGTCCTTCCGTGTGAATCAGATCCGCCATTTTCGCTAGAGACTTGGAAAGCTCAATTTCAGCAATCTGCTCTGAGATTATTCTACAGAGGGTAAATCATCGGAGGTAAATTATGGGGAAAATATGTAAAGTACACGAATCGTAAGTACGTGAGTCTCTCCTTGCGAATCCCACTTAACGTGAAAGTGACGGACAATTTAATTGAAAATAGTAACCAATCATGAAAAATACTGTTTACATTAGGTCTGAGTAAGGCAACAGAGAAACTTGCTACACTTGCAGGTGTCGACGATTTAAGACCAGGAGAGAGGCGATTTACTTGAGATGAGTGTTGGTAGGGAATCATAGCTGTCTGAAATTACCAGTTGAAGTTGAGAAGGAGGCGGTGGAAGCACTTCTTGAGGAAGGTGTTGTCTGGTTTGCCCTGGTCCATTGTCTGTCTGTAGATGTGCAGACACGCCCACGCATGCACCGGCGGGTTGACATCGCTGAAGTTAAACTCGTAGGCAGGCAGCTGCGAAAGATAGAGTTCATCATATACGTTCATTCCAGTAGATGTACATGTATGCATCATTCATCTAAAAATCTAGCCCTGATGAAGTATCTTGGCTGAAACGTAGGCAAATGGAATTGTTAATCAATAATTAAACCGCATGTATGAAAAACAAGTATCCACATATAAACTGAACATCAGAATATTGATGAGTGGTTGTTGGTCATTTCCCATTGTCCTAATATACATATAAAAAGATAGTGATTGCGATCGTATCCGTATAGAAGAAAATATATAGATACTACAATTTACAAATCAATATTATCAAGAAACGTCACGAAATGTCATATGATTTTTTATATGGCGTGAGTTGTCTTTGAGGAATGATATCACGAAGCGGAGCCGAGTGATATCTGTAGCAGAAAAGAATGAACGCCAAGCAAACAATTATATGAAATTAATTGATGTTTAGAATTTATTCTACCCCATCATGTATATTTGATTGCATATGTCACCAGCAGCATATAAATATTTAATGCCATAACCGTGGCATACAGCCTCACCATGATAAGTCTATGGGGATTTATATGAGGGGTAGGATAAAGATGTATATTTTATCTCACCCCAGATATATTTTCTCCATAGACTTAACATTGGAAACTCGTATCTAACACCCATTAGATATTTAGGAAAAATATCCAATGGGGGATAATGTCACAAATGTTAGCCCATTAGTCAATATTAAGGGTGAGATAAATTCAGAAACCCATTCAAGTTTAGGGTCAGAGCTCGATCCCATCTCATTTGAATCACATAGCAATTCACGCGGCTTCGCCTTGTGAATTACTACGTGATTCAAACTCGATGGGATACGAGCTCAGACCCTAAACTTTCATCGGTTTCCTCTATAATATCACGAGGTGATATAGACAATCCTGTCCTGGAGAAGACTGAAGTTGAGTTCATGTAGGTAATGCTACCTCAAGTAATAGCTTTAGAACTGCACCGAACCACCGTAGCCTTGAAGACTGGTTGGTGTGACAGCATTACATGATGTCACACATTCTGTCCCAGTATTCCCATAGCAAAATGCCAGATAACTACCAATGTGATCAACTTGATTCAATTACGGAGTGGCCATCCATCTTTTTGGGAACTCGTATCCAACGCCCATTGAGTATTTAGAAAAAAATACTCAATGGGGGTTTAATTAGGGAAAGATAAATGCAGAAACCTATTCAAATTTAGGGTCAGAGCTTTATCAGAGATTCATCTTGTGAAATACTATGCGATTCTAACTCGATGGGATACGAGCTCTGACGCTAAACTTGAATAGGTTTCCTGTATAACATAGAGGCGCTTTACTGTAACACGGACAACACACCTCACCTGCCCGTTTGGGTGCATGTAGCGGTCTGACAGGAAGAGCAGCAGCTGGTTCTTGGCGAACTCTGGGTCGACGTGACTAAACGGCACCATGTGGAACGCCAGGTCCCAGGTCGCGTACTGCAATGTGACGTCATAACTACACATATTAAAAGAGTTTTTTTTGTGTGTTTTTTTTTATGCCATAGAGGTGTTTTTGCCACGTTCTATTAGTTCATATTTAGAAAGATAAATTGATAAGTGATTGATCTGTGTCCTCGTTCGCCATCGAGTTTGGAGGTCGTAGTAATATGAACGAGGCGATAGCAGAGTGAATATTCCGAAGAACTCCAAACGAGATGGTGAATGGGGACTCAGACCAAGCACAAATATGTTTCTGATTTTATCGTAGTGAGGAAATATTTATCTGTTTATCACCTGATGAGTATGACTTACCGTGCTCGCAAGCCTGTTGAATATGAGTTCCTAATGCAAAGCCTATGGAAGTTTATACCAGGCTAAGATAAGGGTAAGGACTGAACAGCTCTAGGCAAAGACTATGAAGGACATGTAAGACTCGATTCAGAATTAAATATTCTCGATATTTACCACAGTTTGACCAGATAGAAGTTTGCTCTGATTATTACTCATTCATAATCTTTAAATTCGAGAACAAGCAAAGTAGATACAGGCACTTTGTAAACATATACATTATGCTTTTACATGCTTTTAAAAACTGTGGTAAATAGTTCCAATATTATGTTTATGCAGAACTACTTGTTAACTATTTTTACACTATAGATGCCATTCACAATTTTAGAGTTGAATCAAACAGGCTTTTGCTAGGATTCATTCTGTGAATACTTCAACAATCACTCTTGCAGAAGTTGATAGGAGGATACACACCCAGGGGAACTCCCATTTGTCCGGCATGGAAATGATGTCTTTGTTCACCATATGGCGCCACTGTTGATTGATTCGAGTCTTGATGTCTCCACCCCCTAAAAGTATCAAGGAAAATACAGAAGGAGAGTACAACAGCTTAAATAGCCAATGATATATATATATTTTTTTTGAACAACTTAACAACGTTATCCCTTTAGTTTGAAGTCAAGGCTAATCTTATCATAGGCCTATGTTTTTTTTTCAGTAGGTATTTCATCAACTATCATGTTTCCATTATTTGACAACCAAAATCATTATCAAGGCAGCATGAATATATTTCTTTCTTCATTATAAAATTCATAGTTAAATTCAGTCAATCCCTTTCAACTATTTGGATTTTATATTGTGTTTATCATGACCTTTCCTACTGACAGGATGAAAATAACTAACTTAAAGTTCAATAGAAACACGACACAGTTAAACTTAGGTGGTTTCAAGTTTGGGAATAACGTGATAACAGTTCACATGGATATTTAGTACCATAATGTTAAACACTGACAAATTTGTTACGATGAGAATCAGCCGAGCAAAGATCTGCTACACAAATGCATATCAGCACCCAAAACTATATCACCAGAGTGTTCCAGCTATGGGAATCTTAAACAAAAGGATTCCCCCACATAACATCAAAACAAACCTGAGAAACGCCCCTGGAACCGTGAAGTGATGCTGTCAACAACTGGCGTCAGTATACGTTTTGTTCTGTTGTCGACGTCGCCTTGGTAGCGAGTGGTCTGACTATAAATAATGTGAGCAGACGACTGCTCCGTCACTTTGATGTGGTAGCTTTAAGAGTGATAACCTTAGCCACATATTCAGAGTGTTTATAATGATATAATTCTGTTCTTGCGGTAGCTGCCTTAGAGTCAACATAAGCCACATGCTATCCTATATAATATATAATGTATAAGGATAAGCCACTTACCATTTAGCCACTTGTGCACATCGTAGAAGAAGAACTGTTTGGTCCACAGTAAACCAGCGTAGGCCTGTGAGGCCACACTCTGTTCACTCTCTCCCAAAGACCTGGGCACAAGGTCGCGGTAAAAGTCAGCACACTCCTGTCTCCGCTGCACCACCAGCTCCTCTGTGACCTGTCCAAGGTCAAGGTCATCCTCCTCAAGGTCAATGTCAAGGTCACCCAGATCAGCGCCCTCCTCCACGAGAAGGTAGTTGAGTGTGACTGAGGCTCCTGCTGCTACCTCCAGGCGATACAGTGCTGCCACCTTGGTGCCTGTTCCAGAACTAGAGACGGCCGAAGTATCACCTGAAAATACGTGTTAGAATCACCAGTAGTACCATGTCATAAGCATTTATCTATATAGAAAGTTACCTATATGTCATAACTGACTGTAAACAGATCCCCAACTTGAGAATCTCCTTAATTGTAAATGTTCATTAAACCAATTATATCGAATACATTGTTGGACATATTTCTTTGTCAAATATGGAGGTATAATGAATCTAACAGAAATAGAGGTCTCCCAACAGAGCTAGAGATCTTCATCTTTGACGAATGAGTATGGAATCTCAGCCTCCTGTTATCAGAGTAAGAAATATATGGTTTGGATTCCATGCAGTTAGTGGGACATTTGACGCCCCACAGCCAAGTACAGGCCAACTTCCAGGAAACCACTTGGCACCAAGCCAACCAGCCAGTTCTACACCCTCTCAACTAGCCAGCCAACCTCGGCTAAACGGGTGTCCGATACATGTGAATCTTACTTTTCCTTATCAACTAACAAATCCAACAATGCATAATGGTGTATCCACTATGCGACAGGTGCCTATTCCAGGGTTGAACAATGAGTCTTTGTGTATTAATATATGTGTCATCTCCCTCGCTGTAATATGTTAGGTGTTAACCTACCGTAAGAGTTCACCTAAATATACATGTAGCTATAAAATATTGATTTCGGAGACTGATACAAACCTTTGAGGACGTAGGAGTGGAAGGCGTCCTTCCTACACGGGGTGGTGTCCTTCCCGGTCAACCTGCCCGTGTTCGTCTCGTTCTCCGTGAACAGCAACGTCGGGCTGCTGCCGTTAGAGGCCTTCCCAAAATATACCTGGAATTTACCTGTTTAAATATTCAATAATAATATGAGATTTCCTAGGTTAAAAATCACTTACACGGTAGGTCCTGGACTTCAAATGAAAAATGTTTCTATCTAGTCCCGGCAGACCGCTGAAACTAGTTGGACGACACTTGAATAGTTTAATAACAAACCAAATGTAACACTGACTGTGAAACATGCTAATAAAAATTGGGAATACAAGAAAACGCTTGGGTATTCTTGGTTAGTGGCTATAACAAGAACATCTTCAATTGAAAAAGGACAGCATTGGATATAACCCAGAATTATTCTGAGAACAACAAATTAGAATCACAGCAATGTTTTTTTCAAATATGATAAAATTTCTAATTCTTTAGTCTGGCATCTTCGTTAGTACTCAACGATTTCAATTCATTATCATAATATTCAGCATGATATCATAATCCCTTACATTGGTTAGGGCTTAGATATATTCAAATTATTACTACATATCAGGTCTAACAACTGCACTTATATTTTTTTTAATGTACTTTTTTGCAGTTCACTATACATTAGTATAAGAATATAATATAACATTGTATGGCTAGTTTTGTTATAGTAGGTCCCTTACCGAGGTCGGGATGCCAGCCTGAGGCGGACGAGTCTGAGGACTTTTTAAACTGAGGCTTGGCGTGGTCTGAGCAGTCGTCCCAGGACCATGTGTTTCTGAAAGGGGCGGTAAGTGATCATCACACTGGTACAAGGAAAACCTTTACATTCTGATATATTGTACATAGTTGTATAAATATCGACATGGACAAAATGTGGCGTTTTGCAGGCAGTTTCTATTTTAATGAGCCGTAATTCGAAGGACTCAGGGAGACAGCGGATCCATAGGAGAGATGATGAGAGGAAAATGCAAAAACAAATTATGGGGAGAAGGAGAGAAAGAGATGGCGGTAGATTTGGTAATGTTATATAGAAAGAGAGGACGAGGACAGGTTAACCAAGACAGGGCTACCTCTTGAACAAATTCGTTCTTAACGCATATATATTCAATGAGAAGCTAATGACTAGCATTTTGTATTGAGAATTTACAAATTTTGAAATAAGTCAGCAGCGTGAAAGGTCTCAACTTTTCATTGTCAATCTGAACAAGGAAAGAGATACTTGCAGAGTAATTGAATACGCTACAGCTTTGTTGGTCTCAGACGAGAGAGACACGTGATAAGACGCTGTTTAACATACCTGTACAAGGCCTGAGGTAGGACTGTAACAGTGGCGCCCTCTGGTCCGCGGTTGTGAACTGTATAACGGCACAGCAGCGCCCCCGGTGACGCTTTGACGTACTCCGCCTCTACGTCCCAGTACCGGTCCCCCTGAAAGACCCCTGGTGGGGGAAGAAACAAGTAAATCGACAAGGATTTCATAAATTAAAGTCACATCATGTCCCAATTCAAATAAATCTATGAACTAAGAGTAGGTAACATAGAGCGTATGCATAGAGGACTGTCACCTAACTTAACTGCAGGATTTATTTTTTCAAGGAATTTGATGGTCTTTAATGAGATATCGCGAGAAGAGCAAATGTATGTTGCTTATCAACCATATATAAACCGCTAGAATTTTGTCGGATCTGCTTGGAGTTCATCCTGCATATAGGGACAGAATTAACAAGATCCAGGCTCAGAGAATGAAGTGCCACAAGAGTGAGATGTGGTGACAAACTAAACCTGATATCCCTTTTTGTAATTCTATACTCAGATGTTCTTCTTCTCTATGATCTATGTCTAATCATGCAAAAAACAAAATTTAGTGCAATAGGTTTCTTTTCTCCATACCTTTAGAGAAGGCAATGAGAGTTTCAAGCATTTGCTGTTTAGCATACGACGAAATCAGACAATATCAAGTTGTGGGGGCCACCAGCCAAAAGCTGCTGGGCTCTCTTTCACAGAGACTTAAGGGCAGAGAGGAAGTCGCTAATCTACCTCAATGTTAATCAAATGCTTTCGCCATCCTGTTCCTCCAATGTAACAAGCTATTTAAATGCATCCTATTAATGTAAGCATCAATATGTACTTTTTTAATAGGGATGTGAAGATCATAAGTAGTTTCAAATTCTCTTGTGTGAAATCTGGGCAACAGTTGGTAACAAGAAAATTATTTCAAGAACAAAAGTATTCTTGAAGCATACGTTAAAATGGCTTGGCCTCTTTTCTTCTTCTCCTTATCTAAAAAAAATATTGCCAGATGGTTCATATATATGTACAATACATGATTTACAGTCATAGAGAACAGTGAACCATATAGGTACAAAAGTCCTCCTTCCTCCCATCAGTCTGTGCCTGGGGGGTCTGTACATGTATGTATAGGGATTCTCGGGACACTGCACATGTACGTATAGGGATTCTCGGGACACTGAACATGTATGTTTAGGGATTCTCGGGACACTGCACATGTATGTATAGAGATTCTCGGGACACTGCACATGTATGTATAGGGATTCTCGGGACACTGAACATGTATGTATAGGGATTCTCGGGACACTGAACATGTATGTATAGGGATTCTCAGGACACTGAACATGTATGTATAGGTATTCTCGGACGAACCTGTGTCGAGTAACTCGTACTCAGGGTCTGTGACGAGGCGGCGTGTGTTCTCTGTCACGAGCTGCTCGTAGGGGAAGGCAGTCTGCGGGTATTTATAGATCATACGTTGATAGGCGTGAGACGGAGCGGCGTCCACGTAGTAATACAGCTCCTTCACGTCCTCCCCGTGGTTACCCTACAAACACATCGTCATGGTGATAAATTATACAGAGTTCCCAGGTCTAGATGTGTCAACAACAACAACAACAACAACAACAACAACAACAACAACAACAACAACATTCTTATGGCTTTTCTGATAGGCAGGATGGCCTTTATGGCAGATTAGGTATAATTTTGATAATGATGTGATCAACATTAACAATTTAATTTTTTTACTGAAAGGTGTAATATCCACGTCTTATAAATTTTTAACATTAACAATTTTGCGGGTAATGAAATCATTTTCAAAATGCCTCATTATTATTTTTGGAAGAAAAAAAAGAGTACACCTTTTTTTGGGGAAGTACACTTTATGAATCTCCTTCTCCCATTAACAGATGATATAATTAGAGAAACAGACTGATCCACGATTGAAATCTATTCTAAAAAATACTGTTGAGCGAATCATGCTCCTTGTGATTGTACATTAAAAACTTGTTTTTGTCTGGCTTTCAACAACATAAAATATCATTAACGGTCAGACATGTTAAGACTCTCCATACCTGTGGTGCTGTAAGACCAAATAGTCTTTCTTTCAACATCGAGTCCTTTCCGTTCCAGAGAGCAAGTGACATGCAGACATTTACGCCTTGATCACAGAAGCCGAACAAACCATCCTCACCCCACTGGTAAGCCCGGTAGGCGGCAGCACTGTGCGGGAAGTACTCCCAGCTAGAGACCGACAAGGACAAAATTACAGGGTTATGATTACTTTGAAATAGAAATAGGTGTAACTCTCCAAGTACATTAAATAATCTCTGGTGCTTTTGGGTATGCATGTGTATATTTTATGAATTTGTATCTTATTATCAAATACCTATGGCTGAACGCTCCTTAGTTACATACCACTGTTGCGGGTGTAGTAACAATATGTTTCGTATCGAATGTGCTTTTTTCGTTATCGAGGGTATCCCTTGACGATATTTAGATCAATCAGATCGTAGCTTAGATCGTGACAAGTGTGAAGAAAAAAGTTGGAGTAACTCGAAAAAGTTGGTTACAAATATTTGAAGATATCCAATTATAAGGATACATGTTCAGGGTAAAACATCCTAAATTCACTAGGTATGGATGCTCTAAGTTTAATACTTAGCTTTTCATAAGCGTGGGAAGTTATAATTTCTTCCCATATTTACTATCCTGTTACTTATTTGCGAAGTTGATGTACAGCCTCATCCTAAACAATTATCCTATAAACCATTCAGGAAATTAAATCGACAATCTAGATGAAACAATAAATGAATGGTAAACCATTTTTTCATCAATATGAGATGACACACTTGTAACCTATTTAAAAGAATGTATGAAGACCTCACCAGCTTCCATCCATAGAGTAATCCTCGCGCACCGTGCCCCACTGCCTCTCGGAAAGGTAAGGCCCCCATCGCCGCCAGGGGGCCAGGTTCAGAAGCCGTCCTTTCTCACCTCTGATATAACAAAAAGGAATTAGTTTAACAAGTGAAAAAGTGGGACTAGATGCATCTTGAGGTGTTGCGGTAGTGGAGCACCAAAGATACACATGGTTCATGGACGCCTTGAGCCTGGGACGATTTGAGCCCTGGACGCCTAATGGTTCATGGACGCCTTGAGCCTGGGATGATTCGAGCCCTGGATGCGTTGAGCCTTTCTGTGGACGCCTTGAGCCTACCCTGCGGACTCCTTGAGCCCACCCTGTTTTGGTGGCCTTGAGCCTATAGATGTAAAAATGCAATTATACTGGTTTATAGTCATATATATACTCAACCCTAACCCAACCCTTTTCAAACCCTGACCCGCTAATCGGAACTAAAATGAGGTAGGCTCAAGGCGTCCACGGGGTAGGCTCAAGGCGTCCATGTTTTCGCGCTGACAGGTGGCTCAAACGGTTAAAGGCTCAAGGCGTCCAATTCCCACGCCTAATACTAGAGTATAGGGTCAGACTCGTCTGACTAGCCTTGAGCCTACCCTGTTTTGCTGGCCTTGAGCCTCTAGATGTAAAAACTTTGAAAAGTGTACTTATACTGGTTTATAATATTCATGTATACTCGACCCTAACCCTTACCCAACCCTTTTTTAACCCTAACCCACCAATTGGAACTAAAATGGGGTAGGCTCAATGCGTCCACGGAGTAAGCTCAAGGCGTCCACGTTTTCGCGCTGACAGCGGGCTCAAACGATAAAAGGCTGAAAGCGTTCAATTCCCATACACACGACATCGTGAAAAAGTACACACATCATAGCGCGACGTATCGCGACAAAGGAGGTACGACATATCGCGACACTGTAAGATATAACAAGATGTACCACGCCAAATCGTTGGTGGAACCAGCCCTTAAAAGCGTGACTTACGTCACCGTTTTCCTGCTACGTGACGTCACTACAGGCGCTGCAGTTTTTCCTGGTCGACCGCGGGACGATTTTGGCGGTCTGCCTCGGCCACGTTTTACAGGCTGGGCTACCTCGTTTTCTTCCTGAAGCTCTGCTGACCTCGTGGTTGCTCTTCTCTGTGACGTTGAGCTTCCGTCATTGTTTTCATCCCGGGTGCGTTTCTGTGCCCTTCTGCCTGACATTTTGACTTCTCAGGTGCTTTACAGTTGTGTTCAGTGTGTAAAATTCTGCTGTCTCATAAACTTCTAATTCTACTACGGATTATCCTTGACATGTAATACCACTTGATTCAATCCAATGAATCACAGTGAACCTCCTAGTGAACTTCCTAATACAGTAGTCTATTATGTTTTTGAAGTCGCTGATGTCCGTTACATACTGCGATAGTCGACGGTACATGTAAGCTACGCGTCAACAAGTAGCCTGACTATGAAGTGAGGTCATAGTTCAAAGTGTAAATGTCATTCCTCTTATCTCTCTATCATCCACACAATCAATTGTCTAAACTCGATCTACTACTATACATGCCGTACTACTACTACTAGAAGTAGTACTAGTAGTAGTAGTAGCCCCGGAGATAAGAGAAACTGATATGCTTTTATTCAAGACCGTGGTGTAACGTTAATGTTACCGGTACCAAAATCACCAATATGTAGCAGTTTATTGGATTCTTCAACCTAAACACTCGAAAGTAGAAAGCCAAACTGTCTTCATTACCATTGGTGCCATTGACTGCAGTTAAATTTGTAACATTAATTCCTGAACCTCACTAGGCGATACGGGTTCGATATGTTATCTAGCATTAAGCTCGTTCTAGGTTCGCTACTTCTGTCAGAATTTATACCCGGTAATGATGTTGATATTGATAACACTGCCTGTCGACAGTGCGGTTGGCTGAGGTTGTGGTAGAGGCCCTCACTCAAAGTCACAGATACAGCGACTGGAGTGAGGAAGCCAATGCTCCGCATAGGCTTTGCCTGACAGTGCCACAAGCTTACATCTGTCTGTAGGTTCATGTCATTCACATAAAATATAAATATCCACTTTCAACCGAAACCAAATCCTCACCATCTATTGAGACCGGATGTTGATACTAGACGGTATCAAAAGGGTAGAAGTTGTGTGCGACTTCATGAAGATGTAGTGTTGGCAATATCCGCAAGGCGGACTCTGATTAGCGTGTCATGCCTCGATAAGGATACTACAAATTTGGAGACAGATTCCTACTTCTATTTGTTTATTTGAAGGTATCGTACATGATACTGCGTGGTGTCATGTCTTTGTATTAGTAGATACATAGGGGAGATCGTATTTGCATCGTATTTGCAAGCACAACGCGGGTCGTATGGTTCTTTGGCGCGGGAAAGTCGTCAGTCGCCATCACCGGAAGCAGGCCTTCTTGAATGGACGCATCGTGGACGCCATGGCCTGCTCTTTATTTGAAACTTTACCAGTTAGTGAGTTACTCCAAGGTGTAGACTGGTTTGTTCCAATACTTGGTTCCTCTTGTCAATATTGTGATAATCACGATGCTGGTCATTGTATAAAATTTTATTGGCCTCAAAAAGATCTTTAAGATCATCTTGCTTTTCAATTGTTCACACCTTCAAGGCTTCAGTGCCTTTTTGTTTTGTGTCTTCTTCCTGGGTGATAAAACACTAGAATTTAGTAGAAATGTTTTATATTTTTTTAGTCTGCTCTGTTTGCTGCTTGTTCGACTGGGATGTTCTCGTCTACCCCCCCCCCCCCCCCCCCAATACTTCTGATAAGGCAGATTGCTAGGACTTTTCTTTGCATTGATAGGAGTATGATGGGTCTTAGGTTTGCAGGTGGTCCTCTTGCCCGGTCTTGGTTTCCCAGACTTTTGTAGCGGTGTCAGCATGCCTTCCTTGATCTTATCATTGTCCAGTCTCTGACATTTCGTTCAAGATCTTGGCAGTTTCTGTTGGTATTACTTTCTATTTTAGAAACATTTATTTACCCTGGGAAGTGCTCAGTCTTTTAGTATTTGCTCAGTAATAAAGAGAAACAATACATAGATCTTTAGAATACAACCTTGCTCGTCGCATGCGGTCCCAGAACCCCTGTGCGCGGCCCTTTATTCCTCCACTACCGGTCTACAACTTTCTCTCGCTCTGTCTGCCGCAGCGTCGATACACCACATTCCTCCCTTCTATTTACCTTTTACTAGATACAAACAGTAAATACAATCAAGTATCAAATTGACAGTTTTATGGGAGCGCGCACCACTCTCCCTGACCTTGTAGTTGTCACAGTAGCAGTCTTTGTGGGAGTAGATTTATATGTCCTTAGGCTTTGCCTTGGAGACCTAATAGGTACTTTGTCAGGAGTCTCTACTGAAGTAGGCTCAGTGTCTATGTCTGGTAGTATAAAATTTCCATCACTGGGAGGTGTATTTACAAATGGCTCAATAACAGGAGGAGCCACTGGAGGTTCAGTGGGAGCACACACAGCTGTTATACCTGGTCATCTTTTTCCAGTGTCTGTAGCTTTGGCTACCGTGTCGTCAGGTATAATATGATCAATATGTACAGAACGTTCTTTACCATTTACAGTTCTTACTATATAGGACCTTGGTCCCTCAATGTGTGTAATTACAGCTTGTAACCACTTTCCTTTTCCCCCTCTTAAATTAAGGATTCTCACTTTTTGGAAAAGATGAAATTTACGATCTCTTGGGTAAGCCCCATCTTTAAACCTTTTACTTGCCTCCTGGCGTTCTTCTACACTGCCTTGTAGAGATGGTTTTACAAAACTTAGTCTCGTCTTAGGTACACACTTAAGAAACAATTCAGCAGATGTTTTGCCTGTCGTTCTGTGAGGTATATTTCGATACCTAAACAACAAGTCAGAGACTTTATCAACAGTACTACCTGAAACACTAGACTTTAGATACATTCTTTTAAAAGTCTGAACATGCTTTTCTGCTAAACCATTGCTAGCCGGATGATAGGGTGGACACAGTTTATGTTTGATACCATTCTTAGACAGAAAATGTTTGAATTTTTCTGAGATAAACTGAGGACCATTATCGCTTACAAGCTTATCTGGAAGTCCATATCTACCAAAAATAGTGTTCAGTACACTGATTGTGGCTTCTGCCGTAGTTGAATCCATAGGTACAACTTCTAACCATTTAGAGTAGCTGTCTACCAACAGGAAAGATTGTTGACCTTTAATCTCCAAAAAATCAACATGAACTCTTCGCCATGGTCTAGTGGCCCAGGGCCATAATAACAAAGGAGTAGTTTTAGGAACCTGAAAAGGCTGCATGGATAACTCAGGGGAAGCCACTCCACTGCCTCCTCTCCTTACCAACTTGAATATCACCTTGATGACACAGTGTAATCCTAGCAATACTCCCTAAATTAACTGGTATATTGGCCCAAATTTTATTCTGGTGTTGATGAGTCTCTCATAGAGTTTGCCGATATTGCTTGAGACTGTTATGCCTCTTTCATTCTTGCATTGGCCTCCGGTGCCTTTACCTTTGTAGTTTGTGTGTTTGAGGTTTGTGATTTGGGTAGTGAGTTCGTCGTATGTGGATTGTACTTTGTTTATGATTACTGTTTCTTGGGGTCCATAGAAGGTTCCTATTATTAGTGTGTTTTGGTTCCATTTTGGATCCATATGGATTCGGTGTTGGTGTTTGGTTCTACTTTTATTTCTTCTGTGGAGTCGACTAGTTCATTATCTACTAGAATGCCTAGTCCTCCTCCTCCTTTTGTTTCTCTAGCTTTGTGGTACCATGTATATCCTTCTATTCTGGGGAGTCTTTTGGCTTTGGTTTCGTTTATTATGGCTATCGATGTATTGTGGGTTTTTAGGGCTGATTGGAGGCTGAGTTTTTTACCTGTGATGCTGTTTATGTTGCTGTATAGGATTTTGATGGGCGGGTAGTGTTTCTTTTTTTCTCTCTTTTCCTTCCTCTATTTTTGGTTCTACTTGGTTTGGGTGGAGAGTTGTGGTTGGGGTTTTAGATTGGTTGTTTATTTGAGTTATTTAGATTTGTTGTGGGGTTGGTGGGGCGGTGTTGGCCGATGCTTCAGTACCTGTAGTCTCTATTGTGGTGTCTTGGGTTGGGTTGGGATGTATTTGGGCTTGGGGTCCTGGATCTTTGGTTTTGGGTTCGGTGAATGGCCGGGCTTAACGATCTTGGGTTTCTTGGAAGTTGTGTGTATTGGGTTTTTCTGTTTTGTGTTATGGATTGTAGTATTAGGTTGATGTTGTCTATTGCATTTTCGACGTTTGTGGGTTTGCCTGTAATTTGTATTCTTCCTTCGTCTTTGGGGTCGTCATATTTGGTGTTGATGAGTATGTCATGTGTGTTACTCAGGTGGGTTAGGTTTTTGCCTCCTCTGCCAATAATGTGGCCCAGATCTTGGGGGCGGTAGTGGACTTCCTCTGTGATGTTCATTGGGTTTGGGCAGTGTTTGGTGGATTGGGGGGGGGGGTTTGGGTGAGTTTTGTGGTGGTGGGTGGGTGAGGGTAGTAGGGGGGCGCGTGCTTGGTTTTGTTTGGTGGCCTCCGGTTGTATGGCTTCAGCTTTTGGTGGGGTTATCCATGGGTGATGAGAACTCTGTGTTTGGGTTTGGGTTGCTGGTTTTTTTTTGTTTCTTGTTATTTCCAGAAATGTGTGCTCTGCTCCAGTAAGTCTTTTAGTATATCCTCTGCCTTTTCGTTTGTTTTTTTTTGTGTTTGGAGTTTGTCTTCTGCTTGTGTTTTTTGGTCTTACAGCTTTTTGTTTATTTTGATTAGGTTTTGGGTTGTGTTTTTGTGCTCCTGGATTTGTTGCTCTAACAGTTTTGTGCGTTGGTTTGCTTCTTGGAGGTGTAGTTGTGTTTGTTGGTGTTGAGTTTCTAAGTTAGTCATTTCCTGGTTTAGTTTTTGGATTTGTTTTTCTTGGTCTTGGATTGTTGTTTGATGGGTTTTGCAATTTGTGCATTGTGTTTTTTGTGTTTTCTTTTTGGTTGGCTTTGCTGGGTTAGGGTATTGTGTTTGTTGTTGGGTTGTGTCCGGTTCTTTTCCTTGCTTGTGTTTTTTGGTTTGACCATGTCTGCATAGTCCTTTGTCTCTTTCCTCCTGCCGCTTCTTTGGGTTTGTGGGGATGCTTGGGTTTTGTTTGTTTTTGTGTTGTGATCTGTGTCAGTTGTGTTTTCTGTTTGGGATGTGGTTTCTGATTCAGTGTCATCTTCTGTTAGGGTTTGGGAATCTTGAGTTTCATTGTCTGTGATGGTTAGATTTGGGTCGTAGGTCAGTGAGTTTTCGGGTTCTGTATCCATGGGCTTGGTTGTTTTGTCCATATTTTTTGTGTTGTTGTGTTGTTTTGGGTAGGGTAGGTGTTGGGTTGATGTTGGGTTGCCGCGCATTCCCGCCAAGCGGGTGGGCGATAATGGGTGAGATTGTCGGTTGGGTTCTTGTCCTATCTGATTTGCAGGACTAGCTTGTGATTTAGTTCGTGGAGTGTGGTTTGGGTTGTTGGGTTTTGTCAAAATAAGTGTATTACTCACTTTTGGGTTACTTTCTGTCCTTAGGTGCGAGGATTTGCCTATATTTTTTCGGAGGAGCTACGGCGAGCATGCTGCCACGGTGAGCGCCATCATATAGGAGGGCACCCAAGGTATATCATAATAACAAGATGGGATTGAATGTGGGAGTCCTGCCTATAGAAGGCTCATGTGGAGGCAACATGCAATAGTGTTAAAAATAGAGGTAGATTGTGCATATATGATATACAGTAAGGCATCTCATCAATAATATAACATAGAAATCTTTGATTTCATGAGTAAAGTCTGCCAGTTGTTCCTTTTGTACTTTTTTAAAGGTTTCTAATGAGGTTTTTAATTTTTTTTTAATTTTTTTTTGTTTATTGATTTTCGTTAGGGTCAAGCTCCAAGCATATCCAGGTTCGGCTTACGGCCGATCTTCCACCTGGTCCCTCTGTGAGTTACATGATCAAGATACTTCGTTTACTTAGTCTATACAGAGTAGGGTGAGTGAGTTCTTGTGCATAGGCCCATAATTATATTAGGTCTCAATGAGTGTAATTAATTAGGATACAATGATAGTTAATGTGATGTAATGATAGTTGATTATGGATTATGACAGTTCATGGTTAAATTATCCTGCTAATACCACTACAAGAACCACTACAGGCCAAACTTCAGTTTGTCTGATGGCGATCTACACATCAATCGGTAATAATAATAGTAATAGTAATAGTGACAGGCCTCTGAGTACCAACATAATTTCCTGATATTTATATGGCTGTTGTTGACATCGAAATACTCATTTGACACATACCATGGATTGAATATATACAGTAAAGTGTTGGTTAACGTTAAAGTGATAAAAGTTACTACCTTTTATATGACGTATTGATACAGTATCTGTATAAATTACAGATGGCGACCTGTCACGTATGCATATATGTGGGATATATTTCCAAGTTACACAATGCTTGTAGAAGAATCTATAGCTCGGGGTAAAAAATAAATTGGCTAGGTCTGGTATTGTGGTTTGGGTATTATTCTATACACAAGGTGGTGTTGCAACGCAACTTGCCTTTGTCAATCGGTTCAAGTTTAGACAGTTGCAACGCAACCTGTCCTATTGATGTAATTTATCTGTTAGAAGTTGTCACGAATAGGGGTTAGATAAGGGTACTAGTTGCAACGCAATCTAGCAGATGTGTCTCTAACCTTTTTACTAGTCTATAAAGCACGTTGGGTATAATTTTTTTGTTTGGATTTTAAATAAATTTTTATCATCAATATATGTAAATTCATTCTTTAACTTATTCCAGAGTGCTATAGCTCAAACAATGAAACTATTATTGAAAACCGGTTTTTGTTAACCGCGGTTGTATAAGTCGTATTCCTTGTTTTCTTCTCGTTGGTAAGTTACGATTATCTAAGTTCTCTACCTGCGACGCTAGGTTGAATGAGTAATGCAGTAAGTGAATTTGTCTTCTATCTTTTAATATTTTAGTCTTGGAGATATTATGTAACTGTTCAGTATTGTATTTAGGATTCTGCTCATGTTTGACTTTATATATAATACGAAGAATCTTGTTTTGTAAACATTGTAGTTGGTGAGAGGTATACTGCGTGTTATTGTCGTAAATAAAATCACAGTAGTCTATGTAGGGGAGGATTGTGGATTTGTAAATTTGTAGAGCTGCTGGGATATCTATAAACGGACGTATTTTGCGGAATAAGTAAGTTTTGTGTGCTACTTTTTGGGTTACAGAGGTTCTTTGGGCATTAAATTTTAGTTTATTATCTATTAATAATCCAAGATAGTTAAAGCAATTCACTTTTTCTAGTATTACATTATTTAGTGTCAAAGGGGGGTTATTTTTTGTATTATGGTTGTATGTCATATATTGTGTTTTACTTTCGTTTACTGTTAATATGTTATCTCTGCACCAGCATTCTATGTGAGGTAGTATTTGTTGGATATCAGGCATTGTTCTTGTAGTTATTACTGCATCGTCTGCGTATAGGGTTATGTGACAATTAAACTTCTGTAGGCTATTTGCTAAATCGTTAATATATACCAGGAATAATGTCGGTCCTAATACCGAGCCCTGGGGGACTCCGTATGAGATGGGTAAGTAAGTTGATATATTGCCATTAAGGTTAACTCTTTGTTTTCGATTATTCAAATAACTATGGAACCAGCTGCAGGAAGTGTTATTAAGGCCTAGTTGATATAATTTATAAAGAAGAACGGGGTGGGATACAGTGTTGAAAGCCTTTTTATAGTCGAGAAATAAGGAGGTAAGTTCTTTATTAGTTGAGATGTTATTGTATATATATTGTAGGTAATTAGTTATTGCTGAGATAGTAGATCTATTGGCTCGAAAACCGTGTTGGGCGTTTGTTAATAGGGAATTTGTCTCAAGATATTTTCTAAGGCGGTTATTAATTATTTTTTCTATTACTTTCCCTGGTAGAGGTAGCAAGCTTATTGGGCGAAGGTTATTGGCGTAGTGGATATTTCCTTTCTTAGGTATGGGGGTAATGGTTGCACGTTTCCAACAGTTTGGGAATTTTGAATGGTATATTGAGGAGTTAAACATGGTGAAAAGGAGGTTAGGTGTTGCTTGGAACGCTATTTTAAGTACAAATGATTTTATATCTTTAATCGATGATGCCTTGGTACAATCAATATCCTTTATAGTTTTAGTTATTTCCTCCAGTGTTATCGGGTTGTCAAATATTGACTGTTCTGTTTCTCTACTTGGGAATAGTAGGCTTAATGTATTGGGGGGCAGAAGCTTATTTGCCAATTTTGCTCCAATGCCAACAAAAAAATTATTTATATCGGCAGGGATATCTTTGTCTAAAATATCAATGCCCGTGTCTTGATCAGTCATTTTTGTAATACTTTGAGGCTTTTCCTTTGGTAACAAGTGTCTGACTCCCATCCAGAACTTTTTTGGGTCGTTATTGTTCTTTCTAAGCAGCTTCATAATATTTGATTTCTTATTATTAAAGATAATGGCTTTTGTTTTGTTCTTGTAAAATCTGGCAATTTCCCAATCATCTTGGTTTTTAGTATTCCTCGCTTTGCGATAGAAATAATCTCTATTGCGAATGCAGTCCAAAACTTCATCTGTTAACCAATTAGGTTTATTAGTAGTAACATAAAACGTCCGCACTGGTGCCAAGTCCTTTAGTGCAGTCTCTATATTTTTCAGATAGATACCCCATAATTCATCTGGCAGTAAATCGATTTTAAACTTTTCCCAATTGCAGGCAAGAAATTTTGTAGTTAAAGCTGTTTTATCAAACCTTTTATAACACCTAGGTAATGTTTCTTATGTCTGGGGAAAGTTGGTCCCAGGCTATGGCTCCATGATACATAATACAGCGTTTATAGGTATTTGAGCAAGGTAAAAATACCTTAAAAAGCGGAGTAGTGTTTGCTCTAGTTGTATGTCATTGTTCCTGTAGCATTGAGTTGTCCTTCAATTTGGTAAACATATAATTCAATACATGAGTCTTTCTTCGGTCTGATAAATATGGTATATGTAGTGAGCGGTGTAGTATGGTTTTATTTTCTTAAGAAGATAAATTTTGTGTAATATTTGGTTTGATAAATTACCTTTATGTGCTTTGAAATTCATGCACCGGTCTAAAGTCACACCCAAGTACTTACAGGAGGGCATCCAATGTATAGTTTCGTCATTCAGTCTCAGTACGCAGTCATCCTGATTATTCCTAGCCAATCTCTGCGAGGTACCATAAGTTACTGATTTTGTTTTTTTTTGTATTCATTGTTAGTTTATTACCTGCGCACCAGCTTGCTATATTTTGAAGATCCCTTTGTAGTTGTTCAGTAATATCATTCAGACTGTTTCCTGACCTATACAACACTGTATCATCTGCATACAGTAAACATTGGGTGTCCTCGCGGCCCATCTCCCTCTCCAGGCAATGTTCTAAGTCATTAATATAATTAATACTTCTCCTAGTTTCAGTTCTCTTATTTCATCTCTGCCTGGACTTTTGTTATTCTTCAGCGATTTGATGGCTTTCTTGACTTCTTCTGTTCTAAATGGTTATGAGATTTCTTTTGGTGGGATGTGTCTGATATCTTCAGGATTTTCTTCACTGAAGGTGTTTTCAAGTTGTTTTGCAATGAGTTCACCTTGTTCTGTAGCATCTGATGTAAGTCCCTCTTGACCTTGTATGAGGTTGATGTTTAGTCTATTATTCAGTTCTTTCTCTTTTTCGTTCACATTTTTCCTTAAACCCGTACTCTTTTGAAAACAAACTGAACTCTTTTGAGTCATACTGTCGTCATCCATCTGATATAAACTTGCTTTGGGATACCGTGTCTAGAAAACTGTTCTTTTAGGAAGATATTACCGACAGACTTGTTGTATCCAGTGGCAACTTTATAAACTCTGCAAATTTGGAATGATAGTCTGAAACAAGAACATACATATCTCCATCTAAGTAAAATAAATCACTGGCAACCTTCTACCATGGATACTCAGGAACCTGTGATACAATCATTGCCTCCTTTTATTGCTTTGTGCGAAACTCTGCACATGGGCTACTCTGTTGACACATATCAGGTTTACTACACATTTTACATTTATTTGTTTCTTTCACACCCTTAGGAACTTCAAACTTGACAGTTTCCACATAGAAGACAGTTCACATCACTGTCTCTGGGGTCTGCTGGGGTGGACAGCAATTATCAATCTGTTCACCCTCTTGGTCGCCTCGCCTCCTCGTGGTGCAGACCAGATATGCTTGCATGCAAGCATAACAAAAGCGACCGGGGTGGGGAGTTACCTCAGTGGTAAAAAACTTACCTCGTTAAATGTGTAGGGGTGACCAAACATGCACAATAACACCAGGCACTTATCTCAAGTTCACAATATCAAGGTACATACTGCTTGTTGTAGCATACATATTGAAAACTTTACAATGAGACATTGGTGACACTTCACATATGTGTACCTGCCTGCACCGGTTTACGAAGAAGTCTTATATGGGGCGTGATGACAAGTCAAAGTTCTCAAGTCACATTGTAATCATACATCATTATAAAAGCATTATGTTTCTTACTCAATCTTTTTATATTACAAAACCATCATGTTTCTTACATCTTATAACATTACAAAACCATCATACTTCTTCGGTACAACCCCAGCATGAGTTGGTCTTGTTTTCACTGGGGTTGACTCTACCTCAGCATCAGGCACATCTTCTGCTTCATCATCGCTTATGACCTCATTAGGTATATGTAGAGTGTGGTATTATACTGTAATAAGAAGACTGGCAGATGTTTGAAGATTTTACTGGAGATGTGTGTATACAAGATGGATGCCCTGGCTCAACAATGAGAGCATGCTGCCCTATATTTGAATATGGGTCACAGTGAGTAATACACCAGCTGCTCGCAGAGTGGCGGCACTGGTAGGGTCATGTAAAGAAAGAGGAGTGTGACTGCAGGAGCCAGCTATAAATACATCTAGGTCTACAGACTCTACATAGTAGGATACTACATTTCCCCCCCATCTTGAATGGAAACTATACCAGAGTGTATAAACAAGAAACATAATTTTTCAAGTGTTAAAAGAAAGGAGTGACATAATTAACAAATTAGAACATATACAACCTGCAGATATTACTGAGGATACATAGATAAACTATTTGAATGCAACATCTCTAAGATGACTTGGAGGTTGCCTGTTTTAACTTGATAGTAAACGCCTTTCAGGTGAGGGTGTTCCTTTCTGATGACTGAGCATAGATAGTACCTGTTAGGGGTGTTACCTCTAGACTACCTTCACATCTTTTCTAGGGGGTGGGGAGTTAGCTCAGTGGTTAGAGCACCGGACTTGTGACCCCAAGGTTGTAAGACTTTGTGGGTTCGAGTGCCACCCCCAGCAGTGGTAGATTTACTGCTATAACAAAGGCCATCCTTCTCATACCATGTGGTGTGGGAAGTAAAAGAACCCCGCCTAACAGACACCCCGCGTAAGCGGACACCCCGCGTTAACGGACACCTTTGGTCGGAACGGTTCCCTCTATTAGATGTTCAATTTTACCCGTGCAAGCGGTCACCCCGCATAAGCGGACACTTTGGCCCGGAACGGAGGGTGTCCGCTTACGCGGGGTTCGACTGTACTTCTATGCTGGCTGCCAAGCCACATAGGAATTGGAAGGGGCAGACAGAGCAGCAAAGAAAGCTCTGAAGTTGCATCCCAGTTCAGTGAAAATATCACACACGGATATGACAGCTCCAATAAGAGAATTGACAATGAACAAATGGCAATCTGACTTTAACAAGTAAATAAGAAACAAACTGCATATTATTCATTCAACTGTTAATGGGAAGAGAAACTGTGGAGGATTAAGTCATAGTGAACAGGTGAAGTTGACCTGTCTGAAAATAGGTCACTCCAGACATACACACAAATACCTTCTGAAAGGGTAAAGTCCCCCACTATGCCAAGCACCCATTACTATTCGGCATGTCTTGCTGAACTGTCAAAAGGTGCAAGAAAACAGAAGAATGTACTTGAAAAACAGGGTGTCAAAACACTTGAAAATGTTGTTTGAAACTATTCCAAAAGAAGGTATCATGAGGTTTTTAAAAGAGACAAATCTCTTTGATTGTCTGCCCTTGTGCATAATGCCCGAAGTCTTTCTAGCCCAAAGACGACACCTAGCATTTCCAGCTCAATGTTGCTGTAATTGCTTTTACTTGAAAATTCAACAGGTTTTCCATCTTGGAGTAGAGTTGCACCAATTCCACATTTGCTCACATCTGTCTGGATGGTCACCAGTTTCTGTGAGTCAAAGTATGTCAGTGTTGTATCTTCACTGATTTGTGTTTTAATCAAAGGCCTTTTCATGTTCTGGGCCCCACACAAATTCACTGGTTTTTTTTGGTGTCATTGCAAGATTCTTTGTGACACAGCCAAGATAGTGGACCATATCCAGAAATGATAGCAGCTTCTGTACATTTGCTGGAGGACTCATTTCCCTGATCAATGAGATTTTGTCAGGGTCTGGTTGGAGTCCCTTGACTGTCAGATAATTCCCAACAGACTTGATCTCATCTGATTTACCACACATTTGTCTGGGTACAGGTGTAGCCCTACTTCCTGTATGCGTCTCATGACATCTTCAAGGTGCATGTTCCTGTTCCCTCTTTCCGCTGACACCAGGAAGACCTTAAAATGTCTGGTCTACCTCCTCCTGGAAGATGTCTTAGGCTGAGATGAGCCCTAATGGTAGGCATTTAGAGCAGTAACGCCCATATAGTGTGTTGAATGTTGTTAGAAGTTTTGATTCATCATCTAGTTTGACTTTCCAATATCTTGAACAGGCATCCATGACAGTATGGTACCAACTGTTGGGCAATTTCTGGAGTGACGTGGAGATCCCTTTACCCAAATAAACATACAAACAAAAATGAAAGCCGCACACTGGGCAGGTGTCTCACACCACAGTAAATTCATCATATATTCTGAATCAAAATCATGTCTTCAAAGTATCCTCCAATACTCTTTGACAAACCCTTCGGGGGTGGGGAGTTAGCTCAGTGGTTAGACCACTGGACTTGCAACTCCAAGGTTGTAAGACTTTGTGGGTTTGAGTCCCACCCCCAGTGGTAGATTTACTGCTATACCAAAGGTCAATCCTTCTCATACCATGTCTATGTGGTGTGGGAAGTAAAAGAACTCTCACCTCTGTAAATGTGTAGGGGTGAGATTTCTACCTGAATTCATCACATAGATTTGAGCACCACCCTAGTGGTGTAAAAGAACCTTGAGAAAGTCTGGAAAGGACCTATAATGGTTGACTGGATGTAAAATCAAACCAAAACAAACAAACGACAAACCCTTTTGGTAAGAGAAGTTAGAGAGATATTGGTTTGTTTGTTGGGTAGTTTAGGATTACCATTTTGAAGAAAAGAAAGAAGGACATACTTCTATGCTGGCTGCCAAGCCACATAGGAATTGGAAGAGGCAGACAGAGCAGCAAAGAAAGCTCTGAAGTTGCATCCCAGTTCAGTGAAAATTCCACACACGGATATGACAGCTCCAATAAGAGAATTGACAATGAACAAATGGCAATCTGACTGGAACAAGTAAATAAGAAACAAACTGCATATTATTCATTCAACTGTTACTGGGAAGAGAAACTGTGGAGGATTAAGTCATAGTGAACAGGTGAAGTTGACCTGTCTGAAAATAGGTCACTCCAGACATACACACAAATACCTTCTGAAAGGGTAAAGTCCCCCACTATGCCAAGCATGCAATGTACCCATTACTATTCAGCATGTCTTGCTGAACTGTCAAAAGGTGCAAGAAAACAGAAGAATGTACTTGAAAAACAGGGTGTCAAAACACTTGAAAATGTTGTTTGAAACTATTCCAAAAGAAGGTATCATGAGGTTTTTAAAAGAGACAAATCTCTTTGATTGTCTGCCCTTGTGCATAATGCCCGAAGTCTTTCTAGCCCAAAGACGACACCTAGCATTTCCAGCTCAATGTTGCTGTAATTGCTTTTACTTGAAAATTCAACAGGTTTTCCATCTTGGAGTAGAGTTGCACCAATTCCACATTTGCTCACATCTGTCTGGATGGTCACCAGTTTCTGTGAGTCAAAGTATGTCAGTGTTGTATCTTCACTGATTTGTGTTTTAATCAAAGGCCTTTTCATGTTCTGGGCCCCACACAAATTCACTGGTTTTTTTTGGTGTCATTGCAAGATTCTTTGTGACACAGCCAAGATAGTGGACCATATCCAGAAATGATAGCAGCTTCTGAACATTTGCTGGAGGACTCATTTCCCTGATCAATGAGATTTTGTCAGGGTCTGGTTGGAGTCCCTTGACTGTCAGATAATTCCCAACAGACTTGATCTCATCTGATTTACCACACATTTGTCTGGGTACAGGTGTAGCCCTACTTCCTGTATGCGTCTCATGACATCTTCAAGGTGCATGTTCCTGTTCCCTCTTTCCGCTGACACCAGGAAGACCTTAAAATGTCTGGTCTACCTCCTCCTGGAAGATGTCTTAGGCTGAGATGAGCCCTAATGGTAGGCATTTAGAGCAGTAACGCCCATATAGTGTGTTGAATGTTGTTAGAAGTTTTGATTCATCATCTAGTTTGACTTTCCAATATCTTGAACAGGCATCCATGATAGTGTATTTTGTGGCACCCTGTAGCCTTCCAGTCTCAAAAGGACGTAACTTGCCTACCGAGACGTAAAACTACACAAACAAACAACAAACAATCTACCTGAATTCATTACATAGATTTGATCACCACCCTTGTGGTGTAAAAGAACCTTCAGAAAGTCTGGTGAGAACCTGCAATGGTTAACTAGACATTAAATCAAAACAAAATCAAAAAACCCTCACCTTGGTACATCTTCAGGAAACCTTTCTAGCAAAGGTAACAATGCTAGGAGGAATTGGGTTTGAACAAGAATGCTCTTATCCTTCAGCTTTCTGGAAATGAGAATGTATTTTGACCGTTCACTGCATTTCTTGTCATTGGCAGGAACCTCAATCAAAAAGTACTTTGTTAAAACATCCCATTGATTAGGAATTCTTTGGGGGGCAGGTCCAAGCGTCAACCAGCCCACTGCATCAGTATCCCTTGAATGTGGAAGCCTAGCTCTTCCTGCAGCAGTTCCAAGTCAGGCATGTGAGGCCTTGAAGTAGTAGAACAGGTCTACTGCATGTTCCTCTGCTTCATGCCCTTAAGCCCTTAGTGCATAACCAAAATGCATTGTGCACAGTATGCAAGCTACATTTGCCAAAGTCAACAAGCTGCGGGAGTTTCGCTTCTGACAGATGTTGGTTGATTTTGTTGGTAACGCTCTTGTTAACATTTGGGCCATCATATCCAAGTGCCTGTAATTTTGCCAAGGGTATCTTATATTTAGCTAATGTATCTAGAATGAGTTTCACCATTATGTCTGCTGGGGCCCTCCCAAGCATTGCGGATTTGACATATAGTACAGTGATTGCCCTTTTATTTTTACCAGAATCTCAGCAAAATATCAACTTGCTTCTTCCCCTGGACTGTGCCAAAATGTAAAGTAAATACACTATCTGATTCAATCAAGTCTTTGCACACCTCCTCAATGAAATAGTGTCCAATTCCATCTGAGATGATGTGAGAAACCTTTGATGGGCACATGGTAAAGTTTGCTGATTCTTCTCCTGGGAACATTGCTTTGAAGAGCTCATTCATGTTCTTGCAGGATGAGAAGCAATAGTCAGATCCTGCAACCTTCCTGGCCCATGATGTCTCTGCAGTTGTCACTCTGTCTTGAAGAACTTGTGACAATGCCCAGGTTTTCTCTCTTTCTTTGGGAAGCCTTGCAGCACTCTCGATGGGATCTTCTGTCGATCCTCCACTTACAACAGTGGAGCTTGATTTTGATACTGGAACAAATAACTGTTGTTTCATGTCCTTTGCCTCCTCCAAGGAGCACTCGAGATCCAGTCCGGTATGGGAGGTTGGCAAAAACTGTCAGCCGGCTTGACCTGTAGCCAATTACAGGGAGCAGCTTCATACTCGTCAGCATGCTGACCCGTTTGGTATGTTGCAGTGACTAGTTTGCTGTTGTCAGTATAATGTGACCGGCGGAGTGTTGTGTCAATGGTCTGTGGCACAGCCCTTCAGTGAGGCAGCACAATAAAAACGGGCATAGGGTCCCACTGCTACAAGTAGACCAAATTTGAGTTAATATACCTTTCAAGAACCAAATGGGTCAACCAATGAGTCAGTCTGAAAAGGACGTAACTTGCCTACTGAGACGTTAAACTACACAAACAAACAACAATCCACTTGCAGAATGTTGCCATTGATATCTTCAGGTTTGGATGCTCCTGTTCAAACTTTCTATGAAAATGACACAATGTGTCTGTCAATGAGAAGCAGCCACTGCCACGCACCTGATCATGCTTTGATGGAAGCTCGCTTGCATTATCTGGCCGCATGTAATCTTGCACAAGCTTTTTTCCAGCCCTCCTCTGCATTCCAGCTTTTGTCATCCGATATATCTACGTTGTTTGGCGATGTAATGTATGGCGAGGTTCACTGTCTTTGACAACCTGGTCTTTGAAACAGCCAGGGATTTCTTTTGGCTGAATAACATTTGCCTGACACGAGCTGGAGCCTTCTTTACTTTGCTCACATTTTCCGTATATGGTAGCAGTACGTTGACCCTGTCTTGGTTTGGTGTCACAGAGGCATTTTCTAGGAGAGCTATTGCCTCTTTGACGGGTGGAGGTGAAAGGCGCTTGTTGTGGGGTGGTTTGCAGGGCAGCCAGTTTCTTCTCCAGGTCTCTTATATTTCCTTTTAGTGTTTTGACCATCACATGTTTCTCACAAAGCTTACACAAAGCTTGAAATGAGTAAGTCAAATATAGTTTTGTTTTCTGGTATACTGTATATATATATATGTATGTATCTTTATTTTTGAATATATTATGGGTATATATAGTATCTATGTAAATTTATATGTTTTAGTGTCTGATAGAAAGACTATGTTTTATACATTTACAAAAATGGAAATTTCAATAAGTTAGTGTTCTGGTGAGGATGGCTCGTCCTTGTCTTTAAAGTACCACCCAAGGAACTTTTCAAGGCTGTAACAAAACACAGATGAAAAGAAACTAGTTAGTGAACGGAACATTTATTGCATAACAAAGCAATATGAAATCACAAAGATATAATTCAAATCAAATATTGTCAAATTATGAAAAATGATGATGGTTGAAAAAAAACTTCCCTTTTTGGTGATAAACTTTCGGTGTCTTTCTTGGCTGACACTGACTTCTCTGGTGGAGGGGTGGTGGCCTCCCTCTTTTTGGTAGGTGGCAGGGGCCCGAACTCGACCTCACCTCCACGCTGGCTCCTCCCGGTGGCAGTCCCTTCCTGGCATGGTCCTGGCTGATCTGATTGATCATCAGGCAGGCCATCTTTCTCTGGAAGAAAAAACATTAGAGTGATTAAATACAGGAAGGGGGGATACCGAGCAGATACATAAATGCACTTTTTTTCTTTAAAACCATTAAGGACACTATTTTATATGCCAACGAGCATGGATATTGTTAAAGCATAACCCTCATATGAGGTATAATGTAAACTGTCCTTTTGCAGGCATAATTTATTAAACAGATCTCTGGGGTCATGGATGTTTTTATAGGTATACTTAACTATATAACTATGACAGACTCAAAACCCCGCTTTAGGGACACTCCGCTTTAGGGGACACTCCGCTTTAGGAGCACTTGGCTTGGAACATAGGGTGTCCCTAAAGGGGGGTTTTACTGTACAGAAAAAGGATTAACAGGAGGTATATCTCTTGCTTCTTACCTTCTCTTTTCCGTTTCCGAAAGTCACGGCTATTCTTGGCCTTCCTCTCGAGGAACGTCTGTCTCTCATCAGCCTCCATGGCAGGATGTGCACGGGCACTGTACTCCTGTAAAAATTGAATATTTAGAAATAAACTCATGGGATTTTAGAAAAAACTGGGATTTGTTTTCACTATCTCAGGGAAAAATATATATATCTACAGTAGAACTCCACGTAAGCGGACATCCTCCGTTCCCGGCTAAAGTGTCCGCTTATACAGGGTTTCCACTTACGCAAGGTTCAAATAAACATCAAATAGAGGGAACCGTTCTAAGCAAAGGTGTCCATTAACGTGGGGTCTCCGTTGTCAGGGGTCTACTGAATGTTATGCCCAAAATGGCTGATATCTTAAACTGAAAACAAAAATTAATAGTCAAATAAATTTCAAATGTCAATCAATTAAAAAGTTTATTACTTTGTGGTGCTCCTTCTCACGTTGCCGCCACTACTCCGATATCTTTTTCTCTGCCCGATACTGCCTAGCCCTCTGCATTAGCCCGCTTTTGTTCAGGGGTGTATACCCGTTTGCCAGCCATCTGTATCAGATAGTAATAATTAAAAAACATTGAAGGGCCAAGGTAAAATATTGTAAATGCTAAATTCTGCTTCTATTTCACTTAACACACACACCCTCACTTTAAGACACACACCCTCACTCTAAGGCACACACACCCTCAACCTAATTGAACATATTGGACGTTAAACTACCCAAACAAACAAACCCTCAACCTGAGACACACCTATCCTCACTTTAAGATACACACCCTCACTTTAAGACACGGTCTGCTGGGGTGGACAGAAATTACAAATCTGTTCACCCTCTTGGTCGCCTCGCCTCCTCGTGGTGCAGACTGGATATGCTTGCACGCAAGCATAACTAAAGCGACCAGGGTGGGTGGGGAGTTAGCTCAGTGGTAAAGAGCACGGGACTTTGTTAATTCGGGTCCCACTGCAGCCACTTTTCTCCTTCACCCCCCAGCAGTGGTAGATTTACTGCTATATCAAAGGCCAATCCTTCTCATACCATGTCTATGTGGAGTGGGAAGTAAAAGAACTCTCACCTCGGTAAATGTGTAGGGGTGGGATTTCTATCTATATTCATCTCATAGATTCGATCAAACCCAAAGTAAGTCTAATTGAACAAATTGGACGTTAAACTACCAAAACAAACAAAAAAAAACAAAAAAAACCCACGCATCCTTACTTTAAGACACACACCCTCTGTCAAAGACACACACAGCAATTACCAGTGTGTTCACCCTCTTGGTCGCCTTGCCTCCTCGTGGTGCAGACCGGATATGCTTGCACGCAAGCATAACTAAAGCGACCCCCCCTGTAGGATGATCCAGGGAACCAAAGCATCATCCCCATAGGAGGAAGTTGGACAACCTCCTTATGGTACTTTGTCCAAAAAACTAAATGATGGTACAACATAAACCAAATTGGCTGGATCGGGGCTTCAGGGAAAACAACCCCCGCGTGACTCATTGCTACCTCAGGCTGAGCTCGGCAAGTTGACAACTGAGGGTATCAAGAGTGGCAGTGCCACAAAAAATGTAACAGACCAGACCCAGTCTGGTAGTAAAAGAGGGTGTGAGAGCACAGGGGAAACCATCTTCCTCCCATGCCAACAAAAAAGCAAAAGAGGGCCAAAAGGTTTACAACAACCACAACTGGCCAAGATTCCTCGTAATCAAATCAGAGCAGAGTCTCAAAAGAGTATCTCCATTTGTCATCCATAAGGCAATAAACCCCCAGGATGACAAAGAGATAAAAATATCAAAAATGGCAGCAGGTAATTTGCTGGTACAAGTAGGCAGGAAACATCAGAGCCTCAGCCTCTTGAAGACAACCACTTTGAATGGGATTACTGTGAAGGTCAGCCCACACAGATCCCTAAACTGCTCAAAGGGAGTCATAAGATGGCAAGATCTGGAAGGCACACCTGAGGCTGAAATAGCAGAGGGTTTGGCCACACATGGAGTGACGGAAGTCACACAAATCAAGATCAAAAGGAATGGCCAGGTCATTGAGACAAACACATATGTTTTGTCCTTTGACACACCTTACCCACCTGAAAAGATCAAATGTGCCTATGAGGTGCTGAAGGTGAGTCCATATGTGCCAAACCCTATGCGCTGCTATAGATGCCAGCGTTTTGGCCACACTTCTAAGAAATGCTCCAATGAGGAAATATGTGGAAAGTGTAGCTCAAGAGCTCACAAGACTGAGGAGTGCCAGGATGATCCCCACTGTGCAAACTGTGCTGGGACCCATCCTGCCTCCTCAAAAAACTGTAAAAGATTTAAAGAGGAAAAGGAAATTCAAAAAGTCTGCATGGATTGCAAGATCTCCTTTAACCCTCTAGTGTTCACGGCCCCTTGACCAGGGCAGGCCCCTTTGTTTACTGCTACTCACAGCAGCCCCTACCCATGTGTTTGGTGCTATTTGCGAGCTGCTCACACCCACTGCAGCATCAACCAACTCACTTCACTATTTCTAGGATAACTTTATTTCTATTCATCCAATTTGCCTGAAATTTAAAACATGAGTCAGGAACATATGCATCACTCACTTAATCAAGAACAGTAGCATTGTTTTCTAAGCCATGATTTGGACCACTTTCTTTTTCAAAAGTTTTAAGCCTAACTGGACTGTTGGCTTCACCCCAGACGTTTTCAACACTGTCAGTCACCATCTCAGCTCTTCAGACCAAAAGTCTGAAAAAAGCTGTTAGGCCTCAGCTAAACAAAAGGCCCCTAACACCACTGGGCAAGCTCATGAGCCTGCTCCAGAGACTTCAGTCTCTAAGATTCCCATAGCTATGGGGAAACCCATGGAACCGGTACCATCAGGTTCCAAGAAACAAGACCCAAAACCATCAGGGTCACCACCAAATGGGCAACATCTGGATGGTGAATATGCCAAGAAAGCAACATCACCACCACAGGCTGCAAAAAAGCCAATGCCCAAAATCAACAGGGTAAACATCAGAAAGAAAAATGATGAGATTGCCAAGAGGTTTGGATCACCACCTACCAAAACAACATTTATGGTGGTGCTGACCAAACAAAAGACACCAGTCAAGAAATGATGGAGACCATCATCCAATGGAATTGCCGGGGTTTCAGAGCCAACAGGGAAGAAATAGAACTCATCTGTTCTGACCATTCCCCTGTTGCACTCTGCCTCCAAGAGATCAAATGTAAAGAAGAGAAAAACATCTCTCTGAAAGGATATAAATCATACATCAAGGTGCCAGACCCACAGGACCCTATTGGAGGAGTGGCAGTCATGGCAGATAACAAATACCCCCAGTCCGAGGTACATTTGGAAACGGAACTCCAAGCTGTGGCTGTTAAACTGACAGTTAACAGCCCTCTCTCGCTTTGTTCCATATATCTACCTCCTGGACAAAGGGTAAAATATAAAAGTCTGAAAAACCTCATCACCCAACTCCCTACCCCATTTATCATTATGGGTGACTTTAATGCCCATAACACCATATGGGGCTCAAATAGGATTGATGAAAGAGGTAGACTGATGGAAAAATTCCTAGATAAACACTCACTGTGCTTATTTAACACGAAAACATCAACATATCTCCACCCTGCAACAGGTACATACAGCTCTATTGACCTGTCACTATGCCATCCGACCCTGTTTGCAGACTTTAAATGGAGAGTATATACTGATCTCTGTGGAAGTGATCACTTCCCTATAATGTTAGAGACAGACAAACTAAACACCAATGATGAAAAACATCCCTCCTGGAAACTCTCCAAAGCAGACTGGGAAGGGTTCGGAAGGCTCTGCAATGAGCGATTTCTCTCCTGGGAGGTAGTAGACATGGAGGACGACCCAATGAAGTATTTTACAGATACCCTGTTAGAGATATCTGGGAAATGCCTTCCAAAGTCCTCTCGTACTCCTTCCAAGAAATCCAAACCATGGTACAATGAAGACTGCCAGAGAGCCAAAAGGGAAAGAAATAGAGCAAGAAAGAGACTGAGCAAAAACATCACCACAGAAAGCATTACTGCTTATCTCCAGACCAATGCCCAAACAAGGAGAATTTATAAAACCTCCAAAAGGGATTCTTTTCAAGGGTATGTTAGTTCCATTACTAAAACCACACCCATGAAAAAAGTCTGGAACTTTATGAGAAAAATGAATGGAAAATCAGGAAACCCACCAGTACACCATCTGAAAATGCATGGAAACATCAAAACAACTAAAACAGAGATCGCCAATGCTCTTGCCACCCAATTTCACAGGACCTCATCCAGTGAATACTGTGAGGCTGGCTTTCTACGACACAAAGAAGCAAAAGAGCAGACTCAACTTAACTTCACCTCCAACAATGAAGAGGACTACAACCTACCCTTTTCATTTGAGGAACTGAGTCATGCCCTCAATGACGCAAAGGATTCCTCCCCTGGGCCAGATGATATTCATTATCAAATGTTAAAACACCTACCAGGGGAGCAGCTAGACCTATTGTTGAGTATCTTAAACGAACTGTGGCTTCAAGGCTTGTACCCAAAATCATGGTCGGAGGCAACTGTAATCCCTATACCGAAACCAGGAAAGGATCATAGCCTTCCATCAAGCTATAGACCCATAGCCATGACAAGTTGCATTGCCAAGACCATGGAGAGAATGGTAAACAATCGGCTGACCTGGTTTCTGGAGTCCCACTTGAACCCTGTTCGAGCAGGTTTTTGGAAAAACATAAGCACATGTGACAACCTTGTTAACTTGGAGAATTTCATCAGAGAAGGATTTGCCAGAAATGAACATGTAATTGGCATATTCTTTGACCTAGAGAAAGCTTACGATACCACGCGGAAGTATGGTATTCTGCAAGACATACATAGACTAGGTCTGCGTGGAAGAATGACTAAGTTCATCTCAAACTTCCTTGCCAACAGGGTTTTAACTGTACGTGTAGGTACAACATCCTCTGATCAGGTTGACCAGGAAATGGGAGTGCCTCAAGGCTGCATACTTTCTGTTACTCTGTTTGGCATAAAGATAAATGAGATCACCAAGAATCTGCCCTCTGAAGTCAATGCCAGCCTGTACGTTGATGACTTTGTCATGTGCTACAGTTCTAAAAGTGTAACAACAGTGGAAAGAAAACTACAGACAGCACTACATCACTTGGAAACATGGACCACTGAAAATGGTTTCAGATTCTCCCAAACCAAAACCATGTGTGTCCATTTCTGCAGAAAGAGGGGATGTGAGCATGAAGCAAACCTCCTCTTACATGACAGCAAAATATCTGTGAAAACTGAGGAATTTCTGGGAATGATTTTTGACGACAAGCTATCTTTCAAACCTCACATAGAATATGTGAGGAGAAAATGTCAAAAAGCCCTGAATTTACTGAAGGTCCTCTGCCATACAAGTTGGGGGGCCGATAGAGAGATCTTGATCACTCTCTACAAAGCCTACATTCAATCAAGATTAGACTATGGATCCATAGTGTATGGCTCAGCCATCAAAGCTATCTGGACAGATTGAAACCAATCCAGAACCAAGGCCTTAGACTTTGTCTTGGTGCATTCCGAACCTCTCCCCAAAAGAGTTTGGAAATAGAAGCTCTGATACCACCACTTGAGCTCCGCAGAGAGACATTATCTCTACAGTATGCAATCAAGACAAAGGTAAACTCGAGAAACCCAACACATGAGACAATATTCAGAAAGAATAACCAGAGACTATTTGAGAACAAACCAAGAGTAGCCTCACCATATGCTACTTCTATCAGAAGTCTCTTGGAGAAAACAAACCTCCCTCTGAATGATCTGAGGGAGCTAACTCCACCAAGTGCACCTCCCTGGCTGGAGGAAAAACCTGGGATTATTCTTGATCTAAGTAAGAACAAAAAAGGTGAAACTAGCACTTTCCAGTTCAAAAGTCACTCCAGACTTACACACGAATATCTCCTGAAAGGGGAAATCCCCCAATATGCCAAGCATGCAATGTACCCATCACTGTCGAGCATATCCCGCTGAACTGTAAAAGGGTACAAGACAATAGAAGAAAGCATTTGAAAAACAGTAACAACATGAAAATGTTGTTCGAAACTATTCCAAAGAAAGATATCATGTTTTTGAAAGACACAAATCTCTTTGATTTTATATAAAATATTTGAAACATTGAAAAGAATTGACTGAAATAAGTCTATGAAAGTGAAAAGTTAAATCATTGATAGTCCCTATATACCCTCAGGGTCCCCTGGGACGTTAAACCACAAACAAACAAACAAACAAACTCACTTTAAGACACACACCCTCACTTTAAGACTTTCTAATACTGTTAAACTCCACTTATGAATTACTACAGTTGTTGGTGTAGTAGTAAGGGTGTCTGTTTTATGATCTGAGGGTCTAGGGTCTAGGGAACTACAGATAATCACAGAGGCATTCCCTCCAGCAAGGGATGTTGAGGCTGGAGGGGAGCGGCACGCGGGCATCTAGTCAATTTTGGAGGCAGCTGGCCCTGGCTTGGGCATAGGCGTAACCCTAGTCTCGGGCCCACTGGTCTGCGGAGAGGTGGGGCCAGAAGGCCGCGAGGGCGGGCTGCGACCCCGGTGGCGGGGTGGGCAAGTGGTCGTCCACAGGCCGGGCGACGGTTGGGTTGGTGGGTGGAGAGTGTGGCGGCTCCGTTTGGAGAGCAGCGGCGGTTGGGGCGTCGGCGTTGTGTGCCGGTTTTAAGGTCCGGTCTACCAGGCCTCCTTCTGAAAGGTAGGAGGCCCGGTGGCAGACCGAGCCTTGATACAGTAGTCCGCCTCGGGATGACGGTGGACGAGGCCGAGGGTGCGACAGTGTGAACAGTAGTGCCCGACCGGCCTACCAACTACTGCGTGCCCGCGGAGTTGTAGGCCGGGGAGGCCGTGTCGGGGGTCTCAGACCTGGGGCGAGAGGAGTGGGTGGAGCCAGGGTGGTGCCCCGGGTCGAGGTGGGCGGTGACGGCCCTAGCCATGCCCATTCGCAGTATCTGGATGCTTGTCGTATCGGACCAGGAGAGGATATCGTCCCCGATTTGCGCGAATACCTCCTCCGAGAAAGCTCTCACCCCCTCCCACGCGAAGTCTTTTGCATCCGTTGTTAGGTCGCACATGTGGCTAAGCAGGTAGGGTTTGATTTCAGAGGTGGTCTCGGGGTCGAATTTTAAATATACCGAACATGTGCTCTGCGATGGATAGGGAGCCTAACGAGGTTTTCGCCCTCTTGGACCCACAGGTAACATAATTGTGAGGGAACTGACGTGGCTTACCCGTGGGGCCTGTGAACGGTAGGTGGGTGTCGAGGAGTGCCTGGACAAGTTTACAATAGAGATAAGATGACTAGAATTTAACAATAGACCGTTGTCTATGACTTAAAAAGCAACCTAATATGCCCATTGTAGCAACATAAATAGTTAGTTAGTCTCATTAGTTTGTGAGTAGGTCTTCAAAACACTAAAAAGATGATCGTCTGTGACCTTGACAAGAGTATGTTGTGATATGAGTTGTACATGTAAAGCCAGGTCTTGTATAAAGCTCTGCAGAAGAAGAGAGTCAGATGGTTTCTGCAAAATTTTAGTTTGTATATATATAATTCATAGCCAACTCTGTAATGGTCAACCTACAAACAGAAACTTCTTCTGCTACCCATTTGTTGCGAGCAATAAGTACTTTAATGGAAGGTGTTGTGGAGGGTTGTTAAGCAGTTTTGGGGTTTGTCATAAGAAAGGTGAGTTTTGATGTTGATGCTGAAATTTGCTGTGGTTTTGCCATGTTATGATCTAACATACTGGTTCTTGAGTTGTAGTTGGTGTTGTGAGAGTGTGTTTTTTTGTAATTTTTGAAGGTGATTGATATGTACTGTTGACACATTTGTGTGCATGAGCTTTCGGTATGGGCGCAGTGCTTTTATTTTATGTGGAGTGTTACTTTGTGATGTGTGAAAAAGGGTGTCATGTAGTTTGTCAATTTGCGAGCAAACAGCTTTGCTTGCTTTGGAATGGATGAAGGTGTCAGGCTCATCACAGTACATCATCTTTTCTGACTCCAGGTCTTGCTTGCGGGCTTTAGGCCAGCATGATCCAAGAAGCCCTGTGATACAAGCCATAAGAGAATCCTATGCAGAACTAAAAGAAAGAGACCAAGAGGTAGTCTTCTGTTGGCTACCCAGCCACATAGGCATAGAAGGCAATGAAGCTGCTCACCAGTCAGCTAAGAAGGCTCTCAGTCTCAGACCAGGTGCAGGAACTCTTCCACACACAGACCTTCTGCCTATGCCCAGAGAATACACACAAAAGAAATGGCAGAGCCGTTGGAGCTCTACCCAAAATAACAAACTCCACACCATCATACCAGTGATTGGTAAGAAGCCAAACAACACAGGTCTTTGGAGAAGTGAGGTGACATGAAAGCCAACACATGGGCACCTCATGCGAGGCGAATTACAACCTACGTGCCAGCAATGCCACATGGTTTTCTGAGAGAACCATCTCATGTTATCTTGTCAGGCAACAAAAAGGTCTAGGGACAAGTATCTGAAAGGTACAACATCTATGCACATCTAGAGTCCAATAATTTGTTGACTCCCTACCAGTCTGGTTTCCGCAAGGGACGTAGCACGACAGACCACCTTGTACGGGTAGAAAGCTGGGTCCGAGACGGGTTTGCCAATAAAGAACACATAGTCGGGGTCTTTTTTGATCTGAAAAAGGCCTATGACACCACATGGAAACATGGCATCCTCCAAGATATCAAGCAATGGGGTCTGCGGGGAAGACTTACAAAGTTCATAGAAGGTTTTCTGACCAACAGGACATTCAACGTCCGTCTTGGGTCAGTACTGTGAGAGAAAGTCAACCAGGAAATGGGTGGACCTCAAGGTTGTGTCCTTTCAGTCACCCTGTTTGGCATCAAGATCAATGACATAGAAAAGCAGCTGCAGCAGGATGTTAACTGCTGTCTATATGTCAATGACTTTGTTGTATGCTGCAAGGGCAGCCACATGCCCACTATAGAAAGGAGACTCCAGCAAACACTCAACCAACTACAAGTTTGGAGCAACCAAAACGGATTCAAATTCTCTGAGGCCAAAACATGTGCAGTCCATTTCTGTCGTAGGAGAGGATGTAAGGAAAAGCCTTCTCTTTCCCTCCAGAACAAGGAACTGTCAGTCAAAGAGGAGGTCAAATTCCTCGGTCTGGTGTTTGACAGGATACTGTCCTTCAAACCACATATTCAGTATCTGAGAAGAAAGTGTCAAAAAGCCATGAACCTCCTGAAGTTCCTCAGTCATCCCTAATGGGGTGCAGATTCTGAAACACTACTAACACTGTACAAGATGTACATAGAATCCAGACTGGACTATGGTTCAGTAGTATATACATCTGCAACAAGGTCCTACCTGGACTGGTTAAAACCAATCCAAAACCAGGGTCTGAGGCTTTGCCTTGATGCTTTCAGAACAATACCAGTCTCTACCCTCCATGTAGAAGCAGGAATTGCTCCGCTACATCTGCGTCGAGAGAAACTCTGCAGTATACCATACGGGTGAGAGCAAACCCAAAGAACCCAACTTATGACACAATCTTTAAGAACAAAAACACCATCTACAGGGAAAAGCCAAATACCATTAAACCTTTCTCTGAGCAAGCAAAGACTCTGTTCAGGGAGGCAGGTATTCCAATGCGCAGAGTACGAGTAGAAGAACCATCTAAAACCCCTCCATGGGAACAGGAGACACCGGTAGTTCTTTTTGAGCTAGTAAAAAACAAAAAGGCCGACACCCCTGACAGGGTATTTATGGATGACTACCATACTGTAAGGGGTCTTTTCAAAAACCACACACCCATCTACACAGATGGTTCAAAAGATGGAAACCGTGTCGGCTTTGCTGTCCACACACCATATAGGAACCTGAAAAAGGCCTTACACAGCAGAAGTAGTATCTTCACCGCTGAGGCAAATGCTATACTGCAGTCACTAGCTTGGATGAAGGTGTCCAACCATGAGAAGTTCATCGTCTTTTGGACTCCAAATCCTGCTTGCAGGCTATTGGCCAACACAACCCAAAGAACCCAATCATAAAGGACATCAAGCAGTCCTATACAGAACTGAAAAGAGACCATGGCAAAGAGCTAGTTATTTGCTGGCTCCCTACAACTATGAGAGATAATACCATCTATCAACCAAACTTTCAGACAAGGAAACCTGACAAGATGGGAACAGGTGAAACTGACCCAATACTCCTTTGAGTGTAAAACATCTCCTGCTTCATTGTTAACTCGGAAAAGCAGGGAAACATTCCTGAAAAATGCAACATCAATGCACAGTGTGTTCAACAAGACTGGCAAGAAAGAAATTCTTGGATTCCTTAGGGAGTCCAAGATTTTTGAAAAGTTATAAAACCCAGTACATTGCCTGGTCCTTCCAGGCAATAGACCCTACACTTCAGTTAGGGCCTACTTAGAAAAGTATTTACCACAGCAGTCTGATAACAGTAAATTATGATTATTGTACGCTAAATCAACCATACCAAACCAAACTATGCACAGTGTATTTCAAAACACTGAAAAGAAAGAAATCCTGACCTCCCTCAGGGAAACCAAGATCTTCGAAAAGCTCTAAAAATTATATCAGAAGGGAAAGTTTTATCAGAACTCAGCTTGCTCCTCCAAGGAGCACTTGGAAATCCAGTCCGGTGCGGGAGGTTGGCAAAAATTGTCAGCCGGCTTGACCTGTAGCCAATCACAGGGAGCAGCTTCATACTTGTCAGCTTGCTGACCCGATTGGTATGTTGCAGCGACTGGTTTGCCCTTGTCAGTATAATGTGACTGCCGGAGCGTTGTGACAGTGGTCTGCGGCACAGCCCTCCAGTGAGGCAGCACTATAAAATGGGCATAGGGTGCCACTGCTACAAGTAGACCAAAGTTTAGTTAGTATACAAAAAAACTAACTTGAAAATCATTGGAGGAATCCATGATTGTAAACAATGAGGAAGTCTGGAAAGGACATGCAACGGTTGACCATATGTAAAATCACCCAAACAAACAAACAAACAAAGCTTGGCATGCTTGGACTGTGTTGAAGGTGTCAAGTGATTGCTAGTAATTTCTGAATGTATGGCTGTGGTTCAGCAATTGTTGATGTTGATTCAGTTACATGTGATGTATCTGATGTGTCTGAATGTACTTAAGTGTGGGAAAGTGTGAATACTTTGTTTGCCAGTCTAACATGACTGCAATCCCCATAAAATGAGTGGGCTAGACAGTTACATGGGCTAGACATGTTGATGTTGAGGTATAGGCAGTGAGTCCATGTGCATTTACATTAACTGCCAGTACCTTGGTCTCTCCACAAGCAACAGACAAAAGATTGCGATTGGTATAATAGTGCTCACATGATGCAACTAAAAGTTCAGGTAATGTGAGAATACCTGGATGGCTAGATTTTTGTAATAGTCTAATGAAAGATATATGCTTGCACAATTCTGATTTTGATGATTTGCCACAGGTGCACAGACAATCCACGATATTCACAGTATAGTGAAGTTCTGCTGTGAATTCAGATGGAGCAAGGAAGTTGCCTTCTTCAAATATGGAAACCTTGTCTCCCCATCCCTTTTCCAGTAACTGTGCAACTCCTTTGGAAGCTTCTTGTGCCTAAATGAAAAAAGAGAAAAAGAAAATTAGAATAATGTGATTAAATTTCTTTTATACATATAATAGATCTGTGTTACTAATGTACAGTAATTAGGATGCAGCTAGCCTATTGTGATTGCGTCATGCTTGAATTTTAATACACAGTATCAGGGTTGCTACAATCTGGGATGTCAAACGTCACTAATATGTAATTGAATTTCTACATTTATTTAAACTTTATGCTGAAAAATAAAGTATACATTTGTTAGGATATGATAGCTCAGAAGAGTATATATTATATGACATTATTCAACATACTACTTTATCTTTACATATTTCAAAAAGACTCAGTATTGCACAGTATAGTAGCATGCCTGGTAGGCCCCAACATGTGGTAGTTATGAACGACCAACTCAGTTTTTCTAATAGTATAAACAGAGGCAGGTTATGTCTCACCAGGCATTTGGTGGTGGGAATTTGGGATGGTGGCATGGGGAAACAGAGAGAACAATTTTCCTTTGATGTACGGGAAACTTTCATGCGGCCAGCACCACGCAAGTTGTGGATGGCAGTAGTCAAACGATGTGGTTAGCAGTTTTCGAATCAAATCATCCAGTCATTTGTTCCAAATACCATCTAGGAACTGGTACTTCAGTCTCAGGAAAAATATGTCACAAATAATATGGAAAATCAATACTAAAGAAGATAAGCACATTGGGTAGGAAGCAACCATAATAGCTAAGCCACATGTCTAATACTGAAGGCACCCACAGCGTGAAATCTCTTTAAATACAGAGGGTCTGCTGGGGTGGACAGAAATTACCAATCTATTCACCCTCTTGGTCACCTTGCCTCCTCATGATGCAGACTGGATATGCTTGCACGCAAGCATAACTAAAGTGACTTGGGTGGGTGGGGAGTTAGCTCAGTGGGTAAGAGCATGGGACTTTATTGATTTGGGTCCCACTGCAGCCACTTTTCTCCTACACCCCCCAGTAGTGGTAGATTTACTGCTATATCAAAGGCCAATCCTTCTCATACCATGTCTATGTGGTGTGGGAAGTAAAAGAACTCTCACCTCGGTAAATGTGTAGGGGTGGGATTTCATCCTAAATTCATTTCATTGATTCGATCACCACCCTTGTGGTGTAAAAGAACCTTGAGAAAGTCTGGTGAGAACCTTCAATAGTTAACTGGACGTTAAATCAAACCCACAAACCCTCAATCAATCAAGGGACTCTTGTCCCGGCCTGGATGACATCCATTACCAGATGCTGAAGCACCTACCGGAGCAGACTTTGGAAATACTTCTGGAGTTATATAACAGCATCTTGGAAACTGGACACTACCCACCATCCTGGTCTGAGGCAACTGTGATACCAATTCCCAAACCAGGAAAAGATCCCAATATTGCCTCCAGCTACAGACCAATAGCTATGACCAGTTGTATGGCTAAGACCATGGAAAGAGTGGTAAATAACCGACTAGTATGGTACCTAGAGTCCAATGATTTGTTGACTCCCTACCAGTCTGGCTTCCGCAAGGCACGCAGCACAACAGACCACCTAGTGCGTTTGGAAAGCTGGGTCCGAGACGGATTTGCCGATAAAGAACATGTTGTTGGGGTCTTTTTTGATTTGGAAAAGGCCTACGACACCACATGGAAACATGGCATCCTCCAAGATATCCACCAAATGGGTCTGAGAGGAAGACTTGCAAAGTTCATAGAATGCTTTCTTGCCAACAGGACATTCAATGTCCGTCTTGGATCTGCAATGTCAGAGAGAGTAGATCAGGAAATGGGTGTACCTCAAGGCTGTGTCCTTTCTGTCACACTTTTTGGCATCAAGATCAATGACATAGCACAACAACTACATCAGGATGTTAACTGCTGTCTTTATGTGGATGATTTTGTCATCTGCTACAAGGGCAAACACATGCCAGTTGTTGAAAGAAGACTACAGCAAACACTCAATAGACTGCAAATCTGGAGTGACCAGAACGGATTCAAATTCTCAGAGACAAAGACATGTGCAGTTCATTTCTGTCGCAGGCGAGGATGCAAGGAAAAACCAGCACTCTACCTCCAGAACAAGGAACTGACAGTCCAAAAGGAAGTTAAATTCCTTGGACTGGTGTTTGACAGAATACTGTCATTCAAACCACATGTTGAATACCTAAGACGAAAATGCCAAAAGGCTATGAACCTTCTGAAAGTGTTGAGTAACACTAACTGGGGATCTGACACAGAGATCCTCCTAAGACTGTACAATACATACATCCAGTCACGATTGGATTATGGATCAATAGTATATGCTTCAGCAGCAAGGTCTTACCTTGACTGGTTGAAACCAATTCAGAACCAGGCTCTTCGGCTTTGCCTTGGTGCCTTCAGAACCACACCTGTTGCAAGCTTACTTGTAGAGGCAGGGGTCCCTCCGCTCCACTTGCGGCGAGAGAAATTGGCTCTACAGTATGCAATCAAAGTCAGATCGAATCCAAGAAATCCAGCATATGCCTTATTATTTAAGGGAAACAGAAACATCTACAGAGAAAAACCAAATGATATAAAACCCTTCCCAGAAAGAGTTAGGACTCTCTACAGGGAAGCTAGCATACCAATGCGCAGAATACAGGTGGAAGAACCACCTGACACCCCTCCATGGGATGTTGAATCACCCCTGGTCATAATGGACCTTGCTAAAAACACCAAAGCTGACACTTCTGACAGGGTATTTGTAGACCACTAGGATCATGTATCCATCTACACAGATGGCTCAAAGGATGGAAAGCGTACTGGTTATGCCTTTCACACACCCTATGGAAACCTGAGAATGGCCCTTCATGGCAGAAGCAGTATTTTCACGGCTGAGGCTAGTGCAATACTGCATTCCTTGTCATGGATAAAGGTGTCAAAACATGAAAAGTTCATAATTTTCTCTGATTCAAAGTCCTGTCTGCAGGCCATGGGCCAGCACAATCCAGGGAATCCCATCATAAGAGACATAAGACAATCGTACACAAACTTGAAGAGAGAATATGGCAAGGAGGTAGTCTTCTGCTGGCTACCCAGCCATATCGGAATTGAAGGCAATGAAGCTGCCGACCATGCAGCCAAGGAAGCACTGGGCAGACAATATGGAGCCCAAGCAATTCCTCATACAGATCTGAAACCAATGACTAAAGAGCATTTGCAAAAATGCTGGCAGAACATCTGGAACAATGCCAGAGATAATAAACTGAGGAATATTGTACAGTCCATCAACCATAATTTCAGAAAAGAGAACCTGACAAGATCCGAACAGGTGAAACTGACCCGTCAGCTTTACAAGATGACTATGGGAAGTAAACTGAGAATTTTACAATGGAACTGCAGAGGTTTTATGGCAAACCTTGAATCCCTGCAGCTACTTAGCAGGGAGCAAGACCCAGTTGCCATATGCCTCCAGGAAATAAAGACTCAAGACCAGAACAAAGTAAAGATGAAAGGGTATAACATATACTCTAAAATCCCTGATGGCCAATTCCCTGCTGGTGGAGTGGCCATATTCGTAAAACCTCAGCATCCACAGCGTGAAATATCTTTAAATACAGAGCTTCAAGCTGTTGCAGCCCGTGTCACAATGAACACCTCTGTGACAGTGTGCTCCCTGTACTTACCACCATGTCAAAGAGTCACACAGAAAGACCGCATTGAACGGGCTTGATAGAACAACTTCCACCCCCATACATCCTCATGGGTGACTTTAATGCCCATAACACAGTGTGGGGTGATGGCCGATTAGATGGAAGGGGAAGAATGGTGGAGAGGGTCATTGACCGCAAATCCTTGTGTCTTTGCAATGACAAAACACCAACTTATCTCCACCCTGCATCTGGCACTTTTTCCTCAATCGACCTGACACTAACTGACCCCAAAATTTTCCAAGATTATGAATGGAGAGTGTACCATGACTTATGTGGTAGTGATCACTTTCCAATAATCTTGGAAACAGAAAAAAGAGGCAAAGATACGGAAAGACCACCAAGATGGAAGATACACAAGGCCGACTGGGAACAGTTCCAAGGCCTATGTGACACCTCCTTCCGTTCATGGCCACTAATAAAAGAAAGAGAGGCGGACCCGGTACAGTACTTTACAGAAACCCTTAGGGAAGTAAGTAGTATGTGCATGGGAAAAACCTCCCAAGGAAATAAGCGGAGACCCCCTCCCTGGTTTAACGACAAGTGCCGTGAAGCCAGGAGAGAACGCCGGAGAGCTCTCCGCCGGTTCAACAATGACATCACAGACGAGAATATGCACCAATACCTACAAACCCGTGCAAAAACTGCCAAACATACAAGGCAGAAAGACGAGAGTCCTTCCATAGATATGTTAATTCCCTCTCCAGTACAACTCCAATGCGGAAAGTGTGGAAGGAGGTGAAGAAACTAATCTAGCACCTCATCTACTGTCCACCATCTCAAGAAAGGTGGGGAGATATTAGAAGTGAACAAGGACATTTCAAATGCCCTTGCGAACCACTTCAGCAATGTCTCCTCATCAAATAACTGCTCAAACACCTTCCTAGAGCACAGAGGGAGGCAGGAGGCAAGGAGACTTGACTTAACCTCCAATAACAAGGAAACCTATAATAGGCTTTTCACCATGGAGGAGTTAAGACACGCCCTTTCCCAGGCAAGGGACTCCTGCCCTGGCCCTGACGACATACACTATCAAATGTTAAAACATCTTCCAGATGATGCTCTCAACCTGCTCCTGGAGGTGTTCAACAACATTTGGACAACTGGCAACTATCCACCATCCTGGTCTGAAGCGACGGTGATACCAATCCCCAAACCAGGGAAGGATCCCAGTATCGCCTCGAGCTACAGGCCAATAGCTATGACCAGCTGTATGGCAAAGACCATGGAAAGACTGGTGAACAACAGACTGGTATGGTACTTAGAGTCCAACGACTTATTGACTCCCTATCAGTCAGGCTTACGTAAAGGACGCAGCACCACTGACCATTTAGTCCGTCTGGAAAGCTGGATCCGTGAGGGTTTTACCAACAAAGAACATGTGGTTGCAGTCTTCTTTGATCTGGAGAAGGCATATATGACACCACCTGGAAGCACGGCATCCTGAGGGACATCCAGCAAATGGGTTTGAGAGGAAGACTGACGGGGTTCATTAAACGATTCTTGACTAACAGGACGTTCAGTGTTCGCCTCGGAAGTGCCATCTCACAGAGAGTCAACCAGGAAATGGGTGTACCCCAGGGCTGTGTCCTCTCTGTCACCCTGTTTGGCATTAAGATCAATGACATAGCGAAACAACTAAAGAAGGATGTCAACTGCTGCCTCTATGTAGTTGTCTGCTACAAGGGCAGATTCATGCACACAGTCGAAAGAAAACTGCAGCAGACTCTAGACAAACTTCATGTTTCGAGTGACAAAAATGGCTTTAAATTCTCTGAGACCAAGACATGTGCAGTTCACTTCTGTCGTAGACAAGGATGCGTGGACAAACCTTCCCTCAGTCTCCAGAACAAGGAACTGACAGTCCAAGAGGATGTCAAATTCCTCGGACTGGTATTTGACAGAATACTGTCTTTCAAACCACATATCGAGTACCTAAGGATAAAATGTCAGAAAGCCTTGAACCTTCTGAAGGTCCTCAGTCACCCTGACTGGGGAACTAACTGTGAAACACTGCTGACTCTGTACAAGATGTACATCCAATCACGACTGGACTCTAAAGAAGCAGCCAGATTGAGAAACAAGATAGAGTTCAACCGGATACATCGACTGAAGACACAAGGATTAAACACTCTGGACAACAGGTACGGCTGACTGAGCCTTAGGATACCAATCGCTCTCCCAATCAAAATGCCACGTCAAAATTTTTTTTCCAACCTCGGAGCACCAAAACGTACTCTACAGGAACGAAGAAATCACACCAGATATCATTTCATGTTGGGAGCAAGCACCCGGACCTGAGACCAGTCAGTACAACGCATCACAGAGAGAACGCATTTCGGATATAGCATCTATCCGAAGAGGGCTGACATACACTCCCCTCGGGGGGAAAGACCACAGAAGAGTACCTACCGCACTTTGCTGATGAGACTGGATATCAGTCAAAACCACGAGAGAAATAAAATGGTAATCACCGTCGCTACACACCCTCCGATATTTCCCCGTCGGAGTAGCCTCCCGGGCTGACGCTGTTCAGCAAGGGTGAGCCACCACCAGACAGTATTTGGTGTAATTTTTTCGACGTTCCATTAGAGTTTTGGCTCCATAGTTAGAGGAAAAAAGAGAAAGGAAACGACAGGATAGTCCTAGTCACCACCTACCGCCCAGAGACAAATGACATTGGAAAAATCGTCGGAAAAAATTGGGACGTCCTAGCAAGATCAGCCACGACAAAAGACGTACACAAGAAGAAGATCATCAAAGGATACAAACGCCCCAAAAACGTCAGAGACTATCTGGTAAGAGCAAGAACAAACTTCCAGATCGGGACCGAAATACCAAACAAAGACGAGGCACCACCAATACAGGAGAAACCTGCCCAAAAAAAGAAGACCCAAGATAGAGAAGAACGAAAACAAATGTACGGAGATCAACTGCAAACTACTCAACATGGACGACCATATCGTCTCACACTCAACTGGAAAAAGTCACCAAACCAAATGGAATGTAACGTGCAACAGTTCCAACGTGCTAGAACTATAATAATAGAGAGATTCTCCAATTTCTCTTCCCTCTGACAAGCGGGAAGAGAACGAAGGGACTGCAGTATCCTCCCCCAGGGTGAATACCCGGAGGGAAAGACCACAGAAGAGCACCCACCACACTTTGCCTGATGAGACTGGAAAAGAGTCGAAACCACAAGAGATATAACGTAGTAATAACCTCCGCTACTAAATTTTCGATGCTGGACATTGAAAGAAACGACCCATATTGACTTGGTTTCAGTATGAACTAACAACAAACTATATGAGGGCCGCCTCCTAGCCTTGACCAAAGCTAGGCAGTGGGGTACTTGGTTTTCCCCACTTTTCAGGTTCTGCGAAGACAGAACCAGTTCAGGTACTATGTGTAGACCGCACACACTCTCACATAGCGCCCCATAACAGACAGCTGTCTGACCTGAATAGATCAGACACCAGCTGTCCAGTAAATATGCCGCCTGAGGGTCACGTGAAACTCTCAGCCAATCACGCCGACGGAATGTAGGGTACGCAGCAGGACGCGGGAACCTCCGACGTCCACCAACCTTCTTCTCTCTATTACGTGGTCGCAAGTGGTGGGAGACAGACGTGAGATCAGATACGCCTCGTTCACCTTCATTGTGATTCACCACCAGACAGTACCTTGTAGCACTGTCAACACGAAGCGACACCGGGCTGATGACATTCAGCAAGGCTAAAACACATCTAAAATGGGTTTCCTCCTTGCTTTGACAAAAGCAAGGCACTAGGGAGTCTAATGCCTCCCTGGTTCTAAAGCTTACGCTGACTAAACTCTTTAGGAACTGTGTGGATTGACACATAGCACACCATACAAGAAGCCACACGGGCGACACGCTTGTGTCGAACGGATTTGGCCGTAAAAACAACAACATAAGTCACGTGAGAGTCATATGATGCCTCGACCAATCAGACACGCCGAATCTGGGTATGCAGATTAGGCCGCGGGAACCTCCGTGACCGACTTCCCTGTTCTCTCTATTTTTTTTATTATTTTTTTTTTGAAGGTTTTTATTTATACTGGAGGTATCCATTAGGCGTTGATATCAAGCCTATCTTCCATGGTCTCCAGTCTCGACATTTCGTGCAAAGCCGTGCCCATTTAATGGACGTACAAATTGGCTGGACGTACATATTCATTATCGATTCTTAACTACTACACAAGGTAAATACAAAATACGTGCTACAATGACAGTGGCCGCCACCCCGACAGGTCGACTCACCCTAATTTAACTGACTTAACATTGCATAATAGAACATTGTATAACAGGATCCTTTGCAATACCATCTTATAGGATTACTCTCCATGAATCAACATTATATTTACATGTCTTCGTTGGCACTGTCCAGTCTACACCACCAATTTGGAAGTCTTACTATCAAAAGTTAGGATTCTCAGTATCTATCCCTCTTGTTTTTCATGGATTTCTTCAGGTAATTCTTAAACTCTACAGTGCTTTTTAAGTTTCTCTCCTTTACTGGTAGTTCATTCCAGTATTTACTACATTTGTATTCTACGGATAACTTATATTTCTCTAGCCTAATTTGGTCTCTCGCCTTCAAGACCGGCGCATCAAAACGTCTAGTAGGTCTGGCCTCTCTAGCCTGGTAGTTATATCTTAGTGTCCTGCTAAAAGCTAGCGCAAGTAGGTGAGATTCTCTCCTCTCTGCCAAACGATTCAGGTTGCTTATTCGATGCAGCTCAGCCGTTGGTGTGTCTCGGTGCGACTTGTTGCAAATTCGCAACCCACGGTTTTGGTACCTTTGTAGTTTTGATAGTAACGCTTCGTTGGTGTTATGATACAACACATCAGCATATTCGATGTAAGGTAAGACTTTAGACTTGTAGATTGTTAGTGCTTGCTCTTGGTTCATATATCTTCTGATGTATGAGAACATATGTAGTTTATGTGCGACTCGTTTCAAGGTATTTGTTAGGTGGTTGTTGTAATTTAGGTTTTCGTCTAAGGTTACACCCAGATAGCTAAAAGATTTGACTTGTTGAAGGATCTTATTATTCAATGTTAGTTTCGCTGGGATTAATCTATCCGTTTTTTGCCTAGTACCTACAATCATGACTTTGGTCTTTGCGGCATTGACCGTTAGCCTGTTATTCTCGCACCATTTTGCGACCCGATTCAGGTCGTCTTGGACATGAACTGAGGTTGTCTGTAGGTCTTTGCCTGACGAGAAGATCACCGCGTCATCAGCATATAGTTGAAGGTGGCAATTCAGGACTACTCTGCTAATATTATTTATGTACACCAGAAAGTAGAGGGGCCCCAAAATGGACCCTTGGGGTACCCCGTGGGTGATTGGTTTAAGGTCTGAGGTTATATTGTTAGCTATGGTACACTGATATCTGTTTGTCAGGTAGTTTGATGTCCAGGTTACAAGGCTATTACAGATACCGATTTTGTTTAATTTGTGGAGTAGAATCTTATGGTTAACCGTATCAAACGCTTTGGAGAAGTCTAGAAATGTAAGTAAAGTAAATTCGCCGTCATCCATACTGTTAAGAATATTATCAGTTAACTCCGCCACAGAGGAGATAGTAGAGTGATTCGACCTGAAACCGCGTTGCCGTTCATTCAGCAGGTTAAATCCCTCCAAGAAACTTATAATTTTCTTATGTACTACTTTCTCCATCAACTTGCCTGGGAGCGGCAGTAACGAAACAGGCCTTAGGTTTCCAACTTCGTTCTTGAAGTTGCCTTTCTTAAGGGGAACAACTTTGGCCACTTTCCACATGTCTGGGAATAGCCCTGTTTCTAGGGACGTTTGGAATATGTGCTGCAGTTGGAGTATTAGGACCTCAAAACTATCTTTGAGAACAGCGGACGACAGATACTCGATCGCAGACGATTTGGTTGTGTCAATAGTCTTCACAGCCTCGGTGATGTCATCAAATGTCACCGTTATATCGTACATTACTGCCTTGGTATCGTCGCAATCGTCGTACCATTCTGAGTCGAACGCCTCGGCCAGTTTACTACCCACCATTGAAAAATATTTGTTTATATATTCAGCAACTTTGTCGTCTTCTATCGACTTGGTGTTAGTTTGGTCAATTAAGTTAATAGTTTCTACTTTACTTTTCTTGGCTATCAGTTTCTCCATGCTGGCCCAGAATTTTCTACTGTCTTTGACGCTAGCTCTTGTCATAAACTCCCTTTTCACTCTTTGGATTAACCTTTTAGTCTGATTTCTTTGCCGCTTCGCTTCCTGTCAGTCCTCAACTTGGTTAGATTTCCTAGCTCTTTTAAGTGCATTATCTTTGTTTATGATTGCTTCCACTACGTGATCTTCCATCCAAGGCTCTTCTTTGTAGCGTATTTGGTGGTTTTTTAGTGGGCACAGTTTATCTAAGTGGAATTTGATGGCCTTGTACATTATTTGCCAAGCTAGATTGGGATCGTCTGATCTCATCAGCTCAGTCCAGTCATGTGCTCTTAGGTTATTTTGGAAGGTCTCTTTCACATAGTTTTTATAAGATCTGCCATAGAATTGCTTGTTGGTAAATTTGTCTTTTAGTTTTTTCTTCGTAACAAAGACCGCACAATGGTCGTTTATGTTAGAGTTTAGGGCTCCTGCACTGAGTAGGTGATCCCATTCGGTAAATATTAGGTCTATGGTATTTTCAAATCTGGTAGGGACTTGGATTTTTTGTTTAAGTCCGGTTAATACTTCTAGTGACGTAATGCTTTTGAAGTCTGCGCTCTGTTTTAGATTAAACTTTAGGTTAAAGTCCCCAGCAATTGTGATCTCTGCATTAAATCTAGACTTTGCTAGCTTAACTTGGTTGCTCAAGGTTTCGATAAAGACATCATGGTTGCCGTCATTAGGGCGGTAGATACAACAGACTATTTGTGGTTTCTGCAGCGACTGGTTTGCCGTTGTCAGTATAATGTGACCGGCGGAGTGTTGTGTCAATGGTCTGCGGCACAGCCCTTCAGTGAGGCAGCACTATAAAACGGGCATAGGGTCCCACTGCTACAAGTAGACCAAAGTTGAGTAAGTATACAAACAATTGGATGAATCCATGATTGTAAATAATGAGGAAGTCTGGAAAGGACCTGTAACGGTTGGCCGGACGTAAAATCACCCAAACAAACAAACAAACAAACTAGTTGATAAAGGCCCAAAGTGACTCTATATTCTCGTTGCTTTCGTTAAAGTCCTCCAAGGTATACGCTTTCAGGTCGCTTCTGACGTACATACCTACCCCTCCCCCTATTTTAATGTCTCCTTTATCATTTTTCCATTTGCGGTCATTTCTGAATAACTTATAGTTGTTTATAGAAAAGAGATTGTCATCATAGTCCAAAGTAAGCCATGTTTCGGAAATAGTGGCTATATGTATGTTTGAGTTAGAAATTGATTAACTAAAAAGGTCTAGTTTGTTTTTCAAACTTTGCAAGTTTTGGTGTGTAATATGGAATCCTTTGCCCAGATCCAGATGGTTCATATTAGTTTACTATTTGTGTATTTATCCCTGTAATGTAATTTAACGTGGTTCACAGTTTGGTGCTCATACCCCCCCCCCTCCTCCCCCCGGCCGTGGAATGCCACTCCCATCAGTAGACTACTTGCGTTCATGGTTTCGTAAATATCATAGTTAGCTTCCTTCATAGCGACCTTCTGCGTCTAGATCTTGGGTAACCCTATTACGTTTTACTTTAGTTATTGACTTAAGTAGTCAACTCAGCGGGACTTAGCATTACAAGAGGTAGATGGTAAAATAGACATCTACTTACAGTTTCGCTGAAGCCCCTCTTGGTATGTTCCCTGGTTTGCGCACACCAATAATGCGTGCCTATTCGATTTTCAACATGGCTTCAGCTTATCCTGTCACCCTCTGGGTATCTGGGTGGGTTTGATCAACCTGCCTTGCTGTCTATAGGAAAGATAAATAGGAAGAAATGCCTAGTTTGGTAATCCAAGGCTGCTTAATCGTAGTACCATTTGCTTAAGGCATAGGCGACATATATCCAATATAACTGACTTATTAAGTAACTTGATGAGGTGTAAATGACCACATCCTCGTTGGTTCAATGGTATTATATCAAATATCCTGATCAGCTGGTTTGTCCGTAACTTGCCACATACCGCCAGTCAATTATCAGTTTGATTGTCATTTTCAGTTCATCACATCGGTAAGTAAACAAATAGAGTATAATACATAGAGCCGTGAATCACCACGTCCCAATTCTAAACGCAATAGTTAGTTTCAACACACTTCGACCATTATGGAACGTAAATGACCACGTCCCTGGTGGGTTTGGTTGATTGGTACGTAAATCACCACGTAACCTCTCTAAATAGCTAGTTACATATTTTATGTATGTTGTGCGGCACTGTGTAGATCAAGTTCCTGGCGTATTTATCCTTTGATTGTCCGTCAAAGTGTATGCTGTCAGTAGATATTCCAGCATACCTGTGTGAGAGTTTCCCATGCCTCACTTGATGCACGTGTTGGGCAAAGTTTGGAGTGACCGCCCCCGAGAGTTGGTTAAGTTCGTAGATTGCCTTGTTTATCGTAATAGTGGCTGCGTCTAACTCTAACTGTTCTTCAATGAACGGTTCCCCTTGCGTGTTATACAGTTGATAGGACATGCCTACCATTTCACAGAGAATCACCAGTTCCGCATGGGGCGTCAGGTCAAGTTTAGCTTGGCTAATCCTACTAATAATACGATCTGAGAGCTCTGCCGCTGAGTCAAAGTTGGGGACTATGTTCCTTCTAGCCAGCTTGGTGGAACAATCATTTATTCCGGCCATAAAATAGATGAGATCGATTGGTTTGTATTTAACTATGTCAACAAGTGCCTTATTGACGGACTCAGCTATAGTTGACCTGGGGTAGCTTGTGACAGATACTTGAACGTTCCTTATATGCTGGCTATCTAGTTCAGTGCGCAGCCGGCTACAAAAACCAAACCCTCTGGAGTCGGTGATCAACAATACCCTGAACATAGTGAACTATTTGTTGGCATGTAGTAGATACAGTTTAGATCCAATTCAGAGAGATGCTTTGTACCTACTGATAATTTCCCCCATTTTGTTACTGTGTTCCGGTTTCGGTGTGTTGTTGGCAGTGGCGTGTTTCAGTTCATACAGGGTGAACCCGCAGCCGTACTTCGGATCCTTTGTAGCCTCGTAGAAGTTTGTTGCCTTTGCGTTCCTGATTTTCTCGGTAATCCAGGGGTGCTGCTCGAATTTCAGATGCACAATGTTCTTTAGTACGCTTCCTTCTATTCGCTTCCAGTCGTCATCCTTTTTGATTTTGCGTGTGATGTTTTTCAGTGCGTATGGGTTGGCCGTTGCTTGGATAGCCCGCACCGCTGCCTCGTCACCGTGGTGTTGTGCAAGTCGTATTGAATATACATGTTCGGCTGTGGGGCCGCTTACATCATGTATATCGTCCTCGACTGCGCAACCATACAGGTTAGAAAGCGGGCTTAAGTGACTCTGAAAGAAAATACCCGTTTGTGTACGAACCATCGAGGCTGATTCCGTTGTGATGTCATACGGTAAATCTTTGTAGTTTCCTTCGCTGTACACTTTTCCATCGATAATGACGCTGCTACCGCGAATCTTTGCTTCGTTAGCTCCGCCCCTTTTGGCCGCCTCTACGATCAGCTGACATTCACGCCTTTTCATCAGTTCGTCGTCGGTGAGGTCTGCCGCAAAGGTTACTTGGTCATATCTTTTGCCTGCAAGCTTTCCCTTGAGACCAAACAGCTCAGAGCGTTGTTATTTTGTGAGTAGCTTCACTTTTATGGGCCGTATCCACGTGGTTCGTTGTTTGTTTACATCCTTCTGTTTACCTAGGCGGTAGGCCCCTTGCGTCAATGTAAAGGTAAAACTTGTGCCCATCGCTTCGAATAAACTCTTCATAACTTGGTGCATTTGCTCATCTGCTGTCTCTTCGATGCCCCTAATGATAATATTAAGGCTTCTTGCTTGTTTCCATTTGGCTTCATTTGCTTTGTTCAGCTCATCGAGGTTGCTGTCAGTTACGTCTTGTCGTTTCTCGGTCTCTCCCATTCTACCCGTTAGACTTTTGACTGTAGCTTTTGTTTTATTGGATTCCTCCATATGTTCTGTTAACTTACTTGACAGCGATGCGACTGCTTCCTTTTGTTCCTTCGTCTCTGTGTACATCTTGTCAAACTTTTCGTTGAGAACCGTGATTTGGTTTTTAATCCAGTTCACTGACTCTGCGAGATCTTTTAACACATCATGTTTCGAGACCGCGGCGTCCCCGGTTGCCATGTTCGTCGTTTGTTTATGTTTCTGTTTGCCTTGACTACTGCTTTCTTTATCGCTCATGGCCTGAGAAAGTGAACTTGATCGTGTTTTCCTGGGCGAGGTGTTGACTGGATCCATGAAGATATTCACTCCGAGTGATCTTTATCACTTCATGTAGTTTTTTGCTGATTTACACCACCCTGTGGGTAATATGTCCAAGAAGAATACGATTGGGCACCCGTGCGATCTAGCTGCGCGTGTTAGCTGCCCGCCATGACCCTACGTGTTCGCGTGTTCTATTACGTGGTCGCAAGCGGTGGGTGAGAGAACTCTCAAAGCTACGCCTCGTCTCCAAACACGACTGGACTATGGATCAGTTGTGTATGAGTCAGCGGCAAAATCTTTCCTGGACAGGTTAAAACCTGTCCAGAACCAAGGTCTACGACTGTGCCTAGGAGCATTTAGAACAACACCTGCCCAAAGCCTGTATGTAGAAGCAAGAATCCCCCCAATTCTTCCTGTCCTAGACAGGGTAGGATAAATTTAAAACCTGATTCCTTTTAATCTTGGCTACCGTATTCCACTCCAGTTGTGGCATACGGTGGCTAAGATTAAAACTATAACAAAATTCTGAGGGGGGCCAAATCATTTTGGAGGATTGGCTGAGCAAAACCCACACCCCCCTGCCATAAATAATGAACGCTCCCTAATCAAAATTATTTTATATATATATTTAGCAGAAATAGTGTGTGCAGAAATATAACTAATGAAAGTGGGTATTAAAAACCAACACCAAGATATTAAAATAAATATATGACATACATATATACTCCTGGTACTGAAATGGAAGATGGAAATTTTAATAAAGGGGACATGGCATTATAGATATGTGTAAATAATATTTTTGTGTCTTGCAATTTGACTTATTTTACCAAAATGTTTAATTGTTTTATATTTTCATTAACATATGTGTGAATTATTGGGAATCTTATCCCATGAATAATATAATTTTACATGGTACTTTCAACATCACAAACTTATGTATCACTCACCTGGCAGCTAGCTCATCAAAATTGCCTCTTTTTGCTTTTCCCCTCACGCTCAAATAGCACTGGAGGGCATCATAACTCCATATCTTGAAGGAATCCAGTGTCATGGTTCCACGATCTGCAACTGCTTCCTCCTGGTTTGTGTACAGGGGACCACGTGTAGACAATGTGGATTTTGAGTTATTCCCACTGCAATCACTCTTTGCTTTCTTTACACTTGCTGAGAGTGCCTGGGCCGTTTTTCTCTTAACCACACTCTAGTGTGGCCTCATCTTGACCACCAGTTTGATTGAAATAAGTAAATGACAACCTGACACAAAGATCAAGTAACTCCCTGCCCATGACCCAAATAAGGGCGAGACATTCCGTAATTGGGGCTCATAAATCGTTTTGAAACCAAAACAGGACATACCAAACACACTTGTAAACATTGCCAGCACTGGCAAAGTGATCTGCAGTGAGACCCCCACACAGCAACTAATTCATGGGAAAACACCTTTATTTGCACAAGATACACATACTCACATTCATATTTTTCTATTCCAAACATCAATTTTTAAGACATTATCAAGTATAACGCCGACATATGAGTAAAACAATCGAACAGTTTTCCCCATAGACCGCCATGCTAAAACGCCTCCACGTGCGATTGTTGACTCGTTTTTGTGCCCGACCTCATTCTGAAACACGACCGGATATGCCCTTATATATGGCAAACTGTGTAAGCGTGTATAGTAATAAAACGTACAAATTTCGATCCTCACTCTGGCCGTAGGACGTTTACAACAAGGTGTTTACACCGAGTTGTAAACGTCCTACGGCCAGAGTGAGGATAGAAATTTGTACGTGGACAGGTACAACGTTTTATCTTTACTATATGCCTCCAAAACAATCATATTCTTATGCCCCAGTCACACTGGCGTAAAAAACAGCGTTTCTTCTAAGTATTTTAAAGGACGCAATTTCTGCGTATTTAGTACGTATTTCCGACAGATTCACATTCGAGTACGTTTTTAGTACGTACATGAACGTTTTTTCTACTTACATCTACGCTTTCCGACCTTCTAGAGGGACTCCTTGTTCAAATGTCGTCTGAGCAGGTCACAACAGGTATGTCTCTAAATCAAGTTTCTAATTCTGTATACGAAATAATCAGAGAAAACTACAATAGAGTTATATATCACCACTATAAACTGTAAGGGAATAGGTATGTGTGTATATATATATAATAGCAGAACTGTAATAGCTGAAAGGTAGCATATTTAAAGGGAGTAGGTATTGTTTTTCATGGGCATTTACAGGCTTGTATTTTGGGCACCTGGTATACATTTTAATACATTTCAATTATACATGAATAAATTATGATTTGATACAATTCAGTCTTTGTCTCAAGGCTCTTCTAAATAGCCATCTACACATATGTTAGACAATTTTTTAGGAATGTCAATTCTGCTTCCACTGAGGTATTATATGGAGACAGGATTAGGGTGGCTAGATGAAATCTGTTCCAAGTTTTTGAGGCATGTGTATAGTAACAGTGCTATGAGGTTTTTTAGTAAACCATATTCACCTTGTTGGGAGGTCCTCTCAGACCGCATTTCTCATTATAAAAGTATAAATATTATAATATAATACAGGTTTTATATTTCAGAATTAGGACTGGAGCCAATTGACAGCTTACTTCAGACATATCCATTCCCTTACCAAACCATACACAATGATGCAAAATGTGTTCGTCGCCCCTCTACAAACTGTGTGGATAGCTAATGAACTCTTAGAAGTTCAGGTTGGCATGCACAGAAACAATCTTCAGGTTTTAGATCTTCTTGATGAAGAGGAAAAAACAACTCAGAGGAAAAAAAGGAAAATTTGGGCTCGCAAGTGGCTAGTTGACAGACCACTTTATGGGTACTATGAGAAGCTTATGATGGAGTTGGCTCATGACGATGTGGCAGGGTTCAAACAGAAATTACCAATCTGTTCACCCTCTTGGTCGCCTCGCCTCGTCGTGGTGCAGACTGGATATGCTTGCACGCAAGCATAACTAAAGCGACCAGGGTGGGTGGGGAGTTAGCTCAGTGGTAAACTTTGTTAATTCGGGTCCCACTGCAGCCACTTTTCTCCTTCACCCCCCAGCAGTGGTAGATTTACTGCTATATCAAAGGCCAATCCTTCTCATACCATGTCTATGTGGAGTGGGAAGTAAAAGAACTCTCACCTCGGTAAATGTGTAGGGGTGGGATTTCTATCTACATTCATCTCATAGATTCGATCAAACCCAAAGTAAGTCTAATTGAACAAATTGGACTTCATAGGTTTTGAGCCTATCAAGTTTCATGAGATAGTCAACAGACTTGGTCACAGGCTGGAGAAGAAGGCCACCAATGCAAGAATTCCACTTGAACCTGCACTAAAGATATCCATTGCTCTTCGGCATTATGCTTCTGCTACCACAGTCTCATGTATGGCTTTCGAGTAGCTCATAACACAGTGTCCATCATTTTGAGGGATGTTTCAAAGGCTATCATAGATGAATTTGGTGAAGAAGCTGTCAAGTGCCCAACAACTCCGCTGGAATGGAAAGCAGTCGCAGAAAAGTTTGCTAACATGTAAGCATTTCGTATATGGTATATATACGCTACCTTTACGGCCATGGAGGATGAGTTATAAACGTTAAGCCTTTGGAGAAAAATACGGGGGTGAAATAATCACTGATATTATATGACTTCTGAATTATATGACTTCTGAATCACCAGCAGTGGTAGATTTACTGCTATATCAAAGGCCAATCCTTCTCATACCATGTCTATGTGGTGTGGGAAGTAAAAGAACTCTCACCTCTCTTCCTAGATTCATTTCATAGATATGATCACCACCCTTGTGGTGTAAAAGAACCTTGAGAAAGTCTGGTGAGAACCTGCAATGGTTAACTGGACGTTAAATCAAACCAACCAACCAACCAACTTCTGAATCAGTAATAACATCAAAATCTAAAAAAAATGTTACACCAAATTTCTTCTAGATGCTATCAAACTCAATTTGACATGAGCAATATCAAAGCTGACCTAAAATCTAACTTAGATCAACTAGAAACTTGGTTAAGACAACAGGGCATAAACTTACACTCTAAAAGCCATTAAAACTCTGGAACATTAAGAACTGATAACAGGAACTTCCACGAATGTCAAAGATGCATATCCATGTCATAGTGAACTTGTTGTTTTGGTTGACATAAGGCACTCCTATGTTAAACTTTGCATACAGAACCAAATACAGCGCAAATAGAATTGTGAATGCTGTAAACATTAATGCCAGTAACTTCCTGATATAATGAGGCTGGTGATAATGATATCAAGGGTCCAGCAGAAAAACTATAGAAAAAGATTCAGTAAAATATTTTCATAAACACTGTCACTTTCCAATAAATGCATATCAACATTATGCTCATTTAGTTGACTCCATCAAGGTCTTTGTGGCAGCTGCATGGACCTTAGTGAGGGATGAGAGAGAGGATGATGTTCTTGATGAAGATGCAGTGGCTGCCAGAACACTCTCACTAGCATCCAGCCTCTGAATATCCGAGTCATTAAGAGGGAGGATTCCTTGGTTCTCTAATAATGTCCCAAAGCTCACATTGTTGTCATCCATGGTTACTGCTGCCGGAGGTGCACTCCCCCAACTCTTTGTACCTGGAGGCTTGGGGCGGGGCACTTGGAAACCTGATACCGATGCTCCAGTCTGCCTGAAGCCCTAAAAAGACCAAATAGAAAATGATAAATCAAATGTCCTATCATGACAATTTTTAGGAACATTTCTATTAGAGTTTATCAGAATGCAGATATTTGTATGAGGTCATGTAACACAATATTAAGGATCATCATTCATACAGGGGTAGATAGGTATCAAGGTTAATTACCTGCTGAGGTTCTGTCCTAAAGCTGGGAACTTGGGTAGAGAAACCTAAGCGGGGCACCATCCCCGACCCAGCGCGTCCACAGGTTGCGGATAGTGGAACGGCCTCCTATCAGAGGTTAACTGCGAATATTCTACAAATAAGCAGTCGCGGACATATCTGGAACCACCGGTGGTGACCCGGAGGGACAATAATAGGTCACTGGCCAACCCCCTCCTGGCCTGGAGCAAAATGCTCCTAAATTGAGGGGAAGTCAAAAACAATGACAGAAAAAAATACAAAAATCATACCAGATCGGTCGTCGCCCGGGTCAACAAGGACCGACAAATCCCCAGCGAGGAACCAGGCTGGTGATGACGTTTCAGCTACTGGAACAAAAAAGAAAAAGAAAGAGAGGGAGACTCTGACATATAATAGCCAGAACTGGCCTAGGTTTCTGGTCATAGAGTCCCCTGACAGCAATAGTCTGGCAAAGGTATCCCCTTTTGCCATCAACAGAGGTCTCATAGCTGAGGTCGGCAGACCAAAGCATGTCAAGAAAATGAGATCTGGAGGCCTCTTTGTTGAGGTTGACAACCGCAAGCAGTCTTTGGGTCTCCTGAAGATGAAAGAGCTTGCAAAGACAAGGGTCAGAGTATCGGCACACCGGACACTCAATACTTCCAAGGGAGTAATCCACTGGTGGGACTTGCTAGGCACACCAGTGGAAGAGATTCAGGAGGAATTGAAGCATGAAGGTGTGACTGAGGTCTACCAAATGAAGATCAAGAAAAACGGCCAAATCATTGAAACAGGTACCTTCGTACTCATCTTTGATAGGCCATCCCCTCCAGAGACACTAAAGTGTGGCTATGAAATACTGAGGGTCGAGGAGTACATCCCCTCCCCAATGAGGTGTTACAACTGCCACAAATTCGGGCACACTGGCAAAAGGTGTAACCGAAAGTCAATGTGTGGGGTTTGTGGGAAAGTTGCCCATGGCACACCTTGCAGGGAAAAGCCCTCATGCAGCAATTGCAAGGGGGAACACCCTGCATTTTCCCGCAAATGTCCAATGTACCAACAGGAGAGGACGATACAATCTATCAAAGTGAAGAGGAAAGTTTCATATGCAGAGGCAAGGAAAGCTGTCCAGGCTGCCCAACCTGCTATGAATCAAAAAACATATGCTGCTGTTGTACAAAGCAGCAAAGAAAAATCAAAACTCGGCTGCTGGACTCCAGCCTTCAAAAACAGTCCCTGCCACTGGTGGCAGTAAACACCAGAATCACCAAAGTCGCTCCCAGAAGAAAAGGAACGGAAAAAAGGTGATAGATGTCACTGGTCCTGACAACAACAGAGCCAAAAAGCAGCTGGAAGCCCCTGCCCCTGAAAACAACAATCAGGAGGATGTGGTTGCTTCAAGCTCCGGCTCTGTCTTGACAAAGAAAGGACCAGCAGACTCAGAAGAGGCCTCAACATCTAGCTGTGGCAAACAGAAAGATAGGATGGCTGGGTCCCATGATGTAAGCCATGAGGAAGCCGTTTCCAAACCTAGCATGGCTGAACCGGCTGCACCCACCTCGGGAAAATGTACATCCTGCCCAAGGATGTCGTGGTCCCAGGCTGTAAAAAGCCCTCAGAAGAGTCCATCTAAATCTACACCAGAGGAAACAAAATGGGGTAAAGTTATATTAGTAAGAGAGAGAAGTAAAACTTTTGATGGGACTCGAAATAGCCCCATCCAAACAAGGACATTCACATGTTCCAACAAATTCTCAGCTTTACAAGATGACTATGGGAAGTAAACTGAAAAATTTACAGTGGAACTGCAGAGGTTTTATGGCAAACCTTGAATCCCTTCAGCTACTTAGCAGGGAGCAAGACCCAGTTGCCATATGCCTCCAGGAAATAAAGACTCAAGACCAGAACAAAGTAAAGATCAAAGGGTATAACATATACTCTAAAATCTCTGATGGCCAATTCCCTGCTGGTGGAGTGGCCATATTCGTAAAACCTCAGCATCCACAGCGTGAAATATCTTTAAATACAGAGCTTCAAGCTGTTGCAGCCTGTGTCACAATTAATACCTCTGTGACAGTGTGCTCCCTGTACTTGCCACCATGTCAGAGAGTCACACAGAAAGACCTAACGGGCTTGATAGAACAACTTCCACCCCCATGCATCCTCATGGGTGACTTTAATGCCCATAACACAGTGTGGGGTGATGGCCGATTAGATTGAAGGGGAAGAATGGTGGAGAGGGTCATTGACCGCAAATTCTTGTGTCTTTTCAATGACAAAACACCAACTTATCTCCACCCTGCATCTGGCACTTTCTCCTCAATCGACCTGACACTAACTGACCCCAAAATTTTCCAAGATTATGAATGGAGAGTGTACCATGACTTATGTGGAAGTGATCACTTTCCAATAATCTTGGAAACAGAAAAAAGAGGCAACGATACGGAAAGACCACCAAGATGGAAGATACACAAGGCCGACTGGGAACAGTTCCAAGGCCTGTGTGACACCTCCTTCCGTTCATGGCCACTAATAAAAGAAAGAGAGGCGGACCCGGTACAGTACTTTACAGAAACCCTTAGGGAAGTAAGTAGTATGTGCATGGGAAAAACCTCCCAAGAAAATAAGCGGAGACCCCCTCCCTGGTTTAACGACAAGTGCCGTGAAGCCAGGAGAGAACGCCGGAGAGCTCTCCGCCGGTTCAACAATGACATCACAGACGAGAATATGCACCAATACCTACAAACCCGTGCAAAAACCGTCCAGACATACAAGGCAGAAAGACGAGAGTCCTTCCATAGATATGTTAATTCCCTCTCCAGTACAACTCCAATGCGGAAATTGTGTATGAGTCAGCAGCAAAATCTTACCTGGACAGGTTAAAACCTGTCCAGAACCAAGGTCTACGACTGTGCCTAGGAGCATTTAGAACAACACCTGCCCAAAGCCTGTATGTAGAAGCAGGAATCCCCCCACTCCATCTGCGACGGGAGGGACTGTCTCTACAATACTCTATGAGAGTTAGGGCCAACCCAAGAAACCCAGCCTACAACTTGATTTTCAAAGAAAATCAACAAATGTACAAAGACAACCCAAATGCCATAAAACCATTCCCGGTCAGAGCACGAGCTCAATACCGAGAAGCAGGCATCCCAATGAAAAGAATAAGAGGTGAGCGGCCACCTGAAACCCCTGCATGGGACCAGGAAACTCCCTTGATCCTCTTTGACCTGGCAAAAAACAAGAAAGGTGACACCCCTGAAAGTGTCTTTCTGAAGGACTATGAGACCATAAGGAAATGTTTCAAAGACCATGTACCAGTGTATACCGATGGCACAAAAGACGGTAACCGTGTTGGTTATGGAGTCCATACACCATACGGCGACCTGAAGAAAGCCCTCCATGGCAAGAGCAGCATTTTCACTGCTGAGGCCAATGCTATATTGCATGCCTTGACTTGGATGAAAATGTCACAACACAAGAAATTTATAGTCTTCTATCCATTGGACAGCATGATGCAAAGAATGCTGTCATCAGAGACATCAAACTGTCATACACAGACCTAAAGAGAGAACATGGCAAAGAGGTGGCCATGTGTTGGCTGCCGAGTCATATCGGAATCGAAGGAAATGAAGCTGCAGATCAAGCAGCCAAAAGTGGATTAAGCAGACAAGTTGGAGCCCACACGGTTCCACATACAGACCTGAAACCAATGGCCAAGGAGCACATTCACAAAACTTGGCAGAAACTCTGGAACTGCACCAGAGACAACAAACTACGAGAAATTGTAGTGGCTACTAGCCAAAACTTTAGGAAAGACAACCTGACACGAACTGAAAAGGTGAAACTGACCCGTCTGCGGACCGGTCACACCAAACTGACACATGGGCATCTCCTAAGAGGTGAAGTAGCACCTGTGTGCCAGACATGCAACACTCCGCTGAGTGTAAAACATCTCATGCTATGCTGTCAGGCCTTCAAAGAGAACAGGAAGAAATTCCTTAAGAATGCGCCAACAATGTGCAGTGTTTTCCATAACACTGGGAAGAAAGAAATTCTTGACTTCCTCAGGGAATGTAAGATTTTCGATAAGATATGATTGAGAAAAGTAAGATGCCTGGATTAACCAGTCAGCATAACTTTTTCTCCCAAAAGGATATGCAAATTTGAGTAAAGTAAACCAAAGTAAGTCTAATTGAACAAATTGGACGTTAAACTACCCAAACAAACAAACAAACAAACCAATGCGGAAAGTGTGGAAGGAGGTGAAGAAACTAAATGGAGGCACCTCATCTACTGTCCACCATCTCAAGAAAGGTGGGGAGATATTGGAAGTGAACAAGGACATTTCAAATGCCCTTGCGAACCACTTCAGCAATGTCTCCTCATCAAATAACTGCTCAAACACCTTCCTGGAGCACAAAGGGAGGCAGGAGGCAAGGAGACTTGACTTTACCTCCAATAACAAGGAAACCTATAATAGGCTTTTCACCATGGAGGAGTTAAGACACGCCCTTTCCCACGCAAGGGACTCCTGCCCTGGCCCTGAGGACATACACTATCAAATGTTAAAACATCTTCCAGATGATGCTCTCAACCTGCTCCTGGAGGTGTTCAACAACATTTGGACAACTGGCAACTATCCACCATCCTGGTCTGAAGCGACAGTGATACCAATCCCCAAACCAGAGAAGGATCCCAGTATCGCCTCAAGCTACAGGCCAATAGCTATGACCAGCTGTATGGCAAAGACCATGGAAAGACTGGTGAACAACAGACTGGTATGGTACTTAGAGTCCAACGACTTGTTGACTCCCTATCAGTCAGGCTTCCGTAAAGGACGCAGCACCACTGACCATTTAGTCCGTCTGGAAAGCTTGATCCGTGAGGGTTTTACCAACAAAGAACATGTGGTTGCAGTCTTCTTTGATCTGGAGAAGGCATATGACACCACCTGGAAGCACGGCATCCTGAGGGACATCCAGCATATGGGTTTGAGAGGAAGACTGACGGGGTTCATTAAACGATTCTTGACTAACAGGACGTTCAGTGTTCGCCTCGGAAGTGCCATCTCCCAGAGAGTCGACCAGGAAATGGGTGTACCCCAGGGCTGTGTCCTCTCTGTCACCCTGTTTGGCATTAAGATCAACGACATAGCGAAACAACTAAAGAAGGATGTTAACTGCTGCCTCTATGTAGATGACTTTGTCGTCTGCTACAAGGGCAGATTCATGCACACAGTCGAAAGAAAACTGCAGCAAACCCTAGACAAACTTCATGTTTGGAGTGACAAAAATGGCTTCAAATTCTCTGAGACCAAGACATGTGCAGTTCACTTCTGTCATAGACGAGGATGCGTGGACAAACCTTCCCTCAGTCTCCAGAACAAGGAACTGACAGTCCAAGAGGATGTCAAATTCCTCGGACTGGTGTTTGACAGACTACTGTCTTTCAAACCACATATCGAGTACCTGAGGAGAAAATGTCAGAAAGCCATGAACCTTCTGAAGGTCCTCAGTCACCCTGACTGGGGAACTAACTGTGAAACACTGCTGACTGTACAAGATGTACATCCAATCACGACTGGACTATGGATCAGTTGTGTATGAGTCAGCTGCAAAATCTTACCTGGACAGGTTAAAACCTGTCCAGAACCAAGGTCTACGACTGTGCCTAGGAGCATTTAGAACAACACCTGCCCAAAGCCTGTATGTAGAAGCAAGAATCCCCCCACTCCATCTGCGACGGGAGGGACTGTCTCTACAATACTCTATGAGAGTTAGGGCCAACCCAAGAAACCCAGCATACAACTTGATTTTCAAAGAAAATCAACAAATGTACAAAGACAACCCAAATGCCATAAAACCATTCCCGGTCAGAGCACGAGCTCAATACCGAGAAGCAGGCATCCCAATGAAAAGAATAAGAGGTGAGCGGCCACCTGAAACCCCTGCATGGGACCAGGAAACTCCCTTGATCCTCTTTGACCTGGCAAAAAACAAGAAAGGTGACACCTCTGAAAGTGTCTTTCTGAAGGACTATGAAACCATAAGGAAATGTTTCAAAGACCATGTACCAGTGTATACCGATGGCTCAAAAGACGGTAACCTTGTTGGTTATGGAGTCCATACACCATACGGCGACCTGAAGAAAGCCCTCCATGGCAAGAGCAGCATTTTCACAGCTGAGGCCAATGCTATATTGCATGCCTTGACTTGGATAAAAATGTCACAACACAAGAAATTTATAGTCTTCTCAGACTCTAAATCTTGTCTACAATCCATTGGACAGCATGATGCAAAGAATGCTGTCATCAGAGACATCAAACTGTCATACACAGACCTAAAGAGAGAACATGGCAAAGAGGTGGCCATGTGTTGGCTGCCGAGTCATATCGGAATCGAAGGAAATGAAGCTGCAGATCAAGCAGCCAAAAGTGGATTAAGCAGACAAGTTGGAGCCCACACGGTTCCACATACAGACCTGAAACCAATGGCCAAGGAGCACATTCACAAAACTTGGCAGAAATTCTGGAACTGCACCAGAGACAACAAACTACGAGAAATTGTAGTGGCTACTAGCCAAAACTTTAGGAAAGACAACCTGACACAAACTGAACAGGTGAAACTGACCCGTCTGCGGACCGGTCACACCAAACTGACACATGGGCATCTCCTAAGAGGTGAAGTAGCACCTGTGTGCCAGACATGCGACACTCCGCTGAGTGTAAAACATCTCATGCTATGCTGTCAGGCCTTCAAAGAGAACAGGAAGAAATTCCTTAACCCTTTAACCGCCGCACGCCAAATCCGGACTGGATTTGAACCGCCGCGCCCCCTATCGCTAACCTATGTACTACACCGCCGCAGGCTTTTAGCATATGCTCCCTCGTACCACCGGCCCAGTTTCCCGTTATCGGGGAGCGGCCATTGGTTTGACGGTGGTAGTGGTAGAATTTCTCCATTTTCTCCGTAAATTGATGATGTTTTAATAAAAGATGACCATTACGGCAAACAGGAGACCTGTATCTTTGTGTGTATATGTATTTTGTGAATAAAATTAACAGTTGAATATATGTAATCTTAAACTGAAGTTGGCCTAAAATACGCGCCTATGTAAAGAATAACCGTCCATGGCGTTCGCCTATCTAAGGCCTTACACACTACTGTAGCAGATTTGTTCGCATCAATATATATTGTCGTTAAAGTCGATGAAACCCACATTGATATTCAAATATGTTCCCTACCTACACGATTCTAAAGTATTACGAAATAAAAGGACTCCTAAGGTGTTCTAAGCAAAATCTGAAAATTCAAACTTGACACAGTGCAAAGCGGTTGGCGGGGGCGGGAGTGTCAGTGTAAACATGGATGGCTAAGCAGATTCCTCTACGCAATGGACGCTGTGTGAAATCATTTCCCTTCATCAAATAGCGGATTAACAACACAAATAGAACCCAGCACGTTCAAGATAAGGCTTGTGCCTACAAAAGGATATAAATATTATGGCGGAAAAACCATCGAAAGTGTGGTTAATACTGTCATAACTTCGGATCTGAGGCTGGGAGTATAGGTGTCAAGTCCAGTGACAACGCCATGTCTGCTAAGCTGTCTGCTACAAGTCGATGCGACAACACAGAATTGCCATTTATATCATCCTATGGCGTCAACAGTGTAAACTGAGACCAGCATTATGTTCATCTGATCAGCAGCTATACGAAGGTGTCAGACTTGACACGGTTGAATTAACCTAACGCTTTGTAACTAATATCGGCAAAGCCTCTATAGAGTCCTGTCTAGATTATAAGGTTGAGTCTATGGGAATCCGTGTCACTGCTTGAACAGTAGGGTTGTCAAGTTATAATACGAAATCAGCTCGCACCGGGTTTAAACTTTAGATTCATGATGAATCATATATATATTGATAATCTACACACTCTAAGCTACCTTTCTATGTAAATAATGTCCAGTTTTGACGAGTTTAGATATAATAATTCAAATTTAACCTTGGGCATTACGCAGTCGGCTTACTGGTTTAGTCGAATTTCATATGATGGTCACAAAATCAGCTCAGATAGGGTTTAAACATTTGAATTAACCACAGGGAAGTGTATTTTCACATTCTATAGACTCCAAGGTTCGTTCCAGTATGTATTTTTTCATATTTAGAAGAGCAGAGACCAAGATATTAAAATATTACGATGCGAGTTACGCACGTTGAATTCTGGCCTAGCTTGATACGCCATTGCTTATACTGTGTAGTCAGGGTGGTCGAGCTGTCATTAGAAATCAGCTCGCACCGGGTTTAAACTTTAGATTCATGATTAATCATACGTATATTCTTATTCTACACACTCTAAGCTACCTTTCTATGTAAATAATGTCCAGTTTTTACGAGTTTAGATATAATAATTCAAATTTAACCTTGGGCATTATGCAGTCGGCTTACTGGTTTAGTCGAATTTCATACGATGATCACAAAATCAGCTCAGATAGGGTTTAAACATTAGAATTAAACACAGGGAAGTGTATTTTCACATTCTATAGACTCCAAGGTTTGTTCCAGTATGTATTTTATCAGATTTAGACGAGAAAAGACCAAGATATTTATAAATTAAGATGCGCATTACGCACGTTGAATTCTGGCCTAGCTCGATCGGCCATTGCTTATACTGTGTAGTCAGGGTGGTCGAGCTGTCATTAGAAATCAGCTCGCACCGGGTTTAAACTTTAGATTAATGATGAATGATACGTATATTCTTATTCTACACACTCTAAGCTACCTTTCTATGTAAATAATGTCCAGGTTTGACGAGTTTAGATTTAATAATTCAAATTTAACCATGGGTATCACGCAGTCGGCTTGCTGGGTCAGTCGAATTTCATACGATGATCACAAAATCAGCTCAGATAGGGTTTAAACATTAGAATTAACCACAGGGAAGTGTATTTTCACATTCTATAGACTCCAAGGTTTGTTCCAGTATGTATTTTATCAGATTTAGACGAGAAGAGACCAAGATATTAGAATATGAAGATGCGCATTACGCACGTTGAATTCTGGCCTAGCTCGATCCGCCATTGCTTATACTGTGTAGCTAGGGTGGTCGAGCTGTCATTAGAAATCAGCTCGCACCGGGTTTAAACTTTAGATTCATGATGAATGATATATATATTGATAATCTACACACTGTAAGGTTTGTTTCTATGTAAATAATGTCCAGGTTAGATCAGGTTAGAAATAATAACCGAAAAAAGAAAGTCTGCATTACGCAGTTTTGTGGTTTGGCTAACTAAATCATATATTTCGGGGTTTAAATCTAAGATAAATGAATTTTCGTATATTCTAACGTGAATTACACACTCTCAACTTCATGATGATATAATATTGTCCATTTTGGTCGATTCTAGACCAAGTAATTGAAATATTAAGATGCGCCATACGCACTCTCTATACTTTACTATAGGTTCGGTATGGGAGTGCGGATCTGGGCCAGGCACGATTCAGAAATTCATTTATTATGAGGATTTAACTTGGATTCTATTACTGGAGACATTAATATTCGTAAACTACAGATTCTCAGCTTTCTCCTTATATATACTTTGTGTATTTCGGACAATGTGGGATTTAGTTATCGAATTTAGAAGATTAAAAGCTTTACTATAGGCTTGGTAGGGGATTCAGGCGCTGGTCGAGATACGGTTTAGAAAATCTTTTATTACGAGGATTTAACTTAAAATATATCAATGGAGACATTAATATAGATAAACTACGGGTTCTTAGCTTTCTCCTGATATATAATTTGTGTATTTCAGACAAGGTGGGAATTAGTTATCGAATTTAGAAAATTAAAAGTACTCTGTCAATAAATTGGCCTATTTCGCCACAGCTGGGTTCTAAGACATCTCTTTCAAAATGATTTCTTTGAGGCTTTTAACCTTGAATCTATGAACGGGGACTTATATCAGGGTAAACTACACTGTCTTAGGTTTGTTTATATGAAATATGATTCATTTTGAACCAGCGGATGATTTAGAAATGAATTAACGGAAATGTTCATATATCTACAGATTTACTATTGGTTTGGTAGGGAAGTCGGGCTCTGGGCAACACAGGATTTCGAAAATCATTTATTATGAGGATATAACTTCAAATATATGACTGGAGACATTAATATTCGTAAATTAGAGATTCTCAGCTTTCTTTCGATATATATAATGTGCAATTCGGACATGGTGGGACTTAGATATTGATTTATGAAAATTAGATTCGAGGAGTGCCTATATTGGCTTATTTCCCCGCAGCTGGGTTATAAGACATCTTTTTCAAAATGATTACTTTGAGGCTTTCAGCATTGAATCTATGGACAGGGACTTATATCAGGGTAAACTACACTGTCGGAGGTTTGTTTATATGAAATATCATTGACTTTGAACCAGCGAAGAATTTAGAATCGAATTAACAGAAAGGGTAATCTATCATAGGCTTTACTATAGGAGCGGTACAGTAGTAGGGCCCAGGTCAGGACATGATTTTGAAAATATTTTTTTAATAGGTTTTAACTTGAAATATATGATTGGAGACATCAATATTCGTAAATTAGATACTCTCAGCTTTCATTTGATATATATCTCGACCATTTCGGACAAGTTGGGACTTAGATATTGATTTTTGAAAATTAGATTTGAGCAGTGACTATATTGGCTTATTTCGCCATTGATTATACTATGGACTCTTGTTGCTTGACAGGGCTGTACGCGACTAGCGAGTAAGTGACCGATTCGAACGCGGATTTCAGCCGTGTTCCCGCGAAATATCGTCGGACTTCTTCAGATCTTGACCGTGGTTGGTTGGTGGTGGTCAGATGACCTGGTTCTAGCGTTTTCTTTGGCTGTTTACACAGACAAAGGCACTTGAACCTGTATGTTAACCAATCCTTGCAGTTGTTATTCCAGGCTTTTGTTGACACTTGCGGTGGCGCCACCACTCTGTGATAGAGCGGTGCGGCCATCTAGTGTGTAAAAAGTGAACTAACTTTCCCTGCTGATCCTGCCCTCTGTGGTGGGAGGAAGGAGTTCTTCTGAAGTATATAGAATCTACAGAGAGCATCTTTTTGGGTGTTCTCCGTTCTTACTCGTTAGTTTCGACAGAATATGTCTCGTCAGGCGTGTTTACAGCGTCCGTTGGCGGCCAAATGGTTATGGGGCTTCCACTATGTGGCAGTTTGCTCCATTCACAAACTTAATTGTGGATTCTTTTAAGCTGTGCCGTGTTCTTGGTTCTATTATCGGTTATACTATGGACTCGCCTAAGGATTCTAATGGATTTTGATCATTACAAGGCTACATGTGGTTATTTCCCACACTCTAAGGATCATCTACATATAGATTTAATGTCCAGGCTGATATATTGAATTCGGAAAATTCGACTTGTGCCTAATCAGCATTGACATCTCCAGGAGGAGTTAACTTTTAAATCGATTGCTGGACAATGATCGACTATATCTACATATGAATACTTCTGGAAGTGAGAAAAGAAGACAAGGTAGGTAAAGTAAGATTTAAAATATATTTTAATATTGTGTATGTATTTTTTTTCAGATCAATTATTCAGCAATATTGTTATATATATATATACACAGGTTGACAAGGCTTGATACATTTCCAGGTGCAGCAGTGGTTATCGTATTCACAATATGTACATAGCTTAGTGTTGGCTATACACAGATAGGCATGTTTTATTTCAGATTCAACAAGATATACATATATTCAGTGTCTGTCTGGCACTCGACGTGGTCGGACTTACAGGCTTTTTCTCCGATATAATAATCAATTTAACCACTTCTGGTCGATAAATTTTCACAAAATGTACATGTGGAGAACCTTGAAGGTCTATAGATCATGCAGGATGTCTTTGTTTCAGGCTGATACCGTATATTAGATACAAAAAACAATTATAGTTCGTGTCCATACACTTCCAGGTTGAATCATAGAATAGTATTACATGCTAGATCACATAGGCAGGAATGTTTCAGGGTGCTATACATAGATTACTGTTGGCTATACACAGATAGGCATGTTTTATTTCAGATTCAACAAGGTATATGATCCATTTTTACAGTTCTGTGGTTGATCTGAGACTGAATCAACGCTATATATATATATATTACACAGGCAGGAATGATTTTTGTTTCAGATAGAAATACTCAACAAGAGATACATATATTCAGTGTCTAGCTGGCACTCGACATGGTCGGAGGTGGGGGCTTTATCGCCGATATAATAATCAATTTGACCATTTCTTGTAGATATATTTTCACAAAATATACATGTGGAGAAGCTCGATGATACATAGATCGTCATGGTTTACTTTGTTTCAGGTTGATATCGTAGATTAGATACAAAATCCAAATATATATCGTCTTCATACACTTCTCAGTTGAATCGTAGAATAGCATTACATGCTAGATATGGATTTACACAGGTATGAATGATCTATTGCAATTAAAAGACGATCTGAAAAACAGAAATGGACACTGGCAAACGATGAGACGAGTGAGGCTGCTGGGGCGCTTTGCTTTGTTTTCATATGATTGCATTGACATTGTGATACGATTTGATCAAGTTTTAAAAAGTTGACAAGGTATTCATGAATTCAGTGTCTGTCTGGCACTCGACATGGTCGGACCTGGGGGCTTTTTCTCCGATATAATAATCAATTTAACCACTTCTGGTCGATATATTTTCACAAATTTTACATGTGGAGAACCTTGAAGATCTATAGATCGTCCAGGATTACTTTGTCTCAAGTTGATATCGTAGATTAGATACAAAACCATATCGTTCGTGTCCATAGACTTCACAGTTGAATGATAGAATAGCATTACGTGCTAGTTTACATAGGCAGGAAAGGTTCTGGTTGATATAAATTTATCGATTAGCGACTAAAGAACGATTCACACTAACAGTTGAATCATAGAATAGCATTACGTGCTAGATATGGATTTAGACAGGTAGGAAAGATATATTGTTTCAGGTTGATACATTAGATTAGATGTTAAAAACAATTCTGTTGTGAATCGTAGCTTGTTACTACGTGATAGATTTACATAGGAATTAATAAATAGATACAGACAAGCTGGAAAAACATGAAAAAAAAAAAAAAATGCTGAAAAACACACAGGTGTACAGGTCGTCTAATAGACATCAGATCGAAAGGTTTCATGGTTTTAACATATAATTTAGAATAGTGTATCTGAAGGTTCAGTTGAAAGAGAGTTTTTGAAAATTACGAAATACAAGTAGCAGAAGCCACAGGCAGTTTAATATTTAACAAGGTTTAATATACCGATAATTTTATAAATTTGGATATCGTGGGAAGATTGCTTTGACGTCGGGACTTTAATTTTGAGTCTAAAAGGGTGGGTGGGGGGGGGGGAGATGGCAGATCATATATTTAGACTACTCTTCTGTGGAACTCAATGGTTTGTCAAAAATAGATTTTGTGTGGTAGATCCTAAAACAGTGAGGTAAACAAAGGTGAGTTCCACAGGTTTTACAGCCATACCGAGTTTGTTTTCTGGGGCAGAATCCATTCTTATTACGATAGTAACATACTCGGCAAAAGCTTTTTCGCTCCAAATCATCTGTAAGACATCTAGAGTTAAGTCGGTTGACCGATTGAGAAATAGGTCGGTCAACAGTCTCGTCGGTCGCTTTTACGATCTGCTGGATCAGACACAGAGAAAAGTCGACCAAAGAAATCTTTTTATCCGAGACAGAGTTAAACATTATCTGGGCATTTAATTTCATCACTTCCATTACAAAGAAAAACAATTTCTTGGGCCATTTACGGCTTTTCCTTCCGAAAGAATAGTAGTTCGCCATTTGGTCTGCTAAGTCCACCCCGCCCATGTACTGACAGTAGGATTTAACGGATTCGGGACAGGGGATATCTTTTTTTGCGAATTTTCCATCAGTACCTCGTACAGTGCGTATGCACGTTGACATTATCGAACCGTGAATTGTGGAGAGGATACGAATTATTTTACGATCAAGCCACAACGACAATATCAAACTACCACACTTAGCGAATACAGAATTGCCCTTCACTTTCAACTGTGGATGTTTCTTAACCATGAAATTCTTGGGTACTTCCGTGCGATTCATCCGGAGAGTTCCACAAGCGTAGGTTCTAAGGGAGTTGAGCTTTTCCAAGACCTGTACACCCGTGTAGAAATTATCAAAATAAACGTGATAACCTTTATTCAGAAATTCAGCACCCCTCAGCAGCCTCATAACGATATTCTCTGTGGTGTTATCGCCCCTACGGTCATCGCGACCGTAGAAAGGGATAATGCGAAGCACAAAGCCCGTAGCCGACTCCGCCAGCACCCAACACTTTAGTCCCCATTTACACGGTTTGTTTGGCATGTACTGGCGATGTCGAGTACGGCCCTTGTGCTTCACAATCGTCTCATCGATCGCCAATTCCTTACGTGGGGTATATAGACATTTAATAACAGAATTAAAATGACTGAAAAAGAAATCTGTAAGTTGGTGGGGATCACGTTTGGCGGCAGGATGTGGGCGGGAACGATTGCCGGAAGTCCCTTGCTGCTGGGTTGCGGCGTCTCTGTCAGTAGTGGGAGCGTCAGAATCGTTGGAGAAATCGAGAAATCTAGAACAAACAAGTTTAATATTCCCCTAAGAATCGTGATATATACGATACATATCAAATCTGAAATAAAACGAGCAAGACTGGCGGTTTGAGCGAATAAAACACATTACAGCGACTACGACACTCCGACATATGCAAATGAGCTACTTATAACTGGGTCATCCTGTCTTCTGGCTGCGGATCAGGTGCTGCTGTCACGAATACACATAACATAAACAAAAGCGAATTCTAAAATAACTTACCGGAGTATGGAGAGGAACCTTGCTCTGGTCATCAAACTGCGTATTCCGGGGGTAGCGAATTCGGCTATGGTGGTCCAATAGTGGTCCAGTTCAGGTTTTTTGAGAAGTCCCATGAGGAATGTCAATCCAAAAAACCTCAGTAACTCGTTGACTGTCACGGGGGACCAAGCTGTCATCTTCTTCTGGGTGCCCCGCCCTCTTTTCGTTTTTTCAGCGTAGTTGTTGGTCTTCTCAGCGAGTTCGGTAACGAAGGCGACTGTAAATATTAACTTAAAGTAATCTAGAACGGTGGTGCAGTTCTTTTCTTTTACTTCTTGCCCTATGCCCGGAGTTTCTTGGAACTCGAACATCTCGTCCCTGTCTTTGGCGTTCACAGGGAAGTCAATCCAGCTCCTTCCTTCCTTCGTTTCACGAATCTGCAAATTCGTTAGAGGTTCATCGTCCTCCCCCCCATCAGAACTGGAATCCGAGAATTCGTTAGCCTCTTCCCACTCGCTTTCCTCGAAATCCGCGAAGTCGTTAAAACCATCCAGTAGAGCCTGGGTGGCCAGATCCAGATCGTCATGATCGTCTATGTTGGCGGCTGTCATAGCGAGTTGTGTAGAGTACTCCACCATACGATGGTACAACGCTCTCTACGGCGTTTGGAAGAAATTACTGTCTTTTATAGTCGATTGTCAACATCGCCTTGGTAACGAAATACCCTTAGAAAATCGTATTTATTTATTTTATATTTATTTTCTGAAGTATCACCGACAGCGTTAATGTATTACACTGGCAACGACTGGAAATGGTTTTTTGGTTCGCTAGAGCGCATACATTTGATAAAAATAAAGAAGTGATTTTCTCCACTCAGCGTCTGGTGTAGCTTTAGGGCAATTCCGATATAATAATTAACATAACCACTAAATATCAATATTACTTCACAAATTATAAATGTGAATAGTCGTGTTTGCTTTCAGAGCATTCAGAAAAAAAAAAGTGAAAAAAGTTAAACTGTCCATTCACATTGACATATGTAACTCTGTCGGCGACTTCTGCAACATGGTAGACCTATGGTTCTTTTTTTTATTAATGATCAGATTCATAATATATGTTCATACTTTTAATATTCTCTGTTTCAATGATTCTTTTATTTCAATTTACAATATTATACAAGCTCTGATGGCTGTCCGTTGTGTCGTGTTTGTTGTTGTACGGGCGGGAACGTAAAACTAGGGCGACCGGAAGTGTAACTCTCCACTGCTGCGTTTGTCGAAGAAAATGTAAACATCGGCGGAGAATTCGCAAATCAGTGAAAACGAAAGGGTAAGACTGCCTAAAATCTCGCAAATTAGATAGTACATGACTATTTTCAACTTGTGCGAGCAAGAGAACCAATTCTTTAGGCTATAAATATGTGACAACTCGTTCGACAATTCGCTATATCGGGAAATGCGCTGTCAGGGACACCACTCGTCCATAGGCTCGACTCGATCTGTGCATTGTTTTATTTTTCTCCGTGTTCTACTCGCAAATAACCATCTCCATGTCCCGAAATAGACTCGAAACATACAAATACATTGATTTTAAACTGTTTTATTTACATATGGAAGATTTCTTAACCCTTTCGTGCCTAAATACACTGAAAAAGTGAATTTATAAAAAATCCAAGTTTATGATGCCTCAGGGCATCATGCGGCGGTACCCAGGGGAATGCCTGGAGGCATCATGCGGCGGTAGCTAGGGGAATGCCTGGAGGCATCATGCGGCGGTAGCCAGGGGAATGCCTGGAGGCATCATGCGGCGGTTAAAGGGTTAAGAATGCGCCAACAATGCGCAGTGTTTTCCATAACACTGGGAAGAAAGAAATTCTTGACTTCCTCAGGGAATGTAAGATTTTCGATAAGATATGATTGAGAAAAGTAAGATGCCTGGATTAACCAGTCAGCATTACCTTTTCTCCAAAAAGGATATGCAAATTTGAGTAAAGTAAACCAAAGTAAGTCTAATTGAACAAATTGGACGTTAAACTACCCAAACAAACAAACAAACAATCTGTCCTAAAGTGGTCTGCTGAGATGAGGGATGCTGGTAGCACTGCTGATAGCCTGGATAATTCTGCACTGGCTGGAAGGTCTAATAAAACCAAAATAGAATAATGCATATTACAAGCTTTACTGATCCATTCACGGTGGGTGATGTCTCAAGCCATCATCAGGTCAGATTTGGTGATGCCTGAAGGCACTCTATTCCACAGCTGAGGCCAATGCCATATTGCATGCCTTGACTTGGATCAAAATATCACAACACAAGAAAGTCTTCTCAGACTCTAAATCTTGTCTACAAACCATTGGACAGCATGATCCAAAGAATGCTGTCATCAGAGACATCAAAATGTCATACACAGAACTAAAGAGAGAACATGGCAAAGAGGTGGCCATGTGTTGGCTGCCAAGTCATATCGGAATTGAAAGAAATGAAGCTGCAGACCAAGCAGCCAAAAATGGATTGAGCAGAGAAGTTGGAGCCCACACGGTTCCGCATACAGACCTGAAACCAATGGCCAAGGAGCACATTCACAAAGCTTGGCAGAAACTCTGGAACTGCACCAGAGACAACAAACTTCGAGAAATTGTAGTGGCTACTAGCCAAAACTTTAGGAAAGACAACCTGACACGAACTGAACAGGTGAAACTGACCCGTCTGCGGACTGGTCACACCAAACTGACACATGGGCACCTCCTAAGAGGTGAAGTAGCACCCGTGTGCCAGACATGCAACACTCCGCTGAGTGTAAAACATCTTATGCTACATTGTCAGGTCACCAAAGGGAGCAGGAAGAAATTCCTGAAGAATGTGAGAACATTGCGCAGTGTTTTCCATAACACTGAGAAGAAAGAAATTCTTGACTTCCTCAGGGAATCTAAGATTTTCGATAAGATATGATTGAGAAAAGTAAGATGCCTGGATTAACCAGGCAGCATAGCTTGTTATTCCAACAGGATATGCAAATTTGAGTAAAGTAAACCAAAGTAAGTCTAATTGAACAAATTGGACGTTAAACTACCCAAACAAACAAAACTCTATTCCAAGAAGTACCAAATCATGGTATTTTGTAGGAATATAGGAAATCAATTTATATGAAGCTTCTCACACATCTAGGTATAATGTAATATCTAATATTCTTTTAGAAATGATAAAAAATGTTATTCACACATGTAATACAACATGTTGAATTTATGAAATTGTAATGATTGGCCTATGGAATTCTACTTGTTTGACTGCTGTGGGCACCCCCTATGAATGATTTTCAAATTAAGGAAATAATGAAGTGATTATTACTTGCTGAGATGGCCTGAAGATCTGTCCTGATGGTGGAAAACTCTGCTGTTGCTGGAAGACTGAGGATTGACTTGGTGCTTGCTGGGGTAACTGGGTTGATGCTGATAACCCAATGTTGGGTACTGGTGGATCCCTTGCCTGCTGGAGTTGTAGAGTCCATTGGGTGTATCTCATGGCCATCTCCCATGACTCCTGGTAGAATTCTATTAACAGGGAAGCATCGATAGAGGTAGGTAGGCTGGCGAGAAATACACCATATCCTGCAATGACAGAAAATGATACACAACATACTCATAGTAGTCATGCCATGAATCAAATGAACATTCAGCAATAATTGTAAGGAACTATTATCAGACTTGTGTTAACATTCTATGTTGTGTAATTTTTTTTTAAAGGAAAAGCCAAGGGGAACCATCTATCCTGTCCCATAGATCCAATCCTAAGGGGCGAAGACCACTTATTTAAGCCCTTCTGCACCACACCCGATGAGACTTAATGAAAGTCGAAACCACGAACCCATTAAATTTTCAGGTTTTTCTGACTCAGACCCAGTGTGCACCAACCCTACATAAACCTCCTCAAATGCAGTGGAAACCCCCTCTTATTTCCACAAACCCAATTAGGTGAAAACTTTTCTCTCCCAAACTGCAAAAAAACATTTCTTCAGGTACACCATAGGGGTACAGTCACACTCACTGTACACCATACCACCAAGAAGCGCACATATTGCATGCCTTGACTTGGATGAAAATGTCACAACACAAGAAATTTATAGTCTTCTCAGACTCTAAATCTTGTCTACAATCCATTGGACAGCATGATGCAAAGAATGCTGTCATCAGAGACATCAAACTGTCATACACAGACCTAAAGAGAGAACATGGCAAAGAGGTGGCCATGTGTTGGCTGCCGAGTCATATCGGAATCGAAGGAAATGAAGCTGCAGATCAAGCAGCCAAAAGTGGATTAAGCAGACAAGTTGGAGCCCACACGGTTCCACATACAGACCTGAAACCAATGGCCAAGGAGCACATTCACAAAACTTGGCAGAAACTCTGGAACTGCACCAGAGACAACAAACTACGAGAAATTGTAGTGGCTACTAGCCAAAACTTTAGGAAAGACAACCTGACACGAACTGAACAGGTGAAACTGACCCGTCTGCGGACCGGTCACACCAAACTGACACATGGGCATCTCCTAAGAGGTGAAGTAGCACCTGTGTGCCAGACATGCAACACTCCGCTGAGTGTAAAACATCTCATGCTATGCTGTCAGGCCTTCAAAGAAAACAGGAAGAAATTCCTTAAGAATGCGCCAACAATGTGCAGTGTTTTCCATAACACTGGGAAGAAAGAAATTCTTGACTTCCTCAGGGAATGTAAGATTTTCGATAAGATATGACTGAGAAAAGTAAGATGCCTGGATTAACCAGTCAGCATAACTTTTTCTCCCAAAAGGATATGCAAATTTGAGTAAAGTAAACCAAAGTAAGTCTAATTGAACAAATTGGACGTTAAACTACCCAAACAAACAAAACAAACAAACAAAGGGCCAACCCAAGAAACCTACAACTTGATTTTCAAAGAAAATCAACAAATGTACAAAGACAACCCAAATGCCATAAAACCATTCCCGGTCGGAGCACGAGTTTAATACCGAGAAGCAGGCATCCCAATGAAAAAAATAAGAGGTGAGCGGCCACCTGAAACCCCTCCATGGGACCAGGAAACTCCCTCGATCCTCTTTGACCTGGCAAAAAACAAGAAAGGTGACACCCCTGAAAATGTCTTTCTGAAGGACTATGAGACCATAAGGAAATGTTTCAAAGACCATGTACCGGTGTATACCGATGGCTCAAAAAACGGTAACCGTGTTGGTTATGGAGTCCATACACCATACGGCAACCTGAAGAAAGCCCTCCATGGCAAGAGCAGCATTTTCACTGCTGGGGCCAATGCTATATTGCATGCCTTGACTTGGATGAAAATGTCACAATACAAGAAATTTATAGTCTTCTCAGACTCTAAATCTTGTCTAAAATCCATTGGACAGCATAATGCAAAGAATGCTGTCATCAGAGACATCAAACTATCATACACAGACCTAAAGAGAGAGCATGGCAAAGAGGTGGCCATGTGTTGGCTGCCGAGTCATATCGGAATTGAAGGAAATGAAGCTGCAGATCAAGCAGCCAAAAGTGGATTAAGCAGACAAGTTGGAGCCCACAAGGTTCCACATACAGACCTGAAACCAATGGCCAAGGAGCACATTCACAAAACTTGGCAGAAACTCTGGAACTGCACCAGAGACAACAAACTACGAGAAATCGTAGTGGCTACTAGCCAAAACTTTAAGAAAGACAACCTGACACGAACTGAACAGGTGAAACTGACCCGTCTGCGGACCGGTCACACCAAACTGACACATGGGCATCTCCTAAGAGGTGAAGTAGCACCTGTGTGCCAGACATGCAACACTCCGCTGAGTGTAAAACATCTCATGCTATGCTGTCAGGCCTACAAAGAGAACAGGAAGAAATTCCTTAAGAATGCGCCAACAATGCAGTGTTTTCCATAACACTGGGAAGAAAGAAATTCTTGACTTCCTCAGGGAATGTAAGATTTTCGATAAGATATGATTGAGAAAAGTAAGATGCCTGGATTAGCCAGTCAGCATAACTTTTTCTCCCAAAAGGATATGCAAATTTGAGTAAAGTAAACCAAAGTAAGTCTAATTGAACAAATTGGATGTTAAAATACCCAAACAAACAAACAAACAACACAAACTGATGACATCAGTCACCAGTGGGGCTACAAGGACCAGTCAGAACCCTTCACACATACAATGAAGGGAAACAACCAATGAGAAACGACCTACTAGGGTAGTAAGAAGTGCTTTTGGCGCCCGGTTCCCGCATCCGTTATTCGTGGTCGTGTTAGCGGTGGGGAGTGTCTACATGCTACGTCTACTTGAATTGTGTTAACATTCTACATTTACAGATTAATTGGAAATATATTGTTAAACTGACCTGCTGCCATACTAGGCTGTGGGGTCGATAACAAGGCAACTACACTGTGTCCAAGCTTCTGGGCCCTGATTGTGTTCTTCTGAATCTCCTTCTGAATGGCAGCCCGTCCTGGAAAGGGGCCAGTACCCTTCCTGGTGACTGTCTTCCTTCCTTGCTGGGGCTTAGCAGATTCAGGTGAAGTGGGATTGGCAACGGAGTTGGTGGCAATGGTGGTGGAGCTGATGGTTGTAGAGGTAGCAGCTGTCCTTTGAAGAACACTGAAGGAAGCATTGTGCTCAGCATCATCAAAATCTGAATAGACCTCGTCAGCATAATGGTCATCCTCAAAATTTCTCCACTCCACATCCACATCAGGGTCTTCATCTTCAACTGGAGGATTTGGTCCCAAGGCAAGCTTACTGGTCAACTGGAAAGACAGAGTAATATATAGAATCAAGCTTCTTTTATGTAAACAAGGAAAATATGTATTAAAACTGTCAAGGATTTTCCCAGTGTATAATTAGGGTAGATTGCATTGGTTAGATTTATATTTTCTATTAGGAATGGTTTCAGATATATCTGATTATGTGCTTTGCAGTATTTTTCAGTTTTGCGGAATTGCGTCTATATAATTAGTTTCTCATTCTGTCTTGCATTTTGCAATTTTTAGTATCAAATGATTTTACATTTATTTTATATATCCTCTATACTGTACTACATGAAACCATAGTTATGGTGACAATACGGGGAGATTTATGAGTTGTTTCAGAGAAATTTGTTCTGAACGAGCTGGTATGGCGAGTTCAGAACGAATTTCTCCGAAACAACGAATAAATCTACCCCGTATTGGCACCATCACTATGGTTTCATATTATTATATACCTTAATTTGGTCTTAATTCGCTAAAACTGACCGTAATTCGACGTTGAAGTCACTTTTTACAACTCGCAAAGACGATGTGTATGTTAGCAGACATGCCGTAAGTGGACAACTACGGTGTTCTGGGCTTTAGAATTTAACGCATTCTGATTTGCCGAGAGGCCCGGGATTCCCTGGAGCGTAGGGAATTCCTGATAACGACGTCACACTATTTGTTGACATCGATGAGTCGCCCGCTCGGCCCGTGAACGTATCGAATCGATATTTCTCGCACATCTAAGCTATTTAAATGGTATCAGGTGCTTCATACCCATATTCTACTTCAATGTTTGATGTATTTTCACACTAACTCACTCCGTAGTTACTGTGCGACGCCACAGAACTCGCGAAGTGAAGGGATCCACCATTTTTGAATCTTGCGCTTACAATTCTGTTGTCGGCCTCTCGACCAATCAGATTGCGTTATTTCTTCAAAGCGTGCAATCTGTAGTTCAAAGCGTGCAATTTGTCACTCAAAGCGTGCAATATGTAGGTATCCAAAGTAACCAGTACAACATTTCACGGCGTACAGTGCATTCTTTGTATAGTTACTATACCCCCAGGAGCAATATGTATTTACTCTGACTTTGTGCATAGGTATATAATAATATGGACACCAAGTGCTGTTCTCATATGATGGTGATTTTCATTGTTATCGCCATATGATAACATACCCTGTATCTTAACTACGTGCTGTATCTGTACAGATAGGACATGGGCAGGAGTGGGCAGTAAGTATAGGTTACACTAACACAGACATGTTTGAATGAAAATGATAAAAACTTACCATCTCCTTCCTCCTCTTGGGCTGCTAGCAAAGGAAGCCGGATAAGAAACCGAACTTATCAAATATCTGTTTTTTTTCTGCCTGCTAGATTGAGTGAACGAGCTCCATTTTCCTTCGGGCACTTGTCAAGGTAATGTTCTTGTACCATTTGTCAAGGCGATCTCTAGATAACCCAAGCCTGTTTGACATATCGTTCCATAGGTCCTCCCTCTTCTGTTTATGATAATACTGCTCGTGGAACCTGTCATAGAGGATTCGGTTCTGCTGTAGCCATTCTTTAAGCTCTGATGAGGAGAGAGTCTCATTGGCTCTGGAAGGATAACTTCACCATCTGTACCAGTCCTGGGCTGATCCCACCTCAGTCTCCCCTTTTTTGAACATTTTGACTGGCTGGCTGGCTGGCTGGCTGGCTGTCTTCTTCAGAAATCAAATCCTCTGGCTGTTCATCGGGAATGACTACATTCTTCTCAGGTTCTGGTTCTATGACTTGAGGCTCCTTTACAGACTTCTTTTTGGCAGATTTGCCACCACCTCTACCTTTCGGAGGCATGACAAGTGACAATGTTGCAGCTGAAATATAAGACAATTCAATTTATCTAAGAGGCAAGTTGTAGGCAGGGAAAATGTTGGTAAATGTTGAGCATTGCACTTAATAACCCTGTCGCATTGGGTTCCCAGAGCTTCTGATTTTTCAAACTATTATTTTTCAAAAAGCAGGGTTTTCAGTCTAATGATAGTTATATAGTTGTAGCGCACCACTATTTAGCACATGGGAAGAGATTCGGGTCTCTTCACCGTTGAAAGGCCTCACTCGCTGGTACGGCTCCAGTCTGCATTCCTACGGCTGGAGGAGCTGTCGCCATGGGAAGGGATGAAACTGCACCTTCAATCGCTGGAACCTGTGATAATTATATAATATAACAAGGCCTTAACTCAATATACGGATTTAAGTTGATGCTCAGCGTTGGAGCAACTTTATCAATCTACAAAAAAAACCGGATCACTGTGTTATAAATATATACAAGCCTACACATAGGCAGAGTTACTTCAACCTTAGGATCAATGTGTTATTAAAAGACCCGGATTATTATTATTTCTATTGTGGGAATTCTTTTGTGAGAAAAATCGGGGCCCCGATTTTTCGTAAATCGGTCCCGATTTCTCCACGCTCACGCCGCAGCGGGAGGTCCCCCAAGCTCACCGACCCACCTTCCCTCCCAGTCAGAGAGGATCAGCGCGGAAGCCGAGAGCGCAGCCGGGTCGCTAGGCTACGAGAAGCGCAGCCGAGAGCGCATTCCGCGCAGCCAATTAGAAGCAGCGCAACACACGGAATGAACCAATAGCGTGAGGGGACGGGAAGAGACACAAGTCAACAGCCGGGTTGAAAAATTAACCGGGAGTTCACTCATGGTTGCAAACTCGAGCTGCATCTACGTCTTTCCATACATTATTATTATTTCTACACGACTACTGGATTTAAGTTTATTATCTGCGTTGGATTCATCCTCACCTGTCGTACTGCAGCCATCGCGGGAGTCTGTCCAGGTAAGGCATATCTCGCTGTACCTTCATTCAATATTGAAAATAACTGTCACTGCTGTGTTTCTGAAGCAGTCGCATAAGCGGCAATAGACTGGACATTCTTATGACCGCTTAGCTGGGCAATGATTGTCCGTGGTACTCCAGCGTGGACTGGGTTCGAGCATGTGGTTTTTCTGATACTGTGATTCAAATTTTTTTTTACCCGTAATACCAGCTGTGGCGACGGTCATCTTTAATATTTTCGAGAGTTCATTCTGGCCCATAGCCATCCGGGTGTACCAGCATTTGTTTTCACTTGTCCGTTTATGATTAACACATAGATAGGAAGGTGCCTCATCGTGTAGGGTGTCGATAGGTCTATGCGATTCGTAGAGGCGAAGTCTTCGTAATGGGCAACGATCCGGATTTGGCCTATTCGGCCACATCTTAGGAATAAATGCCCTGGAACTCGTTCCGTCAGTCCGAGTTTTAGTGGTTCTTTCTCGGAATGAAGCCACCTCTTCTCCATGTAATTTTTGCGACGGTTATGTCCCCCAATAGCAGTTGACGAGATTCGTGACAACCTCGTAGTCCGAACGATTTAGATGTTAAGGCCCCGCACCCACCAGTTACGACGCTCCGACAAGCGTTCCGACACAGAATTTCTCTGTCGTAGCGCAATCGTAGCACTCTTGTCGGAGCGTGTCGTAACGGTTTTTGGCGGGGGAAAAAAGGAAACCACAGCGCTGACACGGGCTACGATTATAGGCTACGACGGAACCAGCAGAGCGCCATTGTTCGCAACAGTCCACCAGCCGGATTCATCATGGATCTTGAAAGTTTACTGGTTCTGGCAGTTCTTGTAGGTACTACGAGCTACATATACCAGAGGAAAATGTCGGAGAACACAAAGAAGAAAAAAGAGGCTCTTCAGCGGCGCAGGAAGCATAGCTGTTGGATGAAGGAATGGCGTGATGGCCGTCTAGAGCTTAAGCAACAGAATACCTTCTATAAACTGCAACGTAACATAAGATCTGTAAGTTGAATAAGGATATATGAATTAACATGAACTAGAATTTTTTTGGTTCCTAGGAAAATAAGTCTTATTATTAAAATACATACTGCTCAAAGTTTCGAAAATGTGTTTATTATTATCCATATTTTTATATTACCCCTAGAGACATAGTTATTTCCTTCAGAGATTACATACTCACCTATTTCCAAGGAGTAAACTCATAACTTTCCAGTATTGCATATTAAGATTTTAAATACAAATAATTCCTATTTGTATTTTGCAGAAGGACCCCACCGAATTTCGCAGAATGTTGAGAATGTCTCCAGTGGTATTTGACAAAATCGTGGAGGCAGTTAGGCCGCACATTGAAAGGAAGGATACACGATTCAGAAAGGCAATATCGGTTGAAGAGAGGGTGTCTATCACATTGTATTTCTTGGCAACAGGTAAGCAAATTCAGGGAGAGCATCTTATATATATTATATAATAAATCATATAAATGTAGATGTATTTACAATGTGTAATTAATTTCAAAAGGGCTTGCAATTTTTTACTCAGGTAAATTTATAGGAGAATACAATAGATGTGAAATGAAATTTGTGTACTTCATTTATGCAATATTGCAGCTATTTCTTTCTCATTTAATTTTTGTTTTAATAGCATTTATTCATTTTTTTTTGCAAAGGGGCCCAAATCAGAACGCTCCAGTATGCATTTCTAGTTGGAGTCTCCAGTGTTCGCCGTATATTACAGGAAACCACATGTGCTATTTACCAGGTTTTCAAGGGTGAATACCTGAAGGTAAGGAAAACCATATCTGAACTTCTTAGAAAACTCTTCATCAGTCCAAATGCTAAGAAAAGATTGGAAAAATAATACTTCCCCTTTTACTCCATACATACGTGGAATGTACATGCATATTGTGCACACCAAACTGTCTTTTATTTTTTATTTTATAAGCAGGAAATTAATCTTTATGTTTCATATAAAACCGCATAGAGAATGGCATAAATGGTAGAGTTTTTTTGTTTAAGGTGATTGATAAGGCCCCACTTGTACCAGGGGTAAGATAAACTTTCTACCCAACCTTGTCTAATTTCGGACGCCGCGGACACCTGCAGAATGGACTGGTGTGGCACGCATCTTTGAACAGCGCTGGCAATATCCTTGTTGCTTAGGGGCGGTCGACGGTAAACATGTTAGGATAGTGAAGCCACGTCTAGCAGGGTCATTTTTCTATAATTACAAAGACTATCACAGTGTTGTCATGATGGTCATCTCGAATGCAAACTATGAAATTTTGTATATAAGCATCGGGGCCGAGGGCCGTCTATCTGATGGTGGGATTTGGCGGAAATGTGGACTATATCGTAGACTCGAAGCCGATGACAGCGAACTTCCCGATAACAGATTACTGCAGAATAACACTGTCAAACACCATTTCATCGGTGACGATGCTTTCGCGATGTCCACGAGGATGATGAAACCCTTCAGCAAGCGAGATCTGACTGTCGAAGAGGAGATATTCAATTATCGGTTGAGCCGGGCACGCAGGATCATAGAGAATGTTTTTGGAATTATGGCCTCACGGTTTCAGGTTCTGCAAACCTCCATAAACGCGTCAGTGAGACATATTAACTACTACATTCTTGCTTGTGCAGTGCTCCATAACATGCTGAGAAAGGACTGTGGACGGAACTACATCCCTGCAGGAATAGTAGATGTCGAGGACATGGACGGCAATATCACTGAAGGCGAATGGCGTGAAAACATCGACCTCCTGCCCATGCAACTGCAGCCGCGAAATCATGGAGTTGCTGCTAAAATGCAACGCAACCATCTCATGGACTACTTCCTTTCGGAAGAAGGGGCCGTGTCCTGGCAGTTCGACAGGAACAAGCGTCTTATGGCTAAGGAGACAGCGAAGAAAAACACGAGGCACACACAGTGATGACATGGTTACATTAGTTACTACGATTTCTCAGGCACATGTAAGAGAGCATTAAAATGTCAAAAATTCTGTGTCGGCAAATAGTGAACAATTATGTGATTAAAACATTACGAGAACAGGAAAAGTGTTTTTTCAAATCTTTATTCGAATAGGCCTCAGTAACTTCAATGCGTAATAAAATCATAATTAAAGTCATTCTACTATGTCCACTTCTAACACAGTGTGGTTCCAAAAAAATGAAACATGATAACGACAGAACTCAGGGACAGTTAAAAATGTCTTTTCTTAAGTATTAAACATATACATAAAGTAAATAGCATCTGTGCTCTAATACAATAAAAATATTATGCTGGAAATATTATATGTGAATCACTTTCTGTATGAAAATACCCACCAAGGCCGAACAAGTTGAAATACTGTCGTCACACACAAAGTAATTATCCAAGGGTGTGAGGGGAAATGTTATCGTGCAAGTGAAGTATAAGAAGAGTGCAAAGTATTATAAACTACACACAAGCAACTATGGCTACCACCATCCCTGCATAGCGTGAGACATAAGGTAATAGCAGAATATCATGCTCACTACAATAAAAATGTTTTTTCTACTGAAAGCATGCAAGTAGTTGGAACAAATTAAGTCTTTTCACCAAGTTAAAACTACCACCACATAGAACACACCATAGCAGATCGCTACTCACTTATGTCCACCCGATTAATGATTTGCCATCCTGCATGAAAGACAGAGAACAGCATAAGATAACTGTAGCTTCATCAGCCGAACAAAATCAATAAATCTCTGAGAGACTTACCAACTGGAGAAGTCTTAACGCTTAACTTTACAAATAGGAACTACAGTGTAGGCTGCAACTTCAATGAATTTTTTTAAAACATTTCATCTACAATGAGGCAAGCTTTGTAGGAGACAAATTCAAGGGAGCCTGTACGAATTGGTTTATGTCTCTCATGACATGGCTCAAACTGTTGCTTCCTTGCGCCGGTACACAATGCGCAGGTCGCATATTGTACAGAGTGTAATCGGGGTCCAAATATTCCATTCTGTACCTGTCTGGTTGGGTGTTAAGTGCCGCTGTCGGGGGTGGAGGAAGTGCTACTGGAGTAGAAACCTTCTGAGGAGGAAAAAGTGGAGGTAAGTGCCTCTTGAGTTGCTTGGCATCGGTCGAGAGAACTATGTCGTAGAAGTCATCGGCAGTGATAAACCCTGAAGAAGAAATATTTTAGTAAGACATGGTTATCTTACTGGACAAGTCCTTGAAAAGAAGATTTAGTCAACACATGTTAAATATCGATAAATACATAACCGCACAGTATGGACGAATACGATAATGTCTGTTAAGGGATTAAGATGAGACATTCTTGCACCTGTACATCATAAATTTTTTATATATATAAGATTATGGCATTCCCAGTTATTTTCTACTTACGGCTTTCTAGTATATGCTCTTATGAGAAAGCAAGATAACAAGCTGGTCACACTCTCACATATGTCATTATTAGTATGTGATACCTTTTTTAATTTTCCTCACAGCTGCGTCAACAGCCAAGCGCACAGTGTCTGTCTTCTTCACCGATCTTTTCCATGTCTTTGGCGAGGAGCTCACACCATATTTGCATCTTTGTTTTCTGGAGTGGGGTCTTAGCGAGCGCTGCACGCACACTAGCTGACAGGTCGTGGAGCAGTGAGCCAGCGTCCTCTTCTTTTTGGTCGGAAGCGATCGGAATAGTCTTCTTTGAGCCTTTTCTTTTCTTGGGTTGTAGCGTCGACACCCGCAGGATCTCTATGACCTGAGACAGATGTAATGCGCTACTCAGTTGCGGGGAGATATCTGCTGTACGATTTCCTATGGGGATCATCTACATTTACAACACTTGAAGTACTATCAATGCAGTGCTCAAAGTTTCCTATATAATTGGGGTAAAATTAATCGTCCACAGTTTTGATATAGTCTGATAAGATATATATTATTGACAATTATTCGGCTGCAGAAGGGTCACCTTAAAATAATTGTTTTTTGAGCAGATATGCATGAAAACCTACTTTGGTAGACTCTGTCGTTTTTTCTGGGGGTCCCTCGACCTCCTGGACATCGGGAACCACATCATCTGTCTGCGACACCATCTTCTGAGGAGTATCTTCATTGTTGCCGCTGAAGTCAGGTTCATCTTGGTCTGCGTCATCGCTCTCCTCCTCGCTTGTCTCTACGAGTTTGTCGTGCTTTGAAGCGGATGCTCTCATCTCGAGAGAGGAAACGTCAGGTTCTTCGAATGAGTTATCACCCTGAGAATATAGGAAGTGAGAACAAAATATTAATTACCTTGTGTTTTAAATGGTTGTTAGTCCAGGCACTAAAAATTGGTAAATTGGTGAAAGTTTGTGCGACAGGTAAAAATAAAATGTTAACATAGGTTTTCTGCTTTTTAGGCCCTGCACCCACTTAATACGATTTTGCTTAGGGTTCTCTTTGGGTTATACAAGAAGCTTCCCATTTAATACTCACATTTACGCTGGAAGATGAAAGCTGACGCTTGCGGGGTTTTATATGGTTCCTAAGGAATGTCAGCCTGTCGTGCAGCCAGGTGGGCAAGCTGGTGTGTGATCGTGCGCTGCCAGATTTCTTTTCAGGTTTGCGCCCATAAGTCGTGCGCAGTGAAGACATTTTCTTCTCCACTTCAGAAACTGTAAGAACCAAAACAGCCCTGGTTACTACAAATGTACAATATCACGGTGTCAGCATAAGACACAGATACAAGTTATATCAGTCTTAGATAATATCGCAAACCCCCCCCCCCTCCGCCTCCCTGTCGCGTACCCGGGATAGAGGCATGGGTGTGTCGGAAGGTAGGAACCGGTAAACCTTTCTACGCGCTACCCATGCACCGTTTTCACCAAGAACTTTTACTTACGTGCGGACATTTCTCTCTTGAACTGTAAAAACACCTTTCACTTGCAATCCCGCATACAAAAAAGAAAGCAACTTTACAAAACTTACCTTCAACTTCAATGGCATCAGCAATGTTCCGCACAGCCTCATTCTTCAGTTGGGTGTTGAAATACAGTTGATGGGCGCGATCGTATAAGTAAACTGCATCCTCCCACATCTCGATGAGTTTTGTCAACATGGCGTCAGTCCAATAGGTTTTCTGGAGACCCTTTCCACGTTTACGATTTACGTTCCCTGCCTTCTCCTTCCATAGCGGCCGCTGTGTGCGGGCACTTCCGCTGGACACATTCAGATCGTTGGCAGGACTTGCGGCCTCTGCCGGGTGTTCCGTCTTCTACATCTGCTTCCCTGTGGACGCATGCTACTACTTCGACTTGATTACCTGGCTGCGCTTTGCTAGAACTTTGCTTCTGGGTTTTTTTTGCATTGCAGCTTGCCTTTCCTTTCTTTCCTCTCGCCATCTTGGAAATGAAGGTGAAGGTTACTTGGAGACGTTCCTGATTGGCTGCCTGGACGTCCAGATGCAACATCTGGCCACTAGATGGCACCGCGGTAGCTTGTACCTTGCGTGCCTCCTTGCAGACTACAGCGCAGTAATAGCATCTTGTCGGAAGGGTGTCGTAGACCTTGTCGGAAGCCTGCCTCCACTACTGATAAACCCTGCGACAGCGTTCTGACACGCTCCGACATGCTCCGGCACGCTCCTGTTGGAAATGTCGGAAGCGTGTCGCAAGGCCTGCGACACGGCGCCCATGTCGGAGTGTGTCGGGGCGTGTCGGAACGCTTGTCGGAAGCCGGCCTCCACTACTGCGATAATTCACACGCTTCCGACACAATGTTCGATTTTAGGTCGGAAGGGCTATCGGGGCGTGTCGGAAGCGAAATCGTAGTAAGTGGGTGCGGGGCCTTAGTACCACAAGGAATTACGTAGTCCTGTAGGATTGTCCTCTGAAAATACCCCGCTATCCCAAATACGTTCTTCTTCTTCGTGGGTAAGAGGGTCGCACTGCAAATATAAAATAATAATTAATTTATTATATAATTTCTTTTTTTTTCTCATGAATTTTTTTTTCTCGTTAATTATAATATATGCCTTCACTACCGATTTGCGGTAGAACATTTGCGGTGGGTTTTGGACGTTTTGGTGTATGATTCTACTTTATGGGGGGGGGGCTTTTTCAGTATTTTTGTGCTTATAATTAATCTAATTAATTAATAATAGGAGAAACGGTAGTCAATGCAAAAGGTCTATGATTCGTTTTTTCCTATTTAATTATACGCTTTTTGTTCAACCATCAAATACAAGTACTTGTCATTTATTTTCCTTTTCTTTATTTTAATGTACAATTATATCTTAATTACATCGTACACATTTATTTTTCTTACCTTATTAGGCCTGTTTCCCATTCCTTTGGATTTTAGATCTTTTTTCCTGCTAGATATCACCTAGCGAGTTGTTCTGAATTCGTTGTCGATGCTTATGTTCTTAGGGTATCTGTGTGTTTCGAGATGCCTTTTTAGGCTACTGAATATCCCAGTTAACGAATCTGGTTCATATTCGCTACCGTCTTTTCGCTTAATGTGAATAAAGAACGATCCCATCAGCAGGTTGAGAGTAGCACAGTCAATGTTTTCAATTTCCTGAAATTCGCCTTTCTCCGTTTGGATCCATTTTCTGAAGTGTTCGACGTCACGATTCAGGTTTTTTTGTGTTTCTTTACTTCTTTTACTTTGAATAAACTCCTCTAACTCGTTCCTTGCCTCTGTCAAATTCGCTACATGCGAATCATTTTCACCAGTCCTCCTTATCTCTTCTTGGTATTTTAATTCTGCCTCCAAATCGAATTGCTCTGCCACTCCCGCCATAGCTGTCAGACGACAACTCGACGAGCTGTGCTTCGAACGACCTGGTAGCTTATTTCAGCCTTATTTTCGTAAAAAAAAAATTATTCCAAATCGTATTATTATTAAATAACAATTATCTAAATAATGTTTATTTATTATTACGGTCATGTTTATGTGGTTTTATGCTATTTTTACCGTTTTTATACGACTTACAGACCCTTTGTTTACATTTTGTCAGGCTAGCTTCCGAGATGACGTTGCTTCGTCGAAGCGCTTCCAAGACACTCCCAAACACGTGAGTACAGCCGTTCTTTCACCTTGTTTCTACATTTATTCGCTTTATTTTACAAAATCATGTGTATATTATTACTTTAGCTCCTATCCTTACTGTCGTTATGAACAACGCTAACGCTCATTTCAGTGTTAGCGAATTGACGTCTGTGTCGGCCATTTTTAAATATCTACGTCGTAATCATGTCCGTTGCGACCATGCAGTGAACCCTAACTTACTGCACATCTGTGCAGTACGTAATAGGGAGCAGCGTGTAGTAATTACGATAGTTACGGCAGTAGGTATATAGTAAATGGTATTTCTGCCAGAGATAGGTGAAAGATTTAGCACCGACCTTCACTAGAGTTTCTTCAGGTTAAGTTCACTCTGGGGTTGTCTTGATGTTTGTTTCAGGTGGTCAGGGAAAGTAAAACGCCTGCTCTACTCAGGGCACGTTCGGGAACCCCCTATAACATTATTTATTGATAAAAATGAATCACCCAATTAGTCATTGAGTATTGGGCACACAAACTTCACGGCCGTGGAGTATAAGTTCCTAATGTTAAGCCTATGAAGAAAAATACCGGGGTGAGATAAAATGTATACCTGAGGGCTGCCTGAAAGTTAGGCGCATCCCACAGTGCTACATGTGGTTAGAGCAATAAATGTATCCCTTATGTCTACATAGGAGTTAGATGTATCCCTGACAACAAACAAGATTAGGATAATGTGCCTAAAGTTAGGTGTATCCCTCAGGGCTACATGTGGTTAGATGCATCTCTGAGAAGGAGCTGCATGCGGTTCAATGTATCCCTGAGGGCTGCATGGGAGTTAGTTGTATACTTGTTTATTGTCAATTGATCCGGTATTTTACATTCACCTCCTTTGGTCATCAAACTTTAGTCATAATTGACAATATATACAGCAATACTATCAGCAACATAGCTGGTCTTCATAACAAATACCTCAGGGGCGGACAAGTGGTTAAATGTATTCCTCAGGGCTACATGGGAGTTAGGTGTATCCCTCAGGGCTAAATGTGGTTAAATTTATCCCACAGGGCTACGTGGGAGTTAGGTGTATCCCTCAGGGCTAAATGTGGTTAAATGTATGGCACAGGGGTGCCATGGAATTTAGGTGTATCCCTGGGCTACATGGAAGTTAGGTGTATCCCTCAGGGCTACATGGGATTTAGATGGGTTTGCTCTCCTGTGAGCATACACTGATAATTCTGACAGTTTCGACAGAATTCCAACAGCTTCGGCAGAATTCTAGCACCAGAGCATGCTCTACACATTCATAACATGAAGCTTTATCTTTAATTTCATTTGATATTCAATTAACCACAGTGTTCAGCAGAAAATTGACGTTGACTGTATGCCGCCAACATTGTGTTAGGCTTTCACGGATCCAGAGCACCTTAGTGTGTGGAGGCCTGCCCCTTACAAGATGAGCCACATTTCTTTCTAGCGGAGGGTACTAGTGGAGAGTTTAAATAAGTCTGTAAAGAAGCCTTCTATAGAAAATGAGATTTGATAAAGCACTAAAATGAGTAATTTCCATTTTTTACCCCTTGACTCAGTAAAATTTGAAGGTAAGCTGCTGTGAAGAGGTTGCCCCCTTCCCCCCCCCCCCCCCCCATGCAGCTGCCAAATATAAAACATGTTTTTTTTTTGTGTGAAAAAAGATAAGAGAAACAAATTACATTTATTATAGGCATTAGGGCTTTTAGACACATAAAGTAGGTCTATCCGGAAATTTAAGTGACAAGCCAAAAGGGCTGCTCACTATACCTAGCATGAAACAAGCACAAAACAGTCATGGGCTGCACATAAGCGTCATGCAATACGCAACACATGAATGAATGAAGGAACCAGAAGCAGGCTGACAAGGTAGTAGTGGCATGCTGGCCGGCTGAACTAAATATGGTGCCAAAGGAGCGGCATAGTAAATAGACCGTTTGCTGCTTGAAAGTACTGCCAGGCGCTGATTGGCTATAAGGATGTAGCCCTGAGGGCTGCTCTAAGCTGGCGATCCGTAGTCTACTGGTGACTACCAGTCGACCTCTCACCATGTGAGGAGCAGATCTGATTATTGTAAAGGGAATTATATAGGAGTAAATGCGTTATGTATTTAACTTGAAAACAAAAAAGCAAAGAACAATTACAACGAAAGGGCATGGGAAAGTTTATTTTAGATTTTCGCAATATTGCAAAGTGAACACTAGTTTAATGAATGATATTTTATTTGCATTAACTTAATAGATATGCATCATATTTCAATATACACGAGATATATGACGCATAACGTCCCATATTGTACAATGAGTCAGGGTATGACCTTTCTAGACACATGATACCATATTTTATCACAGACATTTGACCACGTAAGCAGTCATTTCATGTACACTATATAAGTTCCTTAAAGACTACAGAAAAAGTAGTGTAACATTCTTCATTCCTTGGCTAAACATGAAAACATCTTCCAAGCATAAAGCACCTTTACAATAGTTTTTTTTCTCGATATGTTTATGAAGGTCTATGTGTGTGAGATTTTTCACGTACGATTAACACATAAAATTGCTGATGAAATCAGGAATATAGGCCTGTGTGGTTGATACAATTCTTACTGAAAAAGACGTTTACCAAAAAAAATCACTTCTACTATAAGATATATTAAATAGTGAACGAATGTTTCAAATTTGAATGCCACGGTGAGTTAGCTATAAAACAATTAGTGTTGGGCAATTAAGCAAATTAAAACAAAACAAAGAAAGAAAAGGTAGGTATATATCATCTGCCGATACAGATATATACTAGTACAGGTCAACTCATTATCCATTAAGTTCTATCAAAATGACATAATGGAATCAAAAAGCTGCAGAGCTAGGGAGTTGTATGCTACATACAAAGAACATCAAATCTTTATCTGCAAAGAGGTTAGAAAATATTCAATATTTATCACATTTTCACTGCCGGTTTTTTGTGTCCCAATGGGGTGGACCCAGACATATTGGTTATTTAGATTCACATAATCTGGTGTACTCAATTGCATTTGCAGAAATTAGTATGATAAACAAATATCTCTTTATTCAGAAATCTAGGAGACATATGTATAAATCATGATTCTTTATAAAAGCTCCTCTCACAGCAACATACACAGTGCATATATTACAGAGTATTATACGACTAGAATAATAGAGAGACAAAATCACTTAATTCACCTGCCAATTTCATTTACTCAACCTATTTTAGTTTCAATATTTTTATTCGCATTCATCGACTGAATTTTGTAAGAGTATATGTCATATGATTTATTGACATGCAGTGTATCTCCAAACATACTATTACATTGGGGAGATTCAGCTCTTGGATCAAACTCTGAGTAAAAACATAAAAATGACAGCTTCAGATATAGTACTACAAAAACGGAGCTTAATGGATACATCTAAATTTCACAGGACGAAATGTGGTTTTAGAAATCAATGCACAAATGTACTATCCTACGATACAAGGCATTATTCGAAGTACCTAGTTACCTTAACATATTGCTATGAATGAATAATCAGAATAGTCAATTAGGAAGATGGTAACGATACATGCAGATGAACCCTGATTACTTAGGGGGACTAGAGGTGGAAGTTAATTGCTATAAATAACGTTATATTTAGATGTAAACATCACAATGCTTCAAGAATACGTCGTATCTGTGGGTTGACTGTAACTCCCTTGAATTTCCACTCTAATGCACAAAAATCTGCAGATTCTATCTTCTCCTTTTTATGTTCAGCAATATCTGTGGTGTCTTCAGTCCTGCAAAAGAAGAGAAAAGAAATTTCGATCAATAACGTTTGTAAGGGATGCAATCATAATCTTCATACAATCATGGTAGAATTAACACATCTTCCATCTTTAAGCAATATCCTTGAAATCCCCAAACTTTGCAATGTAATATCTAGATATTGGACTCCTTTAGACTATTTTTCATCCATATTCTTCTCTCGCATTATCATATTTCATGTTGCCTATTTCAGGTAGTAATACCTCGTTGAATAATAAGATATATTTCTAATTGAAGCACTGAGAAAGATGTGATACAGGAAACTACATTTCAAAAGTGACCCTATCTTCCGTACCCTGGTCTATCTACAGAAAAGGGTCCTAGCGAAGGACACACCCCCTTGATGTCTCCTCCGATATCATTCAAATTCACAAAGAGCAGCCTTATTTATCAATTAAACTAAAGGAAATATGTAAATTATGATATGTTAGTGGGGAGATATCTTAAATGTTGAACTAAACACAATAATAGCTATAAATGATGAAATTAGTTAACAATATAAGCAATTTCTAGATAGATATAAATGTTGAGAAGGACTCACAAGTGTTCTGGATAGAGAATCCGTTCTGATAGTGCGGCCAGCCCGCCGAACAGTTTGGAGTCTACCGTGGCGGTTTTCTCGAGCTGCACCATGTCACACATCTGCTTCACCTGGTCGGCCGTGATGGTGTTAACGAGCACGTCCGACAGCGCCTTGTTCAGGTCCTGAAACACACACACATATTCTCAGTACAATTCACTACACCATGATGTTATAACAAGCATGTCGGACAGGGCCTTGTTCAGGTCCTGAAACACACACATACACACTCAGTATAATTCACTACACCATGGTGTTATAACAAGCATGTCCGACTGGGCCTTGTTTAGGTCCTGAAACACACACATAGTAGTGACGTATACACTCAGTATTATTCACTATACCATGGTGTTATAACAAGCATGTCCGACTGGGCCTTGTTTAGGTCCTGAAACACACACATACACACTCAGTATTATTCACTATACCATGGTGTTATAACAAGCATGTCCGACTGGGCCTTGTTTAGGTCCTGAAACACACACATAGTAGTGACGTACACACTCAGTATTATTCACTATACCATGGTGTTATTAGTGATCATGTCTGACAGGGCCTTGTTCAGGTCCTGAAACACACACATACACACTCAGTATAATTCACTGAGTTCTGACAACACTGGCAAGAAAGAAATTCTTGGATTCCTGAGGGAGTCCAAGATTTTTGAAAAGATATAAAAACCAGTACATAGCCTGGTCCTTCCAGGCAAAAGACCCTACACTTCAGTTGGGCCCCACTTAGAAAAGTATTGATCACAGCAGTCTGATAACAATTAATTATGATTATCGGATGTTAAATCAACCAAACCAAACCAAACTGAGTTCTGAAACACACACATAGTGACGTACACACTCAGTGTAATTCACTCTAACAGTCGTAGCTTCTTGATTAACATAATGGTTCTCATGTGGTCGTTTCCTTTATTTCCCTCTTTTTGGGCTTTTGTAAGATGATATTGTATTAGGAGTATCTCTTTCGAGTATTCTACTGATCCTTTCCCATCTATACTCGTTGCCATCTATTTTAAGCTGTCTGCACATAGTGAGTCATCTGCTATGTATTATAGAGGACACCTATGAAAGTTTACGGTCAGAACTCGTATCCCATCGAGTTTGACTAGCGTAGTAATTCACAAGGCAAAGTCGGGTGAATTGGTGCCACATGTAGCGATTCAAACGAGATGGGATCGAGCTCTGACCGTAAACTTGAATAGGTTTCTGAAATTATCTCACTCCTCACATTGACTAAATGGCTAACAATTGTGACATGACATAATACCCCATAGAGTATTTTTCTTAATACCCCATGGACATTGAGTACTAGTTCCTAATGTTAAGCACATGGAGAAAAAATACCAGGGGTGAGATAATCAGTTCAGATATACAAGAAAAAAAACGTTACCTTCAATGAGAGGTGGCCTGATTTGTCCTTGTACTTCATGAAGATTTTCTGGTATAGAGACTGTCTCCGCGATGAGAATACGCAGTATTGCCGCAGGTACTCCTGGGGTGTCAAACCTTCAATACAAGACATGATAGCTTTAATCATAGCACAAACGAACATGTTCTCTATATAAATGCGAATGACTTGAAAAGCTGGTGCTATTGGAAGCCTAGGGTCTGATTTATTATTATACACCTAATACAAAGTTTCCATAGACAACACATAGGTGGAGTGTACCCGGAACATACAGATATGTTGTATATATATGCTCCGGGTTCCGATAAAGCGCGCATATGGAAAAATAGTGCCTACTGAACAAAAGTGCTGACCTATAAAATGAAGTAATACATGCGACTTAGCAGAAAAAGGTGGATAATGCCGACAATATAGACTATTTTTAGATACAAGCGGTTGTATGCACCTCGGAGTTGACTCTGCGCAATAGGGTCTAAGTTATTAGCTCACAGATGAGGTATTAAGAAACTGCAGTATTGAGAATTTAACATGTAAAAATGTTTCCACAAAAGTCAACACCGCCACTAACACATACTGATGGCCTGTAGTTCAGGGTCTTCAACCTACAGTCTTTGCTTTCATAGGAAGCAATTCTGTGTTTATCTTTTTATAGGGTATTATGTATTAAGTATTGGCATGTACAGGAATAGTGAAAAACTAACTCTCTAGTATTCTCATGTCCATGGGCAGTTCAAACCTGCACGCTTGCTGAGACAGCGCTAGCCGACCCTGCGCCCACGGCTGAATCTTGGGCTTCTGATGCTGAAAGGTGAGACAGAGGTTATAAGACATCATATCGCTATTTTATCTATTGTTGTTTATAACAGACCTTTCTAAAACTCCGAAAAGCTCACTTAAATGCTATTCAATTTGTCAGCCGGTCTCAGTTGGAAATATTATATTTGGATATGTTTAGCAAAAGTTTTTTTTCAATCCTCCTTATGAAAAAAAAAATACATTGGAGCATATTGGTTGGAAATATGAGGTTGGCTTCATTGGTTAGTATTTCATTCAAAGACACTTTGCAATCAGAGAACTATCTTTCATTCATATAGTAAATATAGGCTCTTGGGAAATGCATTAGGTTTTAGATTTTGGAAATAAGAACAGTCGTGTTTTTGTCTTTATATCGGTTTCATTATTAATCAAAATTTGATAAGAACAAACATGATCCACATGATTGTGTCAAGAAAATTATCTTTGAAAATGGTAAAAGTACATATGAAAAAGAGGTGCAGAATGTTACAACATACGTTATAAATACGTCTTAAAGATCAGTTATAAATATGTGTGTTTTGCGACAGAGGAGATCCTACAAGAATTCCTGATAACTTTTATAGTTGACAAGAAAAAGAAATTAAAATTGGGCCTGTGTAGTATGGATACATGTTGATATGCAGCGTTTCGAGAAAGGTGCATAATGGCACAATTGCGATATTCAATACAAATAACTCTTGGTGTAAAAACACAGACATTGTTTCTCATCAGTATTGTTAGATAAAAAACTGAAATTATTGCTCGCTGAGGGAAGCAGGAAAACGTTTTTGTAGGAAGATAATGGCCTCCGAAAGCAATGGTGCATTGTGACCATATTCAAAAATCATATTCTGATTGCGTCTATTGAAAAACAGAGGATGTCAAAGCCAAAGCTAAAACTCATCATTTGGCTTCATAGATATAGGAAATGTATGAAAACCTCAAGCTCGGCAAAAATCGCCCTCAGTTCATTATCAGTCCCGCCCGATTTGGCTCTTTTCACATAGGTCTGGGATTGCTTTGATTGAAAAAAACAGGATAAAAATATTATCAAACGGGATGGAAGAGATAAGACAAAGGTATATCATGAAAAACAAATGGACCTTGATAATGCAGCTGTTATTCACGAATCTTAAGTTATCATCACATCACCTTGAATACGTGTTACAAGAAAATCAATGACACATTAGCTCACCACAGTCAATTTTCATTTTTCAGACATTTTTCAACATCTTAAAATACCACTCTATCAGTATAACAACATGTCAGGATTTTATTACCAATAACAACATAACAAATGATGACGCATAAAAACACAGGATTGGAAATCAACTATAATCCTAGTTAGTGACAAACTTATGGATGCAGGACTGCATGTCTGACACTTATATATTGCTGTAAATTGATGACGTCACTGCAGGACACAACAAAAGTATTGTGGGATCCTTTATAGGGTTGACATTCATAAGCTACCATCATGCCATTTTCCTTTAGTTGCTATAGAGAAATGTCAAATCCCAAATACCTATGATATAGGAACGGGTAGGCATGAAATGTAGATTTTGACATTATGTGCATAATAGGTGCTTGACAGTCTTGATTACAAGCCAATACATTGGAAATTCCCTATTGCAGTTTCTGTATTAATCTATAAACATAATCCACCCATGTACTTCAATATCTTGAGTAGCTCCTATGATTACTTTCCCAATCAATCACTCAACGATACCCCACGATGCAATGTGACCCTCAGTGACGTCACCAGGTAGTAGGACCAATCACGTTAGTTCATTCCTGTAACTGCACGCTCATCAGGCGTCACCTGGTATGGTGTATAGGAACTAAACCCGCGCTCCGACTCGGGCCAGAAAGGCAGAAAGTCCTCGTCGTCTGAGCCCAGTTCTATGGACATCCGCATCTCCCGCATGCGGTCTAGTCGTGCCAGCTCCTGTCACACGGCGGCACAACGGCGAAGGTCATTTCAGGAATATGTTCTGTGGCTCAGACTGGATCTCTGATTTTACTCACCTAATAGGGAGCGTTCATTAATTATGGCCGTTCGGGGGGCGCACAGTTTTTGCAATATGAATCGGTAAAAAAAAGTTGCCCCCTGGAGTACCCCCCCCCCCCCCAAAAAAAGTTTTCTCACCTTGGAAGACCCCCCCCCTCAAAAAAAGAGAAAATTTTGCGGCCCCCCCCCCCCCCACCCAACCTGAAAATTATGCCCTCCCCCCCGGCCAGAATTATTGAACGCTCCCTTACAAAGTCTACAAAGGGATTAGCCCTGCCAAAATGCCTATACAATACAACATATGTGTTTTGATATGCTCTTGAGCCAATGGCGTGCGGCCCTCAGTAGTCGAGATGATGCCATATAGGACAGGTAAGCACACATTATTATAGGAAATAACATGGATAACTATATACCTATACCGTATGTTTCGCCATATAACGCATCTACGAAAGCCTAACTTGTTAGGCCAAAATACGTTGATTATTTTATCAATTTCGAGTATATATGGTAAATATACATATACACTGCTTGTACAATGTCCGTACAAGCCACAACACTCGATGATAATTTACAGTTTGCACCGTATGAACCATAAATTACTATCTTGTTTTTGTTGCTGGTCAGGTTTTGTAGCATGGTCAGGTCGTTCTATGCAAATATCCGAACAGCCATCTATAACATTTTAAATTGCTCTATCAGAACTAGTCACAGATGTAATCAATCATTTCACAAATACTGTAGGCGAATTATGTTTGACAAAGACAAGGGTATTCATTCAAGTAAACCCATCATGCATAAATTTTGTGACTCCCATCTCTGAAGGGTTAAATGGACCATTTCAGAGATACAGATATGCACCGGTTGATTAAAATATTTTCAATATCATTAAAGGGAAATACAAAGACAACTTACCTTTAATTGTTGGTCATCTGCACTTGACAAGTCTGATGGGAACTCGTAAGGTTTACCCTGAGATCTGCTTTCTTCGCTCTTCTGCTCGAATGATATAAAAGAAGTATTACTAAACTTGTTAGATCTGTTTGATCGACGTTAAGGATGGTGCAGTTATGGACTGACCATACAAATCTGTAGATACTGACAATTTATGAATCGTCTCGTTATATATAAATGTACTCTTTCCTTCAATAGGTCACATGTTATTTGACAATTCAGAAAGCATTATAAGCTTTTCACATAACATTGTTAGGCCTTTAATCGATCTAAAAAGGTCTGTCGATGCACAGGTATGCGTTCATTTTTTCCCCTGGTTGTATTTTCGTAGATTTGAGGAACTCTTTTACACTATAATGACGACATTGACATTAGTAGCCGACATTTTTATGCACAGTATTCCTCAATATACTGGCTATATAGCTTTATTATTCACCTAATACATAGTGCCCATAGACAGTGCATACAGAAAATTGAATGGTTTCAGATACAAGCGGTTACTTGCTCCGAGGAGTCGGCGCGTAGTAATATCCGAGCATATGCGAGGGTATTGCTCATAGTCATCTCCGTTAAGTATGCAACCGCTTTTATCTGAAACCAGCCTTTATTGTATTTATTATATAATAATGCTCTTGGTAACCATTTTACTGACACCGTTATACCTCCATGTATTTGTTAGATATGTCTGATTGACGTTAAGTATGGTACATTTATGGACTGTCAGTACATCTCTGTGAAATACTGACAAATTTCTGTAAAATACTGACAAATAATGAATCGTTACGTTATGTATAAAATATATTCCTCTCCTCAGAGAACTTAAAATGTCTTCAAGCCATTCAGGTCAGAAATTCTGTAAACCTTCTGCCCAGTCGTGAAAAGGCACTATGATGCCTTTGGTGTCTTGCTTTTATAATTCCAATCCCCTTATACATATTTTGATATTGGACATCACCAACTAGAAACGTATCACTCCATCACCCAATCAACCAACCACTGAGTGAAATTGCAATTTCGAGCAAAGGATATAATCCCTGTATGGCGGTTCCCTTTTTGCAAAGGAAAAAGGCTTAACCCTGGATTTAATTGTCAATCTTTAGATCCCAGATAAGCAAGGTCAACGAATAGCGATTCCTGTGCATGTCAACAACAACGTAATTACCACGTAACTATTCGCGCCCAACAGCAAATCTGAGGATTAGATCAACAAACAGGCTTCAGCGAATAACCTTTCCCTCTATAGGCCATACATCAGCATAAGTAAATGCAACACACGGTGTAAGGAGAAAGTCAACAGGTAGGCAGGTCTGCAGACAAAGGCCCCAATGTTCACCCAGATCCCAGCTTTAAAAGGTGCTAACAATGTGATCAGCATAATCTACAGTTAGGCTGATCCGATTTGAGTGTGGTGTTCAAATTTACCTTCTGTGTTCACGTTGACAACTACATGTATATTGACATGCTTAAGTGACGAATATGGATATATACGGGATTAACACCTGTTGAAGTACCTCATGTAGAAGTTATGTGGAGGTTTATGCAGTCGGAACTCATTCTGATAGGAAACATTTCGTCTACTAGATCGACGATAGATATTTAGTTAGTGAATTCTTAAAATGTGGGGGACTTTGGACCAGCCTAAAGGGCTCGTACCACCAGCACGATGGATTTGCCATGTTATTTCTTACAGTTTTATAACATGTCTTGCCTCCTTTGTCACAACACGCCACACGCGATGATATTTGTATTTTTTCGTGATGATGTTTGTATTTTGGGTGCTCCACACACTGTGACGCCTCACAATCTTTTGCCTGACAAATCGCAGCATACTGCGATCTATCTTGGTAGCAATAGGCCTTTTTCCGTAGGCTGGTGTCGCACCTTATCTGCTTGGTTACGCCAAGGCTGAAGCCAAACATTCACCTGGCAACGTATACTTTAGCATTGGATTACTGAATTTATGAGCGTAATACGTTCATAATACCCACCTACATTATTTCCAGAGTAATAACAACGATTGCATCGTATTCTATGGTATTCCAGCTCAGATCTGGTATGCCACACATGCATATTGCCTCAATATTACTTTAGATATAGCATAGATAACACAGGATCACCAAAATTGAATACCCATTAATACATTGGCAGAGCCAGCAGTTATATGCTTATCTTTTTCCTATCTAAAACCAAGATAATTATCAACTGTAAAGTTTAGACAACCATGACTCGTTAGTACAATACTCTAGTTTGTTTCAGCAATTTAATCTGTCAAAAAACAACACTCCTGCCATCACACCGACCGTTCACACTTTAGGTGTGATTGCTGTTTGTCTCTATATGAATACCGCTGGACTCGGCCGTGTTTGTCCGAGCGGCCGCGTTACTACACAGTGGGCCGTTAGGCGGCGCTGAACGGCAACACCTGTATTGCAGAGGTGCATCATCATACCGATACTTTGCGGCAAAAGTTCATGTGATTACTCTAAATCTAGCGAGATTTAGCAAGATAACCAAATCATGGTAGATCTCCTTAGGTCTTGTGTGCTGGTGGGACACCCACTTAAAGGGATGATTCCGCCAGGACATACGATATATGCCGATCATGGCCGATTTGTTGACTCACTAGGTTGGCATGAATCGTTGGGATAAACTCACCGTTTGTTGGATTTATTATCCACCTTCTCCAATAAAACAAAACCCAGGTATTTCCATATCAATGAAGATATCAATAGACTATTTTCTTTGCTCTATAGCACAATGGGACTATTTTCCCGTACACCATGGTTTTGAAGGCTGTGTACCATGGGTTTGAATCCGTTTTACCACAGTTCTAGTATCTGCTTTTCTCTAAAACCAATTATTTTACGCAATTCTACAATTTTGACCTAATTATTCAATTTAAATAGGTCATGGCGCAGCAAAAACAAGTATCAATCCCACGAAATGTTTGATCGGGCTCAATATGATTTTAACCATATTTACTTATTGGCTAAAAAAAATAGTTTTTTTAAAACTTGAAACGCTTATAACTTGAATTGAACAAAAATTTGGGCTTTCGCTGCCAGACTATTTACCAAGTCCCCATACATTCTCGATGCGTTAACTTTGTATACCATGGATAATAAAGTATGTTTTCCATATAGTTGCTGGGCTCACCTCCTCTGCTTTGCTCTGCTCCTGTTTGGCGGCCATGTTGTTGCGCTTGTGGTGGGCAGCGCGCGGCGGCAGTTTGCGCGACTTGGACTCCTTGGGTCGGTACTGCGGCAGATCGGGCGCCGCTAACACCACCTTCTCACGCGGAGACTCCTCAGGGCTGAGAGATGAAAAAACACTGTGTTCAATCCATCATGTGAATCTTAGGTAGGACCATAAATTTTGTATTCAGTAAACCAGAGTTTACATCATTGTTTCTTGTTTTGTTCCAAACGGATTTGTGCGGAAGAGCGATGTATGTATCATCGAACACAGAGTTAACCGAAATAAAATTTAAAAAAAGAGTAAGTACATTGCATCCTATTAGGACGTTCTTCCATGAACCAATCCAACATGATAATGAAAGAAAATAAAAGAACGAGACGAGACAGTGCAAATTGTGCACATTAAGTAGGCACTATTTGGCTTTGCAGCTATTAGTGTGTCCTTAAATACTATAGAAGTAGTTCACACATGTCTTTTGACTCTGCGTTCTTGTAAAGTTTTATGTCTCTCTCTCTCTGTATGTAGGTCCTTTTAACTTAGTTCGTTGTTCTATACTGCAGAATATAATAGTGCATAAGATCACAAATTAAGCAAGGCAATAAACGTGATTATACAAGAAGACATCACAATACATCACATGACACAACATAAGAAGATACCTCGTAGCATTTTTGTATACAACGTTTGTCTTTTTTTTTTACATATTCATACTCCGCATAGTTATGGTAGGTTAGTTTAGTTAGTTAGTTTCGTTTTAAAGATTTGCTCATCTATGGAAACTATGGAATGAACTCAGCCAAGAGACACAGACTACCCCAACAAAACAGAGTTTTAAACACCTAGTGAAACGAGAACTAAATATGAGTAATGTCTGACTGATATATCTGATAAACTCTCCCCCTCTGAATCCTAACTGTGTTGTGACTGTGACCAATAAGTGTCTAGATCATAATACCTGTAATCAACTATCAATAATTCATCTTGTACCTATTTATTTATGTTCCCTTGAACATGTGTCATGTGATGTACACTATTTCATGGAACAACTGCTAATCTCAACAGAATAAAATAAATATCCTTTAAACAAAAGAAAAAAGAAACCCAAAAGTGTCGCGAAACTATGTTGCATTAAGGTAGAAATAGCACCGATACATTATCAAGAAGAAATCAGGACTTCCTATGATACATAGCAAACTCGTTCAGTCGCCAAGTTGCCATTCGATGTTAAAGTATGTATGTTCTCAGAAAAGCTATATGATTCATTTATTGAGAAAAAATCATACTCCATATGACGCTTAGGATCATGGTATGTCATACATGTGCACATTTTGTGGAAATTGATAAGATGTCCTGAGAAGCTGATGGAATTTAACTAGTTCTCTTATAGTTGTATCAAAAGTACCGTACTAGTTAATACTATTGCGCCATAAAACGGCTATTTTAAAGACATAACGAATTGCGAAAGCTGCAAAGATTTGAGAGTCATGTATTGAGAAATCTCTGTATTTTGGTTGTAATTAGTCTGTATTCATTTGTGTATTATGTACAGAAATGAATGAATTTAAAAAAAAAAGCGATTACGTTCCTCACATTCGTGCAGGTTGGTTATGTTCAATGCTGCCTGTTTTGGTGTGCAGTGCTTATAAATATAGCAGATTTGTCTAAACTCGGATGATCAGTATACGACACTATAATCAACTATAACTGCGTACTAGGATACAGCCACGCTCGAACGATATCCTGTTTACAGCAAGTGAGGTATCCTCGATATAAAAACAATAGAAATAAATAGAAATCCAAGGGAAAAACAGACCAAAAGTAGACCCTTGGGAACACCTCATACAGGTTCTGAAATGAGGCGATCGATACCGCAATACTGGTGCCATATGGCGATCCATAATCGATGATCAATAAGAGTAATCAATATTCAATCTGTAGTGGTACGACATGCGCTAACAGCCAGGTGGGTTTCTGTGGTGGTCCTGGTTAGACACCAGCTAATTCAAAACCTTATCTTCATATTCATCTGGGAGTTTTTGACAGTTTCTACTTGATTATTTATCCATTTTTCTGATTGGGACAATAAACTGAATGATCCAATCTGATCCTACACTCCAAAATACCAGTTGCATTTAATTACCTATTCATGACTATTAGCTGTCCAATTTGGTCTATCATGCCAGATGTGATTCCAAAAAGTGATATGTGTGGGGGGAAAACACGTTTATAGATATGCAATGAGTCATTCTTTTCACTTGATTGCCCATAGCGTTAGTTTTCTTTGGAAGTCTTTATACATATATGACCAAATCCGCTGTGCAATTATGGCAATTTTGAAAATGTCGTCCATCGTAGATCATTGATGAATGAGTGTGCAATTATAAATGAACAACAATTAAAAGGTTTGGGTTACACTCAGTCTATGGATCGTTTCTGTCACCCACTTGCACCCAGTCAACTTGCTATTTATGCAACTGCCTGAGTCTTGGATCGAAACATATCAAGCTCCAATGGTTCTTGAGGTACACGTGTATTTCTTGAGTGATTGGTCATGGTCAGCTAGGCAGCCACTGAGACACTGGCACCCTGCTCCTTTCTTTATAGCATAGTGAATAGCACGCAGATAGTGAAGGGATAGCTTTTTTGCAGTACGCTGGAAGTCCATATGTGATCCCCTATCTTTTAGGCGATGTAACCGACTAACTGTACACTTAACCTCAGAATATCCATGTATTGTTAACCTTGATAAAGGGCAAATCCGCTCGAAATGTTGGTTCAAATAAAAAATGCCTACAAACACAACATGTCTGCCTTATGGGGTCCATCCATAAAGAATGTACGCCCTGGGAGGGGGGTGGGGAGGGGTCAACAATTTCGGAAATTTTGCGTATGCTCCCACTTTGTTCTATTGCATACAAGATGTGGAGGGGGTCCAAAATCTCAGAAATTCTACGTATGTACTTTATGGATGAGCCCAGGGTTGTATTGCTTCCCTACACTTAATGTATATATAAAGTAAGAGCACGCTCTAACAAACACACTCGACTCACCCCTCTTTGGCCTGCTCGCCCTCAGGGACCTGCTCCGGGCCCGCGTCGCGCGTCTCCGTGGGACGCGGGGCTGCGTCCTCCCGCCTTCCCGTCGGCCTCTTCGCCGCTCCCTTCCGCTCCTTCTTGACGCATGCGCGCCGCCGCTTGGCGTCGTCGTCGCCGTCGGTCTTGGTGGGGACGGGTTTGGGTTGGATCGGGGGCTGGGGTGGAGGCGCCACCGGCTTCAAAGGTATCGAGTTTTCCTGCTTCTGTAGGGATTGAGAAGGCATTGGTTTACTGTGAGGATCAATATGTGACATCGTACATATATAGGGCACATAGTTATTGTGTTATGGAGTCGGCCATCTTGCTTCCGACGCCATACAAAACACAAGGTGGCGAGACTAGTTATGAATGAATCTTAAAAAATATATTTTGTTCAGTCAGCCATAGAGGGGTTTTAGCTTCGTCTATGGATTATAATAATTGATAAAAGTGGTTGTCCCCTTATTACAGTGAGGCTATCATACAATTTCCCGGCGGATGATGGCGGAAATAGCAATAGCTCTGTGCCCTATAGATAGGCATATGACTAGCTGCAATTTGGATCGGTGCTGGTTTGTGATACGTATTTCATATAGACATTTGATTATATAAAAACATATATACTATCACGTTCATCAGGGGTACATTTCTGGTTCATATTGTCTTCTCTTCCGCTGGTACAAAGAAACGAAGCGAGGATGGACCTGTTCCACTTTATATGTAGTATAAGTAACAAAGAGACATTCCACACTTCATAAACCTACCTGTATCTTCACCAATCAACAATTTCTCACAACAATATCATTATGATAACTGGGTTCATCGTAACCTATATATAGGGTTGATAAAGATGAAAGGTAAGTCGCAGTTCAGGGTTCTGTGTTGTTTATCCTATCTACTGTAAACCCATATTTCACTACAAAGGACTATTAATTTCAATTTGATCTTAATCCTGCACGGTAAGATGAGGAAATATGATGGTGCAGTAACAGGGAGGTTATAAAAAAAATCCGTAAATATATGTGCACAGACGAGGATTATAGATGTGTAAACCCCAGAAGTGTTCCAAAGATTAACTTTCAAAAATTTCTGTCTTTGATGCATGCTAGAGCCACCATCACTAGTGTGATGTACTGAAGAAGGAACAGAAAAAGTATTCCCCATCTTCTACTTACACTGTTACTGCCGATTACCCTGCCGTGCCATTAAATTGGGAAAGGTGAGGTTTGTATTTAATGTTGTTTATCCTGCTTATCCGATTGAAATTATACAGGCTTTACATGCCAGTGTCTCTGTAGACAGGTGGCATTGCCATCGTGGTTCCTGCTTTATCATTAAATTGAAGCATAATGTTATTTATCCTACCCCTAATAAAAAACTCCATAGGCTTAACATGGGATTTGTTTATGTCACGGGTGTGACATAAAGTGTTGTTTATGCCACTACTTTCTGATACTGAAAAAATATGGAAATGGGGTAGGATAAAATCTAGACGCCACTCGTTTGAGTTTGAGCTTATTTATGCCACTCATTTTCTTGGCTCTGTTATGTCACTCGTCTTCGACTCGTGAAATTATGGAGCCAACAAAATGTGTGGCATAAATAAACTCAGACTCAAACTGGTGACGTCTCTTTATAATATCTATCAGGGTAGGCCTTAAACGGAATCTTGAACGGAAGTACTTGGCAGATTTACCCAGCCTCCATCTGACTTTAGACACTCATTAGAGTTTAAAAACAGCCGGGGGATCTATTAAGACAGAGCCTTTGCAACAAAAATGTCATTCTTAATTTATAAAACAATTGGACTTTAGATCCAGGGTAATTGAGTCTGGAGGCAATAGTAAGAATGTAACTTTGCTCGGCATGCAAAAAAATCCCTACATATAAATACAACATAAAGTATTCACCAGAGGCAAGTGCAGCGAAGTTTGTCTATACTTAGAGGTGGCTGCCTACCTGAAGGCTATTAACACAAGTAAGAATTTCAGGTTCGTCCATCAAAAGTAGTTGTCTCAGCATATCGTAGCAACACAAAAACAAACATAACACATGCTGGTCTCAAATGGCGCTGCTTACAAGTAGCATGTAGCAAAACCACAGGATGCCTAAGCATGAGAAGCAAAAGACCACAGACACATATACTTGCAGACAACGTTCACACGAAACCATAAACCATGCACAGAATAGGAGGAAAATAACCCTCACTTGGGCCTCATGCTATAAAGGCAGCCATCCTATCTTATTGGTCCCTATTTCATTATTGTGATGGTTTTTTTCATGACGCTAGCGATTTCATTTATCATTGAGGAGAAAGGATCAGTTAGTGTTCACAACACCGCTTGGCTTAGTGACATTATAAAAGAGAAAACAAAACACTTCTTTCCTTATTGAGATTGATATTTATGAATAATTGTTCTGGCGACTCCAGAAGGATGGGACACTATTTGAACTCATCTAACTGAACTGTTAATTCTGTCAGCAGGAATGACACGCAATGCTTTACAATATCTGAACTAGGAGCAAATGGTATGTTCGTCATTGATGAATGAGCGTGTAATTAAAGAATAGAAAACAAAAGATTATGGATACTATGGATCATTTTCTGTAACTCACTTGCACCCAGTCAACTTGCCCTTTCTGCAACTGCCTGAGCCTAGGATCCAAACATATCAAGCACTGGTAGGTCAATGAGGTATTTCCGTTTCAAGTGATTGGTCATGGTCCGCTGGGCATACCTCTAACACCCTGAGACACTGGCCCTCTGCCCATTTCACAATATCACAGTGAATATCACTTAGATAGGCAAGGGGTATTTTTTGTGCAACAAGCTGGAGGTCCATATGAGCACTCTAACCTTTAGGCAGCGTATAAACCCCGTGCAAGCACGCCCTAAAAAGGGAAGGGGTTGACACTACAATAGGGTCGGTCAGTTATCCAGAAACCCTTATCTCGTTTGTACAGAGAATCTGCAGCTTCCCACCTACAGGCAAATACCGCTTTCCCTCCTTCAGAAAACTGAGCAGTCGGGCAGCTGGGCCCGTTCCGCCTGGCTGAGCAGACAGCAGCAGACGGCAGTGTGGCGTGGCCGGGCGCGCTGATGCGTGACGCTGACTGATGGCACTGAGTGTCGGGGTGGAGGACGGGGCTCCGGCCATGCATACTACATGAGGATCGATAGGTTTGGCGGGAGGCCGTAATAGGTTTGTTCCCTGCCAACATTCCGCCATGCGCCGCCACCACCACAGTGCCATTTTACGGCCATTTCCGGGCATCTCAGCATGTGGGCTTTGTTTTGATGTGATATCAGGACTTATTTACAGATTTACATCGAAATTTCACTCAGATTGGTCGTCTATGTGGCAGATAGGTAATGTTTTCTGGGGGCCGCCATTTTGCCCCCTGACTGGGTACTCTTCACTGATGGAGGTAATAAAAGGAGTTGTTCTTAACTACTGGAGGTGCAAAAGTGTGTGAGTGATAAAAGGGAACTGTTACAACTCTAGCCCTGCTCACATGTGTGTATAGAGCCTTTCATGTGAGAAAGATCATGTCCTGGGTTAAATCTCTAAACATGTCCTCCTAATCTGGAATGGGTGTTGAGAGTCCAGTGAGAAATGGTTTAAAAGGGGAATTTGTTAAAAGGCACTGGGAAATGATTGATGAGGAGATATTCATGAGAAGTGAATAGATATGAATATGGGATATGTTTTCAAGAAGATTGTACATGCTTGACAACAGGGGATAATGCTAGACATAGTACTCCAAATTTAACAACAGGACAATTTCCATAGAATAGTGGAAAATTCAAACAATAACTACTGTATATCAGTTTGACTTATTTGGAGAGAAAAATCTCTGTCGAACTATCAGATAAAACGTCGAAACCAAGAAATATGTATTAATACCCTTATTGCAATATTTTGTAATATCACTGCATCTCGGTTTCAGGTATAGGGTACCAAATGATTATAGATAAATCTGTCCAGCATAATGCCAATATTCATGTCCAACGTTTCTGTGAGACTTTCATATATGATAGTAAAATTCCTTTGTAAAGCGAACTTCAGAAATGTATTTGACTTTACACATGGACAGAGCGATATAAAGTATTGACCAACGGTTGTTAGGTGAAGGCGGTGTTATCTTGTGATCAATGCGGAACCTGTCCAGTTCCTATTCTAAGCTGATGCTATAAGATGGATATTATGGAGGAAACCTATGAAAGTTTAGGGTCATAGCTCATATCCCATCGAGTTTCAATCGCATAGTAATTCATATGGCGAAGCCGCATGAATTACGTAGTGATTCAAACGAGATGGGATTGAGCTTTGACTGTAAACTTGAATAGGTTTCTGAATCTATCTCACCCCTCACATTGACTAATGGGCTAACCTTTGCGACATAATCCCCCATTGGATAGTTTTTCAAAATATCTCATGGGCGCTGGATACGAGTTCCCAATGTTAGGTCTCTGGGGGGAAATACTAGGGGTAAGATAACGTTTCCAAACAAAGGTACATTCCCCCTTCACAGGCCGAATTCCTTAAACGACGGTAAAAGTGACTAATTTGACCCTTACTCCCTCGTAATTCCGCTATAATGACTCTCATGTTGGGGCATGGGACGTGCTTGGAATGTTTCCCTCATTAGAGATTACTTCAGTGGCTCTCAATTACGTAATATTTCTCCGAATTCAAATTACTTGAGCTTTAATTGGCACAATATTTGGACAATTCAAGATACGTTTGTTGTTATGTGGAATTTGGAATACGAAACTAGGACCATTGCCCCAAACAATATAATAGCATAGGTATCACTGAACGCAGAAACATGTCTTTGTAGTAACCTCAAACGGACTCTCCTCAAAGAATCCATACGACAGAAAATGCACCCTTTCAAAAGCTTCTGTATCCCCCTTCCCCCTTATTTTCTATGAAAAGTCTCAAATACCAAGTAAGATCTACTTTCAGTTCCTCCATACGCAGTGTATTGAAGAAGGTCCTCTGTTCTAAAGGGAAAACCTGAAATAGTTTGGTGCTTTCCACCTTGGCATGATTGAAGCATTTGGTTTCTCTACGAAATTACAAATCGATATGCTAGCTTTTTTGGGTAATCTGATATCAGGAAACAAAGTATTCAATATCATGTTGCGGGCCTCTAAATATGTGCGACATGGTGTCCTAGATTAGATTTAGATTAGATTATCAATCCAGATTCAAGATACAAAATGAGTTAATCTATCTGAATTCGGGGCAGTTATCTACATTCAGGATATAGGTATATAGACGCGCGATCTATATCTGTTTCTGAATAGGAACAATACATTTTAGTCCAGGTTTCCCAAAGTCTACAGTCAGGTCAGTCTTTACCATGAATACAAATGAATCCCTTTTCTAATCCTATAGATTATACTCCCTTATCATCAAATACCATATCCTCTGTAAAACATCCCTACAGTTTTAAACCTCTAAAATCAGAGGATTTTTAGCAACTTCTCATCTATTACTACATGGACACATAAGACTTCCCTTACGTTTATCCCTAGACAAACATCTTTCCTCACAACAAGGTCCCTTCCGTGACGACCATAATTTATCGCTAACGGTTTCTGGTTGCCAATGCCAGGTGTAGCAGTCCTGCATTTACCACAACATTAGGATCCAGTCAATATCTCACAATAACCGACGCTAGCACCGGCCACTGCCAAACCCCCTTCCTCTCCCTCCACCCCGCTTAGTCTCAGCCCCTGGGGGGAATAGGAGAACGGTTGTCCACAGAAGGTAATGGGAATTTGAATGGATCTTTTGTTGTGCTGTACTGCACTAGAATGTGTAGCCAACATCTCAGATCAAATATGACGGATGACTGGATAGGGGTAGGGGATATTCAGTATTTCAGTTCATATTTCCCAGTGAAAACCCGAAAGTAAATCAAATCAACTTCGGTACTTGCATATATCTGTATACATACAGCCAAGTCGACTCAGCCTATGATTTACTATTCTTTCGAGCAAGTTCTTCTTTTTTAAACTTTAATTGTGGTTCTGCTATTTTATATGTTATAAGTATATATGATCCCATGGAGTAATTTGGATCTAGTTGGCAGAGAAATTGAAAAAAAGAATAGAATCATATTTCACAAGATTCTACACCAAACATGTACCTGTACTCTGTATGATTATTGCTTACAGGTGCTGGTCCAATAATGCAATTTCCACCTCAGTCAAGATGCTGCATTATTTATAATCATTGAGGAGTAAGACTGATATGCAAGTGATCTATACACAAATCATGCTCTTTTCTCCTAGGTCTGATATAATACATCAAAACCTTTCTCGTCTTTGCGTGGTAACTACCTACTAGCTAGATCAACCATTCCAAGCATCAGTGTTCTCATCTCCAGCAACATGAAAACCATAATCCTAATGGGAGTTTCCCCTACGTATTGGTAAAAGATGTGCAACTGGAGTGGAACTCGATCCCTGAAAAAAAAAGATAGAGCCACCAACACAGCGTATATAATTAAGGTTCACTGAAGGATATCAATATTGAAAGTACTCACTCAGAGATATAAGAGAACCATGAAGGGTAATCCAGGTGTGGACTGCACACGGTATTTCCAATCCTGTTAGTAGTAAACGCTGACTCTCCCTGACCTTATCGTGTCCCTCAATAATCCCGGGCAAATCTGCACGTATTAGGACGATTATCTGCTGTCGGCGGCAGACATCAGTGTGGGTATCAGTGTTTGTGCGGCTAACTGGCCATCCCCGGCCCGATCCCGTGCGGTCAGGTCCGCTTCCTCACCCACACAGATCCAAGTACGGCTACTCCTCTGCCCCCTCGTGGCGTCTGGAGGAGGTACACGGGTAGGGTGGTGAGAGGGTGGGGGAGGGGTTCAGATATGTTGTTGGCTTATAGCTATGGTGCTGATACCACATCCATAATACTCAAGTCTTGGAGATTTTAACCCTTCTTGACTCCCTCAGCTTAAGCTCCCCCCAACCTCCCAGTGGATATACATGTACGGCGTTCCATGCCCGGAGCGCCCCCTTTTGTCGGCGTCTCATGTTTTATGCACAGGTGAGCAGCCAGCGTTCCTCCCGTTGGCTTAATTCTATACGTACACACCGGGACCAAGCAGCACTAGTTAACATTGGGTTTCCCCTTTGTCGACACGCTGGGGACCAGCAGGTTTCCGCCAGCGGAACATGAAAGCAGACGCTGGCAGGCCGACGAGGTTTCGCGAGACTTGAATCAACAAATGTCTCAACGATTGTTGCAACAGTCGAAAGTGGACCACCCGAGCATCGATTTTCCATCGAGCTTCGACAGAGAATATCTGAAAATATTATGAGAGAGACAGCTCCCATAACAGGGCACCCAGTATTCCTGCCGATTGTGTTATTGCTGGCTCGGGACTTGGAGGTTTCAATAGGAAAGTGGTCATTGATTATAGTAATATTGTTGTAATTTCTACTCATGTTCACAAAACAAACACGGCAGCAGGTATATCCATGGTCGACAATGGAATGGGTCTGCTTGACCGAGTGGCGAATTTGAGTCAAGTAGAGACATAGACCCTCAGCCAACCCTTTTTGTAATGCCACCCATCAAAGATACGCCTCGTACCTAAATATTTGTTCATCTAAGCATGCTTGGAGATACAAGTAGGTTAGTAAATATTTACCCATGTCTTATATTGGATCTTTATGACGTTTCTACGAAGGGCATAGAGCCCCTATCTGTGGCCGCTGTGTCAGGAACTACTGCTAATAAACGAATATCCCGAGGACAAGCTGGTAAATTCTCATCAGATAAACTATATTCACCAAACACTGATATATGTGTTAATGTCTGTAAGTACAGTACTGTTAAGAATAATTTTCAAAACGTCGGTAAACTGTATGTAGTTCAATACGGTCAATGCCGCTTGATTTGATTCTGGGCTCACAAGAAGTTCGCAAAATAATTAATTCATGAGAAAGAGACAATATCGGACGTACATCGCGAGCACAACCCTGGTTCAGACCAGTAGACATCAATGAAACATTTTTAAAAAAAACTCACAAAAATCCCAATATGTCTAGAGTAAACCTGAATTATTGATGTCTGAGTAATCGCTCAGTTTCCACTGTACCAAATCATGCTATTTTAACTTGATTCCTTCTAAAGGAGAAATTGGTCAACCCATGCAACCTTCTCTCTATGAATTGGTTAACCCATGCAAGTTTCTCTGTTTGAATTGGTAAACCCATGCAATGTTCTCTGTAAAGATTGGTCAACCCATGCATCATTTTCTGTATGAATTGGTCAACCCATGCAAGCTTCTCTGTTTGAATTGGTCAAACCATGCATTACTATCTGTATAGATTGGTCAACCCATGCATCATTCTCTATTTGAATTGGTCAACCCATGTATCATTCTCGGTATGAATGGGTAAACCCATACATCATAATCTTTATGACTTGTTCAACCCATGCACCTTTCTCTGTTTGAATTGGTCAACCTATGCAATTTTCTCTGTACGAATAGGTTAACCCATGCATCATTCTATGTATGAATAGGTCAATCCATGCACAATTCTCTGTTTGAATTGGTCAATCCATGTAACATTCTCTGATGCCCAGCTAATTCATACATTCCCTTTAATGTGTGCTCACTTTAAAAAGGATTAGAACCGCCAGGTACAAAATAATCAGGAGGGTTATATTATAAAAGAAAACATATGTAGGGATCTGGAGGCGGGGTCGTGGCTTGCCTATGTTGACCAAATGGATAATGAAGGATGTGTGGGGGTTGGTGGGGTATTAGCCGGCGCTCGTTTCACCCGGGACTCAGTCAGTTCCCTGGCAGTAACTGCTTCTTATGGTGACCGTGAGGTGTTGGGTGTTGATCTAAACATTGACGGTTGGTCGTCCTGACCAGCGGCTTATCTCCTGTTACTGCACGCTTGGCTGATTCTGACCAGTGTTCAGTGAACCGGAACGTGTGGGTTCCTACCACAGAGCGAACAGAGCCAAGGGATTTTCTTTAGGATTAGTTTGTGTTACGTGAACGATGTTGTGTTTCGGTATCAAAGTTTCCCTTTATGAAAAACATCAAGATGAAATCAAATTAAAACATAGTAAACATCACTGTGAACAGGACTAAGTGATTCTTTAAATGGGCCGACGTGGTCACCTCCATTGCTTAATTTGAAGAATCTGGTAATGTTTATCCATTCTCATGTACATGAATAGTAACTTCATAAATTTATCAGGTTCACTGTATATCCCTTTAGGATCACTGCATTGTCAGATAAGACGCTGCTGATAACGGAATAACATTTGTGGGATTTCTTCTGGTCAGTATCATCAAACGTGCCAATACTTAGCAACACCTATATTCAGTCATCAGTATGGTGGCTAGGCATGAGTGTGCCCAAGTAATTCTGAGTCCGCTATGTAGGGATGCTTCTCCAAAGCAGGTCCTGTCAAAACGGTATGTGTGATATATGTTATTATCCAAATCAAGAATTTGTTGTAGGGTGTCTTGCTTGTAACAAATAGTCCAAGATTTTCAGAATATAATCATCTGAACTTTCCAATATGGCGGTTTTGTCTGTCTGAGATGCTGATTCTACCAGCCCATAGTCTCAGGTGATAAAGTATCTTGAGAGCACCTTGTATGCACCAGGCTGTTTTTTGTAGGTCGGTCTTTTCATATTCTACCTGATGGAGCAGCATCACTTTGAAGTATGGTCTGCGGCACAGCCCGTCAGTGAGGCAGCATTATCAAACGAACATAGGATCCCACTGCTATAAGCAGACCAAAGTTGAGTTAGTATACCTTTCCAGATTGAGATAGGTAAACCAATGAGTCAGTCTCAAAAAGACGTAAACAGCCTATCGAGACATAAAACTACATAAACAGACAAACGAGTATTCTACAAGTCTTGAACATGCATTTGTGAATTGTTCTCAGGGTTTTCTGCAAAAATGCTATTCCAGCACCCCAAATAGATGTCTTTTGCCAATCGGGCTTGAACAGCTGTACATGAATGACCATTTGGTAATGCGTTGAGGATCACCTGACAATGATAATAAAGTCAGCTATCATTGGGCAGATCAAAGAAAATTAGAGATAATAAAAATCAATGTTTAGATGAGAAGGCAATGAAGGGGATGGATATAAAGCCTATCTTCATAATCAGATTATTTCCAGCAACTGGAGGAAGTGGTATTGTTATAGCTGTCATCTGGAGTTGTGCCCTCACACTGTCGCACCATATTTGATATGATGTCCTTCCACCCACCCGCGTTGACTAAAATATTAAATGATAGGCCAAATCAAATTAATTTCGGTATATAGTAAATATAGAACGACCTATCATGCTTGTACAAGCCACAATAGTCGGGACGTTCTATATAATTACGTATCGAAATAACTGTTCATTAAAGCGTGGTGCTCGATTACACGGGGTTCGGATAAACACTTAATATAGAGAGAACCACTTCCGTTCCGAGCAAATTGTCCGTTAGCGCGGGGTGTCATTTAAGCGGGTTTTTACTGTATATATAAAGCAGAAAAAGGAAATGGCTGTGCTCACTGTACATGTAGTTGTTGTTGATATGTGTCATCCCTTATGGTTGTATCAAATAGTAGGTAACTATCTTCGAACTCGGTGAGTATTTCTGATTAAAATATCTCGGAACAGATGCCATTCAGTCACACTAACTCTGTCTCTATATATTACTGTTGAGATCACGGTTTACCTCACTTCCATGTCGGATTAGGCTTCGGATTAATACGGATATATATCAGCAGTCTTATAGGTAGGGTAATTCCCAGGGGTAATATAAGCTAGACCTGACATATATTAAGTCATTGTGTAAACGTAATCTTCCAGAGACATTCAGTTAGATATTGGGGTATTAGAATACTGTCACTAAGCTTAGCTTTAATACTGGTTGTCCAAACTACAGTTTCCTGGATGTGGACGTGGGTGGAAGGAAGACGGAATCCTATGTTCAGAGAGAAAATGTCTGGGCCCATAACGAATGACAACGTACACTGTTTATGGTATCCCATATACTGTATACGGGGATTCCAACAGCAGTTTACTCATTTATTACCAACCCAATATATAGTGTCCATAGAGAGCACATGGGCAGCTAGTATCTACATACTACATACCCAGATCGAGTAAAGTAAACCGAAGTAAGTCTAATTGAACAAATTGGACGTTAAACTGCCCAAACAAGCAAACATACCCGGAGCATACGGATATGTTGTATGCTCCGGGTTGGTTCAGTATAAACGTTGTAGTTCAGCATGACTATTTCTCCGTATGAATAATACTGCGTATGGAAAGATAGTGCATACCTAAATGAATTAATATGGGTACCCCACTTGTCAGGAAAAGGTGGATGATAAAGACAATATAGACTTGTTTCAGATAAAAGCGGTTGTATACTTCTAGGACTGTTCGCAGTATATACTTGTATGCGCTCGGATATTACTACGCATCAACTCCTTGGAGCATACGGCCGCTTGTATCTATAACCAGTCAATATTGTGTATATATTTGCAGTCAAGTCGCTTCATGCTAAGGCCATGTCATGTCTTCCCTCAACCCGTAATCTTATCCAGTATGACTACATTAATATAAGCAAACTCCTCTATCTCATAAATAAGCATTAAACATAGCTCTACACAATTGTGCCTGAAGATTAAAAATCCTCCAAGAATAGCAATAAAATTGTGGCTCATCATGTATTCGTATCTGCGAACCATGTGAAGCCACTAAAATTGCAACTTTAGCGATTTCCTTTATCTACGTCGACAGTCACGACGTCTAGCGTTAAAACCTGTCGGAACCCCTGTATAGAATGAACTATCAATGTAAAAACGGTGTTCCTGGCCAAATGTTGATTTAAAGCTTAACTAGCAATCACAACCAAGTTTACTTGCAGAATTAAAAAAAGGAGTACCTCTTGAATTGTTACACAACATACTTGGCTCACGCAGTACTTGTAAATAGAAGGGCACTTCGGGGTATTATTGATACAAAGATTAAAAATAATACATGGGCATTCTGAGAATGGGGATCACAATATATTTGACCTTTTAGAATTACTTTTATGAGCTGAATGGGGTATTATTCTTTCTATCTACATAGGACCGGCTGCAATGCCACTTTAGGCTGGACTGGGTTTGTTAGGTATTTGCTTCTTCAAAGACTTAGCAGGTAGCAGTTCAGATCCACTCGTCTTATACCACTCACATAACATCCTCATGCACTTAATGGTAAAAAGGAAAGTACATTTATCCAGAATCAAAGAGAACACATCTGAGCATGCATGTGAACAGCGTTACAAAACAGAACAAACAACAAAGAACAGAAACCTTGGGTTTGTAGGACACATTCCTCTTCTTGCCAGCGCGCTTTGGAATTGGAAAGACAACAAAATACGAACATGATCTAGGTTATTGGTAATTTACTCTCAGAAGTTTTCAGAATCTTGGATGCATCCCTGACATTGATGACAATTACTCGCGTATTGGAAGATTTGGCGAACAAAACCTTATGTACCGTGACTTCCATGAGCAATTTTTTTTTAATATTGTACATTTTTTACTTCTGAAATGTAACTGAATGATATACGACAAACGTTGCCTACACTATAAAATTAAGTATGTATATCGCATACAATTTTGGATGTGCAAAATAATCTCCTAGCATAGGTAGATGATAATGTTATGTTTTCTGAATTATGACTAGTTGCATAAGCTTTTTTGAATTTCTACAGGTAGCAGAGTTTGAAAATAATTCCAATTTTGCCACTAATAGAAATCCCAACGTATGCCTCAATCATATTTATTTTGTTCGAAATGCCACAAGTCTAGCTCGTCGGTGGTTGTACATTACCTTGCAATAAGAGAAGGGTTTTGACACCAATAACTATGAATTAAGACTTACAACAGTAGCTTTGATTTAGAGAAACCCATTATCCAGGCCTCAACAAGCTTTAATCAGAAAAGAAAGAACTTGAAGGAGAACATGCACCATGATTGAATAAAACCAACTTCCTGTTTGAATCTTGTTCCAATATTATTATCAGCCATACATTTAGTTTTTCTGGGGTTCCTTGGGTATTTTTCAGAGCGAGTGTCAATTTCACGAAGTTGACACGAGACACAAAAACAGACGGACCATACACGGAGACTTTAATGTGAAGTCACGTGACTCACCTTTTCTGTGGGAGCAGGCTCGGGTTCTGCCGCTGGCGCCACCTGGGGAGGATCGACGAAAGGAACGCTGACGCCTACATGGTAAGGAGAGACCAGAGAGAACATGAATTTCTGAACATTTGTGTAATTTCTCTACAGTGATTAATGATAATCATATCATCAATATACTGACATGAAAATGGTAGGAATTACTGGATGAGAAGGCGTTATCTGCCCTTGCACTCTAATCTATGCCAGACTCAAATTGTACATATTCACCAAATCATTATTACTCATTACTATTTTGTCAGCCCAATTGGTGCTGTTGTGTGTATAACGGCTATTTCATGGAAGATCTGTCATCCAGACAGAGTGAAATAAAGATTTTTAAAAGAAGAAATAATTATCAAACCATGTATTGGGCCTACAGGATGTCAGGACTACATACTGAAGTCAGTTTTTGTTGCTGCTTGTATTCGATGCTAAATGATTAATAAACAATCATAGAGTTATGAGTGTTATATGTTATAGGCTGATCAACAAGAACTTGTTTTCTCAGGAACTCCTGTTCACAAGACGTTGAGCATCCAGTCAGTGTAAGTGTGCAGACTGCTTCGAATGTTCTCCAAAAGGCATGGCAGTAATAGGCCATAGGATAAATAATTATCCTATGGCGGAAAGGCTACCACTACCACTGTGGCCAGAAATATACACATTGGTATGTATTCTCATTCTTATTCGCCTACACACGGGTTATGTATTATATTCCTGTCCCCGAATATCTCACCTTTCATGCCCAGCTGTATGGAATCAGTTCGTCACAGTGTGAAAAAATATTAAATAATTCTAGTCTCCGCCCCTCGTGATTTGATGGGACAATGGACATGTTAGTAGTAAAATGACGTCTTTGAAGATTTCCATGTACATAACAAGAAAACATGGTGAGCGTATCTGAATTGCATCTGCTGCTGTTGTTTTGTTTGGATACATATCGTTCTTCGACTTCTGTGGTTAGTTCCTATACAAAACAACACGGAACAGATTGAATTCAGCCACACTGACCATGTCTCCCTATAATATGTTTCAATTTGAGTTTGTTTTGTCTATCTATGTCATTCCTTTAAATATCATAGAAAGGACTTCATATGGTGAAGTGAAAGGATATCGAGACTCTATAAATCGACTTCTCAAGTCATATATATTTAATCGCAGGTTAAGCCTTAGAAACTAGATCCCATAATGAAACGGAGAAGGGACTCATTCCACTGTCGTTTGCAATGATAGTAAAGTAACTTATACAACAGACAGATTATGGTTAGGTTATATGTCTAAGGATTATTTCAAAATATGCATATATTTACATAGGTATGGACAACACCAGATGATATTAATGAATTATATGCAATACACATAAGAATTTCTATGTCATACAAGGCTATTGTGCCCTATGATCGAACCTGATCGATGTTAGTTTTAATGAAATCAATTATTGAGGTAACGACAAAGTTATAGTTTATGTTGTCAAGGTAACCGAAAAACACCTTATTCCTCCAGCTTACGAGCAATGTCATAATGACTTTCCATATGGTCAGGGCTTTAAAGCCAACAAACTGGCATTTATAAATGAAAAATAACAGTCGATATGAAAATCTATCTCACCACTGGTATTTTATATCCATAGACTTAACATTGGGAACTCGTATCCAACATCCATGAAATATTCAGGAAAAATATCCAATGGAGGATTATGTCACAATTATAGCCGATTAGTCAGGGGTGAGATAAATTCAGAAACTTATTCAAGTTTATAATCAGAGCTCGATCCCTAGACTTTCATAGGTTTTCTCTGTAGTGTCTCGTTTGAATTTAGAGAGGGGCAGAAATATGACCATAGAGCTTACGGTTATTCTTTTGTCGCCGAGAATGGAACATTCATGTTCCGAAAAGATATTATAGAAGAAACCCATTCAAGTTTAGGGTCTGAGCCCGTATCCCATCGAGTTTGAATCACGTAGTAATTCACAAGGCGAAGCCGAGTGAATTACTACGTGATTCAAATGAGATGGATACGGACTCAGACCCTAAACTTGAATGGGTTCTGAATTTATCTCACCCTTAATATTGACTAATGGGCAAACATTTGTGACATTATCCCTCATTGGATATTTTTCATAAATATCTAATAGGCGTTAGATACAAGTTCCCAATGTTAAGTCTATGGAGAAAAAATATCTGGGGTGAGATAAACTGTGTTATGGCCTTTAGAATTGTTTTGGAGCCATATTGTTGTATGAAATTATATTTCGTAAGCATATAAGATGTTTTGACGATAAGAGTAACCTATAGGTCTTACAAGGTGTTATATACAAATACATGTATGTTCATTTATAAAATATCTTCTGTTTTGTTATACAACAGTGAATGGAAAACATCGTCCTGGGGCCCGTTTAATAATCTAGGATCGTGGATTAAGACCCTTTTCTGTACCTCGTACAAGGGTTATCGTTTAATAATATCTAAGTTCGTTCGCTTTTTTCAACATCCCCCTGAATTCCTGGGCTTGTCAGACTAAGTCCACATGTTGCAAAGTAATTTCATTTCTTATTGATGTCCATATTAAATCAAAGACTCGAGCAGGTCTAGTGGTAAATAAGCAGGACTCAAGGCCCATGTTACTTCTTGAATGGGTCCACAGTCATTGACACCTAGCGGAAGAAGGACAAACTAATTTTCTCTGTCTGAGTGGGACCTTAATTTTTTTTTATAAACTTTCTTTATTGACGTCTCAACTGTTCATGATACAATGTTCAGTGTTGTATGTATAACTTGCTTTTCTAGCTCATCTCTCGCAAATGGGACTAGTTTAATATTCTAGAATCGTACATGTAGACCCTTTTCCATGCGCCATAGGGACCCCAGAGGCGATGTGGGTCAACTTTAGTCAACACTTATGGACGACTGTATAGACGGCTAATACTGACTTAGCGAACAGACTTAAATATTCTGAAACAATAACCCTTGTACGAGGTAGGAAAAATGGGCTTTATGTAAGGTCCTACATTATCAAACGGGCCATTTATATCTCAACCACCTGTTTAGTTTGTCATTCAGGCTCCTTTATGAATGTGAATGCCTCTGTCTGACCTTTCTGGAGATATATAATGATTACGTGTGAACTAATCTCATTATCAAAGTTTTAACGAATTCATTAACCCACACATTATAATAGTAAAACGAAGAATCAAGGAAGACCAGTTTGGCGGGGAATGGTTTTGATTTTGGAGATGAGTATGATAATATTGTGAGAGGTGTACATATATACAGGTAAGTGGTGTCTAAAATAACGGTGCATTTAAAGGACTTTCTGTACACATGTTATTATAAAGGTCACAGTAGAGGAGATGTTACCATACCTCCGTCATCATCGTTCTCATAATTGATATAATGTGGCATGCTGTCATCGCCTAAATGTAGCACAAAATAACACAAACCTGGTAAACAAACCTATACTAATTCATGCAACACATTTAAGTCGAAATACTTCAGGCAACACTTACATCCTAATAGTGTCTTTATCTTAGCCTGGTATGACCGTCCATGGGCTGAACATTAGCAACTCGTACCCAACAGGCTTGCGAATATGGTAACTCATACTCAATGGGCAATACACAGAGAAACTTGTCCAGGCTAAGATGAAAGCAGAAACGTATTTGTCTTTGGTCTGTGTCGCCGATCGCCATCTCGTTTGGTGTGCTTTGGAATATTCACTCGGCTATTGCCTTCTTCAAAATCCTGCGTGTTCCAAACTCGATGGCGAATGGGGACACAGACAAAACACTGATCAATTTCTTTCTTAGTTCTTTGTATGAAATATATTTTAAATGGGAATACAGCTTGAAGAGTCAAATATAGATTGATAGATTGAAGCAATGACCAAAATGAACATATCAAGAAGTCTTATACATTGACTAATATCATGCATCAAAGGAACAGGTAATATCTCATGCAGAAACACAAATGTGACTACATTCAACGTCAAGACAGAGATGATAACGAACAACGGTCTGAGAGAGGACATCACATACCTTGCCTGCCTGGCTTGGGAATGAATTCCACGCCTATAATCAAATAATGCAATTGTCAAGCTAGAGATTAGTAGGAAAACACACACAATGTACAATCAAAACAATTTAACCCACATACCAACAATGACCATCACCTATAAGACCCTACCCCATCCCTATCATAGAATCAAGCTATATACATTTGCAACATCAAACCAGCAATACAGAGAGGAGGTGGTTTAGAATAAGGTTCAATTGATCAGTTATACTTTAAAACTGATTTTATTTGTAAAAATATAATGAACCTGAAATAAATCTAGGCCATAGGATAGACTGTTTCGAGTATCTCTGGGTGGTGAGTAAACGAAAAATGCACCAGATTTTTTTTACAAACCAACGAAACACAATTACATGCAGAGAAAGATAGGAAGCTAAGAAGTCATATACAATGCCATCAAGTAATGCACAGGTACTACAAAGATCTCTGTGTTATGATATTGTCGAAAGAATGACACAGTTTTTGGTGCCGTCCATGCAGAGAACACTTTCAGAGACTCTGGGATAGATGAGTCCATTGTCCTGCACCCCTAGCTTTAACCAGGATTGTGTGTGTTTTTAAGAATAATGATGATATTACATTTATCACGATAAATATGTCCAGATACATCCGACAGAAATGTGCATGGACATGGCTTTGAAATCTAGTTCTCCTATATTGCAGTGATTCTGAGCTTTAATTTGATTCGTTATTTTCCTTTTTACAGCAATGCTATTTTTATATTGAAGTTCCTATCCCGGGAACAGTAGTTCAAGGCTTTCATTTATCGTATGAGTGAAATGTGTTGAATACGTTGCAGCAATTGGTGTAGAATTTCGATTACGATCAGGAAATGTGGAGGAAATGTCTCGAAGCATTGAAATATAGATTTAAAACATCCTGGTATTTCCTGTACTCACATTTCTCAATATTTCCGGCGGTATCTACATTTAAGTTTGTTGGACCATCTATCCCATTGTCACCCTTAAAGGCATATCGGACAATTTACGGTGGCGCCACCTTGGTGATTCTTTAATATTGTCAATTACCAGTCAACACTGGTTCCTTATGATTCATTTTAATGCGAAATGAGTAAAAAATTACATTTTGTCTAGTTTGACCTAACCCAATAGATAAATTAGACGAACTTGCATTTGGCTGATTTATATAGGAAATGTAGTGAGAATATGGTTTTCTTCAATTCCCTCAAGACCAAGGATGGTGACGTATACATAGTTTTTAAGAATTGAATGTGTAGTATTCCATATTCCCTACATTCTGTGAAAGTTTTAAGAAAATGAAATGGATTTTGATGGAAAACAACTTTTTAGAATTTCTATGTATTCTAATCTATTATTAGTATGATATTGATCTCTAAATCAAAGACTAGCTCGATGACCCCCCTTTTCTTAGTTTGATATGTGTTCCACAACACTTGGAGATCATCATATTAAGTTAGCTTTTCAGGAAATTGATATGGGGTTTAATAGTCAAGCCAAATTGTCCGATATACCTTTAAGTATTTATAACCAAAGGCTCCCACTCTCTAACAACACACGTGAAAGAAAACCTTGTAGATGTACTTTGCGAGAGTAAACCTCACCTATCGTAGCCGGTGCTGCCTCTTCTCCATCCTTACTGGCCTCGCTTCCACGTCGCTCCAGGGAACTCGGCGACGTGGGCCGAGCCTCGGTCCCGTCATCCACGTTGTTTCCGGGCCTCTGATTGGCTGCCCCGGCCGTGACGTCATCGCCCTGGTCGCCATGTTGGAGACGGTCGTCGTGGTCGTGGCCGGTGCCGTCGTGAGGCTGACTCTCACGACGATGGAGTGGTACGCGTGAGACGAAGTTACAGAAGTGTGGCGTCGTCCCGCGCAGAACCTGTTTGTAAACACGGGTAACTATAGAGCGTGCGTGAGAACTAACAACACCAGGTGGAACACCAGTATAAAACGGGCTGATCAGTAATACTCCTCCGAGTTACACTGGATGTGATGGGTCCCTGGATATCAGATTTATATAGCAAGAGCAGTTGGAATCAGGCTAATGGGGGGAGGGCAGTTTGAATCAGGCTAATGGGGGGGGGAAAGGGCAGCTGGAAGCAAGCTAATGGGGGCAAGGGCAGTTGGAATCAGGCTAATGGGGGGAAGGGCAGTTGGAATCAGGCTAATGGGGGGAAAGGCAGTAGAAGCAGGCAAATGGGGGGGGGGGGGGGACGTTATATAGAACTGCATCTAGAATCATATAGATAGGCAATACTCCACTCGTTTGGATCCACTGTAATTTTCACTCGGCTTCTCCTCGATCATCCACACTGGTTGAGTATCGTTTATTTTACAATTCGAGTGCAGTTTTGGATTTATGTTACCCCTTTTGCGGACAATTGAGTTGCATTGCAATATCAGAATAATTCAAATTACTTTGCAAATCCAGTCAGCAACGTTTAAATCTCAATGTCGATGTCTTGTCTTCTCTCTGAGATGCTGGTCACTGATTGGTCAATAACATATTATATCATCTTGCATTCTCACTGCCATGGCCATGGCATAGTATTATAATTTTATCGGGGTGATCGTTGAATATTCTATTTTAATGTTATTCCTATAGTAAACTTGTATCATCAGGGGTGAGATAAAGAGAAACGATTGCACTGTGGTCTCATGCATCCTCCACTGATCTGGGGTGAAACACGAGGGAATTTCAGGGAAAAGCCAAGAAATTCAACGTGTGCAGGTTAGAGGGAATATACAATTCCAAATCACGGACCTATATGTCATCCAAGTCCGTGACCAAATTATCTAAGTTTGTATTTTCTCCCTATATGTGGTTCGATCCAGTGGCGGGTCTACTTCACTGTGGGATAACCTTTTCGGGTTATTCGTGGGGGGAAATTACGTACCTGACTTTTTCTTGGGAGTGACTGGTAGTCTCGTCTCTGAAATATAACAAGAGTACACATTGTTTAAATTCACTCAAATTTCTCATTGAGAAACAGTCATACATTATGGTAATGGTAAATTCCGATATCATTGATAACCCGTTTATTCTTTAGGAAATGTGAGTCGTAAAACAGACTGTGTCAATAAAATAACAGTCTTGAGAATATAATATGCTATTGCTATGTTTGAAAATATATGTTTGTATCAACACAATATTAAACAACCAATGTAAGCAGCATTCGTTACATATACCTACATGCAACATAGGCAATATACCGATGTCATTTTCATCACAATTACATGGAATAGATACACCAATAAGCGAGAATGAAATTATGAGCGATCTCTTCAGTGAAAGTTTTATCATGGTTGGTTAGCTGATGAGGTTTTATGCAACAGTAACAGCAAGGAGATAGATCGCTGCGAGGTTGTATTGTATCCTTATGCCTCATGAGATAAACGTTGACACAGCCTATCATAAAATCATCTCTAGAATATGCACCTACTGCCTTTAAAATGATATTTTTATTTGTTTATTTATTTCGCTATAAGCGGTAATGTTTCTGGTCAATTTTTAAAAGTTTTCTCAAGAACTCGAGATATTTCAGTATTCAAATAGAATATTCTTCAAGTAAAACATGTTAGACATTGACAATATTTACTATGAGTGTTCCATGCAAACATTTGTGAATACGTGTAAAGGAAGGAAGAGTTCTGTGATGTCATGCACAAAGAGAGCCTAACCAGGTACAAAAAATGTAAAATGGTGAGAGTATTTCTAATCTCTCAGTCTTTGTCTAACACTGATAAAGAATTGAACTACTGACAGTGGCACTACCTGTTGGGAAAAGGTTGTACTACACATGCATTCATCCTCTGGCTACAGAACTATCTCCTGCATGCAAAGTATGTGATAGGAGATGCCATATCTATAGAGATGGGAGTACATTCAGAAGTATCTTTCTAAGTCTGTATCTAAGACATGCATGTTGCCTACATATATCTGAAAACAATTAGATAGATATAGAAAATACCTCAATACATGGAGTTCTATACTGTTCTCCCTGTGAATAAAAGTGAGAAATATACAGACAATTATAATATTTTGTGCGATTCTATTAACAAATTTAACACTATTGCAAGGCTATATTTAAAACACTATAATCATTGTCTTCTCCTGGAATTGGGTATCATAAGTTCAAATTGTTTATAATCGAGTTAGTGGACAATGTCTATTCACATTTCATTGTGCATCATCATAGATAGTTCAAGGATGTTCCGACAGAACCGGAATAGAACTTAGAAAATGCCACCCATCCACTTGTTTCTGTATGATTCCTCTCGGGACGATGATTACGTGGCCTTTACCTAAGACCATCGCCTTGACTCCCTCTATTCACGATTTATCTGTTTGTCAGTTTAATATAAGGAAGTGGTAAAACAGTTCTACTAAGGAAAGGTATTTACTCACATCCCTCAAATTGATGGATGAAGCAATCTGTTATATTTGAGCAAAATATTGATTTAATGATTGAAACTCAAAACTACTATAAAAATATATTCATCGTAAGGCCCGGCGTCCACCGACTAGGATAACGATCTAGAACCTCCCAATGCACTACAGTATATAACGTCAAATACCATAGACATTGGGGAACATCTTTATCTTACACAAACGTCTGGACTAGGAACATCGGGGTGCATCTTAATCGGTTTTTAGGTACATCGTAAGGCCTATCTTAGTTGATTTGAGCTAAGTGGACGCTGGGCCTTAGTTTGCAGGACTTGTCTTTTATAATGAAAGATATATTATTAGCTCCCCGAAAGATTTGACCAATATTAGCAGACTTCAAGATGTGCATGTGTCTAATTGGGTCTTTCTGATGTTTTCCCGCTAATTTCTGGATTTTTTTCAGGAATGACATGACATTTCCTCAATTGTAAAATATGCATGCTTTTCAACAATCTGTATATATATTAAGCTATATAGCTAATTTCCTACCTTTAGCGGGTAGTTTTGGCCCAAGAAATTTTGGTCAACTATAGACTGTGGAACCTTCCCAAGGCGCTATTAACACTGAGTATGTAAAAAGGTCAGGGTGAATGTCCTTATATGGCAGTGAAGGCATAGGGACAACACCATGCACTTTAGCTGCTATTATGATTACATTTCCAGTCGATAATTCGATTGGGCAGAAATTATCCAGTTGGGAATTTCCTTATCGTGCATCCATCCAGGGGCCAATTGCCCTTGGAATAATACAACTATTTTACAAAGTTGATATCCAGCTACTTGCAATACCTATTGGCAACGGCTATTCCGTGACTGCTATACCCTAATCATATAATTGGGTAGCGGAGTTTAAAGACCAGGTCAAAGTGGAAAGACACATTTGTGCATTGGGAAATAAAGTGGCGAAAGCAGATGTTAAAGGCTGTGTTCAGGCAATTGTTGAATAAATAAATCTAATCTGAGCTAATGGGTAAAGTTAGAGTTAACAGAAATTAGTGTAATATTCCAGACCTGGAACTTGCATAGTGGCGTTATCGATGGAAAACATGTCCACTTTGTTGTGAAACGCTTGTATACTGCTACTAGTTACTGTGTAGGCGTGTCCTGCCTACTTTTCCTGACATTTTAACCTTCCTACTTGTGTGAGCGATCTTTTTTCTCTTTGTTTCCTATCAATGTTGTGATAGCGTTACCTTGTAAAAAAGAATTCCAACCACGGAGCCGTACGCTGGTTTCATTAGAACGAAAAAATTGCACCAAAGGAACAAAAAAAACCTACAAAAACAGAGAGTAGGTAGAAAATTCATAGATTTATGTGTACATCTTACGAGGATATTCATCGGAACAAAAGCTGCAGATATCTTGATGTAATTGTTGCGCTTACAGAAATAAGCTCTCTTTAAACACAAGAAAAAAATGATTGCCTCTGAATTTAAGTACCAAATACAATAACCATTATTTATAGCTATTAGCTTTTATACATGCGATAAACATGCAATGAATAACCATTAATGATAACGGCTAAATGCAGCCAAACAAAAGTCAGTGACTCAAATCTGCAGGCACCTTCAGGGGCAAGATAGACAGGTATTGTTGGCACAGGCGGTGCCCGTGGAGCTGTTAATTGCCTCATTGTGCCCGGCTCAGTGGCCTCGTCTTAACTGGCGCTATTTTACTCGGCTTTAAGGGGTTTTATCGAGGATTACGGTAGAAATGCTCTCCATTATGATCCAGTCTGCAAACAATAATTTCAGTCGTGCCTTATAGGGTTTATAGCAAGCCAAATATAAAATAGCATTGTGTATTGTTAACGGTGCTGAGGAAGGGGCGTAAATGTAGGTATCGTGACTGGTAAAGCTAAAGACTTTTTCATACTATAAGCTGAAGGAGGGGACTTATTGTATTGATTATCAATAGGTCACCACTACTATTCTCTTGGTCATCTCAGTCCTCTCCAGCACTCAATGAATTATACTGCTTTATAAAGTGTAATAACCATATTCCTATAGGGCACATAGTTATTGTGTTATGGAGGTTGCTAAACAAAGACCAGGTGACAGTTATCAATGGATTTTATTAAAAAATATTTTGTTTGGTTTTCCATAAAAGATGTTTTAGCCTCGTCTTACGATTATCTATAGATTAGATTATGACAGCAGAAAATAGTGGTTGTCCCACGACTACAGTGGCGCTACCTTACAATTTCCTGATGGATAATGGTGGAACTAGCAATCACTCTGTGCCCTATAAGCTAGGTGTGGCTTTGGGTTTGTGTGCACTGTTTTACGGTTTATCAACTGACATAGAGTGGTCGTATTGCGGCAAGCTCGAATAGAAGATGTGAGGGTGAGCGTGCTACCTCACGACTGGAAATTCAATTGGTAGACATATAATGTAGTAATGACTGGATGAAAGGAAATCAGCCTAATCAGTTGACATCATCGGGAGTTTTATAAAAAATAAAATCGGTACACCTCCCATTTCTCACTGTTGTATCAAAAATCCGGTCATTATTCAGGACCGTTAGAACTGACTGTACGACAAAGGCATCCGATTTACCTCACAGAGGGACACATAGCACAGAAGCCGACTCCTAATAGAAGGTTACAACAAAGTAGTAGGTCCGGGTCCTGTTGAATACATTGTCCTCTTCTGTGAGTGTGAATGAGGCGATGGACTTTGTATCATAGGACGATGACTAATACTGACAAGGTTAAGGATTCGTTACAGTTATACAGCAAGAAGCAAGTAGCGAGGCTTCGCTTTAAGCGGACCACCCCACGACTCAGTGCTGTTTGCAAGGGGCCACATCGCCCCTGGGTCTCGTTGGCGTACAGAAAAGGGTTTTCATGTATGATCCCTGGGGGTCGTTGAAGAAACTACGAACGACGAAAAAGTATCTTCGAATTGTCTTCGGGGCCATAGTGTTGCATAAAATAATGTGTTGTAAGCATAAGACGTGTTGATGATAAAAGGAATTTAAAGCTTTTTAAGGTTTTATATACAAAAGCGTTCATTTAGAGAATATCTTCTGCCTTGTCATACAAGACTGAATGGAAAAAATCGTCCAGGATGTCATATCGTTCAGACCAGCAACAGAAACGAACGAACTTTGTTCAACGGCCCCCTGATACAGGGCAGATGGTGGCTGCGATACACAGCAGTGACAGATGTGTGGCTTTTCACACCTGTACACAGGCAGGGAGTGTTTACATTTGTTTACGGATGTGTGGCTCTTCACACCTGTACACAGACAGGGAGTGTTTACAGTTGTTTACAGATGCGTCTCTTTTCACACCTGTACACAGACAGGGAGTGTTTACAGTTGTTTACAGATGTGTCGCTTTTCACACCTGTACACAGACAGGGAGTGTTTACAGTTTACAGATGTGTGGCTTTTCACACCTGCACAGTTGTACTCACCTGACCAACAAACACCACCTTCAACTACAGATCAGCACAAGTGCCCGTCTTTCCCACCAAGTGGCGTGTCCGCAGCCACGACAAAACGCCTGCCTTGTATTTAGTTTGGCCGCAATGCCATAAAGGAAACATCGCCTTTATATCCTGACTAGCCTGCTTTTACTCTTGAGGCAGAAATCATGGTTCACATTAAGACTCCCACACAAGAATTATATGTGGTGGAATATTGATCTCCTAAGCGCGTTTCAGACTCATTAAAATAGTTGATTCTGTTTGCACAGTGACTAAGGCAGCATGCCGGATCTCTATTGATTGATTCTGAGTATTTTTATCTGGTTTAAAATGTGTTATTTTTTATGAATCGGAAATGGGTCGCTCCCATGAAAGAGTCATGGAGGTTTTCTATTAAAGCAGAAAGGGAATTTAGAAATCAATGCAACAGGTTTAATTTGATAAATTGACATTCATTTGGGGCATTCATGACTCCTGGTCGAATTCTTATGCAGTTGTGAACAATGGAGATTTTTCATTGAAAAAACCCCAGAGTAATAGTTGATCATTAATCCTTAGCTTTGTTCTAAATATTACTTATGATTCTATCAAAGAATATGAATATGGTACTGGCGTTTTACGAAGTAAATCGCTATAATTACAGCACTGGGCCTAGTTTTAAATTGAATCTTGGCTATTGTTTTGAAAGCAAATGTACATCGGTTTTGATTCGACGTTGCGTCAATGTGTCCCCCATTTGTTTTGATACCAAACAAAACATAAACTGTTGGAGAATAAAGGTGCCTTGATACAGGAACTATAATAGCACACACATGACCCATATCCTTCCGCGTTCCGACCGACTTTAATCAACACAAACAATAAAGTTATATAACATGTTCCCTTTATCGCTTATTAAAGTGTACAATAATGTAGTACTTATACTGAAAGATTTGACCTTTTTTCTACAGGTACTCAATGGTAAATCGCATTAAAGCACTTTGCATTCATGATTCAGTGATGCAATTCTCGAGATTTGGGATTCATATCACATACATCTATGCCCCGCTATAAGTAGTTATAGGATAATTATTTAAGATACACTATACAATTCTTTCTCTTTATCGATATCATAGACCACATCATGTGATAGAATAACTCAGAAAAATAAGAAATTACATATATTCACACAGAACCCTACCCAGTATTGATTTTCAGGCAATGGGCCTTTCCTTTGTTCGATGAACCGATGGAAAATCAATGGCTAAATTGACAACGATTTTATTCAATTTACCACTAGCCTGTGTATAAACCGTTACGTATTTTTTTATAATTGAGGTAATACTTTACGTTACTCCTACTCGTGATCCACGACTTCTGTAGTCTGGATCCTGGGTAGAACCAAACGGAGCCCCACCCCGTGGTTCAATAACAAGACTCAATTATTTACGAAGATTTAATGTCAATTAAAGCGACCTTTAAAAAGAAGAGAACTGGGTCTGCTCGTAGAAGGGATTGCCTCCGCCCTGAAATGCCTTGCTGGTAGTAGGCTCTTTCCTGCCTCCAACGTACTGTCCACGGTATACCGTACTAATACCTCGAGTAGTTAACCTTATCTCACCCCTGGTATCTTTTCTCCATAGACTTAACTCGTATCCAACGCCCATGAGGTATTTAGGAAAATTCCCAATGGTGGATTATGTCACAAATGTTAGCCATTAGTCAATGTGAAGGGTGAGATAGATTCAGAAACCCTTTCAAGTTTAGGGTCAGAGCTCGATCCCATCTCCTTAGAACCGCTATGTAATTCACGTGGCTTCGCCTTGTGAATTACTATACGATTCAGACTCGATGGGATACAATCTCTGACCCTAAATTGCATAAACATATGATTCAGCCAGAAATAAGTATATATGATCATTTTATTATCCATCGTATACAAAGTCCCCATTGAAAATGTATGGGCACTCAGTAAACCACTACCCATTGTTTTAAAACCGCCACATACCACAGCCATGGTATACGTGTTTTAAATCCATGGTATACGGCCTAAAAAGCCATGGTATACGGAAAAATAGTCCTTTTGTGCTATAACACAAAGAAATAGTCCCTATTGATATACCCTTTGATATGGGACTATACTCGAGAAGATGGATAATAGATACAACAAGCGATGGTTTTATGGACAGGCGGCCCTGTAACCCACTTGAGGTTGACCTCATAATACAATCGCTGTATTTTAAAATAAAGTTTTTACTTATACCGGAGCCATTGCTTAGGGACACATGTTTCTATCTTCCGACAACTCCAGTAAGAATGCTCGTGTATTACTACGTGTCACGCTCTCCAAGCATATTTCCCGCGCCCTAATTGTATCTTTACGCCAACCTGCCTGTTTGAGACTATTTTTGAAGTACACTTGTAATTGAATCCACTGTGAGGCTCATTTCACAGTTTGTTAACACTCGTAATATATCAGCGGGAGCCCACTATGCTTTCCATTCTCTTTCGTAGTTTCATATTTTGGCTGTCCTAATTTAGTACCCTTCCTCTTCCGGTATGTCACATGACCAGGTTGTTGCAGAGATACATTCCCAGTAGTAGGGTTCAGGATCTCGGCTGGGAGAGTCACTGAACCAATAGCTGCTCATGGGATTAAATAATCGTAAACTGTAATCACTGACTATGATTAGACTGGCAATAAGGGGTCTCCAACTAGTGGAAAGACCGATGTCGTTATATAGTTATAATAATAAAGGAGGAGGGGGAAAAGGGAGCAATTCAATGAAACAACCACTTGTTAGGGTTCCTGTAGTACTTTACCAAGTCAATAACCTTTACTGTGACCTTGTACACCTACATCTATCTCTGGATGTGTGACCTTCTACTGCATATCATCACTGAATAAACAAACATTTTTACTCAAACAAAAAAAACACAAAAAAAACGTCTATATCTCTCAAACTGGAGACACAGCAAGCGAGAAACGCAGCGATTTCTGGAATCGCCAACACAAAATGGCGTGTATGTGAGCTATTATTTCATATTTTGCTTGATTATTGCTTCTGATACGATAAATTATCGCTGGGGGATATTACTATGAAATAATTATCACAGATATATGCGATTCCAGAGATCGCCACCTTGACTCGCTTGGTGTGTCTCCGGCATAATGGTCATTTGCGCAGAAGCTGTTTGTGACTGTATATATCTGTAATGGGTCACTGGAGAGAGACTGAAGCTGGGGACACACCGAGCGAGAAACGCAGCGATTCCCAGAGTCGCCAACAGAAAATGGCGTGTATGTGAGCTATCATTTCACATTTCACCAGATCATTATTTCTGAGACGCTAAATTATTGGTAGAAATATTACCCTGAAATAACATCTCACATACATGTATGCCATGTTTTGGAGGATTCCGGAGATCGCTGCCGTTACTCGCTTATTATGAGGTGCCAATTGTAACATTCCCGATATGTATTCATCCATATTTTGTATCTTTCGTCAACAAAATACACTGATATCTACACGAAAGCAATACAAAAGCTCTTTTGTGTACAAAAGCCCTTTTCGTGTACAAAAGCGCTTTTGTCAAAAGCCCTTCATGTACAAAAGCCCTTTCATGTGCGAAAGCCTTTTCATGAACGAAGCGCTTTTGTCAAAAACTCTTTCTCATGCAAAAAGGCCTATTAGTAGACGAAAGACCTTTTGTCAAAAGTGCTTTCGTACACGAAAGCAGAACCTCCACTACTTTCATCTACGAAAGATCTACAAAAGAGCTAAGAAAGACTACGAAAGAGCTACAAAATCAGTCGTAGCAATGATTTCGTAGACTCTGTGGAAGAAAGCAGTTATGACACTGCTTTCCTACTTAAAAGAGCATTCGTAGACGAAAGATATAAAATATGTCCGACATGGGAATGTTACATACGGCGCCACATAGCTTGGTATGTCCCAGGTAAAATGAAATATAATCTGTTAGTATGGTGGACGACATAAGGAAATACAGGAGGTGCATAAAATAGTCAAAATATTCTCACCAAAGCGGTCAAGCTCAAAAATGACTTTTGAAATGTTAGTGCAATTTCTACAACTCTGGACAGGAAAAACCAGCAACTGCCAGAGGTATTTATACATCAATCTGAATTACCCAATGGTACATGTTAATCTGTAGGAGATGTGACCTTAACTGTGTATAATAACACTCACAGAGCAGATATGACAAGTAGAACATCCAAAGATAAAGTGTCAGCAGATCTGACCCCACTTTGTCCCACATTATAATTGACAGATAGGTACATCGTTTGTCCTTATCTGTGAACCATACTTGACTAACTTTAGGAGATATGTTTACTTCAGATATAACCACTGAGATTACGTGTTCTCTTATGTCATGAGTTCAGAGAATGCAGGGAAGCATTACAAAGAAAATGTTATCATTTATAGAACCACAGAAAGGAACTGGAAAGGTATTGCCAGAATGTGCCCATACAATTCAAATTCAAATATGGGCTGTGTGAATTACTTCTAAGACTACTCTTTCGCAAATATACCCTACAGATCATTAGAGTGATTTGAATATCAGATAGACGAAAAATGTTTCAATATACATTGTACTACCATATAGATCACATTTGTATATCAAAGCAGCTGTGCTCAGAATGGTAAGAATTCACTGCACTGTATATGGCAGAGATCTAGAGGCCATGCAGTCCTGACTTAACAAATAAAACAGTAAACACTCCAGTGCACAGAGTGCACTTCGTACGGTGGTTGTGTATGAAGACTCCCCTCCACAGGCTCGCCCTCAATAGTACACAGACTGGTGATTGAATTCTATAGCCGTACGGTGAAGTGTGAAGGGCCCTCCTCACTGCACTGACTCAGGTGCACCTGCCTTACCTCCAGCAGGTTGGTCGAGGGGAGAATTAATTTGAGCTTTTCCTCCATTCACATTTGTACTGCCCAGAATGGAGTTGAATGGCATCCAGTCACATCATTATGTGATACCCATCATCTTTGTAAATTCACTCATCTGTCACACATATAACTAGTGAGACCAGGTTTCTGTAATATCAGATGAGAGGATAGTCTGTGTCCCAGTTTGATCTCTACTGATATTCGGAACTACATTGTATATAGAATGGGTATTGTGGACCCAGCACAAGTAATGTGGCGTCTCCACCTGCCGACCTAAACCCTACCGATTATGTGCTACAAAAATCGGTTGGTGGTTCTATCTGAGAAACTATCGGTGCACATAATCGGTACTCGCCAGCAAGAATGCTGTTTCTCGAAGTAAACTGAGGTAGTAACCGACCGATTATTGACACTCAAGTTCATTCCACCGTTGAATTCAACACAGTGATATTTTGTTTATGGTACAACAAGTCGGTCGGTGGTGGTAGATTATGTAATGTTGGAGAAGAAAAGCGATGACCCTTTTTTGTTTTCACCCGACGATTATCGTACCAAAATGTCACATAGTCGGTCGGCAGTGCTAATTGGCATAATCAGTGGTCATAATCGGCAGGTGGAAACGCCACACTACGACCTACATGAACGATACTGTTAATCACCGACTATTAGTTAAAATTCTAACTGTCCTATTTGGGTTTACAGTATTTAAAACTCTATTTGATATTATCAATCCAATTCAATGACATAGAAGCAGATTCTGAATTAGGAATATGAACAAATTACTGAGAGTATCCGTATGTCTCATGCATCTCTTTGTAACAGGAGTACATTGCAAGAAAACTTTCCATAACGAATAAATTGTGAAATATTTATAGACCTCTCATCTGTATAGGGTACAGAGCTATTGTGCTATGGATATGGCCATCTTGCCCCCGTCGTCATCCAAAATACCAGGTGGCGGGTCTAATTATCAATGGATCTTATCAAAAATATTTTAGAGGCTTGCTATGGAGGAATTTTAGCCTCGTCCCAATATCATCTATAGATTATAACAACTGATAACAATGCCCCCCCCCCCGACAACAGTGGCGCTATCTTACAATTTCCTAGAGGATGATGGCAGAACTAGCAATAACTTTATGCCCTATAGATACGAATCCCTGTCAGGTGATCACAGAATATGTAAATATTATCGATTTTGATAACCTAAGGAACATTAATTTTTGTGTCCCCCCTTAAAATAAACTCAAGAGACATGTTATGATAACTGCTTAACTACAAAGTTATGTAAAGGGAATATCTAGACAATAGACTCTGGGGATGTTTGATGCTAATCTTATTTGGAATAGTCCAGTGTAATCAGAGGTACTCATGTGAACAAATTTCATATGAATGCGTAGATTATAGGGTAGATTATAACAGATGGTCTAGCTCTCACAAATCTCACTAGTTAAAATATGCATGCACCAAAGGTTACCCCTAACCTGTTATAAATAATCTCAAAAATTAGTATATGAATATCATTATCATCTATTCAATTAACACAAGAATAAGCCGATGCCTCTACGAGGTACATAGAACAAGATTTACGGAAAACACGGCCTACAAGAAGAGCAGATGAATATATATTATATACCCATGCAGTATATTTGATAATTACGTACTGCTGTTCCCTGTGCAGTATAAATTGTATACTGAACCCTGTGCAGTACACTGTTATACTGGATACGTTGAAACATCAGCAGTGTCTCAGCTTACGTAGACATATCATCTATGCCAATATATGGTAAGATTTTATCAATTTGGGGTATATGATAAATATAGAACGACCTACCATGCTTGCACATGGTCAGGTCGTTCTATATAAATCCTAGACTTATTAAACGATAACCCTTGTACGAGGTACAGGAAAAGAGTCTTCATGTACGATTCTAGATTATTCAACGGGCCCCGCTGCTTCGTGAAATCATTCCGCGAAGACAGCTCATGCCATATAAACAATTATATGAAAGTTCGTGACGTTTCTTGATAGTAGAGAATATATTGTGATCTGACTACACGTCCATAGTAATGTGGCGCCTCGCATTTCCCATTGAAACATGACTGAATTGATATTTAATATGCCAAAGTATAATCATATATATATTCAAAACTATATCAAAATCAGGGAAATTTCAGAACAAACAACAGATTGAATACTAGTTTTCAGATATTTTAGATTAATCCGATCTTAGTATATAGAGTATATCTAGTAGAGTCAAATTCCCGAGAAACCCCAATCTATGGGGAATAAAATACCATTGTATGACAAATTGTGCATCGTTATACCATATATAAACATAGACGCGGGTTCCAAATCATGAATAGATTTCAACAAATATTTCTGGATAAGTTCCAAAGATTTCACTTAATGGTTTCATATTTTCCTGACTTCAGCACTCACTCTACCAGCCAGAAACAGGACATGCTGCATGCATTAGGCAGTAAAAATGCATTTGCCACCTAATCATTATATAGGGAGGAACTTCCCAGGACTGGTGTTTAGAAAAGTTCTATCTTGTGGGGTATATGTGAACATAAACGATCCTCTTCATATACTGACATTCATGTGACCCTTGGTCTATATCATCCTTTAACAAATATGCCTACTCCTATTCGTATCCTAAGCCCTTTCCCACTAGCTATAACCAGGATCATAATACTCCTTAAGCACTGCGGTGAACTTAGTAGGGCGTGCTCCATATGAGTTGATCCTGTAGTAATGCACGAGGCCCACTTTTACCTGACTCATATGGGTGACATAGTCTGAGCTGGCAAATGAGTGCACCTATAATGTAACAGATATCGGATAGAATAATGTAAACCGATCACAACACGTAATGATTCATTCATTGATAAACCTTGCCCAAGAAAGTTCTGATTAATTCTATTGGTATGGATTATTCCCAAACGCAAATACATGGGTAGAACCTAATGGATTCTCTTTTCAACTGTAAGAGGTAGATCGCATTGAGGTCATCGTGTAATGCCACCAACACCCTTCCCCCTATTCTGTCGTCCCCATTTGTCTCCTTTTCAATTTCAACTGTTCCTCAAGCTACTGATCATCAGGATCTCTGGATAACCCACCATAGAATATACTCGTTAAAGTCACGGATACTCGTAGTCACGGAAAGTAACAGCGATATGCAACATATGAGTTTTATAGGAAACTCATGTTTTATCATTGCGGTCCAACCTCCCCTCCTTTTAGATATAGATGTGAATGTACACGAAAAATTGAAGTAAAATATACCAAAATTCGCAGTGAAATCCTACCGACATTGCATCTGGCTGTTTATTCATCGACCCCCTTTATTAGAGCGTGCTTGCACGCCTTATTTAGGTTGTAGGTGGTTACATATAGGCTTCCAGCGTACTGCAAAGAAACTATCCCTTCACTATCTGTGTGCTACTCACTGCGCTACTAGCAAAGGTGAAGGGTGCCAGTGTATCAGTGTATCAGAAGCCTGCCCAACTGATAATGACCAATCACTCAAGACCGAAATACCTGATTGACCTATTGGTGCTTGATATATTTGGATCCTCCACTCAGGCAGTTGAAGAAATGGCAAGTTGACTGGGTGCAAGTGGGTTACAGAAAACAATTCATATACAGTAGAACCCTGCCTAACGGACACCCTGCGCAAGCGGACATCCCGCGTTAACGAGCACCTTTGCTCGGAACGGATCCCTCTTTTGGATGTTTATTTTAACCCCGTATAGGCTAGCACCCCGCATAAGCAGACACTTTTGCCCGGAACATAGAATGTCCGCTTACGCGGGGTTCTACTGTATACTGAATGTAATCCAAACGTTTAAACTGTGATTCATTTATAATTGCACGCTCATTCATCAATGATGAACATACTCTTTACTCCTAGTTAGATTGAAATGCTACGATCAAGCTGCTTTGCCATTATCACGACAGAGGGTAATACCATTGACGTGCCGGACACTCTGAGCAGCTCTGAGCATATTCCAACTCGCCATAAAAGTGGTGCACACTTCAATAACTTTTATTCTAGTAAAACTATTAGGAAATTTGCTTGCAATGCCCTATGTGCTGGTTCTGGTGATTGAGGTACCAGTAGTTGGGTATCAGGGTGTAGGCGCCAGCAGTTCCGTCTGGAGAATCATCTCACCCTTGGAGGGTGTTTAATTACCCAAGTGTGTGGAGCAGATATTATTATATACCTGTGTGCGAATGTCTATGAAATACTGCCCGCTGCTAGGGGTGCAGTAATAATAATGTTCGTGCCTGCTCTGAGTGTGACTTAATAAGTCATCAAAATGTCGTTTTTTCATCGATTTGAGGTATATAATAATAAGCAAACGTCCTCACTGTGGGCGAAACATTTCTCGTTCTCGGTCAGTCTTTGATTTCATACTGCCTTCCGCCTATGGCGTCAGGCAGTATGAAATCAAAGACTGACCTCGAACAGGAACCGTTTCGTCCACAGTAAGGACATTTCCTAATATTATCGCCCTAAGGGGCTTGTTACACCACACCAATTCAACCAGGGAGGTGTTTTACAGTAGTGACGATCGTGGCTAGTGACCGTTTCCGTTGCACAGTCGAATTATCTTACCTGCGCAGGTATGGCAAAGCTATATCCAAAAAGCCCTTAGACCATCAGTGATCGTTTCAACTCAACAGGTCTATGCAACACTTTGTCTATGAAACACCTCCCATGTATTCGCGCACGATTCATACCGACCTAGCAAGTCAACAAATCGGCCATGATCGGCATATATCGCACATCCTGGTGGAATCACCCCTTGAAGGGATGTTTGATTTCACCGAGTGTAAGGGGATACCAGCCCTAAGTGGAAAATGTCATCGGAACGGAGGGTGTTCCCCTTAAGTAGGGATTTACTGTAATTTCTGTTATTTATCGCTTAAGAGCCATTCATAAAGTTTATACACACCAAGGGGGGTGTCAAAATGTTCAGAAATTTTGTATATGCTTATTTTTTTTTCTATTGTGTATAAGATCGAGAGAGGGTGTGGGTGTGGGGTTAAACTCTTTTGGAATTTTTGCGTTTGTTCCTTCTTTGTTTTATTGCGTATAAGATAGTATCGCCACAAAGGAGGTACGACACTGTAAGATATAAAAAGATACACCACGACAAATCCATGGAGTTGGTGGAGCCAGCCCTTTAAGAAATAAGAATTCAGTTAGAAATGCCCTCCTTGACCTTACCGTGACGGGGGCGGTCCGTGGTCGCATGGCCCGCATGTAGTCCACCTCGCGGCTCGTGTACACCTCCAGGTCCTCATCCTCCGAGTCGCTCGTGCAGTGCACGCCCGGGCGGCTCTGTGACAGACACCGCGTGCCCAGAGTCTGACACGCCTTGCGCGGCCGAGCCAGCAGCAGCTGCTGATGCACGTGCGTCTGGTTGTGACAGCGCGAGTGGCGGTCAAAGTAGCGCCTATCGGGCCCCGCCTGCACCGCCTTCTGGTAGAGATACTCCTGTTTGGTGAGCAGGAAGCCCTCGGAGCTGATGACACGCCCAGCCTGGTGACTGTGACTCAGCACCGACCCACAGCTCATCGAGGACATCGGGCGGCCCGTGTACCGCGGGTGTGCACTCTTGGGGCGTCTTGGAGATTTCACCATAGCATAGTTGCTAGACATGGTCCGGCCACTTTCTGAGTTATCCTCCAAAATGAAATCTGAGGATTCATCAGTGTGGGTCACTCTCACAGCATAGTCTTCCTGCTGCGAGGAGCTCCGGATAACATTACTGTTCGCTCTCCTAGCATAGGCGCTTCTTTGGTACCTGCCTGAGGGCCCGGCGCTTTGGACCCTCCTGGTATTGGTGGAGTTGGCAGTTGGTACTCTCACAGCGTAGTTACTGGATGGGCGTCTCCCAGCATTCCCAGCACTCTTCACTCTCCGTGCAGAGGAATTAGAGTACATCATCCCTCCGTTGGAGACGAGAAAGTTGTCTTCCGGTTCCACCTGCGTCTGACGTCGCTTCGCTGGTACGCGGTGGGCGTTAAACTTGTAGCCATCGGCCATCCACGCCATCTTGGTTCCCAGCATGATGACGTCGTAATGTGGGTCGATGTCAATGTAATATGGTGACGTCACTATAGTGTGACGTCGCTGTTTGTATAAACGTGACGATTAAATTGCAAATACCTCCTGGTTGTCACAGCCGAAAGTGTGTAAAACAAATCTCTGCTATTCCTCAACTAGTCCACATCTTTGACATGTGTATTTGTCAACACTGAATATCACAATCACAATGAGTCATGTGGTCTTGTTATGGACATTGTGTATACACATACAGCCACATGTGTTGGTGGGGGTTGCTGAATTTGATCACCCTTCCATGGTTCTAACCACCTCGAATCTCGACCACTTTTCTGTTTAGTGGTAGGAGACTAGGTTACAACGACAATAAATCAAAGGTCGGTCTGCTATGGGGCCTGTTCAATATTGGCCTGTTCCGAGACTCGTTGATATATTATTAGCTTCAACTACCTGCTTACACCTGGCCTCCACAGAGGTTTAGTGATAACAGTCGGCAAACGCATTGAGTGATCTTTTAGTGCTGGGGGCTACACACATACGAAATACTCACAGAAAGTCCTCAACGTTGAACAATACGCGATGATCGTAATACAGAAAAACACTAAATCCAGTGGTAACTTGGAAATCCGGCCGTGTAAGAATGTCAGCGTAGCTTAATCCATTCTTGAAATGAACAATATACAATTCCGTTTATATCCATAGTGAGGGGACTCCAGTTCAACCACAGAGGTGAGCGGTGAGGGTCCGAGTAGTGGCAGAGAGCACACACACATACACTGCTACACACGTATAATAAATCTGAGGTGTGTGGTGATATTTACACAGCGTTCTGCAGGGCAGGTCAGTACACGGAGACTGCCTCCTGTACACTGCCCAGCTTGTCCTCCAGGCAGACCCACGGCGTTAAACACATTACAATCCGCCGCCGCTCGAGACAAAGCCTCCGTAATCCACTCCTGTGTGCTATCGAGTTCCGCCGCGCTCTGTGGAGCCCCTCACAAGTTCTCCACTGGAGAAACGAGGTCCTGACTCAGTGTTGGCTACCGAAAACAATACCAACTCCCACCAGTATCACTCATTGCCCTCATTGTCGCCCTACTACGTCATAGACACTTGTAAGGTGGGATGGGGCACATCTAGGTTGGTCAAGTGGTGAAATACATTATGCACTCATAAAATCATCGAGGCCATATTCTAACCACTGTGTTCTATGATAAAAAGAGTATCGTCCATTATACACCTGCGTAAGCATTTTTTTCCTGTGCTCTTTATCATCAAGAGTGGCATTTGTATAAGAACTTCGTGTGTATTTTTAGTAGGATCCATTCCTCTGTTGTCACTGCACTATCTGCACTTATCCTCTTGTCCCTTGGTAAATGTATCAGATACACATCTTTAGATACCTCTACTTTAACATTGGTCATTCAGTATTCAACCTAATTGAGGCCCTGATGGGGAATTCACTCTTCCACCACAGTCATTGTAGCACAAGGGCGTGACGTAGGTGCGAAAGCTGACAGCTTCTGTGCTTGGCGAGCGACAGCTTCCGCGCGTATGGCAAGTGACACCGTTGCTTGGTTACGGGACGCCAACGCGGCGAGACAATCGTGACTGCCCTCTGGTGGGAGTGAATGGTAATACGATACGTCGCGGGACTGAGGGAATTACGAGAGGTGAGGGTTGAACAGAGTACAAAATGTATTGTGTTTCTGAATGGAAGGCAGCATATTCTATTCCAGTGGTGTCCTGATATTTCCCTACTCAAGATAACAACTACAATTCGTGCATCCAGAAACCTCATTTCTCTTCAAAGTTAAATGAAATCTTTCAGGAAAGGAAGCAAAATAAGTCTCGGGCGTACGATACAAATAGTTCACTTTGGATGGCGAAGTCGGAAATAAATTATTTTAATAAATACAATAAAATCAACGATTAAATCTACTCACACATTCTTAACGCAAAAGAAACGAAAATAATGGCAAGAATAGAAATAAAGAATAATACAATGTGGACGTAGGCCAAGTTAAGTGAATTCTCACACGAGGCAATACAACGTACTCGCAGTCGTTAATCATGTGTACATTGGCAAGTCAATAAAGCACAAATAAGCTCAGATTTCCAACTTGGTGATGTTTTTTTAGCGATATCTGGCATCAACGGGCAGTTGGTCCTGTGATTAGCGACAATTGAATGTCTAAAATCGATCAGATTCACATTATCAAGGACTTGGAGATCCGTGACATTATGCTGTATAAATTTATGGTAATATATAATTTCTGTAGAATAGTGTATGTGTACTCTTATTAGATGATGGAACTGGACTTGTGTACTATTGTGTTGATACCCATCGTATTGAAAAACCATCGGGCGGGGTTGTAGATCAAAGAACTCTACGTGGAATACGAAGTTTAATTGAGACCGGATCTACATTTATCCTATTACAACCGTATACATGTACATATATGTATATGTATATACTCTGTACACCTTGGGGGTCTGTTACCTTCAGAATACAGGACGACTGGACTTCACCCTCACTGCGCCGCTCGAGCAACCTACGGGATAGCCTGGAAACCTAGGGAGGTTTTCAATAGATCTGTTGGGTTGAAATGATCACTGATGGTGTAAGACCCATTCGGATATAGCTGTGCCATACATGCGCAGGTCTGATCATTTGACTATGCAACGGAAACGATCGTCACTACTAAACAACACCTCCCTGGCCTATGTACTCACATGCATGTACAGTAGAACCCCGCGTAAGCAGACACCCTTCGATCCGGGCCAAAGTGTTGGCTTACACGTGGTGTCTGTTTATGCGAGGTTAAAATAAACAACTAATTGAAGAAAATGTTCCGAGTAAGAGTGTCCGTTAACGCGGGGTGTTCGTTTAGGCTGGGATTCTTTTAGGAGAGATCCAACTGTATTAGGCCAAGTTGGTACAGTAGAACCCCGCCTAATGGACACCCCGCGTAAGCGTGCACCCCGCATTAACAGACACCTTTGCTCGGAACAGATCCCATTATTAGATATTTATTTTAACTCTGTGTAAGCAGACACCTCGCGTCAGCGGGCACTTGGCATGGCACGATGGGTGTCAGCTTACAAAGGGTTCTACTATATAACCATTTTGTTGGTGCATTGTGGGATTGGACAATAGGTTTCCATGGTATTTTCATTCCCCAATAGGTGGATGCCATTTCCATCTAATTAAATCCGTTTTGTTGTGGTATCAAACAACAGATAAGATATTATATTTCTTGTGTCAAGGGCGTAACATGTGTGGGAGGTTTAGATAGCTTAAAAGACTGAAAATCACTCTATGCTTACTGACTACTCGGAGGACCTCTGGTGAAAAGTAAAGGTACTATAGTCTAGCCCAGCCAGTTTTTAATGAACCCTTTTAAAAAGTCATCTATCATATTGTGAAAGGTTTATAATTTGTATTGTCATTAATTTTGAACCAATATAGATCAATTATTGGGGGTATCTAGTGAGACGAGAGGCTTAATTTGCATGGTTCAAGTTCGCTCAGAATATCTCTTTTCCTGTTAATTATTTGGATGGGGTACCAGGGCCCGTTGAATAATCTAGGATCTTACATAAAGACCTTTTTCTGTACCTTGTACAAGGGTTATCATTTGATAATATTTAAGTTCGTTTGCTAAGACGGTATCAGCCATCCATAAGGTCGCCACTTAAGTGTTGAATACAGTTGACCCACATCGCCCCTGGCTGTCAATGGCATACAGAAAAGGGTCTACATGTAGGACCCTGGATTTTCAAACAGGCCCCTGTCTGCCTACGGAATATCATTGCTGCTAGCTAACAGACTTCTGCGTAGAAATTACTTTTAGGTGGATGTCATGGTCATTGTGTAGCACATGTAGCACCGAAAGTGTTTTTAAGATACGTCATATGATTATTGTGTTGTATGTGCTTCTTTGGTCATCCCTATCATGTCCATGGCAAGCGAACATAGTACTTCCTTTTAAAAACATGTCTGAGCAACTGCTCCTCCTCTCCTCTTTATCGTCCATAGGGAGAGAAATCGTCGTCCATAGTCTCGTTCTAGGAACCCCGATCGTTTGTCAGGACAAAATATAGCCTGGAAGCCTGGCCTATGTGTTCACATAATAGGCCAGGTAACGCCCACCATTTTTCTGGTGCATCATGGGTATCAGCGCGATTGCATTCAGCTGGTACCTGACAGATACCTGTTGGATTATATTTTATTATACTACAACTGTCCTTCCCCATAATAAATACAATTATTAAACCCATACCCTCCTACGGACACTCCAGGATGAAATTAGATGAGCGGAGAGGCATACATGAACAGTCGTCCATTGAGCCTATTCTATGCACTCTCCTAGAGTTATTGCCGGAAGACAGGGTAGATTTCTTTGAATCATTTATTGGACACATTTCAACAGTACAGTTGGTTTTAAATTGGTTTTAATTATATGATAACTCAGGGCGTGCTGCACAGCTTCAATATCATATTTTCTGTCCATATCCACCGAAGTGGATGACCATCTAATATATATTATGAGAGAGCCAGTCGTCCCTCACCTCTGACACAGCTCACAGTGGCGCCTCCTGGTAAAAACCACTGACACTACATGCCTGCTGTTCAATGCTAGAAATCTATTCAGCAACGAACGGTAGAACTCTAACAACTTCAAACAGGTTTAGGAAATTAAAACCATCACGCATTTATTCACATTTATGATATTCATCATTCTAGCTAGTCAGAATCGGGGAATGAGATTTATATCATGTCTATGTGTGGAAATCTAAATCAGGTTTTGAGACAGTTACCAATCCTTCCCCAAATAGTCTTTGTAGGGGTGAGGTGAGTCCAATCCTCATCTTTGTTCTGGGAACGGATGTCACTACCTATGATAGATATGTGAGGGTTGCTTCATTCAGGCAGGACTGAAAGGCCTCGCTGGTTGAGGTATCTGATCACGCGGCTCCACATATATGAATTATAAAAGTTCATATATGTGGATCACCTTTATCAGAAACTTCAGATGAGAAGAATAAGGCATCTAGCTTGTTTCTTAATGCTGATATCAATTACTCTTATGGCCTACACGGGTCACTAGGAAGGGTTGGGGTTAGTAAAGGAGATAGATTGGCTGGATAAGTTATCCCGAGTTGGGGCCTGAATTCCTAGGGCACAACTTGGTTTTCCAGATGGCTGAAAGTTCTTAGAACTGATGGTATTCTCTTAACAGGAACCCACCATGAAAACTTTCGGCCGAAGGACTTTATCATAAAGATAGAGTCCCTGACATAGATCAGTGACATCGGCAGAAGCTATGGCTATACTCTGCTATAAGCAAAGCATGTACCTGCTTGGACCGAAGGACAGTCGGAGTTTGGATATACTTTAGGCTATCCAGCTCTGGCAGGTATATGTCAGTATATGGCAGGGGGAGAGGCCTAAACAGCCTAAACAGCCTCTCAGCCAACTATGTTACTGTCAAGACGACATGGAGAACACCAATGCTTTAAACCATCAATGAGGATGACACAAAGACAAGTTCCATTTTTAACCCATTTTCAGGCTGAGACATTTATTAAGGTGAGAAGGATTCGCAGATTTGTCCTCCCCTCACAGCTGGATCCTGTTTACAAGGAAGACAGTGGGAAGCTCAGTGCCTGTTAGCTGGGGGCTGGACAATCATAGGTCTAAAGCCAGCGGGTCTGCCAAGTTCAAAAATGAAACACTACCAACAACAACAGGAGCTGCCACTCCACTGTGGGACACAGGGTACCTGCCATCCAAGGGCTGACCACTGTAGGTCCGCGGGGGGCTGGTCTTCCCTATCCAACCCTTATCATTGCAGGAAGCTCCATAGTCATCAGGTACACATTTTTACTATATGTATCTGGGTGTAAGCGAGGCTTATCCGCTATTTCTATTCTACCCGTATTCTATCATGACTGTGCAGTTGTTTTACTTACAGCTACTCATCTTTTTATTATCTTTTCCTCATCATTTTACACCTACAGCACACAAAAAGGTGTCAGGTGTAAGCATCAAGAGCTAGGAAGTAGACCAAGAACCACTCAACTAGGTTAAATTTTACCGGGAAGTCCCCCAGCAGCAAAATGGCTGCCGTGTTCCCTCTTGGTAAAAACTAGGAGAGGTAATGCAGGAGTTGGATGAGTTGAGTGGTGGTTTGTTCCTTTGATTGGTGGTTTGTTTCATATTCAGGGAAAAAAATGGAGTAAGTACATTCATCCAATCAGGACACTTTTCCATGAACCAATCCAACTACAGTAAGAAAAGGAAAAAAGAAAAATGATCTTTCTGTAAAGAAGAATTTCTTGGATATCACACATGGTGTGGTCTTCTATACTCTCTCGGTGGTTGAGCTACGGCTACTTAACTTCAGTTGACAGTGTTCAGCTCCCCCTGTGCTGCTACCTAGCATCGGTACTAGGGGACTGATTGATTGTTCTAGGGATTGAGTTTCGGCTCTCCCAAGATATACGACTATTTACTTATCTGTTTAATAAAACCTTGTTTTATTACTAGGTCACCCGGTTTTCATCTGAAAATGAGTCGACTTGTGGGTTAACACATCCATAGGGTAGCACACCTAATTGCCAGATAGGTATATGCTCATCGGAGGTTAGACTAGGTGACCCGGCTCCCGCTACATCTGTCGTATTATCATATACCTGTGGCCATACGGCCTATGTATACCGCCCCCGCTCCTACCATGTCGTTTTTATGGTAGTACAACGCGTAGATGGTGTACGGGTATGTACGTGGCATATATATGGTGTATGAACGGCGGCGAAACCCAACAATTCGTCCAAAAACGAAGGTAAAAATTGGTTATATTAAAGTATATAATAATACAAAAACAGGAATACTGTGTTTGTACGGGATAAATACTACGGCATCGATTCATTCGATCGTCAATTTTACTGCGTATTTATCACGTACAGCCACAGTAAACCTGTTTCCATATATTATCCTACCCCTAATAAAAAACCGCCATAGACTTAACATAGGGAAATTTTATGTGGCAGGCCATGACATAAAGTGTTTTTTATGCCACTAGAGTAATAACAATATTGACCAATCAGAGAGCAGGATGTCAGCTACTATAAAAAAACGTTCTGTTGGTCATTGACTCAATATTTATCTTTTAGTAAAAGGCAAAAGCATAGACGAGGTAGGATAAATACGAAACCGAACTCGAGTTAGACTTGTCAATGTCTATGCCGCTCTGGTCAGGTCTGCTCCTCACTACACTCGGCTACGCCTCGTGTAGTAATACGCGACCTTCCTGTTGTGGCATAAACATTGTCAAGTCTAACTCTCGTTCGGTTTCTACTAAGTACTAAGTCTTAAATATGAGTTAACAATCAAAATGTTACCAAACAGACTTGACTTGAAGCCATTTTTCTCTAAAAAGGAGGAATACTGATGTTGTATTGGGCATAGAAGAATGTGAATATGTATGAGAGGCATGTTGTTGGTCCCTTAGTATCAGGGATAACTTAGAATACAAAATAATTGTCAATGCATACCAGAAACAATTGCAGAAAGAACTACATGCCTGATATCAATTCTTGAAAGGATAGTGAGAGTCTGTCGAACAGCAAGTTTTATCCCCTGGAATTTCGCATGACACCACTAGGATTAGGCTACCTCTTCGAAGTGGAAGATACCAGCCAACTGATAGCGAAATGATCATTTTTATTGATTTATAACCAGCAGATCTAACGGAAACGACATGGGACCTTTAACTCACTAATCACTAATCTGTAAATACGCACCGCTTCGACATATAACGTTAAAATACCGTACAGAACACTCCTCCGTACGGCAAAATACTGAACACTGTTCTGTACGTATTGAATAAAACATTAGTTGTTAAGCCAAATAAAGTCAATTAGTTTTTATCAACTTCGGGTATATAACATATAACATTTAACGACCTACTACGCTTGTACAAACTGTAAATTACCATCTCGTTTTGTAGCTTGTGTAGCATGGTCAGGCCGTTCTATAGATATAAGTACTTACTTCATACTTGCGCCTGAGTTTCGGGAGAAAGATGTTGGGATAAACCTCATCACACGCAACATCAGCTGATCCGGGACATCTACACCGGATGCACATGTGAATGTGTCGGTTATACAGGAACTTCATGATCCACTTCCGGGTCAACGTATCACACTCCAATAGCTTCTAATATCCGATGTTCAAATAACGTTAAAGAGATGAATTCTAGGATAAATTTCACTCAGAGCATCCTGAAGTGTTTCAAATAGAAGGAGAACTTTCTGGGTGCTCTCAGGCACTGCTTGTACCTGCATGTGAGCAACTGGTGGTATACAGAGCCGCTCTGGGACCAGCGCCGGTTTGGGTGGGAGGGGAGACAGGTCAAGCTTGGTGAATGATTGATTATGACGTCACGTACACGTGCCTTCTTCTTCACCAGGCTGGATCACGTGACCATGATGTACTCAAACATTCAGTGATGGATGAAAGGTTCATTCGAACTCCCACTCTGAGTCTGTTTACAGCACTTTACTCACGGCTAGAACTTCTACCTTGTCCTTTGATGTTTTAAAGGCCCATTAAGTTGATTAAATATACTTTAATTAAGTAACAAACACTTTAATCACAATTGTTGGCTTCCTACATCATGAGTTATAAGTTAATCATGAGGTGTTCTTCAGGAACATATTCTAAACATACTTCATGGATACGTTTAAAAAAAAAAATTATCCATCTGTAAAGAATCTTTGATGTGTTGCTCTGGCGTTTCCATTCACATGGCAGTGGTAAATATTTTTGTAATACAAATTTAATTTGCGTCTCTTTCACCACCTCTTAGTTATTGATGCTGACACCAGGAGGTGCTCTTGTAGCTCAGAGTGCCCCGACTCCCGGCAGACAGGAGTCGCTCACACTGTCATGGGTCAGTAGGCACAGCTAAGCGGACCGTCCACCTGCCAACTCCCGGGTGCAAACAAATAACTGCTAATGTCTACTACAAGCAGACTGACTCCAGCATTGGTCTGTGTAGTGCAGATAACAAGCAGCTTTATTAAGCGCTGATTCCACTAAGCGGAAATTTTATTTTTCTTAAGGATTTTATTTACCCTGGAGTTGAGGTTAGGTGACTAGGACCTATCTTCCACCTCCTCCAGCTATCAAAGTTCAGTGTGCTCAGATAACCAGCTAGTGGGTTGACAGATTCGAGCATATTCATGTCTATCATATAAGCATAGCTGTTGGTGGAAGTGCCCACTTTTTTTCTGGTAATTTCAGGCGCTAATATGACTTATCGCGTGAGTACATTCACCATATAAGGGTATTCTTTGATATATTCCAAAGCAACCAGAAACTTCCCGATAAAGCCTTAGTCTTGTGGAAGCAGTATTTTACAATCCACCACACCAAAGGTGTACAGTGTGACTAATCAATATTCAGATGAAAAGCGGTGTTTTCAACGTGATATGGCCGTAGACTGACTAATAAATATTGATGTACGTAGCACCACTTCAAATGGAAATACACCATTTATTAATCATTGGTGTGTGGATCGTTTATGGGAAAATGTATATCCTTTTATTGTATAAATCGATGAGGTTCAGTCATGCATTTTGCTCTGTCAGTGATTGCATATGCATGTTATTCACCTGATTGAGCAGCGGTGTTATCTTGATACAAGTAGAGTAACATCCAAACCACAGGTGTCAGAAATTGAGTTCATGAGAAATGATCTGCCAGTAGTTTGTCAAACTCATATACTTTAGTTTGAAACAAGCTCAAGATAATAGGTATACGTTTATTTGTTTTGAGGAGAATTAATCATGATGCAGGGACCCGTTTGGGAAAATGTGAAATTTCTATAAATGAAAATATAAGAAGCATTCAAAAAGTGTTATTTTTAATCATTACAACAAAAGATAACACAATTTCATGCCAACCTTTCTGCAAAGCACTTACAAAACAACCGGTCGTGTTGCATTATAAATGACTTCCCACGTGTTAAAAGGGAGCCGCCCCCGTAGTGTAAACTAGTTTTAAGACAGGATACCAAGAAGAATTTTGGATTACATGAATGCCGCTAGGTGCGTGGTGAGGTGGGGCACAGGCATGGCATGACATATTGAAAATCTCATTGTTGCTCCGGAAGTTCCCCACCCATACTCCCCACAGTGTCGTCATGGAAGAGTGCTCAGTAGAAATCCGACATGCTTCAGTGAACAAAGAGTTAGGGGCAGGCGGAAAGTGCCGGTGCCAGACATGGTTTTAGTGATTCTGGGATATGGCTCTCTGTCGTGCCGCATGAAGATCCACCGTGTTCTACTGTTTACTGGTTTAATTTTTACTACGCTTTATCCTTGACGACTACGTACATGGTATGGTATATACATTACCATACGCCCATACCAGGAGAATCTTAAAAACCGGATACAATTACAGGAAACACCCATGATGTATTCAGGAAAGGGTTCTTATAAATCAATATATTTATTATTGATGCTATTCACTTATATTAATTATGTAAATGGTGCATTTGACCCATAATGTTCTGAAGTTATGTTACATCTCCTTGTGAACAAACTGTAAACAGCATGTATTATGGACACGTTAAAGGCAGGTTATGAGAGGGCAAGGACATTGGTGGGAATTCAGGGTTGTACCCATCGTTAGTTATATAAAGGTAGTTAGAAAAAGATAGATTGCAATTTTTAGCATCCTACTTTTATCAATATTGGATATTTTCCATAATTTAATTGGAAGTTTGAACATAAAGTTGGCATAAACAACACGTTTATTCTCTTACTATGGATATAAGAACTATCGTTTATGAAACTGTCCCTCTAAATCCGACACGACCAACCCTTGCAACCCCCTCAAATGAAGTCCTTCAATCCATATAGACCACTGCTAAGCATTTTGAACAGCAACACTATATTTACTACTTTTCCTGTATAGCAACGGCGCGACGGCTGGTAGGTGGTTCTATATTTATTAAATACCGAAATTTTGATAAAAACCTACCATAAATTGGCATAGAAACCATGTCGAATTGAAAGTATACACTCTGCCGATGTATTAAAGTGTTCCATATAATAGTGTACGGAACATGGTACAGTACAGAATTTATACTGTCTAGAGAGCAGAAGTACTACTTCTAGGAGCAAATGGTATGTTCATCATTGATGAATGAGTGTGCAATTATGAATGAATAACAATAAAAGGTTTTGGTTACATTTAGTCTATGGATAATTTTCTGTAACCTACTTGCACCCATTCACCTTGCCATTTCTGCAATGGCCTGAGTCTAGGATCCAAACACATCAGGCACCATTCGGGCAATGAGGTATTTCGGTCTCTAGTGATTGGTCATGTTCAGCTGGGCATGCCTCTGAGACCCTGAGACACTGGCACCCTGTTCCTTTCCCACTATCACAGTTTTGTGGCACGCAGATAGTGAAGGGATCTTTATGCAATGTATTTAATGCGGCAAGCACGCTCTTAAAAGTACTGCACGGGTATATCATAAACATAGGTTTTAGTAGGTGAAAACATCTATCTTGGATGAGTGCTATTATGCCCCCACTGCACTGTGAAACCACACCAGGGATCACGCCGCATGAAATACTAGAAGGTATGGTATGAAATACTAGAAGCCATTACAAAATGGCGCAAGTGTGAAATAGGTTAATAAGAGCAGCCGGCCATGACTTCCGTAGATCAAGTTGAATAAACGTTTAAACATTGCAAAACAAGTCAGAGTCAACATGCAGGGGAACTGTATACTACTATACATTTTCATATGCAAGTAGCCAAAATGGATGAGGAAATAAAAAAGAATATAAACATCCTTCTATCAACTCCATATTTGTGGATTAGAATTAATGAGGTAAATAAATAAGCAGATCGATGGTTGAAGTGGTGTCGCATATTCTCGGCCTAACCGGCAGGAGTTAAGCACATTTAGCCTGGTGTGTCTGTGGTACTGTCTTATTGATGGGTCGGGTGTACCGTGGAGAGGGTGCGGGCAGGCAGGTTGGACTGAGTTAATTCTGAAGGTGAGGCGATCAGCTCATCAATGTAAAATGGCTGTTTGGAAGGCCTGCAACGTATCCCGACATGCCACGTTGGTCTTTACAAGACAATGGGTAATTCAATGAAATGTGTTTAACTTATTGGGCCCGAGTAGAAGAACGGCAATATTGCCGAACCCGGTGTAAAATGTGTAATGCATTCCCTGAATAAAAATCTATCAAAAAAATAATAATTGGGACCACCTCTCGTACCGCGTTTCTTTCGATGAATATATCATACGAGCTCATTCTTATTGAATGAAACAAGGTATAAGAGGTCGTCCCAATAAGGTTAATTTCACTTGTATTACATACCTATAAACATCACTCGCCGAGCAGAGTAGAGAAGTTGAAGTGCCCTTTCCTTTCACCCTTCTTTCCCTTTTTTCACGACACAACATTATGCAATGAGCTAAAGTGCAGTAAATCATATTTAGCTGAATTGAACACAGAATAAGATATACAATCCTTAATACTGGTTTTCCTACTGTGTTTCGATGCATGATTATTTCTATCATTCCTGTCATACATGATTATATATTCAATGAGTAAATAATTCAGAGTGGCAAGTGAGCTGCAGATATACACACAACATTGACCGGTTTGAGATAGAAGCGGCCGTATGTTCTGAGGAGTTGATGCGTAGTAATATCCGAACGCATGCGAGGATATTGCGCAGTTAACTCTGAGGAGCATACAACCCCTTTTATCTGCAACAGTCTTATTTTGTATTCATTATCCATCTTTTCCGGACAAGTGGGGTTCTGATATTAGTTCATTTATTAGGTACGCACTATTTTGGAGTACTCACTATTTTTTCTGTATGTTTTGATATTAGTTCATTTAGGTAAGCACTATTTTGTAGTACTCAATATTTTTCTGTAGGGTCTCTTTATCGCGACCGTAGCATACAACATATATCATATGCTCTGGGTATGTAGATACATGCTCCCCTTGTGTTTTCTATGGACACTTTGTATTAGTTGGGTTATAAAGAGTTTATCTCTTCTGAGCAGGGGACCATTCCATCTAACCCTAATGAAATTATTTACAATTAAAATCTGTGCTTAATCTGGGCTCTCATAACTCATGTAGAACAAAATTGCCTGGTCCGAGATTGATGTTCATGGACAAGGCCAGGAACTGAGTGGAGATAGAGGTGGCAGCTAATCTATAATCACAATGGAGCTTGACCAAATTTGGTGCCAGATGGCGCCACTGTATAGAATGTGCGAGCTTCGGTCCTTCAATGGTTTCTGACTGCCTTTAATCTCCTCGTGCAGTCTTGTAGTCGACACATATGGGCGGCTCCAAAGGGCAGGGCATTTTGGATGAACGATTTTATACTCAGAGCATATGCCGTGTTACTACGTTTTCCTAAGATTTCAAGTTATGGTGTCGTGACATAAACACTCATATGGCACATTCACTATGTAGCCATCAATATAGGAAGATGCCGATATTGTACAACGCATAGCGGACCTGTAAATAATCCCGCTGTTGTCATTATCATCTCAACCATCATCATCCTGTAAACACTTGTAATTTTGTACTACAAATGTTGTATCTAAATGTTGTATATGAAGCTGGTGTATCGACCCAGTTACAATGGAAAATCTGCTAAAAGCAGAGCTGTATGCAGCTTTATGATAAATAATAATGATTTAAAATAACTTGAGTTTTACAATGACTTAATTCAGAATTATTGTTCTTGATTACTTTCACCAATAGACTCAAATGAGCAGATCAGCTGAACATGTGACGCCCAAAGATTACGTCTTCTATCTGTACCAACCAGCTCCTGAGAAACTCAGAGCAGCACCATAAAGGTGCAGCCTCTAGTTTCTTAAGACTGTGATTTACCTGGGTAATTCTAAATCCACATATATGTAAAATGCCTCTTCGTCTATTGTTCCGCAATCATATTCTCCTTCATCTAAAATTGTATCCGGATTGTGTAACTCGATTTGTCTCACTACCAGAGCACACTTTTCTAGCTAGATGGATACCCATAGCCAGAGATGATTCATATGCCTACGTTGCCGATGATACCAAGGATACCGGTGTATTGAGTGTTGTTCACCTCAAATACTTGTTGATAGCACTGGGGCCATGGAGACCCAGGGATGGTGTGGGTCAACTGTATTCAACACTTATGGACAGCCTTAGGGACAGCTTAGACTGTTTTAGCGAATAGGCTTTAACATTATTTAAACGATAACCCTTGTACGAGGTACATAAAAGGGTCTTCATGTAAGATCCCAGATTAGTAAACTGACCTCTGGTACGTTGCAGTCAAGTCAACACTCAATGGATTGTTAGTGCAGATGTCTCAGTTCATTGATCGTCAAGAAAAATGGTCATCAAAAACACCCACAAAATAAACCTGCACGTATTTCCTAATGTTCAAATTACTAATACATATCCCTGTATATAATTAACCACCCATGATATTGTGCATGATAAAACGTTTCCGGGATATCTTGCATTTATGGTGCAACATAAATAAAAAAGAATATCTATAGAATTAACCCAGAATACAATTCTTCTTTTATTTCAGTCTTTCAAATTCGGACTACTGTCCGTTCTTCCATTCGATGTTGTCAGAAGATATTGCGCCATATTTCTTATCATTTACAGAATCTTTGGCATGTTAGCAGTAGATAGAGGGGAAGTAGTGGCTATAGAAATATTTATCAACTTATTCTTTAAAAAGCTGAAGGTTCATGCTGTTAGTCCATTATAGAGAGGAGAGCTGCCTCTCTGCCTGCTATTGAGTCACTTATGGTTTCACTTTGTGGAGATAGCTGCCTCCCGACCTGCTGTCTAGACCTGCTTTGGTTCCTGGTATAGATAAAATTCTACATAACATAGCACTATTGTACCGTCCTTCGGACAATGTCCTTTTGTTGAGTCAGTTGATCTCTTGTATATCAGTTGTTCTCTTGTTCCCAGTTAATGTTACCTATTTTTAGAAATTACGCCGAACACGGTTCAACATACCTTCAATCGCATAAATTCAAACTACCTCTCGGCCTGTTTTCTTGTGGATACTACAATATGGCCTCCTTAAAGCGAGGCTGGGTGGGTTGTTTTCGTGTGTAACTAGATAGAGCATCCCATATTCTAGTCCCTCCACAAGGCAGAAAAGAAATTATAAAAGATATTCGGGGAAGATGTCATATTTTGTGTCCTCCCTTCATCCCCGCAGAGCTCCTTGTTTCAAAAATCTAATTCATAGAAATTCAATACTGACTTTTAATAATAATACATTAATTAAACTAACGATTAAGTTCGAATTACAAGAAATACCCCAAAGACAAATTTGATATCAGAACTTTTGAAGGCCACCTGCGATTATAAGGTAAATATTCATCTATGCCCTGCATTCGTAAACGGCATGTAATCAGAATGGATGAGTTTCTATCTAGAAGGCCTGAACCCACTGATCTCCAACATACTCCGACATGGCTACAAAACAAGATTCATGCATTGTAGTAGTATAGGGAGGTAGAAAAATACTGTGTCGTAGTGTGTCAGAGTACGATACTAAATTCCCGCATTGCAGCGGTGTCGAAAGGTTAGGAACCCTCTGTCGTAGTGTGTCGGGAGCGTGTCAGAATGCTTGTCGTGGTGTGTCAGAGGCTCAATGGGTTCAGGCCTCTAGACTACAGAAAAATATAAACGAGGGAAGAATACTACTCACCACTTCGCCCGGCATCACCGAATAGAACCAATCCCAGAAGTGGCGTTCCGACCGGAAACCCTCCATGATCTTCCGGCATTCTGGGCACGTGATGCCGCTCCCCACAACGCCATCTAGCGACGACGTGGGCACCGTTTCTTCCTGCTGCTTCCGCTTGATCCTGCGACGCATGTGCATCGCCATGTACTTCATTTGGAACGGGTTAGCAAATGTATCCAGGTAGGCGTCTGACGTCACATCCGGTGCGCTCGCCCGCCTCATGTCCACCATGTTGTGAGATTCACTGTCTGACGTCCAACCGGAAGTTGACGACGATGCGGCGGAAGCGGGTCTGCCGGGCGTCGGCGCGCGGCAGCTGAAGGCCGACGCCAGGAGGAGCGACGATCGCGCGTCGTCGGCCACCACGTGGCGCTTATTAGGCGATAATTGACCGACAAAGGCTTCCATATCCGGTGAATGCCGCACCTGCGCAATGGGCAGGAGCATGGACGGCGTGGGGCACATCCGGAAGAGCTTCCCCTTCCTAGAGGAAGTGTGACTGGTGTACTCGGGACTGGAGGCATCCATCTTGAAATTTGCAGTCACGTGGGACAGTTCTCTGACGTCATGCGTCGAGCTCACAAATGACGACGACGAGACGCCGAAACTCACACCGGAAGTGGGTCTCCTTCTCTTTCCGGTGACGCATGAGTCTGACTTGGCTGACCTTAAGCGGGTACGTTCAAAATGACCGTTTTGACCTTGGTTATCTGCAGTAAGGTCAGGCTGTGAGATGTAGACGCCCCTCGTGGTTATATCGGTTCGCTGGTCATCGGCCTCCACATTGGCCCAGGCTACAGCACCGATCTGCCGGCTGTAACTGCTCTGCTGGTAGCCGGGCGGTGCCGACTTGACCCTAGGCCGCCTGCTGGCTGCAGATTGTCTGACAAAAACATCGTGGTTCGGTAAATTCAACGTCACGTTGTTTCTCCCAGACGACATCCAGGCCGGGTAAGTTAGCCGGCCAGATTTGGCGGGAAACTGGGCTGGAGCTGGCATGTCTGCGGCGTATCCGTAGGTGCCAAGTGGATGTATATATATGTATACAAAATCACTTATATTCTTCGTGTCTATACAAATCCGTTATATAGACGGTGCATGGAGGGCAATATCGTGGCGAGAAATCCGGCATTGGCGGAGGTTAATCATGGGTTAACAATCTCCTTTGGCGGACAGACCTTTTAATGGTATTATGTTCGGTACACATTGGCTGAAGTTACCGGATGTTTGAAACATGTAACAAGATACTGTATATTAAACAGGCTCGAATTGAACTGAAGGAGGTGGTTTTATGAGCTTTAACCGGAGGTTATTAAACGCCTGAATATTGCGAAAGAAAAGTAACTTCAAGTTTGTGAGGAAGGACCAGTCAAGGTAAATAGGGACTACTTGTATATAGGGAAGGTAATACCAGGAAAGATACCACGTTGAAGTATCAGGATGGGTAACTAATATCTGCAAAGTGTGGAGAGGGGGGAGAGCATGTGAATCTGTGGAAAGAGGAGCGCCAAGAGATTTTGGAGGCGAGGACACAGGAAGAAAACTTTCAAAGGGCATCCATGTCGATTATCAATTGTTGTATGAAGGAGATCTTAATAATCTTTGGGGGAACGTCAAATCATGGACGTAAATTTATAATCCATGATGCGGCAGAGCTGAGGACAGACTTTCCTCCACGTACGGGTATTCCGGTTTCTCAGGTTTCCCAGATTCTGGACGGGTTTTTTCCGTTAGTGGATGAAGTGCAATATTGATGTCCACATTACTGGCCCTCTGAGCTTGTATAACCAAGGGTTGTTTCCAGCCTCATCTTTCGTATCGTAGAACTTGTGCAAACTGTAAAAAATAGAAGATACTCTTCAATAATGTCGTCTTGATTTCAAAGATTAAAAAGCGCGTTCAAATCCCTGTAAATATATAATGGCTTAGAAATATGGCTTATACAAAGTAAATAACACTAACCTCATTTACAAAAAAAAACCGCGAGGGATTCTGGTGGAGGGATTTTGAATAAACCTAACTTAGCAGTACTTAATAATACAAAGACTTTCCAAAACGTTGGCTGAAACAAATGAACAAAAAAGCGCCATCGCCTTATACAGCGCCATTCTTGTATGTTCATAAATTCTTTCATTAAGATATCTATAAATAAATTCTACTACAAACCAGCATAGTCTTACATAGAAATGTCTACTGTACCTGTCGAAGGAATACATACTAGGTGCTCTTATTTAAAGTACTTCTAATCCACAGACCAGTGCAACCTCTCCATGGTACTTCAGGTAATGTTCTTTTGCAAGATTTTAGGATTCAAGATAGTATATTCTAGCCATTTAAACCAATCAAATAGAATTTAAGTACCACTCCTTACAAAGATTAATTAAATTAAACGAAACGTTGAGTCTTTTATGAATCACTCAATCAATCATTTCATTGATCCTACTCTAACTCATCTTCTTATGAATAAACGTTTTTAAATCTAATTTGGTTTTGTGTGGCAAACATTTATCATACTAGTATTTAAGTTCTTTTTAATGACACAAACGATTCTTTTCTTTAAATTGAAATTGTTTGAGAAGAGAATATTGACATATTACTTGTGTAAAATCAATTGAGATATATTAGGTAATAATTCATCATACCAATTTACAGAACGTTTAGATCATTAAGAGTCCTGGATACTGGGTTATTGAATGTTATCATACATAGTGCCTACTCCGTAAGAGCTAATGCTAAGCGGTCAGATGTGACAAACCCCTACACCCCCACCAGTCCCCATTAGGCTGGCCGTGTCTATAGACTCTTCATGTAACTGAGGGGGATTATTGATGTTACCAGTGTTACTACTGAGTAACGGGTTCCACAGGCCCATTAACCTGTCCCTGCTACGTGCCTTTTTGTGACAATATTTGGCAGTGATAGACCACGACATTAAACACTCCTTTCTCGTCTATTGGTACCAGTAAATATTTACGCCACATACAGGAATGATGTGGAACATTTGTAGCTCCTATGGCTCAATGCTTTGACCACCGTTTCTGCGGAATTGACTTCTGACAGATAATACGTTTGGGGACTTATATTTGGATACCGTTGGATCACTGCCAATGGTTAACAAATGTAGAAATGAGACAATAGACATAATCACATTGGTTGAAAAATCATTCAAATCAGATGGCCAGAGGAAATTGCCACATACGTGGCTTTTTGATATATATCTTGCATCAGGTCTGCAAATAATTTAGTTGTTTCCCCTTTTAGTAAAGGTACATCATACTGTAAAGTGTAGGGGCCTAGACTAGCTAGGTGTGAGGTACTACTATGAGTCAAGAACTTAACTGATTTTATGTATAGACAGAAGGTGGCATCTTGTAGTAGGTTGAGCTTGTAAGCTCTGCGCTGTGATTGGCTGTTGGACCAACAGCCAATGAGGGTGACCAGTCTCGTTCTGGTCTGTCGCACATGCCAGGAGGGCCCTCATGTCACATGACAACTCCGGTGTCCTGTTAGCATACCCTACCCCTATGTGGGCAAACCAGAAACTAGAGCAAGTGATAATGAGGGTAAACATGCCATTCACTTCATGGCTGCTGTACGGGAATCATCTAAACAGGGAGGAGCTGCTACAAAATGGTGACTGTCTTAATGCAGTCATTTTGGTACTAATAAGTGTGGGTGATTTAGATGACTAATCTCTTCGCATAGAAACCAATATGATTGATCACGAAAGGGATGTAGAGACCGGAACTTAATAGTTTGTCCAATCGATATTTATTTCCTATAGATTGCACATACATTCATTCGCATAAAAATCAATAGATTCCCTACTCTTTGGTTTTAGTTACATGGTGTCTCAGTTCTGTCCCATGAAACATTAAAGAAAGATGGGTTATCTTTTGATATCCAGACCACGAAGATGCAACCTATTCTTAACGTTAACCATATCAACATCCACCATAGTGACGATATATAAAGCAGACAGGAAGACTTACATATGGCAATAGAAAACTACAAAAAGTATCAAAATATTTCAGGTCAGGAACACTCGATCAATGAAGACGTGTACTTAGTAAAAAGAATATCAGGAGTCACTTTTCAAAGAAATCTTTCAATGCACCTTACTGTAAATCTATATCATCTTTAGTTTTCGAAACATTCGCGTATCTCTTTTACCATCCAGTGCCACTATGCTTACGTGCACTATCGGAGCCCATAGAGCTGCGGTTTCAGCTGATATCACCTGCTATTATATAATGTACCTGAATTAGTAAGTAAATCCAACGTAGTAAGCCATAGTGTACTCCAAATGCTCTAGGATTACAAACGAATCCGTGTCAGTCAAGAGTTCAAGGGTTCTAAGCATAAAGCCAGAAAAATTGGGATAAACTCTCTACTTTCATAAGGTTTAAAGGCCAGTCTTCTATATAATGCCCTGAAATTACTTTGCATGCTACTGTAGTAGAATGTCATCATAACGAGAATGTAGTACTATAGTGCTGTAACTCAAGATTTCGCAAGATGAAGATGTACTTCATGGAAAAGGGATGCCACATGAGAGTGTTTGTAGATGTTGTTCCTTTATCATCCGTGCAATGGAAATGTGACTCCCAGTGATCTTTGCCTTTTTCTCGCTTGGTGCGTCCCTGGCTTTATACCTGCGACACACCGAGCGAGTCAAGGCGGCGATCTCTGGAATCGCCAATACAAATTGACATAATGTGAGATATTATTTCACAGTAATATCTCCCACCAACAATTCAACATTTCGGAAACAATAATCAGATGAAATATGAAATAATAGCACACTTATACGTGCCATTTTGTGTTGGCGGTTCCGGAAATCGCTGCATTTCCGTCTAATAGAACCACCGACCGGCTTTTATAGAGAGTGCATATAATCAGTTGCCTTTTCGTCGGCAGGTGGAAACGCCACATTAAGTGGGATTCACACAATGGCGTTCATGTACCTCACATAGTGTTTGTCTGAGACAGATCCTGCTAAGATTCTGTATTCGAACACAATTTCCTCATCTAAATTGTAGGGTTCCATTTGCCTGAAACATGTTTTTCCCCTGCAACTGTTGGTGACATTTACCCCTAAAAAGGAACAGAATCTCATGGAAATATAAAACCTGTGAGGTACGTGAATCCCACCGTGTGAATTTCACTTCAAAAGGAACAGAATCTCAGGAGATTTTGAACCCTGTGAGGTACATGAATCCCACCGTGTGAATTCCACTTCAAAAGGATCAGAGTCTCAGGAGATTTTGAACCCTGTGGGGTACATGAATCCCACCGTGTGAATTCCACTTCAAAAGGAACAGAATCTCAGGAGATCTTGAACCCCGTGAGGTACATGAATCCCACCCTGTGAATTCCACTCTAAAAGGAACAGAATCTCAGGAGATTCCAACCCTGTGAGGTATATGAATCCCACCGTGTGAATTCCACTTTAAAGGAAAAAACTCCAGTGCCCATTCTGGTACCATGCTTGGACCTCCCAGTCAGGGAGGGACTGTTCCGACGTTATGCTGGAGACACACCAAGCGAGTAACGCGGAGATTTCCGTAATCGCTAACGCAAAATGGCGTATATGTGAGCTATTATTTCATATTTGACCTAATTATTGCGTCAGAGATGCTAAATCATTGGTGGGAGATACTACTATGAAATAATATCGCACATACGCGCAAATTTTTGTTGACGATTCTGGCGATCGCTGCCGTCACTCGCTTGGTGTGTCCCCGGCATCAGCCAGTCGCTGTCGGGCAATACGTCACGTGTCAGTCAACACTTGGTGCTGTGTGATAAGCAGTTATGACACCTGACAACCTCACACCCGCGTGTGACAAATCAGCGGTCAACACTCAGGCAATCACAGCGGCATGCCCTGAGCTCCCTCCACAAGGCGATCTCTTTTTTGATTAGGATCAATTTATTCACCATCCACATAATTCATGCTGTTGGCATGATTTCAACGAGTCATACATCTAGATACCTAATCTTCTAACTACTTCCAATATTGGTAGCATTTGACCAACAATGATGTAAGCAAAGTTTTTATATTCATGATGGGAGTTGTGCATTCTAACCAGGTTGATTTCCAAATGACCTACAGTTACCGAATAATAGTTAGCAATGGTTCAGGAAATTTCTTCCATCCTAATGCTATATCTCTTGCTGAACTGCTTCCTTTATCTTATATCGTATCTGTAATATTTCATTCATACGTGCCTACATAGGTATACATTATTGTATTAAATTGCAATACTTCGGTTGCCATCACGGCCAAGTTACGGAGTTGGACCTGTAATGAAGAATCTAATACTTGGAATTACAGAAAATAATTCACTGGAAAATTCTATCTGACTATAAACATTATCATAATATCCTATCCTTGCCCTGCATGATGTAAGTATAGTTTAACTAACCATTAATAAAGAGGACCCAATCAAAATTCTGAATTTATCAGCGTGGAAAAGCGCGAGTTTTATTGGCGAATCGTCCTGTTTAGACTGCTTGGAATAGCATATACCTTTTACACAGCAATAAATGCTCTCTGAGAATGCCAGGGCCGATTCTGGTGACATGCTTGGCCCAATCGGCCTCGCCATCGATTTGATTAAGCAGAAAGCCTTAACTAGCCTCCAGGTTTGTTCCGGGTGTGTAACCACCAATTGACTTGGTAACCAGGGGCCTGTTTAATAATCTAGAATCGTACATGTAGACTCTTTTCTGTATGCCATAGAGACTCAGGGACGATGTGGGTCAACTTTATTCAACACTTATTGACAGCCTTATGGAACCTAATACTGTCTTAGCGAACAGACTTCAATGTTAACAAACGATAATCCTTGTACGAGTTGCAGAGCATGGGCTTCCTGTAAGATCCTAGATTATTAAACGGGCCAAGTATGTTATTTGAAGCACCCCTCTCATAAGATCTCACACTCTCTAAGTCGTAATCTGTACAAGGTTCTCACTACGCTCTATGGGAGAAGAATTCTTGATGAACTAGGCCTAGAGCCTTGAGAATCCACTGGCACACAGTAATCCCGCTAGGTATTGATGTATGTCTTTAGTACGGGAGGCAGGCCAGTGGATTCTCAAGGCTCTAAGCTACATAGAGCGTAGTGAGAGTACAGAATACGACTCAAAGGGTGTGAGATCTTATGAGAGGGGTGCACCGAAAAGAGTCGGGTACCGCTCGGCGTTTCGATGTTGGTGGAACAGACAGGTAAGTTTTGATTCCATCAGCCGGATACTAATCCCATGGCTTTTATGCCACACCCCAGGTAAATCTAGCGGAGCATTCATCTTTTACGTATATATATGTGCACTTAGATAGAAATCTACCCAATTTTATTATGATAGAATGTCAATATATGAAATGGTTTTCAATGATATCTTCTCATCAGAGATGTTTTCCGATTCAATGAAAAGTATATGACGTTGACGAGAATGTTTGTTTATAGCATATCATGCGACAGAGAATGCCTTGTCGCGTTTGTCATGGGTCAACATCAAGATCTGGAATTAATCCCTCTTGTTTGTCTTAACTTATGTAATCTTGTTATAATGCTTGTGGTTTGTTTTCCTACCAAGCCACCTAATATAACATTTTGGTAGTTATGATAACCATATTAGGTTCAAGGCTGAAGAATTCTGCTGACATGATTAAGTACTTGCTGTAACAGCTTAGTTCTTAATTTAAGAAATGGTCTCTCAAGAGTAAAGTGAAACGTCACAATTTAAAATCACAAGATATGCCTTTTTTTCAAAATATAAAGGATCTAATATATGACAAGGCTACACCTCCTCCACGCTTAATACAATCCAAACATGGAGACCAGTGGGACCCGTTGAGTAAGGTGACCCAGGGACGATGTTGGTCAACTTTGTCAACACTTATGGATGATCTTATGGACAGCTAAGACTGTCTTAGCGAACTAACTTAAACATCATTAAACGATAACTCTTGTATGAGGTACAGAAAATGGTCATCATGTATGAACCTAGATTATTCAACGGGCCCCAGGCCCTGTTAGTGTTGCAAGCTGTGAGAGCATAAGCGTATAATTGTATTACCATTGCTGTGGACTTTAATATTCCCGTTTGGCCTGTACTCAAAGAATTAACATGCTGAGCACACATGGCTGACCTCTGACCTCACCTGACCGTTTTTTCCCAGGACCTCACTGACCTCTGATAACACATTATCTGCTGATCATGATAGCATAAGAAATACATAAGGTCCTATTAAAATATACCACCAATATTTATTTTAAATTTGATCCTAGGGAAAGTCTATCAACCATATCATCGATGTAAAGCATTTATTTCTTAAAGACTCATATATTCTTGCATTTATTATTCTTGATAAAAAGTTGGGCAAATGATCACTTTGTACTTGGGTCATTGGATCTCTCTCTCTCTCTCAAAAGTTGGAGCACCATTGCAGATAGTCATAAATTTACACAGTCCCTGGCAGCCCCAGTTTATAGATGTTTAAGGGTCTCTTTTGTCCACTGTTCCCTGTATGGCTGACTACGATCCGTCACGTCCTTCAAGTTTTGTCTACGGTTCTCTATACAACTGAATGCATTCCCACACGTCCAGTCATGTTGTGTGGCAGTCGCCACATCGAACTATGATTGTCTTTAACTCTCTGGTCATCCGTGGCCACCGGGGCAAATCTTTTTCTTGATTCAAAATTCTTCCCCAGTGACCAAGAGTAACGATCTGTCACGTTTTCCTATCCCGTCCCCCTGCGTTGTGTCACATCCCTTACGTTTGCATCTAAGGTGCTCCACGGAGCCCAGAATCATGGCCGCTGTGGCCGTCGAGACCCAGCGTAAACCTAGCATTAGTTTCCGTTGCATCATCGATCAATCGGTTCTGTGAATGGAGCGTGTGTCATTGGAAGTCGCATCCTGATAATCTCAGGGCCAGGACTTGGTTCCCCCGGAATGGACAGGCCTCAATTTCTCCGATACTTTGTACCTAAGGTCGTGTCGCTTTATGTTTTTCCCAGCACTCCTTTGGAATCCTGACGTGCCATTCACTTTGATCTCTGCACGATATACCCAAAACAGATCGTTTCTCCTGAATAGACATTGGTGTGGAAGGTCTGAGATCATAAATATTTTATTGCGGACAGGTGTCAAATCAGGAACATCCTACGTGCATGCAAGCTGTCTGTTTACCATCACTCACATAGGTCGTAGGGTATCACGGATAATTGAATAGATCACAGACGTACACTTACCTTTGTAGACGTGACTTTTTAAAATATATTGTCTTGATTCATGATAAAGGACAAGATAGTGTATTCGTCCGGGAAAGTTCTTCCATATTGAGTGACAACACAAGACGAATAAAGTATTCAATACACATACATATGATACAAAAGTGTGCTGTCCTTTAAGACGTTTCCCAGTCGATAACTGGCATATTGCATACTGTTGCCTAGATATAACAACCGTAAATAACTCATAAAACCATAGAAAACCTTATCTACTGAGCAGTTTAAATATCCGTTCTACTACGTATCATAAATGCCATGTTTTAATTGGGTTTTTCATTCCACGAGTCTAACTTTGAATATAGTCCTCCGTAGGCCTAATTCTCGGAAGACCGACACGTGACTTTGTTCGTCACACTGTGTTTGGTATCAATAAAGTAGTTCCGGTATGATGTGGGTAAGTAGGTGAAGCAGTGGTTTGCTGAAATTGGGTGATCTCATGCACATACATAAATGTTGCCGATTTTTATACTCTATACTATCATACAACATTGAAATCTCGTAATACTATCTCAGGGCCATGTCGCCTCGCCGCCTACTAAAGTTATCAGAACGACAATGGGATCATAATGTGACCCTACTGTAGGAGAGGATTATTTGACCAGGTTTATCGGGCATAAATCTCTTTCATGATCGCATTGGTAGACAGTTTATCACCCATATCCCATTGCTTTATCAATATGGAGTGGATCACTGTTAAGTATTAACATGGATGATTCAAACTCATATATTTCAGCTTCAAGATATATTTATGTCCTCTCTAGCCAACACAAGGGCACTTCACTATGAAGAAATACACCTGACATTGTCAATAGTCTAAAATGAATAAATGCCAAATCACATAAAGAAAGAAGTTCAATGACATACTCCATATTTATCATAAAGTATTTATATGAAACTTTAAATGATGCATGTTTAAATTCTAATCATTTCCATCTATTGAGAAATCAGTTGATCCCTAATATTGGTTACTTGATAAACAGTAAATAGGTACATTTGCCAGCAAGGATACCACAAAAAAGTGCAAATACTCACACGTATCCGATAGTAGATAAAAACTGTCCATTAAAAACTTTTAAAAAACTGCATGGGAGCTATTCAGTTGGTGCATTGCTTGAAATAATGACGCTCCTAAGCTCTATCCATGTTGCACCTGCCGCCTGTGGTTTACTGATCGTAATCTCTGAGATCTAACATGTCTTTAATCCCTGCAGGGAATGCTCACATCTAAGGCGGCTGATAGTCCCTGTCGCCGACCGACAATCCAGGGGGCTGTTTAATAAAGTTCGTTCGTTTTTGGTACTGGTGCTGGACGATACGATAATTCCAAAGATAAACGACATCCTGTTTTCCATTCGGTGTTGTATGACAAAAGAGAAGATATTTTATAAATGAACGTATTTGTATACGACACCTTCTAAGACCTTTAGGTTACTCTTAGCATCAAAACCTCTTATGCTTACAACACATTATCTCATTCAACACTATGGCCCAACAGGCAATTCTAAGATACGTTTATGTTGTTCGTAGTTTATTCAACGGCCCCCAGGGCGGCTTCGGCAATCCCAGGAACGATCCCACGCATGGTGCTCGGTTCTGAGTACTACTGCTCCACCTCTATTATCTTAGCCTGGTCCATAGACTTAACATTAGGAACTCGTACTCAACAGGCTTGCGAGTACGGTAACTCATACCCAACGGGTAATAAACAGATTTATATTTCCAGGCTAAGATAAATTCCGAAACATATTCGTGTTTGGTCTGTGTCCCCGTTTCCTATCTCGTTTGGAGTACTTCGAAAAATTCACTTGGCTATTGCCTCATTCATATTCCTGTACACTCCAAACTCGATTGCGAATGGGGACACAGACCAAACACTCATAAATTTCTTTCTTGATACCACAGATCAGATGATACCGATTTCTCCATCATGCTCTTGCCCAATTGTACAGCTAAAGCATTTCTCTTCATGTTTCCCATATTTATAAATGACAATTTCGCTATTGCTGAACTTATTCATGTTCTCATAGATTCCTCGCAAGGTACTCAGATTCAGTGTATATCCCCTAGTGCCCCTCTAAATAGATGTACATTTATATATCCGTCACTCGCTTATCACACATCTTGTCATTTTCCTTCGATAATTCCCTTCCACCCTCAACGAGATTTTCCCCCTTTATTGTGTCTCGATTCACTCACAAACATATACTCTTCAAATCTATCCTGAACCAGGGCCAACGTTTCTAGATTAGGACCAATGTACTTTATCTGAACTGGCCTTGATTACTCATTTGAATTAATGATAAAGAGACATGTTATGGGCTTGCTATATTGCTATACAGGTACACCGATGAGAATCTAGTCAGAGACCTCAGACTATATGGTTGTTTCAAAATCTTGCACACATCCGGAATGATTTAGACATGAATCAAGATGTTCTAATCCTCTATTTTGTCTATGCCCTATTACCTATCTGAAATATTTTAGATATTAATCAAGAAAATCTTATCTTTTTTTTCCGTCCTTACCCAAGACATTATAGACATAAATCAAGATGTTTCATTCCTTCTCTGCCTCATTACCTATCGTCTCTATAATGCCTAAACTGTCTCAATATGTGTCATAAATCTGTACTAATAAGAACCCGTAATGCACGCACTGGCAGCTATCATGTTGTATCCCCGACCATACAATAAATCACTGCAGGCCATCATTTTCGTCACGCAAGGTTTTAGCTGTGGCTTACCTGGCTCAGACTGATAGACGTCACAGATGGTAATCCAAGAGAGCGGGCATTCCTCCGTGTACCTGACGATCCGCGTCTCCACAGCGCGCAGGTATACACACGCCCTGGTCAGTGAAGCACCTGGCCAGGTGTGCCAGGTGTGAGCGGCGGGAGGAGCGGGCCGCCGACCACCGTCACGGCCCATTGGGCAGTTAACACCCAGCCTGCTGTATTATCGCTCACTGATTGCAGGTCTCATACCTCTGCTAGTTTCCGGCAGGTTTGGGGTCGGTCATTATATATCAATGCTCAAAGGTTGGGAGCATACTAGATTCGTAATACAGATTTTATCCGCTGTGTTTGTTGTTAAAGAATGGTCGCTAACATGCACCAAAAATGGGAGCGGGTGGAAGATAAGTGTTTTTCACCTAACCTTTTTTTCCTCCAGTATAAATAAAAGCTTTTAAAAAAGAGAAAAATAGCATATTCTCATAAAGGATTGTAAGGTTAACGTGGCGTTGAGATCCTTAGAAAATCTAAAGCCTTCACAACCACATCGATAAACAGATAAAGATAAAACATAAAAAATGGTTTCCTTTTAATCCACATTCTTTTGGACAGTAAAAAGCAACGACAAAAAAAGAAAACTTATTTTTTACATAATATTCTCATAAAGGAAACCATTTTTAATGTGTATGACTCCACAGTCAAAGGGCATTTGATAAATGATCCCCGTGGATTTTGGGTTCTGCTTAAAGAAATCAGTTACAGGCCTTTCAGCTGATTGATGATTTGTACCTTTCCAGGGAAAAAAATAGTGATCAAATTTGTTTTTAAAGCACGCCCCTTATGACATACAATGGTCTGGCCGGCTACATAGTGTTATAAGACCGGGGTCGATGTGTTTACAAACAGTCGGTTGACCAGAGGGATTACATGCCTCCAGATCCACGCACACCAGTCTTAACACCGCACCTCCTCCTAAATCTCTATCTCACGCCACCTTCACAATACCACAACTGGATTTAGGATATATATACACCTGAACTTAAAGTTGCAGGTTGATCCCTCCAATAACTATAAAGCTTAAGTTGTATCTCATGGGGCAGTGATAGACATGACGAATCAATGAAGCATGGTCATGTCGTAAGCTTTAAGATATGTTTCTCCCCACAACACTTCTATGGGAGATTATCCCGTATTAAATACCGTTTCGGCAAACCCAAATGAATTTCCATAATGAGAAGGATAGATACTATATTTAGGCCTGGCGCCCACTGAGCTCCAAATCGTCTACGATATGCCTTACGATGTACCTGAAAGCCGATTACAATGAACCCCGATGTTCCTAGTCTACAAGTTTGTTTTTCATATAGATGTTCCTGGTTGTCTAATATTTTTTTGACAGTATGAATTGTATTGCATCTGGAGGTTAAATTGCTATCGTAGTAGGCGGGCGCCGGGCCTTACTTTTCCAGCTGTTATCCATGAAACTCTAAGGGCCAATTAGACTGTTAAGTGTATAGATACATTGAGATACTATAGAGCTTCAGCTGCAATCAAGCTGCTGATTTATATAGATGTAGAATAACCTATGGTTCTATCAAAAAATCATATACAATTTTGTATGATTTAAATAATTATTAAAAGTTTAACCTATGGCTAACTTTGAAAAGATCTCAATCCTAGGAATATCACTCAAGCCCTAAGTTCTACTTCGTCAAAGAAATCTGTTACCATTGGGAAACATTCGCACAGCATGACTGTATGAGTCCACACATCATACAGTTTCATCGTAAAGCACCACAGGAGGTGATACATGAAGTTAAGTACACCAACATGAAAGATCTCAAACTGCGGCGTTAACTCTGAGTTCCCTACCACCCTTGGCAGTAAGATATACATTTCCCTAAATCCGTGGTGCTATATGAATGTTAATACCCGGTTTAGCATTGAGTGTGATCAAGTACTTGTGTTTAAAGACAAACAGTGCCAAGTATAATCTGCTTTGTCGTTAAACCTTTTAATGAAGGAGGTTATAATGCTGAGGTGACTATACTTGATATTGATTCCTTTGGCTAGGATCGAGACACCTAAACTATTTTAGTTTGACGAATGCCAACTCTTCTGAACTAGGGATTTGATTGGGCTGTTGCTACGGCAACCTATCACTAGACACCTCAAGAAAAAATTAAGGCATTGTCTACACCGACCAGAATCGTTCTGGTAGGCACCTGCAAATAAATCAAGACTTTTTTATATTCTAAATTCTTTATTTTACTTGGGACGTCCATCAGCGGTGAGCTGGTTTGATCGAACCTCCCTACATGGAGGATTTTACATATTCTTTTTATAAACAACTGCTGACCATGTTAGACTTGAAATATCCATATATATATATATATATATATATATATATATATATATATATATATATATATATATATATATATATATATATATATATATTATACATGGAGTGAGTAGATGGTTTGTTAAGTTAGTTCTTATTGATATTTAAGCGCAAAAATCGGTTTAGCCATAGCAACAGTATGCAGCTTAGAAAAAAACTGACATGCCTGAAATGCCCGTAAATGACCACTGAAACCCCATTCTTTTTAAAACAAATTTGTATTCAGATGTGTTTATTTAGATACATCAAGCATGTGTACTCTCATCAGCGAGTCGATCTTGAGTACAACATACAGCATAGAAAGAAAAAGAAATAGAAATCATACAAGATACAATACACAACTCAACAAAAATTATGTACAATAAACATACAGGACAATACGAAATAGCTACATATACACAACTATTCTACCATCGTGATTGTGCCTTTCACTTATTCATTTTTCAAGAGAAAATCTTTCACATTAAACATGACATTGGAGTGTGAATTGCGGAAAAAAAAGAAGAAAAAAAATTGTTGATCACCGACAGCCCGACTCTACTACATGTATTTTCCACCAACTGTGCCCAAATATTCCTGGTGCATCAGGCCAGAACAAACGTTGGCAATGTCTGATATACTAATTCGAGCATTCTATCTTGATCCGTTATTAGCTTTAAGAGCAAATATTATCACCATTTCTATTGGTTTGGGGAGCAATCAGTCACTATATGACCCATAAAGAATGATTAGACAATATATATATATATATATAAGTATATAGCAGCATCGACTGTTGCAATCACGATCAAGTTAGGTTTAATTGTAGTTTGCCTTGTTTAGGCAGTGGGGGTATAGTTTCTTTCGATACTTATGAATTCTTTATGAGATGTTATGTCAGTAGAGTCTGTTTTAAGGGTATTCCATCGATGAGGATGGACATGGCTAACCTATCGATAGCCAAAATATGGCATTTCAGTTTACCAATATTCTATGGTACATTGGAATAGAGAACAAGTTACGGGTGATAAATTTCCAATTCATTTACCTCAGCTAAAGTCTCGGTAAATAACTTTAAGCGTATCAACCTCGCACCATGAAGATTCTTTCACTCAGACCAGTTTCCCTATAATACCTCCTCTAGTCTGTCATCAAACTGTCAGAGTATAACATCGGTCTAGCTACAGATTTTTACATTGATCAGTAACTTCTTTATATTTGGTGTGTAAGGTTAAACCATGTTGGTTTGGAAAAGCACATATATCATGCTTAAGCATAGTTTACGCATAATTCATCTTGGGCTAAACCCACATTGTCGATTGGGGGCGAGATTAGAATCATTTTGCGCCCATGCAAATTGCAATCATGATACATAGAGGTATAAATGCTTAAATGAATATGCTGAGAACCAAGCAGATCCTGCTCATCTGTTTTTCGAGTTGTTACTTCTGATGGTAAAACATTGATACACTTGAGTATGCACAACTTAGCTGTGATCCCAACCTCAGGTATTCGTCGTGGAAATAACCCTGGCAGTTTCTCCAGTTTAAAGCAACCGAAACCCAACCTCCTTTCGTTTTCAGGAGGCCACATACCAAACAATCCACTCAGTTGTACACAAGTCGGGAGAAGCACTCCTATTTGTAGCAGAATAACTCCTTTCTAAGGACTGCCTACAAACATCTCAGGAGTTACATTCCTTGTCACAATAGAAGTGGGCACGGTTGTTTGGGGCATGTTGCTTTAACAATGCTAATTGTATTGGGCTTTGATAAAGCCTGTGACGGCTGACAATTCTATGGTTGATTAATTTCTATTCACATCACTTTGACTTTCCGAAGAATTTCTGCAACTTAGTCACTCTGATTGTTCAAACATAGGTTTTCCATTATGTATGATAAAATATGTTTAAATAAGGTATATTTTGCAAGTAGAAATATAATTCAAATTTACAGCAAAATTAAATTGGCGCAAAGATATATGGGGCCTATAGACATTCTCTCCACACAAGTTTCTTTCATGAAACACTAGTATTCGGATCAAGCACACTTCACAATCGTGGGTTATTTAAACTGGGTTTATGTGTTTCTCTCTAGACATGCGAAGCCACTAGAAAATCACTTTATTTTGTGTGTGCAAACATGCGGTTAGAATAGGGACCAGTCAAGTGTTGGACGTCAGTCAAGTGCTGGGGACCAGTCGAGTTCTGGGGCCCAGTCAAATAGCAGATCTTTCTCTGACGTTATTCACTCTCTGTTCCATTCAAAACTTTTAGTGAAGGAACCGCTATAAATAGAGTAAACATGCGATGTTGACATGCCGACTTTCTCTTGTTCTCACTCGGTGAATGTTAGCCATGAATAGTGACTGCCAATTGACATTTCTCCCTGGATGGTACTAAAAACAGAAAACAATGAGGGGTAATTTTGTTGTGCTCGTCAGACGTGGTATACGTGGAGGTATCATGGCTGAATAAGGTGGCGCACATCGGAATAAGGATGTGCGCAGTGCTTATTGGTCCAACAGATTCACATATAAAGCGCATCCTACATGCAGTGCTGAGCTAGAACACCAGAGCCAGATAAGAGTGGTTATTGTGTGAATTCATGTAACATAGAGTGTTGGATGCTTCTACTCCTGTGGTTGCTTGAGATCTTACGCCACTACGGCGCTGTATAAGAAAGAAACTGATGAGTGTTTGGTCTGTTTCCTCGTTCGCCATTGAGTTTGGAGTGCGCAGTAATATGAACGAAGCGATAGCCGAGTGAATATTCTGAAGCACTCCAAACGAGATGGGGAATGGGGACTTCGACCAAGCACGAAAATATTTCTGATTTTATCTTAGCCTGGAAATATTTATCTGTTTATCACCTGTTGAGAATAAGTTACCGTACTCATAAATTTGAGATGACGTCATATGGATTTGCTAAAAATATTCTGCTACGAATAGTAAAATACACAATACTCCACTTGTTTGGTTGTGCCATAATCATCACTCAGCTTCGCCTCGATGACGATTGTGGCCCATCCAAACTCGTGGAGTATTGTGTATTTATACGATTCTCGATGCAGTTCTATATAAGTGTGTAATTTACATTGTACAGTAAAGTGGATGCCTGGCATTCTAGCTTGAATTCAGTCTGAAGGATATTTCTAGGAACTGAATACAGAGTACTACAATATTGTTGTGTTAGGACCTGGACTCTGAACATCTGTATGCATTTCATCTATATCTTCAAGTATTTTTACTCTTTGGTCAATCAAGTTATGTGAAAGTATTATGGACTGGACATATACAATTAGCTACTGATTATGACTTTCATCATTTATTATTATTCTACTTTGTCATCCATTTGAATAACCTGAACTTATTGCAAACGGAATGAATTGTACTAGGGATTTATTCTTATTTGTACAAGAATCATTGTTGAGGAAACTTTGTTTGTAACAAGTGACTGACATTTAACCACCCTGTGTATATGTTCAATTTAATCACATCACCTTGAGACGTTTTGAAAATGTTATCAAATCATTGGTTGCCCATGGCCTTTGGTCAGGGGTGGTCATTGCCCCCCCTGGTGAAACTACTCTACACTCGCGCACCCCTGCGCCACCTCTCCGCTCTCGGCCGCACTAAACATCAAAGTGCGCGAGTGCGACACTGTCCTCTGTCTCATTCGCTTCACTGGTCTCCTTCGCTCAACACCTATTTTTTCTATCGCTCCTTGGCCTATCGCCCTCCGTACCTTCGGTCTCCGTATTCCCCTGAATATCGGCAGACGAGGACAGGGTTACCAAGCGATCCAATAAGGAATTATAGTATAGTCATGTTGACCAGAAGCGCTGTGGCGGCATCCGCACCCGCGGAGGCCGAGACGGACTCGGAAATAACGATAAGACAGCCGGCAGCCGAGAGCGACCACGTGGACTCGGTATCTCAACAGGGAACGAGCGCCAGCGCACGGACTCGGACTTCGCGCATCACAGCCCTGGAGGCCAACCTCGGGGGGGTCAGGACGGACGTCAACGAGGTAAAGACAGACATCGGTGAAGTCAGGACGGATATGACCAAAATATCGCGCCAGATGGACGGCATGATGGACGCGATCATGCAGATCTCCAGACCTACCTCGCGCCGGGCCGGCTCACGGGCTTCCTCAGCGGCCGAACGGACGAGAGACTGGGCCCAGGATCAGAACGAGCGCCTCCTCCCCGCGCCCAGGGCACTCCGAGAGGCATACACGACCGAGGAACACCTCCAGCGTGAATTCGGCCGTGAGGCCATGCGACAAGACCGCACAACGGGTAAGAGCCTACTTTCTGATTTAAATGCCCGGAGGCCGACGGCGAAGCCGTACATGTTTATGGACAGAGATGGGGTGTACACGCTGCACCAGAAACTGGACCTACGGTCGAGCCTCGGGCCTCTGGAGTACATTTCATGTTTTGTGGCCTTATTGAATGACGATCGCGCCTTGCACCCCGAGGACAAGGAGCATATGTTCAAACATCTTTACCAGGTGACCGTTGATGCGCAGGCACGGCCGTGGGCCGGCGTCAGACGCTGGTCAAACTACGTTTTCGACCAGGTCGAGTCGGGCAGGATGCGATGGTCGGATCACGGCCGGATACAGGAAGAACGTGTCCGGCTCGCGATGACCAGTGCCCACACCGCAAACAACAGTCAAAACACGGAGACCGGACGTGCCCGGGGGAGCGAGGCCCCGTGCCGGGACTTCAATGGAGAGAGGGGGTGCCGCCACCGCAGCGACCACACTGAAGGGGGTATCCGGTGGTTGCACGTGTGCACGTTTTGCGACTCTGTGGGCAGGAAGTGCGGTCACTCGGTGCACGCCTGCAACCGCAAGCTGACCTACGGACACGGGTACGACAACACGGCGGCTCCCCCTGTACCCACACCGAGGCGGGTACCCCAGGCGGGGTATCAACTGCAGGCTACTACCAGGCCAGCGGCAGCGCAGAGTGTGGTACACCAACCCCAGCCGAGTTCAAAAAACGGGCCGGCCGCGCCCCGCCAGTAGACGAGGCGCGCAACAAAGATGAAAGGGGTGCCGGCAGGACGGAGTGTTGTGTCACGAATCCGGCTCCCCCACGTGACGTCACCGATCACGTGACCCCCTCGGCACGTGGCCGAGGGGTAGAGGTAAACAACAACATTGACGGGGGGAATACACTCCCGGAGGAGATACCCCCCGTTTCAGCGGCGGGGGCCGCCCCCGGCACTGTGGGGGATGATGGTCTCAGTCGCTTGCCGGGTGTTAGTGTTAGTGCGCCGGGCCGAGGTCAGGAATCTAACACTCCCGATTTTAAAGCACTTCGCGATGTCTGCGAAACGGGAATCCACCGGGAGGGCGTGAGTACGGACCCGTTGGCCTTCAAACAACATCGCCGGGAGACTTGGCCGGAGTTCACGGCCGTGGGGCCCGCCAGGCACGCGGAAATATACCGGACCGTGCGCGACACGGGAATCCCCAACGCACTCGGCGCCAGGGTCGAGGTGCCTTCGGATCTAAACCTACCTGCATGGGACCATTACCTAGGACACGTGGAGGAGGCGCAGGAGCTCCTAGGCTTCCTGCGATACGGTTTCCCCCTGGGATACCTGGGACCGGAGAGTGATACCAGAGGGGTGGCCAACCACCCCAGCGCAACCTCTCACCCTGTGCAGGTAGAGAAGTTTCTCGAAAAGGAGGCGGGCTTTACCAATATGATGGGCCCGTTCGCCGAACTGCCTTTTAGCCCGTGGTGTCACGTGTCGCCACTCATGACACGGGAAAAGCGCGGGACGGACGACCGGCGCATCATTACCGATATGACTTTCCCGAGGGAGTGCAGCGTGAACTCGTTCATCATTAAGAACTCGGTCTACGGACTGGAGCGAGAACACGGCCTCCCTACGGTGGACGAGTTTGTGGCCAAACTCGTCAAGGCAGGCACGTCGGCCTACATGTCGTCCATCGACGTGTCGCGTGCCTACAAGAACTTTAGGTGCGATCCCCTCGATTGGCCTCTGTTATGTTTCACGTGGGAGGGCGGGCACTACTGCGATACGGCCATGCCGTTCGGCGCCCGTGCCTCCTCGTACCACATGCAGTGTGTGGCGGAGGCCATCGTGGGGATACTATCATCAAAGGGAGTCACGGCCGCGATGTACCTCGACGACCTCATCATCCTCTCCGAGGACCGAGGTAAGGCGGCCGAGGACTTCAGGATCGCGCGAGACCTTTTCTCGGAATTGGGCCTACCCGAGGCACGCGACAAAGCACAGGAGCCGAGCCAGACCGTGACGTGGTTGGGGATAGAGATCGACGCCCGTGCCATGTCTCTATCGATCCCCACGGCCAAGCTGGAGGACATCCGTGGTCACGTGTCGGCCGTAGCCAAACGACGGACGTTGACGAAACGACAGCTTCAGTCGGTGCTCGGCCGGATATTACACGTGGCCAGGTGTATACGTCCGGCGCGGGCATTCGTCTCAAAGCTACTCGAGGCCCTACGGGGGATGAGAGGCTTCTACATGAACATCAATTCCGAGATGCGCCAGGACCTCGACTGGTTCGTTAAGTTTGCCCGGGGCTGGAACGGCCGCGCCCTCATCCCTCGGGGTCCCCCGACGCGGAGGATCACGGTGGATGCATGCCTGTCGGGCGTCGGAGGAACCGACGGCCGGTTCTCGTACTCCGGGCAGGTGTGCCCCGTCTTCGATCCCGTGGAGTGCATCTCAGAGCTCGAGGCTCTGAATACCATCTACGCACTCCACACATTTATCACAGACAGGGATCGGGGATCACGGATTGAGGTGTTCTGTGATAACCTCGGAACTGTACAGACCCTCAATAGCGGGCGTGCCCGTAACCCTGTCCTGGCGGAGTGTGCCCGCCAGGCATGGATGGTGCAGGCACGTCTGCAGGTGGAACTGGTCTTCAGCCATATCCCTGGGGTGCAAAACGTCATCGCAGATGCCCTGAGCAGAGCCCATCTGTCGAGGACGGAATACGATAAGGCCACTTCCCTCATTCACATCCATGAGTTGTACCCTATCGTACCGTGTACCCATGCCTCTTTTGTACCCGTACTCCGTCTCTTCTGCAGATCGGGCGCTTCTCTTACTCCAGGCGAAGGCATCTGCGAGGCAGTCAGAGGCGCGTGCCCCAGGTACGCTCGCAAACCAGCGATCCGCAGTCACCACCTACCTGGCGTTCTGCAACCGGATGAGAGCGGACCCCCGGGCACCGACCGTGAGCCTGATCACGTCGTATCTGGAATACGTGGCGGACCACGCCCCCTCGCCGGCCACGGTCGCCAACCAGTTATCGCACGTCCGGGCACACCTCCGACTGACGGGGGGGGACGTGCAGCCAACAGAGGATCACCGGGTGAAGCGTGCCCTCGAGGGCATGAGGAGAAACAAGCTGTACGTGCCAAACGTGAAGGCCCCCATACCAATGGATGTGTTCAGGGCGGTCCTCGACGCCCTGACGGGATCGCCCCTCCATACGGCAATGAGGGCGGGCATGCTCCTCATTTTCTACGCGGCCCTACGGCAGGGGGAGGTGGCGCCGCAGTCGGCTCGGGCATTCGACCCGGCTCGGAACCTCACTCGCGGGGACGTGGTCCTCGGCCGCCGGCATCTCACCATCACCATCAAGGCGGCCAAAAATCTTCAATACGTAGGGCAACAGAAAGTGATGCGCCTCGAGGCCGCGGACGATACCCGGGTGTGCCCGGTAGACGCGGTTCGAGGCCTACTACGGGCGGCCCCTACGGCTTCACTGCGGGACCCGTTCCTGACACTGCCCGATGGGACGACCATCACATCACGGGTTATGACCAACGAATGGGACCGCCTCCTACAGGCCACAGGCCAAACGGTGAAGACATACACCCTCCACAGCCTCAGGAAGGCCGCTGCCACTCAGGCATTTGAGGCAGGAATACCTGAACTTAACATCCAGAGGTATGGAGGGTGGAGGTCCCAGGCTCATAGAGACTACATAAAAGTATCAGACCAAGAGACTGTCAACAAGTCTCTCATTGAGTCTCTCTCCTTCAAAAAGTGACTATAAAAAACTTTCCCACCCTCCTCTTCCCTTAACTATTGGCTTCTTGGCTATTTCTATTATTTTGTTATTACATGTTATGTTTAACTATGTAATATCACATAATCGTCATTTATCTTATATCAAATATTATCACAATTGACAAACACATATCTATGTCAATTTCAATATTTGTCATATTGTCACAAATCTTATCACAATTGACAAACACATATCTATGTCAATTTCTATATTTGTCTTATCATTGATACTCATGTATTTCTCTTATTCATATCAATAAGACTCATAAAATTAAATAAAATTTTATAAGCCCACTACGGCCTTCACTCTGTTTCATTGGGGATCTGGGGTAATGGGTTGCCCATGGCCTTTGGTCAGGGGTGGTCATTGCCCCCCCTGGTGAAACTACTCTACACTCGCGCACCCCTGCGCCACCTCTCCGCTCTCGGCCGCACTAAACATCAAAGTGCGCGAGTGCGACACTGTCCTCTGTCTCATTCGCTTCACTGGTCTCCTTCGCTCAACACCTATTTTTTCTACCCACCCACCCACTCCTTTTCTCTCCTACTCCTTACACTCGTAGGGCTATTTCTATTATTTTGTTATTACATGTTATGTTTAACTATGTAATATCACATAATCGTCATTTATCTTATATCAAATATTATCACAATTGACAAACACATATCTATGTCAATTTCAATATTTGTCATATTGTCACAAATCTTATCACAATTGACAAACACATATCTATGTCAATTTCTATATTTGTCTTATCATTGATACTCATGTATTTCTCTTATTCATATCAATAAGACTCATAAAATTAAATAAAATTTTATAAGCCCACTACGGCCTTCACTCTGTTTCATTGGGGATCTGGGGTAATGATTAACTTTATTCTTAATAGTTGTGTCAGTAAGAGTGTGAGGTTACCATGGTCTTTAATCCTACACAGAAAGAGTGTAAAAGATTAACTAATTCTCTACCTTATGATTCAAATGGAACTTAATTGATATGACATAAGCGAAGTCTGAATATGTAAGCATCCTTAGTATCTTTTGGATCTATTAGCTATATGAGTTAGCTATCTCCCTAAAACAAAATGGTCAATTCTGCGAGACAACACTATTTCAATATCACATTACCCCTTATCCCTGTGTAAAAGAGAAGAGGGCAGAGATGGGCCAATAAAGTTTTATTTAATTTTATAAGAAGATACGGATTTTAGTTGTCCTTATGAAATATTGATTATCAATTATAAGTTATTGATATCAATATTTAACGATATATGTGATAATATATATTCAATTATGAATATATGATATAATAAAATAAGAGAAAAGGCCTAAGAAGGCAAGTGAAGTTGTAGAGGTGTGGGTGGGTGTGTAAAAAAGTGAAGCGGACGTGTGGTGTGGAAGCAGAAGTGAGAGTGAGGCGGAGTGATAGAAACCGGAAATGGAGGTGAGGTGCATGGTACAGGTGGTAGACACCAGGAGGGAGCCGCACATGTGGTGCTTAGTGAAGAGGTGAAACACCGGCGGGAGGGGGTGGGCAATGACCACCCATGACCAAAGGCCAGGAGTAACCAATGATTATATATGTAATCCATATATTCTTCCTTGAACGGAAACACAGTACAAGGGGAACTATTATAGATCACTTAACGTTACAGCTTATTGATTCCCCTTTCAGTGCTTACCCGTCCTGTCAGCACAAGTACGCGAAATTATAGTTAACCAATCTTATCTGCATAGGTTCTATAGTCTAAATGTGGATGATGTTGATGTAAGGAAATATGTGTTCTTTATGTATTAAACATTTTACTTGTTTCCTCTTGCTTTATCATCCAAGCCTAGTATAAATGTCCATAGGCTTAACATTGGGAACTCGTTCTGAACAGGCTTGTGAGAACGGTAACTCACACTCAATGGAAGATAAACAGATGAATATTTCCAGGCTAAGATAAAGTCAGAAACATATTGGCGTTTGGTGTCCCTGTTCGTCATCTAAGTTGGAGCACTTGGGAATATTCACTCCGCTATCGCCTCGTTCATATTGCTTCATTTTCCAAAGTCGTGGCGAACGGTGACACAGACTATCGTAAAACTGGATGAGGTTTAATCTTGTCCACCGTATTCCACGACTGGAGTTTGGCAAAGTGACTTCATGAGGCGAAGGCGAGTGAAGTCCGCAGCCAAAACTTCAGGGAGATTCCCTCTGAGTAAACACCATGGTGGAAAAACCGTAGGTTTCGCCGGGTTTCGAACCCAGGACCTTTCGCGTGTGAGGCGAACGTGATAACCACTACACTACGAAACCTCGCCTGGAATACCAGTAACTCATATTTGTTGAAATTAATGATCTATAGTGTTTTGAATGTTAATTTGAAGATTACCACGCGAATACAGAGATCGCAGAGCGCCTTAGAACATATCAGGGGCGGTTTGACTGTTATCTGGCACTTTTGAATACACAAAAGCTTACAAATGCAGTCATGTTTCTTTACGTACCTTTACAAGTGTATGGTATTATAGATATTATCAGGCTTAATACCATCTCTCATGTATCACTTTGGCGAACAGGGCGCAAAAAAACAAGAAAACGTAGCCACGACAACTACACAGCTTGGTGGACGTTTCCAGAAACATGTACAGTAGAACCCCGCTTAAGGGACTCCAGTAGTGACACACCCGTGTAGGGGGCCATCTTACCTCAGTACGATTCCCTCTATTAGATATTTCATTTCACCTCGTGTAAGGGAAACCCCCCTCAAGGGGACACTTTTACTCGGAACGGAGGTTGTTCCCTTACCCGGGGTTCTACTGTAAGTGCATGAAACACTCACCAACAGTCCCGCGCATATCTAGTTCAGACTAGTTTCGAACCACCTATTATAATAGAGAAGATTGTGCAATTTTAGGTAGCCTATAAACAGATACTTTAAACCGTTTATATTTAAATTCTGGAAATATTTAGACTTTTCTTGCACTTATATAGTGACGTTTATCCACCATCGATCCTGTAAAGCGTGAACCATATTATGCTTAACTTGTTCTCTTACTCCAACCATATCCCGGAATATAAGCGTTATCGTTAGACGATTAAAATCAAAGATATTTTCTAGCCGAGTTTACCATATAAGCCATCGCTAAATTATACAATTTTGAACTTAAACACAACTCATGGAATATTGGGACCAAAATAGTCTGCTTAATATTTATTAATACGTATTGAATTTTCTTCAAGAGAAGAGCAATACATTTTATCGAGCACATGGCATACCTCAATCGTTTTGCATTGCAGCAAATACACAAGTATTTCCGATCACATTTGTTTCATATTGTATGTTCCCATAATCTTGTGTATACATCAATAGTATATGCAATGTAAAACTTGTGAAAATAATGAAAGACAAAGACTGTCAAAGTCCGCTAATATATTTGGTGATAGATCACTACGAAAGGTAAACTGATGGGAACAGTTCAGAAGGTGTATTTTTCTGATGAAAGATGTGTCACACGCCAAAGGTATTGTGAAAGCGTATCAGACGTGACCTAGAAACTTGTATCCGTACCTTGATCCGTTGTGTCGGAAGTAAGTGCTTGTGCAGACATCTGGTGGATTACGAAGGATCTAATGTGCCAGGTGTAGATATTAAGTTGAGTTTTTAAAAGTTTGTCTTCTTATATTTTCTCTCGAATTGTGGCACATTATAATAGATAGGTTTCTCTAAACAAGGGAAATGTTTAGTATCTATCATAGTTGTCAACATGTGATTAAAGATGATACAATTCCTGGTATTAAGCGAAATTCCTGTAAGCACCAACCGTAGGCATTAGGTTATAAATATTTGGGAAAATAGCCCCAGCCCTCATAATTGGGTGGGCGCCGTTCGATTCTAAATACTCCAACAATCTCATGAAAATTGTCACAAACTATATATTTTATAGTAAATTGAAGGTGTAGAATAATTACACCAAAGCTATCGCGGCTCGTTGGTCTAGGGGTATGATTCTCGCTTTGGGTGCGAGAGGTCCCGGGTTCAAATCCCGGACGAGCCCGCAACATTTTTCTTCTGATGTTATTCAGAGAGCACTATAGATAATTGGGTTTTCAATTTGATATGAACTTGCTCAAATACTATTTTTATTGAGGTAATGGTGAAATTTATAAAAATAAATTGGCCTCCACAAACTGGAGGATGTAAATCACTAGTTGTGGGGAGTACATTGATAAAAGCCAGAATTAAGTCAGAAATTGCTGACTGACAATTGAGAAGACACAATAAGGACTGAGTCCTATGAATCTTGTGTTTTTCTCCCGATTCATGTCGTAAGTTTTCCCTTTCTCACAGTCTATATACCTGGGATGCATGTCCAGATCTGACTATCAATAGTAACCGATATGTTCATGACTCTTATTGTGTTCTAGACACTATTGAAATCCTTGACTGGTTCTCTGCCCCAAGGAAATATGGGACAGGTAACGCCTAATTAGTGATGACCTTGAACTGTCAGTCACGCCAGCTCTCTTGGTTCTTTGCTTGGCTGTATTCTAGGTCTGTCAGGGTGGCATTCTCCCAGCCGATCTTTCACAGAAGTAGAGGGCAGGATCTCTTCTAGGAGAGTGCCAAGGTGGCGCAATCCCATAATGCACCATAAAAATGGAGGTGTTACCCATAATGTACAAAAAAATGGTTGGGGTTACCTGGCCTCATGTGTGAATGAACACACAAGCCAGGTTTCAACAAGGCTACTGAAACCCAACCCCTGACAATGACTATTGGAAGAACACTTTGTTATATACACATATTTAGTGAAGACTACTTGCAATATGAACTAACCCTCTGCAGAGTTCCATTACCAGTTTGCACCTTTACTAACTATGTGGACTGAATCGGCATAGAGAGTGGATCAGAGGTAACAAAAATGTCCAGTTCGATCAGGGAGACTGGCGAAAGGAACCACCGAAATGAGGTAAGATCACAGGACACATGACACACATGGACTGTTTCTGACCAATCAATGCACCCGTAAGGCTTTGCATTGGACCGGAAATGCAGTGCAGACTGGAATAATGGAAACCAGAAATGTAGCATAATTGCAATGGTGAACAGTCACTGCTGCTCACAACCAGGAGCAAATGGCATGTTAATAATTGATGAATGAGCATGCAGTTATAGATAAATTACAATTAAAAAGTTTTGGATATATTTATTCTATGGATCATTTTCTGTAACCCACATTCACTTAGTCAACTTGCCCTTTCTGCTACTGCTTGAGTATAGGACCCAAACACATCAAGCGCCAGTAGGCAATGAGGTATTTTGGTCTTGAGTGATTGGTCATGGTCAGCTGGGCATGCCTCTAAGACCCTGAGGTACTGGTTATCTGCTCTTTTCACAATTCATCAACGTGAATAGCACGCAGATAGTGAAAGAATTCTTTATTTTTTTGCAGCAGGCTGGAAGTACATATGAACACTCTAACCTTTAGGCAACGTATATAGGGCGTGCAAGAAGGCCTTACAAACAGAAGGTGACGACAATACCATGTTGCATTACATTCAAGCAACGGCTACTCGCTAGGGATTGGCTTAACACCTTTCATGTACTTGACCATAGGTAAAGGAAGATAGGAATCATCGTCCTTGAACAATTTCTTTTACCTTTCAAGAAATACAGATTTCTTCTATGGGGCATAGACTAAAGTTGTACTAAATATAGTAAAATCATCTTCAAACTTAGGATGGTTAGGGTCATGATCTATATTAGATTGGCTGCCACCTCCGTCTACACTGTGTTCCAACTTAGAGGTTGGTAACATTAAATCCTGGTCATGTCCACGGATTCTCACTCTCAGACCAAGCAGCTTTCTTTATCAGTAGATTCTGAGAGCTGAAATACCTATAGCTCACAAAATTGATAAAAATGTCTATCTTTCTGGTTATTTTATTCAAAATACAGACAAAAGGAAATATAAACATGGAAAAATAGCTTCAAGAGTAAGAATGGACACATTCTCCAACCAGAGGTATAGGTCACGTGAAATATCTGCGGGGAGAGTGTCAAACACTCACAGCTCCTGGGTCAAGGCAGTCAAGGATTTGACCAAACCAGAGCTCGCGTAGTGTAGCTCTGGCGGCCAGTGTAGATCTATATAGACTTGGCAATGCCTGTAATTGATTGTAGATGTCGTTTCTGTGGAACGAGACGGCAGTGTGATGGTGCTGCCCTCCAGTATCTACAATGGGAATCTACAACACTACACTTCATCTCACAACTGGATTTTTCCCCATAGACTTAACATTGGGAACTTGTACTCAATGTCCATGGAGTTTTAGAAAAAGGAGGAGGAGTTAATATCTGATGACACCTCGTCTGTATATACAGAATCCGAAGTTTGACTTCAGAAGAGTGGTATTTTGAAAGTAAATTCTATTTTTTTTAAAAACAAAGAAGGCTGGGTTTATTATATGTATTTAATGGAAAGATGATAAATAGGGTTTTAGAACAATTTTGTAATAAAAATTGATAATATAATATTGTTTTTTTCACATACCAAGGACTTAATGACTAATGGCAAATTAGATATAGTACAGTGGTGTCCCCAAGTGGCAGAGATTGGAATAATTGGATAGTGGCGTCCACTACATTAGAAAAATCTCTACTATTGATAATGTTATGTGTAGATTGATTGTTCAATGTATATACTCTGTAGTATTAGTTATCTTGGTCTGTACTACTGGATTGATAGAAAGTGTATGCTGTTAAAGATTTTATACCGTAATGTCACCCTAAGTACACGTTGTAACCTGTTTGTTTTGTTATACATACTGATACTGAAACTGAATCATGGCCCTGGAGCCTACCGAAAATAGGGTGAAGCTGCACCCTAGTAGAATACTCCAGGTTAAATAAAAACATTAAAAAAAATAAAAATAAAATACAACAGAATCAGGCGTATATATGACGTATATATATGACTGCAACATGGACACGTATATACGCCAATAGATAAGGCGTATACACAACGGAAAAAGGTTAACTTTATATACGCAAGAACATGCCTATATACGCCGGGCGCATACATATGTAAAATGGTGGTTTTCGTGTAGTGTTCATCATTATATTACTCTTTATTGTTTGAGGTGGTATGTGGTAGGTGTTATCAACTGGTCTTCCTTTACCATATTGCTGAAATGTTGTCATGATATCTCATTGTAATTGGATTATTTCGTTGAAAAATGCTGCTATTTAAGAAAAATAAATAAATAAATGAGATTAAGGGTATAGCACAACCACTGCATGAGCCAACAGTTGGTGTAAGAGATCGGTGGTCACTTTTGTGGTTCTTGAACATTAGAAATGAAATATATTTGAAAACAATAGAGCACCACATGGTGAATCATTTCAACAACTAAAAGGAGTCCAAACTTGAAATTCAAGTTGATTCGTAGACATCAACACATCTGCCAATACCATATGATATAGATATTATAACGGTCAACAATTTTATAAGAATGAAGCAATAACATTATTTTGTATTCATTGATTTTATTACAAATATTGATAATAGATACAGAATGGCTTCTTATAACATATAGATTCCACTCATCAAATACTTCTTTCACAACAAAATTGAGATGTAAAACAATTTCTACTTCTCAGGTCAGTTTTAATAATGATTATCTTTAATTTGTTTGATATACATTTACCAACAACAAATTAAATACCGACATAGTGTAGTTCAGGCGTTGCAATTACAAAGTAAGACTAACGGGTAGTATTTTATCAATGACAAACCTAAAGAAAGCACAGAAAGTGAAACAGTATCTACGAAAAAAAAAGCCTTGCTCTAGGTCTATGTATTATGTACAATAACGGGGTTATATCACACTGTAGTTGGTATCCAAGGCCCTTTCAGGCCCGGCGTCCACCTACTACGATAGAAATTTAGACCTACCGACTTGCTCCGATACAAAAAGTCAATATCGGAGACATATCGGGAAAGTGCAAAATCGTAGACATATGTCTAGACATGCCATTCCACCACGCATTGTATGGGTTTTTTATTGGTGTCTAATCGCAGAAACGTGGTCAACTGCCCCAATATTAGGTGACCTTCTGACGCGATTTAGATTTTTTATCAGGAGGTGCATCGTAGACCATATCGCAGCCATATTGTAGTAGGTGGACGCAGGGTGTCGGATGTTGAATGATATTTGGCAAGCCTGATAGACACATTAAAATGGTTGAATAGATGGTTTCAACATACACGATTGGCTAGTATTATTAGTATACAATAATACTTTGCTGACATATCGTGGTCAACTGCCCCAATATTAGGTGACCTTCTGACGCGATTTAGATTTTTTATCAGGAGGTGCATCGTAGACCATATCGCAGCCATATTGTAGTAGGTGGACGCAGGGTGTCGGATGTTGAATGATATTTGGCAAGCCTGATAGACACATTAAAATGGTTGAATAGATGGTTTCAACATACACGATTGGCTAGTATTATTAGTATACAATAATACTTTGCTGACATATCTCTATAAGTTCTAACCTTACTCGTAAAAGATAACGTTTAATGTTGGACAGGAAATATGATTATACATTGAACCAGTAGCAGAGCTGTCCTAACTCAATCATGGATATATCTATTCAATTTATGAAGTATTTAACATGATGCATGTTTGCCTACAGAAATGCTACTTTCAGAAATGTTCCCGAATGTCTGTGACTTTTGTCATTATACATTGTAGTGCATCGGGAAGGTCTTAAATTGCTCTCGTAGTAGGTAGACGCCGGGCCTGATGGTGGGACATACCAAGCGAGAAATACAGCGATTTCCGGAATCGCCAACACTAAATGGCCAGTATGTGAGTTGTTCTTTCATATTTTACCTGATAATTGCTTCGGAGGTGCTGAATCACCAATACATGTACTATGAAATGATATCTCACATATACATGCCATTTTGTGTTGGCGATTATGGAGATCGCTGCTTTGGCTCGCTTGGTATGTCTGCGACTTTATGCCAGGGACACACCAAACGAGAAACGCAGCGATTTTCGGAATCGCCAACAGAAAATGGCGATAATGTGAGCTATTATTCTATAATTCACATAACTATTGCTTCAAAGACACGGTGGGAGATATTACCATATAATGATGTCTCACATACACGCTATTTTGTGTTGGCGATTCCAGAGATCGTCGCGGTGACTCGCTTGGTGTGTGTCTGGTTACTGCTCTGGAAAACCTCGATTTCGAGGCCTTATCCATAAACAGCCTGTGGAGCAGTTGTCCCTGTCTATGTCGATGCGAGCATACATAGCTCGCGAAATGTCGTTTTTTTTTGTTTCCACCCGTGCCATGACGCATGCTGTTTGAAAATCATGTACATGTATGTGAAACCTTACGTCAATAAACACCTTATAAAAAACCCCGGCTTTACTCCTTGTGTAGACTGTGAAGGTGTCACACTCAGAGGGTGGAGTCGGCGGTGCGCGGCAAACCTCCCGACATGCTGACAGACGGGGGAGGCTTCGACAACTGTTTCCGCACGATCATCATGTAAGTCACCTGTAAGAATACAACCACACATGTACAAACAACCCCAATCTGATGAATGATTCATCTCTATCTGGATAGAAAACTCATTTTCTTTGCTTCCAGTATGAGTGGAATGGTGCAATGATTAAAGTTACAGTGTACAACAATTCATACGGCTACCACCTTGTAATGTTCAAATATTGACTTGAAATGTAGTAATGTGAGATGAGTAAGAATATAATTTTTTTTAACATTAAGAGGTGAGATAGGTCTACTTACATTAACATCGATATGGGAAATGTATTGAAAGTAGATTTTTTCTTCAGTTGAAAAAAATTGCTGCTTTAATGTGAAAATGACGCCCAAGAATACTATTCCTGCTATGAACCATTATACCTAACCGGCGGGTTAGGGTTAATGTGAGGCGTGACCCGGTCCGGGTCGCTAAGGGCGCGCCACGTGACCACCTCCCCGGCGTACCGGGGACCACGTGACCCGGTGCAGCTCACACCGCTCACCGAGTGCTCGCCCTCACTCACCCCCGGTACGCCAGACTGTTCAGAACCACCCACCCACCCTACAGAACAATAACCTTTCCCTTTCTTGACTCTTGCCTCAGCAAGAGGACTTTAAATCTATTTCTCGAGCAATTGCATAGGGACGACAATAAACTCAAATATTATTCTCGTGGCTATTTCAATAAACATCTCAATATCCATTAACTTCGGGTCGGTCTTAGTCATTACATTCCATGTCTATGGTTTTACTTACGTGACAAATCAGCGTGAAGAAGGAGAAGAAGGTAGACACAACAGCCAGACCGAACGACCAGGACAGGTAGTTAAAGTAGGTGTTGGGCAGCCAGAGGCGGTCGTAGCGGAAGGCAATGGCGAAGACCATCACCGATGCACTCATCAGGACCGCTGTGAAGTAGACCAAGGGATACAGAGTTAGAGACGAACAATTAAATACATACACATACAAATTATGTTCATGAAAATAATTTCAGTTTCTATTAATATTCTTATATTTATGAAAATCTCAATTGTATAATTCATACCTTACATGGTCAGTTATAGGTCATTATCTTCTAAGCGATATGAAACAGCTGTACGCTTCTATTATTCAGCACTAATTCATCGATTCCCCAGTTATATATGCCAATAAGTGTAGTTTGTTTTAGGTAAAAAATAGATGGTGTGAAATATTGTTGAAACCTCTTCAATAATAGCATCCTAGTAGGGGTGCAGAGACCGTGGGTACCTTGGTAGTTATCTATGATGATGATACAGGTGAGACACACAGTGTGGTTACCTGTGGTGATGGTACAGGTGAGACACACAGTGTGGTTACCTGTGATGATGATACAGGTGAGACACACAGTGTGGTTACCTGTGATGATGATACAGGTGAGACATGCAGTGTGGTTACCTGTGATGATGATACAGGTGAGACACAGTGTGGTTACCTGTTATGATGATACAGGTGAGACACACAGTGTGGTTACCTGTGATAATGATACAGGTGAGACACACAGTGTGGTTACCTGTGATGATGATACAGGTGAGACACACAGTGTGGTTACCTGTGATGATGATACAGGTGAGACACACAGTGTGGTTACCTGTGAGGATGATACAGGTGAGACACACTGTGTGGTTACATGTGAGGATGATACAGGTGAGACACACAGTGTGGTTACCTGTGAGGATGATACAGGTGAGACACACTGTGTGGTTACATGTGAGGATGATACAGGTGAGACACACAGTGTGGTTAGCTGTGATGATGATACAGGTGAGACACACAGTGTGGTTACCTGTGATGACGATGAGACACAGTGTGGTTAGCTGTGATGATGATACAGGTGAGACACACTGTGTGGTTACCTGTGATGAGGATACAGGTGTAAGGGATGAGGGGCACAGTTTAGTTACCTGTGACGATGGTGATCCAGGTGGAGGTTCTCAGCAGACACAGGTTGTCCCTGTTCTTGTAGCGGCCATCCTTCTGCGTGCCGCCGGTGGTGATCCAGATGACGATGTTAATCCCGAGGCCGATCACCTCAGCTACCAGACACACTGTCACTGCCACCTGCACGAAGATGAACCACCCTGCAAGAATGGGATGAATATATAGAGTTCAGTTAGTAAAAGTGATAATCACTGGGGTTTTGGTTTTTAATCTGTTTGGTTATATTTGACCTAGGTAAGTGAAAATCATTAGCATCCTGCCATTCCTCTATGTGCAATCTAACTATGACCACCAAAGATGCAAGGCTATCTGAGGACAATAACAATACACACATACATACATATACATGTATATGTACAAAAGGAAACACTGTACATATTTTCACGTTTATAACATTTCATCCATCTTCATATAAATATTCGGATCCTGGTTGTTTCTTTCATTGTAGCATTCGGTGTCATTCAGTATCATTCGGTATCATTGCAATATCTGACATTTACTAGTAAATAATGACTGACTGTGGTCGTGGGGGGGGGGGGGGGGGGGGGTAAAATAGACTGCAGATATTGACTCCCATGAGACAAACCTAACATAATGATATGGTAAAATTGGACCGGTGCTAATCAGGTATGTCCTATGAGACTTTAGATACAATCTCACAGCAATGTGATGCTGACGTTGCATATGGCATAAAACACCAACCCATGTGGCATCGAGTGCTCCTGCACAAATAAAAAAGATACGTTAATTACACACGACCCACAAACCCTATTCCTATATACCTAACAACCTATGATTACTTAACGCTGCTGGGGGTGGAATAACTTTTGTTTACTGCCCAGGTTGAAGTTACTGCCCAGGTTGACATTTACTGCCCAGGTTGACGTTTAATGCCCAGGTTGACGTTCAGATACATTCAGTTTTTATCGATATTAGCCGACAATTGAAGGTATATAGGAATAGGGAAACCATGTACCAGTGGAAATAAGTCAAAGTTACCCGGTAAGGCTTGGAAAAATTACTGCCCGCGGCTACGCCTTGGGAAGTAATTTTTCCAAGCCTTACCTCGTAACTTTGACTTATTCCCACCGGAACATAGTTTCCCTCTATTCCCTCTCCCCAACATCTGTCACACCTAACATAATGCAGACCATATCGGTGCCATATCGTAGTAGGTGGACGCCTGGCCTTATTCTGTCTCTTCAATCTCTACATACATGCACATACCTCACCTACACATGGTGCTATCTTAGTTCAAATTGTTTTGTTAAGCTCTGATATGTCACAAGGATGTCCCCTCTTTATTTACCGGGAGCTATATAAAACAAAATTCCAAAGTAACTTAGTTGCCATGCCTCAAACATTGAGGCTAATTGAAACTTAAGCCCAATGCCCATCTACCGATTTCGGAAAATTTATGTACCTTTGTCGGCGACAAACGGACGGTTATTTGTCTCACCAAAGGCATCCTAATGGAGTCGACCGTAGTCGGTAGATGTAGGACCGCTAGGCAAGGGTGCCCCACCGATTAGTAGACCGATTTTCTTAGGACTAATATCCACCACCCCATCTCCTCAATGTCCGCCGGTCGAGTGAAGGGTTACGTAATTTGCCTGCGACAAGTCGACCGACTCCTATACGATTTGGGAACTAATCGCTCAACCCTGAATCGGTAGATGGGCATCAGGCTTTAGCAGAAATATGGTGGCGGGAAAACTCCCTCCACAGACTCCTGCTGTTCCCATCAAAACTACTACCCATAATCCTCTGTGCGGTAAAGGTGGTTTTGATAATGTCAGTGGACATGGATAGACAACAAGAAGGGAGGCCTAGCTTATTTTTCTTTGCCCGAGCCCATGCCTGGTTAGAAAAATTACACATTTTACAGCATCATCATCGGAGTCAACTCTACACAATATCCTCGCATAAGCTCGGATATTACTGCGCGTCAACTCCTCGGAGCATACGAGCACTTTTATCTGAAACCAGTCTATATTGTATTTATCATCCACCTTTTTGGACAAGTGGCATGTCGATATCAGTTCGTTTTAGTTATTTTTCTGTACTCACTATTTTTCCGTATGCGCCCTCGAAGCATACAACATATCCGTATGCGCTGGGTATATCCATACTTGTAAGTAAGTTATTTTCATTGAGTGGGTTTCTGATTTTATCTCACCCCATATAACATTATCAATTGATAAATAAATCACCCACTTAGCCATTGAGTAATGAGTACACTACCTTCACAGCCGTGGAGTATTCATATAGAACTGCATCGAGAATCGTATAAATAGACAATACTCAACGAGTTTGTATGTGCCCACATCGTCATCGAGGCGAAGCCGAGTGACGATTATGGCACATCCAAACGAGTGGAGTATTATCTATTTTACGATTCGAGTGCGGTTCTGGATTTATCTTACCCCTTTCTATGATGTTAGATAGTATCAGAATATCAGAATAGCTCGAATATACCTAGCGAATCCATATGACGTCATCTCAAATTCACTATGCCACGGCTGTGGCGTAGTACTGTCACTATACGGGGGTGATCATTGAGTATTTTTTCTTAATGTTTTTTCTATGGCGAAGCTTGTACCAGGGCTGAGATAAAATTAGTTCCTAAGCTTCTGGAGAAAAATACAGGGGTGAGATAAACACTCGCTATGCGTTTTCTTTACAGCATATTGCCTATGATCGCTGGGGGCTGCCATGACGCCCCCTGTGTAGGTGTTCTTCACTAATGGAGGTGAAAAAGTAGATGTTCTTCACTAATGGAGGTGCAAAAGAAGTGAGTGATAATTGGGAAATGTCACAACACTTGCCTTGCTCACATATGTAAATAAAGTGCTCCATGTGAAAAAATCATGTCCTGGGTTTTAAGATTATATATCTTCCTGCTCTGGGATGGGTGTAGAGAGTCAACAGAACCATGGTAAAACATTGAAAGACAGTTGAATTTGGTAAGAACTAAGATTCAGAATACAGGTTCTGTCCCCCGACCGCCTAGTGACTGTTTCATGAACTAACAATGGCTCTGTCCCCTATAGGTACGATGTAATAGTTGGATAATAAAGAACTTGGCACTCTCATTCAGAAATACTGGGGAACCTTACCCGTAATGATGTTGACACGTAAAAACTCGACCTGTATTGAACTTGAACTGTTATAAGAAGTCGACCCGTAACAAACTCGACCTGTTTTAAATCTTCCGAAATCAAGTATCTCAACTTTGGATAAATACTATACTTAATAGTAAGTATTTTTTATCTTGGCCTCAAAGTTGGTCTTCTCTGGGGAAGAAATTAAACAGAACACCTACCCTCAACCCTATCCCTAACCCTATCTCTACCCCTACCCCTAGCGTTAACCCTATTCCTAACCCTAACCCTATCCCTAACCCTAAACCTAAACCTAACCCTAACCCTATCCCTAACCTTAACCCAATCCCTAACCCTAACCCTAATCCTACCCAGAACCTTAACCCTACACCCACCTCTCTCCACTTCTTTGCTACGCCTAAACATAACTGGACTTATTTTCTATATCCACTGGCCTATTTATCTAAATGTTAGCTAACCAGACTTTTCCTCCTATATGAAAATGTCTTACTCTGAATCGGGTCGAGTTCTCCGATCGATTTCTCCAAAACGGGTCAAGTTCTCCTGACGGGTCGAGTTCGTTTTGGGTCGAGTTCTCCAGTAACCCTCACTCACACACACAACTCACCTGGCATGAGCCATCCGCGAATGCTCATGAACTCTGGAGCGAGGATCCACCAACACCCATGGTAGGCCTTAGCGTTGGGGTCTACCTCCAGTATAAGCCCGGCGAAGCAGGCCTCCCACAGCCCGATCCGCTTGAAGCTGGAGTACACCCGGGGCCAGGACACGATCCAGTACGGGCTGCAGAAGGAGATGAGTAAGGTGACAACAGAGACGAACTGGCAGGCCAGCCCCACCTCGTAGATGAACCGTTTCCCTGTTCTCCTCGTCCATACTGTGCCTTGTAACTGCTGTGGTCCCTGGCCGTATGACGACGTCGCATATGACACAGCCGTAGCCTTCGATAAATCATGCGCTTTCGACATCTTGGAAGCAGCCTGAGTTCTTCCTTATAATCCTCCTTCAAACTGAGCACCTTTCACGGAGTTTTATAAAAGCAGACGACTTTTTCCTATCATGACGTCTACAAGATCGACGCCATTGTTTCTCGGCTTCGTTCCGCGTTTCGTTGACCTCTCACTCAGGTGTGTGGGATTTGTTTGGGCGATATTTTAGGCCCAGAATGATATGTAGGTCGGGGTCGAGATAAGAAATAAACCATACACGGTATCAACAGGTACGACCCAGTCTGATAAGGAACCAACGGAAGTGACGTCACACCAATATACCTGCCGTAATGGGAATGCGAATCTCATTGCAGAAACACAAGTATTTGTTTGGGATGGAAGGAAGTGGTCGACATTTATATTTCCGACTTCATGGAATCTTGTTTTTACCGTTGCTTTCAAATTTGTATTGATAGCCCTATGGACATTGTAGAGAATACACTGTACACATCTTACGTTAAGTGGAATTCACACGGTGGGATTCATATAACTCACAGGGTTAACAAATTCCGTTAGTTGTTAGGGGTAAATGTCGCCAACAATTGCAGGCGAAAAACATCTCTTAGGGAAATGGAAACCTACAATCGACGAGACGGGATTGTGTTCCAGTCCAGCCTAGGGCCCGTTGAATAATCTAGGATCGTACATGAAGACCCTTTGCTTTACGTCATACAAAGGTTGTCGTTTAATAATATACAAGTCCGTTCGCTAAGATAGTATTAGCCCCCTTATGGTCGTCCATTGAATAACGTTGACCAACATCATCCCTGGGTCTCTTTGGCATATAGAAAAGGGTCTACATGTACGATCCTATATTATGTAAAGGGGCCCAAGAACCGTCGTAGGATTTGTCTGAGACAAGCATCCTTGAGGTGTCTGAATCCCGCTTCATATTATGCTTGCGTGCACGAGTGGCGCCCCATTGTACTTATTCAGGAGGTTATCAATACCCAGACATGCCAAAAGCTGTTTGGAGATGCCGGGATTTGAACCCGGGGCCTCTTACATGCGAAGCAAGCGCTCTACCGCTGAGCTACATCCCCAGTTGTGGCAATGCGGTTATCGAGCCATACCAATTCAGCATAACAAATACAGACATGGTGCAAAAAGGCTTTCGGAAGATATATAGACAATTAAATCAACAGATGGAAGCCATTGGGAAAAACACTTTGCTGTCTGAATTGTACCTTTTGGTGTTTATTATCATTTTTCACATCATTTGTAATTGTTTGAAAGGGAATTTCATTGTTCATATTCGTATATCGAGGAGTATTCGTATATTATTGTCATGCCTAACCCATCTCCTACTTCATCTCATTATAATCTGTACATACTATAAAATAATCACCACGGTTAATTACGGTGCGAAACGTTCTACCTATCTATGCGTTTGGTCAGAATACATCCTCTATGTACTTTCTTTGTGGAAATTTAAGAAAACACCACAAAAACTATTGTTCTCTGTTTATATTTTCAATGTATATATACATTTATTATACCACATACCCAAGTCTAACTTGAACATATTGTATTCTATGCTCGTTGGGTACAGAGGAGTTGGAGCTATGTTTTTACTCAAGCTGTAAAACTGCCAAACTATGACGAAGTTTGTCAATAATTAAAAAAAATTCAGACGGTGAAAATCACAAAAAAACCCAGACAGAGTCAGTATTTTTTGGTATTGTGGTATTATTGAAACCAAGTTTGATGTTCAAACGTAGTATCAATTCTATCCGCATTTTCAAATAGACATATTTCAATATAATTCTAAATGTTATCAAGAAAAATATTAGTCCATTAGTGGGCTTCAAACTCTCGACAGACTTGGCGTTCAATATGTCTGTTTGTATTGAGTGTTTGAACAGAAAATCTTGACACTTACCATTCACATTTCAAGCAAAGCTAAAGAGGCATACCATATTCTTTTGTTTTCTGTGTAAGCAAGCCGCGCACCTCCTCACATATGTACTTATGTAAGTAAGAGGAAGGTTGGAGTTATTTCTGCCAAATACCTTGTTGCTCAACAGAATTATTCAAAATTTCTTAGATTGGGGCAGGTTGATGTTGGCCAATTTCCTTTGAGCATTTCATGCAGCCAGCACCTTCAGTCTGGCTATTGACATACCGCATATGAAATGTGTGTCCCATACAGGAACAACCATTAAGTACCTGCGGTCTATATTCATACACAAGGCTCGAATAAAAGAAGAAGAACTAACGCAAATCGATACACAGGACACAATCTAGTATGTAAAGATCATAAGATCTCTTATATGCTTGTATTCTATATATGAACTATACCCTATCATTATTATCATAATATGAATATTAGTTTATAAAGTGGTGTAGCAAAAAGGAGTGCCTTGAATATAACCAGTTAGAATTTGAAAGAAAATAAAAAAGAATTAGAATTAGAAATGTTGATGCACTACTATGCACTTGTTATATTTATAAAATACTGAAATATTTGTACAGTCAACCGACCACAAAACATAATAAGTTGATATAGTATATGTCTATTTTAAGCCTGTACTAGCACCTTGTGCTTGTTTTTGCCCTGTTTTGTGGTATACCCTTATATATTTCATGACTATTGTATGGAAGAACGCCTGTATAATATGCTTCTCTCTTATGTGATTAGATAGAAAAAATACACATGTAGTACTACCATAGATGCAGATAGACAGGCAAGACCAATTAAAGATAGTAGGCATATATAGTTGCAAGCTAGGATAGTGCTTGATGGTATTTACCAAGAAACCGCAAAGTTCAGGTGTAATTCATCCATTCAGTCATAGAGCCGGTCACAGATTATATCTCTGTGCCACACGATCACTAGTAGACAATCAAAGCACCACTGCAATACTAAAATGCCTGTGAAGCGCTATACAAATCAACATGAATGAACGATATCAACATGGGTGAACAAAATGACCGACAGATCATTTCCCTCTGATTATTTACCAAGCAATGAATTATTGTTTAGAATAAATCATTCCGTACACTATTAGTCTGTCGTTTGTTGAATTATAGATGGATTGAGTCAGAACTGCATATAATCAGAATAAGTTCACAAAGTAAATTCATTTAAGGCTGAGGATAATCAAAGATATTTACAAATCTCTATCTTGATAATTCTACTATGAAGTAAACATGAAGATCAATCAACATTTACGTCTAGTGTAATATATGCATACTTGGATAAGGGACACGAATATAAGTATGTGAACATGGCGAACTCAATGGGAAGCTCTCCTTGGAGTAGAAAATGTTCAGCCCACAAATATCAGCGGGGTTTCGTGTCCACCTTGAATCCCTCCACCTGGAAGTAAGGCCAGCAGTCGACGAGAACCCGAGTCTCAGCTGAGATCACGCTGAAGGAAAGCACTCAGGCGTTCAGCAGTTCCACAGGCTCTCTCTGTCTAAGGAGCCTAGAGGCTGTTACTAACAGGACATTACTAGACACTGAAGACCGCCCATGGACAAGGGAGAACCCACCAATGTTGCGGCACGTGCACAACAAAGCATGAATTAGGACACCCACATCATACTTTTGTGTAAACTCAGGTAAGTCACTCAATTATCTATAGCTAAAGGATATATCTATATATAAATTTCATATATATATATATATATATATATATATATATATATACATGTTATTCTGCTATTTCATTTCATTCAGATATATGTGCTTCATATTTTATTAGAGCTGGCTCCCTGCTAGAGCGTGCCCACACGCCCTATATAAATATATATATATATATATATATATATATATATATATATATATATATATATACATCACCTAAATGTTAGAGTGGCTACATAGTCCCCCACCTTACTGGTAAATTAGGAACAAATGGTATGTTCATCATAGATGAATGAGCGTGCAGTTATGAATGAATAACTATTAAAAGGTTTGAGTTAGATTTAGCCTATGGATAGTTTTCTGTAACACACTTGCACCCAGTCAACCTGCCATTTCTACGACTGCCTATCTAAGATCCAAACACATCAAGCACCAATGGGTCTTGAGGTATTTTGATCTTGAGTGATTGGTCATGGTCAGCTGGGCAAGCCTCTAAGAGACTGACACTGGCTCCCTGCTCTGTTCTCAGTATCACAGTGAATAGCACACAGATAGTGAAGGAATAGTTTGTATGCAGTACCCTGAAAGTCTATATGGACCCCTATAACCTCTAGCGTGTGCAAGCATGCTCTAAAAAACCCGTCCCTTCATTATTTGCGTGCTATTCACAGTGGTATTGAGAAAGGAGCAGGGTGCCATTGTTTCAGGGTCATAGAGGCATGCCCAGCTGACCATGACCAATCTTCAAGACCGAAATACCTCATTGACCCACTGGTGTTTGATATGTTAAGCAGTTGGAGAAATGGGAAATTTACTGGGTGCAAATGGGTCACAGAAAACGATACACAGACTGAATGTCACCAAGACCTTTTAATTGATATTTATCTATAATTGCACGCTCATTCATCAATGATAAACATACCATTTCCTCTTAGTTATATTGTATCTGAAGATCCTGATTTAATGTCATGACGTAATCAAACATCCTCTTTACAACGTGATTTCTCTTTAAATGATTTTTGTATTTGGGTAGCGCCAGAGTCACCAGGGAGGGATTTCTGCCCCATTACCCCAGCTACAGGAGGCTTACTTTAGTTAATTCAGTCAGAGAGATTTGTTGTTAGAGCGAGTTAAGGCCGCCCCACCACCACCACCACTATCGTGACCTCATTTGAAAATGCTGGAAATGAACTCAATGTTCTGCTAGAGACTCCTTCATAAGTCCATGCCCCAATCAATAGTGAACATTTATTCTTTTGTGGATGTATGTAAATGAAGATGCCAAAGGGACCTCTCAGTTCCTACAAGCTGTATAATTTACTTATCCCCTATGACGCCCCCTACAACACAGAATGTATTGTTAGAGCGTGCTTGCATACGCTATATAAGCTGCCTACTAAAGGTTAGAGTGGTCACATACACTTTCAGCGTGCTTAGAAAAATCTATCCCTTCACTATCTGTGTGGTATTCACTGTGATAGTGGGAAAGGGTCAGGGTGCCAGTGTGTCAGGGTCTCAAAGGCATGCCCAGCTGACCATGCCCAATCACTAAGAGACCGAAATACCTCATTGACCCACTGTTTGGCTCCTAGACTCAGGCAGTTGCAGAAATGAGTTGAATGGGTGCAAGTGGGTTACAGAAAACTATCCGGAGATTATTCCATTTGTTCCTAGTCTATAAAGTAGTTGGTTCAGTGATCGGTCAGTCACAAGGCTGTGGGTTAAAACATACCTCTTTTAGCAGGTTGACAACAGATGTATTGAAGCCACCTTACTCAATCAACAGATTGTGGCTGCCGTATTGTTTACACCGCATACTCACGTCAAGAAAATTGTCGACCTTTTGTTACTCCTGATAGGCAAATGGCTTAGTCTTCTTTTCCACTGCAATGCTTACCTATCAATATGAAACTGACAACCTAATCTCTACTTGAAGGCGATATATAATTAATACGAATTGGATTGGTTTTATTTGGATAGTAAAGTAGAACCCAGCTCTGCGGGACAGCCTAAAGTACTACGTGCTCTGAGGTGTCCTGCTGAAGTGGTCAAACTTGAATTGACAAATGTTGAATCAATAAGAAACAGGTTGAAATATATACAATATACGGAATTGCGATAATGGTTTTACTGGGTTCTGAATTGTTGTTTAGTGGAGGTGGATGGAAAGTTCGTTTGGAAGAAAAATATAGCGTCGTGAGGTGAAATACCCGGCAAATGATCTTCCGGGGACCCTTTACGTCTAGGAATATGGCGATAAATGATACCTAATTTTGTTATACATGCCCATAGCATATACATATAGGTTATACTTCACTCCTACAGTTTTAACACCTTGACAAGACCCTATACTTAGGTGGCAGGCCTCGGGAGGTGTGATAGCAAAGCAAGCTGTGGAAAAGACAGGCTGTGGCTGAGAATGTGAGGCTATTCCTTTTTTCTTAAATAGGCCACATTTTGATACCTTCCATGCGGTTTGAAAAATAGGAATCCCGTTTAAAGGAGCCCACACATCCATCACCATTAAATGCAGGATATTCTAGATACTAAAGATTAAGTGCATATATACACATGTCTGGTACCATATGCGTTGCGACCAATTGCTCAAAGTTGCAGGATGCCTCTCATAAAGCCATAATGGAAGCCCATCATTGAAGTGAATTATGAGTAAAATAATAATAAAAAAGATAATCCGCAACCTTGAATTTACTATGTGAGAGATTCCCGGATTCATTACTCATAATAAATAACTAGTAGCAAAAAATAGGTTCGTCTTTGAGGATGAGCGTGGAATCATAGATGAATAAGAACTTAAAGGTTTGGGTTATATGGGTCATTTTTTTATTACCCATCGTACACAAAGCCCCCATTGAAAACGTATGGGGACTCAGTAAACCATGACCCATTGTATAAAACCTGTCAGATACCATATCCCTGGTATACTAATTCAAACCTGTGGTTTACGGCCTCAAAACCATGGTATACGGAGAAAATAGTCCCTTTAATATGGCAATTACTGGGTTTAATGTATTGGAAAAGATGGATAATAGATACAACATAGTCAGTTGGGCACACTCACGAGACCCTGAGACACTTGCCCTCTGCTCCTCTCCCAATATGACTCAGCACACAGAAGGTGAATGGTTAGTCATTTTTTGCAGCGAGCTCAACGTCTATATGACCACTCTACCATTTAGGCATTGTATGTGACCATTTAGCCCACGCTCAATAGATACCTATGATAAAAATTGTCAATGAATGGAAAGCTCACATAATTCATTATCATGCCTTTATGTTAAGTAACAGCCCTATAAGTTGTATAATATTACTCAGGATTACATCTCGCTTTCAGGCAGAATTATTCGTTCTTAACCACTTCCACGAACTGTGGAACTCCTGGTGTGTCTTACTCAAGGGGATGGGAAGAGAGCCAAGCCGAGGTTATGATATAATTTCAAGATCAGTTCGGCTTCAATCACCTGGTGAAGGTTAATGTAACATGTTGCGATAATCTTGTTTATTAATACCAGAGGTTATATGCGAGGGCGTATAACACGCAATAACTGATTGGCCAAGGTTGAAGATCTGTGGGATTTATCAAGAGATTTACTTATATCTACCAAGAAAAGAGCTAAACTGATGTAATAGCCGATCGAGAATCTGCAGATAAACTACGCAGATGATACCAAAAGCTAGAACTTTCACAATATGAGACGAGATACGAGCGCTACTGAGTCTTTTTGTTAGAGTTGACTTAAGTGAGAGTGCACTTATCAAACAGCATTGCGGTAGCCTACTCGAAAATCGTTCAAAGCCAGATCATATACACATGTACTGTATGAAACGAATTTTCTTTGTTTAAGGCCCGGCGTCCACCTACTGCGATATGGCTCCGTTATGGTTTACGATGCACCTCCCGATAAAAAAATCAAAATCGCGTCGGAAAGTCACCCAATATCGGGACAATTGACCACGTTTCTGCGATCAGACACAGATAAAAAACCCATACAATGCGTGGTGGATTGGCATGTCTAGACATATGTCTACGATTTTGCACCTTCCCGATATGTCCAAAGAAGTGGAGAAAGATCTCCTATACTTCCTTTATATGTCTCCGATATTTGCTTTTATGTCGGTGCCAAATCGGTAGGTCTAAATTTCTATCGTAGTAGGTGGACGCCAGGCCTAACATACTTTTAAAGACAAGTACACAAACACAGTTTTCCGAAATGTTCACTGGCTTATCATACCCTATGTCTGTACGAATTCGGAGACTATCCTTGATCACGTTGGGCTTTCATATTTGGTTCATATTCCGACAAATTAAATAATAACGAATGTCTGTGGCCAAGCAAAGACCTGGCAGCGTATTCTTTAGCGTTGGATCACTCAGTGTATGAATGTAATACATTTATAATAACCGTGTACATTATTTCCATAGAAATGATATTTTAGATATAACTTAGATGACACAGGTACAGGATACACAATAATACATTGGCAGGCTCAGCTATCATATACTTGTATTTTTCTCAGTTAAAACCATGGCAATTATGAACTACGAAGTTTAGATAGCCCAGACTCGTTAATACAATGCTCCAGATTGTTCCAGCAGTCCATTCTGTCAAAAAACAAAACTGCCGCAACCACACCCACCGTTCACACTCTAGGTGTGTGATTGCTGTGTGTCTCTATGGGCACAAGGCTTGACTAGGCAATGTTTGTCTGAGTGATGGCCTAATTCAGCGACTCACCGTTAAGTAATTTTTTCCAACTTAAATAAAGAAAGGTGGTGTTGAACGGAAACACATATTTTCTGCCGCGACGTCGAAGACATTGACACTAATCCTCTGAATAAGTTCATATCGAACTTGGGCCATGGTGACTTCTGAACAGCTGTGCGGGAGTTCCCACCTTATAACGCTGCGTTAATTACTTAACACACATTACTGACCACCTGTTTTGGATTGTCATATTTAGTAAGAGCTTAATTAAATATGCAGTAATTAGTGAGAATGTCTCAGAGTGTGCCCCTAGATTTAGATTACACAGAAAGTGCGTCAAAGTATGGCACACGGCACCATTTCTCCTACAGACGAAGAGGAAATAACTTCATTATCAGATGTGCCGCCAGTGAAATACTTTTAACGATAGAAGATTGTGGATGTTTACTACAGGTGAAAATTGGATAATTTTTGCTCTGCCACCCACGTAGGTAAGATTCCTAATTCATCATATTTGTGAATTGAGTATTCTAACGTTATGGCAGTTGCAATGTTCATTGAAGGCTATAACATCAGGAATGGTCGATGATATGAATATCAAGGGTGAATATTTCAGAGTAATTCAGATATTACAGGAAACATTTTTCAAATCCATTAGTGGTATCATTACTGCCTCGTCATCTCTATTACATTTTCGGAATTTATTTCCGCCCTAAGGCTTCCTTCAATTTGGGAAATGTCAACTCTTATTTAAGATAGAGCATGGACTAGATATAGGTCCGTGGATAAAGGTATTATTAGGACAAGTGCCTCTGGCAAGGCTGCATTCATAAGGACGGAATCTAGTGTCAATATGTACCACTCGCAGACAAGCATATTGTTGTATGGACTCATAGTTTGATTGTTTCATCACGTGATATGACATGCCATCCTTCATATCATTTGTCTTTGTTTATAAATGTGAAATATGGTGTTACTCCCATATTTTACGAAAATTTCATGTTCATCGATCCCATATTTCTTTGTTACAAACATTTTGTACATTCTGGAGGACTGGTGCGTTGAGGTAGCATTCGGCTTAGTCTCATTGAACTTCAAGCATGTTTCCAGAAAACTATCTCCTCACTATCTTTTATTCACTGTGATAGTGAGAACAGAGCAGGGAGCCAGTGTCTCTGGGTCTAAGAAGCATGCCCAGCTGACCATGACCAATCACTGAAGACCAAAATACTTCAAGACCCACTGGTGTTTGATATGTTTGGATCCGAGATAGGCATTTGCAGAAATGGCAAGTTTACTGGGTGCAAGTTTGTTACAGAAAACTATCCATTGACGGAATGTAACCCATACCTTTTAAATAATATTCCTTTATAATTGCACGCCCATTCATCGATACTGAACATACTAGTCTATTTGCTCCTACTCTATTTAGTGCCGTATCGGGAGATATTTACCTATGTTCCTGTTGTAAAACTAGTCAGGAGTTATTGATTACTGTAAACAGGTCACTGGAAACTTTAGAACTGTCCAAACACTCGGATATATAGTGTTTTAGAAAGATGACTTGCTAAAGACCATGGCATTTATAAATGGAGATCCGGCGGAAATGGCAAATCAATGACACTACTTGGAGAATGCTCCACATCAGCAAAAGAAATTGATCGAGTTAGCTTTAAACACGTCAATCTATTAGCAATTAAATAGTGAATACCAGATTCTAAGGAACCCCATGGTTTGGACCAATACACTATATCCTGTAAGTACCACCCAGAACGATAAAAGTGATTAATCTAAAGCAGTTCTACCCACCATTTCATAAACACATTTACTGCTTTCTATTGAAAGGAAAACGATGCTTGAATACATGCTGGCAAATGTCTATTCGCTGGTACCGAATACATGGAAGGCTGCCATAACATGCATTCACCACCACCCACTGAGTCCCAGCGCCATTCGTTGAAGACCCGGATGTGCCACATATTTTGCTAACCTGAAAATGCAGCAACAATGGAGCAACACTGGCATTTTGCCGAGGGGTAATATATTAGGAACAACGAGCTTCACGTTTTAGTTATCAGTAGAATCAACCCAAAGACACTAACTGCAAGGCCAGGGCCACCGATTTCTGACCATGAAATGGTAATAACAGACAACGTCGCTATTCAGCCCGTGGGGATAGACGTTTGAGGTCTTTTGTATTACATAAAATATGTCCCGACGTCGGAAGCAGAGGGACGTATGGATGCTATAAAACCGAAAACGGTATTCCTACCGCTCAGTCTCTACGTTTTCCTATTATTATATATACAAAATTCATTCACTTATCAAGTCATCGATTCATAGCTCATTCACTACATCTGAGTGAACCCGAATATTAACCTTGTACAATCTGTGCCTATTTCTATTTACCGATCTGGCGTTGGAATACTCGAAAAAATCGACTGGTGGTTTCCGACTGCAGATCGGTGGCGAAAAGTCGGCCAGAAGAAAAATAGCTTATCAATTGCACAGCTGTCAGTATACTGACTGTCGGTTAACTGCTTGTCAGCAGTGTACAGGTCTAGTAGTTGATTGCCTGTCTATGGACGCACTGCCCATATTACTGTCTATCCACCTCCCTGGTCATTCACCTGACTGTTTGTCCCATTGACTGCCCAGCCATGTGACTGCCCAGCCATGTGACTGCCCGGCTATGTGACTGCCCAGCCATGTGACTGCCCAGCCATTTGTCTGGCCAGCCATGTGACTGCCCAGCCATGTGACTGCCCAGCCATGTGACTGCCCAGCCATGTGACTGCCCAGCCATGTGACTGCCTGGCTATGTGACTGCCCAGCCATGTGACTGCCCAGCCATTTGTCTGGCCAGCCATGTGACTGCCCAGCCATGTGACTGCCCAGCCATGTGACTGCCCAGCCATGTGACTGCCCAGCCATGTGACTGCCTGGCTATGTGACTGCCCAGCCATGTGACTGCCCAGCCATGTGACTGCCCAGCCATGTGACTGCCCAGCCATGTGCCCATCCATCTGACAGTTTAATGACACAGACGGTTGCGGTCACAGCATGGCTGGGATTATATGATGCCACGTATAAATCCTATAAGGAACATCAATAAAATTCCATATCATAGCCAGTTGGGCAGTAGTGGTTTGTTGCATAGACAATGTATTAGTATATATTAGAACTCCGCCTAACGGACACCCCGCGTTAGCGGTCACTTTTGTTCGGAACGGAAATTTCCCCCTCAATTAGATGTTTAAATTAATCCCGTATAAGCGGACATCTTGCGTAAGCAGACAGCCCGCGTAAGCGGACAGTTATTTCGGTACGAAAAAGCCTAAAACCCCGTGTAAGGGGTCACCTCCGATGGACACGCTACCAAGAATTAATTAATCTGTGTCTTTTTATTATGTAATTCAAAGTTGTATAACTTCGGATCCAATTAAGATATTAGGAAAGGGATTTCAGATCTATCACCACCTCTGTCTCCCCTCCATATCGGTATATAACACTTGCATATTAGACCGGAGATTGAAAACCCCACCGAGGCGGACACCCCGCGGAAGCGGGCACTTTGGCCTGGAACGGAGGGATTTACTGCATATAATCAATTTACCGAGAACAGAAAAGCTGCTCAGCTTGTGCAATCAGTTTCATGTTATCCCGCGCTCATAGGGGGCGCTGCAGACGGGTAAATTCACGTTGAGATTAGACACTGATAATCTCCCCCCACGCGTCTCTGATCCCCACCAGAGAACGCTTACCTGTCACTGTGTACGGGACTTCAGGTGGAGATTGACTGATTCCCACTTTCTACTGTTACCAAAGTATAAGCCTCAGTCCCTATGTAATTTTCACGTTTTATAACCCACCTCTTTTTAAAATCTTTTTATTTATACTGACATATACATAAATAACAGTTTTTCTTGTACAGCGAGCAACTTGTTTTTATCATCCTGTTACGAAATCTTTATAGGAAATGTATAGAGCGCCTAGAATTCGCTACCAGAGATTCTAGAAAAAAGAAAGTCTCATCCATAATCAGGTCAAATCATTATGTAATTCGAAAGGCTTTTGAATGTCCATTCAATATTACTCATTCACAATCAGTCATACTAATCTCATTTCCCATCAGAAATCACTGTGATAAATCATTTTGCCTGCAAGAAACATGGGAAACCAGCGTACTAGATACTGGCACAAGTCTATCGAACTATCAAATGTTTATGGTTTGTAGTAATCAAATATAAATATGGAATATATTATAAATAACGTATAACGACTTCACATTAGTTCTAAATGCGCTCACATAGTGACAAATTGGTCGGCAGGTTCACTGGAGTAGAACGTGGCTGCAGGCCATTGGTCACATAGTTCTGGATTCTCATTGGTCAGTTAGTACGCCATTGACTGCGCAGTATGGCCAAGTTTACTGTTTTCACCGCCGAGTCGATTTCTTAAAGTTCTGAACCTGGCTATCATAGCCACAGAACTTTACAAACTGTGTTCAATACATGCTATGATTAGATCATTGTCATGTATGACCAGAGGAAATATTATAAGACTCACACCTGTTTTCTATGGTACAACCCTCAGCAAAGAGGAAGTTCTTCCACTGGAGTACTTCAGTATTACAAATTCAATTAAAGAAAATAGAGAAAAAAACCTCGTTATATGAGGTACTTTTTCACATGGTAGTTTGTGGTGTAAACTTATACGTTGTCTGGATGACTGAATTACATGGGGTGTAGATGACTGTTTTTGTGGTGAAAATGTTATGCTCTTCCTATGTTCGCAAATGAATGTCATTTCGACGTGGGAGTGATGATTTATGATACACATTTCTGTATCTACATTAGTTAGACATCACCTATTCATAACGGGTTAAATTTCTACTCACCAAACCCGGACCTATAGAAACGTCCTAGACAGTCATCTTCATCTACCACAGAGTGCAGAGAGGTCACCTGATCTTCACTCACCAGGGGGCGTTAGATGTGGCACGTAGACGGTCCATTTGAAGTCACGCTGTTTGTGAGCGTCCACAGAAAACACTCTAATGGTGCTGTCCACTAAAAGCTTTTACCTGTGGAAGCGCCATAGAAGAAGTCAACGTTAACTTTACTGTGTCTTTATCGTTATGCCTTTGAGACTCGTGACTTTTGAGCTAGCTGCCTAGCACTCAGAAATGACAAGGTGGGAAGGGGTGTCTATAGATTATGTGAAGCTTTTAGGGAGTGCATGTATAGACATTTGAGCATCTATTCGTCCAGTGCAGTGGTGTTTCAGCATACGGCAAAGTGGACATTAGAGTATATTCATGGGCCTCCTAGCAAACGACAATAGTTCCATTATGATATCAATATTGGCTACGAAAACATATGATAAGTGTTTGTGACTTGTTTTAGCATTTGCTTCACCAGGTTTTGCACATCAGGCTTATTCCTATATACCCATTATTGAACCAACTAGAGTTACATACCGCTGCTGGGGGGTGCATTAAAAATAAGTTATTTGTCGAGGTTGACGATTTCGTCCCGCTCTCATGTTTTCGTCCCGCTCTAACGTTTTCGTCCCGCTCTAATCACGTGATACAATACAGCAGCGGGACGAAACAATAGCTGTTGTGGTTACTCGATAAGGGTGGCCATTTGCTTTGGAAGTGTTTCAGGTAAAGAATTAAGAATTTTTATCGATATTTGAAGGTATATAGGAATAGGGAAACCAAGTACCGGTAAGCAAAAGTCAAAGTTACTCGGTAAGGCTTGGAAAAATAAATGCCCGCGGCTGACGCCTTGGGCAGTAATTTTTCCGAGCCTTACCGCGTAACTTTGAACTTTTGCTCAACGGAACATAGTTTCCCTCTATTCTGTTGTCTGTAGATTGCTGATTCTTCATAAGCTTGCTGAAGCTCACCCTCAGTGTCCTTGAGTCAGCCTTTCTCGGAATATCGGTCCTTATTTTATTTTTTTTGATGTATTCTTTTGTAGAGTGGTGCTTATTGATATCCATAACATTTATACACAAGACACATCTGTATAGGTCACATCTTCATGGAGTGCATGAAACAGTTAACAGAGCAAGCCGACGTGCTCGTTTCTTTGCGCCTCTTAATTCCTGTTCTGTAAGATCTATTTCTACATCCGGACGATAAGAAAATGTACATGAACTTTGCAAGACTATATCAATTCTATTTATATTTTATATCGCATGTTCCACTATTAGTAAATATGATAAAGTAGAAAATCTCTGCTCACTTGCTATTCCGTAAATTTCCATTATATTATCTATAAGGCGATCGGTCCATAGCCATATCACGCACCATAATTAACGTTTTAGTTTTATATCCTTTCTTTTAGTGTCATATATACTGTATACCATAGAGTATTGTCCTGTAAATGGGTCAAGCCGAATGGATGGCCTGTAATCATAAACCCAAATTAAACATATTATATATAATAGAATTTATAAAAAAAATAACAAACTCTATCACTTCTCCCAATCGCCCAATCCTGAGACTGAGATGAAAATGATATATTTTTTCCACCGTCGATCCATTTTTACCTGGCACCTGTCCTAACCTCGCTATTCTCACCCTGCGTGTCTAAGCTTGTCCTTGAGTTGTCCTTGAAACGTCTGAACTGGGTGAGTAGGTGATGACCTGGGGGCTGGCCTTGTGTGGGTGTTGTCGCGTGCAGTGTCTCTCTCATAATAAGGGTTGACAGTCAGGGTCGGCTCGGGTATCGACACACGGTGATTGACAGTAGCCTAACATCCACCTGAGAGCATCGGCCGCGGGATTAGGGATTTATCTCCATAGAATTAACATTGGGAACTCGTACCCAACGCCTATAGAGTATTGTAAGATAATACTCAATGGAGGATGATGTCACAAGTATTAGCCAATGATAGGGGTGAGATCAAATCTGAAACCCATTTGATCCATAGACACTGAAAATATGCCATTTATTTTTGTTTGCTACATAATCTCACTCGACTTTGCCTCGTGAGATTACTCCGCAAGTATACCTTATGGCATATCTATATGGATCTCCTTGTAGTTCCTTCGTTGATGCAAAAATAAAATCACATTATGTGATTCTGACAAGATCTTGACAAGTCATTTTCAAATCACAGGGTAACCGTGTCGACCTGTCAGGAGCTTCTAAGCTTTTCTATTCAGATATTTCACAGAAAATAATGCAAAGTTCAGGAGCTTGGGATCTAATCATGCTAACTTTAGATCCAGTAAACTCCCAAAAACTTTGCTATCATTAGTTCTCTGTTCGTCCAGTAAAGAAACCTTAGGTTCACATGCAACCCATTCATTATCTAGTATCCCTAAGCACTAATTACATTACCACAAAGAAGAACGAGGAAGCCAAGGTAAAAAAGATGGATTATCCCAAAGTCATGAACTTGCCACACCTGCCTTTGGTGCTCACTTTGAACTTGGACGCTAATCACATCTCTTCAGGGTGGTCTCGTGCTTGACCTTGCAGTATGGGATTCATGCCAAGGCAAAGACTACTTCATAACACCACCAGGGTTAAGACTGGTGAGGGCAAGATACATCTACATATTTATGGATTATGTACTTGATATAATAGCAAAGCTCATGCTGAGACTACAGTGTTTGGCTGTAAACATAAAACCAGCAACTACCCTTTGATTAGATGGGAATTGGTGTGGCTCGTTCATCATATGACCGTAAATACTAAGAAAACGAAATTAGTCTATGATGGGAACAGGAGTAAAACTAAAAAATAGAATATAGGGAATATGTTTCTGGTAGGCGAAATCATACAATCCTGTGAAGATATGATTTACTTAGGGGAATTATAGATAGTGGGTTCAACTATAAGAAATTTGGTGAGAAACTCCAGTAATCTTTAAATGATAAATGCGCCATTTATAGGAGAATTAGACGTTACATAAAAAAGGAAACAACTCTGAAAATAGTGAAATCATCCATCCTTACAGTCGCAAACCACTGCTCATTTCTACTAGGGGGGGGGGGGGATTGAAACAAAAAGAAATGGGGATAGATGCATCTATAGTATCTTAGTATTGGTGATGGGGTGAGGCATATAATGGAACGTTGGCTAAATGCGAAATGGAGGAGCCCAGTACCATTAGAAAAGGCCTCCTTGCTGGTACTCTCCAGGGCTTATGGAAAATGTTGGCCGTTAGGAAACCCGTAAATACAACACTTTTTATTTCTTTTTTTATTTCGTAGTGTTTATTGACATAAAGTATTCGCCTGCTCGCGATCTTCCATACATAAGTCATGGACAAATACGTGATGACAAATACAGACAACTGGTCATTTGAACCAGCAAATAATATCAGATAGACATGAAAAGACAGACCCACAATTTTTATAGACATAGACACAGACCTAGTGCGAATGTGGTGTGGGTAGGTGGAAGGGTAGTCTACCTCAACCCAGTCACTCCATATTAGCACCCCCAACCCCACTTCACACTCCTTACCTTCCTCCACTAACCAGATTATTGAATGTATCACATTCAGATCTGCTTGATAGAAATTTTTAATGCATTATGATACACTGGTTTTGATACCAGAGATTAGCAACCAGTTTCCATGAGTTAACACAGTAGATATTTCTGTTCATGATACTTGAAACTTACTATTGAATCCATTCTTTAGATTTATTGAAACTTTCTTGATACTTTCAAATACAAATGGCTTACTGATTAATTAGTAATACTTTAAAATACAAATGGCTTACTGATTCATGATTTCTCATGATATTCTTTTACTTTTATTTAATGAAATAATTTAAGTGAACCACGCTCTTCCATTATAAATGGAAATAACATTAACTCCTAGTTATACAATATACATCGTCATCAGTTCAGTTATTATGCAATATTATCCCCTTCATCCCGCATCCCTACAAACATCTACTTGTTGTCTCCGAAGCTCTTGTTTCAAGCTCTGAATACATGAATCTGATAAGGTTGGTCATAAAGATCAGGTAAAATTCAGGTAGTGTAACTATCATCGATAGTAACTGCTAACTCGGCAGAAATGTACATCTCCACCTTCTCCAGTCTTTCCCACTGCACATAACTCCTATTTTCTTCTACAGTTGGGCGTCATATATATATATATATATATATATATATATATATATATATATATATATATATATATATATATATATATACATTTGCAAATCTATGTATGTACTTGGGGGCCCCTCCCACCTACTACGATTAAGTCTACGATTAACCCTTTGACCTCGTCGGCGACAAACTGAAAAAAATTGTGGAGGTGTCGCCGATGAACCCGTCAATTAGTCAGGTTTTGTCGCTGACGAACTCGCTTCGCGCCAACAGGCTACGACGCGCTACAACAAAAAAAGTTAATCATAGTAGGTCTACGAAATTCAAACATGTTTGAACTTCATAGCCCGTCGTAGGCCGTCGGAAGGTTAATGGCAGTGCATGGGGGGTTGTTGCCACAAACCTCCCACCTACTACGACACGATACGATTAAGTCCCCGACACGCGGCGCTGTTGGGGACTTAATCGTAGGCCGTCGTAGCCCGTTGTAGTAGGTGGGAGGGCCCCCTTACTCTTTTCAGACAATGTCATGTGTATTACATATAGCTGTTATACGTAATACATGAAAATATAGGGGAACTGTTATCAGACATCATTACCCTATCCCCGGATGAAAGTAGAGAAGCAGTAGCTGGGAGTATAAAATTTTATTTAATTTTATGTGAGTAAAATGCAGTAAAATATTTATGGCGACCTTACTGGACGACATATTAAAATGTAATGTGAATATGAAGGTAAGTAAAAGTAGATAAATGATAATTGACGGTAGAATGGATGTCAATTATTAAAATATTAAAGTAAGATATACAATAGAGTTGTATAGACAATACATACGTAATTGTATAATATAATAAAAATGGCCTACGTGAGTAGGTGAAGAGAGACAGGTTGTGGGTGGGTGGGACGAAAATGGTACTGTAGTACGTGCGTACTGCAGGGCGGGTGAAGGAGAAGTGAGGCCGGGGTCTGGACCGGGCTGTACCACGTGACTGCGTAGTATGAGTGAAAGCCGCGAGGGGGCAGGAGGGGCGCCCGTGAGGCGCGGTAGAGGGGGACACCGGGGGGAGCAATGACTACCCCTGAGCAAAGCCCATGAGTAACCCATTACCCTATCCCCGGATGAAAGTAGAGAAGCAGTAGCTGGGAGTATAAAATTTTATTTAATTTTATGTGAGTAAAATGCAGTAAAATATTTATGGCGACCTTACTGGACGACATATTAAAATGTAATGTGAATATGAAGGTAAGTAAAAGTAGATAAATGATAATTGACGGTAGAATGGATGTCAATTATTAAAATATTAAAGTAAGATATACAATAGAGTTGTATAGACAATACATACGTAATTGTATAATATAATAAAAATGCCAAGAAGGCCAGTAAAAGGTGAGGGGGGGTGGGAGAAAATTATGAAAGTTTGTTTAGGGACCGGATTAGAGCAAGGTTAACGGCCTTGGCATCAGTGTCCTTGATGTAATGTCGGTGAGAATTAGACCTCCAGCCGCCATAGCGCTGGATGGATAGCTCAGGCATACCCGCCTGGTATGCCTGAGTGGCGGCAGCCTTCCGGAGGCTGTGGAGGGTGTAGTCGGCAGGCTGATTAGCAGTGAGTAGCAGCGCTTTCCACTCCTTGCTCAGAGTTCTGGTCGTTATCACCTGGCCGTCTGCCAGGAGTAAGAACGGGTCCTCGGGGCTGGCCGTGGGGGCGGCCGCGATCATCTTCCTGACCGCCCGCACCGGACACGAGGACGGCTCGGAGGACGCCTGCAGGGTGCCTGTCTTTTCCTCCCCCACCATCTGCATGTTCTTTGCCGCCTTGACGCGTATCGAGACCTGTCTGGGCGTGACCACGACGTCTCGGCGTGACAGGTGTCGCGTCGGGTCGAACTTGGTCGCAGATGGTAGGGCGACCTTGCTTTGTCGCAGCGCCGCGTAGAATATCACCAGGATAGCGGCCCGCAGAGCGATGTGTAGGGGTGATTCGTCGAGGGCCTCGAGGGCAGCCCTGAGGACGTCCATCGGCACCGCCGGCTTGACGTTCGGTTGGTAGGTTTTGTTGTGTCTCATGGCCTCGAGTGCACGTCTCACCCTGAAATCCTCCGTCGGCGCGACGTCGCCCCCCGTCAGCCGCAGGTGCGACCGCACGTGGGATAGCTGGTTCGCGACCGTCGCCGGCGAGGGGGCGTGGTCCGCGACGTATTCGAGGAACGCCGTGGTAAAGCTGACGGTAGGTTTCTGGGGGTCGGCGCCCATCCGGCGGCAGAATGCGAGGTAGGTCGCGACGGCGCTGCGCTGGTTCGCGACCGTTCCGGGGGCACGCGCCTCGCATTGCCGAGCAGATGCCCTCGTCTGGAGCGATCGTAGCGCCGGATCTGCAGGTGAGACGTAACACAGGGTTGAACGATACATGGGTACATGGCATGACCTCGACGAGGGAATGGAATTTCAGATACCTAGAGGCCGTGTCAAAGTCCCTCGAGGTTAGGTGTGCCCGGCTGAGCGCGTCGGCCACGGTATTGAGGGCACCCGGGACGTGTGTATACACGAAGTCTACCTGTAGTCTGGCCTGCACCATCCAGGCTTGACGGGCACACTCGGCCAGGACGGGGTTCCGGGCGCGTCCCGACCGGAGTGCCTGGACGGTGCCCATATTATCGCAGTAGACTTCCACCCGGGTGCCGCGGTCACGGTCGGTTAAGAACGTGCACATCGCGTATACCGTGTTGAGGGCCTCGAGCTCCGCGATGCAGGTAACAGGGTCGTTCACTGGACAGACCCGGCCGGAGTACGAGTACGTCCCGTCTGTACCCCCGACGCCGGACAGGCACGCATCCACGATCAGGCACTTGGTCGGGGGGCCTCGCGGGATGAGGGCGTGGCCGTTCCAACCGTCGGCAAAGCGCAGGAACCATTCGAGGTCCTGCCGCATCTCGGAGTTTATGTTGATGTAGTACCCGCCCATCCCCCGGAGGGCCTCGAGCAGTTTACTCACAAAGGGGCGTGCCGGCCGGATACACTTGGCTACATGTAACACGCGCCCCAGTATGGATTGGAGCTGGCGTTTGGTCAGCGATCGTTTCTGGGCGACCGCCCTCACGTGCTCCCGGACCTCGTGTAGCTTGTCCTCGGGGACGGAGAGCGACATGTCTATTGAATTGATCACGATACCGAGCCACGTGACCACTTGGCTGGGGGGCTGAGCCTTTTCTCGGGCCTCGGGGAGGCCCAGTTCCTCAAAGAGCCCTCGGGCTATGGCGAAGTCCGAGGCCGCCTTTTCCTCGTCGGGCGAGAGGATGATAAGGTCGTCCAGGTACATGGCGGCCTCGACCCCCTTCTGGCTTAGGATCTTAACTATTGCATCTGCTACACACTGCATGTGGTAGGAGGAGGCACGGGCACCAAAGGGCATCGCCGTATCACAGTAGTATGCCTCCCCCCACGCAAAACAGAGCAACGGCCAGTCGAGGGGGTCGCACCGGAAGTTCTTGTACGCCCGGGAGATATCGATGGTCGACATGAAACTCCCGGGCCCCGAGGCCACCAGGCGGCCGACGAACCCATCCACGGTCGGGAGGCCATGCTCCCGTTCCTCGCCGTAGACCGAGTTCTTCACGATATAACCGTTGACACTGTCCTCCTTGGGGTACGTCATATCGGTTATCACTCGGCGATCGGTGGTGCCTCTCTTCTCACGTGTCATTAGAGGCGACACGTGACACCAGGGTAGGAAAGGGGGGGCCTCGAACGGCCCCATGAGGTTGCTGTACCCCTTCTCCTTCCTGATGAATTTATCCACCTGCTCCGGGTACCCCGTTGCACTGGGGTGGTTGGGTACCCCGCAGGTATCGCTGACCGGCCCGGCGTAACCCAGTGGGAAGCCGAACCTGATGAAGTCGGTCAACTCCTCCTTGCCGGGGATCCCGGCGAGGTATCGTATCCAGACCGGGATGTTGAGGTCCGTGGGGATCTCGATACGGGCCCCGAGGGCGTTGGGTAGGCCCGTGCGCCTCACAACATCATAGATGTGGGCGTGGTCCGGCGGCCCGTGGGCCGCGAACTGCGGCCAGTTGTCCCTCCTATGTCCGGCGAACGCCTCGGGGTCGGTCCGGACTCCGGCGACTGGGATCCCGGTCTCGCAGAATTTTCTCACGGCAGCGAAGTCGATGGGAGTGGATTCGCGGCCGTCCTCCTGGGGCAATTGCCGAGCCAATTGCTCCCCCTCCCCGCCAACACTACCACAGGCGGGAGTGTATTCCTCGGTGGGCGGGGCCGCACGCTCTGTGCTTCCCCCCACGTGCGCGGCACGCGGTGTTGTTGTCACGTGGGGGGTGACGTCATCACTCCTGCACTCTTTGATCGTGTATCCCTCGCCGAGTGCACTCGTACCGAGGCCGAGGGGTGCGTCTCGCGCCACGCTCACTCGCGGGGCGCGTCCGGCCCGTTTTTTGAAGCCGTTGCGTGTTGTTTCTGCACTCCTAGTTCGTTGGGGCGGACCGTGTGTCCGGCGTGCGGCGTCCTCCGTGGGGCGGGTGCGGATGTTGGTGCAGCGTTGTCATAACCCGCACCGTACACGAGTTTCCGGTTGCACGCGTGTATAGAGTGCGTGCACATCCGCCCCACCGAATCACAGAACGAACAAACATGGACCCATTTGATCTGCCCGTCCTGATGTCCGTTCCGTAGGCGACAACCTCGCTCCGAGTTGTACGCCCGGCAGGGGAGCTCTCGGGCCCCGTCCCTTCCTCCGTCTTGACCGTTAGGGGTGCTGGTGGCGGCCGTCATGGCTATGCGTACGCGTTCGTCTTGAATGCGCACGTGATCGGACCAATACACGCGGCCCGCCTCAACCTGATCGAAGATGTAGTTAGACCACCTCCTAACCGCGGGCCACGGCCGTGTCTGGGCATCCACTGTAACCTGAGAGAGGTGCCTGTACATGTCCCGGCGGTCGCCCTCGGGTATCGCCCGCTCGTCCTCCATCATCAGTAAGAACGCGCTCACGTACTCCATGGGGGCCAGGCTTCCCCTAACCTCGAGCTTTTGGGACATGGTATACAGGCCCTCACGTTCCACATACATATACGGCTTAGATATCAGTTTATGTACGGTCAAATCAGATGAGAACCTACCGGCCGTGCGGTCATGACGAATGCCCTCGCGGTCGATCTCTCGCTGGAGCAGGTCCTCGCTCAGGTAGCGTTCCCTGAGTTGTCTGGGTGCGGGTAGCCTCGATGTCTGGTCCTGGGCCCAGTCTCTTGTCCGATCCTCGGCCGTGGAGCGTGCCTCTCGTACCGTCGGCTGTGTAGCCCTCGTCGGCGACCGTTGGCGTGCCATGGCCTGCATCGTCTGAAACATGCTATCCATCGTCCTACCCATTTTCTCCATGTTGGACTCGAGCTTCGATATCCTAGCCGTCTTTACCGTACGCCCGCTGTCCGAGACCGACTCGATGTTCTCGTTGGCGGACTCGGCCGTTTCCTGGAGAGTGGCCTCCGACTCCGCCGTGGATTCCGTCGGCTTCGATGTGCTAGGCATCGGGGTACTCCTCGTCGTGGGACCCATTTCTCCGTTCACTATACCGTATCGCGTGTATGGGGGTGCTAGCCTGTACTCGGGGAGTATGAGGCGAAGCACGTGGCCAAGAAACGAAAATGGTACTGTAGTACGTGCGTACTGCAGGGCGGGTGAAGGAGAAGTGAGGCCGGGGTCTGGACCGGGCTGTACCACGTGACTGCGTAGTATGAGTGAAAGCCGCGAGGGGGCAGGAGGGGCGCCCGTGAGGCGCGGTAGAGGGGGACACCGGGGGGAGCAATGACTACCCCTGAGCAAAGCCCATGAGTAACCCATTATTGCTAGTTATTTTCGGGATCGGGGCCATAGTCATAGTTACTTATCATGGTGGTAAGAAATGGAAAGCTCTGACGCCCATGCTTAGAAACACTGAAACTTTTGTGATGTTCAAGGCCCTTAGTAAGGCAAATATGAAAGCCAAAATTTGGCAAGTCTAGTCTAACTTCAGCAAATTCAGCAACCTCATTCTGTATTACCTGAGATTCTCATATGTGGAAAGTGATATTCTCTTATCTGCTGTTGTTTTTCATGTATGTTAATATATACATTGTTTTCCTGTTTGACTTTTTGACTTTCTTCCTTTTCTTTTTCTGCAAAAAACATGATGTCAAATTTCTAAGCTCGGAATTTTATGGCTTGGCCATTAAAACCAGCCTCATAATCAGGCTGAGGCCTTCTGCCACTTTGTTGGGTTTAAATGCCAAAGCAAGTGAACTGGTGAAACGTGTGTATTACTTATTGACCCAATAAAGAAATTAAATTTAAAAAAAAGAAAAAAAGTGTAAATTTGACAACTTGCGTAAAATTGTGATCATCAAGGTACTAAATAAGGGCTGATTCTTATAATTACAATGTGATTGATGATTGTACAAGACCTTAACGACTGCCTTACCGCCCCATATCAAATTTTCCAAGAAAGAGCTACTATAACAGGGTAATTAGCATATGAGGCCACTTTGTGTAGACAGTAGCGCAGTAAACCATAGCGCTAACTGCGTCGTGAACGGAGCACAGAATGGATTTGTGAAATCTTTAAGCCTAAAATTAGAACCTTCTTTATATGCCCGTATAAGAAAATTCAAGGTGATTATTAATGGGGGAAACAAATAAGATTGAGTTAGTTTGTATCCATACACCTTCTTTTCAACACCCGCGAGTTGACTCTATAAAAGAAGCTGGATGAGAAATCCAGAATCAGACTTGGAACTGTATGAACTCATAATGGAACCGTTTACTAGACTCGCACAGTTATGTATGTATGATTAAAGAAGATACAGCGGTGGCAATCCTAACCAAGCAGGGATAATTTTAGCCAGATAAAATCTAGAGAAGTTTAGCCTTTTTAATCAAAACATTTTCCAAAACGGAGACAGATAAAAAAAGACCATATCAAACTGAAAGATTTTTTATAATCGTAGGAAAACCACGCCATCTTTCATTTTAATGGATACTTGTTAAGAACAACATAAAAATCTTTGCCTAAAAACGGAAAAAAATAGAAAGAGCTACAAAGTTCTTGTTTCTACAGACGACCTTGTTCTTTGACACCCACCCACAAGCCCACTTTCTTAACTAAGTCTCTTTGACCAAAGACTCTGAAGTATCTTTTTCATCGACCCGACGTCCCACCTTACATATCAAAGAAGGATTGGCTTTGTAAAAAGGTAATAATAGGTTGGACAGAAACTAGAACATGACAAGTTGAATGGATGCAGACCTCATACTCCATCCGGTATCATTGTAAAAGTGTATTCAAATGAGCATATAAGCCATTTTCCACTGGCTAACGAAAACAACAGCCATTAATTGAGTTATCCTAAAAGTCGGTCGGTGGTGGCCAACAACTTCATGTCGGTATCTAAAGCTCCACAAGGGTGCTTTGTATACCTTGTTTCTGCTGCATTTCGAAGGTCCATACCGACAAAATTGTCCTCAACACACAGTGACCATCACCAACGATTTCAAATCCCTTTGATTCTGTTGGTTGCTGACCAAGTCATTGGTAGTAGCCTTATTGCGCAATCTATGCACAATTGTGTAAAATTGTGAATTTTGTTTTAATTTGGAGGCAAGACCGCCTCATGTGCTACTACGAGGCTAGCATGTCATATATAGGTCTCTTTTTCCCGCCATTCGTCACTTGAGACAAAGGCACTACACCATACGGAGATTGATTCTCCCACCCACCATCCCAAAGACAGAACTATTAACAATGTTAGTATTAAGCCACATTGATACAATGTATGCGGTATGTTCTTATGTTGAGCTAAATAAAACAATGTCACTTTATTTTGTCGCAAAGCACATCGGACTTGTCTTAAATTAATCGGTGAACATTTCTCTGTATGTCTCTTTCAATTCACAGCTCTGGCATCGTTATTCCCCAATAATCGATCGGTTGTTCCCAACTGCAGATAGGTGGTGAATAGTCGGCCTGTGGAAAATGGCCAATTTCCACTAGCCGACTATTCGCCACTGATCTGCAGTCAGGAGCCATCATGCCAGATCGGTGAATCAAAACAGGCATACAGAGAAGTGCTCATCGTTTAATTGTGCATAGATTATGCAATAAGGCCAACATCAAGAGTTTGGTGGTCAATTCCGTTGGTAAAGACCTGCTAAATGCGGCAGAAACAAGGCATATACAGTCCCTTCGCCGACTTTAACATTCCAACGTGCAGTCGTTGGCCACCAACGACCGACTTTTAGGAGACCTCAATTAATCGGTGCCGTTTTGGTCGGCCAGTGGAAAATGGCTTACTATGCAATTTCGGGTTGTTGGAAAATATCGGGCAGTATGACTTTGACCTTGCTGCCTACGCATTTCACCTCGTGCAGTGCATGGAGGAGTGATTGATTTTGTGAGAGTCATTCCACTCCTCCGTGATACCGATGACGTCATGGTTCTGTGTGCTGAGAGGTTACAGCTGAGGTGGACCACGTGATGCTGGCAATGCCCAATCACAGACGAGCTCTTAATTTGCAGCGTTTGGCATAAAAAATTGAACAATTCCTCATTAAAGAACAACATGAATGATCGTCTCTTCACGCTTAAAGACAATGCTGGTAGTTGGGTGATTTCTAAATTCTATTGATTTTTGCAAATAACTCAGGATAATGTATGTTGGAAGGTAACCACACAAAACCAGACTCATTCCGTTTCAATTAAATTCAATTTTATTGATGATACTTGACGAGTACAGGTAAGCTGATGAGATGAGTGGTAGATGATGATTATTAAACTCAACGTTTCGATAAATTCATTTATCTTCGTCATGAGTTGATTTTAGTTGGGGTGACATCTGAGGTTATATCAATTTTGGGATAACATATTACTTCCTGTGGTGGCGACTGGGATTCAGATTCATGGTTATGGTTGCTATGGAATTTACTGGTAATGCTAGTGCTGCCCCTAGTGGGCCTATTCTGGACTACAATTTGATAGGTTCATATTAACTGGTGGCTGGGTAGTGGAGATAGACAAATTGATTGGTGGTTAGAGATTCTGTAGATATACAACAATGGTGATATACTAATTCAGCTGATATTATAATTTGAACATTGCAATATATAGAAATGACAATTCTAATATTAAAAAACTAACTAACATGTGAACATGATGTTTGATATAAGTGTCTATTTTCTATGATTGAATAATCCATGGTGCTTCATACTGCTGAGTAAGTCAGGATAATCTAAGTTCCATATATCAGCAAATGGAAAATGCAAAATAACAATGGCATGTCACCATGCTAACTTTTATGGGAAGGCCATCTGAAATGTAAGTGCTTAACTATTGGTGTCTATGAGAAAATGCAATATTTTTACTTTGTTGCTAAAAGACACTGATGTTCTATTGCTATCTTCAGATAATTCTGGATTATAATGGTAGGGAACGTGTACAAATGAGAAATGCCAAAGAAATACTATGTCACCATGCTAGTTTCTATGGGAAGGCCATCCAAAGTGCTTATCTATCTGTGGCTATGGGAAACTGCTATATTTTCATGAAACCAGATGGCAACATCAGTGTTTAAATTTAGTAGACACAGGGGGCAGTGCGATACCTACCCGCATTTGTCTTTAAATCATCTAGGTCAGTACTCTCCATAGAGAAGTCCAAAGTGCAATCTTATCATATACCTATAGACGTATTTCCTACGTATACTGCCCGCTACTACCCATGTCATATTCATGGCTGTAAGTCACAGTGTGACGTACATGGTATGTAATCACGTGAGTAGGTACAATTCAGCCAACTTTTGGTATATAATAATACGAAAACAGGCCAGCTCACTGTCTTTGTACATCAAAACACTTGGTCAAATTATCGATAAGATATATGTCCCTCCTCCTTCAGCATCGGGATATATCGTGATCAATAATTTCACCGCATATTTAATGAACGACGACAGTAAGCCAGTTTCCGTATAATATGCATAATATTGTCTAATCTTTACCCACCCAGGTTCAGGTCCACCACTCTCATAAGATCCCAAACTCTCTAAGTGGTATTCTGTACTCTCACTACGCTCTATAGGAGAATAATTCTTAACAAACTAGGCTTAGAGCCTTGAGAATCCACTGTCCTGCCTCATGTGCTAAAGACGCAAATCAATGCAACCCAAAGATTTCAATAATCTCAATGTTGCCACCTAGCGGCTAGTGTGCCAGTGGATTCTCAAGGCTCTAAGCCTAGTTCGTTAAGAATTCTTCTTCCACAGAGCATAGTGAGAACCTTGTACAGAATACCACTTGGAGAGTGTGAGATCTTAGGAGAGGGGTGCACCAACCATAGTCTAAGGTAGATCACACTGATAACGTATTGTATTGCTTGAGGAGGGCACAACTTGGATCGCTGGGATCCAGCGGGCGAAGCCCCCAGAAGTAATTGGGCTTCATAGATTAATCAAGTTGTTACTCAAATCCACAAAAAAACACACGAGCTGATTAGTGTATAAGGATTTTATTGGGGATTCAATTTGACATCGAAATGGGGGAGGGGAGATTAATTGCTAATGTTGCGACTTTTCGTGTAAATTAATTAGACTTCATCAGGCAGTTAGATTATATAGCGTCTTTTAGGGGCCATACTTGCTATCTTGAATAACCCTCTAACACACGGGTACACCTGGAGCTAATGTTCCCACACAAGCTAACAGCTTCTAAACCTATCTTTAAACTAGAAACAGCTAGAAAAATAGAAAAATTTACTTTGGCAGACCATAAACTTAGGGTATGAGGACGGGCTTACTGTCATATTTGTATAGACATTGCAACCTGTACGGTATATATGAGTGATCACGACGCACATGGGTTAAGGTATATGAAATTCATTGTCTATCATTAATTATTTATGGGCAAACAAAATTATAAATGAAGGATCAACAAGCATCCGAAACGTTGTGAATCTAAGTAAGCAATAAATAATATCCTGTTATCCAACTTTATTTCTTTGTCTTTGGTTGTGCCTTCTTTCAATTTATTAAAATTATAAATTGTTGTACTCGGAAATCATGCAGCGCACAAAGACATGACTGCTTATAAGGATATGAGGCCCTATAAGACAATATGGAATGTCTTGTATAAAATGTTGTATAATATCATCACCTGTGTTATATTACCAGTTACGCACAAGTGATTTGCGTGGAAGTACGACTGTATGCTGTCGAATGCAAATTTGATAAAAGAATTAAAAACAACAACAAAAAACAAGTATAATTTGCCTAACGTATTGTACCCGTAAATACGCCCCTGATTAATGCTGGGAATACCTGGACCTGTCATCCTACTATCAGTGTTGAGAACCATCTCTAATCCATCTCAGGTAAAACTCGTTGGTGATAGTAAACAACTGCCATAAAAACAACATAAGCGGCAGACTCTTGAATTCCGATGAGCAGCGATGTCACCGGAGGTCATTAAATTCCCTTTAGAAAAGAGACAATGTTTACCCTAACTATCTTAGCCTGGGGGCCGTTGAATATAAACTACAAATGAGAAAAAGGTATCCCAGAATTGTCTTTGTGGGCCATAGTGTTGTATAAAATAATGTGTTATAAGCATAAGATGTTTTGATGATCAAAGTAATCTGAAGCCTTTACAAGGTACTGTATACAAATAAGTTCATGTAGAAAATATCTTCTTTCTTGTCATACAACATTGAATTGAAAAAATCGTCCAGGATTTCGTTTATCTTTGGTGTTATCGTATCGTTCAGACCAGCACCAGAAACAAACGAACTTTATTCAACAGCCCCCTCGTATAAATGTCCATAGGGTTAGCACTAGGAACTCGTTCTCCACTGACATGCTAGTACGGTAACTCGTCCTCAACGGGTGATAAACAGATTAAAATATATCCAGACTAAGACATATTCGGGTCTCATCTGTGTCCCCAATAGCCATCTCGTTTGAAGCGCTTTAGAATATTCACTCGGCTATCGCCTCGTTCATATCCCAGAGCGCTCCAAACTCGATGGCATATGGGTATACAGACCAACACTTCAGTTACTTTCATATTGTCCTTACTGAGACTTATTTTACTCACACCCCTGACATTGTGCCCACCAGCTATTGAGCATGGGTGGCACGCTCAGATACGCTACTTCGGTTAGAGAGCGGTTACTTAACCCTTTATCAGCAGGAAGATGCCTCCAGGCATTCCCCTGGCTACAGCAGGAAGATGCCTCCAGGCATTCCCCTGGCTACGGCAGGAAGATAAAAAGATAATTGTTTGGTTTAAAAGAAATTTTGACAATACACAAGAGCCCTATTGACCTTTGATTTGGAATAATAAGATATGTTCATTCACCAATGTAAATTACTTAAAGCACATGATACATCACACAACACTGCTATTATTCCAAAAAGGTGCCTGCCCCAGCAGGGTCGTTTGGGCAAACTGACTATCTGAGTGCAAACTCTGTGACATTGATAAGATGCCGAGGACCAGTGTCTTAGCGTCAAAGATGAGTGGCCAGCTGACCATGACCAATCACTACAGACCAGACTCATCGGCCATCTTGTGCCTGACACATTTGAACCGATTAAAGTCAGTTCTAAAAGTGGCGCATTAGCTGGTTTCCAAGAGGTAAACAGCAAATGACCCACAAACTGGATAAAACCCAATCCTTTTAATTGTTAACCTTTTTCGTATTTTTTACGCTCATTCATCAATGATGAACTTACCACTCATTCCTACTTTCAAGAATCGTATTTCTCACCTAGTCTATCTAACACACTCGTTTTCGCCTCGATATTAATAGGATTTGATATCATCAGCTGATTCTGCTACTGATACCACAGAAAACCCAGAGACTAACCCAATAGATAATATTTACCCAATTATTTGACTGTAGCAAAATAATTTAGATTGGCTTCTTATAGATTCAAAGAATATCTGGTAATTGGAGAGATAATTTTAGGTATCATAGCAATCTGTGCCTGGTATCTCTGAGAGTGTCGAGGATAACACCAGAGGTGATTTGAATATCATGTTGCCTGCATTCACCAAAAGTAATGGTCAATTATACATGTCGTTCCTCTTCAGTTTCATTTAGTTCCTGTAGCGAATCACCTTCAGCAGACACAGAAGGCTTATTTCGATATTTCCCTCGAGACACTCTGCACCTTACACGATTCAGGTGCGCAAAGGTGTGATTCTACCTGTGGTTACCTGCTCGGACAGGTGAGGACCAGCCTACCTGCATACCACGGTTACCTGACTGCCAGACAGGTACGACAATGTCCTTTGATGTCACACAGGACAAGTATTGGTCCACATTTACTGTATATTGTCTCCGTTACTGACGCTGGTATATTGCTTATCTAACCAAGTGTGGATTAGGGTGTGCTAGATGGTGTCTGACAGTACCATCATCACCCCAAGCACTTCGTTGGGATTACAGCAGATTACGCTTGCAGTTCCCGCGCTTGGGTGATTTTTACGGCCAGAGGGGATCATGTGATCATCACTCATGGCACGTGACACTTCAGAGCCAGGCTGGGTTTTGTGATGTTGGGGTAAACAACCGGCAGCAGGCAGCAGCAAGGCTACAAGCACCCCGCTCCCTGCCCCACCGTGGTCTGAACTGCACCCTCGAGGTCACCACCAACTAACCCCCTCCCCCCTACTCCCCCTTTATCGCCCGCGGAATCTGCCAATCCCGATTTACAGAGGAGGGTAATCTCATCAAAATGATGCTCACCTGCAGTGAATATCGCAGCCAGGTAATAAGTGTGGGATTGGTAAAAAAATGGAGGGTTCTATTGATTGACTCGCCAGGTGGCGCAGTCATTCATTATGTAGCGGAAGTAGAGAGTGCGCACGCGTGGAGAGAGGCACGTAGTGTCGCGGCGCATGCGCAGGTGTGACTCGGAGCTGCAGATAATCTCCACCGTCCGCCCTCTCTCACATCCTTACTCAGCCGGCACAGTCACCACCACAGGTCGCTGTGTGTGTATACATTCATACTGGCAACCATCATTAAGGCGGGAAGCTTTCCGGACGTTATCATGTTTACACTTTTGCTGTATCACCGGGGGGATAAGCCGGAAGGAGAACATGTGAGCTGGAAATGTCCGTAGGGAGATGGAGGACAGAGAGGAGTTTGATGAGTTGTTTACTATGAAAGGTAAGGTGTTGATCAGAGTAATGACAAATGTCGTCTGCTAGTTTACTCGTCTTATAGAAACCTACTAATAAGGAACAGCATCGGGATCCATAGCCACTGACAATATGCCATGAGTTTTGGTTGCGGAGTAATCTCACAAGGCAAAGCCGGGTGAGATTATGTAGCAACCCAAAACGAAACGCATATTATCAGTGAATATGGATCGAGTGCGGTTCGGATTTTATCTCATCCCTATCATTGACTAATTGGCAAACATGTGGGACATCATCTCCTATTGATTACTTTTTCACAATACTCCATAGGCGTTGAGTACGAGTTTCCAATATTAGGTCTATGGGAAGAAAATACTAGGGTTTAGATATAGTTGATTCTCTATCAACATGGTACATAAATTTCCGTTGGAAATCACCAATGAATAGTATAACCAATATATGTCTCCTTGTAAAAAGACAGTGATTTGATTATAAATGGATACTTCCTTTTAGTTCTAAGTGTATTGAAAATTACCTAGAATAAACTATGGTATGTTTTATATGTAAAATACACGTCCAGTGCATATAGTTGTTTCTAATTGAGATTAGGCGAACATTTACGCTTACAATGTTTGCATGTAGTACATCCATGCAATATTACAACCTGCTATACTGTTGCTGCAAATGAAATTTATTTTTGTAGAATTTGTTTATCTAAAAACATCTGTTAACTACATGTAACCTAAGCATGGTGTCTAATAGGGAAATCTTTTGGACTGGAATCTATCATATTTACAGAAAATATATATCCGTTCCAACTTGACGTGATTTCTAGCATTTAGAACTGATACTGAAGCCTAGCTGCTTGGTTATACACAAGTGATTACATCTAAGCAGCAGTATGTGTATAGTTCCTGATTTATTGGTTCACAAATCCATAATTCACACATACATAAATACATTATTGGCTCTTAGCTACGCCTAAGAGAACAGGTTACTGGCCAGCTGACTCGAGTTTGTTTATCATCACAAGGCATATATATCCACGTGCGCTAAAACCATGGGGACGTCTATATGTGTATATTATCCATCTATCAGGAATTCCCCATTGAAAATGTATGGGTCCACGGTAAACCACTACCTAAGCTGTAAAAAAACCTAATCATTTGTTACGGATGTAAAATCAATTGATTATGGTCTGAATACCATTGATTACTGAAAAATAACCTTCCTAACATATTTGTAGTCCCTATTTGCAACACAAGTGATAAAATTGTTGCAATGGATAATGCTGACAATATGGCAAATCCCGGTTTTAATCTATTGGTGAAGATGGGTAATGAACACATCAAACGATGGTTTTGTGAACAGGCGCCTCTGTAAACCACACAAGGTTAACGTCATAATACACCCTCTAACGCGCGTGTATTACTACACATCAACCTCTCGTAGTCTACGACCGCCTGTCCACAAAACTATCGATTATTGTCTATGTCATCCACTGTGCCAACTATCTGCCCACTGATTGGAGACACTGAAAGACAGAACTGGTATGATCAAAAATATATCCACTGATGTCATTGTAATGTAATGTATAGACACAATATTGACTGGTTTCAGATACAAGCGGAATTATGCTCCAAGGAGTTGACGCGCAATAATATCCGAACGTATGCGAGTATATTGCGTAGAGTCAACTCCTCGGAGCATACAACTGCTTTCATCTGAAACCAGTCTATATCGTATTTATCATCCACCTTTTCTTGGAAAGTGGCATGTCAATATCAGTTCGTTTTATTTATGCACTATTTTTCCATGTATAAGCACTATATTTTCTGTATATGCTGCCCGGAGCATACAACACATCCGTATGAGCTGGGTATGTCCATACACCCTCCCTATGCGTTTCTATGGACACTTTGTGTTAGTTGGATAATAATAAAAAAGAAACTAACAAGCTTTGGTCAAAGTCGTCATTCTCCACGAGTTTGATGCGGTGTGATATTCACTCGGCTGTCGCCTCGTTCACATCACATAACATTCAAAGAGTTAGAGAATGACTTCTTTGACCAAAACGAGTTGGTTTCTGCATTTATCTCACCCCTGTACACACTAAAGGAATGGACAAAACACGGGCTATATACCATGGAGAACGGACTGCAATACTTGTAGGGGCATGGAGAATGAGTTCCCAATGTTAAGCCTATGGACATTTATTCCAGGGGTGAGATAAAGCCTCATACCAGCTTGCCACCTCTGTAGAGAACTCTGTCTAGGGAACGTCGATGATCGCGGGGTCAATTCCATCCGCAAAGAAATATGAGACACTCTCGGTGGCCTGGGCTTCCATTGAAATGCACCCAACCGGTTATTATTTTTCTTTTGAAGGGGGTGGTGGACTCTAATTGGAACTCTTTTTAACGATATATAAACATGTAATTAAAGGTGAGGACTATCCAAACAACAGTATCCTATACGGCATATAGCCTATGATACATGGGCGCCGCCATGACGCCCCCGAGTAGGTGTTCTTCACTAAAGGAGGTGAAAAAGTAGGTGTTCTTCACTAATGGAGGTGCAAAAATAGTGGGTGATAATTGGGAAGTGTTACAACACTCGCCTTGCTCACATATGTATATAATGTGTTCCATGTAAAAAAACATTATGTCTTGGGTTTAATCATTATGTCATTCTGCTCTGAGTGTTGAGAGTCAAAGGAACCATGGTAAAACATTGAAAGGCAGTTGAATTTCTTAAGAACAAAGAGCCAGAATACCGGTCCTGTTTCCCCAAGGGGCCCATCATACTACTGGCCACCTGGAGGCTGCTTCATGAACTAACAATGGCTCTGTCCCCTATAGAGGAAACTTATGAAAGTGTTGAGAGGGTCAGAGCTGGTATCCCATCAAGTTTGAATCGCGAAGTAATTCACATGGTTAAGCCGCTATTTTTCCTTAATATTTCACGGGCGTTGGATACGAGTTCCCAACATTATCTCTCTGGAGAAAAAAATACCAGGGGCGAGGTAATAACATAATTACAATATTATCGTGGCGTATAAGATATTCGACTTATTTACAAATCCTAAACCTAACAACCACAGATGGGGAATCTAAATCTCACCCCATTAATATTCATGTAATACTTTTTGAAATTATGCAGCTATTGGTGTTTATTTTGAATATAGAAAGACAACTTAATATCCCAACTTGAATAAATGAAAGGAATTATCACTGAATGTAAACTGTCCCGAAAACTCTGGAAATTAGTACAAAAATGCTATAGTATAACCTGCAATCGTCACTCCAATAAACAATCTAAAGCAAAAGCCAAATACAAATCGGCTTCTAGTTCCTTATTAGTATTATTCCTTTTATTGGAACAAAACAGTTCTTTCCGAGGAAAGACCTTTCACAATAGTGATTCACCATTGGTAAATCTGAGAGTCCTCGGAAGGAGACACCAGATCATTTCCTTTGGCCAATCAGAAGGATTAAATGCGGCCCTTCTGTTCTTAACTGAACCCATACAAAACTCAATTCCCGGAAGGCAGCATATTTCTATCAATTAATCTCCCGTATTTTACAGGTGGCTTCTCCAAGCACCGGCCGACGTCCATGCTGGGTGAGTCTGACGTCATCTACTTAAATCTAGCACACTTATTGAACTCTATTTCCATTGGCCGACTATTTGGCACCGATCTATAATCGGGAACCAACGATGATTTTCTTTTGCGTATACTGACGCCTGGGTTAAACAATTCACGGCTGGTGATGCAATATCGCATCAACTGTGCTAGGGCGGGTGATGCCAAAAGATGCTTAAATTTGCAAAATTTCTTTTTTTGTGGAATAAAACAGGAAATATCGGATATATAATCATGAAATTTTCATAGAATATAGATGTAACACCCAGGTAATAATTCTGGGTGAAATGGACAATAAGATTAATATTGCATATTCTATCAAGTCCTAAACTATAGAACTATCACAATAGGCCTGAGACTCCCCGCCCCCTGGCCGTATAAATTACCATTAGTACCCGCCCTTTACCACATACTATTGCCACAGGTACCTGCCCTTAAAGGGTTAATGGAAACGATACTTGCAGACAATACTCACAGATTAAGTTGGCATAGATTATGTAACAAGGCCACCACCGACGGATTGTCTCATAGATGACCTGTGTGTACCCTGAATATATAGTAGAAGCAGTATATATATAGGCCCGTTTCAATTGGCCGACGAAAACGGCGGGAATATTTTGCGTCACACAGAAAATCTGTCGGTGGTGCCACCGACTGTGCGTCGGTATCGGAAAAAGTTGTGGGTCATTTCATGAGTTGGGTCGTTTCCATTGACCGATTTTGGGTCAGCAGGGCCAAAAGTCCATCGGAGGTTCCGACTGTAGATCATTAACGGGAAATTGGCCTATGAAAACGGGCCTTATAATGCACTCTCACCGGTAAATTGATCCCTGTCAGATGTACAGTCGGTAGCACCACCGACAGACTTTTAGGATACCTAAAAAAATCTATACAGTTTCCGTCTGCCATTGGAAACGAGGTTTATGTCACAGTTCGGAGTGGTGTTTCATAGTCATGACGATCACAAGTAACGGTTATCAAAGATCGGGAAGTGATTCTACGACAGTTTGGAAGACAAGTATCGGAAAGTGTATCGGAATAGAATCATCTCGTAGCAGAAAAGCGAGAACTTATTAAGCAGGATGAGTAAGATATTATTGGTTTTCTTGAAGGTTGAAATACCTTTCTTGAATGTAAGCCTAGACTCCTTACCCCTTTTTCTCTAATAGAATATCTATTGACAGTAACACATGAAATGATTTTATTGATGTAAAATAGTACCCATCGTATGATTTAGATTTTAAAGTTTGAATTATGATAACAGCCATGTCTGTATCTATGTGACAAAACCTTCTTTACAAAGATTTACTCTTACGCCTACAGCTTGGCAGTCTGGTCGGAGGAGGTCCTCTGATGCAGGTAAGTACTTTATTATACACCTGTGTACGTCAGTCCTTCGCCTACTGACCTACGCTCAATCTAAAAATAAACAATTCATATCTCACATTGGTAAAACATATAATGTACGGCCCAGTGTGACATGTACGGCCCGCTTTGTCACTTCACATCTTGACCAAACAAGCAAATATTGAGTAAATATGTAGGATATTGAATAAACAGGCAGGAAAAAATAGTACAGGTTATGATGCTGTGCTCATATTGGTATATCAAAATTTGTAATGATGGGGAGTATAACATACTAAATTAAGGAAAGACTATTTGTCTGCATCAACATAGCAGGGCTGTATCAGCATGGATGGACCCGCTCTGTGGGCCCAAATATATGACCTCGAATTACAATAAAAGGTAAATCATTATGAGTTTGAAATATTACAAGTTGTATGATAAAGGGAAACCCAACCTGGCGTTTAATCTGATAATTATTACTCACTCCCAGATTCGTAAATTCTCCCCTCTCATCGGCGTCGGGGCAAATATCTGCCGATGCGGGAGTTCGTGACAATTGTCATCAATTTTCACACTTTTCTTTACACCTGATTCTACGGGCGGCCCTTACCTTAGACCGAGATTACAGAGTACTAGGAGTCTAGATCTACGTTGACACTTAAGGCCCGGCGTCCACCTACTACGATATGGCTCCGATATGGTCTACGATGCACCTCCCGATAAAAAATCTGAATCGCGTCGGAAGGTCACCTAATATCGGGGTAGTTGACCACGTCTCTGCGATGAGACACCAATAAAAACCCCATACAATGCGTGGTGGATTGGCATGTCTAGACATATGTCTATGATTTTGCACCTTCCCGATATGTCTCCGATATGGAATTTTTGTATCGGAGCCGTATCGGTAGGTCTAGATTTTTATCGTAGTAGGTGGACGCCGGGCATCATACATGATCAATGCCGTCCCCTTATCCCGCCGCCCAGTCACTCCCACACGACCGGGTGCACCCCTCTCATAAGATCTCACACTCGCACACTCGTATTCTATACTCTCACTATGCGCAATACGAGAAGAATTCTTAATGAACTAGGCTTAGAACCTTGAGAATCCCCTGCCTCCCGTGCTAAATACGCACATTAATGCAACCAAAGATTCCTATAATCTCAATGATGCCACCTAGCGGGAATATTGTGTGCCAGTGGATTCTCAAGGGTTTAAGCCTAATTCGCTAAGAATTCTTCTCCCATAGAGCGCAGTGAGAACCTTGTACAGATTACGACTTAGTGAGTGTGGGATCTTATGAGAGGGGTGCACCCTGAAAGATCATCAGATTTCATACCTAGATGCTGGCAACAGGCCTTAGTTACCTTCTCCTTTACATGTACGCCTAAAGGAACAGTGCCGTTACATAGTTCCGTGATTGAAAAAGCAATTGATGTCATTTGAAGTTGGTTATCGATCTCATAATGACGATCGATGGTGTCTTCACTGTGTCTTAGTGCACGTGAGTAGTACATGAAGACATCGGATTTAACCAGGAATCTTTCATAATTGATCCTCTTAACTTCCTTTTCACTAACCATATTCATATCAACACAATATGATAATGAATGTGTCAAGGTAATATAGCCTCACAACTAAAAACCGGAAATATCCATGGGATGGGGAGGCATTAACCGGCGTTTACACAAGCTGATTAAATATGTGGCGACTGTAGATCGTCTAGCCAATAGTCATCAGGTGGTACTCGATTACGCAATCTCCGCTGCAAAAGTCGTCGACCCTAGAATGTGCTCAATCTTTTACACGAGACGATTTTTCACAGAACTATCTCACATTTAGACGACTAATTCAAGCTGGCTTGAAATAGTCGTGTGTGTCGTAGTATATCCAATAGTCACCAGGTGGTGCCGAATTGCAAAATCTGACATAATCAGACGATCTACAGACTCACCACGCTTGGCGTTTACACTAGACGATGTCTCGCTATTTACGGCTGAAAATTGTCAGATGGTGCGAAATTCAAGAATCGCCGCCAATAATTGTTTAGTGTAAACGCCGGGTGAGGGTGAAAAGGTAGTTAATGTCACCTTACCTCTCTCCCTTTCATCTTCTAGCCAAACTTTCTAACTTTCTGTAAAACGTATCCTACCCATACAAGTACAGGATGCATGATGGGGGAACTATTTGAATCGCAATATCATGAAAAAAGCACAGTGATGTATGTCTTACCAGAGGAAGCCGGTAAAGAAGAGATAGCAGACAGATTCACTGATATTCTAAGAAAACTCTCAGCGGTGATGTCTGATAAAAGAAAAAAATGAAGAAAAAATCATGGCGCTAACGATTTCCGATATTACCTGCACGTTGTCGATGACGTCGTACTTTCTTTAGATGAGATTTTCTTTCCTTCCAGACGCCATGATCAGTAAACGGACGCGACGTGACGTCATCAATGGGCTGTTCCATAAATTGGACGGCTTCCCTCGGCTGCCGACCGACCAGATTAGACAGGTCCGACTGTTTCTGGCATCGGCAGGAAAGGGTGGGTTTTACCTGAATGATTGAATATCTATATTTCATTACGTCCTGTCAATTCTACTTTTTCTTTATCTATAAAGACTCTTCTCTGTTTTCAGTTGAATGTACAAGATATATAGATAATGCCTAGAAATTGGTTCTCATTAAAGCTTATGATAAAACCCCAAATGATCACCGCTTATTTATCCACGTCTTTATCGTTGCTTATTATCAATTTGCATATCTGTCATACATATTGATTCTTTAATATATTCTGCTACTTGTTTAATGTAAAATGTAGCTCTACATTCGTTTTGCATTAATATCCGATTTAAGGGCACTTGGCGACTTTCGCATATCGCAAGCAAAAAGTCACCGTAAAAATCCCTTTGTGATGTTTTCCCAGTACAATATTGCCAAGTGTGCATTGCACCCCTTGCAATATTGTACCACCCCTCATGAATGCCCTTTTATCCCCCTCTGAGGGACAAAGTTGCATATGACTTTTTCCCTATAAAAGGGAGAAAGTCGCATGCGACTTTTGGAATTGACATGTCAATTCGTGTCCTTGCGTTTTGTACCATTTTATTTAATTTCCTGCTGGGTGGGCTGCCGGGCTGGGGACTGGGGCTCATCCAAAGGTCTCAAGTATAGCATGCACACCTACTCTGCATGGCTGACATTCAATATCCCCCCCTCCCCTGTGTATACACTACACTACACCAACTAATGGGATTGCCCCAATACATCAGGTTTCATACATCTTCGTACATCGTAGTTGGTGTGGATGCATGTGGGTGTTAGTGGGTGTGGATGTTGGTTGGTGTGGGTGTGAATGTTGGTGGGTGTGGGTGTTGGTTGGTGTGTTGTGAATGTCGGTGGGTGTGGTTGGGTGTGAGTGTGGGTGTTGGCAGATATGGATGTTGGTTGGTGTGGATGTGGAAGACTGTTATCCATCCTTGTGATATTGTACCTCTGCCGAGGGCTGACTATAGTCCGTTCACGCACCGCACCGCCTCCGGGTTACGGTACGTGAAGGTCTAACAGAGCATGGCTCTGACTGGCCAGCCACCTTTAGTGAGAGGAATTGTAGGGTTGGCTGTTCTATTTATAGGATCAGTTTGACAAGAGGGATACTGTATCATATTGCTGGTTACTGGATCGCAATACACACAAGGTTAGAACCAGCGATCCGCCATTTTCCAGCTGCATGTTGGGAAGAAGGTCGGAATTTCCACCTTAAAATGGCAGCGCAAAACAGTCCCAGTATGAGAGCCTGTGCGCCCTGGCCCTGGCGACAACGGACTGTACTAGAGTCTAGGGCTGAATATCGCAATATTGCTAAGGGTGCTTTGGCCTGAATGCGGCAACAGCAACAGCTATGGAGCTGGCTTTTTTAATCTTGCATCGACAAATAAATCATGCTTTTTCAACAGACACAGAAAAGGAGAGGACCATGCTTGTGGACAAAGTCGTCCCCGAGTTGCGAAAGTTCTGTAGAGAAAGGAGTCTTGATTTTCAGGTGAGCTAGCCAATACATACTTTGACGAGCATAATACTTATACATACCATATAGGTTAAACTGACAACCATACTTCCCAATACAATTATTTTGGTATGCTATCGCTAACCCTCCTACATTTACCTCCAATATTGATGGCAAATTTATAATCCATATCAAATGTCATGAATTTAGAGAGAGAAAGTAGTATTTCATCTTTATTTATTTGGTTAATAGAACCCCTCTGAACATGAAATGTAGAACTGATTTATCCCAGTCTAAAGAATATCAATGATATCCAATTATCCACAGCACTGCTAAGCTCATCAGCCATTCTTGACGGTTTATTATTGTCCTGATATGTTTTTTTTCTAACCCAGCTTGTAGATCTCCGGTGGGGAATCCCCGAGGAAAACCTCTCTGACGTCATAACGGCTGACCTGTGCTGCGAAGAACTAGCGCGCTGCCAGAGGCTTTCTGTGGGACCTTGTTACTTTGTAAGATTCCTCCCCTCAACATTTTGGATTTCCTTATTATACACTATAATGACAGAGATGTACCCTCTGTTGCAGAATACTAGACCTAAATAATGAGGTTAGAATTGGATTGCAATACAGATATCCACTCATGAATACATGTACTTTCAATATTCTGCTACAAAATCGATCATGAGTCCAGTATCATATAGCAGATACAATTACCAAGTAAAACAGGAAATGATTGGTTTTTCGAAATTTACCCTTCGCTGTCTGGCATCCCTGCTCCCATGATTGATGTATATCAGGAAACATCCTCTTTTATAAGTTCGACAACAGCCCAAATATTTAGTAGAAATCGAACTAGAGAGCCTTGTCAGTTTTATCCCACTACGGGCAGGTCGCGGAATATTACACCAAGCGATAGCCGATAGAAGTAAAATAGCAGACTCGAGTAGGATAAAACCTGACAAGGCTAACTCGAGTTGGGTTTAGTGTTTATCCTACCCCCTTTCCACAAATTTTGAATGAAAAGAGATTTCCGATATCCTGTTATTATTGCTTAATTAGCCATTTTAGCTCCTCCAAGTTGCTTGAGGGAGTAAAGTTTGCGGCTGCCACATTGCCAAGTAAGACCATAGGTCGTCAACATTTCATAGACCTCATTAGTGTGACATCGCTCATGTACTCGTCGCTGATTAGTCAACTTATTCACTGCCCTCGTACATTAAGGCCCGGCCCCACTGATGCGATGCGATCGTCGCACGTATTTTATAGCCCCATAAACGTCCCCTCAGCGGGGTTTATGACCCCTATTGCGATGGATTCATCGCACCCAATCGCTAAGAAGATCCAGGGTATGCCCCACTGATGCGATGGATTCGTCGCAGTCTTTGTAGCAGCCCCTATGGAAAAAGAAATCCGTTACAGAGATGCAAGTTTTCCAACAAGTGATGAAATTCCGATTTTTGGTATACAATGGCAATACGAGAATGTATATCGATTAATGGCCATTATGTTCCAAAACAAAATTATAAATGATTCTTTTTATAAGTGTTTTAAATTTCTAATTCCTGACCTTCATCCCTGCTGTTAAGAGTATACAATAATTTTATATTTTCTTTTTAAAAATTCCTTTTCCTTGTGGCCTTACATATATATATAAGTATAATTATATATGAATACAATAGGGGCCTGTGCGACGAATCCGTCGCATATCAGGAACATTTCTAGATGTGCGATGCGACGGATCCATCGCATCGCACACAACCGCACACGTGCGCAAGTCCGGCCCCACAGGAGCGATTGTGTGCGATGCGACGGGCGGCACCGTTTTTATGACCCTCACCCGGCGTTTATTACTTTTTATTGACTTGCGACAATCGCATCGCACCAGTGGGGCCGGGCCTTTAAATAACATTTTACTGCACGCTCATACAATATATAACACTTTACTGCACGCTCGCCTGAATGTTAAGCTTATGGCGTTTTTTATTGGGGTTAGGATAGTCATGTCCTTCACACCGTCGCTTATACTGAAAATGCTGCTCGTCAAAGTGACTACTTCCTTTGGTAGCTCTTCCTGTCGGACCGACTCAGCGACGGCTCACTTCCGGAACGAGTCTCACTTCCGCTGTTTGACCACGCATGCGCAGCCTTGTTTCAAAGGAAGATGGATCCTAACCGTCTCATCCGCTGGTACAAAATGGACAAAAACGTCCTCCCACCTGACTACGTGCTCAAGGTAAGAGATAATCTATAATATCCTCGCCAATTAATCGATACCACGTACGTGTATATACACCCAACGAACCGCAACCTCAAGGTAAAGACTACTTTGTTCCTTTCTCTCTCTGCAAGAAATTTCCAGCAAATCAAAATAGGTTGTATCCTATTTGGTTTCAAAGCAACTTGTGTGGACTGGTTTATGATCTGAGGTTGTCTGGGGATGTAATTTAATGAGGCTAATCAAAGGGTAAGCATTGCGCTTAAATGATATCAGTGTAATGTGGGCGCTTACAAATACGTAATAATCGATACTCACGTCCAGGCAATCTAGCCACGATTTTGGTCAGATTCAGTTTTACTTTTATCTTCCCACTATCGAAGTAGTTCTTTTCTGGTTGGGTTTTATGACGCAAATTCTTATCAAAGTAACTCCGGAATTTCAATCCTGGGGTATCCATTTAATACTAAATTTACAGAATATGTTTTTCACACAACGTTTCGGCCACAACGTTTCACACAACGTTTCGGCCTCGGGTTGGCCCTTCATCGTGATGAATGTATTGTGAAACGCAAAATCCGACACTGATACCATCATATGTGTATGCTTACGGTGATTATCCGTACTGTTCAGTTATTCTACCTGCAATATATTACGCAAGTACATAAAATGGCGTTTTCCATGATATATAAATATGTAATAACACGAAAACGTAGTGACTGAGTCCGTAGAGATGTTATTCCCGGCCTTTTATCCCATACATTATGTCCCTCCGCCTTTGGTGTCGGGACATATTTTATGGGATAAAAGACCTCGAACAGTCACCCTACAGGCTCAGTAGCCACGTTTACTGATACTATTCCGTGTACTAATTCTTCTGTACGGTGGTGACGTATGTGTGTTTGACAGAGGGAGGAGCTGGACACGTCTCCTGCTAACACGAAGGGTGAAGCCACGCGTGAGGTGCGCGACCTGCTCGAGAAGAGCATCTCCACCGTCTACAAGAAGAACCGCGTGGGCGACATGAAGCTCCGCCTGCTGGGCTCAGGTGAGACCAGAAACGTTGAAGCAATTCTTTGAAAAGGAATAGAGAGAATCCACAGTAAAACACCGCTTAAGGGGGACACCCTCCGTTCCGAGCAAAGTGTTCCCTTAAGCGAGGTGACCACTTAAGTGGGGTTATAATGAACTAAATAAAGATTTCTGTTCCGGAAAAAACTGCCCCCTTAAGCGAGGTGGCCCCTTAAGCGAGGTGTCTCCCCTTAAGCGAGGTGTCCCAGAAGCGGGGTTTTACTAAATGTTCCGGTGAGAGAAAGTTTAAGCTACGAGGTAAGGCTTGGAAAGGCCTTGGCCATGGGCAGTAATTTTTCCAAGCCTTATCGAGTAGCTTTGACTTTTTCTTACCGGAAACTTGGTTTCCCTATTTCTATATACCTTCAAATGTAGTTTGATAATGATAAATAGCATTATTTGCTTACCCACCATCAATCTGATTGGTCGAAAAGTCAACCTTGGGTAGTAAACGTCAACCTTGGGCAGTATACGCAAGTTATTCCACCCCCAGTAGCGTGATGCAATCATAGAGTGTTCGGCCATAGGTATATAGGAATGGCGTTTATTAAATACAGAGGAAGCTAATGCAAGAGATACACCAAGTGAGAAATGCAGCGATTTCTAGAATTGCCAATAGTCACCTTTAGATCCCGTCTAAATGTTCTGTCCAATAAGCACCCAGAAAATAATAGTTCGTATTTTGTCTTTCCTTTTCTGTTTTTAAAATGCCCAGGATGGGGGGGGGGGGGGGGGGGCTGGTTGTTTGACCATTCTTCTTTAATCTCGGGAGCATGCGTTTTTCAAACGAGCTACTTGTAATTTACACTATATTTTACAGAAATCACATTCGCATACCTCGTCGTTCAACGTGTTTCCATGGAATTCATGAATAATAGTATTATTAAGATTCTTAAAGTTTATAGTAATATCTTCATGTTATCGCTCCAGGCTAAAATGGCGAAGCCTGTGTCCTGTATCACAAATCTTAAAAGGAGGGAACTACTCAATCCAATATTCAGACGTGCCATGTTGAAGGAAATCAAACAAATGTTCAATGTAGACAGAGGACAGACGGATGTTCGATATCAAATCTTCTAAGAAGCCATTGCACTTAACATGGCAGGTACGAAGTGCCACGTGCTAAGTTATCCTGTCATCAAAACACAATCAGATGTATGTGGTCCAACCATCAAATTACAACCATAGTATTCATAATCCAGCTATGATTTGAGTAGTGCTAGGATAATAACCAGTAGATGATGGGTATACCCCATAGTCCTTGATGATAGTATGTAGCATGTAGCCATTATCTGTCACACTCAATAGACTCGTATTATGAATGGAAAGGTATGATAATGAATGGAAATACTGATAATAGTTGATAATTTGTGTCTCCTTCACAAAGGGATTGTGTTTCTTTAAGATATATAATGTCTACTGTTATAATATCAAATGATAAGTAGTGTTCATGATGGTCACTGTTTGCCTTGAGGGTGACCTGGGACCTGTTTCAGTAGTTTCACGACATGTCTAGATGGCGTCTGTGAAACCATACGGACAGATCACAAAATTGCAGTCGATGACACACAAAGTTTCACTCATTTCACGTAGGAATTAAGCAATGACACTTCAACATGAGTATGGGATACATATGATCTATAATCGTTCCAAATATGAAGACGATTGGCCACTTCGATCTTCTGATATTTGCTAGTCTTTTTCCGATGTTGCTTGCACTGTTGGTCCCGCTGTTGATGTCTGTCTAGGCCTAATGTCACAGAACTAGTGAAACAGGTCCCAGGACTGTATATATATAGATCCCAGTTGCCTCCTCCACATGAGCTCCAGATTAATTATCATTTTTCATATTGTGGGGAAATTGACTGGGAACTTAATCTCATAATGGAGTGTGAGACGAGGCTGCTACCGCGACTATTGAGCAAGTGACCGACCTGACGCTTCAAGCTGGGCGCCACGGGGTAAATTAATATTCATTACTTCTGAATCCCTTCACAGAGTTTGACCAATATTGGTTAATTCGATCATGTGATCGATTTCGGGGCTTTTCATTGGCTGAAAATTCAGACAAAGAGCGGCGGGAAAGCCTCCGTGCCAATTAGATCCATTGTTCTTCTCTGAGTGTGGTGTGTGGAGGGCCTGTGGCGCCTCCTCACACCGACCATCAGTACTTTCTCACCTGGTGACCAGGGAGAGAACCTGTATGGATCCGCGTTCGCCCCCTACTGTAAGTGTGGGGAGTTACTCTGTGCATTCAGATATGAGAATCCTTCCGGATTCTTTTCGTTCTTGCTCAATAGTTTCGACTATCTAGTCTCGTCAGGCGATTGTAGCATACCTATATGGTCTTTGTTCATATCCTTGAGTGATTTTTTCTCTCGAGGGCCCGCTTTTTCTATTTAAAATAGAATTTTTCTGAATAAAAACTTTTTCCCTTATGGGTGGTCAGTCACTTGGTAGGAGTCGCTGGGCAAAGAGAGCAATGGGAAATCATTGTTTCAAATCTTTTTCCTCTCAAGAGGATTGACATATAGGGCCTGCAAGGTCGAGTGTGTCCATCAGGGTCCCTGTGGGGTCCCTTTCTTGTTTAGAAAATTTTTTTTGACGTGGCTTTGAGATTTCTCTTTTACCCGAACTTGCTGTCCATAGTGTTCATACCTTTTGGGGCTTGACTCCCCAGTCGGTGGATCCAGTTATACTCAATTTTGTCCCTGAGTATTCCTGCCCTTTTGCTGTCTGGGTGTCGATATATGAAGTCTAGAATATAGACCTTCATGTCTCGTGTCCCATTGTGGTGTCTGTCGTTGAAGTGTTTAGGCACATCGCTGATGACACTTTTTTTCACAACCGATCTCATGTGTTCTGAGATCCTTTCTTTTATTTTCCTTTTTGTCTGGCCAACATATTGGGCTCCACATGTTTTGCATTCGATGCAGTATATTACATTTGAGCTATTGCATGTAATATTTGTCTTGCATCGATGTTTCGTTTTTTTGGTTTTGGACTTGATCTTGCCCGTACTGTCTAGCATTAGACAGTACTTGCAGTTCCGCTTTTTACATCTGTTCTCATTGACTTTTTGTTGTCTTTCGTTTCGCATATTTCCCTCGGGGTGGTATTACGTCCTGGCTCTTACCAGGTGGTCCCTCAGGTTTTTTGGGCGTTTGTAGCCTTTCACCAGTTTGCTTCCAAACAATTTTTTGGTGGTGCTCGATTTTCCTAGAATTTCCCAATTCTTTTCTACTACTTCTGGTAGGCGGTTATTTCCCTGGTGGTATGTACTAATGAGGAACACTTGGTCTTCATTAGTTTGTGACTTTTCCTTGGGTTTCAGGGTGGTTTCCCTGGTTACCAGATCTACTTTCTCCTTACAAGATTTTAGCAGTTTTTTGGGGTAACCCCTCTTCTCGAAGTCACTCAGTTTTTTGCGGGATTGCGATTCATAGTCCTCTTTTTTAGAGCAGATCCATTTTACTCTCAATATTTGAGAGTAAGGGATACTGTTCTTCTGCGAAGGAGGATGGGCTGAATCATATCTGAGATATGTATTCTCGTCAGTGGGTTTATTGTATAGGGTGGTATACAATTTTCCGTCTGTGTCTTTGCGTACCGTGGTATCTAGAAAATTTACCCTGGTTCTCGAGGTCTCCATGGTGAATTTAATGGTTTTGTGTGCTTCGTTCAGGTATTTGAGCCATTTTTCTAGCTCAATTCCCCCGAACTCCCAGATGAAGAATATATCATCGATATACCTCCACCATACCTTTGGTTTCAAATGGTATTTGGCCAGGAGTTCTTTTTCTAGACTTTCCATGAATAGATTGGCATACGAAGAGGCTAGCCTTGTCCCCATCGCAGTCCCGCTGATTTGTAGATAATTTTGTCCATTGAATTGGATATTATTCTTTGTAAGAACCATTTTTAACAAATCTGTTATGCTGTCCGTGGTGGGGTTCGTACGGAGTCCCCTTGTTTTCTCCAGTCTGTTCTTTATTGATCTTATACCTTCATCGTTAGAGATGTTGGTATACAGCGCCCCTACGTCTAGGGTGCCAAGGATCTCGTCTCCCGTTAAATCTCTAATATTCCCTATTTTCTCTAGGAAATGGTTGGTATCTTTGATATATGACCCTATTATCTGTGCTTTTTAGCGCTTCCGCGAATTCGCCCGTGATTTCGCCATTTTCTACCATAGCATTAATTTTGAGATCAATCTCCTTGGTGAACGTAGGAGTAAGATCTTTGTCTACCACTTTATAGACTTGATGGTCATTCAATTGTCTATTGCCTTCTGCTACATAATCGTCTATATCCATAACTACAGTCGCCCCGCCTTTATCGGCTGGTTTGATCACAAGATTCTTGTTTTTGGACAGGTTTTTTAAGGACGTTTTCTCGTCTTTCGTTATGTTGGGTTTGGTGACTAATTGTACCTTGTTTTTAGTAAGACTTAGTTCATTTACTGTAATGAAACCTTCAAGATTAGCAGAGCCTTGTGGAGCAAAATTGCCAGGTTTGGACTTAAGGTCCTTAGCCAATTTTTTGTCCATATACGGTGTAGGGCCTTTGCCTATTACCGTACCCTGGGGTAGATCTGTTGCAGTGGGTTGGTGTCCTTCATTCCCTCTGTCGGAAGCCGATGGTGGAACGTATGGACCCTTACCTGGGGTCGTACCAGATTTATTTGAAATAGGCTTATCAAAGAATTGTCTGAGTCGGATATTTCTATGGAATCTATCTAATTCTAGCTTCCGCTCCCCCTCTTCTATCTTAGTAGTGTTGGGACAGAAGTTCAGACCTTTGTTAAGGATAGAGATTTCAGGATCTGTAAGTTTATGGCTGGAGAGATTGACTACCGTACCCAATTTCTAATACTTCGAAGATTTATTCGTAGAAGCGTCTTTGCCCGGTTCCCCTAGAGAATTCCCCAGTGAATTGAGATCAACAAGGTTTTCTTCGATACAGTGTTCTTTAATCAGTGACTGATGGACATGGTTCAGAGGTTCAGTGTTACAAAATACAGCGGTTTTATTCACGAAGCACACAGGTTTGACTACAGGCGAGTAGACTGACTTCCCTGGGGCTTGTTCTTCCCCCTCTTGCTCCCAAACTGACCCTTGCCTGCGCGGCCCCGGCCCCTCTGGTTGCCCTTTGGGACACAGGAGGCTGGTGCCTGAAAACCCGAGTCGGGTTTGGCATCGTCAGTGTGGGGAGGGGTAGAAGATCCCTTAGGGTTAAGGATTACCCGGTCAGCCGGGATCCTTCCCGCACGTTTCTGGAGGCGTTCCTCCAGAATGGTAACCTCCCTGAGGTAGTCCCTCCGCGCTGTTAATTCAGCGTGTTTATTAACAGCGTCTAGGGCATGGTCAATGTCTGCTTTCTCCATCTTAAGATCCATTAGACCGTGTTCGATCATACGTTGACAGAGTTCTTTGGATTTGCATTCAACATTTTCTTGAGTCTTGAGATACTCGGCGACCATGGTATTGATGCGTTGGGCAGAGGACTTACGTTCTTTCAGGATTTGTTCCTGGATGTCCTTGTCCAAGAACCCGGGAATGGGCGCAAGACCCACGACCCATGGTTCTATGTGGTCTTCCTGCACACACGAGAAGAAGAAGACCGAGCGGGCCTCACTTTTCAACTGCCTTCCCATGGAGTCGCGAAGTTCTCTCCAGGTGCGGTGTAGGGCTTTCGGCAGCAGATCGTCTATGACCTGAAAGGTAGAAACACAAGGTTTTAATCCCTTAGTCTCATTTTTGTTATGAGATTTCACACAATTGTCATCGATAAGTGAGGGTAAAGTCGATTCATCTAATGACTTAAGTAGATCTAAGTTCAGAGAATCTTGTTGATCAAGTGTCTCCTTCACAGTATCATCAGGGTTAATGCACTGTGAAGGAGTACTGTGCCTCGCCCCGTGTGGGGTAGGGCTGTCTGAACCTTCACCCTGATTAGAGTGTTGGTCAGTCAGAGTTTCCCGCCTATTGGCGGTGTAGCTCTGAGGGTCTGGCTGTATGGCCGTACCCTTCTTCAGTGTATTGTTGGATGCGCTAGGACCTTCCAACAAATTGAAGTAGTTTGTAATCCTTCCTTTGGAAGGGGTTACAAGTGGTAATGTCTTATTGTTAGAGCATATACCAGTGGTTTTACTCTTAGCTTTAAGGGTTCTTCTAGGTGAAGCCGGCGCTAAGGTGTGAACAAACTACCCTCAGACCGGTCATCGCGGGCCGACCATGGGCGTCGGACCGCGGTTGACCTGTGCTGGTTGGGAAGAAAAGAAAACATGGCGGGTTTGGTAGACACACTTACTTCATCTCCAGTGGAGGTTTTCGGTGCATCGGAGGGTTTCCGGTGAAGTTGGATACCGTAGTAGACCTCCCCTGTGACACGCCGGTGTCGGGTTTTTCTCCCGTTCTCCGGCGCTTCAGGTGTGGTGCCGCTCCTTCCATGCCTTCATGGTCGCTCATGTTGTGAAAAATGTGTTGAATCGGGCTCAAATCCGTCTGAACTAACTAAATCACACCCTGTGAGGTTAGATCTAGCTAAACGTAGGGATACGAGGACAACTCGTTCAATAGAAATGCAGTGTGAGACGAGGCTGCTACCGCGACTATTGAGCAAGTGACCGACCTGACGCTTCAAGCTGGGCGCCACGGGGTTAATTAATATTCAATACTTCTGAATCCCTTCACAGAGTTTGACCATTATTGGTTAATTCGATCATGTGATCGATTTCGGGGCTTTTCATTGGCTGAAAATTCAGACAAAGAGCGGCGGGAAAGCCTCCGTGCCAATTAGATCCATTGTTCTTCTCTGAGTGTGGTGTGTGGAGGGCCTGTGGCGCCTCCTCACACCGACCCTCAGTACTTTCTCACCTGGTGACCAGGGAGAGAACCTGTATGGATCCGCGTTCGCCCCCTACTGTAAGTGTGGGGAGTTACTCTGTGCATTCAGATATGAGAATCCTTCCGGATTCTTTTCGTTCTTGCTCAATAGTTTCGACTATCTAGTCTCGTCAGGCGATTGTAGCATACCTATATGGTCTTTGTTCATATCCTTGAGTGATTTTTTCTCTCGAGGGCCCGCTTTTTCTATTTAAAATAGAATTTTTCTGAATAAAAACTTTTTCCCTTATGGGTGGTCAGTCACTTGGTAGGAGTCGCTGGGCAAAGAGAGCAATGGGAAATCATTGTTTCAAATCTTTTTCCTCTCAAGAGGATTGACATATAGGGCCTGCAAGGTCCAGTGTGTCCATCAGGGTTTTTCTAAACAAGAAAGGGACCCCACAGGGACCCTGATGGACACACTGGACCTTGCAGGCCCTATATGTCAATCCTCTTGAGAGGAAAAAGATTTGAAACAATTAATCTCATAATGGTTACGAACTCCCAGATCGTTAGATACTTGCCCCGACGCCGTTAGCCGGGAGGGTCGTATTTACGAATCTGGAAGTGAGTAATGATGATCAGATTATCAGATGATTATCAGATTAAATGTCTGGTGACTTTTCCCTTCCTTATACACCCTGAAATGTTTTAGATTAATAAGAAATCACCTGCAATCGCCATTCAAAGTACAATTTGGACACGCACACCGTGGCCGTACAACAGTGTACAGCACACTGCCGTAAATGATCTTTACGATTACGGAGCAGAGGTCAGTAAGTATTTATATAGAACGTCCTAACCATGCTGTACAAGCTACAGAACGAGATGACAATTTACGTAAATTGTCATCGACTTCTGTGACTTGTACAAGCATGGTTGGACGGTCTATATTTACTATATACCCAAACAAATTTTTAAATCATTAATTTCGTTTGTCTTAACAACAAATATCTAATAAATGTGTATGGCAAGGTGGTCCGTATTTTAGTGTGCGTACCAGTGGTCTGTGCAGTATTTTTACGTTATATGTCAAAACGGTACGTATAAATGTACAGTAAATACGGCATGGGTATATAGTAAAAGAACAATGCGCACAGGTGTACAATAAACTGTTTTCTTTCCCCGTAACAGGCCTGGAATGGGTCACATACGGGGAACTTCTCAACGACAACGCCGAGAGACAACGCGCCATCTGCGTCATACGAGACTTCAACGAGATCAACATGGCGGACGAGATGGCGCATGCGTACACGGACGCGCGGGAGGAGCGCGGGAAGATGGTGCGGGACCGCGAACTGGACGGCGTACTGAGGACCATGAAGGAGGATATCATCAGTGAGGACGGAGACATCATGATGGACACTGCCTTCCATGCCGTCCTGCCCTGGTCCATCAAAGGTGGGTGGTCCCACGCTCCCTGATGAAGAGAAATCTGTGTCGCTAACATTGGCCTGTGTAATCCATATGTCCGTTGTTTATATATTATGCTGGTACACTTATTTAATCATCCCAATACATAATAAAAAGATTGGGAATTGTGGGTGTTTCTTGACGAAAATTAATAAGAATGCCTTGTATATGGGTCAGATTTTTGAAACCTGCTATATTACGGTTTCTTCCTGGGATCAGACACTCAAAAAATAATTTTAGAATAATACTTCTTTTTATATTTTATATTAGTCCCCTACCAAGTACCTTCCAGAAAAACATTATTCCAACAAAATCAGACAAATGGTTCAGATTTGAGAGCCTTTTGAAATTGTTTATAATACTGCATGTTGTCCACCCCCCTAAAATATTTGAAATTTCAAGAAATGTTATAAAAGGTTATAACTTGAGAAAAACTGATATTATATGGTGACATATGTTATATTTGACCCAAAACACCTCAATCACATATTAGATATGAAACAAAAGCTATGAGCATATTTAGGTGTTGGGCCACACAGGGGTGTCGGACAACACGAGGGGTGTCGGACAACACGTTTTTTAAATCACTCAGAACAATGTACAAAATAATATTTGTGGCTATAATCCTTTATATTCTTAATCAAATGATAGAAATCTTTGTTTTTCAAAGCAAACCACTCAATTATTGATAAGAAACAACCCCAAATTCATGACTTATATCAGAACGTGTTGTCCGACACCCCGGGGTGTCGGACAACACATCTTCAGTTTTTTAACCACAAGAAGTATATTTTTTTATTTAGGAAAAAAGTAAAGTGGGTATTTATAAGTGGTAGGAATACTTAACATATAGAGGGATATTTGTTATTCTATTATGATAATCATTTCTTCTATACATCTTTTAACAGGTGTGTTGTCCTACAGCCCATTTTTTGGAAAAATATCATCATGGAATCAGAATGTTTTTTATATCAGAATAGATAACCCCATTGTATTCAAACTTTCAGACATCACAGTAGGGATTTTGGTCAACATCTCACAATAAAGGAAAATTAATTTCTCATTGTATATCTCATTAGTATTATGCTCTCAAAATTGGGGTGTCAGACAACATGCTCTATAGGTCTCTCTGTTGGAAAATTTAAAGGTCCTGGATAGTTTTGACCATTTTCATATTTTTTCAAACTTTTACCAATTTTTAAAACTATAATGTCTACACTTTGCATGACATATGCTTTAAACACGTTGATAAAAACAATTGGCTCAACATTGTGCCTAATAGACTTTGGAAATAAACTGGAAATCATGAAAAACACTGTTTTTGTTGATTTTCGGAAGGAAATATTCCTCAGAGCTATACAAAACTCGATATTGGAATTAAAGACCATCAAAAGATGCATCGAAAAATGCCACTTTTCCATCGATGAGATAGGTTTATACAACATCAGCCTTAAATAACCCTGTTTTGGGTAATTTAGCAGGTTTCAAAAATCTGACCCATATGATCTTTAGGCCCAGCGTCCACCTACTACAATATGCCTCCGATATGGTCTACGATTGACCTCCCGATACAAAAGAAAAAATGGTGTCGGAAGGTCACCTAATATCGTGGCAGTTGACCACGTCTCTACGATTAGGCACCGATGAAAAATGGGGGTCTACCCCTAATACGATGCATGGTGAATTGGCATGTCTAGACATATGTCTACGATTTTTCACCTTCCCGATATGTCTCCGATATTGGTTATATCGGTAGGTCTAAATTTCTATTGTAGTAGGTGGATACCAGGCCTTATGCTTCACTCACAATTTTATTGTAAGGCCCGGCGTCCACCTACTACGATATGGCTCCGATATGGTCTACGATGCCCCTCCCGATGAAAAATTAAATCGTGTCGCAAGGTCACCTGATATCGGGGTAGTTGACCACGTTTCTGCGATTAGACACCGATGAAAAACCCATACAATACGTTGGCATGTCTAGACATATGTCTACGATTTTGCACCTTCCCGATATGTCTCCGATATTTGCTTTTTGTATCGGTGCCATATCGGTATTTCTAAATTTCCATCGTAGTAGGTGGCACCAGGCCTAAATATTCTTAAGATTATCATTATAGAGGCATAACTACAGACGTAATATTCATGAAACCTTGCCTTTCATTCAATATCACTTTTGGTATATCGTTCATACGGTAATGACTATGGGCAACAAGGTTAGATAGTTCAATGCTACTTTCTATCAGAGAACTATAAGGCCTGGCGTCCACCTATTCGATAGAAATTTAGACCTACTGATATGGCGCCGATACAAAAAGCAAATATCAGAAGGTGCAAAATCGTAGACAAATGTCTAGACATGCCAATCCACCATGCATCGTAAGGGTTTTTTTCAGTGCCTAATCGCAGAAACGTGGTCAACTGCCCCAATATTAGGTGACCTTCTGACGCGATTTTGATTTTTTTATCGGGAGGTGCATCGTAGACCATATCGGAGCGATATCGTAGTGGGTGGACGCCAGGTCTTTGTTTCAATGTGGTAAAATATAAATAGCACATTTAATAAGAAGCTGTTTATTGATAATCACTCCTATGACAGAGTAGTTGCAGTTTGTATCTCTCTATTGATTGTCAGGGCTACAGCTGGACAATAACGCACACGTGGAGTACCTGCAGGCACTGGAGGCCAACGTCATCCAACAAGCACGACGCTCTATTCTCCGGGCCCTCAAACGCCAATCCACACACGCCCCGCCCTCTGATTGGCTGCTGGAGGAGGTCATGAACCACGTGACCTACGCCCGCCAGGTGCACCACTGTCTGCGCGTGCGCAATGACATCATCGAGCAAGTGCTGCAGTACGTGAACGAGGCGCAGGGTTCGGTGGAGCAGCCCTATTTCGTGCACGGTGACGCCGGCAGCGGAAAGAGCCTCATTCTGGGCAAGGTGGCTACGAGCGCGTCCTCTAGCGGCGGGGAGGGCTGCGTGGTGGCGGTGCGCTTCGCGGGGACGACGGCTCGCAGTCAGACGCTGCTTGATATCCTCCGCTCGCTCATTCTACAGATCGCTGAGGCATTCGGCGTGCACCATACAATAGGCTCACACTCGTACGGTTCCAGCGCTATGGGCTACTGCTTCCGGAAACTCCTCGAGCGCATTTCCCGCCAGGAGGCGCACTCCAAACGGAAGTTGGTTATCGTCATCGACGCCATTGAATTACTATTACCGGAAGTAGCGGGTGATGACGATGAAATTGACCTGTCATGGCTGCCGAACCCGTTACCACCATCAGTGAGAGTAGTATTTTCCACAAGATGGAGCAGTAAATACTTAGAGGAGCGCTTCAAGGGGCGAGTTAACCCAAAACATATGGTGGTCGTCGACCGCCTCGGGGAGAAGATCGCCGAGGACACGTTCGACTCGTGGGTACAGGTGGAGGGCCGCCAACTGACGCGTGCGCAGAGGGAGGCAGTGCACGGCGTCTTCCGGTCCGGGTCTCACCCGCTTCTGCTGCGTCTCATCTTCGCGGAGACGGCCACCTGGCGGTCGTTCTCGCCGCCCGGAGAGGAGGGCGACCTGCGGGGCCGCGTGACGGACGGCGGGGTCGAGGTCGCCTGCCACGCCTTCTTCGACCACCTCGAGACGCTGCACGGACGCCAGCTCGTCGGCAGGACGCTGGGCTACCTCCTGGCCGCCAGGTGGGGCAAACTTGTTTTTTATTCTAAAATGATCCATTTTTTTGCGGGGTACAATTCTTTATTGACATTTGACAACTTACTGTGAGTATGTTACACTTGGTCTTTGATATTCACTTATCTCCTGAATCGAGATATCAGGTAAGTAGATATCAAAAGGCAATTGATATTTCTTAACCCTTCAAAGACGTGTGCCTGAGGCTGAGCTACTGCGAGAAGGACAGGTGCTTGTGGCACTTTATACCGCTAGGGCACGGGAACACAGTCCTTTAAACCCATAATTCAAGTGTTAAATCATGTCATAAGATATATGACCTTAAAGATTTTATTTCCTTTGAATAGAAATACTAATTATGCTGTTATAAATATACATTCTGTGAAAATTGTATTAGTATTGCTACATTATTTTCTTGTTAAAACGATTTTGTATATTTTTGATATATGATGCTTCAAGGCATCATTCGCCCTGGTCTAGTTGATGTCTCAAGGCATCCTTTGCCCCGGACTGGTTGATGCCTTCAGGCATCATTCGTCATTAAAATATACGACCTTGGTTTCAGGGACGGTCTGACCGAATGCGAGATGCTTGACGTACTGTCGGCCGACGATGACGTCATGTCGGCCGTCTACGCCACCTGGACGCCCCCTAGCGAGCAGGTGGTGCGGCTGCCCCCCGCCATGTGGGGACGCCTGCGTCTGCAGCTCTACGAACACCTGGTCACGTGTCTGTCCGGGGGCAGCCTCGTTCTCAAACTCAGACGCAGGTACGCCTTTTATAAAATCACGTGCTAAAACAACAGCAACTTAGGGTGTGTCAGTCCTCATTTAATATCTTTTATAACTGTAAATACAAGAGCTCTAGTAGGTCATTTTTAAAACCGAATATCGATGAAGCCTGAAAACAAATATGGGCGGTATTGAAACCTACACCTACACCTACACCTACTCCAAAATAAAGTGCTGGCTTTTTACGGGAGAAATGTCTTTACAAATCATTAGACTGGATTGAATAAGAATGCATGAGTTAATCTTTTATATTCAAATGGTGAAGTTTCCACTAAGCCAATTTACTCTATACCCATCCCGTATATACTGTTAATTCGCACCGTTTCGCCATATAGCGTAAAAATACTGTACCGACCACTGGTTCATACAGGAAAATACGGACTACCTTCTCATACACGTTTAGTAAGATATTGGCTGTTGAGACAAATGAAATTAATGATTTATAAAAAAAAAATTCGGTTACATAGTAAATATAGAGCGACCTACCATGCTTGTACAAGCTACACAACTCGATAATAATTCATCTCGTTTTGTAGCTTGTACAGCATGGTCAGGACGTTCTATATAATTACTACTTCCTGTAAGTGACATCAACATCCATGTTTAACACTGGACATGTGAAGGTGCTACAAGTAATGAGTAAACACTCTGTTGACCTCACATCTTTTCTACAAGTGACAGTGGCACAAAATGAACATCACTAACAAGAAACAATTAAAATAGCATGATTTGGTATATTGGAAACTGAGCCATTGAAAACCAACACTGTCCTTATAGGGCACAGAGTGATTGTTAGTTCTCCCATCATCTGCCAAGAAATTATGAGATAGCGTCACTGTAGTCAGGGTCAACTGCTGTTACTTCTGTTATGATCCATAGATAATCGTGAGACGAGGCTACAACCCCTCTATGGCAGCAAGTCAAATAAAATGTTTTTGAAAACATCCATTGATAACTGGACCCGTCACCTGGTGTTTGTTTGGCGTCGGGGTCAAGATGGCCGCCTTAATAACACATTGAGCACTGATTGCACCGAGCGACTGATCTATGTCGAAACCTAGGAGATTGGGCGGGATTAGAAAAAATCGTATAAGTATAGCTGGCGGTGGAAGCGCCCTATTTCTTTCTGATCATTTCGGGCACTAGTGCGATTTATCACGCGAGTACGTTCACCATGTAAAGATATTATATGATATTCTTCAATATATTCTGAAGAGGCTTACTGCTTTCCGATGAAATCTTAGTCTGGTGGAATCAGCACTATAGGGCACATAGCTATTGTACTATGGAGAGAGCCACCTTGCCCCCGACGCCATCCAAAACAGCAGGTGGCGGGACCAACTATCAATGGATTTTATCTGAAATATTGTTAGGGCTTGCCATACAGGAATTTTAGCTTCTTCCCAATATTATCTATGAATTATAACAACTGATAATATTGGTTCCGCCCCGACTACAGTGGCGCTATCTTACAATTTCCTGGCGGATAATGGCAGAACTAGCAATTACTCGGTTCCCTGGTGCATCCCTCTCATAAGATCTCACATTCTCTAAGTCATAATCTGTACAAGGTTCTCACTGCACTCTATGGGAGAAGAATTCTTAACGAACTAGGCTTAGAGCCTTGAGAATCCACTGATAGCATCATTGAGATTATAGGAAATTTTGGTTGCATTGATGTACGTCTTTAGCACGGGAGGCAGGCCAGTGGATTCTCAAGGCCCTAAGCCTAGTTCGTTAAGAATTCTTCTCTATATACCGTAGTGAGAGTACAGAGTATACGACTTAGAGAATGTGAGATCTTATGAGAGGGGTGCACCTCGGCCAAAAACGGGTGTTCTATGTCGAGGCAGTTAGGTAGTGAGAGAGTTTAACATCTTATGAGAGGGTGCCTATAGCTATCTGTATATCCTCACAGTGTTCTGTACGACATGGCCTGTCAGCGCTACCTCTCCCCGTCCCTGGCGCCCTCTCTGCACTCCTCCCTCGCCGACTACTTCCTGGGCGCCTTCCACGACAAACCCAAGCCTCTGCTGGTCGGCGGCGGTCGCACGCTCTACGGCGCCAACCGGAAACAGCCGTCGCAGCCGCTCCGCTTCGGCGCGCCCGCGGGTCCCGTCAACTACCGGAAGTTAACGGAACTACCGTACCAGCTCCACCAGGCGGCGCGCTACGAGGAGCTCGTCACTTCCTGTCTGGGGAACTACGACTGGGTGGCGACGGTCGCAGCGACGTGCGGCATCGATGACGTCCTCCGCGACGTCTCCATGGCGACGGCCACGGCCACCTCGACGTGGACGCCTGTGACGTCATCGGTGATATTGGTGAGCACGTCGCCGCCGACGTCGACGTCATCGCAGACGTCACAGGGGTTGATTAGTGAGAAGATACGCCACCAGCTGGAGCTACTGAAGGAGACGCTGGAGTTGGTTCAGGTTAGCGCCGAGAGGGGGCGCCCTGATAACCCGTTGGCTGTTGATATTATTGGCCGTCTGGTGGCGCTGGCTGATAGGTACCCAGAAGTCATCGGCAAGGTGAGGAAAGTTTCTGCCCAGTCCGAATGGTTACTGGAGAACTCGACCCGAAAGGAACTCGACCCGTTGTCAGCAGAACTCTACCTGTTTTAGAGAAATCGATTAGAGAACTGGAACCGTTTAAGATATTTATGAATAAAATATTTTCATATGGAAGGAAAGGGCTGACTAGTTAGCTTTTAGACAAATAATCCAGCGGATATAGAAAATAAGTCCAGTTATGTTTAGGTGTAAGTTTAAGGTTAGGGATAGGGTAACGGTTAAGGTTAGGGATATGGAAAGGGTTAGGGGTAGGCTTAGGGGAAGGGTTTGGGGTCTGTTTTCTTCCCCAGAGAAGACCTAATTTGAAGCCAAGATAACATACTTACTACTGAATATAGTACTTCTCCACAGTTATATTAATAAGATACTTGAGTTGGAAAGATTTAAAACGGGTCGAGTTCCTTACGGATCGAGTTCTTAAAACGGGTCGGGCTCGTTACGGTGTTTTTTTTCAGGTCAAGTTTGTTACGAGTCAAGTTCTCCAGTATTCGTCCAAATGCCCTAGATGATATTGAGGTTGAGAATTTGAGCAGCTCTATTGCTTATTGTTTCTCGTATGGCGTTTCCACCTGCCGACGAAAAGGCCATTGATTATATTAACCCTGTAAGAAGTCGGACGGTGGTTTTATTAGAGAACTTATCGGTGCGCACAATCGGTAGCGGTCAGCAATATAATGCTGTTTTCTGAAGAAACTGGCCGATTTTTGGCAATCAACTCCATTCCGCCACAGATATATTCAATAAAAAAGTCGTTCGGGGTGCTAGAAAATGTAATATTTGAAAAAGAATCTTTGAAACTTTTCACCAGACGATTATTGCACCAAAATGTAACATGATCAGTCGGCGGTGCTGAAAGCCATGATCGGTGGTCATAATCGATAGGTGAAAACATAAGAATCAATTCAAAAACGATAGGTCACTGTCCTTATTTTTGAAAGAATTGAAAAAAATCCATATTTTTCAGTACATTTCCTGTGTAAGTCAAGTAAATCTAAAGTAATGAATTACAAAGAACCATCTATGACCGATAATTAACAATATTTAAAAATCACCAGGTGGCACGTGGGTGAATTGTAGGATATGCCTTTAAAATTCACCTTGATAAATGGTGATTATTTTTCATCTGTAGCTGGTACGCGGCGCCCAGCAGTACTGTGCCAACCCGCGCCGGTCGCTGCTGGTTCCCCTCAGACCGTGCTTTCCCTCACCATGTGGCGCTGCCGTCGACCGCCTCGTCGGCCACCAGGGCGGCGCCACCCACCTGGACCTGTCACCAGATGGCAGCACGTTGGTGAGCGGCGGGGCTGACGGCGTGGTGAAGGTGTGGGGCGGCGGGCGCGTCCTCCGCAGTCTCCAGCATACAGGTGAGAACGGCGCTGTCAGCACGTTCAGTGACATTATCTCACCCCGGTATTTTCCTCCATAGGCTTAACATTAGGAACTCATACTCCACGGCCTTGAAGTTTGTGTACCCAATACTCAATGGCTAATTGGGTGATTCATTTTATCAATAAATAATGTTGTACGGGTTGAGATAAAATCGGAAACCCACTCGATGACAATAATCTGGTCTGCACTCCACCTGATTTGACTGCAGAGCAATTTACTCAGCTTCGAGCTCTGATAGTAAACTTTCAAAGTTTTCATCTACATTTTAAAACCAAATTATTAAATTTCAAAAATATAATCATTACTAATGACCTCAGGTAAGACATACAACAATCGATGGATGTTAGATGGTTGACTCCTCAATGTTGACAACGTAAAACACTCACTCTCACTCGTGTATTACTACGTGTTAACCTTTTGTGGTATACAGCCGCAAATCCAAAAAGTATCAGGAAATTAAGAGATAATCCAGCCCAGACTGGGGAATCCCCAAAGCATTGTTTGCTAGTTAATACACACTATATGACCTTCTCCTATCCTGTGCATGGATGGTCGAACTATGAGATCAATACCCTTAGTGGCTGATCGAGCATCTGCTTTGGCATGTTTGACATAACATGGCAATCAATATTGACAGTGCCCAGTGCCTGGTCTGCTCACTTTGATACGGTCCAGTGTGTGGAGGAACCAGGGACGTGATCAGAATGACATTAACCCTGCATCAGTAGCCACATGATATATTGAATAAATTCTACTGTTTCTGTCTTCTACTTTGTTAAAATATTCTCATAGTTATGATATTCCTATCCGGAGTTAGATTTCCCATTATATGAAGAATATCAAGACCTTCCATTTTTTTTTGGAGAAAAGTTATAAGTTTGTGCAGGCTTTCCTTTTCAAGAATCGATAACTGGACTTTATGCAGTAATAATCTGAACCACAAGAGTTATATTCAGTCAGAGTTGTAGGCGACCGTCAATAAAGACCATTTCATTTAATGCTCTCTGATGCTTAGCTATAAATCATTGCGTGACATAGTAGAGTGAGGGTATAGTGACTTTGGCTGATATAAAGCATCTTCAGTTTGCTTAATTATCTATAATACGATTCTATAGCTTAATCACCATGGCTTACTAGTGATATTTACTGAAACAATGCAAAAGAACGACATTAATTTCAAAAGAAATGTATATGGTTTAAGGGGCTTATACGAGCTTCTCTTAACAGGCACAATATAAAAAGAGGATTAAATGCCATTTCACATTAATGAAATAGAATGTTAAAAGACTCCGCTGAAATTGCTAACCTGTTACAAATACCTTACTTATCTTATACTTCAACGGGGCTTAAATCCTCCCTGTATATATCTGGTTGTAGCTGTTGCTATACTGAGCCTTATCATTTTTTGGAGTAACATGATTTATAGCATCTACCCAAGGTATCAATATTGCACTCTACACTCTGCACTCTACACTCATATTGGCCTGCCACTCATCAAATGTACAAAACGCAAGGAACCACTCTAGAACCCTTGTGTGATGAAACACATTATTGTCAGATCGCATTACGTTACATTGTTTTTCACACTCATGTTATCGTTTGATGGATTCTACGTCTTACAAAGGAAGAGTGATGTAACAAAACACAGCGTTTAACCTTGCGGAATACAATAGGACATTCAAAGTAATAAGGTGTATCTATCATGATAATGGGGACACTCCTTGTGTCAAGTATAGCAGCTAATCTAATAATCAATCAAAACGGATAATTTAGGAATACTTCACGTTATATGTAAGAAAACTCATGGCTATGGAACAGCATTTAGAGTCGTTTCTGTAGATATTGAAAATATTGGTTGTTCATACACACAGTCGGTAATCAAAAGGTAAAATCGGTTCAGACTTAACAAATATGATGCTTTCTACAATTGATATTACTGACTAGTTTGGTAACGAAAATGATTCTGTGATATTTGTGAATTCGTATTAGAAACAAAATAACCTCAAGGTCATATGCAGTCAATATGTAGAGGTATAGACTTAGCATCAAAAAAAATTTCATCTCAAAAGGAACGGTTTAACGGTTTAATACAGGTATTCAGATCATACAGTGACCGGAGGTTGCAATTATTGATCACGCATCTATCAAACCAAGTTTAAGTTTCATCAATCCTGGCCTGTGAATTCAAAACACCTGGCAATCATACATTCCTTTGAGGTGCATGTGACCATTGCCAAATGCCTCCCACATTCCACTTCCCAACCCGGAAGTGATTGTTCAAGTAGTGCACTGATTCCTGGCGACCGACTGTGGTGCAGTGCATTGTTAGTTCCGGAGTGAGACCCCAGGTGGCAGGCCCAATCGCCACGTTCAACAATTTAGTTCTCCATTCCCACGGACTGAGATTGAGACCACCACCCGATGATAAATGTTCACCTTCAGTGCTGTTATTGATTTCTTCTGAAAGCATACATTAACGCCTTGGTGGTTTCGTACCATTGACAGTACGTATCCTACAACAGTGGGATTCTGGAACTTACTGTCTTAAACCTGAAGGGAAAATGGAAAAAACTGTTACATTTTTGTAGAATCGGTTGTAATTTTTGTCTATTACATTTTTGTCAAATCTCTGTTAATTTTTTTTCTTCTAATTTTTAGAAATGTTTTTTTATTACATTCTTCCCTTTCCCTCCGAAATTTTTGGAAGATGTGAAAATCCAACAGAATTTTGCGATTATGTATGTTGTTTATGAAGAACTCTTACAAAATGAGAGTTACAATAAAGATAAATATGACATGATATGCTACAAATATTATCAATTTGGTACACTATTTTCTTATCCTCTACGATCATATCATCAAGCAATTTTGTATTTTCTTTTGTTTATTGCAACCGGTTCTGTCACATATGGACAGATCTTCTACTGGATGTTCGGAATCAGTATAAGCGATCTGTTCCTGACAATTATATAAGGTTAAGAAGAAAAAATATGATAAATCATGGATTGTAGATGGGGATGGCATGATGAAAAGTCCGTTATTACATTACCGTATCAAGGATCAGAATCATATTATCATATAACCTTTTTATATAAACTATGGCTCCACTGCTCATTCAACCATAATCATTTTGTTTTGATCACTAATTATATGCTCAATCAAGTACAACATGGGAAACTCTGATAGAGGGGCTAATGGCAGTAGTACACAATATATTTGCTGTGTGATATTTAGTTTCCTCAACAAATCTGTAAAAACTTTTCAATCCTTCATTCTGCAGATGAGGTTCAACATGTGTGTTTGCTCGAGGAGCAAAAACGGATCGTCACACTCGCCGGAAACAGACTACACTTTATGGACTTACACACAGGAGAGCTCCTCCACGTTCTGAAGGTACCGGAAGTCCACCATGACGTCACATCCGCCGAAAATATAGAACTGTTGCTGGGAAAACGAGAAGTAATGACATATACGGCCGCATCAAGGTCAATGGCGCTGCGGTCAGGTGCTCTTCTCTTCGTCCTTGAATTGACCCGGATGGAGTTTTTACACCAACTTGAAGGTCACACAGACGCTATCACCTGTATGGCAATGTCAGAAGGAGGCAGCCATCTCGTTTCCGGTTCCATCGATCGCACAGTGCGGGTAAGTGGCGCCACCTTTCGTTATATTCAGTCAGTTCTGGTTGGCTTTCACAAAGTCCCCCACTAAGTCTCCCTGCCTAGCAGGGATATGGGAATGTCTTCTGGAGAGAATGCCTACAGAATTAAGAGGTGGGAAACAATATCGTAAATAGATATAAAGAGGTTTGAACTGACATTCCAGCTCTTTACAATATATTTTCCGTTCTAGGTGGTCGGACTTTGTATAAAAAGAAACTGTGTTTTTGTACAGTTATTCACAGTTTCTTTTCTTTTTGTCTCCTGTCGTGCCTAGGAACTTACTAGCAATTCAGAAATTACGTTTTATTTATCACTGTGTTTTTTGTTCTTGGTCTTTGCCTTTGTTGAGCTATTGCTCTTGTCCCCCTATTTGTATTACAATTAAACCTAATCTCTTTTTCCTTGATCACCATTTTCAACTCATTGATGCTGATGTTATTTCATCCCCCTTCCAATGTTTTCCTCCCATTATATCTCCTTTTTTTATACTTCTCATACGTATAATTCTTGTTCTTATTCTTGTTCTTGATCTTGTTGTTGTTGTTGTTGTTCGTCTTCTTCTTCTTCTTCTTCTCCTCCTCCTCTTCTTCTTCTTCTTCTTCTTCTTCTTCTTCTTCTTCTTCTATTACTACTTCTTCTCTTCTTCTTCTTCTTCTTCTTCTTCTTCTTCTTCTTCTTCTTCTTCTTCTTCTTCTTCTTCTTCTTCTTCTTCTTCTTCTCTCCGTTCTTCCTGCCTCAGTCTCAGTTCCCAGTCGCCGTACTCTCGGAGTACCAGGCCCTCGTCAGAACGTCCCCACACACCACTTGAGTGTTAATATCTCCAGGTGCATGGCTGAGTGGGAGTTAGAGGACCAGCAGTAAGTGGATTACTGCCCCTGTGTTTGCTGTCTCAGCGTGTGCTGCAAACACGCCTGCACCCCACTGACCTTCCGCTAAGTATACAGTCTGATAACCTGATAACTCAAACCGTCCAGACTAGAAAGTCTAGTACAGCGAATGATTCACTTTAAAAGTCCAATTTCCTCAAATTACTGTTGAAAGCTAGAGCTCGGTTTTATCTATGTTATATTTTCTGACCACTGATTTGAATTGTTAGCATGGGGTGCCTATAGGTTTCAAGCGGTGTATAATGCCCGTCAACATAAATTTATTTCATGATATTCTCTTAAGATTTGGGTTCTTTGTGTGGTAAATGCATATAAAAGCATGAGACCTTTACTGGAAACAAACTAGTAAAACAAAAATAAAAAATCGACCTTAAACTCAAATATTGGCTAGGGACCTAAAAGATTCATCATGTGATATCCAATGTATCAAAATTGATCTCTTTTACATTTGCACGTCCAACAGAGCAATAGATATTTAGAAGCAGATTCTATCAAACTTTACGATGATACAGTGTGAATTTCGTACTTAGGCTTCACACCTCAATGCACCCTGTCTGAGAATGCCTCAAATACGCATAATGCACCATCAGAAGAAGGAACCCACGCGGGAATTGCACTGCCCCGTGTTATTACGAGACTCGCGTGCAGAGAGTTGTCACCGACCATGAAATCATAAATTGAGAGAGCATTTTTCCCAAGCCGTGACCAAGCAGTCGGCAGTTCCTTTACTCTGCATCCTAATAACAGAATCCGCCCCCGCTTTTCGTGCTGCCTCCTGGTGCCAACACGATACATTACGCTGCCTGACACGCTGCGTAAAAGAGAGTATTGTGAGCACTTCCGGTGGCCCCCTAGCGGTGGCGCTATCAACTGCTGGCAGAATGTGGCTCCACCTGTACTAGATCCGGTTAGCAGTGAAGTGTAACGCAAGCTCCTCTGTCAAGTGTACATATGATCACAAAGCAGCGCCACCTAGCCCTGGTGAAACGCACTTTTCGCCTTCACCCAACCCCAGGGGCCTCATTTATCAGCATCGAAGTTGGAGCTCAATAAAACATTCAGAAAACCCAAAGAAAAAAATCTTTCCAGGCATATCCATTAATTTTTTTTCTTCAAATACTGTCCATGCTATAAGTTCTAATTTGTATGGAAGTTTTATGTGCATTGTTTAAGTAATCAGGGTTTCTGCATTCTGATCCGAATCGATTGCAGCGTCTTATTAAACCGGAAGTCACGTGACGCTCACGGTGCATGCTGGGAACACATCAGTTTCCGGTGATGACGTGAATGTAACGACAGAGTAACGCTTCGCCGCTGCTAACGGGTCCGTCCCAGCCCCATGCGGTGGCACACATAACGATACGATTTGCTCGTGAATTATTCATCTTTGGCGTGACACCCATTTCTCAAAGGAGGGAATGATGATGGATTTGGGAGCTTTCCTACTTTTTTCTCCTCAATTTTCCAGACCAGTCACGCATGAGGGATTTACGAGGACGCTCTTAGTCTTCCAGGGTGCTATTATTTGTAACTTTATTTATTTTCTTGAATATTTTTAGGCTTTATCTTATTTTGCCGTTGTTTTATAAGAAATGAAACCTTCACCCGCTTGTCACCAGGCTAGGCAAGGTATTATAGATCGGGGCCGGGGTTATCAGCGGGCGGCCAGTGGCTGGGATACATGCAGCTGTTTCTGTCTAAGAATGACGTCAGGATGACGCGAGATGACACTGGAAGGATCACAAACCGGAAGTGCAGCGCTGTTACAATCAATTGCGCAGGTGCCGGAACTAGATGGAAGTTGCCCTCTTAAAGTTTTGGTGCTGTCTTCTTGGGAGTACCCTAAACTTTCCGTTATCCTAATCTATAAATGTTATAAATGCTTAAGCGTTTATAATCATATAAATGCCTAGACTAAAAACCATACAGTTTAATGACAGATATTTGTTGATACCTTTTTTCCCAAAATTAAAGGATTTCCATTTTGGATTTTTTATTTTATTTTAAACAATCTCGACAATGTCAAAATTTGGAACGGATGATCATTTAGTATCCTTCGAAAGGAATGAAAATTTTAAGTCTGGTTCTTATTCATGGTTTTCTAAACAATTTTCTCATATTCTGTTTTTGAATGTTTTGGATAAAGCAACCTCTCATTCACTAAGAAGAAGATGCTTTGCACCGGTCTGGTGCATCTCTGAGTAATATAGAAAAGTCAGGTTATTTGTCTAGTTGAAGTGTTTTGACGTATTTACGTGGAACGATTGATTATAAAATGAAGTTAGATGAAGAAATAGATCAAAGATATTTTTATTTTGACTACGAGTTTGGCGAGTTAGGGGTTGGCAAGTGATAATTATCGATTATAATAAAACGCTAATTCTATTTACAGCCAACTCGCAGTCCTAGTTATCATTGTTAATAATAAATACATATGTATAATATCTTATCTTATTATTATCCATCGGAACACCACGACTATGAATTATAGATATCTGCTTAAACGGTAACTGGAGAAGTGTGACTCAGCCAAAGCAAAATACATGGTCATGGGAATTTATCCGAAATGTCCCAAGGAATTCTACTAATGGAACACTAAGATCCTTGTTTGTCCATTTCACGGAATCAGATATTCACCATGATAAATAGATGAAAAGGGAAACATGACTGGGTGTGGGTATTTTTGTTGCTCTATGCAACTTTTCATCAGGCGATGTTAGTTTTAATCTAATGGTGTGAAATTGTTAAATAATGACACGATTTTCAGTGGCGTGTAAAAGCTCGTCTAATGGATCGGCAGTTTCTTAAGTCTGTAATCCGAATCGTGAATTATTCTGGCGCTTAGTAGCTCTTCAGGTTGTCCGCGGGGAGAATATGGTTTTAAGTCCCAGTGTGTATTTGTAGCAGCAGTGCCGGCAGAAGACTGTGCTACATCAAGAAATTACATCAGAATAGTAAAATATTTCAGTCAAAGGAAGTGGATTTTTTCTTAATTAAATTAGTATTGATCATCTTTGCCATCGACTGTACGTGTATGTCGTTCTTGAGGGAAGGTATTTACAGGAAACTGTTATATTTAAAAGCCAATGCTTTGATTAGATATAAATGAAAAGGTCTGCACTTAAATAGTTCCCAACCAAAGAGGATTTCATGATATTTCATCTTTTCCAAGTATAAACAGGAATATATAGGCGACTTCGTGGAGGACTGAAGTGACAACATTTTCCTCAAATATAAATTCGTCGTGAAAACATGTGCATTAAGGTCCTGTCTGAATATACAAAGATGACTAATGATAGTTGATGCGTAGTAATATCGGAGCGACAGCGACGATATTATGCCTTCAACTATTAGGAGATTACAGCTACTTGTATAGTTTATTGTATTTTTTACCCACCTAGAAAATGAATAACATGAATGGACCATGTATCAACATATAGGATGACTACACATTTGATAAAGCCACAGCACGGTCAAGCATGGTGGTTATTGGGTGTAGAATTACGCCAGCTGTAAAGTTTTTTTGTGTGTTTTTAGTATAAAAAAAGTGTTGTGATAGTGATTTTTGATGGTTAGTGATATTAAATGACTACGGAGACATGTATTAGGTGAGTAATAATACAGCATAATATCCTCCGACGCTAACTTGGAGTGAATCTGGCGAACTCCAGCTGTATTCTTTCTCATCGCAGGCCAAATCTATGAAAAAAAAAGAGTTCAATTAATTTTATTCTGTTATTACCATAATCCGTCGGCAGCGGCTCTGAATTAGGTGCTTATTACTATTAGGTTTGGATGTTTCATTAAATCAACACCGTTTTCCGTCACTTAAACTATGTAAACTGCAAATACTACTGCAGCACATTGATGTTCGGTTCATTAGATTTAGAGACAGGTTATTGCTGTACGTGAAATGGCTTTCTGCGGTGCGATCGATTTAACATTGGCAATGTGATTTCATTACTTCACTTATTTATTGTTATGGCCACCTACCGTGAGGGCGTGATTTTATAAACATGGCGACTTGCACACAATCTCAACAGTTAAAGAAAACGTTTGCTAAAAGTCTATGTTCCAGGGGGTATGTTTACTTAAAGACTCTGTTGGCGAAGGTTTGAAAGTAATTACTGAAAAGCAACAAAATAATTTACTATATTGTTCCCAACCTGTTTCAGATTTCCTTGTTCTACTGCACTCGCTTGCCTTAGCAAATGCCCATTACACACGCTATCGAATCTATATCACCACGGCCAAGCTGTTTCTGCTTAGTACTCTATATTGTAGCACCACCTTCATGTAAATAGTTCTTTTAATATAAAGGTCATAAGTCTGTACGTCGACTAATTTCTGTTATTGGTTGTTAAACTGTACTCTCGGGAACACAAATTGAAAATCTAAAATGATTCAAATCTGTCCAAAAATGGTAATAAATATAAATGAGACGATTTCAGAGAACGATAGACCTGTATGGGTTCAGGGAACCATGATTAACCAGTTGCCTCTGGTACTTTGACCACATTTTTTTTACTTCATCTCTAACATATCGTAAAGCATACTAGAGAAGTTCATAATGACTGCCCACAGTTTCAGATGCTATTTTATCCTAGGCTAATCTAATGAGATATCAACTTTCTGATGGTACACATGTACACCCATCCCTCGTATCCCGACCATTGAAGTTGAAGAACCCTACATTGAATTGCACCTCATGACTGGTCGGATTAAAAGAGCTAACCCAAACACTGCCCGTTAAAAACACACACTAACAAGCCACTCACTGTTGGAACAAAGAAGCCAGTTTTTCTTTTCTACGAAAGGTAAAGAACTGATCACAGAAAGTTAAGGTCTAATTGCTGGAAGGGAATCACGCACCTCTCTACACGCAAGCTACTACCTTTTTTGTCTGGAGGGATGGTGGGAAGCCAGGAACATATAGCCTACGTACTCAGTATATGACCCTTAATGGAGGAATACACGAACTAATTGTGATAGATCTTATCTAAGGACCTTTAATAATCAATGCCTTGCACTCGGTGTCCACCTTCCCCCTTGTGTAGTACCTTAAGGACGCGATGAAGTACAACAGACTCCCGATGCAGTATTATGCAACATTGCTAAGATCATTGTGCATCGGAAGGTTTAAACTATCATCAGGTTAAGACCATCAAAGGGGCAATTGCAAGGAAAAACGTGTGTCTATATCAGATTAGGAGATTGTGCTCCAGTGCAGAATCTCAGCAGGTTGGAGGTACATGAATCCCGTCGACTGAATCCAACTTGAGACAAGTTTTTTCTCCTGTAATTTTCGGTTAAAATTCCAGTTAACAAGGTACAGAATCACAGAGTTTTGAATCTAAACATGCTTAAAATTTATAAGGGCATTTCGGTGAAACAAATGTACTCACTGCTGAATCGCCGACTGAGTACCCAATCTAGCCAATAGGAAGCCAGCAAGCAGGTACTTGGGTCGCAGGGTGAGCGTTCACTGGGATTGAGACTAGTCTGTGAATCAAATCCGGCATTTTTCTTTGACACTGGTAAAATCACCTTGCCATGAGAATTTTGTACCAAAGTAGAATAGTCTGAGGCTAAAGTGGAATTCACACGGTGGGATTCATGAGAAAAAAAAAGTACACCCATGTCAGGTACATTAAGTCCAATGCACATCTACTGATTTCGGAACCTCGATGTACCTTTGTCGGCGACTCTTGAACGGTACTTTGACCTTTGCCTAGCTGCCCCACAGGATGCATTCTTACTGTTCCTTTGTCGCCGACAAAGGTTCATCGATGTTCCGAAATCAGTAGATGTGCATTGGGCTTAAGTCTCTATGTGTGGATCCCATTTAATCTCTACATGGTGCATGCATTGATCCGACCAGCCCGCATGCTGATGTGTCGGACACACCGGCCAAGTAACGATCTGTACCCGCTATTGTTCTACCTCACGCCATTGTCTCCCTCATTTAGTGATAATCATTGGTTTCTGACCGTTCTACTATTGACCTAGCCAGACCGTACTCCTTAGGGGAATTATTTTTCATTCTAACGGGACCCAGTAGCACTATACTTCATGATTTTATGATGCTATTTGTCTAACCTGCTTGCACCAACAAGAACAAACATTTTCTTTCACTTTCTTTATTGATGCGTTAAACATATAACAATTCTCTTGCTAAGGAATGTATGATTTGACATTGGAAAATCACATCATAAAGAGGCTGTGCGTATCAGCCTTTCATAGCCTGGTTTTCTTTAGGCTAGTGTTCCCAACACTCTACCGTTTAATATTCGGGCAGTTTTGCATGCCAAGCGAGTGGAGCTCTATAAATATATCAGTTTAAGAATTGAATGATAGCGAGAAAATTATTATCCGTAGAAGTTCCAGACCTGCTAATTCTAACATAGTAAGGTAAGATGTACATGATATTCAGGGGTGGGTTGAATAATCTATGGCAAAAAAAGTATTTTTTTGCGAACGGCTTCGTATACGAACTAGCCCCCGCACAGAGATTAAAAACAAAAATCGACAGGCATAATGGCATCCAATCACACCGTCATCTATTGAAATCCAAGAATTTGCCACTCTAATCTCGTATTCATAATAGTCATCCATCATCAGAGACTTATCTGAGTCTGAGGGGATGACATTTTGAAACGTACCTTAGAAACTGACTCCTGCACTCCCTCTCCCCATCTACCCAGCCTTGTTTGTCTGCCTACCTCTCTCTCTCTCCCTTTCCTCGCTGTCTTTCCCTGTTGTTCTTTCTTCCTCTCTCTGTATCCTTTCTTTTCGCTATCTCTGTCTCTCCCTATTGCTATTTCTACATATCTTCCTATCTCTGTATCCTTTCCTCTCTCTTTCTCTGTCTCTCCCTATTGTCATTTCTATATTTCTTCCTATCTCTGTATCCTTTTCTCTCTCTATCTCTGTCCCTCTCCCCGCTTTGTCATTCGACCCCTCTCTGTATCTCTGTTCCGATGTCTGTTACTCTCCCTATATCTGTCCCTTCCACTCGCTGTCCCTCCCTTCCTCTATCTCTCCGTCCCTCCTTCTCTCTATCTCCCTCTGTCTCTGTATCTTTGAATCTCTCTCTCGGTCTCCGTCTCTTTCAGCAGCCATAGAACTTTACAACTACGTCCTGGCATAGGCTGCTTCTGTAGCCAATTTCAATGGTGATTGATCCTAGTGGACAATAATCCCTTAGTTGCCAATTCACACATTGTCAAGTGAGCATTACATACTTAGACGTTGCACCACAGCTCGATTAATGGTCTGCGGATTAGCCACGTCACATATTGAATAGATCCACCATGGGGTATGGGGTTAGTTCGTGGGCATTGTCCATGGATGAGGCTTAGCCTCGTGTGAAATTTACAGTGCACTGGAGACTAGGCTGGAGTGTGCGCAGATCTGCATGGAGAGGTCTATCACATTTTGCTCTCTCAATACTTGAATAGATCTTGATCGAGAATTGTATAAGTAAACAATACTCAACGAGTTTGGATGAGCCGTCATCATCATCGAGGTGAATCCAAGTGACGATGACGGCTCATCCAAATAAATGGAGTAATTATATAGAACGTCCTGACCATGCTGTACAATTCACGGAACGAGATGATAATTTACGGTTTGTACGGACCGAGGCATTTATGCCGAGTTCCGTACAAACGGTAAATTATCATTGAGTTCTGTGAATTGTACAAGCATGGTTGGACGTTATACATTTACTATATACCCAAAATATTTCTTAAAAATCAATTTCATTTGGCTTAACAACCAATTTTTTATTAAACGTGTATGTCAAGGTGGTCCGTATTTTAGTGTACGGACCGGCGGTCCGTACAGTATTTTTACGTCATCTGCCGAAACGGTGCGTATTTACAGTATATACGGCATGGGTATATAGTAATGTTTCTTTTACAATGAGAGTACAGTTCTGTATTTATCTCATACTTTCACAGACATTAGAATAGCATCACAATATCAGAACAATTCAAATTGCTTCCGCACATCTAGTCAGAAGCATTTCGATCTCCATGTTGAAGTCTTATCTACTTTCTCAAATCCTGGTCATTGATTGGCCAGTCGATTATGACATTATCTCACATCACTCTGCCATGACCATGGCGTAGTATTTACACTGTATGTGGGGGATCGTAGCATATGATTTTTTAATGTTAATCCTATGGCTAAACTTGTACCAGGGGTGAAATGGAAATCTGAAGGTTCTTAAAAAGCGAATTAGCCAACATTGCCCCTTGTACCATGCGGAACACTTATGTAATAGCATACACATAATTTTAGTCCGAGGCAGTATTACATTACAAGGTTCAACCCTTTCCTAATGTATTCATATTGTTCATACTTGTTAAAGTGGATTGGTGAGTTTTTAAATTGATTTTTCAAGAGCACGATTTTTCAAAACCGGTATTCTTTAAGAACTCTATCTTTTTTCGAGGGGTTGAATGGACGAGAAAAATTAACCCATACTTGGTATATTGTTCTAAGATTGTGTCTGCCATAAGGGGGTCTGCCACCCTGTGTATTGAATTGCTAGGTCTCTCCAAGTTAAGGCATCTTTGTTTATACTAATCTATGCTTGTGGAACAACTCGGATGGTAACAATGCTTATGGTAAAACCATCCATGCTAGGGGGACATAGAGCGTGGTTGAAGGTTTAGCGGTGCAGTGATAGACAACTGAACAACTGTGAGTGCACATGAACCAAGCTCAATGCCTAGCCATTCCGCTATATAACAGTAATTGCCTTGCTTTATATATATATATGAAAATCATGTTCTCATGACACATTCTCTATAGACAGGTCTGGTTCTGTTTGTCTCTATGTGGATTGGGAGGGGGGGGGGAGAAACTCCAAGCAGATACTGTCAAAATCGTGCCTTTTTATATATAGTAGGTAACAAACCTGCCATGATACAGCCGTGGTTGTTGTCATGGCGTAAACCATTTAGCCAAGAAACATTGGGGATCACTCAACAAAATTTGGACGCAGTAATCAGACCCTGAGTTTGGCGGGGATGAGGGAGGGCTGGGCCGGGGACCAGTCCAGATACCGGCCTGCCAAGGTAGGCCTACATCCTCAGTGCAGCACTCGCCTTATCACTGAGGTAAATTGGCAGCCTGGGTTGTTAGGTCTACGGGTCAGGTGGCGGAGATTACGCTAACAAGCTCCGGCGAAATTAGATAAACACCATTACGCTGTGACTAAAATGAAGTCCCACATGACTTGACAGAGGGATAGCGAGAAGGAGGACCCAGTCGGTAGATCAGGCTAAACCATGCCACTTTGGATTAAATGTGAAACTGTCTTGTTACTTAAAGGTGTCTAATATACTGTATAGTATATTGAAAATAAGCTATTTGAGGAATAATTCAGTTCCTGGGTTTTAAAATCTACAAAATAATAGTCCTTCATATTATTATATACCGGTGCACGAATGTCTCATGTTTATGCCCCAGTAGTAATGATTTCATTCGTCCACACTGTGGCGTAATATATATAATACTACCCTCTGTACCACGTGACCACTCATTCTTCTAGTTAGTGAGTTGTAGATTGGTATTCTTAATGATTTCTAGGTATATAATAATAAAAATACATAGTGAGTGTGTCTGAATTCCATCTGTTCCTCGATATTTTCGTCAGAAATACTCACCTCATTCTTCGAATTCGGTGAGTATTTCTGATCAAAATATCTCTGAACAGATTCCATTCAGACATACTAACCATGTCTTTCTATAGTACGGTTAATTCCTCCACCCTTGATCGCTTTTCATCACTATGTTACTCGTATGTCTAACATAAATGAAATCGATATCAAGTCAAGTATTAAGAAAGAAACTGATGAGTGTTTTGTCTGTGTCCTAGTTCGCCATCGAGTTTGGAGTGCGCAGTAATATGAACGAGGCGATAGCCGAGTGAATATTCTGAAGCACCAAATTCAGTAAGACCAAACACAAAAATGTTTCTGATTTTATCTTAACCTGGAAATATCTATCTGTTTATCACCCGTTGGGAATGAGTTACCGTACTCGCAAGCCTGTTGTGAACGAGTTCCTAATGTTAAGCCTATGGACGTTTATTTCTGGCTAAGATAATGTATAGGTTGCATAGATTTCAGTTACATAGAATTCCTCATTACATGTCAGTAGAACAAATTAACTGTTTTAGGCCATTCGTTTGATACCTTGCTAATCAGATGTTTAATCTATATCTAAACACTAAATAGACATGTGTACCTCATGTACTATTATGGCTTGTACATTTTTTTTAAACCGTGAATATTATGAGAAATATAGCATACATGTATATTATGTAGTTCACTGGCTTTAATACCACAGATATTTAAACTAGATACCTATTTCGAGAAAACAGTATTTAGGTTTCAGTAAGATCTAACTCTGGAGAACTGGGCCCTGTTTTTTAGTCACGATATCGCAAGTCTGCGATCACCTAAGATCGGATCAAGATTCTACGGCATTTTCTACGACACAAGATGGCGGGTGTGCTATAGACGGTGTCGTAGGTTGAATCAAACGTTCTTAGCAGAGTTAAGACAAGTATAGAACTGTCTTAGGTTCTATAAAACGTCACTGTTGATTTTCTGTGCTTCCCCTAGGAATTAAGCAATGAAATTTTAACACGAGTAAGGTATATATATATCCTATAATCGTACCAAATATCAAGACAATTGGCCACACCGTTATGAAGACATCGGCGTTAGAATTTCGACATAGCAAATGATTCTCTGGTGGCCATTGCACCCTCCCACCTCCCTTGGGCCGTGAATGTCGAGGTCACTGCATAAATTAGATCACGTGATAGTAGAGCTACACTGGCCACCAGAGCAGCGTTTGCTATGACGAAATTGAAACGCCGATATCTTCATAACGGTGCGACCAATATTCTTCATATTTAGTACGATTATAGGTTATATGTATACCTTACTCGCGTTCAAATTTCATTGCTTAATTTCCACGGGAAGTTAAGTTCCGCGTTTGTTACGACATGTCCAGAGTGGTCTTAGACATATGACACTTAGGGTCACATTTTCCGCTCCATTGGCCACCGACTGTCGTGACTATAGCACACCTTTTACCTCCCTAAGCGTCGTATCTCCACTAAGTGTCGTATCTGCTCTACAAACGTATCTCTCTAGCACACTGACGGCAGATACGTGTCATAAGTTACGAATGTCGTGACTAAAAAACAGGGCCCTGGAACCTTACTTCCTCGTCTGGCATCTCATGTGTGACCTGGAAGTCAGAGCAGCTCCTCCTGCAGTGTGTGAGTCGAACCGTGACCATCCAAACTTACAATAGAGACATCAAAGTCAGCGGTATGAAAAATATTTTTTAAACTGAATTCTATTAGCGACAATGTTTCGGTTTTACATGCATACATTTTCACCAAGCTCGGCAATACCCGCTCTTCCGATTGAACCCTTTTTAAAGCGATGTAAAACAACAACTGAAATAAATTCACTTTGAAATTATGTTAGTTTATTCGAAACAAAGTATTAATATTAATAATTAAGTGGAGGAATTGGACAGGAATTGAACAGTTCTTTTCACGAAAAGTGCGTCTCCTTGAATTGTACGAACAATGAAGTGAGCGGAGTCTTGATTACCAAATATATCATCATACGTTGTCACTATGTTTTCTTTAAAAAAAAAAGATGAACCCTGATGATTTCTTGGTTGGAGGGGCTTGGCAACGGATATGTGATACTATTAGATGAGACAGATTAGAAGCTATATCAGAGTGCGGAGAATTGCGAGCAGAGGTGCCAAGACAGGAGCGTGAGTTTGTAGTGTAGAAAGAGATAGCCATCCAGCTCAGTGCCCAATCACTACGATTGCCCATGAATAAAACAAAGGCACCCATTTGCCCTTCATCCAATTTGGACGTATCGCCTAGCGTACCTTTCATCTTCAGATTGCCTCGTGGGGGAGTTCAATCGTGTATGAGGGGCCATCGCCTTTAGAAGTAATGTATATAATTTTATCATGCAACTTTTCACTATTTTCCTTTCTCATTTTATGTTCATATATATTTTTGATTTTGATTTGATTTTTGATGATTGGGAATCTTCGTGGTTGTATAAAAATATAACAGCTAAATATTTCATTTGCGGAACTCTATGCCTTTTAACATCATCGATATATATGTGTTTTCTTCAAATTCAAATTTTCTATCCTGTAAGTTTCTCACGTACAGTTTCCGAGACGAAAAAATGGGTTCCCTAAAACTGTAACCATAGGAGACCTATCTGGCTAAGTTTAAAATACCTTTTCGTATATATATTAGGCAGATCTATTATCCGTATATCTATGATTCTAGAAAAAACCCTCTTCTACGCATAAGTATTACTGACAATTCACAGATTACTTGAATTGAATATTTCCCTTTCTTGACGACTCTATTTAGATTTATTTTTTCAAGTGCAGTATCCATTTCCCAGCAAACTAAGGAAGGCAATGAACAAATACGGCATTATAGATTGGCTGCTACTAGTCAAATAGCTCTTCTTCTCTATTTCCTCATGAGACACTTTAATATGGACATTTCTTGTAGCTAAACAGTTCGTGTTCACTATTTCCTACGATCTTACTTAACATTTGTATGCGTTTTCATGTTGTGAGCTGGGTCTTTCACAGTGTATCCTATTACACATTTGCATTTATGGCCACATGTGTTTAGGAGCACCATCCAGTGTAAAAGAGAAATGAACAAATGCTAATATCCCTGGTTAGATGTCTCTGCCTCTTTTGCCGATAGAGTTATCTAATATCACATAATATTTTATTCTAATGGGGGTACAGATGAAAGATTGTGTCATGGCTAAATTCTCATTTATGTCGGACCCATCTATCTGCCCTGTGCGGTAGTACAGGTGTTAAAGCTGATCATCCCTTCCTCATCACGCATATGTATGTACATTATGCCCCAGTCACACTGCCGTATATTTTGGCGTTTGTTCTACGTATCAGTAAAGCCCTGTCTCCACTGTGCGATCCAAGGTACATCTGTACGCCCAGTCTGAGACTGAAGGTACCGGATCGCAAGCCCCCTCAGTCGCAGAGTGGAGAAAGGCCTTCAGGACACGAGTTCCGCGGATAAACTACGGGAATTCAACGCTTTTATATTTGACTACGTCATCCAGTTACACTGGCGTAAATTCTGACGTTTTCACTACGTATTTGAGACTGCGGGCAGCACGTGTAGTCTGCGGATTGCGAACGTGTCTGCTTGCTTTGCTTTCATGCTGCAGTCACACTGGCATAAAAATCAGCGTTTTCTTTACGTATTAGAAAGAAGGCGATTATCACCCCAGTGACCACGAACTGATTAACTATAAGAATTATCCTACCCCTAATAAAAAAAACCGCCATAGGCTTAACATGGGATTTGTTTATGTCATAGGTGTGACAAAGTGTTGTTTATGCCACTACTTTCTAATACTGAAAAAATGTGGAAACCGGGTAGGATAAAATCTAGACGCCACTCATTTGAGTTTGAGCCTACTTATGTCACTCATTTTGTTGACTCTGTAATCTCACTCGTCTTCGACTCGTGAAATTATGGAGCCAACCAAATGCGTGACATAAATAAATTCAGACTCAAAGAGGTGACGTCTCTTGATAATATCCATATTAATGAAGCCTCAGTCGCACTGGCATAAAAAACGGTGTTTTCAAATGTATGCATATGTACGTTCCTTTACACATTTTGAAATATACAAATACATCGTAAAACCCTGCAAAACGCGGAGATACATAAACGAAAGTTAGAATGCGGAGACGAACGTGAACAGAACATAGAAAAACACGCAGTATCAGAATGAGTATTACATTTTTAAAACTTATCCCTATACCTTGTGAATGCATAAATGAATATTGAAATAGGTCGAAATGCAGAGAAACGTTAAGAGGCGTTTACAAACGTTCAGAAGCATTAAAGCATGTAAAAGATAAACGTCTATAAGTGGTCCCTACTGTCTCAAATACGTAGTAGAAATGTCAGAATTTGTGCCAGTGTGACTGGATTGCATACAGAAAGATAAAAGCGTTGGATTAGCGCAGTAAATACACGGAACTCGTGTCTTTTCAAATATGTAGAATAAGCGCCAAAATCTATACCAGTGTGACTGGGGCAATACGAATTGCGACTTTCATTTACATATCACTGCATTTTGCTGCGTTTTACGACGTATTGGTAGACTTCATAATGCTAAAAAACGTAGACGTGCGCAATAGGGAAAACGCCGGTTTTTACACCAGTGGGACTGGGACATAATTACGAAGATCATTGAGCGAGAGCAGCTCACACCGCAGCAATTAGCACTGCATGGAGTAAACAGACATGCTAGAACTGAACCAATCTAAGCGCAGCAATACCAGGGTATAGTTACAAGGCTTTGCTAAATCATGATATGAAAAAGTATTGTTTTAAGACGTGATCTTTGTGTGACATGATACTAGCGTAAATCCTATGCATGCACAAGCATATCATATATAATGAGGAAAACCCGTAGAGGAAACGCTACACCTTGCTAATAATAAGATAAAAATGTATATATACCTTACTGGTACGTCCTTGCATACCACTTTATTTTCGATAGATATATTTGATATCGGAAGAAACAAGTATATACCAGTAATTATTACATACCTGTTTGTGAATGTCACTCAAATACAACCCTCTCACGGAATGTAGTATTCGGCGACTTAGCCCACTATGGTGCGCTTTGTCGTGCTACAATATTCTATCATGCATGAACCCTAGTCTCTGCTATTTGATAAGCGTGCATAAACGACGTCATCACCACCAATGTCAACATGGTGGAGGACGTCGGTTGGTGACTTCAAACTCCCGATACAGGCCCCCGGTAACAGCTACAAGTGCGTAATGGCCAAATATCAAGGTATCTAACATGTGGTAGTCAACCTATACAGTATAAATTTCTCAAATATGCAAAATAGATCGATAGTAACAACGCGCATTGGTCCGCAACGAGCGACTCCGAGACCGGCCGGATGTGACTGTTGTGTTGTGCATATGGGAAGATATTTAAATGAAGCTCACTCTCCTAATCTTTAAACTTGCGTGCGTCTAGGACTACGACTAGGAGAGTGACATTAATTTACATATTTCCATGCATGCGCAATGGGCATATCCTGCGTGACTTATGGTTAGTGGCAGACAGTGTCAACATGGAGGGGTTGTCACTTGACGATTCGATAAATGGCATTTCCTGATCGAATTGAGGTATGTAATAATAAAAAAAATAACCAGACTGTAAACAGAACTATGTCTTGGTTCTTGGTTCTCGGCGATAGGTGACCTCGAACCGAGACATAGTACGCCCACAGCCTGGTCATTTTCTCTTAGTACAAGTACAGTAATTTCAAGTAAACAAGTACATACCAGTAAGTACAAGTATGTACCAGTAAGGTAATACATTTTTATTTATGATATACATTCAAATAAACGTATTTGATGAATTGGACGCTGGATTCAAAGTGGCCTGGTACATCTGTTGACATCTTACTGTAAGTCGAGCACGAAATACTCTCCAAGCACATTTTTTTTCTTCAACTCACGTGATCTTTTGTGCAGTACATCATAAATAGATCAGCCAATCAGAGTGTGTATTCAAAGTAGGTTGATGTATCATTTCATACCAGCATACCCTGCTGGTATATATCTATTACCAAAACCCTAGCAGAGGTTGGTATATTTGTAAGGTACTGTAATATAGGAGTAAAATCAGTTTCGTGTAGTTGAGTGACTCGGCGTGATGCAATCTACACTATTAGTCCACATCCTGTCTAACATGGCAAACAGTGCTACTGCTCCGGCCCATAGCCTAGGCCCCTAGGGTATACCATACTAGCGTGCATCAGACCCCAGAACTCGGTTACAATGTGGAAGGGTTAGGAATTCAATTCACTCAATCAACCCCGTGTTCTTATTAGTAACTTTTCAGCATATCATTTGAATTGTGCTTGTCAGAAGGTAGATTTTATGCCGATCCTTTCCATTCGGGGCATTAAAGATTATTAGTTATTGCCTTTCTTAAGAATTATTAAGCAATCACTGAAATAAGCCTCTCCAATTGTAGAGTGGGAAAATTGATTGGGCATGCCTGGTCGGTTTTCCCATTATCATGCATCTTGTAAATATATTAAATTGATATAGCTATCTGCAATCACCATTCGAAGTACAATTTGGGCACGCAGAGCTGGGCCGTACAACAGTGTACGGCACACGATACCTTACATCATTTAGACGATACCAGGAACAGAGGCCCGTAAGTATACGAACAATGTGTACAGGTGGATAATAAACTTGCCATCCAGTAATCTGCTACACCAAACACTCTCTGTATCCTAATCTCTACAAACCTCTAATCTCTACTAACTCCCCCAACATCTTACCAGTTCTGTATACTCCTTTATCTCACCCCTGGTACAAGTTTAGCAAAAGGGGGGAGATAAATCCAGAACCACACTCGAATCGTATAAATGAACAATGCTCCACTCGTTTGGAAGGGCCATAATCGTCACTCGGCTTCGCCTCGATGACGATTATGGCCCATCCAAACTCGTGGAGTATTGTGTATCTATACGATTCTCGATGCAGTTCTATATAATTATGGTCCCTATATGGCTGTATATTCACCCCTTCCAGACTACAGTATCCCTGTACATTCCTTTCCACACCGCACTGTTAGCATATCTATACACTCCCCGTCCACCCCACCCCTAGACATATTTGTCTATTTTCCCTTCTTTCCCACCCCACTTCACCGTACTTTCTCCTCCCTCTCCCCACACACTCCCAGACACCCATCCTACCTCCCGGTAGCACAACATGCATATCCATACCCAATCCATTAAGCTTTTTTTTTATTCAGAAAAAAGGAACAGAGTACAATCGGCGATATGTGTAAGAACAGATAGTTATATAGAACGACATGACCATGCTGTACATGCTGCAAAACGATATGGGGAATCGTTCTTTTTTACGGAACGAGGCAACAGACCGAGTTCCGTGAATAACATCAATTCCCATCGAGTTTTGTGGCATGTACAAGCATGGTGGGTCGTTCTATATTTATTACATATACCCAAAATTAATACAAGTTTTACCATATACTGGAACATAGAAGACATGTCAGCATGAAAGCCGACACACTCCTTATGTTTTAACGTGTGCAGTATTTTTTAGAACTGGATCGAGAATCGTATAAACAGACACTACTCCACGACTTTGGATGTGCCCGAATCGTCATCGAGGCGAAGCCGAGTGATGATTATGGCACATCCAAACGAGTGGAGTAGTGTCTATTTTACGATTCGAGTGCGGTTCTGGATTTATCTCTCCTCTTTCTATGACATTAGATAGTATCAGAATATCAGAATACTTCGAATATACCTAGCAAACCCTTATGAAGTCATCTCAAATTCACTACGCCACGGCCGTGGCGTAGTATTGTCACTTTACGGGGGTGATCGTTGAGTATTTTTTCCTTGTGTTATTTCTATGGCGAAGCTTGTACCAGGGGTGAGATAAAACAGTGTACTGCGCAGGGTTCAGTATACACTTTATACTGCATAGGGAGCAGCAGTACGTAATTATCAAATACACTGCATGGGGTATATGATAAATATTGCTTCATAAGAATTATGAAGCAATCACTGAACTAAGCCTCTCCAACTGTCTGCTGTAGAATGGGAAACTTGACTGGGGATGTCTGGTCGCCTTTCTCTTTATTATACACCCTCACCTTCAAATCGTTGTCCACCCATCATTTCTACAAGACCCTCTCATGCAACCCTTATTCTCTCCGCGCGTGACAACCTTGACTTTAGACCCCTAGCGGCCGCTTCCGGTCTCAGCGTCCCGCCGTTGCAGCGGGTAGTCTGATGAAGTTTGAGCTGGTGACTGCTTCACGCTCGGCTGGTGTCGGCGAGAGGCCGAATCAATGTCTACTGGCAGCCGACACGGTACCGGGCCTGATCGGACATCAATAATGAACGCCCCCTCCCCCTCCCCTCCCCCTCCCCCCTCCCCCTCCCACTCCCGTCCCCCCTCCCACCCTCCCTGCTCCTCAGTCAGTCGCTGATCCCTCAAACACCTGGCCCAGGTGGGCCAGTCGGACTGGGACCAGCGGACCGGCCGGTGACGGGAGGAAGTGCTAGCCTGCGGGACCCAGCAACAGCCTACGGGGTAAGGTGCATTCTGGGAGTTTGACTTCATAAGCTGGCTGAATCCACAGCTGTAGCACTAATAAGGATAGAGATCCAGTCCCATTGATAATACACCATGAGTTTTGGTTGCGGAGTATTATTACATAGGGATCCAAATTGAAAGGCATAGTATCAGTGGCTATGGATCAAATGTGGTTCAGATTTTATCTCACACCTATCACTGACTAATTGGCTAAAATTTATGACATCATCTCCCATTGAGTATTTATCTACAATACTCCATGGGCGTTGAGTACGAATTTCCAATGTTAAGTCTACGGGGTAAGAATACCAGGGGTGAGATAAAGGGGTAGTCGCTGAATGGTACCCCAAATATACGTTCCCTTTAATTTGTTTCAAATAAGTTCAGCATTTAGGCTCTTAATTTGATATGACGTCTCTGTCATCGCATGAAGTGGTTAGGGTTAAAGGATGGGGCAGATTTACATGATGCAAATTCAATATACGTGACTATCATCCATACATCCGTGACAGATTTATTGAAATGAGAATGAAGCTTTGAGGGAGATGTTGACATTGATTTATTCTAATACAAATAAGGGCACATGTAATGATTGTCTATCTAATTAGACCAACGTGACATAGATTGATGACTGAGAAGGGGGAAAAACAAGGAGATCAATATTAACCTAATGATAAAAGATAAATGTGGTTGGAGGGTGTGACCCAGACACGGATTATAGGATAAGGATAGGATAATCTGGTGAATATCGTTATCTGGAAAAAGTACATCTTCATATTTACAGCATTCTCTACAGCTTATAAAGTTGCTTATGTCAGAACCAGAATACGTGTAATTAATCTAGATGTTAAATATAATCTTGAGTAACTCCCGTTCAACAGACGATTAGGCTCACCGTTACAATAGTTAAGAATGAACACACACACACACACACACATTGAGCAGCTCATCTTATCAGATTTTGTGAGGTTAATCATCGTAGCTTCTAATATGGCTCATATCTAACACCAAATGATTTTACATGAACTGTGGGACTGGTGAAGCAGGAAATAAGTTGGTATAAATGATGACGGACACAGAATATCATTTGTAGAGATAACAGAAAAGTTAGAAATGGGAAGACATGCGATGAAATGCACATAGGTCTACATACACATTCATATATCGTTATTTAGGTACTTTTCTAACTTCTAAATCAAAGCAATTCCTCATATTGGTTTATGATCTTCAACACATCGACATTATCAGCATGGATACGGATAAGCATAGTGAACGACTAGATTTAGTATATCAAAGTCCATATAATCAGTTATTTGGAATCAGTAAAATTGAAGAAATTCCAGAAATTAAGTTAGTTCGGAAATGATACGTGTGAACCACTGAACGGCATAGGTTCGGACATTGCAGGAGGGGGGTTGTCTCAGGTTTGAAAGCAGAAAATGACACATATTTAATTCAGGGATTGAATGTTTGAATTAACCTGCATCAAACTGCTCAACTGAAAGTGGGAGCACTCAGACATAACATCTACTTACGTAACCACAGAGTAATGGCTGCTGTGACGACTGGAAGTTGTCCCATGGTCAGTTTCCTGGAGTGATTGTTAAATGAGGTTACCATGTCGTAATGAGGGAGAGGAGGTTGAACATGATTCCCTCGTCAAGCCCAGGGTGGTTGCTATGTAATAAAGGACTTTAGGCGGAGTTCCTGTCAATATAAAAGTCAGCGATTGCACTTCTATTCACAGGGAGATTGTTCCACAATCCAATCCCCGAGAACAGGTCTGAGTGAACACTCAATGTAGGAGATGGGAGCCAATCATAAGAGCTGTTACAAAGGTTACTGGAGAACTCGACCCGAAACAAACTCGACCCGTAGTTGTCAGGAGAACTCGACCCGTTTTGAGAAATCGATCGGAGAACATTGACCAGTTTCAGATACTTATAAAAAAGACATTTTTACATAGCAGTAAAGGTATGAATAGTTGGCTTTTAGACAAACCAGCGGATATAGAAAACAAGTCCAGTTATGTTTAGGTGTAGGGTTACGGTTAGGGATAGGGTAAGGGTTAGGATTAGGGTTATAGTTAGGGATAAGGTTAGGGATTGGGTTGGGGGAAGGGAAAGTGTTAGGGTTAGGGGTAGACTTAGGGGAAGGGTTTCTGTTTGTTTTCTTCCCCAGAGGAGACCATATTTGAAGACACGATAACATACTACTAAGTATAGTATTTATCTACAGTTGTAATAAGATACTTGCGTTGGGAAGATTTAAAACGGGTCAAGTTCGTTACGGGTCGAGTTCTCCAGTATTCGTCATCAAATAGCAGCGCATTTCGAGAATCCACCAAATCAAAACGGCTGTTTGGTGCATGTAAGAGGTCTTCATCTTCCCACTTTCATTCATACTTTTTATTTTCATTTTATTTTCATTCTGTTCACCTTCTTCTATCTCTAAAACGAGGGGTACAGGACGGAGTTCGAACCACCGTTCCATCTAGATCTTGCTGTGCAACGTTAATTGCTTTAAGTTGGGGTACCTTTTGGCTGTATATCTGTTTGAAGGTTATCATAAAATACATTCTGCCTTGAAGGAGGATGTAATGCTTTAACTACAGACATGTGGGAATCATTATGTCACTTACATTTTAACGCGGTATTTTATGATTGTAAGATATCATTGTGGAGATGACTATATCTTACAACCTATAGCGTGTAAATACTTTAAATCAATGGATATACGGTATTCCTTCGCTCATCCTCGCAGAAGACTTTAGCACAAGTTTATCTCTGAATTGTTCCTACAAAAAGTCCTATTACCTCTATATTTCTCATATCAAATTTAGCAGAAATTGATAACGGTAGAATATTCTGAATAAATGGGAAATATAGTTTTTGATTATTAGTGTTAGTCAGAGGTGGCTGCTATAGACCCCACTATGTTAAGGCAATACTCGGCACCTATTTGTTCTCTGGTTTACGTAACCTGATATGACGCATGATATGTTGACTTTACCCTACGTTCTATTCGTATTAATACACTGCTCCAAGATTAGGATTGGCGGTCTCCCGACCATACTGTGGATTCCATTGGAGCCATTGTGCACTGGTTTCCATGTATTAGGTTTTGTAGTCGGAGGAGTATTGTTTGGAACAAAAGATGTATACATGATTATGTAATGTTGCTGTTATTATGAAGCTACTTAAAGTAATTCGGAGATTTGCTTCTGTCCCTTAAAGGAATACGAACAACACACATGTTAAAGCAATAATTTATAATTTGGCTCAGTCCATATTTTCCCACTTTAGTATATGGAGTCCTGCTGTGCTGTACATTGAGTGCTGTGAGTTTGGCGGGCGAAAGGTAACAGCAAGTCGGCTATTTGAGATGTAGCATTAAGAAAATAATGTCTTACCCGGCGTTTACACTATATGATTATAAGGCGGCGATTCTTGATTCTCGCACAATCTGACAACTTTCAACAGGAAAGGCTAGAAATCGTCTTGTGTAAACGCCGAGCGCGTGGCGACTACAGATCGTCTGATTACGTCAGATAATGCGATTTGGCACAATATGGCGATAATGATGGCCGACGACTACTTCAAGTCAGCTTGAACTAGTCGTCCAGACAGCTGGCGATTCTGTAAAATCTCATTCGTCGACCACCTCTCATGGTGCACCCCTCTCATAAGATCTCACACTCTCTAAGTCGTAATCTGTACAAGATTCTCACTGCGCTCTATGGGAGAAGAATTCTTAACGAACTAGGCTTAGATTCTTGAGAATCCACTGGCACACAGTATTCCCGCTAGGTGGCATCAATTTATAGGAACCTTTGGTTGCATTGATGTACTTCTTTAGCACGGGAGGCAGGCCAGTGGATTCTCAAGGCTCTAAGCCGAGCCCGTTAAGAATTCTTCTCCATAGAGCGTAGTGAGAGTACAGAATACGACTTAGAGAGTGTGAGATCTTATGAGAGGGGTGCACCTCGGCCAAAAATGGGTGTTCTATGTCGAGGCAGTTAGGTAAGGTAAGGCGGGAAGTTTTTTTTTCCGTTCCTTACCTTGTAGCTTTGACTTACTTTCACCGAGACATAGTTTCCCTCTAATAGCTAACTGAAATCTCTTTTGATGGCAAAACCTGACTTGTATTGGCAAGTATCACTTCCATTGGGCATATTTATAGGCTCCTATATGTAAAAGAATTTTCGTGAAGTTTGCCTCACTGCCTAAGAGATCTAGGTATAGGTTTCATCATTCATTATTCATGAGCTAATTGGGGCTCCGTGGGAGTTCAACGAACTTTCCCAGGTAATGAAAGGAACAGACGTGAGCTAATTTGATGGTATATGACTTGGCCTGAGCCTACATTCACGAGGCAAGAGGGGGTACAATACTGATGCGAAAGGGTGCTAGCCAGACACGCTTGATCCTGCCGTACTACCTTTACCCTGCCTCAATATTTAATGGAGGGTTCTGACTGCAGCAAAGTTAAGGAATTCTCACAAGTCATATCCAAGAAGTTAAACGAGTTAGTATCAGACCTTTAAGTATTAAATAAGAATTTGAAATTAATGCGAATTATGTTTCTCACAAGTCATATCCAAGAAGTTAAACGAGTTAGTATCAGAATTTTAAGTATTAAATAACAATTTGGACTTAATGCGTATTATGTATGTACGCCCCTGAGATCAACATTAGGAATCTGTGAACCTAGAAATAAGGTAAGTAAAGGAAGATCTAGGATATTTGGCCGTACAACATGTACATAGCATACGGGGTAGGTGCGTGACATACGGCGGCGAAACCAAACTAATCGTCAAAAAATTGAGAAGGTACAAATGGCCATTTTAAAGTATATGATAATACGAAAGCAGGTATACTATGTCTGTACATGATATATACGTTTGCTAAAATTGGTAAAATTGACAATCTGATGAACTCTGCCTTCGGCATCGTTTGACCTCATCGTCAATTTCGCTGCATATTTATAATGTATTTTCAAAGTAACCCTGTTTCTATATGTACTATATTACCGGATTCAATAGTCTCTATGCAGACCATGGTTCAAAGCTGGGATCTGGCACCAGAGCGCAGTTTATTCTGTGTAGAGAGAATTCTGCTTGCAGGCACCGGCCGCTAGTTCCCAATCAGCTACCCTCTAGGGTGTCAGGTTTAGTCAGGTACCAGACATGCAGACAGAGGTGAGTGATATCCACCAGAATCCAGGTATCACTGATACATTCACACCATTATTACCCTATTATATGCTTACCGCTATTGCCATGGTGATTGGGGACTAAAGGGAAACTGGTTCTGGGTAAGAGAATTCTGGAGTTTCAAGGTAAGGGGTCCGGGTTGTTGGCCCGAGGAGAAAGATCCCAGTGCGCTCACCGTAAATTCCGGGAATCTCACCGAGAAATTCCGGAATCTTCTCATCCCAAATTAGTTTTCCTATTTCCTATATTTGAGTATTAAAATTATCCTTCGTGTTTCTTACCTATCATTGACCATCTATTATAGAGTCTCAATGGGAGATGTATAGGGCGCCTGGAATTCTCTTCGCGGAGGTAAAAAAAGACAGAAGTCTCATCCATAATGACCAACAAAGCGGGCAGGGCATTAAGAGAGAGTTATTAATCTTGTACTAAACTAGATACTAAACTCAGTCCGATGCAATGAGGTCAAGTCATCATGTACTAAAATAAGTCTATAAAAGATTCAATATCAATTATTGAGCATCAGTCTCAATAGACTCAGTTACCATCAGAACTCATTGTCATAAAACGTTTTGTATATCAAAAACACAGAACAATAGCGAACTTTATAACTGGCGTAAGTCCACACCTAATTACCACCATGTTGACAGTGCTGTGGCCTTATCGAATGTGTAGTCATCCTATATGTTGATACATGGTCCATTCCTGTTATCCATCGTGTAGGTGGGTTATAGATCCAATAACAACTGGTTTTGTATATAAGAGACCATAATCTTCCCGTAGTTGACGACGCAATATCCCCGCTGTCACTCGGATATTACTACACGCAAACTACTCGTAGATTACTTACGGCTACTCGTAACCAGTCATTATTGCGTAGTTAACATGCCGATTCCATGGCCATCACAGGCGCACGTTATGCTACATGCTGCGGGTTGCCATAACAGTGTCTCTGATTGGTTAAAAATGCATCACGTGGTCTCCCTCAATAACGAAAAAACCACCCTCGATACGAAATATAGTTATCACACATGCCTAGCAGAGGTATATTTAAGGAGTGTTCCCCCAAAGGTATATGATAATATTTATTATTGTTAGTAATTTCTCAGACAGTCTACACAGTGTGCTATAATAACGATTTATTTTAATAAGCCAATTACTATACTATTACAGAATTGTATTGATTTAAACACTTTGACGACCGCACAGCATTCCTAGCGTGGGAAGTATACGACGGGCATCATGGATTGTGATGTTTTTGCAGGAAGCCTCCGTGGTCTATGTGGTTAACAAATTTACAAATATAAAACTGCCAATAATTCATCAATCAGTATTTGAACTTTCTAGTATTTTTAAGAATGAAAGGCAACATTCAGTCAAAAATGTCTATGTAGTATTTTTGATTCCACGATAATTTCGGTAAAATTGGGAATGTACAAAAATCTGTGAAAGGGATGTGTTTCCAATTCCCAAAGCTTGCGATATTGAGGTAAGGAGCATGATTTTCAGATAATTAGTGTCCTATCTCACTGTATGGTGAGTCCATGCTATTTCATGCGTCGTTCCTTCTAATGGGCGTGGTTGTTACACTGTTAATGAGAGGCAGGTCCATATTTACACAATCCCACTCGTAAATTAGATATTACGCTGTACTTATTTCACCACATCCCACTCTCATATCACTCATATCAGACGTACAATACTCCCACCACAGGGCGTGGTGCGGTGGCAGAGCTGCATGCAGGGATCTTGTAGGAGGTTTTACAACAACTAATTATTGATAAGCTTCATTCCATTGTAATTAACTCCCTGCATAGGTGCGCGGGCATAGCGGACACCACTTAACAGGTGGGCTGATGTAGGCGCGTACCTGTAGGCTGTAGTGCACACAGGTACACGCACCATCTCAGTCATGATGCTTACTCCATGACCAATCAAGCGGATCGGGGTTCACGTATCTGGGTCAGCTTCCACTCTTCCCGTGTAGATCATACCAATGGGGAGTAAGGGATCTTACTGACTGCACTCAGCTAGTAAAGATCAATTCAATAGTCCTCTTTCACTAGGCCCAGTTGTCTACTGATCTGGATAATCTTCAATTTTTCTTTTGTTAAGGAAAAGTGTGGGTGATATTGGTGCTCCATGTTAGCTAATGACTCAAAGTTTCTCAATGATATGCTGGGTGTTCCAAAGACAGTATTGTTCACTATGCATCATTGAATTCGTAGTATTTCATAGTTATGTATTTATGTTATATAATATGTTCCCTAAAGATATATAAGTTGGGAATTGCTCGGGTCTATACCTGGTATACCGGACAGCCTGTAGTAAATATCCCCACTGGGTACAAGGGCGATTTACATAAGTCTAATTATATCCGCTGATAACCTTGTGAAATGTTAATCTCTGATTACAATATATCGAAGTATCTCTCTCTTATAGGTGGAAATCCTGTGATTAGCATCTTTAAATCGTTATGCCTATTAATACTCTCTTGGTAATATTCGCCTGGTTACGTCCCCCTTAATACCAGTGAGTACATAGCATGATCATAAGTACCGGGGTGGGTAATATAAGAATGTTTCTAATTTCTAGTCTTATTGAAATGCTCATAACAAAGAAAAACTGTTCCAGAAAGCTGAACTGGTAACTTTTCTCAGATCACTAACAAATTATTGGCATTTGCATTTTATTGCAACCTACGATAACAAAGACTGAAGCCTTTGCCAAACAATAATCGCCATGCGCTTAGCCCAGATTAACAGGTCTGGTCCATTCACTGAATATAGCTGATTTTCTCATTTATTTGTCCTCGTGTGATTCTAATTCTTAATGTACCTATACATATACCAGGTGAAACGCTCAGGAAAGCCTTTAATACAACAACGGGAACTATTTATATCGGGGTAGAACAAAAAAATCGAAAGACACTACGCCACAACTCTCGATGTGAAACCTTTACTGAAGTAGAATCTCCTCTGAGGTAAAAATATAAAAAAAAGCTATAAAAATTCACTCTATATTGCTAGTTTCAGGATCACTAAATATCGCTATTTTAAGTTCCATGCATCCCCCCCCCCTACCCCCACCGCCACCGCACAACACGCCTCACCTAACGACGCCTCCGTGGCCAAGGTTATTCAAAAACCCAAAGCAATCCACATCGATTTGCGGTTCAGAAGGCTGTAATTTACCGCGACCTGGTGCGCATGCGTAGCCGCACGGGTCACTCAGGTCGCCAGCAAATCCCACCCATAATCCCCCAGCGCGGGACACTGGGGTGGTGGAGGTGGGAGAGTACAGACTCGTCCGGTCCGCGGACTCTGGTTGATCCCGTATCCATGGACGGCGAGCTGCTCTTATATGCTCATACATTTTAGAGGCTCACTTAACTCCTCATCCGCTGCAGCTGTCACGTGATCGGATAGAACGCCGAGTGGACGCTCTGACGTCCTCCACTTCCTGTCAGCGTGAGGCATGTCGGGTACGAGGACGGAGTTGTGGAGAGTCTGACTATAAGGCACATAGCCATTTTTTATAATTTTTTTTTTTATAAATTTATTTTCGACTATGACTTTCACCGAACTGGTGTTATACAAAGCAATAGTCGCACGACTATTTTACATTTGGAACAGCATATAAGAATTTCTCTACAGAGAATATTAACTCATATATTCTTTCTGGTGTACATACCTTATATATTTATCCAACTTTGTTGGATAGCCATTCAACAATTCAGTATCTATACAGATTATAATTTTTCTACCCGCTATCTCATTAGGATATACATACATGGTTGAACAAATATATATCAACCTATTGTCATGTTAAAGTCTACTTCTTAGTTTTCCTTTCTATTATTTTTGGTGTCTCTAATAGTAGGTCGCTCGACCTTAATCTATTCACTTTATTATATCATTGTGCTATGGATGCGGCCATTTTTGCTCCCTGACGCCATCCAAAACACCAGGTTGCGAGACTAATTATTAATGGATTTTATCAATAATATTTTTGGGGCTTGATTGCCATAGAGGGGTTTTAGCTTTGTCTCAATATTATCTAGATTATAAAAACTGATAATAGTGGTTCCCCCAGCGGCTACAGTGGCGCTAACTTACAATTTCCTGACGGAAGATTGCGGAACTAGCAATCACTCTGTGCCCTATATACACGGGAACTGAGGCTGGGGTGATGCCTGATGGGTAGAACAGGAATGCATAATAAATCACAGTTCAGAGGTCTCTGTGTGTAACGTGCTACAACTACATCTGTATACCTGAGTCCATACCTGAGTGTATATGAAAGAGATTCCAACCCTTTGGTAATAAACTATACATGACGGCAGTGGTTGCAACAGCAGTGATGGAAAGGGTTGTGGTACTAGGAATGGTAGTTGCAGTATTGGTGATGGTAACGATTGTGATACTTTTTCGTGTGTGGCTGTGATAGCGGTTATGGTAGAAGTTGTAGTTCGTTGATTTAGCATAAGCGGACACTTTGGCCTGGAATGGAGGGTGTGCGCTTACACGGGGTTCTACTGTATTTAGTCGTCCAGGAGGGTGGTTGTGGCCCCTAAGATTTGAGGTCAACTCTCGACTGCAGAGCCGTCCCAAGGCGCTAGAAAATATTATGTAAGGAGGTCAGGGTGAAGGTTGGGGTTTGCTGCGAATGCAGTCATTGGCTACTCGGTCTACTGTATTCCTTATATGGAATTAAGGTAAGGGGACAACTCCATGGTGCCAGTGTAAATGCCGGATTATGGGAAAGGCATGTGGCTTGAGGCCGCTGTTTCACAAGCTCTGCGTACACTCGATACTATTACCCTGATTAAGTGACTGTTGAAGTGTGGTCTCAGGCCCATTCACCCATCGCTGAGTATAATAGACCCAATTTATGAACCCTTCCAGCTCAGACTTACGACTGACGCGATTATGGACACAGAGTTCAAGATTTCTAGTTAATCCCGAATGAAAACACAGCTCTGCGGGATCAACACCTGTTTACTTACACGCTTAACACCGGTTCTAATACTGCTTAATCACTGGTGTCCTGGTTGGTGCGTTATGGATTATCATTTCATGGCAAGTCCTAGGACTAGTACATAAAACAGTTCAGGTGTGTTGATGGCTACCTAAATAGTTATTACTAAAGATTCATTGTGCAAAAAGAGACAAAATGTAAATAAAGCTAAGAAATTCAGGTTTGAGTCTTTGAATCTTTGGGAAAATGTTTCGAAAAAACCTGGCCGGTAGGTATGCATTGATCAGTTGGAGAGTCAAAATATCATCTATTCATGCAATATCTCATCGTTGTTTAGTGTTGTATTTCTTACCTTTTGAGCAACGATTCTATTCATCATTTCATAATAACGGTATACAGTATGCATTGGATTCTTCTCAATTCCTTTAGTAACAATTCAATATCTTACAAATATCAATTATAGTCCTGTGCTAGTTTATAATGAGCTATTTTATAATGACCTAGTATAATGATCCTTTCTCCTTATTATTATATACATGTTCTTGACCTTTGTCAGGTATTTATGTATTACAATAACAAGTAGTTACACTAAATATCAGTTATCGCATTGCGTAACTCTACGCTGTTGATTACAAAGTGTTTTACAGGCATTGTCCATAAAGATTTCTTTATGCGTTCATACATCAGAAATGTTCTCATGAACATGAACTTTGGAAGCTGTGTAAAGGTTCGTGTTTGTCAGAATCTCATATCATGCATTCTATAAATGTAATCAAGATATTTCACAACCATACAGAAATAATTTAGCACAGATGTATTACATGCCTAGATTCATGCAGATGTGATATCTCGTTGAAACTTTATTGCATATGGCGAGTGAACCAAAGTCACTAAGCTAACACTAATACAATATTCAAAGTTGCTCGTTGGTTTGTTCACGACGTCTTGGCAACGTAATATTCATGAGTTTTACAACATGCAAACTTTTACATTACAATATGTGTAACCTTATAATGCAGAATAAACAACCTCCATACACTCTTGAAACTTTTGGAACGTGCCTTCCCGACATTGATATTAGGAAACGTCCTTACTATAGGCGAAACTTTTATTGTTCGAGGTCAATAATGGAAAATATACGGCCTGACGCCGTAGGCGGAACGCCGTATATTTTCCGTTATTGTCCGAGAACAATAAGTTTCGCCTATAGTTAGGATGTTTGCTTATTAGTATATATACCTTAAAATAATTTAAAATGCCACTTTAATCACTTACGAAATCGTCAAGTAATCTCACGGTTGATGCTGGTGCTCAATCCTTACGGCCCGCTGTCAGTTAACACTGATTCCCCGATCAATCGCTAGGAGGCGTGACGATTGACGACGATTGAACGCATAGTTCACTTATTATTTTCGTAATTTTCAAAAACAATTTTTCTTTTTTACTTTAACATTTTAGAAAATTATAAAACAAAAATATGTCATATATGGTAATATTTTCTGATCGTTATTTCGTTTATTTATGTCATTTTAATTACTAAAAGGAGTTGTTTACGTTTTTACACCTATTGACTACGATTGAGGGTATAGTTCACTTAAATTTTTGAAGCGACACACGTGATCCGCCATTTTGTATTTGACGTTGTCATGTAAACGAGATCTCGTTTTTTCGACGTTATTCTACCGTTAGTGCGACGTAATGTTTAGCAGCGGGCGCGAACATTATTGTTAATGCACCCCTAGTAGCGGGTAGTATTTCATAGACGTTCGTGCATAGGTATATAATAATATATTACTATATACCTATGGCAGAACTCCCAGCAATATGTTTCACACCTAAGATGATTGCTTCCCTCATCAAGGGTAGTTGTTTAGTTAACCAGGATGGTTGTTTTGTTATAAAGGGTATATATCACTTGATGAAATCTATACCAATCATAGTGTAGCTCAAATCTGTGATATGAGTAAAATTGGATTACAAAATAAGGGTTTCCATCTAACCAGAGGTAAAACAATCACAATTGAAGCAATTTATATATAATAGGGAAATATCCCGAAGTAACTTTGGAATTCTTTCAACCGGAACACTTTCACTCTTTTATTCTAGGAATTGTCAGTTCAATGTTCCTAACGAAGTATTCTCTGAATATAGATATTGCGGTGCTCATCAGTTTTTAACAATCTTAAAATACGTGTAAACGTATTCTACGTGTTTATGTGTAGAGTGATCTTATCTTGAAAACGTGATGCAGCAGAAACTACTCATGCCTGACATGGGTTATTATTATACACCTATGACTGAACCTCTATGAGAAAATGCCCGCTGCTGAGGGTGCAGTAAAAATAATGTTCGTGCTCACTGAGACGTAGTGAATGTTCGGGCGCACTGTACTCGTAATGTACTTCATAAGTACATAAAATGACGTATTTTTTTCATGATTTTTAGATACACAATAATTAGAAAACATAGTGACTGAGCAGGAGGGACACCATTAGTGGCCTTTTGTAAAATAAATACGTCCCTCCTCCTCCGGTGTTGGGGCGTATTTAGAGAATACTGTCTTAGGTTACGTGGACGTTGTTTTATACGCGGTCCTAGGTCCAGTTTTACGTCCTGAGCTCGTAGAGCGAAGGACGTAAATACTTACATACAGTAAATGACTTACATACAGTAAAGGCGTTACATACAGTAAAGGCGTTAGTTTCGTGCACGGGCATATAATAATCTATGATACTCAAAAGACCTCGAACGGTCATCCCTATGGGCTCAATAACTCCGTTTTCTCTTACTCCAGTAGCTTGTTGCACCGTACTCGATCTGCTCAGTGACGGCGCCACTAAATATCATTATACCTGAGTTCATCGATAGGCGGTCGACTTGTCGTACTCATAGCCGATCTTTATCTGCCCGTTACAAATGGCCGCAGGCTACAAGTTCACCTAGTGTTGTTCAAGGCCTGTGAATATTTACTGAGTTTCTGAACTGCGTACATCTGTAGTAGTAGCGTTAGGCAAGATTCCCTCATGTGTCTATGTAGTTTCTTTTAACTTTAAATTGTTCGAATATGGATCCTTTTTCTTAGACTTTTCCTCTAGAGACAAAACGCAATAATCTATTGTGCAGGTATGTTATTTATAGGGGTTATGATATACTTAGACCTGCATTTATCTCACCCCTGGTACAAGTTTAGCCATAGGAATAACGTTAGAAAAAAATACTCAACGATCACCCCGGTAAAGCGACCATACTACGCCATGGTCGTGGCGTAGTGAATACGAGATGACGTCATAGACGATTGACCAACCAGCGGCCAGGATTCCATAAAGAATACTATCGTAAAACTGGTTCGCCTCGTGGAATCACTATGCCAAACTCCAGTCGTGGCATACGGTGGCCAAGATTATAACTAAACAGGTTTGATTTAATCCTACCCTGTCTCCTCGATTTCTTTAAATATTACGTGATAAAAATTCTGTATGCCACTAATGGCATATAAAACTCCGTATGCCAAGCAGCGTGGCATACGGAAACCCAATGTTAAGCCTATGGGATTTTATATCAGGGGTAGGATAAAAGTAAAAACAAGAGATTTAAACGTCTTTAACAGTGAAAGGGGTGAGATATATCCAGAACCACGCCTCAATCGTAAAATAGACAATACTCCACTCGTTTGAATGGGCCGTAATCATCACTCGGCTTCACCTCGATGACGATTTTGGCCCCTCCAAAGTTGTAGAGCGTTGTGGTATCTATACGGTTCTCGATGCAGTTCTATATAAATACTTGCTATTCATAATGGAGTTGATACTACAGTTTCTCATAGTAAATGAGTGGTATCATATCTGGATGAATTCAATACTAGATGGCATGACTCGATGCCCCCAAAAATGGCTCTAAAACGCCCAGACCAGGGGCACTAGTGTTGGCATGCAATCTCCAGTGGAATCTGCACGCATATATCAAATTGAAAGGGGCACAAAGGTGAGAAAACATTTAAAAATCATTCCCAATATCTCGATTAGATCAAAATTATGTAACTTTGCCTTGCCTATCATGGTAAATTAGAATAGGAGGCCAAAAGCGGCCACAGGTTTCTGGCGGGTAAACGGTATTGCTTCTAGTGTGAAACTAGCAAAGCACTTGCATAGATCTCCGTATATCTTGTATCTAGCATCTCTGAACGTCTGGCTTTTCTTGTAGCCATTAGCTCGGTCTCCAGTGTGGGAGATAGGGGGTTAAAATCTCAGTCAGGTCATACCAAAGACTTCCACAAAGATGATACCCACTGCTCACTTGGCTTAACACCCGACATTAAAATGAGGAGTAGGGGGATAAAGGCCCGAGTGGAAGAACGGCTGTATCGCCGAACACAATTATCCCTCAAATTGGTTGGGGGGAAATTAGTCTTGTGGTGGTGTTTGTGATTGTGTACACACAATATTCCCTTAAAGAAAATTTATATATATATATATATATATATATATATATATATATATATATATATATATATATATTCCCCCAATAAAAATTGATAAAAAAGGGAAGAAATTGCATTGTGGTGGTGTTCTCTCTCCCGTTCTCTCTCTCTCTACCATATTCACACCATATAAGGCCCCCTCCCTCTTCTCCTTCCTGTCACATGCATGGCGCGTGCAAGACGACGGACACGCACTCTCCCTCTCACACTCCACATAGACCCCTCACAGGGCAACAAGCCCCGCCCATTCACCCATTGATTGACAGATCGATACACCGAGGCGCCACCTGGTGAGCTCCCGCGGCCTTGGCTGGTTACTGGCACGTGTCGCCTGTTTGCTGCTGTTGATCGGGGCGCTTGTCGGCGTGTTTGGGGCTGCTGGTTGGAGGTGGTTGCTGTTGTGTTGCTGTTTGTGGTGTTTTACGTTTAGGTGGTGTTGTATGTGTGCCTGGTGTTATATGGATTGTTACACGATAGCCTGAAGCTAACTCCCTCTCCTTTAATAACGCAGGCTGACAGTTACCTACACGGCTTGTATAAACGGTGGGATGTATGTATGCGCTCCCATCACGACGACGCTAAACAGTTAATGCAACATCCATGCATCTGGAGACTGAGCATAGCAAACATTTACCTTCAACTTCCCTAGTGACGTCTAGTAATTGGATCCCATGATGACTATATACAGTCTGTATTTTCATTCCGTCAATTAAAAGCACAAGACTGTGACCTTATTGGCATTGGTATTTGTTACCTACCATATATAAAACGTTAGATTTTCGTCGGATCCGCTTGAAGTTGCTCCCGTACATAGAGACATAGTGAACAAGACCTAGGGCTGGAGAGTGAGGAGCCACGAGAGTGAGAATCTCGTGCAGTTCTTAACTGAATCCTGCTACTCTTTTTTGTGTTTATCTACACAGCTGCACTTCTATCCTTAGGATTTGCTTCTAACCATACTGAAAACACGATTTAGAACTGTAGTTTTCTAATCTACCTTTCTCGTGAGAAACCAATGAGATCACATTTCGCTGGTAACCCTTTCAAAACTCCGCTGATTCCCCTCCCCACACCCACCACCATAGACTGCTACACCAATCTAAGTATTTGGCACCACTCGAACACCTGACCATGTGGAGCAATCAGTAGAAATGGAATGCGAGTCTAGGGTGTTCGAATCCCGTTATCGGCAGTCCATCATCTTAGTTTCTATATTTTCCCCCTAACTCGGACTCGACGAAGTCGCTAGTAGAATATATATAATGATTTTCTTTCGGTATATATATTCGCCATATGTCGCGCTGAGATACGACAAGGCCCACTGCATCATAAAGCTGTCCTTACTTTGTGGTTCAAGACTTTTCTGGCGACTAAATTGACATGGATTGAATGGGTTCTAGAAAAGAGAAATAAGCTTACAATGTCTTCATTCAGCATGTAGCATCACACATTCATCACAGTTCAAAAGAGAAGGACATTTGTAATTACATGTCTAGTTTTCTTTGAGAATCATGTATATTCTATGCCCTGTATCTATATTCTACTGGGAGAATGCGACGCTTATCCATCAATGTGTTTACCCCATATTATATATGAGGTACACACATTCGAATTTTTCTCATCCCTGGTATTTCCCCCCATACACTTAACATCAGGAACTTGTATTCAACCTCATGGAGTGTTAAGAAAAAGTACTCAATGGGGCACTATGTCACAGATATATGAGGGGTGAGATGAATTCAGAACCTATGAATGTGTATGGTCAGAGCTCGATCCCATCTCGTTCGTAATTCACGTGGCTTCGCCTTGTGAATTGCTACACTATTAAAACTCGAAGGGATACGAGCTTTGACCGTAAACTTTTATAAGTTTCCTGTATAGCAATGAATCCTCATATTTGATGGAGTCTATATTTCGGCATTCATCCACCCTATCTTTGGAATTAAGTATACATTCCTCATACACTAATTTACCCCACTTGGCATGGCCTTTAGCATGCTCCTATCTACTGATTCATGGAGGCGAGGTATCCCCCAAAATGGGGTCACATATTGGTTGATGTCCCTTGACCTCTACAGCAGTTATAGCATATTATACGTTACCTGTTAACATACATGAATAAGCCCGTTAAATGAAGCCTAAGTACACAGTTCTATTGACCACATTCTGCTAGCCATTCCGATAATTAATCGATTAATTCGACTCCTCTGGACATATCTTAATGACCTTAAATCCCCTCTAACATAAGTAGCCTGAGTTTATGCAACTACGAACTCCAACCTGCCTCTGAGCTAAGAGGGTCCTCTGTACTAAAGCCGACCAGGGACACTGCACTGATAACGGCAGGTAAACAGACATTGCCTGAAAACAAATAGGAGAATCCCAGAACCCCCTTACAGACACACCCACGTGTAGAAATGAAATCACGATAGGAAAATTTCAAAGAAATCGTCACGAAATAAATTGGTTCTAGTTTGCCATCAACCTAATACGAAGTGTGCATAGTAAACCTGTAGGAAAATGACCCCTTGGTGTCTATCATCATAACTCATTAACTATAAATGATAGAAACAATACTAAAAAAACACGTCCAGGATGCTTAGGCGGAAGGAGACCAACCTTGGCGATACTGGGGTGGGAGATGGGTGGGTTAAGTACTGATTCCAGCTGACTAGTTCATCGGAAGGTTTCTGTTCTCTTCGAAATATATCAAAGAATACCATTGAATATCCTTTAATGGTGAATGGACCGCGCGATAAATATCATTTGCCACAAGAACTATCATTCTTCAGAATCATTTACGCTTCATAAGGTAATGTAGCGGTCGCCCGGTTAGGTTACCTACTTGGCTGTAAGAATCAACCTTACCTGACTTAGGTTAAAAGCTACCCTGTTATCTGCCGAACCACAGGTCAGTTCGAGGTCGGAAGGAACCAGATGACTGGGGTTCATACTCACAACAAGACAACAACACACAAGTAAAAATAAACAATAGTTTAGTAACACATGATAACTCAGAAGCTTATCAGGGAGAGTGGAAGCTCATTCTCATTCCCCTGGTCTCGTAGCCTAGCCGAAGCTAGGTAACTCAGAGGCGGGTTGGGTACAGATAGCCGAAGCTGAATAACCCAGACACAGCCACCGAAAGAGTAAAGAAATCTCCACTCTCAGTGAGAACCCAACTATTACCTTCTCAGGGAGAGGCACGACAAGAGATTTGCCAGCCTAGCTGCGACCCAGCCATTAGAAATGGCGGGTTATGTAACAAAGGGCGAAACAATGGCACTTCTGTGCATGGGTTTAGCTCTGCTACTCACAGTCAGGGGGCAGACATGCTCCATCCTCTGCAGAGAAGGAAAGAAACCGCCACTCAATACACCAGGGGTCGTTTTATTTTCAACTCTCGTTGGAGTGGAGGGCCCCCACGAAGAATACCTCAACATGCGACCTATTAGACGAGAGCTCGTCAATCGCGCACGATTACCCCTGTCGTCCATAGCGAGAGAAATCCTCGTTCATATTCTCGTAAGAGTGAATCCAATCATTTGTCAGGACAAAATACACCTGTAGGACACTTCGGAGGAAGAGGTCGTATACACTGCATGTGGTGACACATAGTGGTATTTTTCTTTAGAACTAATTTCATCATTTATGAATGTATGTGAATTTAACTAAATAGCTCAGTAAATCTCCATCTGACACCTCCAGTTTAAAATTAAATCATAATAAACATATTTCTGCTAGTTTAAATAAATAAATAAGCCTTTATTTGTTATTTTGAATCACCCACGATACCTCTAGAGGTGTCGCCCGCCAGGGAAGGTGAAAGAGACTATGGACGAGGTCTCCCGGCCCGACGATACATAATAAAACTTGAATGGACGAGAGCTTGTGGATCGTGGGCTACAACTGTCCTTCCCCACGATACTTTGCATAATCAAACCCAAACCCTCGTACGACCTCTCCTTGGGGCTTTGACTCTCGTCGCGCAGAAAATATGCCCAAAAGACAATTCTTAGGTACTTTTTTTGTCGTTCATAGTTTATTCAACGGTCCCCAGGGAGCTCTTCTGGTGCAATGCTGGACACCACGATAAATCTAATGATAAACGACATGTTGGACGATTTTTTACGTTCTAATTTGTATGATAGAATAGAAGATATTTTCCAAATGAACGTATTTGTATACAACACCTTTTAAGAGGTTTAGATTACTCTTATTGTCAAAATATCTTCTGTTTAGAGCATATTATTTTATACTACACTATGGCCCCCAAAGACAATTCTGGGAGACTTTTTTATCGTTCGGAGTTTATTCAACGGCCCCCAGGATCCCCCAATGAATATAGTTGTAAAGGTTTCTTTCCGAGATCTTTCCTTTATAACTAGTCTGATCTGTCTCCTATGGTTAAGCTTATCATTTCAGAGCACTATCTTCTAACGATTTCATGATACTTGCTCCCTGTAAATAGAATTTGCTTTATTCTTACTTTTCTTGAGGTGTAAACCTTGGGGAACAGCATGATAGTTTATAGGCATTCTGGGAAACGTCTAGAATTCCCCAGTCAGTATAGTGATAGCCAAGATCCATGCAAAGAGCACGGGACTATGCACGGGGGAGGAAGGGGCGGGGGCGGGGGAAGGGCCCAACACTTAACTACGCAGCAATCATATTCTTGCCTTAAGGCAGTGAAAAAAGTTTAGCAGCAGAACTTAAATCACTGCCTTCAATATACACTGAAAAAAGCAAAAAACATCTACGCACACATGATTGGCTTAAATTAGGATGACATATCTGAATAGCTACCGACTATTTTGTTCTCAACTTAGGGTGCTCCCAGTAGATTATATTCTCTAGAGGATAATATTACACACATAAGAAAACTGACGGTTCGCATCTGCTGGGGTGAGGAGTGAACCGTAGCATATATCCCTGGAGTGCTATCGCCGTCAGCATACCCTGCCGTGTTTAGGGAGGCGACAATCGATGGTGTGCCTCAGCGTGTGACTACACCCCTGGGCGTCATGAAGGAGAGGGGCACCAGTGAGAAGGAGGCAGAGCGCCATTGACCCCCGCAGGCTATAAATACACCCGGCACCCGAAAGTATCAGGGGAGATATGTGTAAAAATAACGATTTGATTTGATTGATTGATACCAGGGGGCCGTTGAATAAACTACAAACAACAAAAAAGGTTTCTTAATATTGTCTTTTGGGCATAGTGTTGAATAAAATAATGTGCTGTAAGTATCAGCTGAATTGATCATAAGAGTTACCTAAGTGTCCTATTAGGTGTTATATACAAATACTTTCATTTATTAAATATCTTCTCTTTTGTCATACAACACTGAATGGTAAACATCATCCAGGATGTATTTTATCTTTGGGTTTATCGTATCGTCCAGCACCAGTACTAGAAACGAACGAACTTTATTCAACAGCCCCCAGACCACTACCCGTAAGAAATATCAGGGGTTCGTTTCATAAGTTACGAGCGATCTAGGGGCTTGACGATACGATCTTTCCAACGATGTATGACCTCATAGACGATTCATGCCTCAAATCGTTACATAAAATAGATCGTAATTAGAAATAGTCGTATCTTTGACATATATCATACTGGACGACATGTCTACTATGTGTAAGCTCTGCACCCCCCCCCCCCTCACACGCATATATTATACGTAATAGAACGACCTGACCATGCTTTACAAAGCACACACTAATATGAAAATAAGCCCTACACCCACGGGGTTTATTTTCATTTCAATACATAGTTCTTTGCTCTTTTTTAGTATCATTTTATGACTTTCATATATACACGATAATAGAATCGCAACTTCATTCTGTGGTCTCTTCATGCTTTTTAGATCTTAATGATGAATGATATCTTTGTTTAAAAATGTAAGAAATTCAGCCACGACACCCCTAGAGGTATCGCATGCTCAGACAATTTTAGACGATCTAAGATCATTTGCACGATGTAGGTCAATGTTTATGTAACGATTTTGAGGCTTTCCATTTGATCGTATCGTACGAAGGTCGTAGCTGTACGATAAAAAAAACTTATGTACCGATATCAGCGTGAGGACAATCATAAGATCTTTTACATGGTTATACAAAATATATAAAAAAGCTTTGGATGTATGCAAACCACTAAAAATGGTTTGTATACATAAGTGTGATATTCAATAGAGAGAGTCAAAAGGCAGGCGGAACAATATCAGGTCTCCTATCTCATCATTCTAGGTATACAAATATACCGTTCTTTACAACTAGGTACAAAACAAAGATATCGAGTACTATGAAAAGAAGCACTCTTCCTTTCCTACTAGAGAGGCACATGCTCCAATACACCGTAGTGCAGTAGAGTCAATAGGTATCCATGCCTTATTTCATATTTCGAGGATCTATCATGGCATGAAGGATTGCTAAAAACGTTTAGGCCTACACATGAATATCTCTTAGAATACTATTTATAATCAATATATTCCATCTTTGACTTCTTGACCCTTACCAGCACGATATTTTCCATATACATTACGATGTGCACACCCAGTGTACGAACAAGAGAATTTTGGATATTATTTGAACAGAACTAATAACCACGAAGGTGTTTGGAAGGTCTTATAGATCCATGTTAGGGCAAAATACACACAATTCTACCTAATCCCTACATTATCTCTGTATGACATAAATGATACAACATTAGCATATCTAATTGGGTAGGATGTAGGATGGATGGTATACTATCTTCACCGGTGTCCCCTGTACTGAGGTTCCCTACAGCTGAGTGTCTGAAAATGCTGGCAATCGATTTCAGATGGTAGGTTTTAAATTAAACATGCCCGACATGCAATCAGTGGAGTACAGAGAGCGAGGCTGGGAAGGTGCAGCAGGGACTGGTGGGGTACGGTGTGGGCGCTGTGTGGTTAGAAGGGCCATGTTGGAGGTTGGGGGTGTCAGGGAAGCATTGGAAAATCCCTCATGATGGGTCTATTCATTCTGGTATAGAATTGATGCAGTTTGCTAATAGTGACTATGGGTTAAATCGGAAAAGATTTCTTAGCATATATTTTCTTTTCTGTAGCTAATGAAAGAAAAGATGAACGCTATTGTTGAATTAGTCTTCTAGTTAGATTATGAGTAAAAAAAAAATTTCCAACTACGAAGTTTTTAAACGAACCTCAACGGAACGAAAAAATTATAAACACATAGATTATGAGTATTGAGTTGGTATTTCCTGCAATGTACCTACCACATGTTTTTTAAATTTCTATTAGGACATGATTCGTTTGTACAGAATACAGTGCGGTCTACCATGGAACCCTATTTTGTGGTGAGTTTTAAATCCGTTACTTAATTAACTTGTGAGCATGTCACACTAAGACAAATGATATCCAAACGATATGTATAGCTTTGCAGGTGCAATAAACCAACCCAGTGAAAATGTTAGTGATTGCTAGAATCAAATGCAGGGTTCTTTATGAAAAAGAAAAAACACACCAGCCAATCGGACATAGCGGCCCCGTGAAGGTAAATGTTTATGGACATTTATAAGTGTACTCTAAACATTATGACGGATCCAAACAGCACATCTAGTGGGGCACTTCTCTAGACGTCGGTCTGTCTGGTAGGCCAGGCCAAGTTGTGTAGTGCACTCTTGGGATAGGAAACATTCCTGAATCACCAAGTGTGCCAGGTAAAGTATAGTGTGTACCTCGGAATAACAGCGGGACTGGTAATTAAACATTTATCCATCAATAAAATCAAACAATTCAATCGAGGAAAGTGGAGAAATAGATAAACGAGCTGTTGTTGTGAAAGTCCAAGAGAGAATTGATAAATTGCGAAAGTAGGTAATAAAAGTGAGTGGAAACTGAAGGAAGAGAGAAAGATTGTATAGGGCAAAGTGAGATTGAATGATAGAATACAGTTGTAGACAGGGGCAACTGATGGGCAGGTTGTAAATTGTGGTAAATATCTGCCATGACAGTTGTGTATGAGAAGTGGGGTGTTGTGTGGTGGAGTGGGAGAGGGTTAACCCTCAGGAGAGCAATTGTAGTCTGGAGAGAGGGGTGTAATGCCCAGAAGGTGATGCATAGGAAAGTCTGTTGTCTGCAAGGGACGGAGTAATAAGGAAGAAACCAACAAGTTGTCGTTCTCCACAAGTTTGGTGTAGAGGCGAAGCCGAGTGAATATTATGTATCCTTCAAACGAGTTGGATGACGACCACTTTGACTAAAACGAATTGCTCTCTGTATTTATCTCACCCCTGTATACAATAAAAGAACAGAAGGCATGCTGGATATGCGACGTAATAGACCATTGAGAACGGACTGTAATACTCGTAGGGGCATGGGGAATGAGTTACCAATGCTAAAAAAGATATACCAAGGGTGAGATGATATCACATATCACTTAAACGTTTTCTTATTACAAGTCAAACTGTTGCTAAAAGCGTGTTCTTTGCAGTTGTGTGAGTGTATCTGTGTCATTGTCGGTAGATACACACGTGTCATCATGACCAGATTATCTTACCAAGGAACATTTATTTTTTTCTGTTATATTCTTGTATATACCGTCCATTAAATAGGAGAGAAAACTGTCAGCAGTTGACGTCTCTTATCCTTCTCTTATCATCAGAAATTTCACCAGTATCTTGGTGGTCTTCTAATCAGTTTCTTGATAGTAACATAGCTACAGATGGTAGTTTGTGTAACTTTGAAATATACATATGAAGGTAAATGAGGAATTGATGAATGATGAACCAACGGCTGCCAGCAAAATATTATACATTATAGAGATTGTGTAGGCGATGTAACTGCATCTTCTATTAATTCAAAAACTACTATTCTTTATCCTACCGCTCATATAGATTTTCATAGACTTAACATGGTGTGACTGTATGCCATGGTTATGCTATATAATATTTATATGCCATGGGTGGCATATGCATTTAAAACCACGTGACGAGGTAGGATAAAATCAATCTATAATTGTTTGCATGGGGTTCGTTGTCTTCTGCTACAGATATCATTAAGCTCTGCTTCGTGATATCATTCTGCGAAAAAAAGTCACACCAAACAATTGTATGAAATTTGGTGTCGTTTTTTGATAGTATTTCCTTTTATCAGAGCAGAAACAAATGACCATGAACAGGAATAACACATTTAAAAAATTATCGACATTTTCGAAATAAGACTTTTTTTTCTTCAATCATTAAAAAAATATATAAGGTGATGCATCATATTCGCCTATTGGCGTTCTTCCATACGATAGCCAAAAATTGACAAGAACAAGAACAAGGCATTGACAGTACAAAACCACGTATACTTATTGCATGCCAAATAACGTTAGAAAAAAAGAAAGCCTTTTCTCAAGACATAAATTTCATTATGCGATCTCGAAGACTATATAACAGTTCAAAATAAGCTGTTGTTTTTCATTCAACCTTATCATGGCAAAAAGGGCATTATATTCGTCAGCAGGAGATCTTCCATAGTCGAAAAAGGGTGTATAGACAGGGACAAAACATAACACAAGGACGAGGTTGCTAAGTTCTTGGAACCAAAAACTAATCACTTAGGCATGCTCCCCAATAAACAAGCATGCATCTCCCTTGACTACGGAGAACCATGGCATCGTCATCAGGAAATATATATTCAGTGTTTTATTTAAGACATACATGTCACAAAGGATCAATCAATCCCCCGCGTCAAATCATAGTCATTACATTATCATTCCAATGCGCCGAATCGATCGGAACACAATGGATCTGCCAAGTTACCCAGGCAGTACCATGTCCACCGATCAAAACAAAGTCTCGTCTTTACATGTTTCTGTTTTTACCTATTTACCTGTCTTGCAACATTGATCAATGAATTTTACATTTGTGCGTGCCAACGGGCCCTTAATATTACTTACAGTTTGTTGGAAGTTTGTTTCGGTGATCAGGGATAAGTCCATTGTAAGAGCGGTGACAAAACAGTCTTAATTAAACCTCATCGCCTGTTGGGAACATGCCATTGGCCAGTAGGAGACGGGTGTTATGTTACACCGCATGCCAACTGCTTTATAAACAACATCCAGAGAGAAGTTTCCCAAAACGGCAGAAGGGATAAACGTAACTTTCTCATCGGTGTAACTTAGTAAGGCCTTATTTTAGATATTATAGAAAGACATGGTTAGTGTGTCTTTCTATAATAGACACACTCACTATGTCTTTTTATTATCCTATACCTAAAAATCATTAAGAATGCCATTCTACAATTCACTAAATAGAAGAATGAGTGGTCAGGTGGTATGGAGGGTAGTATTATATATATTACGCCACAGTGTGGATAAATGAAATCATTGCTACGGGCGCATACATGAGACATTCGTGCACCAGTATATAATAATAGAGTATTTGTCTAACAAGAGTTCAAATAATAGTGAAAGTATTAAACGGGATTGCTACTGCGAAATATCTGACAGGAATATGAGATGTTAATACACCAAATGACAATCTTCACTAAGGAAAAAATAAATGAGATAATACCTGTGTTTTTAAGGTGAAAAGCTCATTGATAACATCTCCTGTATCATAACTACAGCAGAGACCATTGGCTTTGAAATTTCCACCTCAACCTCCTATACATTGGTCAAATCAAGTCGTGTCAGTAGTTCGAGAGTCAGAAAAAAATTTGTATTCGCCTACAAAAGTTAACAACATTTGGCGGTAGTTAGGGGCAGACCTGCAGCGGGATTGCCACAATTCAATTACACTGTAAAAGGTTTCCTGTGAATTTTACGGTTTTTCCTGGCAATTGGGGTGCCAGGGAAATACTGTAAATTTGATGGGCGACCGTAACATTTTTCTGACCATAATTCCTCGCTGAAATAAACCGTATTTTCGTAGCGGCCATAACCCTTAAATATGAAATAGCAAAAATGTATAAATATACTATCCAAATGGCCCATCAATATGCATATACCATACACCTTATTACTGTTGGTCTCTAGAGCTGTTATATGTAAAAGATATCTGAATATTTTGTGATCACTACAATCATGTACATTCATAACTAATCAGCATGTATTGGGTTATCAATATCATTGATCATAGCAATCATTGTGATCAATCTTATCTTAACATCTACGTTTTTTTCCACTCGGATATTGTCATTGCTGATTATATTACAGGAGTATTCATTAGAATTTCACAATACAAGGTTGCATTATATGTTGGGATAAAGTCGATTCTACTTATGTTTTAGAAATGTCCTATTCAAGTGGTGTTCAATCCTCTGAATAATGATAATGTCATTTAAACTTGAGAGGTAATATGGTATAAATGGCAGACACTTTACAGGTTATAAATGAATATCCCTCACACATTTTCATCAAATCAACTTCTGGTTTTTATTCACCACTTTGATTGTTTGCTAATGCTAGAATTGTTTTAATTGTATCTAATGTATCCATATTTACAATTCCATCTACTGGCCGTAGATTGGATGGTTTACGATACTGAATACATCTACAGTTCAATACCGTATTGTTATACCAAATATACGGTATGAAATTGTAAATAAGATTACGGTGATATACTGTCCACGTTTACAGTGGTATCCCGTATATTTTACTGACATTTATTACAATGTATAAAGGGTACCACCAGAGCAACATACAACAAATCCTGTATTCAGCATACCCACCTCAATATTACCAATTCTATAATGGGGGATCATTGAAGATTGCTGCTATAGTTAACCACCAGAATAATGTTCCTGGGGCCCATTTGATAATCTAGGATCGTATATGTAGACCCTTTTCTGTATGCCATAGAGATCCAGACGATGTGGGTCAACTATATTTAACATTTATGGACGATATTATAGACGGCCAAAACTGTCTTAGCGAACGAACCTAAATACCACGAAGCGATAACTGTTGTACGGGGTACAGAAAAGGGTCTAAATGTTCGATCCTAGATTATTAAACGGCCTCCTGTTTAATAATCTGTGAGGCAAATATAGTCTCATTTCATGTGAGAATGTGATTGACATCACGAATTCCTCACCTGTTTAAGCAAAATATCAGAAAATGTACCCTGTGATAGAATCAGAGACCAGATAAACCTTTTTTTTAAACGTTTTTGTTTCTTTCGACTTTTACAAATCGCTCTTCTTGGCCATAATAGGGTGCGGAAACAAAAAAAACTCCTCATCATTCATAATTGCGAGGATTATCGTATATACAATGAGTGATAATATAAGTACATGTAAATCTCAGTCTAAGCTATACATTCAGCTCTGGTTGCGGCAGGATTGCATCGCCGCCATCATCCTTCGTTCTATACCTTGTAGGGGACCCGGGACCTGTTTCACTAGTCTTTTGACATGTCTATGACACCATATACACATTGGGGTTGTCTAATTTCGTGACAACACAAGTAGCTGCCGTTAGGTAAAGACAGACCTAAAACATAAGAATTAGACAAATCTACACGTCATGGACCTGTTTCACTCGTTTTGGGACAAAAGTGTTAGACAGACATGAAAAGCGGCACCAACAGTGCAGGCAAGAACGAACAAAACGAAGTCTCACGTCTAGTTTTTATGAACTGCACACACCATCTAGATACCATCTAGATATGTCACGAAACTAGTGAAACAGGTCCCATGACAAAGGAACCCAGTCCGCCGGTCTCTTGCAAAAATACTTTCTTATTTTCAATGTTCAACTTGCGCTTAACGTTTATTTCGCATCTTTGCAGGTGTGGCACACGGATCTAGGTCAGGAGTTACACGTCATCAAACAACACGTCTCCCACGTCACTGACGTCAGCGTCGCCCCCAACCAGCAGTTCGTGTCCGTGTCGCTAGATGGCACCATCATCATCGCCCACCTCCTCACCGGAAACGTCCTCCGGAAGCTGACCTGGCCCGGGCATGCGCTCTTCAGTGTTGCCATCAGCGGAAGCGGCGCGCGCATCGCCGTCGGGTCCTTCGGGGAGATTGGTCTCTGGGACGCCCACAAGGGGGAGCTAGTGGGCACCGTCGCTGGTCACCGGCAGAATATCTCGCATATAGAATACGTGGCGGCGCGGAACCAGCAGCGCCGCACGTTTGAGAACTTAATGTCCATGTCCACCAACGGGGAACTGAAGATCTGGAACATCGAGGATGATAACCTTTCCCACACGGCCTCCGGCGCCATCGGCAAAGATGCCACCGTGAAGGTTGCCGCCAACAAGGCGGTCATGGGGTCACGTGACTCGCCTTTCCTCAAAGTGTGGTCTTTGAATTTTGACCCTGAAACAACAACGGCGCCACTGGAGGGTGGCATCTATGACCCCATTGCTGTATCGGCCGACGGCAAGTATGTGGTGACGGTACATAGTAATTGTACCGACCTCGTATTGTATGATGTTTCTCGAGGAGTAGAGCTGCATAAGTTGCCGGCTCATCAGACCAAGATCACCTGCCTCTGTATGTTGAGTGATAATGAACATGTGCTCACCGGGGCAACTGATGGTGTCGTCAAGATGTGGCATCGGAACGGTGAGGTGCTAGAAGAGGTACAAACCATGAATTTCGAGAAGGAGATCCAGTGCCTTGCTGCTCACCCAAAAAACAAGATGGCAGTAATCTGTCATAAAGAGAATGTTGTACGATTACGACACATGAACAACAAGGATGTGGATGAGGCCCACATTCAGGTACAGGACTCAAACATCACTGTCGTGGACATAGGCGAGGACCAGATCATCTATGGCACAGACCAAGGGAAAGTGTATGTGTGGACATTCGAGAACCTCGACAATCCGGTGATGATGCTGCAAGGTCATACAGGTCCAGTGCGGCATCTCACCATTAGGGAAAAGTATTTGGCATCTGTGGCCGACAACGAACAGAGCGCAATTATCTGGAACTGCCAGACGGGTAAGCGTCTTGGGGACCTTCCCACGGGCACTGATGTGGTGACGTCTCTCACGTGGTCCAGTGACATGCATCATCTCATCATCGGCTTTGATACGTCACTAGTGCACATCTATGACGTCATAGCCCAAACCAAACTGACGTCACTTGACGTTTACTCCCCTGTGAGCGTCATAGTGGCGAAATCTGACATCATCTCCATATCAACCACGGGTGGGTATTTCGGGGTTTACAGACTGGTTGTTTCGGAGAATTTTGACCCGTCTATTTACTCAGACAGTCTGGAGACTCGCTACAGTGTGTCCAGTCTGCAGGCATCCAGACCGGCGCTACAGCCTGGCTCAGACAGACGGAAATCCAGCACCTGTAGTCTTCTTTAAACAATCATAAAACCAAAGCGCATTGTGATCAAGTTGGCGATAGGATACATTTACTCCCTACAGTGCTACGTACATTTTGTGATTCATTACTCTATGTCTTTCTATGCGTCCTGCTATCTTGTCGTTATTTACGATTTTAAAATTTACATATATGTTTTTATTAAAAACTGTTTCACTTATCATAGATGATCATTATTATTTATTCACAATTTCATTTAATGCCATTACCTTTTATCTATGCCATACTGTCTCATGTATTATAAACGCATCTTAAACTTTTTTCTATTTTCCTCTGCTATGACGTTATCGCCGCTGCTATTAAACTTGTTATTGTTAAACTGAACAATAAATTTGTTAACACAGAACCTTCAGTATTGAGTCCATTACTCGTTAGTACCGAAGAGCGTCTAACCTTTTCTTTCAGTGTTGAAATAACCAACCTCTGTTGAACAAAGTTCAAACAAAACATATACAAACACGACAATAATATCCGGAGACAGGTTTACTGTCACTGTACGTGATAAATACGCGGTCAAATTGACGATCAGATGTACCTTTGCCGAAGGCAGAGGTTCATCTGTTAGTCAATTCTACCAAGTATTTAGCACGTGCAGACACAGTATGCTTGTTTTCGTATTATTATATACCTTAAAATATCCAATTTGTAACTTTACTTCTGCGCGAGTTTTTGGATTTCGCCACCGTACATGCCCCGTACACAACATACATACCCCGTACGTCACCTAGGTGTTGTATAGATATAAATACGACATAGGTAGGAGCGGGCCGTATATGTAGGATATACTACCACAGGTATATGATAATAATAACATAACTGTACATACGGACTTGGAGGAATGGAGGTCCATGCTGTACAGCAGTTATCATTGCAAATAAAATAGACTCTTACCAATGTATACATACGAATCTGGGTTATATATTACTATTTACCTGTGTGCGAATATCTATGAAATACTGCCCGCTGCTAGGGGTGTAGTATAAATAATGTTCGCGCCCGCTGTAACAGCGGGCCGTAGTTAATCGCAGTGGCTTTTCTTAGAGCAGAAAAGTTAATAAAACGGGTTTTTAAACGAGTAGGAGGTATATAGTAATAAGAAAACGTAGTGACTGAGCCCGTACGGTGTCCGTTCTTGGTCATTTGATGACAAAATACGGCCCTCACGCCTACGGCATCGGGCCGTATTTTTTCATCCAATGACCTTGAACGGCCACACGTACGGGCTCAGTAACCACGTTTTCTCATATTATTTAATGCCGTGATAAAGGCAAGGAAGGAGCATGTCAGTGTGAGATGGTATCCGTCCACTCAGGGTGAAGGGGAGACTTAGTAGAAACCGAACGAGAGTTAGACTTGACAATGTTTATGCCGCGACGGGAAGGTCGTGTATTACTACACGAGGCGTAGCCGAGTGTAGTGAGGAGCAGACCTGACCAGAGTGGCATAGCATTGACCAAGTCTAATTCGAGTTCGGTTTCGTATTTATCCTACCTCGTCTATGCCTTTGTATTATTAAAAGATGAATATTGAGTCAAGGACCAACAGAACTTTTTTCATAGTAGCTGACATCCTGTTCTCTGATTGGTCAATATTCTTATTACTCTAGTGGCATAAAAAACACTTTATGTCACGGCCTGCCACATAAAATTTCCCTATGTTAAGTCTATGGCGGTTTTTTATTAGGGGTAGGATAAAGAGCAGCGCGGCAGCACAGACTCACTCCTCCCCCCGGACTCCTTGAGGTATTTGTATAGAAGTGTATCGAGAATCGTATAAATAGACAAAACTCCACGATTTTTGATGCTCCGCAATCGTCATCGAGGCAAAGTGACGATTACAGTAAATCAAAAACAAGTGGAGTATTGTTTATTTTATTATTTGAGTGAGATTCTGCATTTATCTCACCCCTGTCACTGACAATAGAATAGCATTACAATATCAGAACAATTCAAATTACTTCGCAAATCCAGTTGAAATCTTTGAAATAAAAATATAGTTGCAAACGAGCTCATCTAGTGCTGAACAGTACTCGGCGTGTTTGGCAAACTGTGCCTACTATAGATCTAAAGAAGTCAGCCTCACATCTGCTTAAGCGGAAAAAGCTCACTGTGTAGGAGGCATACCTATGACATAATCTTTCTTCTGTTGAGATAAACAGTTTTCCTGTGAATTACATTAAGACACACCCGAGTGCAGTACTGACGAAAATGTATCTCATAATCCATACAATTTTTAGTTACGTTGAATGAGGAGATGATGTGTGTATCAGCCCACCGGCTGAGTAATTATTTACAATCTAGGTTACCAAATTCTTTTATTTTTGCAGCCAAGTATATTCTCAGATCACTTATAAATTGGTTATTGGAGGTGGGTCAGTAGTTCATTCCAAAACTCAATGACTATTATAGAGTGGCGATTTACGATGTGTAGTACTTTTCAACTACCTTTCTTTGAATCTCACCTTCCCATCATTTCTAGTTACCCTTTTAGTATGATCTATCATTGATGGATTATTTGACAGCTTACAAGTGCATTTTGGTTGATAACTGCACCTTTTATAATTTTTCCAACATTTCAACGTTACAATCAGAGTTCATCTCAAGGAATTTTATGTCGTATTTTAGTAGAAACAATAGGGAGAGTTCTGTTCTGGAGCCTCTGGAGTTTAACGACATCTGATAAATTAGATCCAACGTACAGAAACCAACATCTTTGAATTTACGGATTTAGAAACTTCTGTTAGATAGCTTGCCAAATTCCTTGGCGGTCAATAGTTACATCCAGGTAATTTTATTTTGTCACATAAGGTATCTCTTTACTTCTGTATTCCAACTTGGTTGGCAATAGTCTCATAAATCTCAGACCAGTAGCATACCAACTTGTTTTATTTTGTTTACATTAATTGTCGTGCCTATCTGGCCACACCATGCAGATATCTGATCCACTCCTGGTTGTAGTAACCAGGTCATTAGCATACTTAACAGTTCAACAATTATCAGTGAGGTCGTTCACATAATAATTAAAGAGAGTGGGTCCAAAAACTGATCCTTGTGGTACTCCGAACTCGACTTGTTTTCATCCAGATGATATACATTCATCATATACCATTGACACGGCCTGTGTTCTATCAGAAAGGTGAATGTCTAACACAGAAGAGGCCCTACATGGAATATAATTTATTAGGTTTTTACTCTAAAGCACTAGATAAATATGAGAGTAACTACAATACGAGAGAATGGTCTAGAGCTATTGAAATAGGCCTACGGAGTAGGAGAATTTGATGAGACAGACACAAGAGTTTTTGGAGGGACTTACATGGGTGGATCCGAGTTCGGTGACGTCCCAGGAGCAAGTGGACGAAGTAAGCTGGTTCCCGGGTTATCCGCTAGGGGGCTAAATGACCACGTGAGGTGGCGTCCTAGTACCAGTCTTTTCTGTATCGCATTACCGCATTACCTCCTGCTAGCCCTTGTGTCGACCAATTCAGACGCTATTCTGAAATCTCAGGGTAATGTCTTGATTTCAGTAGTAATATATTTCTCGAAGGACAATCGAACACCTTTCATACGTCGAAATAGCAACCTGCAATGAATTGTGACATATAACATGTCGCAATAAGCCTATTGGCGTTTATACCTGGCTAAAATAAAATATAGGTTGAATATACATCATTGCCTATGAACTTTTCCTTACAGGCCTTTTTCCATCGGCCGACAAACACGTTGTAAATTTTCTGTGTTCTCCTAATAGCCTGTTTCCTTTTTGTGTCAGCAGTGCTAAAGTCTGTCGGTGGTTTCTGACTGTATATCGGTGATGGCCAATGAAAATAGGCTATTAGGATGACCCAAAAATTCTACAGCGTTTTTCTCGGCCAATGGAAACGGGCCTTACGAGGTCGAGTATACTGAAAGCATGTAACTTTCTGCTAATCCTGCAGGCACCCAGCAGACACGGCACATCACCATGCACCATCCCCATGGAATGTGGAATGTGGTATCTGAACTAAGAGAATTTTTCCAGTTATGTATATGTCTTATGTCACTGTCATTTGTAATTGTGTTGTCAATTGTGTTGTCAAGTGTTGCAGTCAAGTGTTGTATGGAAGAACGCCTCACGGCGAATACTGTATGTCGTTTCTGTATGTTATATTGGGAAAAAAAACCATACAACTAATGTCAGTTAAATGTATGATACTGGATGAGATATTCACCTCTCTGCTCTTTGTTCACCAAATATTCGCCAAGCGTAATTGTAATGTCTTTTTTTTTAATTAAATAATTTATGTCTGTCTGTCACCAACAAATGTCATATATACGTTTATTGTCCAATGTGTTGTACAAAGTGTTGTTGCTATTATCATATACCTATGGCTGTATGAACTACGTATACTGCCCGCCCCTACCCATGGCGTATTTATATCCGTACGGCACACTGTGACGTACGGGGTATGTGATCACGTGACTAGATAAAATATCGCCATTTTAAGGTACATAATAATACGAAAACAGGCTGTCTGTCTTCGTACGTCATAATACTTATTAATCACATACATCCCTCTGCCCATGACATCGGGATGTATGTGATCAGAAATTTCACCGCGTATTTTTGACGTACTAAGACAGTAAGCCAGTTTCCATATACTACTGGGTCTCTCAAACTATACACACGAGAAGGAACTTGAAGCGAGTCTTAAACCGTCCAAGATGGACACGGAGAAAGGCGGAAGTGAGCTCTGAGTTCAGTATCGACCCGTGCTCAGCGGACCGTGACCTGAGTGGGCGCCGATTGGTTCCTGTCCCAGGGGCAGGAGCGAGTCACCGTGACGCAGAGATCAATAACTGGGCCTCGTCAATTACACTTTGATTGGATTCACACACCGCTACAAATCATCGCTGAAACGCCATTTCCAGTTATTGAAGGATTCAAGTTTAAAGAAGAGACCAACGAGTTTAAGTCAAGTCTCCACCACTGCACGAAAGCCACTAGTTTATTCCTATATACGCCATCGTGGAAGTGCACGTATTGGCTGAATATTGACTTGTTTTCATATATATATATATATACGCCTTGTGTTTATTTACGGACGCGTCTTGGCTGTATTTCACACCCGGCGTATATGAGAGGAAATATCCTCTCCCTCCGCCGCCTCCCGCCCGTTTGTGTTGGTAGAAGTACATGTATAGGTGTCCTCAATGGGAAACCCTCCACCCGCCGCCCCCCACCACCTCTCGCCATGCTTATATACGCCGACAGATGAGGCGTATACACACGAGGAAAAGGTTTACCTTGTATACGCAAAATACTTACTTATATACGCCGGGCGAATTCAAAAGTAAAATGATGGTGTTCGTGCAGTGCACGAGTTCGATGTGGATTAATATGAACGAGGCGATAGCAGAGTGGATATCACATAGCATTCAAAGGAGTTGGAGAACAACTTTAACTAAAATGAGTTGCTTTCTGTATTTATCTCACCCCTGTACACACTAAAAAAGAATGTACGATACACAGCATATAGACCATAGAGAACGGATTGCAATATTATAGGTACCTCAGTACCGAGTCAGGGGCAGGGGAATAATCTACCAGGGCAGGTACTACGCCCATAAAGATCTTGGTAATTTACCTCCTGAAATAAGCTTGGAAAATGTCTTAATTATTTATCTTTTATATCTCAGGTAAGTATCAATTATTACCCAAAGATCTTTGTTATTCTCCCTGACTATCTATATATTTAGTTGCCACCTCTTCTGTTTATCAAAGCTTCATTTTTATTGAATATTCTTGGATTCAGTCCGCTGTATTGGCGGCTAATAACTATATACCAATCTGCAGGCCTCACTGTTCCCGTTCTGGGTGAATGGAGAATATATTAAGGAAAGGATAAGACATCCTAAACATGATACCTGAGACAAGCTCGTGTCTTTATCTACAACCAAAATAGGTCCAGGAGAAGTCCGTCTTTCCCAACCCTGGAAACGTATCTCATGAACAAATCACACCTAGAAAGTAGACCTGGGAAAATCCCCATATTCCTCTGAAAACATTAAAGCTGAAAATATAGGTAAAAAGTCCAAATTGTGTAGATACTTAGGGAATCTGCAGCCCCTATCGCCCGGAAGGTCATACGATGAAAAGGCTTTCCATGTAGTGTGAGATCTTAAGTTGGACCATTTTCAAGTACCATAAATAATCATCCATTTCGTTATATTGAATTGCAAATCCGCAACATAGTTAAATATCCTGTGTACATACATACATCATCTGCTACTACACATTATTCGTCTCAACTTTGAAGTGTATAGATTTCCTGCTGACAGGACAAATTGAGTTGCATCCCTAGGGAAAATCCTACTACCACTGTCTTAATGAATGGTTCCACTTTAAAGCCCCTACATCTCAGGGTTATGGCTCCCTTGTACCATACCGTGCCACCCCTGCTTTGGCCTGTTGTCGATCCAGGTTAATTTACGTGCACAAGAACCTTTGATCAAATGCTCTCATGGGTCTTGTATAACTAATTCTGCTAAAATCCCACTAAGGAGCCTTCTCTGTCTCTTATAAACTATAGTATGTTGATGGTCTCCTGGGGAATACAATGACCTGATATAACTTTTTATTATCCTCATAATCATTCTTAATACACGCCAAAGTGATGATTTGTAATATGGGATTGATTTTACATTAAGGGCCTGTTCCATCTAGACGACAGGCCTTTCATGATCGTCGGCCTGGGCCTGGCAGAATCGGCAACAATCTTTTGCTGATTACTGGTAAATTGTGGTGACTACAGGCCTGAAATCCTCACTCTAAAAGTATATATGGTCATCTGTTCCTACTCGGTCACCCAGCCGATAGTACCCGAGAAAGTTAGAAAAAATTGTGACTTTGCTCGATCGCAATCCCACTCAAAGTCGGCAGTTATGTTCCTATAGACTGTAATATGACATAATTACAGTTACAGTTGTGTTCCTTTTCAAAATAACCATGATACAAAACCTTAATTTGTCTCAATACACTACCTACCTTCAAATAATCATTTTATAAACATGCCAGGGGTCAAGGTCACGGTTGTTGCAATCTCTCACCAGAGGACACCACAAGTAAAAAACCCTAGTGGTATACGTTTGTACTAGTATAGGTGTATGTCGGACATATCGAACAGTGCACCCGACGGTGGCCGACCGCGGCCGACGGTGGCCGACGGTGGCCGACGGCACCGATCTTATCAGGTCATGGTGTTCTATTACACCGACAGTACCCGAAAAGTATTTCGGCTGAGAATTCGGCCTAATGGAACAGCCCCTTTATACAGACAATACTCTGTCATTCCTCAAAATACCACATCTTGGTACATACCCAATGACTAGAAGTTTTGCAACCGTCTTCCGGAAGATGTCCGACTTCTTCCAACGAGACAACAGTTAAAACTGCGGTGTTGTATCTATTTATACTCTTGTTATTCCATGGTTGATGAAGCAGACCCTAGATCCTCGGACCTAGTAGACCTATTACATAACCATCCCAAAACATCTCATCTCATCTCATAACTTGTACAATCCCCTATTTAAATTTTTTTTGGGTTGTTTTCTGTATTTATTTCACCTCTGTACACCCTAGAAGAATTGACGACACGCAGAATATAGACCATGGAGAACGGACTACAATACTCGTAGGGGCATGGAGAACGAGCTCCCAATGTTAAGCCTATAGGACAAAAATACCAGGGGTGAGATAATGTGTGTTTCTCTTGCTTTCAGTGTTGCTTTCAGTGTTGCTTTGAGTCACCATCCTCCAGACTCCCAACATCTCCAGACGATCTCCAAATGCTTCTTCCATTACCCAATCATGACTTTCCCCACCTTACGTCTTACCTCCAGTGGGAATCCCTCCCACGCTCGGCACAACAACAACGACACCCAAAGAACACACACACAACATACAACACAGAAATGTCCCCATGCAGCCCTCCATGGATCCTGTTTTCTTCACGAGGGGACTATCGGAGCACCCCAGCCGTCGCCTGCTCACCCTACGCCTCTCCACCCCGCCCCTCCCCTGTCAACATTAGCGCAGGCCTGCTCTCTAATTGGAGCCAGTGTAAACATTGGTGCTGGGTAATTGGGCCTCCATAAGGCACCAATTACCTGGCGGCCACCGTGTGAGCAGCTCGGGCCTACACTTAGCCTGATGAGAGGCGCTGGGAGCTGCTCGCCCGGCCATAATAGCCGGCGGCCCCGGTGATAGCTATGGTCGGCGGCGTGGGCGAGGCGGCGGGTAATTTGGATGTGTAGCGGGCCGAGCGGATAATCCACACAGTGGTGGAGTACGAGGAGGGGGTCAAACTTGGTGCCTTTAAAGAAAAGGAAAGTTGCGGGATATACTGAAGTATGATTGGAGGAGGACACTGACTGTAGGGTTTAAGTTCTGCGCTGTATGCGACTCCCGGCCATGTGAATTTGAAGTCCTGAAGTTAGAGCCGCGCGAACAGGAAACTCACTCACTCGTGTGCGCATGCTCAGAAGGGGGACAGAGAATTGAAAACGAGGTAAGTAGAGCTGTATTGACAGAGACTCGGGTCGCGAGGCATTTGTGGTAATTGTACTCGGGTAAACAAAGCATGGTGTACGTATTGTCTTTATGTTAGGTTTTGAGGATTGAATTTAGTCAATCGTCAACAAATCTGTCGTATCTTTTTATTTGAAGCTCGGCCATTTAAAGAAAATGTATTTCAACATTAATCTTATTGCCTATGAATTTGGTAATTCAAAGAGATCTTATTTGCGATAATAAACGATGATTCAACATCGACCCTCACTTGTTTCTGCATATATTGTACCTTTTAGCTTAAATTTCAGATCGCAACATAGTTCATATCCTGAAAAAGTAGAAAGTTAACATGCATATCTATGGACCTCAAGATAAAGTTTAAGTGCTTAGATTTATGCAATTGCGATCTCATAAAGCTGTTATGGTTCTAAAGACCTTAAAGCACTGAGTCCGAATCACCGCAATTTGGGCGTTCGTGGTAGTCGCCGCAAAAACGGTAGAAAATTGTTTCCTGTTGATCGCATTGTTGTGACAACAAATTAGGGCTGCATCAGGATGGATGCCATAGTGACTATGTCCAAACATGGCCATCTAGGTTGCTTATTCATGGCAGTTATGGTATTACCTATTGCAACAAAGAGGTTGGGGTCCTATATCATTTAGGTGCACCGTGTGAAAATTTGAATGTAACGTCATGTCTCCATTTAAGTTTGAATTCCCACCTAGAGTGGCTATGCTAAAAACTCTCTTAGCCTAATTCTACACCGTAATCTTTCTACATAGCGCATTTATATTGCACGTTATCACTTGTACATTCAATCATGTTTCCTATAACAATTAATTTACATCGCAGTCCTCGCGCATGGTTACTATACGATTAAATCACCGCTTATATAAGAATGCCTCTCTATACCACCACACTGTAGATTATAAAATACTTGTACCATCATTTATATAGACAGTGACTGGGGCGCCCTCCACCGGATTTTACCCCTACTACGAACCCTGACGTCACATCCAAATGACCTAGTGACCTCCACAATATCTGGACTTTTAGATTCAGCCTCGGGACTGCTTCTGACCTGACTGCCTCTTCACCTGAAGACACGTAGGCATGCTTGCACAGAAAATATGATGGATGCCGCTTATATGTGATGACAACATGAATATGCGAAAAAATCCAGAAACCTAACTTCATCTGTCTAAACAAGAGATGTTGATCACAAACAATTGTTAGTGAACTCGTTTATGGATAGGAGTCCTTTTACTGAAGATACATCGCATCGAAATATTGCAAATGGAGTCACTGCAAACAAGAATGTGAACCCTGATAAGGCAAAGGAAATTTGAGAGAACATATATACTGGAAACCATAGAAAGAATACAATCCCTAGATTATGTAATTTTGGACGATTATCGCACCCAAAGTGTGACATAATCGGTAGGTGGAAACGCCAAATATGGGTGTACTCCCTATTCAGATATCCCTAATCTCCATAAGAGGATATTTTCACTGGATACTATTTTTCACCATTATTATTAATTTAGCAATCTTGCACCGATTATATATTGATTTGTCTAGCGATTCTGTCACAGCGATTACATTACACAGAATCTATTGGATGAGGAAGAAGGAAAATGTCTGAATCTATTAAACAAGACGATGCTGAAGAAAGTACTAATAAAAGTTATCCAAAGACTAATCCAGATGAAGGTGGAGGAGGTGGGGATCAGTACATATATTTGTTGTTTAATAACACGTGCAAGATAGAATCTGCCGATGGGCAACATGCTTAGTGATGAACACCATCACAATAATTTTTTCACACCTATTAATTTCTATATTGAGATTTTCCCAAGCAGCAATATGAAATTGGTCGTTACCAGGTTTCCCTGGTGATATTTTTGCTAGTATTTCAAAATTTGCTCCTGACTGAAATAGATCATCCAAAATTAGATAAATAAAAATAATTCACGATTCTTTCAATATTTTATATCCTATACAGCATTTCCAATACTATCTTCTGTAACGCATTATACACCATGTTCTGTAGGGTTACCATGCTATCTTTTTTCCCAATGATTCTTACACTATGATCTCCTAACATCCTATCCAATTTCATTGCATACGTGATCAGCCTCTATAGTATTTCTGTTAATATGATATCACACTATCATAAAACACAACAAAGTATTATACGACATATGGACACGACGAATGGCAAAGACCCATATTCTGGAATAACCTCTGCATAATATACATGTTTGCATACATGTACAGTTGTTACACTGAGCAAAGAGTTGCAGCGATTCGGGTCCTGGGGCAATGGCACACTTCTGGAGTAATGGTGCAAACAAAGAGAGGAAAAATGTACTTTTATCCAGACATACGGATACAAAAATGCTTTTCAGCGAATATCGCATTCGGAACTACATGTGTATCTATACCGGTAGTATAACAAGAAATAGACATGATGATTTAGATTAAAAAGACAATCTATAATCAATAACTATAAATTACAATGGAGGAAGATTTTCTCATGTTTACTTTCAGGTATCCTATGGCTGTCATCCCTCCTATTTTAATCATTAGATAATTACTGAAGTTCCCTTCTCCGAAAAAAGAAATCCGAAAACATATTTGGATTTCAAGCGAGGAAATTGTCAAACTTCACTGACATTTCCATCGCGTTTTCAGTGCAATACACATTTATCGTCGTAATACTGTCATAACTGTTATTCGATTGGTGTGTCCAAAAATTCCCAGAAATTCATTCGCATACCCTCAATACCCCTAAAAAATGTGAGTTTTTCATTTATCACTTTGTATTCCTTTTCCAATGATACTCTCCCTCTGTCTGTCTCTGTCTGTCTGTCTGTCTCTCTCTCTCTCGCCCAGTGTCTTTGATACGAGTAACTAATATTAACTATCATCTTTACTTTTAGAAGAGGCTCACTGTAAAACCAACGTGAGTGCAGAGTATGTGGTATCAAATAGCGGTACAATCCCGATTTAGTTCATTGGGGACTATTTTGATTCCTATGCTGATTCATAATTTCAAACCTTTTTGCCTTTGTATAAGAAATTCCTATCAGTCGCCACCACAATTACTGGCAAACAAGGTGATAGCTAATCTCGTTAATGTCAACGATTATGCGAAAATTGCCAAGCCAGCAACTTCAAAGCTGTGTTGCTTTAAGTGAGGGATAAAGTTAAACCATCTGTTGTGGGGAAGGCAGATCAGGAAAAACCCATGTTTGCCAAATGGCAGAGCAGTGGCTACGGCAGTCTCAATATAGGCTTAATAGGTCAAGCTCGTGTCGCATCGATTTACGCGCAAGGCCACTTTTTTGGTACAACTAAAATATCTGACTTAACCTTTAACTAAAAGATACATAAATAAACAATAATACAAATTTCATGGGGACCATCTGTTGGGAATCTTGTAAATGGGAACCCATGCGTCTTTCATGTTTCACAATCTGACTTAATCCTTGATACTTTTAGTGTTAATTGTTTTCCTGGGTTTTAAGGGAAGGTGGAAATGAGTGATAGAAGAGATAGGGAAGGAAGGAGGATAACAAAAGGGGGAAGGATGCTCCAAGGAGTAAAACTCTGAACCTTCAGACTTAATTATACTGGAGAAAGGAAGACCGTAGTCAGAAATGTAACCGTAGAAAAGATATATTGTGCCTGAAAAACCCGAAAATATTGGAGAGGTTCTGTTAATAAAAAATATATTCTTAGAGGAGAAGAAAGGAATACTAGGGAAACTTAAACGGGATCAGAATTAAAGTCGCTGTTTTTCTTGCCCATATCATTACCCCAACGATGTGAAAGTGATGAAGGTACTTCGAATATTACGCATAATGTTAGGCCTGCGTCCACCTACTACGATAGAAATTTAGACCAACCGATATGGCACCGATACAAAAGCAAATATCGGAGACATATCTGGAAGGTGCAAAATCGTAGACATATGTCTAGAAATGCCAAGCCACCATGAATTATATGGGGTTTTCATCGATGTCTAATCGCAGAAACGTGGTCAACTGCCCCGATATCAGGTGACCTTCTGACGCAATTTTGATTTTTTATCGGGAGGTGCATCGTAGACCATATCGGAGCCATATCATAGTAAGTGGACGCCAGGCCTTACTCTGATATCTTGGAGCACTATATACCCTTTGTGCCAAACATCCGTCTAAAACCAACCCCAAAGTTCTGAGTAAAAAGAACATCAAGATGAAACCAAGGGGAACCAGACGTTCACACGCTGTATTCCCGAGACCAATTTCCGGGCCCCAGTCTCCGGGTGTGTGTAGAACCAGCCGACATTTTGTCTGTCCGCTGATAGATGGCGTGAACGTGCAACTTCCGGTTAGCAGGCGGAAGTCGATCACGTAGGACCTACCTGTCGTGGCGCCCTCTGTGTTGAGAAGCCCGCGGTAATGTTGTTCTATCGTGTGGCTTGTCTATCACTGGCCACAATGTGAAAGGTACTTCATCGGCAGCAAATTACACCAACCCAACCGAATCTCGACATGTGCCTTTCACCAAAAGCTAGGCTTGTTGATTAGTACAGATGAGATGGGAATAGCCATAATGAATAATGACAGTAGGTTTTTTTTTCTGTTGTAATTTGTTTTCCTCGGTTGAAGTGGTCAATATGGAAGTTCTAGTGACAAAAGGGTTCCTTTTTGTTAAGTTTTTGTTCAGCATCGGAGGTTTTCGTGTGAGAAAACACAGATACCATCTGAAATAGGGTGATTGCCTGAGGTCGTATTTCGGTCCCTTTGATATGCTGATTCCTGACTTTAGAATCCCCTGAGGGTCGTTTCAGACGGCTACTTTCAAAACTATGTTTAAGAAAATCTTGACTTGGTCAAGTGAAACTACATTTATTATGAATATCCAAATATATATAGGCAACTGTTGATATATATTTCATCATTTTATTATATTTATTATTGTGTGTAAAACAAGCGTTCCTGATCATTATCTATTTCATGGAAGATCTGTTAAACTTCAACAAAATGAAATAAAGACCCTTTTTAAACAAATAACCCCACCCTTTTCTACTTTTGATACCCTGATATTTATTACTGTGATTAATACTTCGAATGTGTTCTTAAAAATTTCTATGTTCTGATTCTTAGGTATATCGGTTTCAGTTTTTCTGGTTGGGGTTCTGGACTTACCCCTTTTGTTCCAGGTACATGGGGACTGTTCGGTGTGTTCTTTATGTTAGATCCTGTATGGTTTGGGTTGATCCAACTCCAACAGTTTGATCATTCAGACTGGAAATTAATGATAAAAGCTTAAACCTATGGCCATATGGCTGGTATAGTTCATCTATTGACAATATCTGAGACTCTACTATTGATCTACTTGTGTCCAGGGATTGTGACCATATCAAACGATACCTTTGGACCATCTTAAGGACATTTTGGGTATCATTCCTTAATTGATAAAAGAGCTGGTTGTCTACAGTTTAGATCGGTAGGTAATTCTTGTATAAACTCAAACTACATTCAAACTAAATTCAATCTACTTATTGGGAGGGACTATGTAATATTCAGGCATTGTATGAACGCAATACACTGCAATTAAAACCTGCTACCGCGGATTGCATGATGTACTCTTCATATGAGTGAGATAAAAAATCTGGAAATAATATTTTCCCGCTTTAGCTGATAAAGCATGGAAATACAATATTTGCAGCTATTGAAAACCAATAATGCAAATCTGCAATTGACTACAACAATGAATGTCTGTACCCACAGAACGCAACAGATCATTCCGGTTCTACTAAAATATCAATCCAGAACAAAGGAATTGTGTCTAGGAATGAGCATCAAAATAAAAAGTAAATTATAAACCGGATTATATTCATTATTGATCCGATTGATGCATTTTGAAATTGTATAACTCATCAAATGAACATCTATCATATGAAAAAACAATAAAATAGCACAGTGGATACAGTAGCAATGAATTATTGTTGAACTGTGGACGCCAAATGTTCAATAAATCCAATACTGTCCAGTAAACTTTAAACGGTATACACTTCACTGAATGACACTTTATGTTATATTGGATTAGTTCTGTCAGTGTTATTTCAGATAAACCTGTATTCCCACCCACATATGGTTGCTAATACCCATGCGCATCCATATAATAAAAAGGATATGAGGCGGTTTATACCTGATTGCACCCATATAAAACTGTTCATACGCCTGCATGTATACCCAGATACGGCTGTTCATACGTCTTTGCACCCAGATATGGCTGATCACACCCATGCACATCTGTTTCAGCTAGCTGTTCAGACAAGTACGCACTGCGCGAAAACCACCAGTTTATTAGAGCGTGCTTGCACGCCTATATATACATTATCTAGAGACCTAGAGGTTAGAGTGGTCACATATATACACTTTCAGCATGCTGCCAGAAAATTATCCCTTCACTATCTCCGTGCTATCCACTGTGATAGTGTGAAAGGAGCAGGGTGCCAGTGTCTCAGGATCTTAGAAGCATGCTCAGTTGACCATGACCAATCACTAGAGACCGAAATACCTCATTGACCCACTGGTGCTTGACCTTGATATTGTTGAATCCTAGACTCAGGTGGTTGCAGAAATAGCAGGTTAACTGGGTTCCATTAGGTCACAGAAAACTATCCATAGACTGAATGTAACCCAAACCTTTTAGTTGTCATTCATCTATAATTGCACGCTCATTCATCAATGATGAACATCCAATTTGCTCCTAGTGTATATATATATACGCCATCGCGTAAGTGCATGTATCAGCTGTACATTGACACGTTTCCTCTTCTATACGTCAGTGTAATGGCTGTATTTGCCACAAAGCATATATGAAGAGAAATATTGTGTGCAGGACATGTACATAAATAGATGAGGTGTATACACAACGGAAAATAGGACTACCTCGTGTACACAAAAGTCATACCTACATATATATGCCGGGTGCATACATATATGAAATAAGGGTTTTCCCGCAGTGACGCTGATTACGCTCATGCTGCGTTTCCTGCAGACGATAACCCAGTCTATTATTTGCACCTTAAAAGTCGGTTGGTGGTAACAATCACTAACCCCAAGCACACACTCTGTTTCCACCTGACGACCGATTATTTGCTCCATGTATGCTGATTATTCAATATGTAAAGAACCTGGCCAGCCTGAAGATTAACCCTCCATAGGTTAAAATAGAAATCGGGGCAAATGGAAGTGGTCACAGACCGATCTTTGGTCACCTCCACTGATTAATTCAACATGGTTGGATTTTGTCAGTGGCCTCAAAGGTCAGTCGGTTGTGCCATATTACGTAATGTTGGAGAGAAAAATCGTTGACCATTTTTTGTTTCCACCTGACAATTTTAGCACAAAAAGTAGTCGGTCGGCGGTGCTCCATGCCATAAATGTAGTCATAACACTGGGGAAATGGAAACACCACATAAGATTGCAATTTAAAACTCAATGCCAAAGACGTATAGCCATGTTACGCTACAGGAAGCAGGTGGATTATGCTGACCAGTGTTGGCCGATGTAAATGGCCCCTTTAGTGTATTTGCACTGCCATACAATACTATCGCCTACTCGCGTTAAAAGCCATGAAAATATTGAACTAATCTGTAAGTTTTTTTTCTCTTGCAAACCCGAACCTGTATAAATAAAAAACCCAAACATTTAGAATCGATTATGCATTTATGAGATCAACATTTTTTCCTAGAATGTCATGTGACACGTATTTTTGAAGTGTGCATTTATGATGCCTTTCAGAAAATTTTAATGAGGGAAACCACATGATAAAACACAATATGATATGAATCAATAAATCCTCCAGTGAACAAAAAACTCGGACGTAATATCATTACTCTTTCAGATGGAAAAAATTAACCTACCTTTATTCAAATGAAATAAAGAATTATGGAAAACATTGGAATAGAGAATTACTCACACCTTCAAACAGAATCTATCAGGAATTACGTTATTGTCAGTAAAATGGCTCGTATCGTGAAATCGTTTAGGAGAATAGTGATAGGTTTGTTTACAGATCTGAATCTGGAACGAGTGTCATGTGAAACGGGATCCGACCGCCAGATGAACCTCTTCTGTGTTGAGAGAAAAGTAGCCTGGAAGCCTGGACTATGTCCCCCTTACATATTGGGCCAGGTAACGCCCATCAATTGCATTGTCGGTTGGAATTATTAGAATAACTCTCTAGATATCAATGTAATTTAGCATACTGGGGTATTTTAACATGCTGAATCCAATGGAAATATCTATTTTCATGTATATCGATGATGTCATAGTTAATTTGCATATTGATAGGGAAATCTGTAATAATGATGTATAGACTTTGCAACAAGCACTCAAATGATACTCCTCTCTAATCTAGATCATTTCATATAAGGCAAAGCATATCTTTGACTTGTAAATAGGACTTTGGACAGCTAATTTGCATAATTTATTTTGAATCTGAAGTCCTCAGATGGATCAGAGAATTGATGAATTGAATTTTTCAGTGTAGTTATTTCAAGATGCTGGCCTTTAACATCTATCAAACAATGACATATCATACATCAACTTAATCCTCAGAGATATCAATAAAGTGGGATTCACACGATGGAACAAATGGACCTGAGACTGATGTACTTCACATCTTTGCACCAGTCGGCTTCTATTTCCAGCTGGGTACAAAGTTTCATAGATTGGGGTGTTCTTCAATCTCAGTGTAACATGGTGGATTCAATTCACATGGGAAGACTTAACAAGTACATAGTCTCACCCCTATACCCCTACACAGGTTAGACAGGGTAGATAGTCGCCGACTCAGGATACATCCCCATGTGAATAGATGTTATTTGGGACCACTGGGACTCACGGATTGGGGGAAAACGTGTGAAATACATTTGTCTCACCCAAACGCTGTCTAAATTTTAAATTTGTTTAGAGTAAAAATCTCTTCAGATTTGTTTCCTTGTTAGGGGTGATTGTCGCTGACAATTGCAAGAGAAAAAAGTTGTCTCAGCAAAAAGGAACCCTGTAATTCACACGAGGAGATTGTGTTTCAGTACCAAATCTCAACAGGATTTGTCTCAGACAAATGGCCTATGAGGTACGTGAATCCCACCGTGTGTATACCACTTTAGCCCAGGGCTTTAGCCTTTGCCCAGCGCGGTGCGGGCGTGTTGTTATCGTTACGATGGGTGGTCGGGTTCCCTCGCCAACATCGAGGCTCCGATGTGTGGACACCTAGCGGGGATAAGCTGAACTACTGCCAGTGGTCGATTCTCAAAGGTGATAAGATTTCCGGGGCTGAGAACGGTCGTCGTAGATAGACACTTAGAGGGTAACGGGGCAGGGAGCTTTATATATACAATTAACTCAATTATGCAATGAGAACTCTATATAGCTGGACTGCTAATCGGAAAGAATATTTATATAACTCTGAATTAAGAATCGTATAGATAGACAACACTCGACTAGGTTCAATCGTCATCGAGGTGAAGCCGAGAGATGATTACGGTACTCGATTGGATAATTGTTTTCCAATTGGAGTAAGGTTCTGGATTTATCTCACCCCTTTCATAGACATAAGAATAGCATCAGAATATCAGAATAATTCAAATTACTTCACAAATCCAGTTAGGAACATATAAATCTCCATGTTGATGTACTGTTTTCTTTCCGAATCCTGGCCGCTGATTGGCCAGTCAATTATGACATCATCTCACATCACTCTGCCATGACCATGGCGTAGTATTGTCACTTTACAAGAGATATATTTGCATATAATTCATTAATGTTATTCCTATGGCTAAACTTGTACCAAGGGTGAGATAAAGAAGCCAGATACAACCACCTTAATGGATGCAATAGTAAGTAGTTGCAGTCACATAGGTCAATGTTAGATGGAATCTCAGATTGCTTTAGTTCATATGATAATGAAGCAGGGTGAATTAGTTTCAGAAGAAGGAACACGATATGTTAAAGTGGGGTGAGGGAGTAGAACATTATTTTCTCTTTTTTTCTGCATTTACGTAAACACTCATATATTAGTTTCGAAAATAATTCTCATATGCTCTCTCATTGTGGCTAACTTGTTGGCTGTAATGTGCTTGGGTGAGGGTTGCACTCTCCAACCACAATTCCAGACATCACTGTACTTACATTCAAGATCCCATGTGACCATCACTCTCCATCCACTTCCAACAGACTCCTACACGTATACAAACTTTCCACCCGCCCTACAGTAGCAATTTTTACTCATTCTTTCCTTAAGCGTCAGATCCACTAAAGCGATTTTCCATGCGAATTTGGGTTCGCTGACGTTCGCAGACGTTCGCATGGACATTTGAATGCCTTGCGACGATATTCAATATATTGAATATCATCGCATGGAATTTGCACAGTCGCATGGATCGCAGACGCATTCGCTTGGTCGCCTTAGTCGATCTGGCGCTTTAGGCCTGCCGTCCACCTACTACGATATGGCTCCGATATGGTCTACGATGGACCTCCCGATAAAATATAAAAATCGCGTCGGAAGGTGCGATTAGACTCCATTGTTGAAGGGGGTCTACGATTTGATCCCGATGAAAAACCTGTATCGTAGGGCGTCTACGATTTTGATGTTTTGTATCGGAGCCATATCGGGAGGTCTAAATCTCTATCGTAGCAGGTGGACGGCGGGCCTTACAATGCGTGGTGAATTGGCATGTCTAGACATATGTCTACGATTTTGCACCTTCCCTATATGTTTCTGATATTTGTATATTTAAAATCTTTTCCTTCCGACGTCCGCTTCGTCTTTCGACGGAGCGGTTTGTTCGTTCGATCGAAAAAAAATTCTGTTTCTGATATTTGCTTTGTATCGGTACCATATCTAAATTTCTATCGTAGTAGGTGGACGCCAGGCCTAACACTCACTCGTCAGGCTAATTACCCAGTCATCCACGCCCAATAGACTACTCCTTCAACCTCCTTCTCTAGTAACCTATTTTCATAATATTTAAAAAAAAAACTCAGATTTTACTGCACCCTCTCTCCGCGTTAGCAATCATACATCAACACAATAAGCTTTGAGATATTCGTGTTCAACCTAACTCCTGTGCTTGATCTAAAGCACCTCTTAACTCTTTCCCTGCAGCACCCAGCTCCTCTGATCACCATTGTACAGCAGGCAATGCCTGCATAAACGACCCTGCTACAGCAGGCACCTTTTTTGGAAAATAGCAATGTCACATGACGTGTCATGTGATTTGAGTAATTTATCTTGGTGGCTGATGATATTTTGTTATACCAAATCAAAGGTCAATATGCCGTTTTTACTATGTCAAAATGTCTTTCAATACAAAAAATTATTTTTTGATTTATTGAATTTTGTATATAAGTATCAATGATGCCTCTATGATGCCTGGAGGCATCATGCTGCGGTAGCCAGGGGAATGCCTGGAGGCATCATGCTGCTATACCCAGGGGAATGCCTGGAGGCATCATGCTGCTATACCCAGGGGAAAGCCTGGAGGCATCATGCTGCTGTTAAAGGGTTAAAGCATACACATTGCCTCCGACACCTGAGCTGTCCTTTGCAGACTCCCTTCCCTCTCCTGCGGTCGATGCCATCCATGCGTAGCAGCACAATTGAGATTCGCGACTCGAGGCTTACTTGTCTCACTTGTCTGGCGAGTAGTGCCGAGGGGAATGACGGGAATGACACGCCCAGGTGCTCCACCAGGGGTCGCTGCGAGCTGTCTGCCCCACCCTAATGGAGGAGACGGAGGAGCGAGTGGTCGCGCATCAGAAACACGGGTGCCCTTGCCAGGATTGTGTTGTTCTGTGGTAACGGCTCCCCGCGGATGTTCTACAAGTGTTTCCAACTAGCAGCTGCTCGGAGACGCCTGTCAGGAATCAATGGGAAGGAAGTTTAACAGAGAACGGCACAGATCTCGAAGTGCGGGAAGAGAAAACCCTGGTTGGGGGTTAAGATTGTAGTTGTATGAGATATGAAAGGTGTAATTATTCTAGAGTACCAAACAAGGCTTGCTGCTTGATGTCGGGAAAACTGTTGAAGAACAGGGCCTAGTATTTATAGCATAGAGGAGTTTAGGGTCTGAGCTCGTATCCCATCGAGTTTGAATCAGATAGTAATTCACAAGGCGAAGCCGCGTGAATTACGTAGTGATTCAAACGAGATGAGATCGAGCTCTGACCCTAAACTCCTCTATGCTATAAAGTCTATGTGAGATATCATTTTCCAGTAAGATATCCCACTTATAATCTAGCATGTCGAGAAGCAATAAGCCGGTGAAATATCAAATAATAGCTCCCATTTTGTGTTGGCGGTCCCGAAATCTCAGCGTTTCTCGTTTGGAGTGTATCAGGCTTTAGGTAGGGAATTATCATAGAGGTTACAATCGCAGCAGTGACAGATTTAACTTGCACAATAGCTTAATGATATATACGGGGAGCTGCCAAAAGAACCACCCATGGAGCTTATGCTTAAAAATATAGGGCCATTATTGGATATACAAAAATGAATCATTTGATATTCCTTCATTATCCTTTGTTTTTCGAATTATCGTTTCTTGCGAAACTGCCATCTACCAGTGACATTAGATAACAGCCAAGATGTTCTAAAGTTTATATGGTGTCTTTTATTGAGGTATTTTACAGAGATAAACTTCTGTGTCTTGGCGTCTTTTCAAAAAGCTAATCTTCTATATCTCTTCAGCATAAAATAGTTTCATGATCTGGAGACATTAAACAAACACAATATCATTCTTATAATGATATCTAAAAAAAACCCACCTCAGTCTATCCGGGGGAGGGGTGGAAATTGCATGAGTCCCAGTACAACCTGTGAGGGAGTAGAGGGAGTAGAGGGAGTAGAGGGAGTAGAGGGAGTAGAGGGAGTAGAGGGAGTAGAGGGAGTAGAGGGAGTAGAGGGAGTAGAGGGAGTAGAGGGAGTAGAGGGAGTAGAGGGAGTAGAGGGAGTAGAGGGAGTAGAGGGAGTAGAGGGAGTAGAGGGAGTAGAGGGAGTAGAGGGAGTAGAGGGAGTAGAGGGAGTAGAGGGAGTAGAGGGAGTAGAGGGAGTAGAGGGAGTAGAGGGAGTAGAGGGAGTAGAGGGAGTAGAGGGAGTAGAGGGAGTAGAGCGAGTAGAGCGAGTAGAGGGAGTAGCGATTAGAGGAATCTCTGTGTGGTGGGATACGAGGCACGTGTGGACCACACCTCGCGCAGACCGCCTCCTGCCCGCCGCCCGCCGCCGCCTCCCCGCGGACGGGCCCCGGCCCGCCTCCCCGGCCCGCCTCCCCGCTCCCCCGTCATCTGCTCAAAGGGCTGACGGATCTGCCCCCGCCGCCAGGATGCATTATTGATGGCGGTGAAAGCACGCCGCCAGAGGGCGCGGCACACGCTGGAGGAGGGGGGCGGGGAGAGGGGCGCATAGAGAGGTGTGAATGGGACTCAATGGGTGCAGAGGGAATATGGAAGAGGTACAGGGATGGGGAGAGTGGAGAGATGTATACATGAAGGTGAGTAGGAGTACAAGGGCGTGTGGAGATCTATACGTAGAAGTGGGGGAGATGTAAAGGAGTGTGGACTGTAGATGTATGGGTATGTGCAGGGGTGTGGACAGCCATATATTAGTGTCCAGGGGTATTTGCAGCATAACAGCCTTGTATGGGTGCGAAGAGGTATAAACAGCCTTATATTGATGTGCATGTGTATAAACAGCCATATATGGGAATGAAGAGGTATGAACAGCCATATGTGGGTGAGAAATCATATGAATAGACGTATATGGGTGTGCCTGGGGTATGAATAGCCTTTTATTACCCACCTAATACGGAGTATTCATGCTAAGCCTATGGAGCCTATAGATCGCCACTGAGTAGAATACCAACCTCCTGTATCTCCTAGGAGAATACGGCTTTTTGGGCCACCTGACGGGCATTATGGGAACTAATGTATGTAAATAATGCATGGCGCTTGGGTCGAATTTCTAATTATCTAAAGATTTTTTTCCTTATAATTACTCGAAAGTTGAGTAAAAAGGTAGACACTACGTAATATTAGGAAACGTCCTTACTGTGGACGAAACGGTTCCTATTCTAGGTCAGTCTTTGATTTCATACTGCCTGATGCCATTGTCGGAAGGCAGTATGAAATCCAAGACTGACCGAGAATAAGAAACGTTTCGCCCATAGTGTGGACGTTTGCTTATTATTATATACCTTAAATCAATGGAAAAACTACATTTTGATGACTTATTAAGTCACACTCACAGCGGGCACGAACATTATTATTACTGCACCCCTAGCAGCGGGCAGTATTTCATAGACATTCGCACACAGGTATATAATAATACTCCTCACTATCGTTCGGAGTTTTACTTCGCGTCAACTACGCGGAGAATACGGCCACTCAGATCAAAATTGTGGTAATATTGTGTATGTATGGGTGCGCAGCTTTATAAAGGGGGTATGAACAGCCTTGTGTGAGTGTATAGGGGTATGCACGGCCTTCTATGGGTGAGTGTGCAGAGGTAACTTGTACAGCCTTATATAGGTGTGCATGGGGGAGTGTAAAGGTATGTATACACATAACAATGAACAAGACCACTGAATGGTACGCATAGACATGGAGCGTGTTGGTGTGGTTAGGCCCCAAGAGAATGCGAGGATGTGTTGAGAAAGAGGGGATTACGAACATTAACAATATGTAGAGGATTAATTGGAGTTGCAAGAGAGTCTTTGGGATGGGGGAGAGACACGAAAGAATATTTACGTGTAAGAAGATGAGGTAAGGCATATTTCGTAGTTTGAAGTAAATGTATGGTGAAATATCAAACCGGTAAGACATTTGGTTGCTATGAAGGGGAAAGAAGGAATCTGAGGCGGTGTGCATAGACTTGAACGGGGATAGGTGAATTAAGACAAGGTAAAGGAATATGGAGGATATATATCCCGGTGCTTAATATGATAAAACTGCACTACATTCACAGTAAAAAGACTGAACCCGACTGAGAGAGTTTCTCCATGCCTGAAGCGCTAGGCGAATTTCTCTCCCATAATTCATACAATCTTTGGGGCACCGGAGGAGGAGATATAATCTGTATGATATACAGACATTAGGTATCGGGTAATGGTTATCTAATCCTATCTGTACTCTCCACCTCTCATGTGATTTAATCGACTGTCTGAACCCACTAATCGCCAAGTTATTAGTAAGCATTCCGACATGCTATGTGGCAGGGGATAAGATACATTGAACATTTTAATATCAACATGAGTAGTCATAATATATTGTTTTATCTTAAAGGTCACGATTTTCTGTCACTAAAATATTAGAAAGATATGTAGTTGTAAAGAACAATGGTTTTAAAGAGATAATACTTCATAGCGTTGTGGTGTTTGAGAACTATTTCCAGTCAATGACACCCTCACATTCCCTCTGGACCTAGAGTTTCTACAGGGATTGCCTGAAAAGTTTTTTTCAATTGTGACATCTCTATGCCATAGCCAGTCGCATTAGAATGGCAAGGCCAAGTTGTTCATGAGTCATTTTCCTCCATCTCAAGGTGTTTCTCGTTAGTTCAGTCTAAAGAGAAGTTTAAAGCATGCAGCAAAACAAACAGAAGTATTGTATTCACTCTTGGAGATCATTGGAATAACTGTTCCTCAGTAGAATGCATGTCATTGGTCTTTTAACATTCCCTACATAACTGAATTGGGTTACATGTTGCTCCTGCGTGAAATCCTATATAATCTTCCCTTTAGAAGTTAGTCATGTTGTTTAGCTTTTAACATGATTTCTGCGAAGATATTTAATTTCTTTATACATAGTCAATATATACATCGCGATAGCGTCAATAATCGTAGCTTTGATATTCTATGCCTTGCAAACATGTACCTTGTTTGCAGCCCAATTTATGAGCACTTCTGTATACCAAATCAAATATAAGCACTTTTGAGTCCCCTATACGTTTGCGCAGACGATAGTTTCAATATCAAGTGCATGAAGTCAGCAGAAGTAGCATTTATCCTACCCCTAATAAAAAACTCCATAGGCTTAACATTAGTGGACTGTATTTGGTCTACGGTGCAGGAAAATGAAATTTATCGCTCTAGTGGGATACAGTTGTCAAATGACGTCATTTGAAAAGCGACCAATTATTATCACTGATTATCGGTGAGTTTTATGTTATTTCTTAATTTGCTGAAGTAATTTAGATGGGGTAGGATAAATTCTAAACCAAACTCGAGTTAGTCGTTGTTTATCACACTCTGACAAAGTCGTGTATCACTTCACTCGGCTTCGCCTCGAGCAGTAATACACAACATTGCCGTCGTGCGATAAACAACAACTCGACTAACTCTCGTTTGGTTTCTCCTAAGTATGTTCCTGGAAGCCTAGGAAGGGATACAAGGGGATATTGTTGGTCCCACTGCTGAAATCACTGCATATGAAATAGAGATTGGGCCGGGCTTTAGTGTTGGTAAAAAAATCTACTATTCACTCCACTAACAAGGTAGATTACACAGAATTAGTGAATTAAAAGTAATAATAAAACTTCAGTTTTGCAGAAAAAGTAACTAATATCAACATTGATATCAAGAGGTCAATGGCATATGGAGTTAATGACATTGGTGGGGTGAGTACAGGAGCTTACTTGAACAGGTCGTGAACGTCCCCATAGGTAACAGTCCGATGTGGTACAAGTCCGATGAATAAATCGTCTCACACCTCCACTTTCTAAGGCCCGGCTTCTACCTACTGCGATAGAAATTTAAGAACTCCTGATGTACTACAATTCATAATGTCAAAACTCATAGACGATCGGGGACTTCTTTATCTCACAAACGTCTGGACTAGGAATATTGTGGTGCATTGTAATCTGTTTTAGGCGCATCGTAAGGCCTGTCGTAGACAATTTGGAGCTCAGTGGACACCTAGCATTAGTACATATCTCTCGTCGAAATAGTAAGGCCTGGCGTCCACCTACTACGATATGGCTCCGATATGGTCTACGATGCACCTCCCGATGGAAAATCAAAATCGCGTCGGAAGGTCACCTAATATCGGGGCAGTTGACCATGTTTCTGCGATTAGACACCAATAAAAGAACCCATTCAATGCGTGGTGGTTTGGCATGTCTAGACATATATGTCTACGATTCTGCACCTTCCCGATATGTCTCCGATATTTGCTTTTCGTATCGGAGCCATATCAGTGGGTCTAAATTTCTATCTAGTAGCTGGATGCCAGGCCTTAGTCTTTGACACTGAGACCGTTTTTCTCAATGCCATCTAAAGAGCGTATTCCGCGGGCGCCGCACGAGCACTGTGTGAAAGAGTGTCAGGCGGATAAAGAAATAGGTGCGGTGGAGCAGGTCACAGCTCACCGGCGGCGGCCGTACGATGGAGATATGGGCAAAACCTGCATAAAAACTAATAAATTATGGTTTGCCTGTTACCCACTTGCGATGCCCATATAGCTGCCATACGAGCACCGCCAGTAAGTGGTCCTCACTTTAAGCATGTTTGAAAGAGGCCTAGTGGGGTTAGAATCTGACCTACCCAGTGGAACACACCCTTTACTTTCATCAGTAGATATAGCGATTTTCAAAACTTCATGAAACCCTTTTACAGAAAGTTGCTAAGAGTGATCAAAGGTCATAAATAACCAAAGATTGGTCATTTCCATGTCTTTACACCGATTCCTTTGCAAGTTTCAATGGTTCCAAAGCTAGAAGTATCAGATTCTCGAAAATGACCCCAATTGTAGCTAAAATCTGACGCGAATTGGTTATAAGGTCCATGACAACACACAGTATACAGGTTTGCAAGAAAGCACTTTTGAGAGGAAATCATTTGTATTTTTTATATGGTACCATGCTTACCAGACCAGTATTGAGGGCAATAGAGTACAAATATTGCCCCTTAGAACTGTACAATGAATAGGAAATGTATAACAAATGGTCAGTATTTGCAGAGTGCAAGTCCATTATCTTAAGAATATATCTATGATATCCCAGAATCTTCACAATTCCTGCTAATTTCATATAGATCTAGTCCTACCTTGATAGCTCTATGTAAAGAAAGTATATCATCTGTATTGATCAATCAGAACATCAAAACAGTGGAAATGCAGCTATAGCACGTGCCACTGAATACATAGAGTGTACTTTTGTATGTATTCAATGAATTTGTTAATTTGCTTAGAGGGAGAAATCTCTATTGCCACGTTTTGATGCGCACTTTAGTACGTGATTTCACCATAGGTATTATGCACATTGAAAGCTGAATACAATTCAGATCAAAAATATTTATCAGATCATAAATCTGACGTGCTTATTGGGCGCTGACCTGTAGCCGGATAGTGTGACCTTGTTGTACTAACCCTTCAGTAATCCCATCGTTAAACATTTTTCTTCATTTTATACACCATCCAAGAGAATCAGAATTTATTAGCACAATAAGCACCAATTGAAGTTTACCTAGGACTTATATAGTTTCCATATACCTTCACTTTAAAAGCGAACTATGTGAAATTATTTCGGAGAGGGAACCACCGTCATGCAATTGTCATCAATATGACGGCAAATTGTGAAGGTTCGAAATATTACTTTTATGTTGGCCATACATAACACTTTGACAGGCGGGGTCAATAGTATGAGTGATATTCTACTAAATTTCTGCTTTGAGAAAGTTTTCTTTGACAATGATGCTAATTCCTCTTGAAAGCATGAATAATTTGCTGTCCGAGCCTTAGCGTAAATACCTCAGGATGTGAATTAGATAGAGCTTGCTCAGTTCAGTCGAACACTTGAGGTTCAGAATAGCATACTCCGACGATGTTAACTCCCCACCTCACCCCTACCCACGCCCGGCAAAAGAAAAAGAAAGGTATCTTCATCACCCAAACCAATAAACCTGTCCTGTTGACTTTTCCCTTTCTATTATACATTCAATTTGGTCGGTCTTATATTTCAGTCAGCCTGATATATCTTGGTTTTAAAAATTGTGTTGAGAATCTCAAGTATTTCTTTCTAATTGACTAAACAACGTTAACATCGACAGGACTGAGAGGTTTACGTTGCTCGGAGTAACTCTAGTGTTTCTTGTATGAAAAAGAACTATGTCTATAAAAAAAGTCTGAGAGTTTTACATTGCTAGGAATATATGTCCCACAGGTACATACTAAATACTCATTAGAGGGAGATAAATACACAATGTTGACTGGTTTCAGATATAAGCGGCCGTATGCTCCGAGGAGTTGACGCGTAGTAACATTCGAGAGCAAGCGAGAATGTTGAGCAGAGTCAACACTTTGTATTAAGTTGATGATAAACAGCTAGATCAAGTTGATAATAAACACATATATAATTCATTTATTTGTAAAACCTGAGTACGAAGGGGAAACCCGTTCTCTCAAAGTGGCTGGCAAGCCCAGAAAGAACTACGCAGAAATCAACTTATATCCTCTTATAGGTTTGTGATTAGGTGACGTTGGCTGAGCAAATTTTCCGATGAAATACATGAAAAGGTATGAGGGAATTTTTATGGCGTCCATAAATATATTTTGTTATATTATGATATAGATATATATTTCGGAGACACAGGATCACGAAACCATGAATATTCATTAGGTCACATGGTCCTTACATGTTTTATTCGCGGGCTACACAATCTCCGCGTCCGCCATTGTGAACGCTGGTCTCCTACACACTCTTACAGATTTTTTCTAATACATAAAAAAGTTATACAGTAACATCAGAAGAACAGCACTATTAACCTTTGTCTCAGCACTCTCCTCATTCTCTTCAGTTCCCATAAATAAAGCTGTGCATCTTTGCGTCCTACTGTAGGCGGCTTGGCCCAATCACGTGGTCTCGCGTTGGAGCAGCCCAGTTGACGGGATCTGTTCGCAGTGCCCGGATGTGGTGGTCAGGCAGCAGCATGCCTACCCACAACCATCCGACAACCAGCGGATTACCATAGCAACCGGCCGCCATCTGACCGGGACCCAGCGGCAACGAGGACCCAGGTGGATTAACGGGCGATCAGACGCGCGCGTCCGGCGAGAATGTCAAAACTGAAAGGTAAATCTGGCAGACGACAATTATTCTCATGGTTCACTGGTTTTGTCTTATTTCTGCCGCCCTTTTTGTCTTCCTGCCCTTTTCGTTGTATGCGTCCATGGTCTATTTGTTTCCTGCGATTTCTTTTCTCTTTTCTTTTCTTATAAACTCGCTTTCAGGGTTTTCCTCACAAACACGCGTTAACCGTTAGCCTTTTAAAAAAATTCTTATATTGTTTGTTTATTATCGTTTCTGTCTCTGACCTAACCATTTCAGTTATTAGAATGCCTGAAGATGCCTCCAGGCATTTGGGGGCGTTTTCTGTAAAATAGCAATTTTGAGCGGAAATAATTATATATATATATATATATATAGATTCATGATTTTTTTCGGGATAAATAGAAAACTACATTATCACGCAAATCAACTGTAGGTTAGAATACTTTAGCCAAGGAAACCCTGGGGACCATCGAAATATTTGCTAAGTGCATATAAGATTAGATTAGATATCATATAAGATTATATTGCCGGATGCATATAGGTTTAGCCTTCTAGCAGGTCGCTTCAAAATAATCCTCAGGACCTGTGCAGGTTGCAACTGCTAGGGCGTAGTACTGCTATCATTAACTATACTTGCACATACCGCACACACACATTGCCCATTCTCTTGTCAGTCTGTTTTTTTTATATAATACTATATCCCTTTTTTTCAAGTTTATTGTTATCTATACACTCGGACCACTATATCCCATAATCACATGACATTTTTCATGGATATGAAATATTGCGGTGCTCGCTCTTGGCCTGGATGATAAAGAATGCACAGCAGAATAAAACTTGGCAGTCAAACGAATACATGCACAGTTTCATTTTCTGACGTATTGCGATAAGTATACTTCCAATTATATGACTTCGGAATATAGAAGTGAATGACCACGTGATTCACATGACCGAATAAAGAAGGGGAGAACTACCGAACCCAGATAAGCGGGCTTAATGGCATGTGGCAATGCATGCTTACCAGAAAACAAGATAATTCACACATTGTTTCTTCCAGAACCAACACATTTCGTTGATGGTTCCAATGAAGGAGATGTGTATTCTATTGACTTACCCAGTAAGTGCGCAAAATGAGAAAATGATAAATCTGTATTTTCTTATTTAATCAAAATGTCAAATAGATGAACAATGCCTTATTACACCAGAACAGGCTGTGCACATATCACTATAGACCTATGTGCAGATATCTCAGTTTTACTAACCATTAGTACAGATTCTGTTTGTCACTGAGTGACGAAAAATATTCATACGTCCCCTGTTCCACGTGACCACTGCAAAATGCGTTTTTAATTCGAGTTTTTCATTTCGAGGTGCATAATGATAAGGAGACATAGTGAGTTTACCTGAATTCCATCTATTCCTCGATATTTCTGTCTGAACTGATTCGATTCAGGTACACTAACCATGCCTCCATGTATTATCATATAACTTCTGTCGAACGTCTATAAAACAACTACCCACTGAGCACTAGAAGTGTAGTTCATGAATTAGTTAAGTTCGCACCTGCTAAGTTTTCGTCATTAAAATGGTCTGTCATCAAATTAAAGCGGAATTCAAATGAAGAGATTAGTGTGTCTGAGACAGGTGTACTTCACACCTTTATCCATGCCTCAGATAATACTCCTTTTGGTACAAAGGTCCAATGGCAAGTCGCTTTTAAAAGTCTCAAGGAAAAATAGCAAATTTGATTCATATAGTAGGACACACCTGGTACATTGTCTTGGACATAGTCTCAGTGAACACACATCCTCAGTGAGATAGGTACCCTTGAGGTAAGGGGTCTAACAAAACCTGTGATCCTCTTTGCTGGCCTCTTAAAAATTTAAATTCACACGGTAGGATTCACGTACTTCACAAGGTTCAAAATCTCATGAGATTCTGTTCCTTTTTAGGGGTAGATGTCACAAACAATTACATCGGAAAACCTGTCTCAGGGAAATGGGACACTATAATTAAGATGAAGAGATTGTGTTCGAGTACAGAATCTTAGCAGGATTTGTCTAAGACAAAGACCATGTGAAGTATATGAATCCCATCGTGTGAATCCCACTTAAGCCAGGTTGGTTAGTCAGCGAATAGGCAGTGCGTCCATTTGTCAGACCAAAATGCCCCTATAGATTTTTAACATGTCTAAAATCCAAATCTCATGGGATTCTGTACCTCGTGAAGTGTAAACAGCCTGGGATAACATTTTAAGTCTCCATCCTTTTCCCTGTCCTTTGTAAGGACAATCCATGTTTATTTAACGCAGTCCCTCTTATGACACTCCTTGGACTAGCATATGACTGTCCTATGAGAATCCTTTCAGATATTAAAGGCCCCCCGGGCTCCGACCAAAGCCAACGCAAAATTCAGACCGCCCAATGTACAACGACGTGCTCTAGGATGCCGAATTTCCGCGTCGTAGCCCCTTCGGAATGAAGGAAAATTAACCCTGAAAACCTCTCTATTTCACAGAATATGCTTTTAATATTCCCCTAATTTTGACACAATTTTGTAACTATCTAATACTATATAGGGACTGAAAGGTTTGGGTTGGAATCCCTGTTCTTTTGATAATGTAATGAAAATCATATTTTTCAGTTAATTTGCTATATTTGTTATCCAGGAAATGTATATATAACACACTTTCAACATCTATACTAAAATCATCGTACTTTATATGCCTGTCATATCTTTTTCTGAGAATTGGAAGAGGGGTATATATAGCACTACTATAGAAGAGAACACTATCAATGCACACCAACACACTTTGCGTCAGAGCAAAAATCGAACATGTGCGATTGCATCGGGAAGGTCTATGACGCACACCTACGTGACCTTTGCCTGGTTGTGCATCGTAGACTGCGTCGGTGTGCTTTGTAAATGCGGGCGTCCACCAACCACGACAAGGCTACGACAAGAGCCGACAAGAAAGTTCCTATCGGCACCTTGTCGCAGCCTTGTTGTGAGAAGGGGGGCTTTATGACAGTGTTGTTGGGGCGTGTCGTAGACGTTGCTGGTTCCCGTAAAAAAGGCGTCCATGGTACCGACACACTTTGACAGTGATATCGAGGAAACCACAACACTCCACAACAATTGTCCAGTCGCGGCAAAAATCGAACATGTTCAATTTTGTTGTAACCTTGTCGGAATGCCCTGACAGGCCCCCGACAAACTTCCAGTCGCAGCCTGTCATGGCCTTGTCGTAGACTCTTGTCGGGAACTAGGGTCCACCAACCACGACAAGGCTACGACAAGGCTTCCAATTGTAGGCCTGTCGTGGACCTTGTCGGGAAGCCATTGTCGTACCCTTGTCGTGGTTGGTGGACGCCCGCTTTAAAGCTTTATAGACGCAATGTAGAGGCACCCTCTCCTTCCGACGCAAAACTGAAAACCGCACCGTGCAGCGCGTCGGTGTGCATCAGGAACCCGGTGGGTTCGCGGCTTAAGGACGTTCCCTGATATCATTGGTGCAACCTCCCACAGCAGATCAAATTTATAGTATGATTAAGAAGATTATTCTTTCATTGAATAGTTCAGCTAGATCTCTTGATCACATTAGGAATTAGGTTATTCAATTTGCACTCTATGTAACCATATTGATACCTTAGCCTGGTATAAACGTCCATAGGCTTAACATCAGGAACGCGTTCTGGACGGGCTTGCGAGTACGGTAACTCATACTCAACAGTTGATAAACTGATTGATATTTTAAGGCTAAAATAAAATCAGAAACATATTTGTGCTTGGTCTGAATCCCTCTTCACCATCTTGTTTTAAGCGCTTCAGAATATTTTCACTGAGGTGCCGCCTCGTTCATATTACTGCGCACTCCAAACTCGTTGGCGAAGGAGGACACAGACCAAGCACTCATGCTTACCAATTTCTTTTCTTTCTTTCTTTTTTTAGCTTAGCTCTTTTTAATTTCATTATTTCTTCCACAGAGTGTTTTGGATCGTAACAGTGTGTTATACATGTGACTTTCCCTCGTAGTTTAATGTGACTATCCCTGGTAATTTACATGTGTGAATCCCACGTAGTTCAAATTGAGATTATGCATTAAAGACCCCTTTATTAGAGCGTGCTTGTACGATCTATATACGTTGCCTATTAGAGGTTAGAGTGGTCACTTACACTTTCAGCGTGCTGAGAAAAATCTATCCCTTCACTATCTGCATGCTATCCACTGTGATGGTGGGAAAGGGTCAGGGTGCTAGTATCTCAGGGTCTCAAAGGCATGCCCAGCTGACCATGATCAATCACTAGAGACCGAAATACTTCATTGACCCACTGGTGCTTGATATGTGTGGCTCCTAGACTCAGGCGGTTGAATTGGTGCAAGTAGGTTACAGAAAACTATCCATAGACTGAATGTAACTGAAAACATTTATTGTTATTCATAATTGCACCCTCATTCATCAATGATGAACATGTTATCTGCTCCTAGTTTCTTAGTCCTTCAGTCCAAATAGAAAGTCTAGCTGAGTTTCAATATGACCAATCCCTTTCTCAATACGCTGTGCAGGGCTTGCCGGGCTGTGCCTATCGGAGGTACGTGTACTCTGGGGTTACTGATGGCACGAGGGTGGGGTTCAGGTAATCTGTACAGCTCACGTAACTGTGCACGGGTAACGTAACGCATCGATCATGTGACTCGTGCTAATCACCGGCCACTTACGTGAGCAGCTCGGAACCCTAACCTCGCCAGAGGAATCTTATCTCCTGAGTGTATTAACGCTAGTCGGCGTGAGTGCCGCAGGTCTAAGCCAATCTCTGGAAATATGACCGGGAGTGGATCACTGCATGATATGGTCACTTAACCCTTTAGGATGGAGTGTGCCTAGCGGCATCAACTGGCCCAGATCGAGTGATACCCCAAGGCATATTATTATTTTGTTTATGGAATCATTCTTCCATACATAGATGAGTGCATATCCAACGACGAACATAGGTTGTGCTGAACATGTATATTGATTTAGCGATTGACCGTATAGTTGCACTACGACTAATTATAAAGATATTGCCTCATTTTCCGTATCACCAAAGAAATAATTGAGCGGTGAACATGCAAATCTCATAGAATGTAATGGTAGTATCATATCTAAAAAAAAAAAAAAGAACTTTAAGCGAAACGGGAAGTCTCTAGCTGTATGCAGTAATCGTCCCTACAGATGCCGCCATGCCGCAGACCCCCGTCCTTATAGGGTTAGCCAGTGTCCTCCCACCAGCCACATACATGTACTTTACAACTGGTAGCCAATGATATTTCCATTTACAATGGATAAGCGCGGTACTTCTTAAGTACAATAGACTCTCACATAACAACCACCTTGATAATACAACTATTTACAAACATTATGGCTTAGTCCCAATCCTTTTCCCTGTATTCTGGATCCTAAATATTTGAGATTCCTATTGATTAAATCTTTTATGTGCATCTTCATGCCAACATGGTCAGATTGTCAGTAGAAAAAGTCAGTGAATAGTTGTAGGGGTGGGGTTGGCTTGGAGTGAGGGAGTCTGTTTCATCAGATCATAGTATCCTCAGAATATCAGTGTGTCTGAATATAGTGTAATTAGGTCTGTTCCATCAAATTTGAAAATGTAAATATTATATTTAATCAATATTATCATCTAATGGTTTCCTTTTCTTGCAGCAGGTAACAGAGTCCATAACTAAGTGTATGTTATTTAATCGCAGAAATGGTATAGTGAATACTTTCTCCACAAAAAGACTATAAAATAACAGTTCTATTTTTAGGAACCAAGTAAGCAGTTAGGTAGGGGTATGGTTAGACTGAGATACTGGGCACCTGACCATTTTACCAGGTCTTTATAGTTGGTGCATGGACTGTGAAAGGTTAGTCTTTTTTGGAGTAGGTTGAAAGCCCGTGTGAGCATTCTAACTTCTGGGTGACGTATATGAGCACGTTTTCCCGCACTTAATAAATAGTCATCGGAGCAGGCCAATGTATACATAGACAATAATCGTTGGTTCTGTGGACAGGTGGCAGTAAAGCGCGAGAGATTGACACATAGTAATACACGAGTGGTTTACAAAGCCGCCTGGCTAAACTAGGAGCAAATGGTATGTTCATCATTGACGAATGAGTCTACAATTATGAATGAATAACAATAAAAGGTTTGGTTACATTTAGTCTATGGATAATTTTCTGTAGCCCACTTGCACCCATTCAACCCATTTCTGCAACCGCCAGAGTCTAGGATCCAAACATACCAAACACCAGTACGTCAATGAGGTATTTTGGTCTCTAGTGATAGGTCATGCTCAGCTGAGCACGCTTTAAAACCATCATTGGTTGTATTTGATTATCCATCTTCTCCCAGGAATCGCCAAATTAAAGGTCATAGTAATAGAGACTATTCCTTTGCTCTTTAGCATAGATGGACTATTTTCCCGTATACAATGGCTTTGAGGCCGTATACCAAAGATTTGAATCCTTATACCATGGTTATGGTATCTGATTGTTTTCAGATAATGGGTATAGTGGCTTCCTGAGTTCCTATGCATTCTCAGTGGGTACCTTGTATACCATGGATAATATATCAGGAAACGTCTTGGCGACGTCTCACGACCTCCATAATATACATAAATATTGATATTGTAATCATATTTATATATATAGTGGTCAGTCAAGTAGCGGGTATCCTCATCACTCATTATCCCATTTATCCCCATTATCACATAATCACCAATGTACATAATATAGAGCTGGGGAATCTTGCTGTACTACATACATTCTTGTCAAGAGAAAATTGGCCTGAAAATCTGCTACGCAGAGGCCAATATTGTACCTTTCTACAGTACTAGATAAAAAAAAAAAAAAAAAAAAATATACATATGTGTGTTTTGAAAACCATCCTACCCCTCCTATAAATCTCCATAGACTTAACATTATGTGACTGTATGCCTCGGTTATGCCATAAAATATTGATATGCCATACTTGATATGTGAAGTAAAAGACATTTGTTGGGGTAGGATAAAATCTAAATGTCACTCAATTTTATATAATTGTTTACATGGCATTCGTTGTCTTCCGCTACCTATAAGGCAAGTAGCAATTGTGTTATGCAGGCAGCCATCTTGTCCTCGAAGGCAAACTAAACAACAGCTGGTGTATTCAATGTATTCTTTATTATTTGCCGTAGTGTGGTTTTAGCCTCGTATCACGGTTATCAATCAATTATAATATCTGATAACACTACCATACAATTTCATGACGAATGAAAGCAGAACTAGCACTCACTCTGTGCCTTATATATTAACATGACAGACGTCACTCTCTGTTGAAGTAAAAGCAATATTATCCAAGGATTCAAGGTTTTTATTTGACATACATAATGGTACATTCAGTTTCTTTTGCACTGTCCTTTTGCAGGCATAAGTTATTAAACATGCCCCTGGACACGAACATTGATTTCACAAAGTTTATGCAGTTCGCGTTCCGTCAACATCGACGCTGCTGAGGTGGACCTCGAAGGGGTACAGGAAGATGTCGAAAAATTCATGGAGAAAATTATCAGCATAGACAACAACCTGGATGCCATGTTGGGATTGACCATCAGAGCTCACTCGAGTGTGCCAGCCAGGCTGGGGCATCCTGGGACAGCACTAAGGGAGGCACCTATGCCTGGGCAAGTGACGAGGTAGCCAGGTCACAGCTACCACCACCTAGACAACTTCATGCCAGGTACACCACTGATGTTAATCTGGAGAAGGAGCTCCTTTGCCACGACAGTACCAATGTTAAGCCTTACATGTACACTGGCTGCGAGGGCATATATATATATATATATATATATATATATATATATATATATATATATATATGATTATACGATTGCTTGGGTTGAGGGACGCCCTATGCCCGCTTAGGTTCATCAGCGTTTGTATATATCTGCTGGTGGATAATAACTGAAACCTGAGGATTTTGACCCAATGTTTAACCACCTTCGCCAGGTTACAGAGACAAAGTGTGTGCTCTTGGAGTTAACGATTGCTAGCACAGTTAAATTCTCAAGGAGGACCACCGACCCACTTTTGTACAGGGTGCACCTAATCAGTGGGGTTTTCGTCGACAGGTGCAAACGCCACATTACCGTGCAGTGAATATAAAAGAGAGGGGAATCAGGCACTGACATGCCCACGATGATTACAGAGTGAGATGAATCCACATCTCTTTGCGATTCCGTAGGGAAGTAGTGTGTCCACTACTTCCATGCCTCTAACAGGAAACTAGACTTTCTCGGCATTGACACTAGATGACTAAGTATGTTGCGACTGTAGATCGTCAGGCCAACAGTCGTCAGGTGGTTGCAATGTCCACTGCAAAAGCTGTCGACCTCGGAATATACTCAAGCATTTACACTGACAACTAGGTTTTCACAGAATCGCCGCATATCAAGAATACTAATTCAAACTGGCTAGAAATGTCCGATAATCGTGAGGTGTTGCTATATATATTGCGTGATCTGACATAATCGGACGATCTGCAGTTGCCACACACTTAGCGTTCAGACTAGACAACTTCTATCATTTTACTGCTGAAAGTCCTAAAGAGGTGCAAAATAACAGAATCACAGGCCACAATCGTCTACTGTGAATGCTGGGTCAGGGTACATCTCCTCCTCATACTGTCATGGGATCAACAAGAATCACCAGCCAAACGGAGGGCCCCCAGTGCCCCGACCATGGCAGCGATCCCTCCTCCGGGAGAAAAGGTTTGTTTACCAATGTCCACTGTAAACAATCATACAAGCTCCAATTCTCCGATGCTCCCAACAAGACCATCACCTCACCCTTGTGATGCCGGACCAACTTGGTCAGGCTGACAACAACAGCAACAACAACAACAGCTGTACCCCGGCCACCATGGGGGACAGTGCCATGGCTCCTCCGGACCTCGAGGTTACAACTGTGTCTGAAGGTAATTACCTGGGTTCATCCCAGCCTAGAGTGGACTTCACACGGTGGGATTCATGTACCTCACAGCGTTCAAAATCCCATGGGATTCTGTTTCTTTCAAGTGGAATGCACAAAGTGGGACTCATGCACCTCACAGTGTTCAAAGTCTCACGAGATTCTGTTCATTTTTAGGGGTAAATGTCGCCAACAATTGCAGGGGAAAAAACATGTCTCAGGGAAATGGAACCCTACAATTTCGACGAAGAAATTGTGTTTGAATCTCATCAGGATTTGCCTCAGACAAACACCCAGTGATATACATGACTCCCATCGTGTGAATCTCACTTTCATAGTGGCAGGTGAACACGCCGGTATCTACTTCGCTGTCAGGAATAGTGGCCTCCCCTTAAGTCATGGACACACCAAGCGAGAAACGCTGCGATTTCCGTAATAGCCAACAAAAAATGCCATGTATGTGAGATATTATTTCATAGTAATATCTCCCACTAATAATCTAAATTTGTATCAGAAGCAATAACCAGGTGAAATATGAAAATGTTTGTCCGCTATGACAGTATTAGCCGTCCATGAGGTCGTCCATTAGTTCTGAATGAAGTCGACCGACATTTTCCCTGGATCTCTATGGCATTAAGAAAAAGGGTCTACATACATGTACGAGACTAGATTATTAAACGGACCCCTGGGCCACTCTAATTCAATGGGGCAATTTAGCGACCAACTCTATCTTAACGCTGGGAGGTGTTTTATAGACAAGGTGTTGTGTTAAACGATCACTGATGGTCTGAGGCCTATTTGGATATAGCAAAGCCATACATGCGCAGGTATGGTAATTCGACTATGCTATGGAAACGGTCGCTATTAACGATCGTCACTACTATAAAACTGGTGTCATTTGTCACCCTTACGAGTAGCAAGAAGCGCGATACCTATAAAAGGAGGGTTATCACGGCTATAACTTTCTCCAGGGAACAGAGTGTAAATACCTCCATTAATTGTTAATACTTGTGAGTAGGGCTTCGAGAGAATGGCCTCCCAACCGTCGACGACGTTGTCATACACGTTCATTTTTGTCTTCATGCAATATCCGCTGTGTCCCTAAGAATTTATTGTCGAGATCCTCGCCCGCATATCGGCCACCAGGTATCCTGACCACCCCTCTCATAAGATCTCACAGTCTCTAAGTCGTATTCTGTACAAGGTTCTCACTGCTCTCTATGGGAGAAGAATTCTTAACGAACTAGGCTTAGAGCCTTGAAAATCCACTGGCGCACAGTATTCCCGCTAGGTGGCATCATTGAGATTAAAGGAATCTTTGGGTTGCATTGATGTATGTGTTTAGCACGGGAGGCAGGCCAGTGGATTCTCAAGGCTTTAAGCCTAGTTCGTTAAAAAATCTTCTCCTATAGTGAGAGTACAGAATACCTCTTAGAGAGTTTGAGATCTTGTGAGAGGGGTGCCTTGACGATCTTATGATTTTGTCCCCCGACAGGGTAACGGCTGAGAGAGACTTCACGGGTTTAATAATCTAGAAGACATGATACATGAAGACCGTTTCCTGCACCTCATAGAAGAGTTATCGTTTAATAATATTTACGTTCGTTCACCAAGACGATCTTAGACGCCCATAAAGTCGTCCATAAGGGATACATAAAGTTAAGCCACATCGTCCCTGGGTCCCCTTCGTGTACTGAAGAGGGACTGCCTAGATTATTCAACGGGCCCCTTGCTTGTTCAGCTGACCAAAGGTAGTACATGAGTGTTGAATAAGGTCTTCCCAAATCGTACTTGGTGTCCTCACATGTGACAGGTGGTTGGCTCATGGTAGAGTACAGGGAATAGTGTGCACCAGGGCACAGTCATGTGCACCAGGGCACAGTCAGTGGAAAATGAGGCAGCAGCATTAAAATCATTATCAGAAAGGTGAGATGACTGAGCGTGTCTGTCATCACGTTATGAACCCTGGAGACATGAGTAAAGATGAGCTCCACTTGGAGGTATGCCTGGATTATCCATACCGGGCGGGCACACGAGGACGGGGTTGCAGGCCCTGCCTGAGGTGAGTGCCTGTACAGTGCCCATATCATCACAGAGAGGTTCAGCTCAGGCTCCTCTGTCTACCAGAGTTCCAGGTTTTGAAAGTATAGCTCGTATTGAGAGCCTAGAGCTCTAGGACATCTCCACAGGGCACCCATGACCAGCATAAAGGGGAATTCACAAGGTGGGATTCATATACCTCACAAGGTGTTTGTCTGAGACAAATCCTAAATCGGGATTCACATAAAGAGACTAATGTACCTGAGACTAGTGTTCTTCACACCTTCCCCCTAGTCTCAGTCGATTCTCATATGGTACAAAATTCTCATGGCAAAGTGCTTTCACCAGTTTCAAGGAAAAATGGCGAATTCGATTCACATGGAAGGACATCATTTTGGTCAAAGCCATCGTTCTCCAACTCATTCGAACTCTATGCTATGTAGACTTATCTTCTCCTCATCCATATCGTTCAAACTCATGGAGAATGATGGCTTAGACCAAATCTTGTTGGTGTCTTCTTTAATACCTCACACTGACTCGCATCTGCACCAGCACCACAATTCACGCATCACCTTCTACACTTTACACACATATCTATTTTTACAAATTTAAAGATTGTAATTATCACTTTTATTCTTACTTATTGTTTTTGTTTAAGAGCATTCTATTCCATCCATTCATCATCGTACATTTAAATGTTTTCAGTAAATTGCATTGGATACAACATTCACAGGTTGAGGTTGAGGATATTTTCCTTATTAAACAGTCAGGTTCACTCTTTTTACCCTTTTCTCTATATTATCCCATCCAAATTATAACTTTGACACATCATTGGAAGATTTTCACAGATGAACAGCACAGCACTACAGTAATACGAAAAGGAGGTCAATGAAGGTTAAAAAGAAAGTAACAACAGGACAGACATTCGTGAGTAAAGGAAATGAAAGTGGAGGAAGGAGGTAATGTATTATGAAGTTTGACATGGGAGAATATAGTCTATGTTGGTAAAATATAACATTTCCCTTTAATCCTGAGCGTTATCTTAGTACAACGTTCATTCATTTGTTGTTATAGTACAGGGCGCTTTTGATGATCCATCATAAGGATCTGAAGATATGATCCCCTCGTATCTATAGCATCCTGGGGTCACGTGTACAGGATTATTGGGATTATAGGGATAGAGGCGGTGGTCACGAATCTGTTCAGGAACGAATCCACTGAGGGAAAGCCCGAGTCTCTGCGCTTAGTGAACTTCCTCTGCTTATAATACATCGACCGTGATCATTTATTTATATGTTTTTTTTGTGGTTTTTTTATTCAAGAAAAATTTGTTCTAACCGAGGTTAGATCTTCCACTGTGTGTTACAGTAATATACAACCGCCGGTTGAATCTTGTATTAAACACCAAATATATAATAAATAATTATAGTATATAGTTGTTCTGGTGAAAGGGGGATGATAATGATGAGGAATATCAATGTTCTATGCATCTGGTACTAATCATATATGGAGGCATGGTTAATGTACCTGAATGAAATCTGTTCAGATATATTTACCACAAACATATGGACGACTAGATGGAACTCATGTACGCTCACTAAGTCTCCTCATTACTATATACCTAGAAATAAAAAGAATAAAACCATTTTACAATGGTCGCGTGGTACGGAAGGACGTTTCAATATTGTTTCGTCACTCAATGACGAACGGAAACCCTACTCCTAGACAGTAGAAATGAGGTATGCAATGATAAACAACACCACATGTTTCCCCTTCCTCATCTTTGTATGTCAATTTGATGTAGCACCTACCATCGAGTCTCCGATTAATTTGAATCAATTCAGCAAAGTCTTCTATGAATAGATAACTATTTCCCAGAAATACTGATCTGAAATATGATAACCCTTGGGACATGTGAATAAAAGATATCAACATATCGGGTGTCTTTGACTAACAATTTTGGCTAACCTTGCTTGATTGATAAAAAGGCTCAAATTTTATTGGTAGTCCTATTCAGAATGATGGTTCAAATATTGAAAAATTGTGTACAGTTTGACACGTGAATGAATCAGTTTATATTCAATATCACAACAATGGGTAAAGAAGACAACATACACATACACAGGATATGAGACGTAGACTAGAAAGGACCCCACGCATAGCTAAGTTATAAATACAGTGTAGAAAATAAATAAAAATGGCTCTGGCAAACTAGCCAAGCTGATCGAAGTAGAGTGTAGTACTCAGTGACCCTAAGTATGACTATCTCGCGAGCAGGCATTCTAGGTTACTTGGCACCGAAGTGTGTCTTCTTCGTCTTTTTGAAGGCATATTTTGTTTCAGTTATCCTGACTTTATCAAACTCCAGACTTCACCAAACTGGTGCTCACCTAGCCGTTCAGTATACATGTCATAACAACTGTGCACCCTGTTTGGTGACGTAAACTATGGAGAGTTAATTCCATTAATACATTTGTGATGTATGAAATATGAGATGGGATAATGAGACAATATCACTACAGGTCAAATTACATCATATACAGTAACCTTGACGGAATTTCAGACATTAAAGCAATTGCCCAGAGACACACCCAGTAATATTAAATGGGCACTCTGATCGATAGCTTCAAGCGGGATGTCGTAACAATATGCTGTGTATGGGAACATCCATAAAGTACGTACGCACTGAGGGGGGTGGGGTTCAAAATTTCGCAAGTTCTGGGTATGCTTCATCTTTGTTGTATTGCGTACAAGATTGTGATGGCGGCTGGGGAGTAAAAAAAAAATCATAAATCTTGTGTCCATACTTTATGGATGGCCCCAATCCGAATCCAATGAATCCTATAATTGTGTGCCTCTATATGCGGGCGATTTATCCCAGTCAGAGCTTTGCGTTTTTTTCATATCTAGGTATTCAGAAATATATCAAAGTGCGAGGCATGCACAATGGTGGTTTGGGTCAATGTATCACCAATACTCTGACTGGGAATCAAAAGGCAGACATCTCTTAAAGGCACACTCTCCCTGCCTCTTTGCAAATTTGTAAAATGCTGATTGCAATCACAAAAGAGCGAGAATTTCACGGAACTAGTTATTAAGCCACCAATTTCCTTTCTGGAAAATGTTTAATAAGGTTGTTCTTAATGAATGATGAACTGAAACTTTCTCACGAGCCCAGCTTTGATGGACGCTTAAGTAGGTTTCCTCCCGTTCAATGTGATCAAATTAATTTGTAATGTGATAATCGCACTGAATGCCTGTTTCCTATAGCCTTAAACGCCTCGGTAAGGGTCCTTCATTGTTGCCTAAGTGAGATAAATGCAAAGAGGGACAGGCTGAGTGCTTTCAATTTACAAATTACACTCCAGTTGGACACTGTATGAGCATTATTGAATTGAACCATTGCAATATTGCTGGCTTCAATTAAATCTCTAACTGGGGACTATTTACATTTATTTTAGTCCTCGTTGTTTTATTGTTTGTCCTATGTCTGCCCAGTGCAGTGAGCGCGTGTGTTGTATTTAATGACAGTGAGAAAACCACCGATTCAATATTCCCAGAGTACAAAAAGCACTATAAGTATATTGCTTTTATTCATACTCTTTCGAATATACCTCAATGTCGACAGTAATATCATATGACTGCTGGATCGAAATACTAATGGACCTTTGGGAAATACTATTCTAAAATCCCGTAGACGCTATATCCAAATGCATTTTTAAATATATCAATTAGACAATTCTGATATGAATTTTTTTTAAGGACCTCCAAAGTGTGTCGCATCCGTTTTAGAAATTTGTTGTGATAAATATCCTGTTTTGCCCTAATGGACAATACAATATCCCATAATATCAGGTTCTCCATTGTGGATCAAACATTACGGATACAATCATATATATTCAACACACATCACACGTTAACAAGACATTACACAGTTTTAGAAAACCATAACATACAGGACGATAAACGTTATATTTGCTTTTTTGAGTATTCCAAAAGTCAGTCAGACTTATCCTATCACTGTCTTTATTTAGAGTAGAATTTCACTGAACCATCTGGTTCACTTTACTCATTGTGTTTTGTTTCGTCATGGCACATTTAATTTGCTTTGTACATATCCATGACTGCTCATCCATAATCCGATAAATAGTGCATCTGCAACAAGCAATCGGTTTCAAATCAATGATGCCTTATTAGATATGTGCTTTTTGTCTTGTATATTCTGTCATAAACTGGTGAAGGTAGAATTATTTGTTAAGTCTTAAACGCAAACATATATATATGATATGATCAAACAATATAGTGGAGCCTGTTATCACAATCTTTTATTTCTATATGCAATGACTAATTACCTAACTGACACTATTGTATTATGGATTATTCCCGCAACAGAAACGTTTGTGTGAAACGGATCCTCTCGGACATATGGAATGTTTGGATGATGCTAACAAATAGGGTTCAGCAAAGACAATAAAAAAACTTGCCCCCCTGAACATCCTCACCCCATTAGGGAACATACCTAAAATATGCAGTGGGAGGAGGGGGGCAAAATCAACAGGATGGAAAGGGAGGTGGGGGTTACAATTTTTTCAGAATGTTTTTGTTCGAATTTCTTTTGGATGACCTCTCATCTGGGTGCTTTTCCTCGCGGGGGTTAATTCAATGTCTCCCTCTGTCTCCTTGTCATTCGCCAGGCCCCTACCTCGATCTTTATATTCGTTGAATGAATGCAAGATTTGTCCGAAAGAGAGGTCTCCAAAATGTTCTGTGAAATATACTATGTTACTAGCTCGTGAATCTGGACATGTCTATTGCGTGTAAGAATAACAGAAATTGACCTAATAGAAACATGCCATTACCTGCATGCGATTTGTACCAAGTGTATTTCTTCCGGGTATCCTGATTTTGACAAACAATAGTCGATATATGCATATTCTATCGTCCAGTTTCAGCTCATATTTTCACCTATTCTCCTAACACTTTGTCACCTTCAAACGAGCACGTGTGACTAGCTCTACCCTCAATATGTAGTGTTTTAAGGTCAAGAATTTGAAGTGAGCCTAAGTTACGTTTGCTCGTGTTGTATAAGAGCTAAGTTGAATAAGTGTGTAAGTTTGAGGAGTAAGTCTTACTCTAAGAGCTGCTAGCTTCATGCAGAAAGAGCAGCTCAGTTCATACTGCAGCTGGCCCTCTCCAGTTACTACTTAATCCCAGACTTACGTCCTTTAAAAAGTAGCAAACGGAGAAAATAATCAAAAGAGTATAAGAAAAAGACACGTTAACGTCCAGGGCTTCAGAGACATCTCTACAACACAGCAGAGTGATGGGTGAGTGCTTTGATGGAGCAGCTCAGGGTGGTAGTACTACTCTCCACTCTCCCTCTCCACTCACCCTCCAAGCAGAGTCCTTGCCGACACACACACACACACACACACACACACACACACACACACACACACACACACACACACACACACACACACACACATATATATACATATATATATGTACATACATATATATATATATATATATATGTGTATGTAATATCCGGGTATATGTGTGTATATCTGTAGATATATACATATATATGTATGTACATATACATATATACATGTGTATGTAATATCCGTGTATATATATATATATATATATATATATATATATATATATGTGTGTATATATATAATTATATATATACATATATATATATATATATATATATATATATATATAATTACATGGGTAGGGAAGACCCCTTAGTTAAGGCGGCCTTCCCTCCACTATTCACCCAGAGTATCTCGCTCTTAAACAAATACAACACATGCTTTTCATTCATTTTCAGGTCTCCTGCCTCGGAGTAGTAACGGTGTTTGAGACGGAGCGCGGCGTTTTGGAGAAGAGCAGAAGAGAGCAGCTCACCGTAGACCACACCCGCCCTCTGCCCCCGGGTCAGGACGCTCCTGATGGCCGACCTGCACCCGTCCCCGCCCGGCAGCCGGCCCGTCCACTGCCCGCTCCTCCTGCTCCTCCTCCTGGCGCTGGGGCCGCGTGGAGGGGCGGCGGCCCGCGGCTCGCCCCCTGGGGGAGGCCGGCAGAACCCCGCCGAGGAATACCGCAGAGGTGGGTGGCAGGTTACCCGTCAGGTTACCTCTAGCATTTAACTTGGGGCGGTACCAGGGGCCTGTTTACTAATCTAGGCTCGTACATGTAGACACTTTTCTGTATGCTATAGAGGCCCATGGACAATGTGGGTCAACTTTATTCAAAACTTATGGACGACTAAGACGGCTGTCTAAAGTGCTTTGCCGTGGTATGTCTTGGTATGTCTTGTAGTGTCTTACAGTGTCGCGATGTGTCGTACCTCCGTTGTCTTGAAACGTAGCGTGCGATGTCGTGTGTCTATTTTGGTCCTCGCCCAGCGATACCTTAATAAGACACATCGCGGCAAACGTGCACGCGATTATTCAAGACCTAGCAAGATTTCGCAAGATAACCAAATCGTGACTAATCTCGATACGAAGTACAGAAAAGGGTCTTCATGTACGATCCTAGGTTATTCAACGGGCCCCAGGTGGATAGTCTGTGTGGGATGGGAACAGATTTTCCTTCGAGTGGAATAACTTCCATTTGACAATTCTGCCGATATTTCACTCTGCAATTCAGGCTCGATAATCTAATGCTGCAAACATTGCACTTCGAAGCAGCCATACACAGGCCATAATATAATCATTGATTCAGACCTTTAACCATGCGATTACCATTACTAACAAGAATAAGGAATGAAGTAAATGCCTACGAAATATTGGGTTGGTTTGGGTTTATATCTAGTACTAATATGCTTGTTTCCTATCACTGTTTATACCATTGCTCTACGAATGGTTGTGTGTAGCAGTGAGGTGTTGGGACACCTAGGACATGGGAAGGTGCCAACTACATCTGAGGTCGTAGCTGGAATATGAGCCACCCGTAAAGTACCCAAACAAAATCCAGAGGGCATTAAAGAGGGCATTTAACTAATCCTGTTGCACGGAATACGCTTTCCATTGAAACCCCCCACCACCCACCCACCCACCCACAAGATACCAAGGACATGATACGTGAAGTCTAAAACAAAGGTCTATGTACCAGTACCGAAATACTGTTTGTATTGTGCTTGTGTTTCATCTTTGGGTCACACTTTTTTTACCAACACCATCAACCCCTGACCATGAAGGGGGCGAAATTGTCAACTTCTTCGTCTTTCAAGGCATAGAAAATATTTTCATTTTTGGTCCCCTCCTTGAGTCCATGCCCACCTCTGCATAAGCTAAGAGACTAGAGCCATTCTTACCTCCTTACTTCCCACCCACCTCATTGCCCGTCCGTCTATGAAATCTCTCTAATTGCCAACCTGCCACCTACAGAAGGTTGGCAGTTATGTAGGAGGGCAGTCACTTATGGAGGAGAGTATTCAGATAAACGGTCATATAGGTGGGCATATAGATGGGCATATAGCTGTGTAGTTAGATATTTAGTCATCGAGGTAAGCAGTCCAATAGATGGGTGGATATTGAAGTCAAAGAAATCACTATGTTAAATCCGCCCATTAGATAGTTAGTTATGGATACTTCACTCTGCTACTGGAAGAGGCAACTAGTAAATATTAATCATGACTAAATGTGTGTTCTTCACGCTCAAATACAAATGGCTTACTGATTGATGATTTCATATGATATTGTCTTACATTCATTTTATGAAGTAATTTACGTGTACCACGCTCTTCCATTATTGATAGACATAACATTAGATCCTTCTTGGATAGTGCGAAGATTCTCGATCAATCAAACGCTTTTATGCCTTCTAATATCATCGGGGGGACTTACCTAGGAGATCATAGACAGGAAACTATATCAGTTGACAACATATCTATACAGAACCCTAAAGGCGTACATATAAGCTCCGTTAGCATTATGAAAAAATAGCGACTTTGTTGAAATGCGGCAGTAAAGTAATCTTTAGGCTAGAATCCAACTTCCCAGAAGGCTCAGCCTCCGAGGTCATCCTCCTCAAAGTCCTTTTCCCACCACTTCATCTCCTCCACCATCCTCAGATGGACTCCTTGGTGTGTCAGGCTGTGTGTCGGTCTATTCCTGCATGAAGTTGTCCCATTACACTCACTGCCATATAAGGAATAGAGTAGACCCAGTAGCCAATGACTGCATTCGAAGCAAACCCGACCTTCACCCTGACCTCCTTGCATAATATTTATCGCGCCTTGGGACAGTTCTACAGTCGAGAGTTGACCTAGAATCTAGTGGGCCACAACCACCCTCATAGCCTATTTCCATTTTGCGTCAGCAGTGCTAAAGGTCCGTCGGCGTTCCCTGAATGTATAATGGTGATGGCCAATGAAACTGGGCTACTAGGAGAACACAAAAAATGTACACCCTTTTTTCTGCCAATGGAAACGGGCCTTTAGGAAGACAAACTTAGATATTCATATTACAATCCACACTTTGAATACCCGAGTGAAGCCTCATCCTAGTTCTTTAGAAAGATCTCACCCGAATGAGTTATTTGTTCCTAGAAGCGTCTTTCATTTATAGTGTGTGAAATAGGATGTGAAATGGGAGACAAAAATAGATAATATTCAGGTAAAACGGCAACCATTTAGATTTTTGGCTATTTTGGGCATTTCCCCAATGGATTGTATGTAGATTTTTTATATGTTGCTCAGACAAGGCTTGGGCCTTCAAATCCACAGAAAAACCTTATATTGCAATTTTTGCAAGGTTTTACCTTAGATTTCCTCCACTATCATATAGATATAATCTGGTTAGATTCCGCGTGTGTATAAAGTATCCTTTACATCCTACTGCTGCTGCTGAGTAAATCTAACCGGTGCTGAATTCTCTCCACAAGACGATCTGCTGACGGTCCCGCCGCTCGCCGAACTCATGGCGCTCAGCCTACCGGAAGGCGTTCTCGATGACGTCGACGGTGATGACGTCATAGTCAACACGACGCAGGGACAAGTGGTTGGCAAACGGAGGACGGAGGAGCTGGATGTCGGTGAGTTTATTCTACCCAATAAATCTCCATAGACTTAACCCTCTAAGGACGAATGATGCCTTGGGGCATCAACCGGCCCAGACCAAATGATGCCTCAAGGCATCATTTCTCCAAAATATATATAATCATTTTTGATAAAGAAATAATTTATCAATGAACATCAAATTTTCACAGAATATAGTTCTAATATTGTATCAATTATTTCTAGTGAGAAAACAAATAAATATCAAGTATGACGTATTATACCACGTGATTATACCCTCAAATTATGGGTTCTGACACCTATGTGCCCGTCCCCTAGCGGTATACACAGACACCAGCACCCGTCCTCACAGGGGTAGCACGGCCGGACGCACCCGTCCTTAAAGGGTTAATATGGTGCGATTGTATGCCATGGTTATGCCATATGATATTTATATGCCACAGGTGACATATGGAATTCAAATTATGTGATGGAGTAGGATAAAATCTAAACGTTACTCAATTTCATATAATTGTATACATTGCATTCACTGTCTTCTGCAACAGATATCACTCAGCTCTGTTTCGTGAAATCATTTCGTGAAGACAACTCATGCCATATAAACAATCATGAAATTTCATGACGTTTCTTAATATTCTCTAATCGATTTTATTACTTTGTCCTTGCATTTCTTGCTTTGGTTTAGCTCGCTTTTATAATCACTCTGTCAACAGTGAGGTAATAACGTTTCAGTCTAAGCTGGGGATCTATCAAAATATGTACTTCCTGGGTTGAATTTAAAGAGATAGATTGGAACATGCAAATTTCCATCGTCCTCTCATATCATTTACTTTAACTTTTTCAAGGTTCCCCTTACTTTTTAGTGTTTCCGATAATAAGAACAAAATACATTGTGATCAAATCAAATCATGACAGGTATTATAATTTCTTGTAAACTTATTTCCATCTGGTATTCCATCTCGAATTTCAATGTCCTTTCCTCCAATTTTTGTCAAACGATATACCACTTGGGTATAGTTTCATACTACACTTTTTCGGTGTATTCGATTGTATATCGTATTTTCGTATATAAGATATTCGCCAACTCACGTTGAATTTTCTGTCGTTATTATACTCAAAACAATGTCATAAACACTGTTGACCTTTTAGGCTTGACGATGTGTGCTTGTTAGTGATACTACCCTCACCGTTTCTATCTTCACCATTCTAGTGTCATTCTGATGGTCATGACTAAGCACATAAAGGTTTGACCCTACTTTCAATAAATACTACTCCACGGCTGTAGTTTTAGGTGAGTGTTGCGACTGACATGCGGATGCCAAGCGAACTTCCCATCAACCACAGCGATTCTTTTTTTTGGATAAATTTTCTTATTGAGCGATTGCCAAGAGATAATAATGTAATTGAATTTTGGCTTCTAGGAAGCAATTAAAATGTTTCTCCCCCTTGTGCAAAACATAAGAACTAAAGACGATTGCCCTGGCCCTAGGCTCCTAGTGAGATTATGAAAAAAAATAGATGCGGTTATATGCAACTATACCTGCAACCGTGCGAATATCAAAATGTTTTGATATTATCGCATGCCGGTCACATGGCCCTGCAAACATTCGCATGAGCCCTGCAACTCCCAAGCAACCACCTTGCGACTATCTGATCCACTTAAGCGAATTTTCATGCGAATTTTCATACGACCGAGCGACCTCTCTACGAAAGTCTGCAACCGCTAAAGCCGGAGACACACCAAGCTAGAAACGTGGCGAATTCGGGAATCGCCAACACAAAATGGCATGTATGTGAGCTATTATTTCATATTTCGCTGGATTATTGCCTCGGAGACGCTAAATTAACGGTGGGGGACATTACTATGAAATAATATCGCACATTCACGCCAATTTCTGTTGGCGATTCTGGAAATCGCTGCCGTCACTTTGTGTGTCTCCGGCATGATACACAGAAGAATCGCCTCAATAGATTTCGTGCTATAGACTTCCCCAGGAATCTGCCCGGCAGACTCTGCTTTCGTCTGATAGTAAATAACTGCCATAGAATCCGATATATGTGACAGACTATAGGCCCGTTTCCATTGGCCGACAAGCACTGTATAGATTTTTCTGTGTTCTCCTAATAGCCTATTTCCATTGGCTATCACCGATATACAGTCAGGAGCCACTGACGGACCTTAGCACTGCTGACACAAAGTGGAAATAGGCTATTAGGAGAACACAGAAAATCTACACCATGTTTGTTGGCCAATGGAAAAAGGCCTTATCAACCACTAGTAGATGTGATTGAATGTCACTCATACATATTATCTGTACATTGCTACATCAGAACGGAAGTTCTCTATATAATGGCAAGTAGATATAGCAGAGCATTATTTGTATCAACATGGCATTATGTGATCATATCATGTCATGTGGTCAACTTGACCTCTTCGTGGTTATTCGCCATGGAAACTGCGTGTGTGTTGAGGGAGGGGGGGGGGGGGGCGTTCTAACCACGTGATCAATCCTATCCAAAGCACTTGGAGATCATCATATTCAATTTCCAGGATACTGACATGGGTTTTACTCCTAAAAAAAAAAGGTTTATAGATTTCCAAAAACATCAATTTTCAAACACAAGATTTGAAAAAAACTCTTGAGTCTAAGAATTTAGAAATAATACTCTTCAAAATAAGTTGTCCTATGTGCCTTTGAACATTATTGAAGAAAACAACATTAAGTGATATACAACAAATACCAAAATGACAAAATTGAAAACGAAATATTTGTCCAGACGGGAAAACATATTTAGCAGTCACGAATGAGATTTCAGCAGGCGACTCAATCCCCAAGCTAGGGGTGGGCGATAAATGGGAAGCCTGGTGTTATTGGGCAGTAATCCGAGTAGGTCACTCATTATCACCCCATCACCTGCTCATTATCCGGGTTAGAGTGGGCAGCCCGCCGGCGGGGCACACTGGGCGCCTATCGGGCCTATCGGTGACGGGGCCCGGGCCAGGATCAACTGTCTAAACACCGAGTCTGCCTCCTGAGTCCGCTCCAGGGTCCACGGAGCTCTGGAGGAGTCCAGGTCTCGGTCCAGACTTCCCCCGAGGTAGAATATAGTCGTTATATTACCACATTCAGGGCGCAAACTGAACTGAACTGTCAGACTGTGGTACATTCTCAGTTAAGTCTTGCAATTACATGGTGTGAAAAACCAAAAAATGAAATTTCTCCTTTGCATATGCTACCGACATTTGCAAAAACTGCAACTCTTTTGTGGTCTTTCTGTAAAAAAATTAGAACGTCAAGTCTTATGATTAAAATTTTATCGTAGTTAAGAAAAGGTATCCATTATTTGTACTTTTTAACATTTTTAGCCTCTGAGATCTGCAAATTATTGTTTAATAATACAGCTCATGAGAAAAAAGGACCGTTTTCTTCAGGATCTCTTTAGAATCTGGCAACCCGATAAAACCAGATAAGTTTTATACCAGATAAATGTTTGGAGTGTTCTCCGTTGAACTAAAGTCAATAAAGGTTAATACTACATATAACATTTTTGTAAATTTTGGTTTCCATGGCAACAAAATAATTTCTTTAAAAAACACATAAAATTCGTATTTTGGGGATAACTTTGTTGCTTTTGCTTATTTTTCATTCATATTTGGCAGGATTAAAGGTCCTTGTGAGGCACATCTATTATAACTAAAATTATTGTAAAAATGGAATGTTTCTGTGTTGCCATGGCAACCGAATATGTTTTTTTTTAATATTCCCCCAGCCATATTTTTTTAGTTTGAGAAATTTAGAAAAACCACAAAGTAGATGTTGGTGTGTGATGGCGTTGTTGGGTGATGTGGGTGGGTGGGTCTGGCTCTGGGTGTTGATGTGGGTGTTGTTGTTAATAGGTGCTGATGGGTGTTTGTATCAGTGGTTGTTGGTGTTGGTGTTGATGGTTTTTAATGTTGGTGTTGGGGTTGGGGTGCTGGTTGCTGCTGTAGGTGCTAATTTGTGTGTTGGTGTTGATAAGTGTTGATCAGTGTTTGTATTGGTGGATGTTGCTATTGGTGTTTCTGGGTGTTGGTGCAGATGTTGATGATCATTGGTATGGATGGGTGTAGCTTTTGGTGTAAATTGTTGTGGGTGTTGGTGTTGATGGTCATTGGTATTGGTCGGTTTTGCAGTGGGCGTTCAGGGGTGTTGATGCGACCTGTGTTTATGTGGGTGTTGGTGGTTGTGGCTTTGGGTGTTGATGGTAGTTTGTATAACTGAGTCTCACATCCACTAACACCTACAAGAACACCCATTAACAACCATACCCATCAACACCAATGTCAACACCAACACCCACACCCACCGATACGAACACCCATCAACATGTATCAATGCCATCACTCAACACCCATCAACAGCCACCCCAACCAACACCCAACAATACAAATCAATACCAACACCCACATCAACACCAACAGCAATGCTCTCTGATACAAACCCCCATCAACACATATCAACACCAACACCCACATCAATACCCACAGCCACATCCACCTATGCACATCCCTAACTAATACCATCTGAGCAACTTATGATATTTTCATTGGGGAAGGGTGGGCAACTTATGTTTTTAGGAAGGGTATTTTGGTGAATTTGGGTGAACTTTTTAGGTGGGGGCAACTTTCTTTTGGTATTTCCATGGGAGTTCCAACTTTTTTTGCTGGAGGGGGGGAGGGTGATCATTTCTTTTTGGGAGCAGAGAGTTTTTCCTGGGTGCATGCGTCTGCCGGTGCTCTACTCCATTTTAGCTATAACCATAGTCAAGGCCTAGCCATTGATACACACTAAAAAAAGTCAAGCTTTGACAATTTTCCATAGTGAAAAGTCAAGGCTTAGCCAGAGTTGCATGCTAAAAAGTTTGATTTTGACATATTCCAATGTTGAAAAATCAAGGGGGGGCCGGCTGCCCCCCTGCCCTTCCCCCTATCCTGATGCCACTGGTATTTCCAAGCAGGGCAAACTTTGGGATAGGGGGGCATTCCATGAGAGGGCACATTTTTCTTTTTTCAATATTCCCAAACAGGGCCAACCTTTTTAGGTGGGGGCAATTTTCTTTTGGAATTTCCATGGGAGTCCCAACTTTTTTTGGTGGGGGGGGGGGGGGGTGTGTGTGTGTGATCATTTCTCTTTGGGAGCAGAGAGTTTTTCCCGGGGGGGGGGGGGGGAGAGCAGTTATTTCCAAGAAGGCAAAATTCAGACTTTTTCCACAATTAAAAGTCAGGGCTTAGCCATCATTGCACACTAAAAAGTCAGACTTTGACATTTTTCCACCGTGAAAAGTCAGGGCTTAGCCATCATTGCACACTAAAAAGTCAGACTTTGACATGCTAAGATGTCAGACTTTTTTGTGTTGGATAGTCAAGGCCTAGCCATTGATACACACTGAAAAGTCAGGCTTTGACAATTTTCAATAGTGAAATGTCAAGGCTTAGCCAGAGTTGCATGCTAAAAAGTTTGATTTTGACATTTTTTCAATGTTGAAAAATCAAGAGGGGGCCGGCTGCCCCCTGCCCTTCCCCCTTTCCTGATGCCACTGGTATTTCCAAGCAGGGCAAACTTTGGGATAGGGGGGCATTCCATGAGAGGACACTTTTTTTCTTTTTTTTGGGGGGGGGGGGGGGGGGTTTCATGAGTGTTTCATTACAATCACTGTTCAGGTACAAAACGTGGTACATGTTTCGCTACACCAAAACAAAATAGTAGGTGGTTAGAGTGTGTTACAGAGAAGAAATTGAATAATGATTATTTATGTGCCAGTCTCAGTTAATTTGTGTCAATAGCAGTTTTCTCAATAATTTTCTTGAATGTGTATTAATGTCACTCATATGTGATTCCTTGCTCAAACTTTTCCAGGTGCAATTGGTTCCCCTTTATAGCGTACAATCCTGTACCCGACTTCGTGGTGTAGTGGATAAGGCGTTTGACTCGGTGTTTGATGTTGTGGGTTCGGATCCCTGCTGTAACTCACATTGCACATTTTATGCCATTTTTTTCTTTTTTACCTTTCATTGCCTATAATTACAGATTACACTTTCAGATTACATGTCTGCTTACTTTTATGCGATATATTAAATATCTATGTATAATACAAATTGGTTAATGTGTATCGTGATATAACTGACATTGTTTAGTACTACATCGGGTGGGCGGTGGTCTCACACTCGCGGCAGAATGCACAATGGAAAACGGCAAATAAGCCTATGTCACCTTTGAATGATCCAAATATAAACTTCAAGACTGTTTTCCACGTGTCTTTAGCTACTTCCTAGTCTTTAGAGGGAGTTTCTAAATTCATTATTGACTGAGTTATGACACAAAACGTACATAGTATTTGAACAGGTTCTCCAGTTTTTCCGCTAGCGAAGGTGGCGCTATCTAGTGTATTATAGTTGTAACTAACATCTTGGAGGTGTTAAAAGTCTCGGAGGTGTAAATCTCGGAGGTGTAATTCTGTCTTTGTAGCTTTCTAGAGGTTTTAAAATGGAAAGTGCAGTAAAAGTTTAAATATGATTATTATGCATTTTGATGGATCTTTCTAATGGTGTGTTTTTATTTTTGAGAATTTCACCATATTTTTGATTTAGAGGTCATCTCGGAGGTTAGTTCTTAAATAATCTCAAAAAAATTGAAACTTTAATTGCTCATCATTGAAAACACGGTATATCTGTAACCTTCAAGTAAAAAGTTTCAGATACAGATTTTCCAGTGCTTTAATTTCATATATAATAGAGGCTACTTCATTGAGTTAACAAATATGTATCCAGCCTTATATGGCAATATCTCGGAGGTTAGTGAAATCTGTGGACATTTACATGTAGACTCAAAATCATATTTTCCATTAAATGATATTGTAAAAAAAATAGGCCTATATCAAAAAGGGATGTCATTTTAGGGTAAGGATATGACTCTGTATCCCTCTGATAGATATTTCTCAAATATATTAGCCATTGAACATAAAAAATATGATAAAAGACATGTCATTTTCCAGGGGTATGCAATCTTCTACACATGAACAAAATAAGTAACATATCAGGAACAGGGGCTTGTGATGTGTGAAAAAAATGTCAAAAATACCAGGAACCATATACAACTGGTAATTATTGAAATAAAATGTTTTCTAAATACTAAATACAAATCTAATACCAAAGACACGGTTTGCCTCGATTTGCAAGACTTAACAGAGAATGCACCCTGTCGCCTTGGTCAGAGAAAATGCCATTTTTAAAGCAACGTTTATTTTGCGTACTGAAGATTTTTTAAAAATCTTTAAAAAGTCTTTATTGCGTTCAATTTGTACAATCGTTCTTCCAACATCTCGTAGGGACGAGTACCCATGTTTCGTGATGGTTGACTAAATATGTCTTGATTTAAAAAAAAGTTAAAATAAAATATGATTCCGTAAGTTTCTGAGAATAAATCCCTACATGGGTTAACCCCGTCCCTGTGCATGGGTTGTGGGGACATCCAACCAATTTTTGGTAAATATCACATCATATCATAGTATCCAATCGTGTCCGATTCAAGCTAATATAACAAGTACAGATGCCTTTACAATATTGAGCCCACATTTTGGGTTTGTGATTTGTTAGCAATGCACCGATGTGGCCCCTTGTCAGGGGTCAAATTGCCTTCTGGTAAAAGACTTCATGGTTGTCAATTCTTACGATTGTGCCACATCAACCAGCATGCATGCATGTTGTTATGACTTCGCTATTCCGTAGTACTATCCAAGATGTTATTAGACGTAGCGGTTCACGATTCTTGGAGTTCCACCAGGTCTGTCACAGGAGTACAGATGATACATAGTACTGGGCATTTGATACATTGTCATTTGTCATAGGTACATTGAACATTGACTTTTAATCTTATTCCCAGACAAGGGATTTTATCACATGGTCTATATATCTTCCAATGCTCTAGGCAGACGGGTTTACCTAGTGCATATGACTTATATGGCCAAAAGTAGGGCTGACTGGCATTGTAATAATACATCGTTCGAAAAGGACCGGACAGGAACGAGACATGAGTGAACTAGAAGCACAAATACAAGACATGGGCATGGTGTTTGGTGAGTCCAGGATTACTCCCAAAAACATTGCAAGCAGGCAGCTAAGGCCCGCAATACATGAGAAGAAAACAAGCCATGATTTAAACAGTAAAAAAAATCGACTCTTACTTGATGAAAGAATCCGTAGAACTCGTCAGGATAACAAAGTTAAGGTTATAAAATATGCACATAACAGTGTTAAGTACGAGGATTCACCATAGTTTGGGGGGAAACATATATGGGAAAAAATGGATATTGGCACTCAGAAGCTAGCAGGTATCGCAGAGTTTGAACGCGCCGTAAAGGGGCGACAAGGTATTGTAACAACCAAACTAGACGGTATGTGTTGTTTCAAATTGTAAAAACGGAATCGCCTTCACGTCACATCACATCTCATTCCATTTCTTTTTATTGAAAACTCCAACTTCTGCAACAATAGCAGTTCTTCCTATTGGAATAGGAAAATACAGTATGATATACAAATTACACTGTTTTCTGACGAGTACAATATATACAAGTGTATTACATATAGTATGAGAACCAAGTGGGATAGGTAAGAGAATAGAAAAGAGTAAATAGAAGAAGTTAGATGCATTACCGACAATGGCAATACATTAATTTCTATTCTATTACATTTATGTGTCCTCATTTCTATACTTATTACTGTTAGTTTGTTTAGAACTGCGTATTATGGGCAACACAGAAAATCTACACCATGTATAAGCTGCGACTCATGTATCCAAAGATGTTCCTGTAATCCATTGGAAAAACTGGCCTTGCCAGAAATGGCTCTTGAATAAAAAAAGAATGAAGAAAACTTGAGATTCTAAACATCTTACTTCACACCAGAGATCTCTTTTCTCCTGTCTTAGAAAACAAAAGTAAATCAAATTCCAGTGTCCTATTGCCCATGATTGAGAAAACCATTCACATAAATCCTGTCAGAGGCAGTGGACATAGAACAGAGGCTTGGTGTTATAGCTTTCTCTGATGTCCTATACTGTATCAAAGCCAGGAGAATGTATGAGATGAGGATGAAAGGAATGCAATGTGGTGCAACGTGACGACCTGCTACTGGACCTCGACAAGCTGTATTTGGTATTACTGTGTCCTACTGTAGGTGGCCAGGGGAAGTGCGCTGCCGATCAGATATCAGGCAATGTCCGTGATAACGTGTGTTAAACTGTGCGTTCATAGCTGACATATTGACAATGATATGCGATACTATAACGATCACATACCCCTACTGCGTGTACTCTCCCTTACCACTTCCTCTCCTAAATATAATTTTTTTTTATCAAGAAATCTGTTTTGGGCTGAGGGATTTGAGATGGGTTACACTGCTTTGAGATACAACAGGGAAGCTACTCAGATGATAAAAAAAAGTTGAAAATAGAAAATAGAATATTTATGGTAGTAGTGACGGGACACAGCTATACTTCAAAATACCCACAGTTGGGACCTTTGGGAATTGGAACCGTCCGTAAACAACAGCACTGATTTAAATCTACACTCTCTTTGAGAACTACGACTTACTTCTCCCATACAGACACAGCCTGGCCTTAAGGTCTGAAGATGTTTTGTCATCTCTCAATTTTAACTATTTCTAACGTTGCGTTCAATACCAAGGCGTTTGATGACAGGTATGAAGGCTGGTGTCTACATGCACCACCTGATCCTGAACAGCTCTGAGCCGCTCGATAATGTCCCCAGACCCCGTTCAAAAGTGAGCATTCCTGGAGTTGAACTGCACTGAAGGCCTGCCGGGCTTACCGTAATTCACAATCAGTATGTAACTGCACTGCTCTTTGGGAAATGAGAGTCACTGAGCGACGAAAGAATATTCATACGTCCCTCTGTACCATGTGACCACTGCCATTCCTCTATCAGAAAACAAGGACCAAATGGTACGTACGTCATTGAAGAATGAGCGTGGAATTCTGAATAGATACTAATTGAAAGATTTTGGAAATACAATGTACTCAGTCAATGGGTCGTTTTCTGTAACCCACTTGTACCCAGTCAACTTGCCCTTTCTGCAATTGCCTGAGTCTAGTGTCCAAGCATATTAAGCAACAATGGGTGTTGAGGTATTTCGGACTCGAGCGATTGGTCATGGTCAGCTGGGCACACCTCTAAGCCCAAGACACACTGGCCCTCTGCTCCTTTTCCAATATCACAGTGAATAGCACACAGGTGGTAAAGGTACAGTCTCTGCAGCAATCTGAAAGTCTATGTGACCACTCTAACATTTTTGCACTGTATATAACTCGTGCAAGCACGCTCTAATAAGCGTCACATTTATGAGGAAAGATGATTCTAAAAGAAGCTAAAATTATTAAACGGTTACATTGTCTTATCTATCTTTCTATGTCAGCCAACACAGATGATTTCATTCTGAAAATACATCTCTAAATCCCCATAGGGAAATACCGCATCATCTTAATGGATAAATTGTTGCTGCCAGATGCACGACTATGCAGTGTCATATCTAAGATGGCACAGAATTCATGCCTATTCCATTCTATACTAATATGGAAACAGATAGAAATATGAATACGCCTAGGTGTTCCTTTTCAGTGCAAGAGTATCATATATTAGGGTTATATGTTGGACGTTTTATGAATAAGGCAACAAGAGTAATAGTGCTATATACCATGCATTCATTTTCTGTACTTGATTCAACTGTACAGTCGCCGATCTCTTAGTCAGATTTGCATAAATGCAAGTGCCTTCATGTCTTAATCTTATCACATTTTAATAACAGTTTTCAGATGACTTGGTATTTAATGAACAATCGAATTGGTAATTTACGGAATGAACGATCATCTTTGCTTCACACTTATCTATATAGGGAGTTTACGTTAGATATGAATGACATATACATGTGTCTATACAGAGATGTCAGTTGGGGTGAAGAAAAAAAGTCGAAATATTTTTCATGTGGAATCTACTGCCTCAGAGATAAGGAGAAAACATGGAAAACACATTTATGGTGGCCATGGAAAAGGGCTGAGGGTGTGTGGGGAGGCTGAAACCACTGCTTTATTGTCGTGGGTGATACTCAATCGATATTATCTTTGATTTGTTCAGAAAAATAATTTTACAGACTAAAAATGGATACAAGGATTTCCATGGAGAAGTGGAAAACTGCCATCTATATATATAAATGCAAATATTCACATCTGGCCTATTTGTTGGTGATGTCAGAAACCCCCGTGATGTAGTATCTATATTTTGGATTGACCAGACGGACGGTCAGACATGCAAGCAGACGGGCCAGGGAGGACTGTCGTCCACCGCTAGTTACCCACCCTCTGTGACTTCCGGTATTCAGCATCTATTATGGGATGGATAATTATCTGCGGGACTCTCATATTGCAGCCAGACATGCGTCCCTTCCCCATCAAAAACGATTACCCTCCGTCCTTTTGTGGTCTTAGTCTGTCATCAACTACGATTTGTAAACTTCCATTTCAGATGTTCCTATCAAACGATATTGTTGTCCGTGAGTTAGATTTCCATGCCATTTAGATTCTCACGCGTGATTTCCTCCACTATAAACGCCGTGTCTGCTGGATTTAGGTCCGAATGTCCTTGATTCTGCTACAATGGGCTTGCGCTTTGAATGTCCACGATATCCTCCAAAATAAGTTTTAACTGCGTCATATCCAAATGCCTCTCTCAAAACATCAGAATTGGAGGTCGAATTGAAGGGCGTTTGAAAGGGCTTTTTAAAAGAATCTACAATGTATTCAATCAATATTAAAGCCGAAGCTGCTTTATAAAAGGGAAAAAAGGAAATGGAATGAGTTATTGCTTGTTATCATGCATTATAATTCAAAGTATATTTGGAATCAGTATTAACCGGTTAATAAATGTTGAACGGGTAAAATTAATAAAAACGGTCGCTAATCTGCAAGATAGCATTTCGCGACAGGAACCAACTACATTTTTCAAGAGAGAACATTCTTATTTTTAAGATTATGCCTCCATGCAAAGGCGCACAATATTAACTGATTGTTCCATATCAGTTCAAAGGGGATATTCGTTTACTTAACACTTTAGGGGGGTTTCTTCTTTATCTGTAAGAACCATTCTGACAAGGTTCTGACATGCGAACAAGAATTGCAAGAACTGAATTGAATATAAAATCGGTTTACATCCTTTAATTCATAGCAATCCAATGCACGCCTGTCTGGCTTGATGTGTAATAGATGGAACTGACACCAAAAAGGCTCACTCAATAATATGTGATTGTAGAATAACAACATTCATATCCTCTACATGGTAGGATAGTCACTTTCAATTAGTGTGTTAATCTACATGTGAATGAGCGATAAATGCAGTTCATCAAGTATAAATCAATTCGGGAGTGAAGAAGAAAAACGCGATCAAGATGTAAATGACATGGGGGATGAGTGCAAAAAAGGCACACTGAAGGAGAAAAATAGATCCCTTCCCACAAAAGAAGATGTGATAATGGATCTATGCTTGGCTTGCTCTTAACACTTCGCTTTGCTCTGTCAACAGCGTTGGGTTCAGGGTGGGAAGCTGTGCAATTGGACGTGTGAACACATCCACGGACCGATCTCCTCAGGTCCACAGAAGCCCCCTCCCTCCTCCCTACCGCAGCCTGTGAAGAATTCAGGTCTCACTAGACAAAATACGCCACCCGTACTCAACTCCCAGGGCGGGTAATATTTGCGCGTGGAGAGGCAAAAGGACGACCAGGCTTTGCTGTGGGTAATGAGTTATATTCATCGGCCGGGTAAAGGTGTGGGAGCACCCTGAGAGAGCAGAGCATACCAAGGCGCAGGCAGGCAGAGCGAAAACACACTGAAAAAATAGAATGAACAAATGACCGCAGTATCCTTTGGTCCTTCCATCATAGGACTGAGGAGGGCCGACTCGCCCAGACACCCATGAATACATGCATGAGCGGAGAGAGACAAACATCGCAGGCACGAAATAGTTCGCCCCTTTTCTGGGAAAGAAGCGACAAGTCTACGCTGGGATGTAGTGTGAGGGATGGTGTTTTCATTACAGGCACAAAGCGAATAAATAGTATTCTGACAAGTGGTGCACATGGGGAGAAACGTAAGGCCAGGAACCCACTGAGCTCCCGACACATTACAACAAACATTACGACACCCTGCGACACGAAATCTTTCAATTTTCCGACACAGCAACGATGCGGTAATTTAGTTTCGTACTCTGATATTCTATAAAACCGAACTTTCCAACATTCTTTTTTTTTCACTAAATTTTATTGTGTTATTAAGTACAATTTGCTTGTATTTAGTCCAAGCTTGGCTTGGCCGGTCTTCCGCTTGGTCCCTCTTCCGCTTGGTCCATTCATAGAAGGCTATGACGCAAAGATGTTGATTCTATAGGCCCGTTTCCATTGGCCGACGAAGATTGCTTAGACTTTTTGAGTTACACAGAAAGTCTGTCGGTGGTGCCACTGACTGTGCGTCGGTATAGAAAAATCGCTGAGGGTAGTAGATTTCATTCAGTGACCTAGCTTTCACTTAGTAGTGGGTGGTGCCACATTGCATAATCTAAGCAGAAACAGTCGTGGGGCATTTCAGGACCTTGGTTGTTTCCATTGACCGATATTGGGTCCACAGTGCTAAAAGTCCGTCGCTGGTTCTTGACTGTAGATCGGTGATGGGAAATCGGCCAATGGAAACGGGCCTATAGTCATGTTGTAGCAATTTCAGAGCCATATCGCAAGCAGTGGGTGCCCGGCCTTAGGTTCTGCAACTTGTTATCGGTAAATCAGCATTTGTGGCATGTGGTTGTATTCAGGGTGCCGTGTTCTGCGTGGTTACAGGTATATGTAACTGATATTAACTGCTACACTTACGACATGTTGCAATAAAAGTGTTATTTCTGATTTTCAGGGGGAGAAACGACGATAATAGAGTGGTTTCTAGGCATACCTTATGCCAGCCCTCCTATAGAAGAGCTACGATTTGCAGTGCGTACGTTTTCACCTTATTTTTTCATTCTATCACATCTAAGACTAAGTACTGTAGACAATCTAAAGCAAGATTATTACCAACATTCCATATCTTCTAAGCACTCTTCTTGATAGTCTAAGGTCCGACAGGCCTCTGGGTAGTAAAACCATCTTGACAATAAATGAAGATCTAACTTTTGTTTTATATATAAGACAATTCAGAGTATATCCTCGATTTATCAATCTAATATTAGATACTATATTTTTGTATGCGCTACCCAGAACATACAACATATCTATTTGCGCCGGGTATGTCCATATACACTCCCTATGTGTTTTCTACGGACTCTTTATTAGGTGGATAATGATAGTCGATATTCTGGCGGCGGTGTTATCACTACGTATAGAAATAATAGCATGGACGACATCACTCCTTTGTTTTGCAAAAATTTGTTTATTGACGGAGCCAGTTAATGTACATAATATATGATTTTCAGCCGATCCCGTCAAGGGGGCGAACAGGTACAGATAACAACACAAATCAATACAGCAATATAAGCTATCATCTAAGTGTAACGCTTTGTCATGGTTTTACTACCCAGAAAAAAATATAAGTGTATCTGTTGTTCTAAACTCGTGCTTCTCTCCTATAATAAATCAAATGAATCGAATGTTACCAATTATACCAATTGTATCCTCTTCAACAATGTGCGAGATAGTTGGAAAACACTGACTTCCCGATGGGCTCCTTAGTCGCCATCCAATAGTGCTTGTTGTACTTATTGTGTGTTTTTTTGGTGTTTTTTTTGCTGAACCTGTATATACGTTGCTTCACAGAAGACAAGAGAAGATATGTACCTAACCTCTGAATCTGGAGAGGCATTGAAACCAGTCGGTAGACTGAGCCTACTCCAGTATAAATAAAAGTTTTAAAAAAAAGAATACAGTCCAACTTTGTTATATAGTATATATTTCATCAATATGGACGGAAAAGGAAACATGCCTGCTCTATATTCGTTGGTAAGACTGACTATTCAGTAACTATTCTTCCCCTGTGCAGGCGCCCCGGCCGCCGGACCCGTGGCGGACCAGACGGCCGGCGCGGCGGTTCGGCAGTGTGTGCCCCCAGACGGCCGACTACTTCTACACACAGAGCGTCTTTCAGAGTGAAGACTGCCTCTACCTCAACGTCTACGTGCCTTACGATGTAAGTACGCTCAGCCAAAGTGGTTCCCGGGCAGCCCTCCACTCTGTGTCAATATTGGACGGCTGAAGTTCACTTAAAGAGGGGTTAACACTGAGGTTATTCGAGATCCGCGAAATTTAGGGGGAAAGGGTAATTCTAAGAAGGAGTAAGCTAAATTCTGAAAAAAAAAATTTCCTGTCTAACAACAAACCAGCCACACACCCCCACGGGGAAGAGGCTTTTGTGGAATACGGGGAAACATTTTTTTCCAATCCTAAATTCTGAAAAGGGGTGGTTTTTGGCATTGTTGAACTTCAATTGATAGCGTCTCGAAAAGGGGAAATGGTGAATAAGAGTCATCGAAATCATAAAAGATTGAGTATTAAAAAGTCACATTTCCTTATATTTTGCATGAAAAAGGGGGTTGAAATCTGACAAAGAATTATTGCGAAGGGAACATTTTGTAATATCTAGAACTATCATGCACATCCCTTCTATCATACAAGTGCGGGCCGAGGGAGTAGTTCACGTCGTCGTTTAAAACGAACAGATGTTAGAGCTAAATAACACGTAGAATCTAATGACAGATAACAGGCCCTGTGCAACATTCCATCAGCTTAATATTGCCACTGGGCACAACAACTAAGCACAACAGAAAAAAGGTAAGATGTTTTGGTAAGAGTCGTTGTCTTCCATGAGTTGTGAATGTTTGAAATTTAGAACTGATATGAAAGTTAATCAGACGTCGATGATTCTTTTGTCTAGTTATTGTATTGTCTTTTGTGTTTGTTTGACATTGTTAGCTGAAAATCACGTGCTTTATATGTCAATAAAGAATCATTTTCCAGAAAAAAGAGAAAAGAGTTTGATGCAGAATGATATGAACGAGGCAACAGAATCAAAGCACATTAATTCAATTTTTTTTATGGTGGGAGCAGAACTCTGTAGTTGGTGCCATATTGCATAAGGTGGGAGAGGAAAATCGTTGACCATTTCTCTTTCGACCTGTCAATTACTGCACTAAATCTGTCGCATAATCGGTCGGCGTCGCGAAAAGCCATAATCGGTGGTTTAAACGTCGCATTAGCCTTAAGGGACCTGTCTGCATGGTTGTGATGTAAACAGTGGTTGTGATGTAAACAGTAGGTCCACTGTAAGAAATATCTTACCCTGTTTCAGACTCTCAGGCCGGCGAACTATCTCTACCCAGTGATGGTGTTCATCCACGGAGGGTCCTACTCTATCGGCGGCAGCTCCATCTACTACGGCCAGTACCTGGCACAGTACGGTGTGGTGGTAGTCACCTTTAACTACAGGCTCGGTCTGCTAGGTAGGTGTAATTATATAGAACGTCCTGACCATGCTGTACAAGTCACAGAACGAGATGGTAATTTACGATTTGTACAGAACGAGGCATGTATGCCGAGTTCCGTACAAACCGTAAATTATCATCGAGTTCTGTGACTTGTACAAGCATGGTTGGACGTTATATATTTACTATATACCCAAAATTTAAGAATAAATCATTAATTTGATTTTTAACAACCGATATGTTAATAAAAGTGTTTGGCAAGGTGGTCGGTTTTTTAGTGTACAGACCAGTGGTCCGTACAGTATTTTTACGTTATATGTTAAAACGGTACGTATTTACAGTAAATACGGCATGGGTATGTAGTAAAATGTTATGTGTTTAACCCATGTCAGCTGCGTCTAGTAGACGACCAGATCTCAAAATTTAGGATTTTTCTTGCTGGCCTGCCACAATGGTCATCAGAGTTGATTCTGGGGCCCGTTTAATAATGTAGGATCGTACATGCAGACCCTTTTCTAGAGACCCAGGGACGATTTGGGTCAGTTTTATTCAACACTTATGGGCGACCTTATCGACGGCTAAGACTGTCTTAGCGAACAGACACAAATGGTCTATATGTACGATCCTAGTTTATTCAACATGCCCCAGATTCTAGGGACTCTCTACTTTTTAGTGTGGGCGCTCCTGGCTTACAGCATCACTATTCTGCCTTCGATAGCACCTCCCTAGGAGGTTTTCTTAAAACTAAGAACGACAAAATAACTTATCTTACCGTGGTCTTTGTTGTTGAGGTCAATCCCAATACCTCCCTGGTATGGTTTTGGTTCAGGATTTCGTGTACAAAATAGACCAAATAGGATAATAATGCTAGATTAAACATTTGAACATTACAGGACATCACCATACTGGCCTGTTACTACTGACAGACTTGTAGCTTTGTTAAAACATATTGGTAAATATTGGAACAATGATGCCTCAAGGCATCATGCGTCTTTAGTGCGGTGATGCCTCCAGGCATCATGCGTCTCTAGTGCGGTGATACCTATCTTCATCTTCATCTTCAAATCATCATCTAAATCTTCATCTAAAGGTATTTTTTATATGAAACTGAACATTCAACATTCCTAAGATTTTCTGGATTCACTAGCACACTTTTCTTTCTGAATCATGGATCGTCTATGGAGTTCTACGCCTCACCCCACGTTCAAAACAGTAAAACATGTTTCCTGTGAGAGAAATATATCCATTAACCATTTACATCTTCTTACTTATTCGGGAAATGTAGGTGTGGGTAATATCTCGGTGCTGGATGGCCGCTTCGACATACACTCACAAACACACTATTTACCTACTATGTCTAAAACGGTAGAATTCCGTCGAAACCGCTTGAAGTTGCTCCCGTACATAGAGACATAGTGAACCAGACCTAGGGGTGGAGAGTGAAGAGCCACGAGAGTGAGATTCTCGTGCAGTGAAAAACTCGAACCTTTTCTTCTTTTTTGTAGGACTATACCCAGACAATCTTATGATTCATTTCGAGCCATTCCGAAATCAAAGTTTAATATTGTAGTTTTCTCATCTACTTTTCTCGTGATAAACCAATGAGGATCGCAAGATTTCGCTGGTACCCCTTTCGAAACTCCACTGATTCCCCCACCCACCAATAGCCTAAGTATTTGACAGCAGAGTCAGCAGAGTCTTCGGCTATGAATGCGAACGTCGGGAGTTCGAACCCCGCTATCGTCAGTCTGTTATTTCATTTTTCTATATTTTTTCGAACTCGACGAAGTCGCTAGTTTGTTGATAAAACGATAAGTTTGATATCAGAGTTCATGGGATCCACGCGGTACCCTACAATATGTGTACTTCTTGTTCCCCCTGCAGGGTTCTTTACCTCGGCGGACGGCCATCTACCGGGAAATTACGGCCTGCTAGACCAAATCGAGGCTCTCAAGTGGGTCCGTCAAAATATACGTCACTTCCGGGGAGATCCCGAACGCGTGACTATTTTTGGAAATAGCGCGGGGGGTTCCAGCGTTGGACTTCTCACCCTGTGTCCACTAGCAAAAGGTAAGACCTGGATACCCAAGACTCAATTTCATCTGCAACTATTTATAAATATCTTTGTTTTGCGGTATTCATCATATAAGGTTCGGTACGCATGCTTGCCTATTTGTTATCATTTTACTTCAAATTTACACAAAATATTTGCACATTTTATCAACGAAGGAGGTAGCTTTAGCTTTTCTGCATCTGTTTTACGAGGAACTCGCGTAACGAGGAGTGCGTATAATTTTCGTATAACGGTTATTAAATGATAGATAGGCTATTGAACGTGTTTGTTTTTTTAGGTTTTTAGGATTTTTATTTATACTGGAGATATCGATTCGGAGTATAAATACCCCTATCCTCCTCCGACTCCAGTCGTGACATCCAGATAACTACCATTGCCCAGATTATGGGCTAACACAGCGGTAGGCGTAGCAGTACAAGAACAAAAAATGAACTAACTTAAGTACTAACAAAATGGCAAATTTTTTTTGCCTTACATAATTCTTCAGCTCAGATAAATACCCCCTGAATTCACAGCTTGTATTTTTCTCCATAAAAGGACTCTTTCATCGGGCCATATCCCAGAGCGGGGCGCCCACTGCATTCTGGGCAGTTCTCAACGAGACTCTGGACCTCAAAGCGCATGCGTTCAACGTGGCGGAAGTGTATGGGTGCCGCGTGCGCACGACGGCGGAACTAGCCGACTGCATGAGGACAGTCCGGTTCAGCGAACTGCTTCAGCGTTACGGCAGTGGAGAGGTAGGCGTTATTCTCGTATATCTGTATATATACCAATATAAATAATATTAACCTATAATAAATAGGTGAAAGGATTGAACACGAAACAGGGATGGCGGTAAATATATATAAACATGGGTTTATTAAAAACATTTACAATAAACCTGAACATCTAAATCGATACATAGAATAGGCTAAGCCTAAAGGTAAGACTAAAACACGACTCGTGTTGTTGATTTGAGGCAGCGGAATAACCGTTGCAGCGAACGTTACGTCACGCGCGACCTTGGCGACCCCGTTTCCTGGTAACTAGAATCCGACAACAAACAGCTGACGCATATATTATACGCCAACTAGACTTGTCGAGTCCTCTGCGGTTCGGCGGTTAATTAATTTATATATATATAATAATTTATATAGTGACATAAACATGAAGTGTACCGGTACACTATTTCGGGGTTCTAGGTTCATCAGGCTTAAAAAATATTCGGTCTTCTTTTAATTGAGAAAGCCTTTATTTTACATAATTGCGCAGTATAAGCTTCTCGTTCTTTACAGAGTTTATGTACATAATACTATTTCATTTATTGTGGGTCACTAAATTATGACTGGCTATATCCTACAATAGAAAAGTTGCCCCCCTTTACATATTGCCATAAGATGTATTGCAAACCACTTTCGCTTACCGTTGAAATTTAGATTCCCCACCCTATAGCTCCATTATACACTAAGAGAAAATATCATTCCCCTGGTGGTGCACATTTGTTTGCAATTATGCGAAATATTTCGCAGCATTTCTATCGTAGTAGGTGGACGCCAGGCCTAATAGAGAGACACAGTGAGTGTGACTGAACTCCATCTGTTCCTCGATATATTTGCTAAGAAATATCTCTGAACAGATTCCATTCGGTCACCCTAACTACAGTAGAACCCCGCATAACGGACACCCCGCGTAAGCGGACACCCCGCGTTAACGGACACCTCAGCCCGGAACGGTTCCCTCCATTTGATATTTATTTCAACCTCACGTAAGCGGACACCCCGCGTAAGCGGACACTTTGGCCCAGAACGGAGGGTGGCCGCTTACGCGGGGTTCTACTGTATGTCTCTATATGGTTACTCACTCAGCTGCCGACGATCACGCCGTCTCGCACGGACTTCAAGCCGTACGTGGACGGCTACGTTCTGCCGCGCTCCATCGGCGACCTGCTGGAGAACGGCACCGTCAACAACGTCATCTTCATGACGGGCACCGTCAAGGACGAGTGGACCAGGAACCTCGGCTGGTTCCTCGACGATCTCTTTGAGTCGTCACCGCACCACGGTCAGTGTTCCGGGTACCAGCGGTGACAAGGTCATGTGACCAACGAGATTCTAGGTCGCACAAGACTAATTCGTCAAATATTAATGAAAATAGTATCCTGTATGATGGAAGTAGGAATGGCTGAGCTATTCCGTAGCCTCTGAAGGGGGAAGCAGGGGGGCGGCTACTCCCTGAGATTTGAGGGTAAAAAATGTCTTTACTTGTATTTTCAAGTTTACTCCCTATAATAGAGGTTTGATAAAGAAATGTAAGGCCCGTTTTGGTGCTTTAAATCTATGAAATTAGGCATCAAATGTGCAAGCGTAAATTTCATGCCAAACACCCACCCCACCCCACTCTCTCGGTCCCCACTCGCACAGGCGGGAACTTTGCCCACAGCCCTTGGATAAACTTACTCTCCCCCTCCCCTGGACATTTTTCTCAGGCTACAGCCCCGCTAAATAAAACTACATGTACATGTGAATAGCCTTACTTCTCTTTTCCTATGTCCAAATATGTATATGTATTAAAGGCTTAGCATTACATTGCTGCTAAAATGATATCATGTGAATAATGTTATTCTTGCCGAGATTACCAATAAACCTCATGAAAATGTGAGGCCCTTATAAGAAGAAGATTCATAGATGTTTAGAATTGAAAGGCATAAAGCAGAGGTAGGGCGAAATCTGGCTAACGTTTATCTCTTGTCTAAAGAAATAACTTTGGAATTGTTTTACACATAATTTCCAGACAGACATCTCTGAAAATGGTTATATATAAGTACCTACGCAAGCAATCAAGCTCGGGGAAAATATTCACTTATTATTTTAGACTTAGAGAGACCAAACATATGTCATGTCGCGGACACAGGGAATAAACAGAGATTATTCATCGTGACCTATTCGTGAATATTTCAGATGGGAATTTTCAGGACGGTCTTAATCGTCAAACATTTGAGGCCGGCATACGTCACGTGGTCACTAAACGCTTCGGTTGGCCAGAAGATGTCGCAGCAGTGATCATTCACCAGTACACGAACTGGACGAGAAAGGACGACCCTCTTGAGAATAGACGCCAGTATATTCACGTAGGTCTACCACCAATAGATTTTACCTGTATATTCATTTTTAGATGTATTAAAATTACCGATAGTAAGTAGATATCAGTATGCATCGATGACGGTTCATGTATATTACGAATTAAAATAAACATTGGAATTTCAAATAGGTTTATTAGCAATAGTTGGTAGACAGTGACAGGTTCATGTGAAGGTTAATTTTCCAGGCACATAGTATATAGTAAAATTTATATTTTGTTTTGTAAGAAGACGGAAAAGAAGTTCATGCCGTTGTAAGTATAAGAAAGTTCTTTTGGAACGGATTTGGGGAGTAAAACAGAATCCTTCTTACATAACTGTATATACATCTTAACTAAGCTGTCATATACAAGCGTTCACTGTGGGTGATTTTTTTAAAAAGAAAAAAACAAAACAAGTGCAGAATGCCAGAATCTTAAAAAAGAAGCGAACACCTGAATACCATTTCAATCAGGGTAATAGTAACAGCAATGCAAAATTACAAGGGGCCATCCATAAAGTTTTTACGCACTGAGGGGGTGTGGGGTAAATATGTAAGACATGTTGCGTATGCTCATTCCTAGTTCTAGTGCGTACAAGTTTTGGAAGGGGTGGTATCAAAGTGGAATTACATAGCTAAGATTCTGAGAGGGATAAACCTTATTGCCTCCGTAAGAGGGCGACACTGACAGTAAAAACAAATGCTTAGATTTGGGCAAACAGTGATTCTTATTACCGCTAGTTGTTGCAAATCTGTGTATAACCTTTGATTAAGAAAGATTATAGGATAGCCCCACTTATAGTACATTCTTTTCACCAATACCGTATTCGGGGGTTGTGATAGAAGTTATCACTAGGTTTAGTGACCATCTGTGCAAATAACGGAGATCTATGCAGAGGCCGCCATGCAACTTGCTTGCGGAAGTAGGTACCCAGGTGAATCACTGCACGAAACTAACCAGTTTATTCATGTATACGCCACCGCGGAAATGCATGTATCGGCTGAATATAGACTTGTTGTAACATGTATACGCCTATATTTCACACCTACGTATGAGGCGTTTACAAGACTGTTTCCTTTGAATACGGGCGCGACTTGGCTGTATTTCACACCTGGCGCATACAAGAGGAAATATCCTCTGTGCAGCATGTATAAGCCAGGCGTATACATGATGAAAAATGAAAGAAAAATATTCGCGACCTGACGCCCCCACTGCATTCGTGGGTGTTGGTCGAGATTGCACCAACACTGACCCGCTGGGTACGGCCCGGGGTACGTTCTCAGTGAAATATGCTACCAGTGCTGTCCCCATGTGGCAGAGATCGGAACTATAGGATAGTGGTGTAAATACAACAGAATCAGGCGTATATATGAATCAGGCGTATATATGAATCAGGTGCCTACAGATAAGGCGTATACACACGGGGAATAGGACGACCTTGTATACGCAAAAACATACCTGTATACGCCGTTCGCATATATATGTAAAGTGGTTAGTTTTGTGCAGTGAATACTCAACAGGGCTAAACCTCTAAAAGATATTGACCATTAAAGCCTCATTTGAAGAGGACGCGTATAGATCGACAAAATTCTAAAAACTTTTTCCAAACTCTACTTTGGTTAAAATTTATTTGAATTTTGCAAATCTTCGATAAATTAGAGAATCGGTCAATTGACGTTCCATGCGATTCATTGCTTGATTATGACAAATTCTTGTCAAGGTCCCCGTACATATAGAAATGGTACCGGGGTTACACCCAGTAGCCAGCAAAGTCCTACAGTGTTGCGTTTCTACAGTTCTTCACAGACTTCTCTATGGTGGCGCCCTCTGTGATGACGGCCACGCACCTACACGGTCACTTGTTGCCGGTGTACGTCTACACGTTCAACCACCACTCGGCCAACACCGACCCGCAATGGTGGGGCAGCTTCCACTCCGTCGAGCTCAACTACCTCTTCGGCTCCCCCTTCACCGGCATCAAGGTATGATATATCCTGTTGTGAGGACAGCCAGCTTTACGTTAACACTCTAGGGCTACTGTTGAGGGGTCTGTTGAGGTGGTATCTCTTCAGAGATGTCAGTTTTCCATTATTCCATGGAAATCCACTTTTTCATTAAAAAAAAATCTTTATTGCAATTACTAATCTCTCAATGATCTTCCTTGCAATACAGCATTTGCAATTGAACGTAACGCAAATTTGATGGTAAATACATTTTTGGACTCTGTCACCTGCACCTCTATTGAAGTTATATGTGCAATTGCTTTTCCTTGTATCAAACAAAGATAGTACTGATTTGACCTCATTTACACTAATGAAATTGATATATGATATTGCTGTAAAATCTTGTTTCTTGAATCACCAAAAAACCCAAACATTCTGGTTCGTGGTTAATCTTTCTGAGGATACTGATTACTGAAGCCTTTCAAGTTAATCAACGCCAAATGGTATTAAGTTTATATACTACTGGGTATCTAATAGTCACCATGCTCGTTTACTCACATGCTTTTGGGTGCTAATTTAAATCACATTACATGTATTAATAGTTTCATTATCATAGTATCAATACTCCACTTTGCATGATATTCCAGGGGTTTATTACACTGATTCTCTTCCCATGGGTTACGAAGTTTCCAATTAAAATGTATGGGGCCACAGTAAACCACTACTCATTGTTTGTTAGTGGCCGTAAACCACAACCATGGTTTATGTCCTTTCCAAAACCACTAGTGGATTATAAATTATTGTTAATGACCATGGGTAAGAAACACAACAATCGATGGTTTCTGGACGGCCGTCTCTGTAAACCATTCGAGGTTGCCGATGTATTATTATCCATCGTATACAAAGACCCCATTGCAAATGTATGGGGACTCAGTAAACCACAACTTATCATATAAGCCCAGACTGATACCATAACTGTGGTATACAGAATTAAATCTGTGGTATACAGCCTCAAAGCCATGGTATACGGGAAAAATAGTCCATTTGTGCTATGGATCAAAGAAATATCCCCTATTGTTTTACCCTTTAATATGGCAATTACTGGGTTTAATTTATTCGAAAATATGTATAATAAATGGAACCAACGATGGTTATGTGGACAGGACAAATACGCTAACGCTCGTTTATGACTACACGTCAAACACTCGTTGTTCATGGCCGCCTGTCCACAAAACCATTGATTATTGTCTCTATACACTATCGATCATGTATTTCTACGCGTCAAACCCTCGTGGTTTACGGCCGCCCCTAAAAAATACATCGATGATTGTCTATATAATATGATACTCTATGCTATTCTATTGGTATTTGGTGAATATCCTGCTCCAGGTGGATGACGGTGGACACCAGGTGTATACTGAGGTGGACAGAAACATCAGTCGTCTCATGATGAAACTCTGGACAAACTTCGCTCGGACCGGGTCAGTATCTCTAATTTCTTCTATTCTATCAGAACAACAGACCTGAAATCCTGTCAGACTTTGTGCAAACCGGGTCAGTATTCTGAATTCTGATATTATCAGACCAAACTTCAATGAGATTATACATGTACCGGCTCAGTACCCACTAAGATATTAACTGATGAAGTAAGAAAAAACTAGTCCCGATTTGTGCATCCTTCGGAGGAGAATGTTTTCCTCTATAGTCACAGCATTCCTCCAAGGATGGCAGGCTGCTTTAGGTACAACCAGTCACGCTAGAGGACGTGGCTGTAGCTCCGGTCAGCAGACAAGTGATGGCTTCAGACCTCGGCGATGGTTGTTCTTTCCAATTTCCAAATGAAATCAAGTCTTAAATATAATCAATATAATCCACTTTTCCACCGCTGTGCTTAGCTCTAGAATTTCTTCTCAAATGGTTTCGGAAATGGTGGCTTGTCCGCAGATTTAACTGTCATGAGGCATTTCTTCTCTAGTCAGAAAATGTACCAATAACCACTTATTAAACTATCTTTAGTGTGCCTGTTGATGTGAGGCCCTCACTTTTATATTTTGTTTTTATAAAGTTTTACTCATTATTCGATGAATAAAGCAAATCGTGGCCAATACACATATCAAACCTCTAAGAGACAAGAGGTGAACCATATTTATTAGAGGTTTCCCTCTTCTCTTCAAAGACACCAGGAACCAATGCCAACCGCACACGGACAGGCAAATAATACATGTTTGAAATTTGTACCTTTAACATTTTCTTCATTTCGACTGACAGAGACCCGACTCCTCAACCTGTTCTTGGGGACGTAAAGTGGCACCAGTTCGTCCCCGAGACGCTGGACTACCTGCACATCGGAACTGACGACACGCGCATGCGCACGCACCTGCGCCCAGAGAAGATGGCGTTCTGGAACGTTCTCATACGCAAATTGCTGAGTCACCGTCAAACGAAGTCGCACAACACACGCTCCTACTGGACTGAGATGACAGCCCTAGCTGTTACATGCTGTGTGCTCTCATTGGTGTTTTTGTGTAGTTTAATCTTGTTATTTATCAAAACACGGTCACCAAGGGAATCCTATTTATCGCCAGTAGAACGTAGAAAGCAACAGATAGATGTGAATGCCGAGAACCAGCAAGCACCGGAAGTAGCAACCCATAACCGGAAGAATCTGACGTCAGACGCTGGCGTTGAGATCCGGGAGAAATCTAACGGGGAACCAGCGAGTGTTCGGTTATAGGGACCGAGTTATATCTACCTTTTATTGTTGTGTACATATTCCAGAACTTTGACATTTTCCTATTCATTCACGTTGAGATCCTTTCCCCATTACATTTGGATATATCTATTTTATCTATTTCATTACAAACTTTGTGCTTATGGGAGAATATACTTCGATAGTCATTTTACACGTAATCTTGTAAATTTGTGATGATGATACGCACCCCGTGTACTTTCTCTTTCTATGTACATAATCTACTGGTATACGTAGTTACACTAATATATTTGCACTGATTTAAAAGGTACCCATTATTGTATTCTATGCTATCTTTGTTGTAACGATATTTTTGTAACCTTATATCCACAGACATGATGTCCCAAGACTTAAATGTATGGTGCCTCGTGCTGCCAATGATAACTATGTACATCGATGTCTAATACATAATGGAAATGTTTTCATGGATTTTTGATCAGATTAATGTATCTCAAAAAAGTTGTTACTGCGCAACATAGTGATACATAAGAGCACCTATTACCATTGTGGTATGATTATCACTATTATCTAGTTAACTCGTATCTGTATTTGACTTTACATGTTATTGAATAAACATACTATTTGTAAAATAGAACTTGTTTAGTCAATCTTAACAAATTAATACATTCATAATAATTTAGATAATTGAGTAATAGCAAAGAGATATGTCACTTTTCTCTGAAATGCAGCAGCAAGGTAACCTATGAAGGCTCCTTGTAACTCGCTCAGTATCTCTAATCTATAAAGTAGTCATATATTCGTTAATCTATCTCAGGATTTTTTTGTCTCTCTTTCTCCACGCATTACAATCGTATTATGTCCTAAACGATAGAAAAATAATAAACGAAATATCTTTAGTACTTTTATTTTGATAACGATTATTATTGAAATCAACAAACTAACAAATCATAACATCTAAATATACAAGTTGGGTTATAGATCAGGTATATTCACACAGTTGACTAAACATGTATTCTTACTATATCTCTACATATATACAATTACAAATACCGGTACCAGACGGTATACTCATATTGTTGATGAATAATGTACAGAGCCCTTTGGTAGTGCCCGGCGAAAGGTCTTATCATGAGTTTCCGTATGCGAGAAAATGAAATATTTAGTCAATTCGTAAAGAGGTAGGACCGACAAAGTTGGATCATGCATCTGGATTATAGATATAGGCAGATACAGGCATGAAAAGTTTCATAGTATGTACAAGGTAGAAATGAACTATGATAACTGTATAATAACAAAAAAAAGAGAGATTGACAATTATTCTATATTGAAATATATAAAGACAATAGGTGCTCAAGTGCTGGCTAGAAGGCTAAATGTGCCAGAAAGATGTATACAATGATCATAATAAACAGATAAACCACCTTAACCTTATAATTATCCTGATGCTGATTAGGGGAACAAAATACATTTACGTTACAAATGCCTTGCAGACAGGGCATTGGGACACAAGACTACTACCTATTCTTATGGTCATATGGGCTTGAGGCATTCATTTATTACAACAAAAACTGGCCGTTCTAATGTACATTAATCATTTAATATCACAGATTAATTGGCCGTATCATCATTGTAGCAACAACGGTTTACGAGACTGAAGCTGTAGTTTTTTTTACGTTATTCCTATGGCTAAACTTGTATCAGGGGTGAGATAAATATACATACAAGTATATATATAGTAGCAACAACATCATCGTTAAATAAGGGTTTACATCAAGCCCTGCGAGATTTGTATTTTTCAATGCCAAGTAACACCCATTATATATGGGTACATCCAAAATTTGTGCTATGTTCCTTCAGGTTATACCTTTATCAATAACATAAATTCGTTTGAAAGTAATCTAGGTACAAAATAGAAACTATATATTGAACTCTTTTTACAACATCATCTGAGCATTATGTGCATTATCAAAGTTATATACATAGACAATAATCGATGGTTTTGTGGACAGGCGGCCGTAAACCACGTAATACACTCGCAAGCGCTCTTGTATTATTACGCGTCAACCTCGAGTGGTTTACAGAGCTGCCTGTCCACAAAATCATCATTTGTTGCATTTGTTATCCATCTTTTCGAATAAATTAAACCTTGTAATTGCCATATTAAAGGGTATAACAATAGGGACTATTTCTTTGCTCTATAGCAAAAGGGACTATTTTTCCCGTATACCATGGTTTTGAGGCCGTATACCACAGGTTTGAATCCGTATACCACAGTTATGGTATCTGACAGGTTTTATACAATCGGTCGTGGTTTACTGAGTCTCCATACATTGTCAATGGGGGCTTTGTATACGATGGATAATAAATGACAATATATCTGTCGACATCATAAGGGTTTGAGATACCTGCATGCTCACTGTTGGCCCATGATTGATCAAGTAGATGATCTTAAGTAGAATCATCTTTGTCAATTCAAAGGCTCCACCGGGGCATGTTATTAAGCTGTGCGTACGTCAATGGTGTAACAACGAAAATAATTTATTTAGGAGGAAACTCATGAGATAGTAATAACTTGGTCAATACTCCGCCAAGTTTGATTGCAGAATGATCTGCGAAGCCAAGCCGAGTGAATTACATACCCGTCAAACGAGGTGGAGTGCAGGCCAAGTTATTTTCATCGAGTGGGTTTCTGATTTTAGCTCAGCCCGTATACATGATCAGGAACATTATTAATCAATAAAATACCTCCCCCAATTAGCCATTGAGTATTGGGTAGACTACCACCACGGCCATGTAAAATGAGTTCCAAAAGTTAAGCCTATGGAGATAAAATACTAGAGTAAGATGAACTTATATTATTCATGTATAACATACTGTGCTTGAAACCAGAGTATTTCTATGCTTACACTAAAACACTGATCAATATACATTCATTTTACAAAAACTTACGCCTAAACCTTACATGTATGTTTTCAGGGGCAACAGTCTCAGCAATCACATAACCGTCTGAACCATCTAAGTGATAGTATTTTATAAAAACTGAAAAACGCATTCACACATATTGCAATATTGTTGATTCTTAATATTTGTGTTCGATAGCAAGTCTCTTGACTGAACCTCTGTATGTGTTCTCTTGCCAAGAAAATCATAATAAGTAGTTTATAAGATTTGAGTTTTAATCGCGTTGCAATACTAACGGATATTTAAAAATTAAAAAAAAGGAAATGCTGTCACTGACATGTTTTACAAAGGTTGATTCTCGATGAACCCCAGAATGGCAGCAACTAACTCAGAGGTACCCTTCTCTAGGCTGGACACAGTCATTGTTTCATGGTCTATCCTCATAACTCATTTCCACTCAATGGTGACTGTTAATATTATACACCTATGGCCGAACGTCTCTCTAGTACTGCCCACTGCTAGGAATGCAGTATAAATAATGTTCAGGCACACTGTGCCATTTGTGAATGAGCATATATCGATTATTCAAAAAGCGTTTTTCGTGTTGTTTAGACATATAGCAATAAGAAAAGATGTCGTTCTTGACCTATTATAACATAAATACGTCCCTCGTATTTTATGTAAGACGAAAGACCTCTAATGTACTTATCTACAGGCTCGGTAACCACGTTTTCTCGTAGTTCTACGTCGGTGAGAATCGTTACGGTTCTTCTAGGCATAACATATTTCGTTGCATGAATCTCGAGATCGGGTGACTTTTAGATAAAGCTCCATTCACTATAATGAATAATTCATATTCGATGTATCAAAGAAACATTAATCCGACATATATCTTTATCGCAATCACTCATACAGAATTAAGTATAATGACCTTTACATATCTATCTCCATAGGTCTTATGAAATAACAGACAATGCGTGATGGGAAATTGCATTCGGAATTATACAAATCATTAAACTTGCCATCTTTAACTCATTGGCTCTAGTGGTGGCCGAACGAACTATCAATATCTAAAGCCTTGATGTAAGAACCAGTGGCGCTATCTTTGGGACACCCTACTCGTAGAAGCCTAACTTTGATAATTGCTATAGGTAATAAATATGTATCGACCATTCTCATACACCAGTGCACATACAGTAAAACCCCGCTTAAGGGAACACCCTCCGTTCCAAGCAAAGTGACCCCTTAGGTGTTCCCTTAAGCGAGGTTAAAATAAACTAGATAAGAATTTCTGTTCCGGGTAGATTGTCCCTTATATCTGTTAAGGTTCGCTTGCTCCTGCACTCAGACTTATATTCATACCCCTTCCACCTAGCGGCATCGGGACAGGTATATATATACGATACAGGAGTTCGTAAATCTTAACAAATACCAGCCCAGTCAGTTTTCCTACTGAAAAAGAAACCAACAAGTTTTGGTCAAAGTCGTCGTTCTCCACAAATTTGATGCGGAGTGATATGAGCTAAGTGAATATCATGCAGCATTCGAACGAGTTGGAGAACAACAACCTTGACCAAAACGAGTTGCTTTCTGTATTTATCCCTGTTCACATCCCTGTTCACCCTTAAAAAATGGACAACACACAAGAAATAGGCCATGGAGAACGGCCTGCAATACTCGTAGGGGCATGGAGAACGAGTTCCAAACGTTAAGCCTATGGAACAAAAATACCAGGGGTGACATAAAGTACCATCTCATACCATCTGCGGAGGCTGGCCGTTATAGTACCTGCTTCCATCCGCTCCTCGCTCCCGTCCCTTCAACGACAACAACTTCCAAACAACAACAACGAACGACGTGAAGAAGGACACGGAACTGGCCAGAAAGACCCACGCCAGCATCTGGTAGTTGGGCGGCGACGTCATCAGCGTCGGGGAGATGACGCGGGAGGTGACGTCACGTGCGTCGGGCAGGAGTTTGGGAATGAGGTCGTTCCAGAGGGCCATCTTGTCTGGGCGGAGGTGGTCGCGGTTGGAGGTGGAGGTGGCGGTGATGTACAGGTAGTTGAGTCGTGTGGCGCTGAACCTCTGCCACTTGAGGCCGCCTGACGTGTTCTCAGGCGTGGGAGATCTACGTAAACAGAAGAAGACCAGATTTCTTTTTATTACCTTAGCCTGGAATGAACGTCCATAGGCTTAACATTAGGAACTTATTCTCAACAGGTTTGTGAGTACGGTAACTCATTCTCAATGGGTGATAAATAGATATCCCAGGCTAAGATAAAATCAGAAACATTTTCGTGCTTGGTCTGAGTCCCCATTCGCCATCTCGTTTGAAGCGCTTCGGAATATTCATTCGGCTATCACCTCGTTCATATTACTGCGCACTCCAAATTCGATGGCGTACGAAGACATCGACCAAACACTCATAAGTTTCTTTCTTATTATTTTATTATCCATCGTTTACAAAGGAAAAGGTGTGGGGCCACAATAAACAGCTAGCCATTGTTTCTATGTTATCAGAAATCATAATCAATGAATTTGGATTTGAACCCATTGATTATGGCCTCAAATTCATTGATTATGGAATAATAGTCATTTTGTGCTGGAAAGGAAAAAGAAATAGTCCCTGTGGATATACCGTTTGATATGGCAATTCCTGGGTATAATTTATTGGAAAAGATGGATAATAGATACAAAAACGGATGCTGTTGTGGACAGGTGGCTCTCTAAATCACTCAAGGTTGACTCCATAATAATACTAGAGATTGTGTATTACTACCCGTCAAGGTTTCATGGTAATTATCCCTATCCGCCTGACGGATGCCTGAAGACACTCTCAAAGGTTGCCTCTAACCATCTATAGTGAGGAGAGAAGATAATTCTCAATCTTGGATAAGTTGGATACAAATGAATAACCATGTCAATGTTTTGTGGAAACAAAAGTTCTATGATAAAGTATAATTTGAAGATAAAAAAAGTCGTTGTTACTATGGGAAATTATTCTTATCGTTCTAAATACTTAAACAACAGTTAAAATCCTACAATCTGGACAGTGTCCAACCGTTTCGACTCGGCAAAATGCATGCTTACCGGAAAGGTGTCGTTCGGGGAGCTGTTTCAAAAGTCGAGTGAAGTCTCGCCAGCGGCACGACGCATTTCAAAGCGAGAGGCCACAACAGCGAGCGGCACAACAGCGAGAGGCACTTTGAATCAAAGCGGCAGCAAAACCGCTACCAATACCCAATAGCGAGCGGCACCTCCACCTCAACAGCGACGCTTCAAGTGCCATCGTTAGCTCTCGCTTTGGCGGTGAGTACTCTCGTTTAGCACCCTCCCGAATTTTGAAACAGCTCCCAGGAGACTTTAACTGAGCCTGAGCGACTATTGTCGTCCCTTGGGAAGTTTACATTCTCATATGTCATGTTCAAAGACGACATTGTGTCCTCCTATGTCATATTCAAGACCGCAGCACTGTATTGAATATCTAATTAATTGTCTTGCTTTGCTATAGGCAACTTTATGGAGAGTAAATGAAATGCGAAATTCAAGATCACTATAGGAGACCGTGACCCCTCCAGGCACTATGGACGTATCCTGATTAATGACTACAATTACTGACGTTGGTATAAAACCAGTAACCCGACACAATATGAGTCACTCACTCGCCTAATGAGGGCTATCATGGGTTGCTCATGGAGAAAGTTCCGGTATTATCGCCCTCTCCTCGTTGTGACTATGGCACCGGAGGTATCGGTCCTCCGCGTGTTTGTACACGGACGATTGTGGTGATTAACTGCTGTCAGATTCTACTTCATCGTTTCCTGTATTGGGGAATTTTCGAGCAGGAAAGCAATTGCCCAATGACCCTGATAAACAGTCGCTTTATCATGCCCCAGTCACACTGGCGTAAATTTCGGCGTTTCTTCTACGTATTTGAAAGGATGCGAGTTCCGCGTATTTGGTACGCATATCCAACGCATTTATATTTTACTACGCAATCCAGTCACACTGGCGTAAATTCTGGCGTATCTGCTACGTATTTTAGACGTTGGGTACCGCGTATTAGCTACGGATAGTGAACGTTTCTATTTTGATAGCTTTTACGTTCTTTTACTTTTCTCAACGTTTCTCAACGCTTATTTACGCATCTGTACACATGGCGTTTTTCCGCGTTCATTTACGCATTTAAAATGCGTAGAGATAAGTTCAACTCACTCCGACTTTTTTCTACGTTTGTTTACGCATTCCGACTTTCGTTTACGTATCTCTACGCTTTGCGGCGTTTTAATGCGTAGAAGAACGTAGAGGTGCATACACGGGAAAACGCCGTTTTTTACGCCAGTGTGACTGGGGCATTGACCTACCTAAGCTGGAGACACACCAAGTGAATAATGCCGCGATTTCCGGAATCACCGACACAAAATGGCCTATATGTGAGCCATTATTTCATATTTTACCTGATTATTGCTTGTGATATGCTAACCTATCGGTGAAAGATATTCCTGTGAAATAATATCTCACATTTATGCTATTTTGTACTGGCGATTCTGGAGATCGCTGCCTTGACCCGCTTGGTGTGTCCTCGGTATACAGCTACAATTTTTGTCTTGCATCATTTTCTTCTCACCTTTAGTATGTTTGCTATCTATGTGTTGCCCTTCAACCTCAAAAGGCAATAACCGTAAATACTATACGGAAACGGGGGTACTGTGGCTGTACGCGATGAATACTTGGTAAAATTGACGAAGGTAAAGGTTCATCTGATCATCAATGTTACCAAGTATTCATCACGTACAGACACCGTATCCTTGTTTACGTATTATTACACACCTTAAAATTGTCATCTTTTACTATATACCCATGCCGAATATATATACTGTGAATACGCACCGTTTTGCTACATAACGTAAAAAAAATACTGTACGGAAGTGTGTTCTGTACGGGAAAATACGGAACACCTTCCCATACACGTTTATTGAAATTTTGATCCAAACGAAATTAATGATTTTTCTTAATTTCGGGTATATAGCAAATATGAAACGACCTACCTTGCTTGTGCAAGCCACAAAACTCGATAATAATTCATGCTTTGTACGCAACTTGGCGTAAACGTCTCGTTTAGTAAGATATACGGCCACATGTACATTATACTATACTTCAAGCCAAACTCTTACTTTTGAATGTCTATGGTGTTTACCGATTCCTCATTCTACCAAATCCATGGCCACCGTTTGCAACAGAGAAAGAAGGGTGCATGTTAAGTGTCCTTGTAGACTTATAGGCCTGGCTTTAGCACTTATGACTAATATGTCAATGATGAGAATGATTAGGAGGTAATTCCTCTGCGCATAACAGTATACATCTAGTCAATAAATCCGTGGTGGACTCAACCAGTTTTTTGTATACAAATGTTTATAAGCTTTCCTTTTTTTCTTTTTTTCCCCCATGTTTATTTTTGAATAATTTATCCCCTCTGTCTCCCATATGTCTTTTCTCCCCCTGTGTTTGTCTTATTGGTTATCATTAAGATTGATACTTCTGAATTTTGTGTATAGCCACATTGACAATGTACACTACCTCATATTTATAAACAGCTGAAATGATTTAGTTCTGTAACACCCATGCTCAATGATGTATTTATTTTGGTGAAGGATCTAAGTATCCATAAAAAAATAAGCAGCGATGATTTCATCATAATTCTTTATTGTTTGAACTGGAATGTGGTCATTGTTACTATCTGTTCCTCCTTTAGCGTATTGTCAGGATATCTCATTTTAATTGTATGCTTTTTTATGTCAATAAACGCTGCTTTTAAAGACAAATAAAAAAACTATTGGGCGCTCTGCACATGTCGGATAGAGGCAGGGAGTTTTGACCAGATGCGGACCCAACAATAGGATGGTGAGTTATCACTAATTGACTCCGTGTTTGGTCGACATGAAAAGTTGTTTTTTTTTCTTTTGGCGCGAGTTCCTTCCCTCAACGTGGCTAAGCCAACTATTGCTGAATTCATTGCGGAACACTTCAGTAATTCATAAATTGTTCTGTACCACAAACTTTGTGATATTGAATTATGAACTTATCATAAACGCATCTAATGCACGGGCCATTTTGTGATTAAATGCTGCCAGACCTGCAGCTAGCGTGCAATGCATCGTCAGCGATATATAATAGGTGCTGGAGTCTAGCGTATTTCCCTGATGAGCCTGTTGGGGTGGGAGGTAGGGGTGGGGGGCTTTTCGGACAATGAAAATCCGCAGATGATTAGGTTTGGAAATATTGCTAGAACGCATTGTCACCGGGCACCTCGAATGTCTACCCAATATTCCTGTGTGCTGGAGAATGGTTCGGCAACCTGCAAATTATGGCATGTCCAGTCACCCATCATATGCGTTGTTATTTCCCTCCATACGTAGAATATGTTAGAGCAACACTAAGAATGTGGTTGGAGATCGATCGCGTGATGAGGTCACACGCCCCAGCCTCATTCTTGTCTATGAAATTCAACCATGTTTGAATTTCGCAGCGCGTCGGTGTGCGTCGCAGTGCTACTGGTGAATTTCTGAAAATGTTGACCCCCCACCCTCCTGATTTTGTACGTATATAACGTCCAACCATTCTTGTACAAGTCACAGAACTCTATGGTAATTTATGGTTTGTACGAAACTCAGCATAAACGCCTCGTTCCGTACTTATATAGAACGTCCTGACCATGCTGTACAAGTCACAGAACGAGATGACAATTTATGGTTTGTACGGAGCGAGGCTTTTACGCCGAGTTCCGTAAAAACCCTAAATTGTCATCAAGTTCTGTGACTTGTACAGCATGGTTGGACGTTATATATTTACTATATACCCGAAATTAAAAAAAATCATTAATTTCGTTTGTCTTAACAACCAACATCTAATAAATGTGCATGGCAAGGTAGTCCGTATTTTAGTGTACGGACCAGTGTCCGTACAGTATTTTTACTTTATATGTCAAAACGGTACGTATTTACAGTAAATAGGACATGGGTATATAGTAAAAACCGTAAATTACCATATCGTACTGTGACTTGTACAGCATGGTCTGGACGTTCTATATAAATACGCTTAATTTTTCAAAGAAAATTCAAAAAGAAAACAAAAACAGTCGTCTCTGGTGAACGTGTGACATCATATCCTCACCTATGAATGGCGAAGTCTGTCCACATCTTCATGATGCGGCGGCTGAGCGTCTTATCCTGTTCCGTGTGGTTGACCCACTTGTCGACGGCGATGTCGTAGCCCGTGAAGGGGGAGCCGAAGACGTAGTCCAGCTCCAGGGAGTGGTAGCTGCCCCACCAGGCGGGCTGGGTGTGCACGCTGCGGTGGTAGAAGCGGTACAAGTAGACCGGAACTTCCTGCCGCGCCAGGATGCTCGCCGTCTTCACTGAGGGCGCCACCATCGCGAAGTCCGACATGAACTGAGGGAGACACAGAGAGTGGACGTTGTGGTACGTCTTATCCTTTATTATCCACCTGATACAAACTGCCCATAGAAAACACATGGGTTAGCTTGTATCTACATACCCGGAGCGTACGGATAAATTGTATGCTCTGGGGGCGCATACGGAAAAATAGTGTGTATGGAAAAAATAGTGCATAACTAAAACGAACTGATACTGACATGGCACTTGTTCAGAAAAGATGGATGACAAATACAATGTAGACTGGTTTCAGATAAATGTGATTGTATGGTCCTCAAAGTCGACTCTATGCAATATCCACACATATGCTCGGATATTACTATGCATTAACTCCTAGGAGTATACAGCCCCTTGTATCTGAAACCAGTCAATATTGTGCATTTACCTCACCCCTGGTACAAGTTTAGCGATAGGAATAACATTAAGGAAAATACTCAACAATCACCCCATTAAAGTGACATTACTACGCCAAGGTCGTGGCGTAATGCAGCTAGATGACATCATATATGTGATTGACCAACCAGCGGCCAGGATTCCAGAGAGCAGACGAGACTTAAACATGGAGATTTAAACGTTTCTAACTGGATTTGGTAAGTAATTTGAATTATTCTGATATTGTGATGCTATACTAATGTCTGTGAAAGGGGTGAGATGAATCCAGAAGTGCACTCGAATCATAAAGTAAACAATACTCATTTGGATGTGCCTTAATTATAAATCGGTTTAGCCTCGATGATGCTTCCAGTGCATACAAACTCGTGGAGTATTATCTATTTATACTATTTTCGATCCAGTTCTATAGAAATCTGAAGCCCCTGTATGGACAGCAATGAAGGCAGACTGAGACAGATAAATCTTATATACAAAATATCATTGATCATTGTTGATCGGTTTGTTGCTGATGATAAATAATGTCGAGGAAAGAACCACAAGGATATCTCGATGTATCTTAAAGAAGTATTAATATTTTTTGTAATAGAAAATGAAATGCAAGTGATTAAAATTGTTGGTTATAAAATAATGTGAGGAATGAAATGAATGTAATGAAGGCATCGGATTAAGAATTTAAGGAGATATCAGTGGGTGGGAAAGAGAGCGAGGAGTGATTATAATAATCAAAAGGAATAAACATTTGTCAAAAAAAAGAAGAAAAAAAAGAGTTAAAGCTCTGCAGTGTATGTAGAATGTGATGGTGAAGTGTGGAGGAATGGAGAACGTGCCAGGTTGGTGATGTAATGACATTATTGATTGTGTTTCCCTAGGTATATTAGTCTAGGTGGCCTCACGAAAGGTCGACCATAGCCTCCATCTCGTCAGGAGCTAGGAGATGGGCAGACCATTATTAACCGTTCTTCTTCTATTTCATAAAGAGAGATATGCTAAATAACGCTTGATATAGGTTCACTCAACGATGATTAAAACGGAAATAGCAGTAATAGCAGTTATGCGATGTGCAAGTAGTATATGGAAATGGCGAATATCTTGACTTAACCCTTTCATGGCGGGACCTGTGGCCGAACCACATGGTTAATGGCGGGTAGTGGTGGCATTATATACCACCAGGGGGTGGGAGATCTCAGGATAATTACAATAATTCGAAAACTTATCACATGGTAGGCCACCCTTAATGCACTTTTCTATTTTGCTTAAAGTCTTTACCTCGATGTTATATCTATTTTCTGTGAAAATTTTAAGATCTTCCATCCAATATTTCCTATTCCATTCCATGAAAACTTAATTACTCTAAATCTCAGAATGCCTTTTGGCATCACCCACCCCAGCACGGATGGTGCCATGTGGCATCTTACCGGCCTAGCATGGTTGATGCCATATGGTATCACCCGCCGTGAATAGGTTAAAGTATATTCTCCATATTGTTCTGGCAATGACTAATATTCTATCATTATTCAAGTTTCAGTTAAATCATATGCCTACCGGACTGGTCTCATCGATACTAATACGCTCTGTCATTTTGATTCAGACATTCCAAAGGCTTTTCTAAAAATGTCCTCATGGTTGTTAAACTTGTTGTATTTGAACTAAACTCCACATTTACGCCTGTATCTCGAGCGAGTAGATCTAAGAGACTCACGTTAACGTAGTTGACGCGGTTTAGGATCGGCTCCGTCACATTCGTCCAGTCTGTGTACGAATGAGTGATGACGTCAGCGACGTATCTAGGCCACCAGAAACGCTGTGTGATCACGTGCTCAATGCTGCGTTCGAAGGTGCCCCGATCAAGTCCGTCAGAGTATTCCTTATCTGAGAGAATCAGGTCGTGCATTAATATATGTATATCATACCCATGCATCTCAAGTAGAAGCCATTAATCTCATTTAATATATCACTGGGGTCATATAAACCAGAACTGTGTTTTGTTGAAGGTTCATTCATATAGCAATAATGATATATCGTCCTTATTCCAATCCATATAAAAAATATAAACTATCTTGAAATAAAAATGAATTATGTTATAAATGAGCTGGCCTTTTAAAAAAATAATATCAGAAATTCCAGAATAAACTGGAGATGTGAACCATGCATTATTCTCAGAAACTTTCAAGATAAGATTTTAAGAATCTTTCTCAGACTTATATTATTCTTCTTCTGTAGGCCATGTACTTCAAGGAGACCCAGGGACGATGTGGATCAACTTAATTCAACACTTATGAACGACCTCATGGTCGGCTATGTCTGTCGTAGCTAACAAACTTAAATATTATCAAACGATAACCCTTGTAAGAGGTATGGAAAAGGGCATTCATGTATGATCATGGGGCCCCTTTAATAATCTAGGATCGTACATGAAGACCCTTTCCTGTACCTCGTACAAGGGTTTAAGCTTAATACTATCTAAATTCGTTTAGTAAGACAGTCTTAGCCATCCATGAGGTCGTCCATAAATTGTTGAGTAAAGTTGACCGACATCGTCCCTGTGTCTCCCTGGCGTACAGAAGAGGGCCTACATGTACGTTCTTAGATTATCTCACTCCTGGTACAAGTTTAGCCATAGGAATAACATTAGAAAAAAATACTCAACGATCACCCCTGAAAAGTGACGATACTATGACGTGAATTTGAGATGACGTCATAAAAATTTGCTAAGTATATTCTAATTATTCTGGAATTGTGATAATATTTGATGTCCTAGAAAGGGATGAGATAAATCCAGAACCGCACTCGAATCGTATAATTAGACAATACTCCACTCGTTTGGTTGTGCCATAATCGTCACTCGGCTTTGCCTCGATGACGATTGCGGCACATCGAAACTCGTGGAGTATTGTCTGTTAATAGATTCTCGATGCAGTTCTATACAATTATTCAACAGGTCCCCCGAGTATGAAACGGGCCCCTGGTGACTTACCGATATCCCTGAGCTCCCTGTAGAACCAGCCCATACTGCGGGCCCACTCCTCTTCCACCACTCCGATCAGCACCGGCACGTGGTGATGGCCGCCCGACTCCAGCGCCGTCTGGGGGGACGCCACCAACACGTCGCCGTCCACGCGCGGCTTGAAGTTGAGCGCCGACGGCGAGATCCGCGGGAACTACGGAGAGAATAAGTGTTGATTGTAGAGTTATATACATACATGAATGCCCTTATACATTATCTAGAGGTTAGAGTGGTCACATTGAACTTTCAGTGTGCTTCCAGAAAACTATCCCTTTACAATCTGCATGCTGTTCACTGTGATAGTGAGAACAGAGCAGGGTGCCAGTGTCTCAGGGTCTTAGAGGTGTGCCCAGCGGACCATAACCAATCACTCAAGACCAAAATACCTCAAGACCCACTGATGCTTGATCTGTTTGGATCCAAGATAGGCAGTTGCAGAAATGTCAAGTTGACTGGGTGCAAGTTGGTTACAGAAAACTATCCATAGACTGAATCTAACCCAAACCTTTTAATTGTTATTCATTTATAATTGCACGCTCATTCATCTATGATGAACATCCTATTTGCTCTTCGTTTGCTAATAAATTCACCTCATGGGTGATCTTATACAAAAAAAGTTATAATTTTAACCGATCCCAATCCTGCCCAGTTCAACAGTTCAACCCCTGTAGACTGCAATGTAACATGATTACAGTTAGAATTCCATTCGTTTTCAAGATAATCATGATGCACAATGTTTAGACGCCGGCATCAATCTCACCAGGTTATTGTGTTCCATTACGCCCATGGTACCCGAATAGTAAATCAGACACTGTCAGAATTAAAGTAGACACCTAATTTTAAGATCGTTCGGCTGATAATTCGGCGAGATGGAACAACCCCTTACTTAAATCGGTCTGAACAGGCTGAGCCGTTTATTTGCCTGTATAAGATGGCTGTGACATGTTTCCAACAGATGTCCCTTGACAAACACCATACATCAGTACCCACCTTCCAGTGATGTTTCATGAACTTCCTTGCCGGCACGCGTCTCAAACACTCGATGACGTCATCCAGAGACTCGTTCTGACAGCCGACCCGTCGCGCCACCTGGCGGGTGAATGTGGCGTGGTCGACGGTGGCGTTGTGCACGGCCCAGAAGGAGAGGGGCGGCCCGCTCTCCATGATGGCAGCGTGGAACAGACCTGTAAGCCGATAGGAGGCGTGAGCGGGCATGGCGGGGAATACACTGGGCACCAGAGCAGACGTTTGCTTTGAGCGTTAGCTCTGGGAAGATCCGTTATAGGCGGCATTGACACATAGTGGGGTAACTAACATCATAGCAATGTATACATCAAACGGTACTTGCGCCATTTTCATGTTGCAGCGATCACAAACAGTCTCAAACCCACTGTTCATGTTGTTATCATCAAAATTCTAATAAAAATAGGAAATATAATCGATTTATTACACATATAATATCATATAGTAAGCTGTTGTGCTTCATGCATCCAAAGTCTCAAATACACTCTTTGCTTCAAGGGAGGGGCTGGGAAGGTACTGGAGATTGGACTGTGACAACCCCAAAGTCGCAGCTCAGCATAGAAAGGGGTTGATGGCCAATCTAGGCGAGAAAGGGATGTAGGTGTGACAAGATCGTCTGTGTTGATATATTGTTAGAGATGGGCTAGCTTGTATTCCCAGATCACCAGATGAAGCTAGGTCAACACTAGTCAAACGTCATGATTCTAATCCTGATACATCAAACTCAACACCGATTGGACAACTTGGTTTAAATGATAACATCCAACAACAATTATTGTGTCTGTTATTTTTGTGATTTTCAATTTTGAATGCCCAGAAATCTTTGTGCTTTTTTTTTAAATCTTATTTTTCAATTTTAACAGAAACTCGCCATTATGGCGGCGTGGAACAGACCTATAAGGCGATAGGGGTCGTGAGCGTGCATGGCGAAAAACGGCGAGATTCGCCGAGATGTGGGGGTGCCGTGATCGTCTGGCTGGATATATTGGTTGTATTTTTTTTTATCGTTCAGTTGGATATTCCCTCAGTTGGAAATTTACCTTGTTAGGAAAAAAATTACTGTCTGGATATATTGTTGGAGATGGGCTGGCTATTATTCCAAGAAATCTTTTTTTTTTTTAATTTCACAGAAAGGCTTTCTGACATGCAATGTTCATCAGCAAGATTCTCTTTCTCATTGCCATCGTATTTCTATGTATTTCAACTATCAGTAGGAGATCTCCTTTATGCGAATCTCCACAAATCGTTTGATCTTGTTATATCATTATTTGGGGTGATCTGTTGTATGTAACATTGTCCCAAATACAAAAAATGGAAGCAATGAAAAGAAAGTTTTAATTAGCATTTATGATTTAGCTCCGATGAGAATTATCTCTATAGAACCCTGACACGCAGTAACAAGTCTGGGCTTCTGATAAGTGGGCTTCAATATCCCTGCTATGGGGGGGGGGGGGGGGGGACATGTCATTCATTCATTAGACATTGTTCTCCCAGGGCTGAGAATATAAGACAACTACACACCCCGGGTTTCTGCCTATCTCTGATGTACTTGTATGTATGTTTTTTAATAATTATTTCCAAAATTCACATGTATTGATGTGGTGTGCTATGATATGTTCAAATTCGGACAAACCTTTGCTTTTCGGTGACATCAAAAGGAGACCGACACTAGAGGCACCAGCACTGTTACCAAATATAGTCACTTGATCTGGATTTCCCCGGAAGTGATGTATATTATGACGTATCCACGTAAGAGCCTCGATCTGGTCGAGCAGGCCGTAGTTTCCTGACAGTCGACTGTCTCCTGAGGAAAGGTAGCCTGGAGGAGACAAGGGTATGCCATTTGAAGACGATACGGACCAGTGCTATATATATGCCAGAGAATAATGTAAATACCAACTCCTGCTTTAGAAGTGGTAGTTGACACGTACCACCATACTGTGTTAGTATGGAGACATACCAGAATACTTTGAATATGATTGGTTGCCCTTAACACGGAAATACGTAAATTAGAAACAAGATTGAAAATTCGTACCAAAGATTTAAAAATAATTTTATGACTATAAATAACGCAAAGAAAATAATTTTATTAGCGTTTGAATGTTTGTCCGAAAATGCGGCTAAAACATAGCACAGAGTGTAGTGGATAGCAAAGAGTCACTTCTGCCCGCCTAGCACACATTGAAGAACGGTTCGACATGGTCAGTGAATGAAAGGAATGCTCGTCTCAATAGAAAATTTTTATATAACAATTACTAAAAAATCATGCAATTTGGAAAAATATACATAAACTTTATATCAGTTTACATCAGTAAAGCAGAGTATTTTTTTGTTTTTTTCTGGATATCGAAGATAAACAATCTAATCACCATTTGGGAATGTCTTGCATCCTATACCTTTATGCAACTTTAATCTCATAACTACTACTTTTCATCTGCTCCTATTGTCAATATGAAATTCCAATTTGTTATATCATATATTTCCGAATAATCCTGTTCAATATGGTCAAATCAAAGTTCACTGTATTGCATTCCACATCAAACCACTGACCAGTAATACTGAATAATTCCAGAAGCCGTTAATTGGTCTGATTTTATTTAAGTCTGCCAGAATGTGCACGTTTTGTGAAAGTTCGTTTGTGATTAGTGAGAAGGAAATTGTTTTCTAACAAATCTTTCACTCGATCTGAAAAAATCGAAATCTATTATTAAGCATTCCTCATTAATAGTCTTAGATTGGAAACTGATTCATTTTGAATGTAACCATTTTACGTTCCTTGCAATTCAAGTCAACTTAATCTCAGCTACATTTAAGCATTCAAATATTTAACACATGGCAATGACAGGAGCTATCACTAATAAGAGTAAAACATACTTTTGCGAGTAATATTAGTGTGGTTTTGTAACAATCATTTCCACCCCTCAGAAGCACCCTCCCGTTCCGAGGGTTAAAAAAGAGAAGATTTAAAAACAAAAGGAGTATTGTCAACATTGTGGTGACGTCAGAGTGACGTCACGGACTCACCCAGCGCCCCCAGGCGGTAATTGATGGTGACGACGACGACGCCGTGTGCCGCCAAGCTGAAGCCGTCATAGCGTATTCCCGCGCCCTCCTCGTAGGACCCGCCATGAATGAACACCATCACCGGATAACTTCCGCTTCTGTCCTATGTACACAGAGGTAGAGAACTTCATTTAGGTCTACCCCGTAGCAATAAGTAAGGCACAGTTAGGTCTACAGTCACACATAGTATGGTATAGAATCTATATAGCTCTTTTTTCAAATAGTGTTACTGACATCCATTTGGGTCTACAGTCACACGTTGGTATAGAATTTATATTGCTCTATTTTCACATAGTGTTACTGACATCCATTTGGGTCTACAGTCACACGTTGGTATAGAATTTATATTGCTCTATTTTCACATAGTGTTACTGACATCCATTTGGGTCTACAGTCACACGTTGGTATAGAATTTATATAGCTCTATTTTCACATAGTGTTACTGACATCCATTTGGGTCTACAGTCACACGTTGGTATAGAATTTATATAGCTCTATTTTCACATAGTGTTACTGACATCCATTTGGGTCTACAGTCACACGTTGGTATAGAATTTATATAGCTCTATTTTCACATAGTGTTACTGACATCCATTTAGGTCTACAGTCACACGTTGGTATATAATTTATATAGCTCTATTTTCACATAGTTTTAATGACATCTATTTAGGTCTACAGTCACACGGTAGTATCGATGTTTTTAGACCTATTTTCAGATAGTGTTATCGGCATCAATTTAGGTCTACAGTCACACAGTGGTATTGTATTGTTATAGTCCCATTTTCATATAATGATATTGACATCCATTTAGGTCTTCAGTCACACAGTGGTATAGATCTTTTTAGTCCTATTTTCATGTAGTGTTATTGACATCCATTTAGGTCTACAGTCACACGTTGGTATAGACATCCATCCAGGTCTTCAGTCATACATTGGTATAGATATCCATTTATATCTATTTTCACATAGTGCTATAGATATCCATTTAGATCTAAAATCATCAAGCAAGAATGTAAGTAACAGGTCTTCGACAAGACCCGGGTTAATACCATTTATCTAACACTAGCAAGACTATGAAAACAGGGATTTTTGCTTTGTTGGTGTATACGTCAAGTATTTTCAGTTTGGTAAATCCGAATAATTCAGAATACATACATTTTCCTAGTAAATAGAACTGGGTAGCTTAATCTATAGCTAGCAAAGATCTTAATAACTGACCAGTCATTAATACAAGGTAAGGATACACTATAAAATAAGGTTACTTACGTTGATGGAGGGACTGTAGATGTTGAGGTTGAGACAGTCTTCATTCTGCTTCTTCTCTGACGTCTGATTGTAGTAAGGTATTTGTGGGCAGACCCAGCCCGGAACTGTAGCATTGAGAACGCCAACCCAAGGAGAGGGTGGCCGCGGAGCCTGCAACAGCACATGTACGAATTATAAAGGGTTTTTATAAGTTCATCACTGAGGAATGAGTGTGGAATTAAAAAAGGAGTTGATGTTCAAAATTTCGGGCATATCCATCGCGTCAGTGGAATCCACTTGGTGATCTGATAAACGGTCACTTCTACAACTGCCAATGTCGGGTCAAAATATGTCAAGCAGTAGTGAGCCAATGATCTAGTTTAATTTAGGAAAGTCACACGTTATTCGATGTCAAATGAATGAATAAAGTTTTTTGCTTAAAAAAGTCTCCATAGTCTGTCCCTCACCTAGGCAGCGTGTCTGAATGTGTCCCTCGCTCGAAAAGTCACATTTAGACAGGTCATATAGTAATTGAGGCTACACCTATCAGGGAGGAAACTGCCTTAGTTCATTTAACCTGTATAATGTTCTAATGGTTCTGGCCACATATCTCTGTGTTGGAAATCAGCCAATAGGACTGTGAATTCTATTTGGAAACTAAATATTCAAACGATAGATGGTTCCTATATCAACTTTCTGATGATATGCATTGGCAATTAGCAGTAGGGTCTTTATGGGTGTAGATCTTAAGTTGAGAAATTGATGAAAGGTGAACATTAAACACAATATTAACCGGTTCCTCCTGCTAGTATGTGTATCCTCCTTGTAGCTGACTTTTCGCAATATCCACACTCAGGCTCGGATATTACTAAACGTCAACTACGAAGAGGATACGCACCCTAGTATCTGAAACTAGTCAATATTGTTTATACTATATGATCCTAGGAGGGTAAGGATTTATTCAAAATTGTAAATACACACGGCTGGTTTCCACACCCCACTTTACAGATTGGAGAATTTCGCCAAGGGAATTTTCTTCCGTGGAAATATCTACCAGGAGGAAGGCCGCAGAAGAAAGGCCTATGTTTCAGAAGCTATCGGGAGAATCATTCTGTCATCATTCTAACAGACAATGCAGTAGTCAAACCATCTCAGAGGGCCGATAACTGTATAAGCCATTTTCCACTGGCCGACTACTAGCCACCGATCTGCAGTCAGAAGCCACTGACCGATTTCTGGGGTATACCGACGCCAGATTTGTGAATGGAAACAGTCATGCAGAGAAGTGTTCAAGGATTAATTGTGCATAGATTATGCAAGGAGGCCAGTACTGATTGATTTGGCCTATGACCGACAGAATCAAAGGGGTTTTGAAATCGTCGGTTATGATCATTGTGTTTGGAGGACAGTTCAGTCGGTATGGACCTTCAAATGCGGCAGAAACAAGGCATACACAGCACCCTCCCCGATTTTTAGATATCAACGTGCAGTCGTTGGCCACCACTGACCGACTTTAATGAGAACTCAATTCATTGGTGCCGTTTTCGTCGGCCAGTGGGAAATGGCTTCTAGTTAAAGGTCTACCATACTATGGCAAACAAGGGTAACGTACCTGGAATCTTAGTCTTCCCACAGGCGCACTGGCGTATGGGATACCAAAGTACTGGTCTACCAGATCCGTGACAGCGCCTGGAATTATGGGAAAGAAACATCAAACATTATTTCGCTTTATCTGGAATGATATGGTAAATAAACGTAAGTAGTATATGTAATTTTTTGTTCCATGGAATCGGTAATTCCTGGTTCGAAAAGATTTGGGGATTCGGATGTGCTATTTCGCCACGAATACACAAAAGAAACGTAAATAACTTTTTAAAAATTTAGTGATACGATGAAGAAGAGACCTCCTGGTGTTAAATACACAAACTAAACTCTCTAGTTACGGGCAATCCTAACATCATGGTTTTAAGTCACCTACAAGATAAGCCATATCTGAACACCAATATCATTTCGAAATATTCAGCCATCACTCTATATTCTTTTCAGGTGACTGAATTTCAGGACAGCATCATTCACCCTAGGATAAACCTTGGTAATCTATATTCAACAGAACCTAAGATATTTCAGAGCTGTCATGGTTGTACCAGTGATATTTATAGGGCCACCACCCTGCTGTAACCCAATATGTGTTGCTGGGTCAGACAGCTTGGTTGCCTAGCTGCATGTTAATTGCTTCTACGGCTGTAGAGCATTTCTTGACAGATAAGTCATACATCATCTCAGAAAGGTAGAAATTTATGACGATACTTTTCTTAGATTTAAAATTTACGTTTAGATGTATTGCTCATATGTTGGCAACGTCGTTCATGTGCCGAAAAAAAGTAATTTTAGAAGATTCAATTTTGTATTGAATATCTGAGGTAATTTTTTATGATCTTATTGCCGGCAATTCCGTCAGCAGTAGGAGCTCTAGTGAAAGGTTATATAACAAACAGTAAATATTCCTATCAACAACCTAGTGCCTAATGATCCGCGATTTGAAAATCAATTACATAGGTTGTGGCGAATATGGTTGAATAATTTTGACAGTTTATCATATCGTTTAGGATATTGCATCACAATAATATAAACAATCATAGATAAAAGGAAATACATATAGACAATAAGTGTTGGTTTTGTGGATATGTAGCCGCAAAGTACGAGATGTTGTTGTATTTGGTATCCATCTTCAAAAATAAACTGCATTCGAGGGCCGGGATTAGTGGATCTCAAATCCGTAATCATAGGCCATGAGTCTGACAGCTAAGAAACAGTAGGTAATAAGAGAAAACGTGGTTACTGAGCCCAAAGGGCCGGCCATTCGAGGTCTTTCGATGCCATGAATATGTCCCTCCGCCTGCGGCATCGGGACGTATTCATGGCATCAAAAGGCCGAGAATGGTATCCCTACGGACTCAGTCATTACGTTTTCTTATTATTAAATGCCTAAATTTAAAGAAAAACGCCATTTCATATACTAATTATAAGTAGCTATTGACCTGATGCATTCACTATTGGTACAGTGCGCGCGAATATTCACTACGGGCACAGTGCGCCCGGACATTATTTATACCGTACCCCTAGTAGCGGGTAGGATTTCATAGACCTTCGGCCATAGGTATGTAATAATAGTTAATTGTATTCCATTACATTTGCAATGGGGACTTCCTAATGAATAGATGCGTCATTGAATAAACTATTTTCAACAACAACAGTCTTGCAGGCTGGCAGAGGAGAGTCTGGTTCTGCTGCCTGGACCTGTTCATTTTGCATTAGCTGTTTACCTGCGGCCCATCCCGAGGCAATCCTTCACCGTACACATGTAGGGACGAGAGCTATCACGCCGATAGAGGGCGTGACCAGCTTTGATCAAACAGCGTCTGTGTGACCTAGTAATGACCTCTCCTGGTTCAACACCTCTCTATATGCTCGCCAGGGGCGCTCGGTCAACATGGGGCACTTCCCAGTGCTATTAAGTCTCGTTCACGCGGCCATTGCCTATCCGGAGGTCACGTGACTAAACAGACATTGTCTGGGTGAGTGTTCACACCGTGAAAAGAATGTTGAATAGCTCCACAGACCTGTGATGTTTTTCCTTTTTTCGGAGGCTATTTGAACATCGTCATAGATCCGTGTGATGTATAAAAATGTATCAGTATTTAAAAAAGGCATTTCAGATCAAATGTAAAGCATCTGTCTTTTTTAACCATGCCTGAACAGCTATATACGTTGCTTAAAGGTTAGAAGGCTCACATGAACTTCCAGCTTACTACAAAAACGCTTCACTATCTGTGTGATATTCACTGAAGAAGATGATGATGGAGAAGAAGAAGAAGAAGAAGAAGAAGAAGAATTAAGCAATGAAATTTTAACACGAGTAAGGAATACATATGACCTATAATCGGACCAAATATGAAGAAAATCGGCTGCACCGTTCCAAAGTAATAAGTATTTGAATTTTGTCATAGCAATCATCTTCTCTGGTGGCCAGTCACCCTCCCACCTTCCGATGCGCAGTCTAGATGTCAAGGTCGCTGCATAAATTAACGGAGGCATCGGGAAAATACACTCACTCATCTTAAAATTTCATTGCTTAATTCGGACTGGAAGTGAAGTTGCGCATTCTGTACAACATGTCCATAGGTGTCATGAACGGACAACACTTTGGGCAACATTTTCAATCACGCGACCCCACGATTGTCGTGACTGAAAAGCACGTCTGGACGCCCTGCGACTTTTACACTCACAATATATCACCTGTTCACTACAGTGTTCTGTCTATCAAACACTGACGGCAAAAACACGTCCCCCATAACGATTGTCGTGACTGAAAAACAGGGCCCTGAGGAAGAAGAAGAAGAAGAAGAAGAAGAAGAAGAAGAAGAAGAAGAAAAAGAACAAGGACAAGAAGAACAAGAAGAACAACAACAAGGATAAGATCAAGAAGAACAAGAACAAGAACAAGAAAGCTAGTATTCTATGTGGTACAATCAAACCATTCTTTTTCCCCACAGGTGGAGTGCCTCAAGCAGAAATACCCTGATATACTTAATCTGATATCTAAAGATCCTTGACGTCCGCTCAGCTGATGGAATTTGCGATAAGAGTATCGCACCTGGTGGCAGGATGCCTTCATGGACTGAGACTGCAGTGCAATTAGTGCTTTAGTTGCTTTAGCTGAGTCTAAATAGCAAAGGTTAATGGTTTGCTGATGTCTCAAGTACCTCAGAACGACCCTACAATTGATTAGATTGGCCGTGATGATAGCAAGGTCCTCGTTGGATGGTCCCTGAAATATCCTTTTGGGAATCACGTGAACTATACACTGTTAAATAGAACATTGTGTTAACTCTCTTTTAACCTTGATTTATGATAATTTTATTGATGAGTGTAATGTGAATTAACTAATGATTTAAACGGAAGTGTCGATCAACATTGCGCAGGGATTGTTGCAGTAAACGCGAGCGGAAGAAAGACTTAAATGTATCAACTAGTTGTTTTTTTTAAATTTTATTATGCATGTTTTATGACGATACACGTTCACCAGCACGCTGGCGATCTTCCTCACGTAGGTCGAGGTTTATTATTGACTGATAAAGAACACAGAGTTTCAGATGTAAACACCTATAAATGATACATGAGAAATATGGTTTTGCAATAGGGAGTATCGCAGGGGTGATTGGGAATATTCGGACATAATCACAAATGTTATTTCCATTAAAAAGAAAAATTGTGGAAAGGCTGTCTCCACATAGACTCCTTGATTATAATCTTTCTGCTCTGATAATAAGTTACGTACAGTTATTTTCATTTTGTATACCCCTATACATTGGTTTCTCATCTCCCTGTATGGGGAGAAGAGGGCTCATCGTTCCCCCCTGGTGGAATAAAACTCAACTATATACCAAACACCAACCCCATATACCACATTTCACACACAACATACCTCACCCCCAGACTTCCCTCACTTTAATCTCCACACTTTACTCAACCACACAGATTATACTCTTACCCACCCACCAACCCAAATTGATAATAATTTGATCTATTCAATTCACCATCTCATTGTTTTCTTAGTATTACTCAACCTTATCAGTAATTTAGATAACATCATATGTTACAAACCATTCTTTTTTTCATTTATTCTATCAGTTCTACCAAGGGGTAGTCCTTCTACTGAAGTCCTAATATTACTACTAATATAAATAAATGTTAATATTAATCTCACCCCTGGTATATTTTCATACTTAACATTGGAAACTCGTATTCAACGCCCGTGGAGTATTGCTGAAATATACTCAATAGTGGATTATGTCACACATTTTAGTCGATTAGTCAGTGATAGGTGTGAGATTAAATCTGAACCGCACTCGATCCATATTTCGATGCAGTTCCTTATTATTATCCTACCCGTAATATAAAATCCCATAGGTTTAACATTGAGTTTCCGTATATCATGCTGACTGGCATACAGAGTTTTATATGCCACCAGTGGCATACAGAATTGTTATCACATAATATTCTAAAATCGAGGAGACGGGGTAGGATAAAATCAAAACCTGATTTGTTTTAATCTTGGCCACCGCATGCCACTCCTGGAGTTTTGGCTCCGGACTTCGCCTCATGAAGTCACTATGCGAAACTCCAGTCATGGCATTTGGTGGCAAAGATTAAAACTCATCCAGTTTTAAGATAATATGCTTTGTATATATGATTCTCGGTGTATTATCGGAGCTGCTCATACTAACTGCTCACAGAAAGACTGCACTACGAGACCAGCTCACTCCAAATCAGGTCACAGGGCACCGATTCTCATTCCGACAGATCGATCAAATCCGTTAATTTCATTTCGCCAATTTTCTTTTCTCTGACTTTTCAAACTAATTACCAGGCATTGATTTTGAAAAACTAATCATGTCAGCCACGTTTCCTCCTGGTAAATATCAGAAAAACTTTAACTGTGTTGTGTGAAATACGCCACTGCTTCGTGAGCTGAGTGTAAGAGTTGTGGGGCTCGGGTTGTGCTGTTAGTATTCACCCATATCAATGTGGATATTTTCTCATTGGTTTGCAAACTCAGATGTTTGAGATTCCTGCTGCTCCAGCATATTAGTAAGATGTCCAAACCTTTGGTCAGCATATAAGATATCCTCATTATACACACACTACCCGCTCCTACCCATGTCGTTAATACCCGAATGCCATGTAGGTGGTGTTTGGTGTATGATATCACATGACTAGAACCAAAGAAACCGAAATGGCGGCCGCTACAAGCGTACCGATTTCGAGTCGACAAACCAATAACAAACGCAATCTTTTGTAAATACACATTCGAGAAATCATTTCAATCGAAAAAAATACCATATATTCCAGTAATATATAAAAAACCAGCCTGTCTTCATTTGTATGTTAAAAATACATGAATACGCCTAGTCTACAAACTGCTAACGATATTGTACATGGGCATCATCTATCAAAACAAATTGACAAATCACGAGTGTCATAATGATGTAGCAGCAGTCTCGGCCAATCAGAATCTAGTTTGTAGCAGAACAAGGCATCAGTCTTGTCCAACTATGGTCGAAGTTTGGTGAATGCTACATGATATTTACTCGGCTGTCACCTCATTCCTATCACTCTGCATCAAATTCGTGAAGAATAACAACTTTGATAAAATCAAGTTGCTTTCTGTATTTATCTCACCCCTGTACACGCTTAAAGAATGGACGATGCACAGGATATAGACCATGGAAAACAGACTGCACTACTCGTAGGGGCATGGAGAACGAGTTGCCAATGTAAAGCCTATGGAACAAAAATACCAGGGGTGAGATAAGTATTAGTCATGATTCTTGGGCAGGATATTCCATTGTTATTGATTAGTGTCCCATCTCTGTGTAGCTGATTTTCTCAACAATGCTATGATCCTTCTCATTCTTCTAATATGTTTCTTGTAACCTGTTGATCGATGTTATGTTATCTATATGACTCCCCAGTGCATGTTTGATAGAATCTCATGGTGTAAATGAGTTTACAAACCATGGCGAAATAAAGTCAGCAGCTTAGATCCGAATCACACAGTCGTGACAGATTTGTCCTGCTGGTGTTTTGGTGGTCTGATCGATATTCATACTGCTATCAGATTCACGATAACGAACTTATCTCTCGGAGAGTATGAGGTGATTTCATGCAACGTTGCGTGTCAGTTACAACTGATGCATGGCGTGTTTTATTTGCACCAATTTGGTAATATCCTTCCCAAAACTAATAGTAGCATGGGCTAAAAAATCTTTTTTTTATTGGCTCAGCGTGGAATCTAATATAATACTTCCGTCCGGGTTCAGTAAATAATTTATCTCATACTAATTGAGCAAATCACAGGATAAACATAAATAGATTGTTCTTTATGCTGAATAGGAATATATTTAATGAGATGCGGAAATATCTGGCATATCAGTTTCTTTTTTATGATTTTTATATGAATTTGTTTTATGATTTGCATATATATGAGTGCAGTAGAATAAGGATGCTGGAACTGGAAACAAAGAAAGACGAACACGTCATACCAGTCTAGGGAGGCCAATATATAAACCAATAACCCTCATCATAGTTCCTTTGTTTGCCTTAGATTAATTAAAGTGCTAGCTTGAATCTCTGTAGTTCTCATGTTCTATTCTAAGGAGCGACGATATACATTGTGCAGTAGAACTATGGTGCTAATGCAGCGTGAAATTGAGAGAGAATTACTAAGTTTGATCACACTGTCATATTTTCAAATCATCAAAGGGACAGTTTTAATCTAGTTGCGTAGTCATGGCGATTATAGTATGATCTAGGAATTAGGTGTGCAGGGTTGTGCAGAGTGAAAATCTAACCACCTTTCACCACACTATGCTACATTATATCAACCTAAATCCAACATGAAACTCGCATTACACCAATATCATGTACCGACATTATGCTAGCATTATACGGACATTATATCAATATTTTATAGTAATCCCATCTCACTACCTCACCTTTTGACTCATCTTCCTGCTTGATTGCCTGCCATACTAGCTGTCCACACACCTGATAGCCCCACCACAAGGAGAAAATGGTATGTTCATCACAGATGAATGAGAGTGCAATTATAAATGAAAAACAATTAAAATGTTTTGGTTACTTACAGTCAATGGATAGTTTTCTGTAACCCACTTGCACCTAGTTAACTTGCCATTTCTGCCACTGCCTTAGGGATCCAAGCGTACCAAGCACCAGTATGTCTTGAGGTATTTCAGTCTTGAGTGATTGGTCATGGTCAGCTAAGACCCTGAGACACTGGTTCTTTGCTTCGTTCTGAATATCACAGTAAGGTAACTGGACCGATGGCACCATGGACCGATGGCACCAAGACTGATGGCACCTCTTTTCAGTTCACCTGGACTGATGGCACCCGTGCCTGGACTGATGGCACCACTTGCCTAGACTGATGGCACCACCTATATGTGAATATAATATACCCGGTAGTTGAAAAGTGGTGTAGACAGTATAACCTGGCAATAACCATTAGTCTGAGTGAGTGGTGCCATCAGTCTATGTAGTGGTGCCATCGGTCTAGGAAAAATATTGCCATCGGTCCGAAGAGGTGCCATCAGTCCAGGTGCCATCGGTCCGTGGTGCCATCGGTCTAGTAATCTGCAGTAAATACCATGCAGATAGTGATGGGATAGTTTTCATGCAGTACACTGGATGTCTAACTGTGACTACTCTAAACCTCTTGGCGATGTATGTAGCTCGTGCAAGCACGCTCTGATAAAGCTCCACAATTGATCACAGCGGGTGGTGGGTGGTCGGTAGACCAATCATTCAGGCAGATGGGCAGTGAGAAGGGTCGGTGGTCGGTATAGGCCAAGCAGTCAGGTGGGTGGGTAGACTTATCTATTATCCTACCCCTAAAATAAAATCCCATAGGCTTAGCATTGACTTTCCGTATGCGCCCGTACGTCGCATACGGATAAAAAATCGCTCCTAGGAGCGTACAAAAAATGGACCAATCAGAGATCAGCAGCTGAAAGTAGTTCCAAGCGCCTTAAGAGCAGCAAGGAGAGCTATATGGAGGACTTCAGAAAGTTTTATCGTGTTTTTTGTTATTATCCTCACATAAAAATATCGTTCACAGGGGGTAGGATAAAATCAAAACCTTATTCGTTTTAATCTGGGCTCCCGTATGCGACTCCTGGAGTTTTGGCTCCGGATATCACTCGGCTCCGCCTCGTGATATCATTACGCCAAACTCCAGTCGTCGCATACGGGAGCCCAGATGAAAACTCATCCGGTTTTACGATATTATATACCTGTGGTAGTATATCCTACACATACTGCCAGCTCCTACCCATGTCGTATTTATATCCGTGCGACGTACGGGGTATGTATGTGGCATACAGGGTATGTACGGCGGCAAAATCCAAAAACTCGCCCAGAAGCAAAGTTAAAAATTGGATATTTTAAGGTATATAATAATAATAGGAATACTGTGTCTGTACGTGATAAATACTTGGTAAAATTGACGATAAAATGAACCTCTGCCTGCGGCTTCGGTTCGTTTTATCGTAAATTTTACCGCGTATTTATCACGAACAGCCACAGTAACACTGTTTCCCTATATTACAGACCGAGCGATTCCTTTGTGGTGACTAGATTGTCCAGAATCCGGTTGATCAAAGCCTCTCCTGTACATCTTGATGTAAAATAAAGGCTTTGATCTGACAGGAAACGCTGCAGTGTGACAACCTCAAAAGACATAATATATGAACCTCTGCAGGAAATGTCATGCGCCTTGTCAACCACCACAGATGTCCAGATACCACTGGTTATTATCCTACCCATGATAAAAAACGCCATAGGTTTAACATTGACTCAATGTATTTGACAGAGCATTGAATAAAGTGTTGTTTATGCACCAAGGTGAATAAAAAAACGGACCAATCAGGGACGAGATAACAAGAGTAGATCCGGCAGCATTAATAAATGTGGCCATCCTCCAATGAGTGTCAACACCCCGACAGACGTTTGGCACTGCTGACCCCAAATCGGTCAATGGAAACTACCCAGCTCGTGAAATGACCCACGACTTTCTCTGCTTAGATTATGCAATGTGGCATCACCCACCACTGAGTGAAAGTTTGATCACTGAATGAAATCTACAACCCTCACCGATTTTACCCACCGACAGACTTTCTGGATAACTGAAAAAAAAACTACACACATTTCGTCGGCCAAAGGAAACAGGCCCTATATCAGTGAGATGGGGTAGGATAAATATGAAACCGAACTCGAGTTACCCTAACGCCGAGTGTAGTAAGTAGCAGACCTGACCAGAGTGGTATAAACATTGACAAGGCTAAATCTCGTTTGGTTTCTACTAATTATGGCAGAAAAACGGTGATTTTGGTATATGTAAAATAATATCCACCTTTCATTTTTTGCCGTCTAGGCTCGTCAAAGTGAGCTTCTTCGTGTAACTTAATTAGTGATGTATTTTTTGTTCCCTTCATATCTTAGACCTCATGTTGCATGGGACATGAATGACTTTAGTTACATTTTAATTGAGCTTACTCTGTTGATCAGGAAATAACTTCTCTAGGCACTCCTATCTCATCCTAGCCAATATAATATGCTTCTTTGTTCTACTGGTATTTGCTTCACTAATACCTAGCTCGCATTTTGATATAAACTAAAAGTACTCGTGGTCTTCGAAGTGTATAAACCTAGATGAATTTAAGATTCCTGGCTGATTTGTTTTCTGTTGGTTTAGTTTATATTGGTGTCGGCTTTTGTCTACTTTAGGCATCTAAAGCTGTTGGCTTTTCCCATTGTGATAAAATATGAAGCATTTTCCCCTCAAAATAGTTCTGTTAGAATATAAAGACGTTGGCCTTTGTAACCATTGAGGTCGATGACCAAGACGGCAACTGACCCTAAGGCCCGGCGTCCACCTACTACGATAAATATTTAGACCTACCGATATGGCTCCGATACAAAATGCAAATATCGGAGACACATCGGGAAGGTGCAAAATCGTAGACATATGTCTAGACATGCCATTCCACCACGCATTGTATGGGTTTTTTATTGGTGTCTAATCGCAGAAACGTGGTCAATTGCCCCCATATTAGGCGACCTTCAGACGCGATTTTGATTTTTCATCGGGAGGTGCATCGTACACCATATCGGAGCCATATCGTAGTAGGTGGAGGCCGGGCCTAAAGCTTAATGCAGGCATAAAGGACAAACTAATTCCTCTCATTAATGGTAGGTACGTTTTGGTTGTTTGAAACAAATTAAGCTGAAATATATCAGGTACCTCCTTCCCAAACTTTGGGTCGTTGCTCCTAGATATGTGGGAAAAGCTTTGCACAAGTAAAATCGGATCGTATCGAGTAGTATCGTTATTTTCATGTTGTATCACTACCTTTTAGAACACCGCATTTTCAGTGTGATAAGTTAAAGGATCATTATGATTTTAATTAGATATAGATAACGACATGATTATGATGCGATCCGCAAAAAAATCTGGAGCAACACTTTCGACCTCGGATCGCTATTCTGCGTTCCGCAAAACGTGGAGCAACGAATCCCATGCATGTCTGTATATATCTGATCCTGGTTCTCTTTACCGACACAAGGGGGCGTGTTGTCATTCACGGAGCCACTTGGCCACACGTGTCTACTCAAACAGCGCCGTGCAGCGGACAAACACAGAACTACGTACTCGGGCCAGTTGTATACATGACGAGATATATGGAGAGAGCTATCACAGGCGGATTGCCTCTATCTGCCCCTCCCCTCTGTACGAGCAACTCGTCCAAGTTCCAGCTCCACCCCCTGAGCAGCTCACCCCTGGGCGTCACTATGGTTACACACCAACAAACTCTAGTGTGTGGGGGCAACACACTTCGGTTGCCAAGTTGTCGAGAGTGTGGGCGTGATAGTGTCCATTGAGATTAGCACTGGGGCTGAGAGGGCAAAGGAGGGGTGGGGAAGGAGCGGGTGAGGATTAGGGGAGATGAGATCGGTGTGTGTGGGTGGGCAATAATTCAAGAGTTGAGGCTAGTCTTGCGTGGTTAGCGGTGCTTATAGATGCATATATATGATGATATACTGAAGGGGTGTGAGATGGGGAACTTGTATGAGAATGAATGTAAGATGTTATCAGATCGGGGAGCGGTAATGATAGATTGGCCGCCACCTCTGTCTCCACTCTGTTTCGACTGAAGCGCCAGATCCACTAAGGCGATTTTCCATGCGAATTTGGGTTCGCAGACGTTCGCAGACGTTTGCATGGACATGCGAATGCCTTGCGACAATATTCAATATTTTGAATATCATCACATGGGATTCGTACAGTCGCATGGATCACAGATGCATTCGCTTGGTCGCCTTGGTGGATCAGGGACCTGTTTTACTAGTTTCGTGGCATGTCTTTGACATGTCTATGAATCCGGACACACCATCTAGACGCCATCTAGACATGTCACGAAACTAGTGAAACAGGTCCCTGGTGCTTAAGAGGTTGGTCGGACCCTGTGTTCAGTCACTTATAGTATCTGCAGTGTACGCCTCAAACCAAGTAATTTTTTTTCTGTGTTCGTTCGAAAAGCAGAACTGCTGGCGGTAAAATATTGATAGCATTATATATTGTTAATAAAGGATGGATTTATTATGGTCGTTTCTTTCAAAATACACACAAAATTAAATAAGAACATGGAAGAATGGCTTCAATAGTACAGACTGACACACTCCGCAAGACACAGAAACTGGGTTTGCCATATATGGTCATATGCAAAGTAGTTTGGCACTCTAAACAGGAGCATAAATAAACTTTGAAAGTATGTCTGATTGAAAATTGGCAAGCCCACTGTAGAGCCATCGCATAATGTTTTATGCTGAGCAGTACAGACTTGCATTATCAAAGTCCATTAGCTCAGCATCTGCATCCAAGTTGATGAGTTACAGTTTTTGCAGAGAAAGAGTGAGAGAGATAGAGAGACGGAGACAGAGACAGAAACATACATGAGGACATAGAGACAGAGATACAGAGAGACAAAGAAACAGAGAGACATAAGGAAGGGATCATATGAAACATCCAGAATGAAATACATTTTTCTTATAAATTGGACCAACAGAAAAAACACCAGCGAGTGTGGGGTCGGAGAAGGAGGTGCGGGGGTGGAGAGTGATTGAGTTGGAGGATCTACGTGCTGAACGATGTTGTGATGGAGAATGTGCAAGTGGACACCTCGGGGTCGGCGAATGAGTCCTCACTCAGCGACCCATGCTGTCAGTTACAGGCCCGTTTCCATTGGCCGATTTCCCGTCACCGATCTACGATCAGGAACCACCGACGGATTTATGGCACTGCTGACCCAAACTCGGTCAATGGAAACGACCCAGCTTGCGAAATGACCCACAACCTTTTCTGCTTAGATTATGTAATGTAGCACCATCCACTACTGAGTAAAAGCTTGATGACTGAGTGCCCTACCCTATACTACCCTTCTATATCGACGCACACTAAGTGGCACCACCGACAGACTTCCCGGGTAACTCGAAGAATCTACACACTTTTTCGGCGGCCAATGGAAATAGGCCTTATCTGAAGACAAATCCATTGTCCACTGGCCGACTATTCACCACCGATCTGCAGTCGGGAACCACCGACGCCAGATCGGTGATTGGAAACAGGCATGCAGAGAAGTTTCACTGATTAATTTTGCATAGATTATGTAATAAGGCCACCACCGACTGACTTAGTCAACGACCAACAGAACCAAAAGGCATTGAAATCGTTGGTGATGGTCATTGAGGATTATTTGGAGGACTAATCCGGTCGGTATGGACCTTTGAAATGCAGCAGAAACAAGGCATGCACTACACCTTCACTGATTCTTACATCCCGAAATGAAGTCGTTGGTCACCACCGACTGACTTTTAGGAGAACGGAATTAATTGGTGCCATTTTCGTCAGCCAGCGGCAAATGGCTTACAGAGCGGGGTCTCCGGCCGAGACAGGCCCCCACTCTGTCTCCACTCTGTTACGACCATAAACAATGTTCCATTGGCCGATTTTTCAGCAACGATCTGCAGTCGAGACCCACCAATCGATTTTGTATGTTCACCGACGCTCGATCGGTGATTAGAAACAACCTGCAAGCATTTGAAAAGGCCACCAATTAATTTGGAGACAATTATGCAATAAGGCCACCACTGAGAGACCTCGTCAATGATTGACTGAACCAAAATGCTTTGATTTCATCAGTGAGGCTCAGGGTTTTAGCATGAACATGAAATCGGTGGGCACATGTAAAATACCTGAGAAATAAGGCATCTCTCTACCCTCACCGACCATTTGATACCACTGTGCACTCAGTAGCACCACCGACAGACTTTTAGGAGAACTCAAGTAATGGGTATGGTTTTCGTCGGCCAGTGGAATGTGGCTTTAAGAGGTTGGTATGGTAAAGTCTCACACGGTATCTGCAGTGTGCGCCTCGAACCAGGTAATATTTTCATATGTGGATTCTAAAAGTAGAGATATTCATATATATATATATATAGAGTATTCATAGCCTAACCAATAGATAATGAAGTCGAGGTTTATCTTTGTTTTATTTTTTTTAAATACACACAATAGGAAATAAAAAAAATGGAAAAGTAGGTTGGAGAGTATCAAAGGACAGACTTGAAAGCATTATATATACGAAAATTTTTAAAAAGAGAGTGGCAGACACATACAGCTCATGGGTCAAGGTGGCCGCGGATTCCACCCCACCAGAGCTCAGGTAGTGCAGCTCTGGAGGCCAGTGTATCTCTGGCCCTGCTCTGATCTGTATAGATCTCACAAGGCCAGCCGAGAGGCTTCCCGGTGGGCTCTCCGCGCATACAGGTAGGGGCTGGAATTTATGTCTGGTAAATCTCTTGGGATAAGATGATTTAAGGAGTCGCCACTGAATAGACTGAGGAGGTGCTTAACGCCCACGTCTACCCCTGTCACCTCTTAGCCACCCACTGCGGAGCCTTTGAGCTCAGCCCCAGTAAAATGAACTATCCCACGGTTACCCTCCACCCTCCTACTCTAAGGTATAGGCACACTACCCTTACACCATCCCCTGTCTGTGTGTCTTTCCCATAGGGCGCCGCCATGTTGGGGGCGTGCGCTAAATCATTTATCGCGTCTGCGCAGAGGAGCTTGTGGTTCTGAGGAAACCGCGTTAGGAGACAATAGACTGCGTTATCGCGCGAGACTAGCCGCCACTAGGCGACACCAGGGGGAGCGCGCGGTGGTGTGGCCCGGACGCAGAGCCTGAAAAGTGGGCGTCTTTAGAGCGCATGCGCGGCCACAGATCAGCGTCCCAACGCCCCCATAAAGCCGTCAGCGCCACCCAGCGGCCAAACGGTGTTGTTATGGGCCTCCAACAGCTTTAAAGCTCATTGTCCACAGCGGTGAGATGTGAGGAACGTCCGCCTAGCAACCGGCGCCGACGACGCCAAGTCTCTAGCACGGGAGGCTATGACCCTTCCTAATATAGTTTCCCCCATTATCGCCCAATATTTCAGCTTTGTTTGTTCAAGGTTCCTGTTGGTTCACTCGTATGGTGATGGTCCTTTCTCTTTTCTTTTATTCATGAAGTTTAAGGTCAAAATTTGCTCATTCTCCTCTTGAGACAAATAAGCATTCTTCCATGCAAGTCCAGGATTTACACAATTTGTATCATCAAGTTTTTTTTTGTTTTTTGTTTTGTTTTATTAGGCATCAGTTCAAATATTTACATTTTGTTTTCAACCGGCCTTTAGCATATCCGGGTGTGTACATATCAAATATATATAAGTTTGTTTCCTCATCTTTAGAGGTTCCTTTTCCTCTGGCCTTGCCTAAAATGATGCTCTTCTTGATGGATTCTATGATCACCCTGCCAGCTCCATGTCATGTGCCACTCCGACCTTTTTCCCTTGCCTTAGGCCCCTGACTCTAATGTACCTCTATACCCACTATATGATGACCATTCACTTTGGATCCCTCATCTAATCCAACTCTTCTCTCATACGCCAATTGAAACTATCCCAAACACAATTGTTTCAGGATAATATGGCTGCACACTCGACTACAAGTGTCTTCTCTTGTTTCACCGCTTACTCCTTCTGCAACAATCTTCAAACTTTGTCAGATTGCACAGACATCGAAGGGAACCCACAAAACAGTTTTTCCTTCTTATACGAGTGGTTAGAGTTGCAATATCATCTATACTGGTGAGGCTGAGACGTGACTGACCTTAGTCTAATAGTGAAGCACCTATTGCACGTCTGCAATCTCACCTCAATTCCAAGATTAGGCATCATAACAACATCTAAATTTGTGACAGAGCCACTGTTTGCACATGCAGCAGTCACCAAGTGGCCGACAGGGTGGCGCCCCCCATCGTGAGATAGAAGCTGTGATGTGGCTCTTTATTAGAGCGTGCTTGAATGCGCTAAATACATCATCTAGAGGTTAGAGTGGTCACATTGAACTTTCAGTGTGCTTCCAGAAAACTATCCCTTTACTATCTGCATGCTGTTCACTGTGATGGTTGAACAGAGCAGGGAGCCAGTGTCTCAGGGTCTTCGAGGTATGCCCAACTGACCATGACCAATCACTCAAGATCAAAATACCTCAAGACCCACTGGTGCTTGATGGGTTTGGATCCTACACTCAGGCAGTTGGAGATATGGCAAGTTGACTGGGTGCAAGCGGGTTACAGAAAACTACCCATAGGCTAAATCTAACTTACACCTTTTAATTGTTATTCATTTATAATTGTAAGCTCATTCATCTGTGATGAATATCCTATTTGCTCCTAGTTCTTATAAAAATTAACTGACTTTAAAGTGTTACTATACCTCCTTTGCCTCTTCACACTCCTCCCAGAGTAGGATGACTTCAAAATGAATCCCAGTACATGTTTGTTCTCACACAATAGGCTCTACCAGAGAACTGGAACCCCTGGAAATCCCACTTACCGTTCAGTCCTGTGAACTAGTGGCGAACATGCGCCGGTTCCTACAGAGGAGCAAAACATACAGTTCACGTACACTGGCCGCCAGAGCTACACTACGTTAGCTCTGGTTGAGTTAAATCTGTGGCCACCTTGACCCATTAGCTGTAACCGTTTGTGACTCTCCCTGCAGATCTTTGAACTGACCTACACCTATGGTGGGAGAATATGCCCATTCTCACCCTCGAAGCTATTTTTCCATGTTTATATTTCCTTTTCTGTGTATTGTGAATAAGATAACTATAAGATAGACATTTACATTATCAATTTTGTGAGCTATAAATATTTCTTAATAGGTATTTCGGCTCTCAGAATCTATAGATAAAGAAAGGTAATTGGTATGAGAGTGAGAATTCGTAGACACGACCAGGGTTTAACGTTACCAACCTCTAAGTCGGAACACAGTGTAGACCGAGGTGGCAGCCAATCTGACGGTTCACGCTCCTAGCATGTCTGACTAGCTACGTTAATAACGTACCCTGGTTCACGGGGTATCCGTTAGGGGTCACGGCAGACATATACCCACGCCACTGTTGACACTTGTCAAATGGGTAACCGGAAGTCCACCTCCCCTGTATCTTAAAAACAAGGCTTGCCCACAAGTTCGTCCCGTAGGCACAACGCCACGAGTGGGCTTTCCAGGGGTTCTGGTTCTTTGGCTCTACACACATGTCTGAGAGAGACTAGAATCGTGACAGTTCCCTATTATCACTCACTCACTTTTGCACCTTCAGTACTGAAGAACACATGTTGTTCATCTCCAGCAGTTGAGAATACCTATAGGACATTATCTATCTGCCCTACAGCGCCAAGACTCCAGCATTAATATGCTGTACACCGATATTCCCTCGTAGTGTTCCTTACTCACCTTGACAGGTGTCACTATTTTACTCATTCACGGCGGCCGCCTGCAGCAGTAATACACACAGAGCCAGGTAGTAGTGTGAGTGTATGCCGCTAGGGTTTGGGAATCCAAAAGCTGATTATGAAACTTTTATACGTTTATCACGGGATATGACACGTGATTCTTGATATAGTTTATTGTTTCCATAAAATCTTTACAGATGACGTTATTCATTCTTTCTGGAGAAGATTTATGTGTATTGATCAATTATCTCCCATTTACCTACTATATATAAAAAGGCACGATTTCGACAGCATATACTTGGAGTTGCTCTCCCACATAGAAACAGACAGAACTAGACCTGCCCATGAAGTTTATTACTAAAAGAAAGGTTTTGTAAATCGTGGAAGATGTTGCCTCAAGGCATCACCCGTTCTTGCATGGTGATGTCGATGTCAACCATGGCAGTGCGTTAAAACAATGACACCGCCATTGCAACTGATGATAATCACTCGGTAAACTATTGTTTCCAAGAACTATTTCATAACTTTACAGTGTATTTCTGGGTGTCTTCTTATGTGTAATTTGTGCATTATGTTGATTTGAGGACCATATTACAAGTGCTATTTATAGCTTGAAATCATAGAAAACATCAGTGCAGGGCATCCATTGTTGTCAGTGTGACAATTCAAGGTTAACCAGTATGAGCTGCTGTAATCTCCTGTTTGTGGATAACTGGGACCCCTTACGTTATCATGGTAACTTTGTATTAGCTGTGTAATAAATGCCTTTTGGAATGGCCTTTTTGATTGAGGGATGACAATTCTACAAACGATTGTATTTAGGTGAAAAATACTTTTTCTAGTCTAGATGGTAGCTATTTAATGGTTATTTTTTAATTAAGATAGTTCAGCAAGGCTTAAATGATTATATAAGAAGAGATACAATTTGATATCGTATCGAAATTTAAGAGTCAGTATTTCTTGGGGTAGGCACGTGTTTTGGGGACTTGAGTGGAGGCATCAGCGAGCTGGTTGCTGGTCGGTAGTGACGTCACGAGTAGATACAATTCTCAAAAGCCCCGATAGGTGGAATGGTGGTTACCATCGTCCGAAATACCAGATAAGTTTGAATTATCTCCAATTATATATATATGAGATATATGTATATATACATATAGACAATCACAGGCACATATGTATCTATATTTATACATATGATTGAAATAGTACTGATATTCTATATAAAATCACACCCTCCAGATGTAAAGAGTAGTAAATGAATCTGAAATCGATGGCGGAGTTTGGTAACGCAGTGTAAGTTTCAGAAGCGCTGGAGATGTCAGCGGGTACAAGGCCACGAGTAACCTGAGGTAACCCATAGTAATTAAGAAATCAGAGTGAACACAAAACTTAAGCCACCTGGAAAAAAGCAACAAGGAAAAGCCAGTAACAAGAGAGGAGAAAAATGAAGAAAAACTCTCAGCCGTCCGCCATCGATCAGCTCCATCTAATTAAGCTTCAAGGAAGTGTGGCATGTTGTTCCAGAAAAATCGTGATGAAAACAAACCATTTTCAATCCTTATAATGTGTTTTTGTTGTAATTTCTATCGCAGTGTCTTTGTAGGCGACAGTGCAACCAAATATCCAGTGGATAGGGAACGGTGTGGGGGTTTCTGATGGAGGTTGGTGTTGAATGTGTTTGATTGCGTGCTAGAGGTGTGAGTTTCAAAGTGTTGCCCGAGTGACAGGAATCAATGAGATACGAGTCTTCATGTCTGCCACTGAACTGGAGTAACGACAAGCTAGCATTCCGCGAAAACCACCAGTTTATTCATATATACGCCATCGTGTAAGTCCATGTATCGGCTGTATATTGACACGTTTAATCCTCTATACATCAGCGTAGTGGCTGTATTTACCGCAAAGCGTATATGAAGAGAACTATCGTGTGTGGGACATGTTACGCGGGTCGTATACACTTTACACGTCTATAGATGAGACTTATACACAACGGAAAATAGGACTACCTGGTATACGCAAAATCATACCTATATACGCCGGGTATATACATATATAAACTGGTGGTTTTCGTGCAGTGTAGGTGATGCAGTGGGATGGCATAGTCCTATCAATAGATGGACTTACATTTATTAGTCTACATATGTGTGGTGCTTTTTTGCGTTTTCTTTTTCTTTATCATCTATTTTCATTTTATTGCTTATTTAGTTACCGTTTTATGTGGAAGAGCAATGTTTACATCGAACATGATTCGATCAAAAAACAAAAAAAAACTATTCGATAGATATCATTCCGTTTACTTTAGTTGTTGGTGCCCATTTCGTTGGGATTCTTGGGTTCCTTTGTTCTCTCACCTAAATATACATTGCAATCACTCTAAACATACTTTTGTTTCTAATAACTTAAGTTACAATTATTGCTGCTATATGAAGGCAATAAAGCCAACTACATATGCCTTCAGTGCACAGCGAGAACAAAGTAAATTAACGGTAAATACCACACCTGTATGAACTCGAATCGAACTCATTATCTTGGCCTACACCCACTCAGTCTCCCAGGTTCGTCTGTTCAGTTATATTAATAACTGAAAGTCACGCTGTGGGAAGTTTTCCCATTCATAATCCGGTGGTTAACGACACGCCACTAATTTATAATTTCCTTTGGAAATTACTGACATCCTGATTGTGCTACAATTAGACCCAAAGAGAAATAACTCAACCTCTGAAAATGTAACAGTTATAATTGTTAAACTGCAATCCTTCAGCAGAAAGTCGTCCTGGTCATTGACCTTGCTGTAAATAAAATGTCATCTCAATGAATTCACAGCTTAAGGCCTTTCTCCACTGTGCGATTGGGGAGGCTTGCGATCCTGTACCTCTGGAGGTACAGAATCGCAAGCGCGACGTTCCATATAGCTTGCGATCCTGGATACCGCATGTACCTCGGATCACAAGGTAAAGCCGATTCCTATATACCTATGAGCGAACAACCTATGATTACTTAACGCTGCTGGGGGTGGAATAACTTTTGTTTACTGCCCAGGTTGAAGTTACTGCCCAGGTTGACGTTTACTGCCCAGGTTGACGTTTACTACCCAGGTTGACGTTCAGAGACGTTCGGTTTTTATCGATATTATCCGACAATTGAAGGTATATAGTAATAGGGAAACCATGTACCAGTGGAAATAAGTCAAAGTTACTTGGTAAGGATTGGAAAAATTACTGCCCTCGGCTACGCCTTGGGCAGTAATTTTTCCAAGCCTTACCTCGTAACTTTGACTTATTCCCACCGGAACATAGTTTCCCTCTATTCTGTGTGGAGACAGCCCCGCTTGCGACTGGAGGGCTTGCGATTCTAGGTACATAAGTACGCCCAGTCTGAGACTGGGCGTACCAAATATCAAACATGTTTGATATTTAAAAAAGCTTGCGATCCGGGGTACATGCGGTACGCCCAGTCTGAGACTGGGTGTACTGGTACGCCCAGTCTCAGACTAGTGGGAAGCTTGCTGTCTCCACTGTGCATTTTGCCGCGTTGCGATCCTAAAGGTACGCCTAGTCTCAGACTGGGCGTACCTATGCACCTTGGATCGTACAGTGGAGACAGGGCTTTAGCAATGGAACATATGGTCCCTTTTTAACCGTAAGTATGCGAAGTCAATAACTAGAAGGCATAAAGTTGATGGGTAAAGTTCCCTTTGTCCGTTGGAAAAAAGTTATATCAGTTTATGTTCATTTATAGTGTGTGTCACATGAATTAACTCTTAGTCTGAAAAGATTAGTTGCTCTTCCGGCATTTTTAAAAGGTTCCACGTTTCAGCTCAAAAGATGTATCTAGATTGTTGACATGAGGTCCCATAGTGCTTTCTAGATTTGGTTACATTCTCAGAAATTGTGTTTATTCAATGTTCCGACTATCATGGATAGCCAAATAAGTGAGAATTTCGCAATGCATAACCTTCTGAAATAACCGCATAAAAGGAAAAGTTCGTGGCGGGAATATTGTGGGTAGTCGTTGGTCAACAGGAGACGATATATCTGTATAATAATCCATGGTTATGCCTCCAAAGATGGATGTAAATCTCAAATAACCATTATTGAAGGTTTGCTATTTTCTATACGCTTATTATGTTTGAACTGATAATATACGCTTGCATGCTTCAGGGCTGTTTCGATGCTTCGGTATGATGTTAATTGCCGTCTCTGTGTTTTGTACTGTGTTGGTCAGTGTATGTGTTTTCTGTTATTTGTTGTTGACGAATTAGCTCCGAACCACTTATATATACGAAAGTCGGTTACTGTGACTGTACTGGGTCAATACGCGGTGAAGTTGACGACCAGATGAAGTTCTGCCGAAGGCAGGGGTTCATCTGATCGTCAATTTTACCAAGCATTTATCACATATAGACAGATTATTCTTGTTTTCGTATTAATATATACCTTACAATGGCCATTGTTTACCTTCGCTTTTGGACAATTTGTTGGGTTTTGTTGCAATAAATACCCCGTACGCCACGTACATACCCCGTACGCCACGTATATGTTGTACGGCCCTAATTACGACATGAGTTCAGGCGGGCGGTATACGTACGACATACGTCCGTAGGTATATAATGATACTATATACGTGAGCTGTACCCGTTATCATATAGAACTTTTCCAAAAATAAAACGCGTTCCTTGTGCCAGACGGAAATACTCTTTCATGACGGATAATATAACACAATATACCCTGCACTGCAGGTGAATCAATGTTATCATGGTCATTGGTACACCTATTGGCAAGTAGTGGACCACTTTACCTATAAAACTGAACTATTGTGAATGAATGAATGGTTCTTATCTTATCTTCCAACTTACATATACGTCGGCACAACGATGAGCTGATTCAGACACAAGTCACACACTAACAAAAAGTAAGGTTTATCAGTCCCTTTTCGTCGAATGGAAAAAAATCCTCACCATTTTCTTTCACAAGAGATTGACCGGTAAAATTACGGACTAAATTATTTTCATCTCGTCAGCTTCCTGATAAGTCTTTAAAGTGTTATTGAATCTTAAACATGTTTGGACGTAATTCACCCAGCAGTGTCATATGAATGACGTCGGCATGACGTCATAGACTCACCTGCTCCTATGTCATACCTCTCCCGGCGTCGCTGGCCGCGCACTCTACCGGAAGTCAGGCGTACCTCCACGAATTCTCCACCGGATCCGGAACCGGAAATAACTCCAGGAGTATGACTGAACCCGGAAGTGACGTCAACAGCAATGGCGCCGACAACGAGTATCCAGCAAAGTCTCCTGCCTGTACCTGGCGTCAGTCCTTTGTAGGCCATGATGATTGCTGGTAACCAGCGGATCTGTAACTGAGGTCAAATATATAACAATCACAATATCCAGAGTCTAGGTGTACATCCCTCAGTGTAGGGCGCTAGTTTTAAGCTGGGTCTCTTTTGGGGTTAATGTGAAGGGATGCGTAGTACCCGACAAATGGGTAGACGGCAGGACAGAGCAGGCCGGAGTAAAGTAGGCACCCTTGACCGGCTCCAGATACCGGAGTAGGAGAACGCATGCGCCAGCGTCTCTCAGCCCTCACCCTGTACACGCGCCCCCTGTCGCCACATTCAGGAACTGGAGCGCTGAAGATTCCTCACACAATTCCACGACAAACCCGCTACAGCCGCCGCACATGGGCTCCACGGGTTCCCGCGCCTTTTTTGCACAGAATCCTAGCACGCTGGTAGCTGTAGGTAATTACCAGGAGCTCTTAGAAGGCCGGTTCCAAATGTCGTCTGCTTACCGCAACTCGCGTCTGAGACCGCAAACCAGTCGTCTGTGTCCGTGTGGGTCCCTGTTTTGACCACGTGACTGCACTAGCGGCCCGTCACATGGTCAGCAAGAACCAATCACGAATCGATGCTGGCAGCAGGCGGCTGCACGCATGCGTGTACGTGTGTGTCCGCGCGTGTGTGCGTGTGTGTGGGTGGGTGCGCGGCTTCTCTAGTTACAAGTGCGATAACCTTGCCTTTCTTTGCCATGGTAGGAATGCTTATTAGATTATTAGAATAGGTTTGCTGAAGTACATGTATTATGTTGGTTAATAATACATCTCGACTAGTTATTTACATCAAAATTAAAGCAAATGCTTCGACTTAATAAGACAAAGCCTTCTCAGTTCTATGATATGTGTTTAAAACAGGTTCATCGAGTAAACGCATAGCTTGAACATATCAGCTTCACGCTACATCTTTATCAGTAAAACTGATATCAGGGACTGATATTTGGGGCTATTCTTCTTTCATCTGTGATTATCTCGCAGAAGAGAAACAGATTAGGAAGGAAAAAACGGTGCTCATATATTCTATCTTCGATTCTCCGTGTTGTAAAGAAACTCCTTTTTCTAGCTTGTGTTTCTTATTGGAGTTATATCGATTAGCATCTTTTATTACCCATATTATACAAGGTATCCATTGAGAATGTATGAGGACTCAGTAAACCACTACTACCTAATTGTTTAAAAACTGTCGTATACCATAATTATGGACCTATTTTCTGGATTTAATTTATTGGTTAACATGGATGATAGATACAGCAAACAATGGATTTGTAGACAGGCGTTCGGGTGAACGACTCAAGGTTGACATCGCAATACACTCGCTGACACTCGTGTATTAAATACTACGCGCCAACACTCGTGGATTACAGTCGCCTCTCTTCAAAACCATCGATTATTGTCTATATCTCCGCAATGAAGGAACAGAGTGAGAGAGGGATGATAGGAATGCGTATGAATAGCAGTGAGGCAATGCCTTGGGCGACTGCTGGACATATACATAGGGGTTAAGAGCACCTCCTGTCGGTCTGCTGCCATCATTAATGAGTCGTATACCTCCTGATGACTTAAGGATTGCTGAGATATTTCTTCAGCTCTGCTCTTCAGCTTTATATTTGTGGGCTGGGCCCAATGCCGATTTAAGTGCTGATTTCACTAGACTAAAGGGGGGCATCCACCAACCACGACAAGGTTGCGACAAGCCACGATAAGAAAGTTCCAATCGCAGCCTTGTCGCAGCCTTGTTGTTAGAAGGGCAGCTCTGCGACAGTGTTGTTGGGGCGTGTCGTAGACGTCGCTGGTTGCCGAAAAAAAGCGTCCATGGTACCGACACACCACGACAGTGAGATCGAGGAAACCATGACATGCCACGACAAGGCTCCTGTCGTGGCAAAAGTCGTAACCTTGTCGGAAGGCCCCCGACAACCCCCCGACAATCTTCGTGTCGCAGCCTGTCGGGGCCTTGTCATAGCCTCTTGTCGGGAACTATGTTCCACCAACCACGACAAGGCTATGACAAGTCTCCAATCGTAGACCTGACATGGACCTTGTCGGAAAGCCATTGTCGTAGCCTTGTCGTGGTTGGTGGACGCCCCCCACGTGGCGTGTCGTGGCGTGTCAGGAGGTTGTCGCAGAGGTCTACGATAGAATATTTAGGTGGAGCGTGCACTTCCCGACAGGCTGCGACAAGGGGTCACGACAGCCCCCCTTCTCACGACAAGGCTGCGACAAGGCTGCGATTGGAACTTTCTTGTCGGCGCGTGTCGCAGCCCTGTCGTGGTTGGTGGACGCACCCCCTAAGGCTTTATCCTAAAGTTTCTGGCCTTTTTGGAATGTATCAAAGAATATCTTATATGATGGATGTACTCGAACAATAAATCGTATTAACGGCCGCAAATACCAGAAAAAAAGTGTGCGCTTGCACTGCAAGCCATGGTTATATGATATTTCCCCTTATTTCCTGGTTTTCCCCGATCTCCATTTCGGCAAAATTCGATTGCTCTGTGGAATCAGTGCTTTATGCTCCACATCTGCTCACTTCTGTCCCAATTAGATATTCTGGAGCCTGACTTCACTTCCTCTAGGATATGATGCCCCTGTGTCCTCTTTTGGCACCAACCGCTCCCAGGCTTCCAAATGCAGGGCTCCATCCTTGACCCGTGAGGGCACGTACTCATACCTAGCCAAATTTTGTCTGTATCTGCACCTTTCCTCATAAGGGCACTCGCCTGTGCTGGTGTGGATACAACACATCTCCAATGGGTCATACTGCTTTTCCATTCAGCCTGCAATGGTGCAGAATAGTCCTGTACAATATATTTAATGATGCATGAATTTTAGAAATTTGCAAAAACATAAATATAGACATAGGACAAAATATTGTTTGAATATAAACACTACTGGTTCTTCTTGCTTTCTCTGTTGCTCTTCGGATGGTTGTTAATCTCGTACTACTTCTGTTAGCCAGGCACCTTTTTTGGTGCCAGTGCCAGGGTTTCAATGGTGGAAACCTTGTCCCCCATCTATACCCATTTTGTGCTTGGAGTTCTCGATACCTTATGTCCAGACCCAGGACATGAGGTTCAAACTCACATATGTCATGCATCTGCATCATTGTGGCTAAATACCTTACTCATGCCCAGGATGCAATTTAGAAATGTTGTACCATTCGAGTATATTTCTACTACCAGCCCAAAAACGAACAGACTAAAACTTGCATATGAATATGTGTGTGTGTTTGGGCTGTAAAACCTCACTTTTTAGATATAATTTAGATCCTACAAATTATGGCTACTTATATCTCAGATATCACTTTACAAGTAGCTATTATATCATAGGGCCGTACAGTATCACACATACATCTATATGCTATAATTAACTTAGTTATAGCACATCACTAGCATGCCAATATGCATGATATAGTAATTTTTTATTACAAGATAAATCTAGGAGTGAAACACATTGCTGAGTGAAAACAGTACCTGTCGAACGCTGGCAGCTAAGATATGATTATACTAAGAGAGATATAAGTATATTGAGACAGGGAGATAGAAATACAACCAGACACAGGGAGGGGTGATGGAAGGCAATGAGGAGGGTAAGTGGACAGAGAGGGGTGGCAGGGAGTACATGGACTGGGGCTGTTGACGGGTGAGAGAGAGGGTCCAGGCGGTGAGGGCGACGGGCACCCAAGTGCCACTCTCCACTGAGCAAACAGAAGGCTAGCAACCCTCTCCAAGCCGAGACTCTGTCTGCAGCAAGGCTGTGTCACGGTGCAAAGAGGCCAAGGCGCAGGATGTGTCTGGAGTATGATTAACATGGCAGAGTCACTCCTCCTCTGGATGCATGCAGATCGGGCGTGATGCAGAGGGATGTAAGTCATTCATAAAATCTGAGTTTTTCCCTGGAAGTTGATTTGATATAAAGTAATTTTCTAAGAATAATGACGATAAATCTCTATTCGGTTTTATGTCACTGGAGCTAGTGATAGGTAGGCAGTGCAGCCTAACAGATAAAAACAGTATAATATAGACTCTTTAAAAACTTTTTTGAATGACGAAATCATAACAGGGAGAAGAAACACATTCAAAGAAAAGAGTGGGATGAGTTAGAATAAAGTACTTAGTAATGAACAGGAAAAGGAATATTAAAGTGAAAAAACATCAACAATTAAACAAGCTTCAACAGTAGCAGATGAGTAGAAAAAACTGGGTGAGATCGAAAAAAAATAGCGTTAGAAAAAGGGTACGAATATGGAAAGGGAGTGAGGAGAGAATGTACAATATGGAGGTTCTGAAAGATGAGTAGGGCTCACAATACTTATATAGAACTGGATCGAGAATCGTATGAATACACACTACTCCATGAGTTAGGCAAAACTGAGTGATGATTACGGTGCATCCAAACGAATGGAGTATTGTCTACGTTACGATTCAAGTGCAGTTCTGGATTTATCTTACACTTTTTCACGGACATAAGAATAGCATCACGATATCAGAATAATTCAAATTGCTTCGCAAATGCAGTTAGGAAAAGTATAAATCCCCATGTTGATGTTTTGCTTGTTTTCTCAAGCCTGGCCGCTGATTGGACAGTTGATTATGACGTCATCCCGCACCACCATGACCATGGTGTAGTGAAGTCCTTCAAATATGGGTGATCGGTGTGTATACATATAATGTTATTACTATTGCTTAACTTGTACCAGGGGTGAGATAAATGATATTCCCATAGTTATGAGACATCTTTCAATAATTCACCAGCCCATACCCGCAGTTCAAGCGGTACTGTTAATTAGGAGTGAACAAAGTGTTCCTTAGGCAGCGAAGACGATTGGTTGTGTGATAAAGCCAGAGAAACTGAGATTTAGTTCATATATCACCTGGTTATGGCTTCTGAGATCCTAAATCATAGGTGGGAAATATTCCTATGAAATAGTATCTCACATGTCGACGGTTCTGGAAAATCGCTGTGTGTCCCCAGCTTATCCCACGTAATATCCCTGACCGCGTGTTCCCCTCTAATCTCCATCCCTGTATGTTGGTTTGAACTGGAGGGTTAAGAGAGGAGCGACCAGACTGATGCAATATGAAGAGGATTTCCATAAGTGTGTATGTTTGTCGTGTGTAGGGTGTATAGACATAGAGTCCCACCACACCAAGCAACGCCATCTGTGTTATCTTTCATCAGGCCAGGAGGGTTGTGCCAGCATACAACGTGTCTCCAGTCAGGTTGCGCTTTGTGAAACTAATCCCCACGATCTTAAAAACGAAATGGTAATTTTTAAATCACCGCCACCCCAATCACTGCCACCCCAAACTCTGCCACCCCAATCTCTGCCACCCCAATCGCTGACACCCCAATCGCTGACATCCCAATTGCTGACACCCCAATTGCCGCCACCCCAATCGCCGCCACCCCAATCATCGTAACAGAATGGTTAGAAGCCCTAAAAAAATATTGATTTCTTACACGGAATGGAGATCTGGAGATACTGAAACTCATTCCGTGTACAGAATGGAAATGATGATATGGTGAAGAGCGATTTCGTATACAGAGTACAATAAAAGACCTTTACAAAGTCTATTTCCTATATAGAATTCAATATTTCCCAGGATTAAAAAAATATTTCGTCAATATAATCCCAATCGTGGAGTCCCAATTGACTACGAGGCATGAGATCTAGGTACATAAGAACTGTGAACATGAGGGTGTTAACAACTACCCTAACATAGGAGACCATATTATATATTATAATACCATATATGGTCTCTTTAGACTTATTCTATTTTTCAAACTTTTCCGGTTTATGTTCAAGATGGCATGTTCTTTTCAATGAGAAGCTGCCTTTTATATTCAACACATCATTGGTATAGTGACAATTAGTTAATATAAAAGAGTCTTTGACAGTAGAAATAAAATTTGACACTCATATTTAGATTATTAATTGAACCCTGTGTGGTAGGTCTGGTATCTCCATAGAGTAGGAGGTTTTGGGATAAGCTGATTTCCATGGAATTGTTTGATATAACATTTTTTAATGGACTTCCAGAACCTTTCCGTAGAATCACATTTGATAAAAAATGTAAAATACTGTCTTTCTCACTGCAGAAGGAGTACGATGGGTCATCTAAAATTTTCTTACTAGATAGGTAGGAGTTCGAGGTATTAGGTCTTTTTACTATTTCAAAATGCAAAGATTGCAGTTTTGTTTTGTAGACGTTGCGATAAATGGTTATTCATTCAAAAGAGGAGGCAAGTTGCCATAAATGGAAGACCAACCATAAAAAAAAAAAAAAAATTAAATATAAAAAAAGTTCTTTATTCCATTTAGCTTGAACAGTAGGTAGAGGGTCGGAATTAAGATTCAGATGTTTGTACAGTTTCTTGTTTGAACAATCTAGAATGTATGAGAAATGATTATCTTCATTCTGTATAGTCAAAGACATAGGGTTGTGTCTCTCGATTGTAAGGAGAGTCTATAGCTAACATTGGAATGCCCTTGAGTAATTGCCAGACATGTAAGAAGGTTCCCTGTATGTTGTATTTGGTGTTGGGTTCATGTATATCCATCTTCTAAGTCCCAATGCCACTCACTCTTCATTGGTGTTGATTACTTTGTTTTATTGTATTTGTGAAGTCAGTCATTATACGGGCATTTACTACTGACTATACCCATGAGATCTACACACCTGTTGTTGTTCAAAAGATAATTGTTGTCTTATTTTTGATGGCCCTTGTTAGTTTGTTTGTAAATCTACTTGTCTTTAATGGTGTCGCGTTGATTATGTCTGACGCTGATGGTTGAAAATCATGTAAAACTATGTGAACCTCATTGCGTCAATAAACAATTAAAAAAAAAAAAAAAAAAAAAGATAAAATAAAATGGTTGTTAGAAATAAGATCTCTAACTTGTACAATACCAGCTGCTTCCAGGTCCGCCATGATAAACTTTTCCCACCTGAACTCATGAACGACTCATGTCATGAGCACTCACTTCTTATTGCAGGGTCAGTAAGAAGATACATCAAAATACATTTTCCTCCAGATTTTAATGACGTCAATATGGAATAAAGAGTAATCAGGTAGGGAAATATTTTCCAGGAAGAAGTTAAACGAAGTTCCATATACATCATTAAAAGTTCTAAAGCATTTTATAGTTAATTAGTTCCAAATAATGTTTTATTTCCACATGGGAAATCATATTGATACTGAGCACTGACAAAAACACGTGTATCTCGATGCCCCTGTTGCCGTATCATTTAACAAAGCAACGGTGTCAACAGAAAAGTCCGTCGAAAAGGCCAGCTCTCCGGGGGTTTACCCCTGGATCCTTTTCAAACGAACCATGTAGTATCAGGTGTGTAATTCTCCACTCCTTGAAGCAAGATCCTTGGAACATTTTGTATAATGTACAGAATCTAGGTGATTCAAGGGGTTTCACTCCTTGCACCCCCAGAAGGGCGTTGCTGCTGGAGGTAGTCTAAGGTGCGTAACAAAATCTTGGATACAGAACTTTATACTGTATCCATCTTTCTTTTTTGTAACTCTTTTTTTTTTCTTGGATCGTCTGTATTTCAGTATATTTTTAGTATAATAGTATAGGTAATACAATCATAATACTCAAAGTGGAAAATCCGTCAGCTAAACTTATAGTAGCTGGTTTCAATCGGATCAGTTTTGTACAATGAGGAGGGTATGCAGATACTTTTCCACCTATAGTGTTGTTTCAGTCATATTTACAGTATATGATACTCGAAACCTCATTATTACAAATACATACGACATTCTAAAATAATCCCGTCGGATGTTGGGGAATCTCATGACAACATTCAAAATTGCAAGGCATATTTCCATAGCTCAATTTGACAAGCATTTATACACGAAGTAATGGTATTGTACTTAGTATCGTTTGCTTTGTTAGAATTTTGAACTCTTTTAGAGGAAAAGACAGACCCCAAACATAAGAATTAGACAAATCTACACATCATGGACCTGTTTCACTAGTTTTGTGGCAAAAGTATTAGACAGACATGAAAAGCGGCACCAACAGTGCAAGCAAGAATGGACAAAACGAAGTCTGACGTCTAGTTCTTGGGAAACCGGCCACATCATCTAGACGCCATCTAGACATGTCACGAAACTAGTGAAACAGGTCCCAGGTATAGCTCATGGCCTCTGGCATAGAACCTTCCAGGTCTGCCGTCAGAGCTGGGGGTATCCTGGGCAACTGTCGCCTTGTCGGAGTCGCAAACTCCACCGGATGCTTTGTGGTAGTCACGGAAATTTCATTTGACATACCTTGAACGTGGGTGGACAACTCATTCTGTGAAGGCCGGATTGCAGGTTCAAGATCGTCTTTCTGAAGTCGAGCTGGCCGTCGAGAGATTCCATTTTTTCTAATTCCCCAAACATTTCTACCAGCAGGTAGATCTTCCAATGTAAGGATACTGACTATTCATAATAAACGTATATCAAAGTATACATCAAAGAAAGTCAGTTAGCGCCAGAGAGATCAGTTTTAAATTCCTACAAATTCTTTCAACATTCATCTCGATTGAAGGAAGGAGGGGCGCTTTCGCATCGGCATTTTTTTAATCGTTTATTTATCATGTCAAATGTTCAGCAACATGATACTGTTTTAATAAATAGACAGCATTTAACAAAATACACTCTTTGGTAACCCCTTTTCATAAATGTTGTCAGAAAGAATGACTGGTAAGAAAAAGCTAACATATATACACTTTGGAGTCTAACTAAGTTTCATACATTGTTCAACAATTAGGGGCATTGTTCATCAATCTCGGGGCACGCAATTATGAAGAAAACCAAATTAGAACCACAATTTTCCTCAGAGATAAAAAATCTGTCCAGGTGGAGGGCATGTGGGATGACGTGAGTTGTCACGTGTGATGAGTCATAGTCTTGTCATGATCCATCATCGTGGTATCGTGGTATCGTTGTCCGTTGAGTGAATCTCCCACATCTCATACTTACTTAATCTCATATACTCGTCATAAGCACCCTCACCACGTAACTTCGGAATTCTTTCACTAAAAACCAGTTTTCCGCTATTCTTATATACCTATAGCCAAACACTGTGGTTACACCACAATACGGGGCCTGGAATAGCACATGTGTACTACCCAAGACAGATGTTTGCTACCCAAGACTGATGTTTACTACCCAAGGCTGATGTTTAGACCAATCAGATTATCCCTTACAAAATTTATGTGAAAAGTGCGGTGGGGAGAATACATAGAGTGTCAAGTTATTAAATAAGGTTGGATGTTGGCAAATAACACTATTTATCGTTATTAAACTACATTTAAAGGTATATAGGAATAGGGAAACCAGGTATCCGGAGAGAGAAAGTCAAAGTTACTCAGTAAGGCTTGGAAAAATTACTGCCTGCAGCCAAGGCCTTGAGTAGTAATTTTTCTGAGCCTTACCTTATGAGTTTGACTCTCTCTCACCGGAACATAGTTTCCCTCTATCCTATACCAGTGCACGTATCTCATTTGTATACCACCCAGTTCTACCCATGTCATATTCATAGCTGTACGTCACACTGTGACATACAGGATACGACCATTCAACTGACATCAATAGAAGGTTATAGTTCGCCATTTTAGGGTATATGGCAATACTAAAAAAACATCCTGCCAGTAGTTGCACGTCAATAATACTTGGTAAAATTGACAATAAGATTGTTCCTCTACCTTCGCCATCCTAATTGACCGCATATCTTTACATATAACTTCAGTTACCCTGTTTCCGTATGATGAAATAATTCACTAACAACTTGTGACAATATCTACCCAATGGAAAACGGTTTGTTCTAACTATACACCTTTTATCAAATTAACATTTAACACAGGGGGAAAATGTTGAATAATGAACTGATCAATTCTGACCTTTTTTCAAATTCCTTTATGTAGACAATATTAAATGTCTGATTCTGGATTCTCCTTCATGTGAAATCAATCGGTATCAACAATGTATTATAGAGAAATGCACATTATAACAGCGTACCAAGCATGTTTGCGTCTATCCGCCCTTCTGTAGTCGTAGCATGTTATTCCGGTTCCGCCTAGCCTCGACTCTCCACAAGGTATCACTATCCTAAATCAATACCACTGACCCCCAGGGACTATCACGTTGTTGTCCCAGATCGATAGATGTTTATGATAATGTATATTCTGATGTTCTGCAATCGATGTTCTCTTTGATACCTTTTTTAGACTCAGAGAAAACAGTTCCAACGACTACCACCAGAGGGGGTTAGTGACAGCATGTCGATAATGTTACACTATAGGGGGTTTCCGTTTGTCCTTTTCATGTGTTATTTCTGTCTTTGTGTGATTGAAAACCAGATGGGATCGATTGAAGTGCCTCAGAGACGTTGGAACACAATGTTACCTGGCATATCTATTCATATGAACCTTGCGTATGCCTCAGATGCAGACTGCTGGCTGGTTAATGGAGATTGACACGTTAGCAACTGGTGGTGTTATATTACGGCGATATATTTTTTTTCTAAGTTGTTGTTTATTCTGGAGTGTTCTACTAGGGTGTCAAGTCACCCTATTTTCGGTAGGCTCCAGGGCCATGCTTCACTTTCAGTAACGTTGTAATATAACAGAACAGAGTGGTAACAATGTGTACTTAAGTGACAATAAAAAAACATTAATATAAATCAGTATACACTTTCAATTCATCCAGTAGTACAGACCTAGACATATAATACTACAAAATATATACATCAACTGTTTAACTTACATAAGAAATTATATCATTTGAACTAATATAATGTAAAAATGTCGTGGAGTATGGGGTTGGGACGTGGAGTAAATACAGCACTCAATATGTTAAGCGTAGGGCAGTGAGGTTTCCTTTGGTATAAGTTTTAAATTTCTCTCTTGTATCATATAGTCTTACATCATTGTTGAGAATCGATGAGAAGATGATGACCATCAGAGATGTGAAACACCCAGATGATTGATGACTACGGGGAGTTAAGACTATAGAGGAAACCTATGAAAGCCTAGGGTCAGAGCTTGAATACCTTCTCATTTGAATCGTGTAGTAATTCAGACGAGACAGGATCGAGCTCCAGCCTTTAACTTGAATAGGTTTCTGAATTTATCTCACCCTTCACATTGACTAACGGGCTAACATTTGTGACATAATTCCCCCTTAGATATTTTTTTCCGAAATACCTCATGGGCATTGCATATGGGTTACCGGGGGTGAGATGATAAGAAATAAATTAATGACTGTTTGGTATGTCCAGGAGTTATGGCTCCGGACTTCACTCGGCTTCGCCTCATGAAGTCACTTTGCCAAACTCCAGTCGTGGCATTCGGTGGCCAAGATTAAAACGCATCCAGTTTTACGATAGTATGTTAGTACTATAGACCCGTTGCCAATACATAGCGCAATACTTGGGTGTGTATATTCTAACAATAGTAGTATAGTATGATAACAAAAATATACTCAAATTTCTTTTAGGGATATTCAGCGAACCCCGATGCTCTCACCGACTGGTCGAGCGCTGCGTAGATTGGAGCTAACCCTCGTGAGCGTGCTCCATCCACACACGCAGACAGCCGGTGTCCTTGATTCCCCATCAATTAGAGACAAAGGAGACGTCCAGGTAATTACTTGCCGGCCTCCCACTCCATCTATGACAATGAGAAGACAACGGGCCCCCGACAAATCGCTCTTCCGTGACAAGCCCGTCTAACCACCGCCAGATGGCTCTCAGTGGTCACCGCGCCTATAGGGCACAGAGTGATTGCTAGTTCTGCCATCACCCTCTAGGAAATTGTAAGATAGCGCCACTTTTTCTTTTTTTTTAATTGGACGTCTTTATTGTTTTCGATTTCACAATCGTTCTTCCAATACAATAATTGACTAATGGATGATATATACAATGAAATGCCTTTAAGCAACAGAACAAGCATGGTGAGTATTTTATGTATCATATATAAGTTGTTCGGTTAGTATATAAATCTGCTTATACATCTCATACCAAAAGTATCTATTCCATACATACCAACCGACCAAACTAGGTACCTACCTGTGTGTATAATAATGTATAATAATCGGTGCACGGTGTTACAGATTTTCGCTTTTCATTCACTGTAGTCGGGGGGGGGGGGCGACCGTTATTATCAGTTGTTATAATATATAGATAATATTGAGACAAGGCTAAAATTCCTCCATGGCAAGACCCATAAAAGTATTTTTGACAAAATCCATTGATAATTGGTCCCACCACCTGGTGTTCTGGATGGTGTCAGAGGGCAAGATGGCTGCCTCAATGACACAATAGCTATGTGCCCTATGCACTGGCCGTTCTCAAGATATAATGAACATAGAGCTTGATTCTTTATCGATCTGTTAGCTATGAATATTTTTCACCAAGTATTTTTGCTTTTAGAGCGTACATAGAATAAAATTACTTGGTGTGAGGCGAACACAGAGGGATACCTTGTAGGATTTAAGCTGACCAACTCTCATATTGTAGCTCAGCGCAGACAGGGATTGTTTGCCCATCTGTTGTTGTTGCTCTTCCGTTATCTTTATTGTATCTCTCGCTGTGTACGAGCGTTTCTGAGATAACATACATAATAGTAGTATTGTTGTTGGATCACATCAGATCTCAGAACTCATTACAAAGAAAAAATTAGAAAATAGGGAAGAATGTTGTAAATAAAGTTGTTACAAATATAAAATCAAATAAGCAATGGAAGTTGCATAGAACAGCAACAGTTTACGGAGACACTGCATAATCGGTCCTATCTGAAAGCAGTTTATGGACATCAAGATCAGATCATAAGCTATTCATCTGGCTGTTGTTTATTAACAAAAGTGTTGGAAACGAGTATTCCCAAAATACTGCCCTCTAATGTGAGGGTGTGATATCACGTTTTATCAGAGTAGCGTATCATGTACTGTCGTAAAATTCTAGCCTTGGGGTAAACTAAGGAATAGCAGAATGCTGTTCAGTAGATATCATCAATGTATCATTTAACTATGCCAGTAAAACTGTGAATACCAACCTCTGCTTGAGAAGTGGTACCGCCATAGTGTACCGGTATGGCGACGTACCATCATACTTTGAATATGATTGGTTGCACTTAACAAGGAAATATGTAAATAAAACAGAAGTAGATATTATAAGGACTAAGGATCGATACCGAAAATTTCAAAATGATATGATTATGAACAATGCAAAGGAAAATAATCTATAGATAATTGTAAATCTTTTTTTAAATGTTTTTTTTACAGAAATGGGGTTGTAAACATAGGGCTGAGTTTCGTCTACCCCGCACACTTTGAAGAGCAGCTCAATATCATCAAGTTTTGGTAGATATTGGAGTAATTATTGATGATTATAACTATGATACAAATGAAACGTGTTAACCTCGTTTCTTTGAATAAGAATACTCCACTCACTCTACGAGCTCATGGAATATTTTTATCCAAACAAACGCGGTACGAAATGCCGTCCCGATACGGTAATCACGTTTCACTAAAGTACTTGAGGGATACCGGCACATTGTGACGATGGACAAAAAGGATACCAGACTAACTTGGTCAAGGAGGTGCGTTTGTGGCCTGTTATGCAGCCTTCCCTTCTAATGTCTGCTCACAAGGGTGAGCCATCGATTGGTGAACCCCTCCTTCAGACGTCCTTTTGTTGCCGACAAGTTCTGGGTTCTATGTTCCAAAATCGGTGGCGAAAAGTTTATGAACATGTTGATAAATTAAGTTGCCAGGGTGCACAATCATATATCTGTCGAAAGGTGTAGACTGATTTGCTTAGGACTATTATTACATACCTATAGCCGAACGTCAGTGAAATACTACCCGCTCACTGGGGTTTAGTATATCGCGACTCCGGCCCACTATGGTGCGCTTCGTCATGCTGCAAGATTCTAACGTGTATGTAACTAACTCGCCGCAACGTCGAGGTAACTAACGTGTGGCTCTCACCTGACACTGTTTAAATTGCTCAAATATGCGAAATTCATCGATAATAACAACTCGATTGGTGAACACCTCCTTCAGACGTCCTTTTGTTGCCGACAAGTTCTGGGTTCTATGTTCCAAAATCGGTGGCGAAAAGTTTATGAACATGTTGATAAATTAAGTTGCCAGGGTGCACAATCATATATCTGTCGAAAGGTGTAGACTGATTTGCTTAGGACTATTATTACATACCTATAGCCGAATGTCAGTGAAATACTACCCGCTCACGGGGGTGTAGTATATCGCGACTCCGGCCCACTATGGTGCGCTTCGTCATGCTGCAAGATTCTAACGTGTATGTAACTAACTCGCCGCAACGTCGAGGTAACTAACGTGTGGCTCTCACCTGACACTGTTTAAATTGCTCAAATATGCGAAATTCATCGATAATAACAACTCGCCCTGGTCCACAACGGGCAACCACACACAGAGCGGATGTACTCGTAGCGCATGCGCGAAGTTATCTAGGTTAACGTCACTCTCCTAATCATAGTAACTCGCCGTATTCAGCCAGTTTGTATGTCTAGGACTAAGGTTCGGCGAGTGAAGCTTAGTTAGGCGCATGCGCAAAGAGGACATCCTGTGAGTTGGCTTCCGGTTCGTAGCAGACAGTGTCAACATGGAGCGGTTGTGACTTACGAACTCGATAAATGGCGTCTTTCTGATCGAATAAAGGTATGTAATAATAAGAAAACACCCTGATTGTGGCCAGAACTATGTCTTAGTTCTCGGTCACCTATCGCCGACGTTCGCCCCGACGCCGCAGGCGAGGGGTTATATAATTTGCCTGCGACAAGTTGACCGACTCCTATAAGATTTGGAACTAATCGTTTAACCATTAATCGGTACATGGGCATAGGGCTTAACCATTATAATATGGATATGTTTTTCATATCCATCCTTCAGTTCGAAATTGATATTTAATACTGGTAATGAAACTATATCCTGGGTATCACTAACAGGTAATAGAGTGGGTTCTGAACGTGGAAGTCTCAGCAGGTGAGATACAGCCAGGTAGGGGATCTACTCCATACATCCAGAGGGGGAAATAAACACCTCCCAGGTTTCTCCTACCTGTCTAATGATTTTCATGCGGGAGGTACAAAGGGCGCAATAGGCTTCGGGGTGTTACACGATTCCGACACATCCGACCAGTTTGATCTATCAGGGTAATCATGTATGCAGATCATATTGTGTTGATCATAATATGTGATGATCAGTTAGACATCATATAAGAAGACTAGAGAGTGACTTGGGAATATTAAATAGTTAGGCAAAAAAAAAAGCTGACAATAAACTATATGAAATCTACAATCATGTGGTTCTCTTGTAAGATTGATACTGATGGGAGTTGAAACCGGTTTTGATCTTAAGAATGCTATCGAGTATCACAGTCGAAATGCTAGATAGTGAGGATGATTGATAAACCATACGATGTGAATGTAGGGCTAACTGACATAATGTATGGCCCGTATGTCTAGTATAACCTGTAAATACCTGTCCTTATCTAAAGGTATTGTTGAAGTTTTGCGATCTACTATAAAGGGACATAGCAATGTAAACTGAATAGAATCTGTTCAGAATCTAAACTCACGGCCAGTAATTCTAAGTAAGATATTCGCCTATAGGTATGTAGTAATATGTGTGATGTACATTGTCCTTGAGATGTCTGTTACTACCATGTTTTCTTGACCTTCGTTTGGCAGATCATTGTGTCAGACAGCGAATAAAGTCAAGAAACACGTCGGATTAAAACAATAATACCAGAGTGCCTTGCTTACTATTGATGCCAAACTTAATGAAAATAAAAGATTGCTGATAAGCACACCAAAAGAGATCACCTTCTGTGTCATTCAAGTGTTCCCTAATGTCTGAAACACATCGATTGATAACAATAAAGGGGAGCGTCCACCAACCACGACAAGGCTACGAAAATGACTTCCTGACAAGGTTCACAATTGGCCTACAATTGGAGGCCTTGTCTTGGTTGGTGGACCCCAATTCCCGTCAAGAGTCTCCGACAAGGCCACGACAAGGCCACGATTGGAAGCTTATCGGGAGCCTTCCAACAAGGCTACTACAACATCAAGTATGTTCTATTTTTTCCCACGACTGAACCCTTGTCGTGAAGTGTCATGGCATGTTGGGAGCATGTCACAGAGGTCTACGACAGGAAATTTTGGTGGAGCGTGCGCTTCCCGACACACCCCGACAATGCTGTATTAAAGCCCCCCTTTTTACGACTAGGCTGTGACAAGCGTTGCTTGGAACTTTCTTGTTGGCACTTATCGTAGCCTTGTCGTGGTTGGTGAACACCTGCCTTAAATATCAGAAATAACACACTCCGTCAATGGTATTGTCTGTCATGTTTTATCCAGAATCATTTAATCAGTTCACAGAGTTTATCAGAAGTAGACAATAATTTCTGTTTGTTATGTGAGCAGATTTCCTCTGCCATGCACATTCATTTTCATTAAATCTGGTCGACAGATTTGTGGGCACAACTAATGCTTTACTTTGGCATAAAATAAATGTTCTGAATCCAAGTAACTTCATGCCTCAATCATCCTAAAACACTCCTCTTTGCTCTAAGTATTTTAGGCTTCCTAATTCCTCTTCATTATTCAACTTTGAAGCAAGTTGACCATCGCTGGTTTTAATTGCGGTACTTTGGCATACCTTTGGCTGCCGTTGGGTCTGCAATTACGCTAAGAGAAATGAATGAAAACTCTGCCTCTTTGTTATAATGATGAGCAGTTAATACATGCTCCTTTCTTGGCGTAATTAATTGGTTTCGATGATAATTAAGAGTAGCTGGTTCCCAACATTTCTCCCTCACGTTGATGCCGTTGGGAACAGGTATCAACATACAAGAACGTATCCATTTCCTCACACCCTCAGAACAATTTTTTTTTAAATTTGAGCTTAGCTCTCTTTATTTTCATTATCTTTTCTGCAGAGTGTGTTATATATGTGACTATCCCTCGAAGTTTACATGTGATGATCCCTCGTAGTTTACATTTGTCAATCCCACATAGTACAAATTTGAGATTTTCCATTAAAGGTTTCTATACTTCTTTGTATTTCAGTTTAAATAGAAAGTCTAGCTCTGTTTTCAATATGGTGATAACCTAAGATTGCATATTATCATTGTGAAGAGAGTGAAAGTAGTGATAAAGCCCGTTTCCATTGGCCAACTATTCGCCACTGATCTGCAGATTACAATGAGCCCACCACCGAATGACTTCAGTCAGTATGGGCCTGTCAAATAGAAATAAGGAGCACACTGCACCCTCAACAAATTTGTCATACAGATCTACGTAGAGTCTGTGGCACCACCGACAGACTTTTGGGAGAACTCGATAAACCTCTGCCCTTTTCGTTTGCCAATAAAAAAGGGCTTATATAGTTAGGTATAGGTATGTATAGTTATGGTGCCAACGACTGCATATTGGTATCAATTTATTGGCGAAGGTACATTGTTTGCACCATTTCTATATCATTTTCTAGTTACACGCAGATTTTCTGTGAGAAAATCTGAGGTTCCTGACTGTAGATGGGTCTCGTTAAATCGGAAAGTGGAAACAGGCTTCTACCCCTCAGGGAATAAAGTGACCCGCCCTCTCCCACATAGGGAGATGACAACACCATATATGGTGATGAGTTGTGTCTATAGGATGTAATTGACTGACAGCCGAGACTTCGGACCCACAAGTGAGCACACTGCCGATGCGCCCAATGACACCTATACAAACACTTTTTCTACCTACTTTAAATATTCATGGGTTTAGTAAACCTAGTAAACGAATATTTGATGCTTTCTGGCCATGATAGAAGCAGAAGGTTAGAGAAATTTATTGACGACAAGATCAATCTTTGAATATATGTATGATCTATTTGTACCTGGATGGCCAATGCTATATTAAATAAGAGTCTTTGAATGGTACGACAATGGTCCGCATCAGAAATGTTGTCTGGTTTTGAGTTTTTACGATATAGCAACAAACAGGGGCCCGTTTAATAATCTAGGATCGTACATGAATAACCTTTTCTGTACATTGTACAAGGGTTGTCATTTGATAATATTGAAGTCTGTTCGCTAAGACAATATTAGCCGCCCATAACTATTGAATACAGTTGCGCCACATCGTCCCTTGGTCTCCATACAAAAAAGGGTCTACATGTACGAGCCTAGATTATTAAATGGGCCCAAGCATCGTAAATCACTTGAGCTATATGTATATCTATACGTAGATTCTTTATTTTGTTCGCAGGACACATTATTTAGGGTACTATGAAAAACGAAGAAAAAGGCTGATTACGCATGGCTTCCAATTGAGTACTATCACAGAGGAAAAAATCAATATCAAATTTGCCGTTTCTGTGTGGGTGTTCACTAATAAAAGCCTTGTCATGCTTAATTGCCAAAGTCTGTGGAGCACTACCCGATACGTTATTAACTCTGCTCTATGGTGGCGTCTCCAGCGTGTGCTTTTATTAACAATTTCCTTTATTGCAGAGTATTTTTGATCTGACAAGTATTGTCATATCGCATATACAGTTATTGTTATAAAGCAAGGGCAATGGTCGTATTATAAAGAAAACAACAATGCATCTCAGGGGCAGACAAGCTTCAGGTAAGATTGACCTGGGTTTCTTTTTTTAAACTAAGGACGATAATGATTTGAAGACTACGGTTAGGATCTACCACAGCGGTACAAACTCGGATATTCATGTCAGTAAGTACTTTAACATGGTCGTCATAAATCCAAGACTTCTTTTAAATTTTTTATCTCATCATTTCTCCTTTTGTAGGGGAATACATTTTGTTATAAACGGTTAATTTTACAAAGTAACGGATCGAAAAAAGGTAAAAGTCTAGAGAAATACCGTCTAGAGAAATAACATTTACGATTTTTCAGTTATCGCCTTGGAAGACCGTCCTCCATAAAGACAGATCACTTTAGGTAACAAGAATGCAAAAAAAAACCATGATAAGATCAATGTTGTTATCGTACCTAGATTTGAAAACACCTCCCTTGGTTTCTAGCCCGGTCCACATTCTAGTTCTGTTTAGTCATTGAGCAACTCACAGAGGGGTGCTGCCATCTCCCGGATCAAGAGGAAGACAAATACTTTCATAACGTTCATCTTGCAGCCAGTTGTTATGCTGGAGGCATGCAGCGTGGCATTCTCGGCAGCAGGTCTCGGGCTACGTGGGCTGTGGGATGGATTTTCCTACTTTACTTCATCGAGATGCTGAAAACTTTTGAAATTTTGATAGATGTATGATAGGAGACACAGGGTAATCAATAAAATTTTGTCTTCAAACTCAGGAGAACATTACATAATCTCCCAATAATAAAACGGTGGTCATCGCAACAATCCTGAAGAGGAACATATCAATAAAAGCAGAGGCTCTTATCAAATAGTTTTAAAGATAAAGATACCGAAAACGATATGAAAATAGCCTTTATCATATAGGTTTAAAGTTCTGGAATATGTTAGCTGCAGATGTAAAAGTAAAGTGGGAAAATTGATAGTTTTAGAAATTAAAAAAAATACACCCGTTGAAACTTTCAGGCATGATGAGATTATCTTCTTTGGTTACTTTATTAGATAGTGGTCTCCAGACCTATCTACCTGAAGGTAGATCTTTAACAACATTGTGTAATAGACGATCGTCATTAGATCCCTACTGAACATGTATATTGACTACAGAACTATTTACTTTTTCTTTTTATCCTTTTATTAATCTATGTTGTATGAAAGTATGTCTTGTCTATGTAACGTCCTCTTGTTAGACCTTACCTGGGAAGAACATCCTTGGACGACATTTTGTGTGTTATTTTCTGAATAAAAAAATAATTGATGAATCTACTTGGCATTATACAGACAAGATAACAATTGAAATATTTTGGTTTATTCATTCTCGCCACTTGTCTCTTCTCATGCTTTTTAAACCTCATATAGCTTTGCAAATGAACAATACTTTTTTCATTGTTACAATTAAAGTAAACTAACGACATTCCACAATCATGAACAAAATGACAACTATAGATATGCACAACACTGAACATACCTTGATAAAGGTAGGCACCAACCAACCTTTATTCCGTTCCACAGTCTATTGAGGTTTTTCAGGCCAATGTCTTTTTCAAAATATTTTCAGAAATGGCTGTAAGTACTTTTGAGAACTCAATTCCCGGCCAGAAGACATTTCATTCAAACTCCTAGTCTGAAGATTTCTCTACATTCTGAAATTAAAACTTTGGTATGACGCTTTGATACATACCTGCGTTGGCAAGAGGAGGTGTGAAGCGCAGCGCCCCCTATACCAGAGAACAACTCGCATCATTGAGGCAGGGCTGGTTTTACTGGTTAGCAAGCTTTAGCCTAGCAATATGTGTGAGAAATAAGGCAGTATTCCACAACAGAAAACAGGCATAAAACATGGAGCTCTATCGAACTCTATTGTGGTTTGGAATAGATTAGATATAACTCTATCAATATCTGAAAAGATTTTTGATAGAGCTCTAACAGTTTGTATGTAGTAGCTGTTCCTTATTAGCCAAATTTTGGCAATATTTTCATAAAGGAATCTGCATCAGCTGTCATTTGAGTCCAGGTCGATTTGCATAATTTATAGATAATAGCACTCCTAAAACGAGCAATAGAGTAACAAAACAAAGTACTATGAATCTTTTGGTAGCTTATCCTAATTTAGAACCGCTCTAAAAGGTCTGTATAAGAGATTCTGTGTGAGTTACAGAGCAGCCTGTCGGAGCATTCGTGGTGCTTTGTTTTGGTTCTGTATTATCGCTCAAAAACATAGAGGGCGCTTCACACCTCCTCTGTGCATTGGCCTTGTTATCAGTCCGTGCCCTTTACCTGTGCCTGATATGGCCACGTGCTGACATCTATCGGGGAGTTGAAGCCTCGGTATTACTACAGCATGTGTAGATTGGCCGCCACCTCTGTCTACACTACGTTCCAACTAAGAGGTTGGTAACGTTAACCCATGGGCATGTCCATGGAGTCTCACTCTCAGACCAAACCACTTTGTCCTAAATAGGTTCTGGGATCCTAAATATTTGCAAAGAAATCTCCATATATTAATAAATTGATAAAGAACCTTATCTCTGTGGCCATTTTTATTAAAAATACACATTAAAAGAAGATTAGAACATGGAAAAGTGACTTCCAGGGTAAGAATGTGGGTCATGGCAGGGTCAAGGGGGCATGGCCAGAGAGTGGTCGGACCACAGAGTAAAAATAGATACACAGAGTAAAAATATATACCAAACCCTAAAGTCCAAACTCCCAACCTAAAAATAGCTAAAGTGACATTCCTTTACCCACTGCAATGGCATGAGATACCCACTACCACGCCAGGTCAAGGCCCCTGTCAATTTAACGTGACCAGAGCTTATTTAGTAGCTCGGGTGGCCAGTGTACAGCATGTGCGGACGATACACTAGATTGGCCGCCACCTCTGTCTTCACTGTGTTCCAACTTAGAGGTTGGTAACGTTAAACCCTGGTCATGTCCACGGATTCTCACTCTCAGACCAAGCAGCTTTCTTTATCAGTGAACTTTGAGAGCCGCAATATTCATTATGAAATATTCCTCACAGAATTGATAATAATCTTTATGGTTATTTTATTCAAAATACACAGAAAAGGAAATATGAACATGGAAAAATAGCTACAAGAGTGAGAATGGACACAATCTCCAACCATAGGTATAGGTTACATGAAAGATCTGCAGGGAGAGTGTCAAACACTCACAGCTAACGGGTCAAGGTAGTCACACGTTTAACCCAACCAGAGCTAACGTAGTGTGGCTCTGGCGGCCAGTGTAACGATACACTTGCCACAAGAGCCACACTACATTTATAACCTCTGGTCGATTTAAATCCGCGGCTAGATTGTCTGTTCTGCTTGGAGAGTGTGCCATTTTGTCCTCTCAAAAATAATTTAACATTTTCTTAGTTCTTTTTGTGTGTATTCTAACAAACTATAATGAACATAAAGCTAGGTCGCATTATCATTTTATTGTGCTGTGAATATGTCTTATTATGTATATCAGCTTATAGCACCTACATAGAAAGAAATCATCTGCTTTAAGGCAAATACCGCGGATACCATAGGATTTAATTCGACCAACCTCTTAGTCTGAACAGAATGGAGACAGGGGTGGCGGCCAATCTAATACAGAGGCGTGCTCAGTCCGTGAGGGGATTCTTTAGATAGGATCAGAGTGGGTCACAGAGGGAGATCACGGGCAGGGAGGTCAGAGAGAAGGTGGAACGTAGAGCTAGGAATAGGGTCAAGAGTCAGAGCCCAGAGAAGGTTCAGATAGAGAGGGTTAGAGAAACCTTCAGAGAGAGAAAGATCTCAGAAGAGTTGGAGAGAGGCTAGGGATAGTAAGGGACCCATCCATGACGTATGTACGTAGGATTTCCAAAATTTTGATTCCACACCACCACTCCTAATCTTTTACTATATACCCATGCCGTATATACTGTAAATACGCACCGTTTTGGCATATGACTTAAAAATACTGTACGGACCACTGGTCCATACACCAAAATACGGACTAGCTACCCATGTACATTTATTAAAATTTTGGTTGTTAAAGAAAATGAAATTGATTTTTTTTTAAATTCCGGGTATATAATAAATATATAACGTCCAACCATGCTTGTACAAGTCACAGAACTCAATAATAATTTACCGTTTGTACGGAACTCGGCGTAAACGCCTCGGTATGTACAAACCGTAAATTAGCATCTCATTCTGTGACTTGTACAGCATGGTCAGGACGTTCTATATAATTACGCAATAGAACAAAGAAAGGACATACGCAAAATTGCCAAAATTTTGGACTCGCCAAGCCCTCAGTGCGTACATACTTTATGGATGGCCCCAAAGAAGGAGGGTTAGACAGACAGAGGTCAGGCAGAGTGCGTCATAGGCTCTTAGAGATGTTATTAGAAAAGGAAAAAATAGATAATTCAGGTAGATCGAGGGTTGAAGAGGAATAGAAGACTACTGAGAGAGATTAGCAAGAAAGAAAAATAGGAAAAGTTCAAAGAGGGTCATATACAGAGGGCTTTAGGTCACAGAGGGAAGCATAGAGAGGGTCAGAAAGAGAGGGTTAGAAAAAGACCATCATGAAGCATACATCTTTCTTATAGAAGCTTCGGTAAGGTAACCTTTACTGGCTTACACACAAATGTTTGATTTTATTTGTGGAGACTTAAAGGTAAGCTTTCTTTGAATACACAGACAGTAAGGAACGTGCTCTATAATTATACAGAACTCAGGTAGAAGCAGCAGAAGAATCCGGGAACCAATTATGGTTTCTGTCAACAGGTGAGTAAGGCCTGGCGTCCACCTACTACGACAGAAATTTAGACCTCTCGATATGGCACCGATACGAAAAGCAAATATCGGAGACAAATCGGGAAGGTGCGAAATCGTCAACATATGTCAAGACAAGCCAATCCACCATGCATCAAAAGGGTTTTTTATCGGTGTCTAATCGCAGAAACGTGGTCAACTGCCCCGATATTGGGTGACCTTCTGACGCGATTTTGATTTTTTATCGGGAGGTGCATCGTAGACCATATCGGAGCCATATCGTAGTAGGTGGATGCCGGGCCTTATTTACCTGTCAGTCTTCTGCGATGAGGCTCTACACGTGGTAAGCATGATGTTATCATCTTGAGCACATCCTCTTTCTTTTATCATATTTATTCTTTCGTCTATTCTTATATCACATGAAGTAGCCAGCTACTGTGTCTTTTCGGATCTACAATTGCAGATATAGTATATTTGTATCATTGACTAAAAGTACTCTTTAGACTGTACAATAGCTATTACTCAATGGTGGAGCTTGTAGTTTATCTAATGTTTGACTAATTGAAAACCATCTTCTTTAATAGAAATTCCATGTACGAAGGATTGGCAAATTGGAACGAGGTTACAAAAGAACTAAAGGACTGTTCTGCGATTAGCTTGTATAAAAGATATGTATTGAAATAGAGTAACGTTGGTTTCTAAGGTAGTTAGACATGGCTATCAGGACATCAGTATCATTCTATCGGACCTTGAACTTACTTATCACATCTTATTATCCCCTTTATACCATATCCACCATAGGCTCTTGAAATCATTGCCTCGCCAGATTACACTTGGTAATTCAATAGATATCTAAGGAATTCACCACTATACTTCTCTTTCCGCTTTAGCCATTATGATGTTTATATACCCCGTATAAATTTTACATTAGCTTAATACGGGCAGGAAATTCGTCTTAACCCATTTACACATCGTTCAGGAGCCTGTTTAATAAGCTAGGCGCGTACTCGTAGACCATATTCTGTATGCTATAGAGACCCAGAGACTTTGTTCAACCCTTATGGAACACCTTATGGACAGCTAATATTGTCTTAGCCAACAGATTTAGTTATTATTAAACGATAACCCCTTTACGAGTTATAGAAAGGGGTCTTCATGTACGATCTTAGATTATCAAACGGGCCCCAGGTCTTATCTAACTCTACTCATTTTTTGTATAAATAATGGAAACCTGCTTGAAATGATGAGCTGGGCATTGGGCGTGAATCTATATCCCTCCACCACTAGGCGTGTTACGTGAATGGTTTGACATGTTCATATTACTATATACCTATGGGCGAATGTCTCACTTTTACTGACCAGGAGTACAGATTCCTTTCGTCACTGAGGGCCGAAATAATAATCATACGTCTCTCTGTACCACGTGACCACTCATTCTACTATTCATTGAGTTTTAGATTGGCAATTTTAATGATTTTAGGTATATAATAATAAAGAGGCACAGTGAGTGTGACTGAATGGAATCTCTTTAGAGATATTTTGCTCAGAAATATTCGCCGAGTTCGAAGAACGAGGTGAGTATTTCTGACCTAAATATCGAGTCATACTAACTATGTCTCTATATATTACTGTTTCATGCGGAATCCCTGGCAGGTGTCTTTGCACTGAGGGACTCGTCAGTCGCTCTCAGAATCAGCTTATTGCAGAGTGTTACATGCTTTAGTTTGATCCTATTACAAACCATTTTACAAAATTCAACTGACTGAGACCATGCAGGAATATTACTTTTATTAATATATCATTATCTCTTATCCTTGGATAAAAGAGAAGAGGACTTGGGTAAATACAATTTTATTGAATTTCACGATGATAAAATGTAATTATTGACCTTATTAAAATGAAATATTGATGAGGAGTTATTAATATGAGTCATAAATAATTTGAAATATTTGACTAATGGAAAAATGAGTCAATCCTAATAAAAGGCCTAGGAGACATCAGGGTGGGCATTGACCACTCCTGACCAAAGACCATGGGTAACCCATTTTAAAATGGTTATATAGTTGTGCCCCTAGATAAGATTCCAGAAAACAGCCTCTCAATCTTCCCATACAAACTGTGGGCTCCTTTCAGCTTCCAGGAGACATTATTTCCTGTTCAATCTCGGTACATTTTGATCATAGCATGAACTTCAGAAATGAAATACAACAATATGAACTCATTTGTAAAGAGTGGGAAGACAGATCAATTTCAATCAAAGGGGTAATGAGAATAGTCAATCATTTGATCATTCCATCTCTGCTGTATACAATATTTATATAGAACTGTATCGAGAATCGTATAAATAGACAATACTCCACGAGTTTGGATGTGCCCGCATCGTCATAGAGGCGAAGCCGAGTGACGATTATGGCACATCCAAACGAGTGGAGTATTGTCTATTTTACGATTCGAGTGCGGTTCTGGATTTATCTCACCCCTTTCTATGATGTTAGATAGTATCAGAATATCAGAATAGCTTGAATATACCTAGCGAATTCACTACGCCACGACCGGGGCGTAGTATTGTCACTTTACGGGGGTGATCGTTGAGTATTTTTTCCTAATGTTATTTCTATGGCGAAGCTTGTACCAGGGGTGAGATAAAGGCTATTCGCACACCGAATGTTACTAGGAATCCTTTCTTTACCTCATCATGACTGTCCTTAAGAATTCAACATTCTCTGGGTTTTAGAAAAAAAATTAAATAGCAATTGAAAAAAGGAATTTTTCTGAACGTTTTTCTTTGTAATCTGTAATAGCTACCCTGATATAGTTACCAGGTGAAAAAATAGTCAAGGTCCACACTTGTCAGCACATTTGTCTTGTATGAAAGAAAACTATAAACAAAGGGTATGTTCATCGCTGATGAATGAGCGTGCAATTCTGAATTGATAAAAATTAAAAGGTTGGCGTTTGATAATTCAGTCCATGGGTCAATTTCTGTAACCCACTAGCGCCTAGTCAGCTTGCCGTTTCTGCAACTGCCTGTCTATTCTAGGATCTAAAGATTCAAGCACCAGTGGGTCTAGGAGGTATTTCGATCTCAAGTGATTAGTCATGGTCAGTTGGGCACAGCTCTAAGACCCTGAGACACTGGCCCTCTGCTTCATTCACAACATCACACTGAATAGCACCCAGATAGTGAAGTGACAGCTTTTTTGCAACAAGCTGGAAGACATAACATTGTTCAGTGCTGGAGATAACATATGGATCAATACACAAAGACTCATTATTCAAGGTTGGAATGGGCAAATGTCGCATGTAGTGGATGCATCATTGTGTATCATTGTGCCTAAAAAATAATAGACTTGTGAAATCCTCGTACTTATCAGGGTTGAGAGCTGTAAAGCATTGCTGTCGACGATCATGCATGCTGTGGTGTTGTTTATATTATCATATTCATTTTTTCAGAGTTTCGCAACAGGCCGTTTCATATTGGCCCTAGTAACCGAGTGAAGAGAGTAGCAGTTTTGGCCGAGTTGCTTAAATCCAAATTTATTCTCACCGAGAATCGTTCAGTAGTTATCCTATCCCGTCTCCACCATTTTAGATCGAATTAATAGTTGCATAAGATACATTTCTTGCCATGCCCCATCGAATACAGTCTCTCAATGTTAAGCTGTATGGCGTTTTTATTAGGGGTAGGATAATATAGGAGAACTATGTAATTATGTGGAATGATTACCGACTTTTAGACAGAGTGTTACTAAACACCAACATCATAGACAGAGGTATGTATTGACATTCTATCTGATAGAGGTAATCATGGAATACAGATATAATCACAATGGACTCCTATTATTACATCCCTTAGAATGTCTGTACATATTCAATTTTTACAGTAATTAGCCGTTAATTAAAGCCCAACACGGGTATGGGATAAAACATTATTGCCATTCTGTTTTATTGCGATTGATGATCGATAAAATGTAGTGAATTCATAAAATATATGTTGGAGTGACGGTATTGGCTGCCACTATTTAAATATATCGGCCTATGGATTTTATTTTATATAATCCGGAATAATAGAAGTGTGGCGATGTCGGGGACTGGGGGGTGGGTAACTTTCCGTCGCACCGGCCAGATGTGTAGAGGAGTGTGAGGCCTCGTGTCTGGTTGGATCCCCTTTTTTATTATCCATCGTATACAAAACTCCCATTGAAAATGTATAGGGACTCAGTAAACCACTACCCATTGTATAAAACCTGTCAGATACCATAACTATGGTATACGGATTCAAACCTGTGGTATACGGCCTCAAAACCATGGTATACGGAAAAAAATAGTCCCTTTTGCTATAGAGCAAAGAAATAGTTCCTATTGTTATACCCATTAATATGGCAATTACTGGGTTTAATTTATTCAAAAAGATGGATAATGAATACAACAAACCATGGTTTTGCGGACAGGCAGCTCTGTAAACCACTCGCGGTTGACCTCGTAATACACTCGCTAGCGCTCGTGTATTACTACGCGTCAACCTCTCGTGGTTTACGTCCGCCTGTCCACAAAACCATCGATTATTGTCTATATAGCGCCAGTCCGGAAGACGCGTGTAAGGCCGTTTCTATATGTGAAAATAGCATAGTGAATATCGTATATGGTGGTATGGGATCAATGAAAGATACAGAAATGGGATGTGGGATAATGAAATGATAATATTTTATTTTTATGATTATAGCTATACAGTGGATATAAAACAGTTGGCTTTTCATTATCTACAATTTCCAATTATATTTTAATTACTCGTGGCACTTTATGCTGTCTACAACGGAGGCGGTCCATACAAATCCTTTTCAACCGGAAGTTGATTTCTAACCCATGTGCGTGTACAGCTTTTTCCCTACTCGTCTCGCAGACACTGTCTCCGCTGTGAACATCTCGTACAAGGAGAATGCCCCCCGCTTGTCAATTGAAAAGTATAAATCCCCCAGCATATCTCTGACAAGGCTAAACCTATAGGAATATGTGCCTGGAGATTGATCATCAACATCTACGGTGATACACTTGCCTAGCTGAGGTAAGGTTGGCCCAGGCTTACCGCTATTCAGAGACTACAATTAGGAGAGTGGAAAGATAATTAACAAATTTCCACGTAACTTCCAAGACTACATAATGACCAAATATCAAGGTATCTAATGTGGGGAATTCACCTCAGACAGTTTAGATAGTTCACATATGCAAAATCGATAAATAACAACAAGCCCATTTCACGAGATCCGCAGCGGGCGATGCACAGACAGGCTGGCAGTCGGCTTCACTTGGCACTCGGGAGCGGGGGTGAACTTGTTAACAATTGATTTTGCGTATGTACGCCATATACCCTATATCATGCAAATGTCCCATGTAATTCTAATTATTCCGCATTCTTATTCATTTAGGGGGGGGGGGGGGGGTGTCCGCTGGGCTCCCGACGCGGCCTGATATTGCCCTCCCGATACAAAATCCATATCGAGCGTAGCAAAATTGTAGAGCTTATCGGGGCAGTTGGTCTGGTTTCTATGAGAACACTACCGACGAGGCCCAAGGCGGCCCGACGCAAACCGACGCAAACCAATAAAAAAACCATATCATAGAGGGTCTACGTCAATCGATCATGTACCGATTGTTGTAGCGCGTCGGTGCGCGTCGGTGTGCGTCGGTGTGTATAGATGACACTTTAAATGGAAAATCATATGTAATAATCGATGGAAAATTATGAATTTTTCAGAATACTTAGAATATATGATATTTGATAGTAGATAAGGGTCTCAAATTGATCATTTTATACTTTAACTTGGAACTGCTTTTTTTTCATTAGATATTATCATGAGATATCATATAATTTCGTTTTGTATCTACAGATAAAATATCAATCTTCAATATGCATTGTTTCTGGAATTATAAAAGAAATATGGTTGATTACGCTGGTTGCATAGTGAGCTATAGTGGGGTGTATCGGGACCATGTCACCTTTTTCATGCACCCTCTCAACATGTTACAACGCAGACCAACGCGAGCCGACGAGAACCGATATGCTATGATATGCCTCCCGACGCAATACGATATGGTCATTTTGTATCGGCTCGCGTCGGCTTGCGTCAGCGTTGGTGGGTGCCCAGTCTAAGGGGTGTCTGTAAAACATCTTCGAAATCACGAAGCAGTAGCGGTACGTGTTGCCAAGGTACCGTTGCCAACGCCATCTTGTTGTGCTTACCGACTTCAAGTATTTCTCCGTGTCAACTGCTGCGGATCTCGTCGACTGAACTTGTTGATATCGATTCATTTCGTATATCTATCATGGAGTACATTGGCCGTATAATAAAAGTACTACACCCGTAGCAGCCGTATGTATCATGGTAAGTTTGTGAATAGGTACATGATTTTTTTTATGGCCGATGACATATATAGACTTAGGAAAGAGAGCCGGAACAACTTTCTAGTAGCTTCAACGAACCTCAAACATTGGCAGTTTTTCCTGTGCGTCTTCCACCATGATATCTTCCCATACCATAACACGGGTTATAACCGCTACGAGTTTTATGTTTTATAAATATTGTATTGTATTTCGAGTGTACAGCTGATACTAAATTAGTGCATGAATAGAACTAATGAGACATTATCCAAGTAGTTGATTAGATAAAAAATATCTGATATAAAGTACAGGAAACTATCATAAGATATGATAGTATTTGTATCATATGATATCCATTCATTGGTATTCTATTGGACATGCTCTGACGCCCCCAACTATTTCTATATAGACAACTTGAATTAGTCGTCTAGACGGACGGCGATTCTGTGAAAAGTCCTCTAGTGTAAATGCTTGAGCACATTCTGAGGTCGACGACCTTTGAGGCGGAGTTTGCCAAATCAAGCACCACCCGACGACTACTGGCCCGATGATCTACACATATATATTTAGTCGTCTAGTGTAAACGCTGGTTTATGATAAGCAGAAACCACACTCCAGGAATCGATTGATTGCACAATATTAACATCACGACGTTCCATTTTAATTGCTATAACCAGGAAACTATCTTATGTTGATCTCCTCTACAAATACTTGGCTGATATGAAAATCCCTTCCTGGCAACTAAGAACTCGTATCTTCCCTTGGCTAATAGCCTGATTAGGGGGAAGTCAAACGTTTCTTTCAAATGTCACGTCTCTGACCGACCAATCAGCTGTCAGATGTGATTCACCTCTCAGAGAGGAAGCGGCGCGCATGTAAAGACACTGAGTTTCTGCTGCCTCTCCGTGCTGCACCTTAACGAGGGACTCACTCAGTCCGCACTATTAATGGAGAGACGACGAGATCGGTGAATTAAAAATAAATACAAACAATCCTCCTCCGCCTGCGATGACTGTAAGTTCTCGATGGTTTGACATTTAAGTGTAACACGGAAACGGGTATCTTTAAGCTGTATGAAAAAGCACATCTACCTGTTTTTAATATATCACTAGCGACTTGGTCGCGTCGTCGTATTTGATCGGATGAGTGCTTTGTGGCGCCCCCTACTATTAATACCTGAAACTATCAATTAGTTCCGGACTATCATTTCATTTAACACAGATTTTACCGCCTACCAGCCAAGTGCGATCTCATTGCATTCTCTCAAGGAAAGGAGATCGGAAAACTACAGTGCTAAATTATGTTTTCAATACAGCTAGAAACAAATCTTAAGGATAGAAGTAAAAAAAATTAGTAAGATTCAGTTTGGTACTGCACGAGAATCTCACTCTCGTGGCCCTTCAATCTCCATTCCTAGGTCTGGTTTCACTCTGTCTCTATGTACGGGAAAATCTCCAAGCGGATTCGACAAAATTCTAACGTTTTATATGTGATAGGTAACCACGGTTATGCAAATCCATGTTATTAAAGGAAGATTAATCATCAATGAGATCTACCTCTTTTCCCTGTGATAAATCTAGGAGTTATATCCCAGTTGTAACCAGAAAGAACAATTCTGTAAACTGAACTTATTTGAACCAAGAACACGACAGCTATCTTGATTCTAAGACGTATGTGGTTCCGGGACTGCCCACTAGGCGTCAGTACTGTGTCGTGAGTGTATAACGCAGGTGTTCTGCTCCTGATTTCCCCTAGCGGCTAGCGTGGGAACTACGAGTCGTTGTGAGACGTCCTGATGGTACTAACTAACGGCTGGTGTACGACCCACCACCACCACCATCCGCCCGCCCGCCTGCATGCCGCCTCGTGCCGCCACTGCCGCCCGCCATGCCGGCAATGCACGACCTGTCACCGGGCAGTAGGACGGTGAGCAGCGGCCGGGCGAGCAGCTCAGCTCGGGTGAGTCGTGAGCTGCTCATTGAGACACCACCGCCGCCTCGGGCGCACGCCACGCCGTCCCAGTGGCAGCTGCGGTCGTCAGGCAGTCGGCCAGCGACCCGAACGTGAGAGACAAGCCACGAGGCTTCTTGCGGGGTATAAGGAGTCGGACATCTAGATCTACCAGCGTCCTGGTACCAGGAGATAGCATATCACTAGTACGGCACCAAGCGACACACCCAGGAGGAAAGGTTAGGGGCAGAGGACATACCAGAGGACCCCCTGGAGCAGACGACCGCCTGTCAACCCCAGAACCCCGGGGCAAGGAGCTTCACGGGCCCGGTAACCGGGAGGGAGGGAGGCCGGTGGAGGTGTGGTTTTACTGTTGGGCCGTGGAGGGGCAGGGGACCAGTATGCTAGCTGAGAAGTGACGGGAGGACCGGGGCTTGATACGGCCTGGAGACACAAGCCCAGAGACCTGCTGACCCAGAGACTGGTGTGGAGGGGTGAGATGGTGGAGTAACAAGGACACGCATTGGCAGCACGTGCACAGCACGCGGGACGTGTTTGACGGAGGCACGTGTAGCCGTCAGGTCCCGGCCACCACCGCCAGCGTCTCCCGTGTGCAGGATCCAGAGAACGTGCTCACAAAAACAAACCGCCACCTCAAGCACGTGGGCTCTCACTACTATCACCGTACAGCTCTACAGCATAACGCCCAGTCATCAGCCTGCAGCCACAACAACTGCATCAGACTGTTTTCCTATATTACCTTCTCCCACAACACGTCCAGGTATTCACGAACTCTAACTCTCCACTTCTCTGGACGATCTGGTGCAATAACCAGAGCTCTCCACTTCACCGGACATTCCTGTATGTGACATGTATTGTCACACACACCACTGAATCCCGAGGTACAAAGAGTTATTAGTGTGAAACGCAGTGATGTTAGAAGGTTTGAATTACACGATATACATTAAATCCAGCACTGAAGAACATTAATTATGCTGAGAAACCACATTTAGTCACTACATGGACTGTATATCTGTTGGCGGTGTTCTATCCTAAACTCAGGAACTCCTGGGAACTATACAAAAGAATGTCCAAATACCGATACATCCACAATTTATGTCTGACCACAACGGAGATATAAACGGGATATTTTGAATGAACTGTAAACTGTGATCTGAGGGACGAGAAGACAATACTGCGGTCCCCAGCGCATACCTGGAAGCCACAAGACCCTGGAGGACTCCAGGTAAGTTATCATGTCACTCCTCACCAGGTGCGACCACCGTGGAGCCTGTCAGGGAGGAATGCCAGGCGACCAACAGGTGTAAACACCACGAGCACCTGCCGCGTGGCATTTAGTCTGAAACAGATGGTAAACCAGTGGGCAAATGATACTATACGGAAACTGGCTTTGTACGTCAAAACTCTGCGGTGAAATTATCGATCACATACATCCCAATGCCGTAGGTAGAGGGATGGGAATTTACCAAGTATTTTGACGTACGAAGATAGTCAGCCCGTTTCCGTATTATTATATACCTAAAAATGGTGATATTTTATCTAGTTACGTGATCACATACCCCGTACGGCACACTGCCGTATGGGTATAAATACGCCATGGGTAGGAGCTGGCAGTATACGCACTTGATACAGCCATAGGTATATAATGATAGTACACTGCGCGAAAACGACCAGTTTATTCATATATACGCCATCATGTAAGTGCATGTATCGGCATAATATTGACACGTTTCCTCTTCTATACGTCAGTGTAATGGCTGTATTTGCCGCAAAGCGTATATGAAGAGAAATATTGTGTGCAGGACATGTATAAGCGGGTTGTATACATTTTACACGTCTATAGATGAGGCGTATGCACTACGGAAAATAGTGCTACCGTGTGTACGCAAAATCATACCTATACATGCCGGGTGTATACATATCCTTAAACTGGTGGTTTTTCATGCAGTGGTAGTATATGCAGTAATCCGGTAACCCGGCGTTTACACTAAACAACTATATATGTGGTGACCATAGATCGCCAGGCCAATAGTCGTCTGGTGGTGCTCAATTAGGCTCTATTGCAAAAGTCTTAGACCCCAGAATGTACCCGAGCATTTACACTGGACAACTTTTCACAGAATCGCCGCTCGTCAAGACGACTAATTCCAGCTGGCAAGAAATTGTCGCGGGCGTCAGAGCATGTCCAATAGTCATCGGGTGGTGCTGAATTGCGAAATCTGACATAGTCAGACGATCTGCAGTTGCCACGCACTTGGCGTTTGTACACTAGACGATTTCTAGCCTTTTACTGCTGAAAGTCGTCAAGTGGTGTTAAATTCAAGAATCGCCTCATATAATCGTCTAGTGTAAACGCCGGGTCAGGGAAGTATTAAATAGTAGTAGGTGAAGTGATAGTAAAGGGAAGGCAAGAATGTGTGGTAGGTAAAGTGATGGGTAAGGAAATAATAATAGGTGTTAGGTAGAGTGATAGTACAGGGAAGGCAATGGTATGTGGCAGGTAAAGTAATGGCGTGGGCAAGGCAACAGTGCGTGCTAAGTAAAGTGATTGATTTGGGAAGGCAATAATGTGAGGTAGATAACGTGATACGGGATAGTAGTGGGTGATAGGTGAGGGGAAAATAATGAGAGTTGTAGACAGTATGATGTAAAGTGAAACCAAAATGAGATGATAGAACTATATCGAGAATCATATAGATAGAAAATACTACAGTACACAATACGCCACAATCATCATTGAGGTGAAGCCGAGTGATGCTTACAGCACATCCAAACAAGTGGAATATTGTTTATTTTATGATTTGAGTGCGGTTCTGAATTTATCTCACTCCTTTCACGGACATTAGAATGGCATCACTATATCAGTAAAATTTAGGTACTTTGCAAATCCAGTCAGGAATATACAAATCTCCATGCTGTGGTCTTGTCTGCTCTCTGAAACCCTGGCCGCTGATATGCATTACGTATGCATTACGTGATTATTACGTATATTTTACGTACATGTTATTACTATGGCTTAGTAATGGTATGCGATAGAAATACAGGTATGAGTGGGAGGGTAGCATTGTCAGATGGATAGTTCTAGGAGGTGAAAGGAAAATTAGAGATACAGGAAGTGAGCGTCCAAATGATGCATAGTGTGGACGGTACTGGGATTTGTTAATGACTAAGGCAGAAGCGCGGTATGGATATACAATTTATTGAGTTACTTAATGATACGAGATAATATTTTATATAGTACGGTAATCAGAAGTATAGAATGTAAATAAAATAATAGAAAGTCACGGGCTATGGAGAAAGCCCTACGAAATAGGGGAAGCTGAGGTGAGAAGAGTGAAGAGTTTTTGTAGGGTGGGTGGGTGGTTCCTTTCTTTTGGCGTCCCAGGGTTGAAGTTTGCTCAGGCGGGGTCCGCAGTAAGGTGGTCACATGACCGGAACGACGTGACCGGAACGACGTGAGGAAGCGTCCGTGGCAACCGTCTTCTGCTCCGCATTATCGCCAACTCTTTCAGTTAGCCCTTATTACCCCTTCCCTGGACCAAGAAGGAGACCCGTAGTTGGGCAAATAACATTTTATTGAATTTTTTGCAGACCTTATCGACTTGAATATTGCGGAGTGCGCGTGGAGTACGCTAGAGGGGGTTTGCGCAGTGTGCGCTGTCAGGGGATGTGCCAGGGGGAGCAATGACCACCACTGACCAAATAGACAATGATCGATGGTTTTGTGGACAGGCGGCCATAAACCACGAGAGGTTGACGCGTAGTAATACACGAGCGCTAGCGAGTGTATTACGAGGTCAACCTTGAGTGGTTTACAGAGCCGCCTGTCCAGAAAATCATCGTTTGTTGCATATATTATCCATCTTTTCGAATAAATTGAACCCAGTAATTGCCATATTAATGGGTATAACATTAGGAACTATTTCTTTGCTCTATAGCAAAAGGGACTATTTTTCCCGTATACCATGGCTTTGAGGCCGTATACCACAGGTTGGAATCCGTATACCACAGTTATGGTATCTGACAGGTTTTATACAATGGGTAGTGGTTTACTGAGTCCCCATACATTTTCAATAGGGACTTTGTATACGATGGATAATAAAGGCCATGGGTCACCAATGCAATAAGCACCCATGGTTCCCTGAGTAGCCACTGGTAGCCAGTGGAAGAGCAGAGGTGATAATGGTTAGAAGGGTGTGTTGTAAGCTGGAAAGGTAACAACAGGTGGTAAGGGAAGTGATATGGTAGTGACAGTAAAACTAGTCGTAAGGAGAGTTGATGAAAGGGAAGCTAATAATGGGGGTAGACAATGGCTGTATGGCAGGTCCTTTCAGCGTATACAGCTAAACAGTTTACCATAGTCTCGAACCATGAACTCTACAGACCGCATAAAATGGTGCCATTACAATATACCAATATACTCCTTGGAGCATACAACTGCTTGTATAGGGCATATAGCCTATGAGCCATGGGCGCCGCCATGACTCCCCCCGAGTAAGTGTTCTTCACTAATGGAGGTGAAAAAGCAGGTGTTCTTCACTAATGGAGGTGCAAAAGAAGTGAGTGATAATTGGGAAGTGTCACAATTCTAGCCTTGCTCACAAATGTATATAAAGTGTTCCATGTGAAAAACATGAAGTCATCAGTTTAAATATCATCTCATCATGCTCTGGGATGGGTGTAGAGATTCAAGGGAACCATGCTGAAACATTGAAAGGCAGTTGAATTTCATAAGGAGAAATGGTGGTGGGGCATCATATGATGCAAACAACCTTTTGATGTTTTTTCCACATTTCTGGACAACTGCTTTAAAGTGTCTCGTTTTGTATTACATTACATTATATAAGTCTTTGCAGAAAAGAAGTGTTCTTTCCAACACTTGTATGTGAATGAACTATTGTACATTTCTGATAGACCACAACGGAAGACCATCCCTGTGATGATTTGTGAGTAATAAATAAAAGAAATAAATAAAAAAATAGCAAGAACATAGATCTGTCACCCCAAGGGGCCTGTCATACTGCTAGCCACCTAGTGACTGTTTCATGAACAAACAATGGCTCTGTCTCCTATATCAAACCAGTCAATATTGTGTATACATGTATGTAATTAGATTATATGATAGCAGCGCGATGGTATACCTCCAGTAGTGAGCGGCGATATTGACCGCTACATGCTGACAACGGTGACCATGGTGGTGGCTGGGATGGCGGGTAATCACTCTAACTAAGCATGCCCAGATCACGTGATACACATACCTATAATGACGTAGACCCTGAACCGAGGTGACTGCCGTCAGACGCAGACATCTGCCCACGTCTGGAAATTGTCGGCGACTGGTGAAAAGGTGTGAAGTACACCAGTCTCAGGTCCATTTGTCCCTCCGTGTGAATCCCACTTTAAATATGTCTGTGAATCACTGCCCCTGCGACTAGAACGAACAGCAATACTTGTAGGTGCATTGAGAACGAGTTCCCAATTTTATGCCTGTGGGACAAAAATACCAGAGGTGAGATAATATTAGGAAACATCCTTACTGTGGGCGAAACGTTTATTGTTCAAGGTCAGTCGCCGATTTCATACGGCCTGACGCCATAGGCGGAAGGCCAAATGAAATCGAAGATTGACCGAGAACGAGAATCGTTTCGTTATAATAAATATACCTTATAATAATTAAAAACGCCATTTTAATGACTCACAAATTCACTTTCACAGCGGGCACGAACATTATTTTTACTGCACCCCTAGCAGCGGGCATTACTTAATAGACATTCGGATACATGTATATAATAATATAAGAGACTCGTCACTGCCTACAAACACACACACGTATATCTGACATAATAAAATGTACAAAAACACCAACATCAGAGGTCAGCTATTGGTTCAAAACGGACTGCAGAAGAAGGTCACCTAAGGATCAATCTCTATGTCAGCAATAACAGCTGATCGATACAAATACTGGAACGTAATAATAGAAGTCAGCATCAAAAGCCGAGGCTATAAAATATTTATAGTCCCATAAAAGTAGATCTATAATGGTGAATATATATTTGGCCCCAGGAACCCAGTACATGGTAGGAAGAACAGAGCAGTGCCATAGAAAGGCAATGTTTGCTGATACAGACAGCATTGCCGAGTGGGATTACGAAGCAACGTCAATGCTAGCAATGTGAGTTGTTCCGGTTTTGTCACGACCTCTGCAGGTGAATAATTCAGCAATTCATACTCACAAAAAATGTTTGGTAGTCTGAAGGGTCTACTTTTCACCAGTGGAATTAAGCTCGCAACTCCTTGGTTAATATTTCCTAATATCAGAGAGGAAAATAGGCAAGGTTCAATAAGTTATTTTTCTCACTCTTAAACAGGGTATTGGATACAATTCCCAATCTTTACTAAATAGCGAAATAATACTAGGGGTGTGATTATGATGTTTCTGCCATTGCTCGCCATTTTATTTCTGATGACCTCTCTTATCTTATATAACCCCTGGTTTTTTCCCGTATAGACTTAACATTGGCAACTTATCCTCAATGAGGGATTATGTCACAAATGTTAGCCCATTAGTGAAGGGTGCGATAAATTCAGAAACCTATTCAAATTTACGGTCAGAGCTCAAACTCATTTCGTTTGAATCACTATGTAATTCATATGGCTTCGCCTTTTGAATTATTAAGCAATTAAAACTTGATGAGCTCTGACTATAAACTTGAATAGATTTCCTGTACAGTACTAATAGGCGATTACTCAGACTGACAGGAGGCCAGTTTCCCAATTGAACAATATTTCCCCAATTTCCTCCATTTTGGACACTAATAGCAATACGGCAGTGTCGAGCAAAGTACTCGAAATATCCAGCGAAATGTGCCATTGAGAACGCCACAGTTTCTGTTTATAGCATGGTTATCAAATTTGCGATTCCCGACAGACATGAAATTCCATATGCATATATATGCAATTAGCGAAGCAAGAAGCTGCGGTTATAATTAGATCACACTCGGAACATATGGACGAAGTGTCTCGCTAAGTGTGGCGGGCACAGAGTTTGCTGGTACCTCACTAATCACATCTACTGCACGAAGCGTGCCGAGCACCAGCGTGTCGAGCCTTGTCTTTATTGTTCACAGGTGGCGGCGGGAAAACGGCGCCATAATTGTGTGAAGCAGACGACATTGTTCAGTATTGTAATCAGTTTCCTGAGCAACAATAAACGCCGTTCCTACTTAGCATTGCAAATAACCTCTTTAATGGGCACCTCATAATGTATGGATATGAGTCGAGCATCCCACAGCAATTTCTGAATATATTTTTTTAATATGTTTTAAAAGATGGGGTTTTTTTTGGTTTTTTTTATTCAATGATTGGAAAAATATACAATCGCCTATAACAAATTTGGCGTTCTTCCTTGTATAATCCAGGAACTTCACAAATAATAGCACAAGACGATACAGTACATTCATTCTACCATAGTCTCCAACAGGTATTTATTGAGCTTTTACAAATGAAAGAAAATACAAATATTTGAAATTAAGGCCGGTGTAATCTGATCTGATAAGCTTTGATGTTATTGCTCAGGGGTTATAATTATGAGCTACCTCTGCAACGGCGTACACACAGTGAAAACTTTAATGTTATTCTCAAAGCAATGATGTACATCAGCAAGAAAATCCTCATGAACAATACGATGAAAATTTCAATATCATTAAGTTAGTTCGTGTTTCTTGTGTTCAAACTTCAGAAAACAAAAGAAAGAGGATTATCGTACAGATTGTATCTAAAAAACTCTTTCCCATGAGATGATACTTCTGCTAAGAAAAAAAAAGAAAAAAACAGATATGGTGAGAACAAGAGCGGAGTAATGCAGCGATGAGAAGAACCTTTCAGCGGGTACGGTTTAGATATTCCGTGTATAAGCCGAGCGGTGGCTGTTAAGATGTCCCCTGGTTGTGCATTATGAAGGCGTGTTTCCCGCCCACTCTAATTACTGGGCGTATTGAGCGTGAGCAGACGACATTTCGCAGCTGGCACTACACGACAAAGCTGCTCATCACTACGTCCCTGTCTCTTCATCCTCCCCCAATCACGGCTCCCCACACTCCCTGCTCCCCACTCCCCTGTACCAGAGACACCGCGTGGAAAGCGTCTGTTTTAGTCCATTAATCAGTGCTTGCTAAAACCGCTATTTCTATTCACACATTATCTTTGTAATTCTGGACGTATTCATCTTTTGAAATATGCACCCATGGTTATGGATGATTCTTTTTGTCAATGTAGGAGCCGAGGAATTTAGAGAACTATTTTGGTTTCGGCAATATAGCCAAGCAGATGTGAGTGACTGGCGGTTTCTTCAGGCGTTGAAAGGGTTAGAATCACAGAGGATATAGAGGCTATATATTTCATAATATCACCAAATGGTCGGTAGAGTGGATGCCTTGTTTCTCAGGTATTTTAAAGGTGCCTACCGATTTCATGTTCATGCTGAAACCTTGTGCTTCACCGATGAAAGCAAAGCGTTATAGTCAGTCATAGACCAGGTATGTTGATGATGGACTTATTGCATAGTTTTCGCCAAATTAATCGGTGACCATTTCAATTGCAAGTTGTTTCCATTCACCAATCTAGCGTCAGTGTACATACAAAATCGATCTGTGGTTCCCGACTGCAGATCGATGCTGAATAATGGAATGGAAAATAGCTTAAGGCCCGGCGTCCACCTACTACGATAGAAATTTAGACCTACCGATATGGCTCCGATACAAAAAGTCAATATCGCAGACATCTCGGGAAGGTGCAAAATCGTAGACATGTCTAGACATGCCAATCCACCACGCATTGTATGGTTTTTTTATCAGTGTCTAATCGCAGAAACGTGGTCAACTGCCCCGATATTAGGTGACCTTCCAACGCGATTTTGATTTTTTATCTGGAGGTGCATCGTAGACCATATCGGAGCCAAATCATAGTAGGTGGACGCCAGGCCTAAAGGCGTCGTACACATAACCTTACTTTGGGCACCATTGAACTATATTCAGAGACTGAGGATCCCATCTGCTGACTGCGTTTCCAACATCCATTTATGACATTTAACTATTTGAAAATGAATATTACATTATCTTGTCATCTAGAGAAAGCATTATAGGAAATTGCCCCAATTGTAATTGAACGTAATGGTTCCTGCGCTAGGGACGTTTCAATGCATAATGCAATACTTAATTTATTCATTTAAAGCCCCTTGACTATGACAGGAAAAGATGCCATAATGTTCCCAAGTATTATCATTGTCTCCTCCATTATTTGGGATTTAAAATACATCTCTTTCAATGATGTCTGTGAAATTACTATTTATTAATTCATACTTCTGGTTAAGTACCATTATTACTGTGTGCCACTGAGTGACAATAACAGCAGATATTACCTTCCCATGGTACTCGCCAGAGACACTGAATGGGTTAGCACCCTTCAGGGGTCTAGGTGGAGATTGTAGGCACCTGAGGCCATCTCCATCACAGGGCGGCTCGGGTCAGATTCGGGCTCTTTGAAGGCCCGCAGTCCCAGGCCTCACAGACACTCTCCATACAGACACTTAGCCACACTCTCCACACAGAGCCGCATTCACAGAGCAGCCTCGTAGGAAGCTCGCCCCAGGACGACTCATGATCCTTCAAAGGCGCAACGCAGAAATATGCTGCTTTAATGCCTGCAGTCAGGCTTACAGGTCACCAAAATATCCTCCGTCAAATATATGGCCCGTTTCCATTGGCCAACGAAACTGGTGTAGATTTTTTGTGTTCTCCTAATAGCCTATTTCCATTGGCCACCACAGAATGATGATTGCAATGTATTAGTGTTGTTTTGCTGAAACATATCCCTATAAGAAGAAATTGTTGAGTGTAATCAATCATATGGACGCTATATAGATGAAAATAATGTATATCTTATAAGAGTAGGCTACGCCATGAAAATCAATTTGTTTCAAATTGAGGCGTTCGCCCCTTTATTGAAGTCAAACTATGAACGATGTATTAACAAGGCATATCTGTAAAGGACCATCTATGAATGACTCAATAAAGAAATTGTTACAAAAAAAATATATATACAGTCAGGAACCACCAATAGACTTAAGCACTGCTGACGCAAAATGTAAATAGGCTATTAGGAGAACACAGAAAATCTACACCGTTCTTGTCGGCCAATGGAAAAGAGTCTTTACATTCACGCGAAATCCTCTTTGTCTGAATATATGCAACGGGGAAATTATTTTCTTGGTATTTATCGTGCTTCCTAAATTTATATGAATGCTTAAATGGTAGAGTGTCTCAATCAGGAAGGAAATCGGAGAAAAACACTAGTTTTTCTCTTCAGTCATTTCGTTTACCAGTTAATGATGGCTCATCACGGTTGCAAAACCGTTAAATTAATATTGGATATTAATATGGAAAGAACCATCTGTCTATAATCACGACGTTTATTGTCGAACAAAATTTGATCAATACAAAAGAAAAGGGAAAAAAACCAGTAATTCAGTGTTTCCTTTTGTTTCTATTAATGCTAACCACTTGATTATTCATGATTGAATTACCTCCACGGCATCACGTCATAAATAGATAAGTCATTACTCTTAACCAATATTTAAAAGTATGGTGGTGCGCCCAATACCGGCACAGTATGGTGGTACATGTCAGGGTACAAATTCCACAGCGGAAATTGGTAACCACAGTAATCTCATGCACAAGCAAGTATATAATACCGAAAACATCATAAACCAATCCAACTTTAATCAAAGGAAAAATAGAGTCTGTTTGAGGGTTGGGGGTGTGTCATGTATGGCACCTTAGTACCTTTCTGTGTGTGTTCTGGGGAAGGTGTTTTATTCATCCCATCCCTCCTGCTAATGGCATTAGATTCCAGCATGGGATTTGATCAATGACAATAGGAACGACGCAGACAAAGGGTAGGGTATGTATATGTACATGGGAAATGTTTGCACAGTGGATCACATCATTCTTCTGTACCATCGGACTGTAAACATTGTGTTACCCACAGTGTTGCCAAGCCGTTGTTCTATACGTATTCATATAGATGTCTGCTCCGTTAAACGATTTCTGTAGATAGGTGGCTGTTAGATCGAAAAGACAATTTGATGAGGCATTAATGAACTATTCAAGGTATTACTTGGCTCTTTAAATATGAAAAGCAAACTTAAAATATTCTCACCCGCTAGAGTTATGTATTGATTATGCATGGCACAAAAAGCAAGGAATGTATTATGTGAACTATCACCACTTGCAGATTATCCGTTTGTTTATTGATAGTACTCTCATACAGCAATAGTAGGTTCTTATGTCTATATATTGTGCATATATTCATGATATTTTGCGTACATATATGAATGCAGATCATACACGGGTTAGATAAAGCCCCGAATGCAGATATTATAAATAAGTTGTGCCCGCGAAAAACACCCCATTCCTATACTACTCAAAGCATTACTTTGAGTCAACAACACAAAACTCTTAGTACTACGTTGTAAGCTCACTACGCTATCAAAGTAGTCAAAGGCTAGAAAGCTTTAAGCTGATTGGGGCCTAGTCAAACCACTGCGTTAATTTACAAATTACAGGAGTAGAAAGGTTACGATGAGTCTAAATGATAACTCATTGAACACCACGGCTAAAACCACCACGTTCCTATACTACTCGCAGACATTATTGACAGGCCACCTAACACTACACGAATAGCAAGGAAAAACACCAAGGTAGTTGAACTTACATGATTTATCCAATCAAGGTATGGTGTAGAATGTATGTGTGCTGTGAACGCTACACCTGAAGTGCAACTATAAGGTGTCTATCTGAGGTCTCATCAAATTGTAAAGTCTAGGGCCCTACTAGCGCAAGGGTAGACCTTAAGAGTAAGGCCCGGCGTCCACCTACTACGATATGGCTCCGATATGATCTACGTTGGACCTTCCGATACAAAATCAAAATCGCGTCAGAAGGTCACCTCATATCGGGGCAGTTGACCACGTTTCTGCGATTAGTTACCGATAAAAAACCCATACAATGCGTGGTGAATTGGAATGTCTAGACATATGTCTACGATTTTGCACCTTCCCGATATGGCACCGATTTTGACATTTTGTATCGGTGCCATATCGGGAGGTCTACGATTCTATCGTAGTAGGTGGACGCCGGGCCTTAGAGTAAGGGAGTAAGAACTCAAACATAAAGGTACTATGTGCTACTATGAGTCAAGAAATTTAACTGATTTTAATGACTGATTGGAGCAGTCTGTATACAGACAGCAGGTGGTGGCATCTTGCTGCAGGTTGAGCTTCTAAGCTCTGCGCTGTGATTGGCTGTTGAATCAACAGCCAAAAAGGGATGATCTGTCCCGTTCCAGTCTGTTGCACATAACAGGAGGGCTGTTCATGTCGCTATTAACTCAGGTGTCATGTCAGCGCGTTCTGCCCCCATTACATGTGGGCAGACCTGAAACTAGAGCGAGCAATAATGAGGGTAAACTTACCATTTCAAGACATGGCTGCTATAGAGTCAACATCAAGAAAGGCAGGTGACTGTCTTAATGCAGTCAGATTTGATACTAACTGATACAGATAATTTAGATGACTAATCTTTTCACATAGAAACCAATATAATTGGTCATTTTAAGAATGTAGCGACCAATGCATAATGCTTTTTAAATTTGTCTCAGTTACGGAGCTAGTCAGTTGTGAATATGACCAGATTTGGGAATGAATGACGTGAATGTACGAATAGTTTGACGCATCTACATGATATGATAATACAGAATGGATTCCTCATGTACTTCAACAATGAAGAGATGTAATTAATTACTACTCTTGCAAGACATTGGAGGTCACATTGCATATTTCCTCATTTCATTCATGATATGTGGATGAGAGAACAGATGCTGGAGGTTAACAATAAAACCATCCAAATATAAAGACGAAACCTCCGTCTCCACACAACACAGAAAAGGTGGCGCATGACGAGAATAACAAGAACGTCTGAAATAAGAAACAAAAAGAAAAGGGTCAAGTGACACAGGTGAGAGCGAGAGAGAGAGAGAGAGAGAGAGAGAGAGAGAGAGAGAGGGAGAGAAGAGAGCCTCGCATGCTGGGAGCGCCACTTATGACGTCATCAGCTGAGGCACGATGAGTGGGGGCCGGAGTTAATGAGCAGAGGGCGGCTGGGTAATGGCCGGGTAGGTGAGAGGAGAATGTGGGGGGAGAGTGTGTAATTAGCCTGGCCGTGAGAACACAGGTAGCAGGGCAGGTGATGGGGGGTGAGGACAGACGGAGAGTGTGTGTGGGTGTGCACCAGGAAAGGGCTTTCTGATGGGGTGTAGTCCCCAGGGCAGGACCTGAGTGAAGGCCATACGTGAGTATGGGACAGAATTATCTGGGAGACTTTCGATTGACAGTGGTGCTAAAACAGTTCTTAGAAGCCAGAGCCCACAATAAAAACTTGAAATAAGAGAAAACGTGGTTACTGAGCCCGAAGGGATGGCCGTTCGAGGTCTTCTTATACCATAAATACGTCCCGACGCCGCAGGTGGAGGGACGTATATATGGTATAAAAAGGCCGAGAATGGCATCCCTTCTGGCTCAATCACTACGTTTTCTTATCATTACATACCTAAATATAAAAAAACCGCCTTTTATATAATTATTAAATGTACTAATGACCCAATGGTCACAGTGCGCCCGAATATTCACTACGGGCATAGTGCGCCCGAACATTTTTTATACTGCACCCCTAGGAGCGGGTAGTATTTCATAGACATTCGGCCATAGGTATGTAATAATATAGATTATCACAAACCAACAACCCCTGGATTATGTCTACTTATTTTTATTTCTTGATTACTTAAAACACGAATATTTATGACACTACGTTTTGGGAATAGGTTGCCCTTCATCAGGTGTGTCGTATTCACTTTTGTTATACTAAGGTCATCATTGTGAGCAACTTAATAGATGGTTACTATGTTTTTATCATGTTTTTTCAATTTTTATTTACATTGGAGTATCCACTAAGGTGAAGGATACCCTATTTTCAGTGGGGTCCAGTGGCCATTTCCAGTTCGTAGTTCATAAACTTATATTGAACAGCAACATAATCTGCCAACGGTTGATCATATAGATTGTTGTTCGCCTTCTTCGCTACTTTTTACTAGTCATTAGTGTTACTCTTAACTCACGATCTGACGGGTCCCGGCCTTTATTATCCACCTATTACATTGTAAAGACTCTCCACAGGAAATTTATAGGGCGCCTGGAATTCGTTACCCGGAGATTCTGGCATGTCAGAATCTCTAGGAGGAGATTCCGGAAAAAAGTACCATCTATAATCAGGTCAAATTATCACGCACTTCGAAATAAGTTTTTTGAATGTCCAATCAATATTAATCAGTCATAATCAGTCATAATAATTCCATTTCCCATCAGAAATCACTGCTATAAATCATTTTGCATGCTAGAAACGTGGGAAAACAGCAAACTACATACTGGTGTAAGTCTACAATGGATGACCAGTGCTGTATTTAAGTGACTGTAATTCCCTCGTAGTTGACGACGTAATAAGATTACGGCTACTCGTACACAAATCCAGCTATCATTGTGTATATACTAATTGAGAAGTGGTCATTATTATATGAATTTCTCACTCTTTCTGGTCAGCTGTACTGATTTTATTCTTCACCGATAGAGGTCGTCCTCCCATACCACGTGACTAGTAAAACGGTGCTTTTAATGATATTCAGGTATATAGTAAGAGGACAGGATGAGTGTAGCTGAATATATTCCTTTCTTCGAACTCGGTATGTCTAAACACACCTAAACAAATCGAAACGGAATCCGTTCAGCCAACCTCACTCTGTCTTCTTACAATACACCAAAACAATATAGACAACCAGTACCATGGGCACAGATAATTTAGGCACCACCCACCTCCACATTCTGTTTACTGCCCATTAAAATACCTTTACGACACAAAAGGTACTCAGTAGCTGAGCCTCCCCGGTCTTGTTTAGCAACCAAAAAAATCAATGGGATAATGAATTCTCTGTGTATTCATCTGCTACAATATGATTCGGGGTCTGGGAATCAATCGGCGGTCGGCTTTATCTATGGACTCATATCGGTGATACAATAAGCCGTGTTAGCAACGGGAGGACGGCTTATGCAAGTCGGCCAGACTCGAGTGATTTATCTGGCTTTACGCGAGCCATGACTTGTGGTATTGTTGTGCTGAGTCAGACAGAGCTGACCTCGTAGGTGAGCAATGTCTGTGTTCACTCTCCTTGTTAGGTACAATATCCAGCCCTTACTTATTTCCATGAAAATTTGTCTGCACGTTTCTGATGGCGCGTGCTCTCCAAGCATATATCTCAGTTTGGACTGCATCATGTTTGGTACATAGTACAGGATGATTGTATAAGTGCCGCACTGTCTCATTTATTGAGTGTACCCAGGTCTGTGCCCCAATGAACCTCCAGAAGGCAAATATTTATATAGAAGGTCCATGCCGTACAAGCTACAAAACGAGATGATAATTTACAGTTGGTACAAAACGAGGCGTTTATGCCCCAGTCACACTGGCGTAAAATTCGGCCTCTCTTCTACGTATTTGAATTGTTGGAGACCACGTATTAGCCACGGATTTGGAACGTATTTGTTTGCTTTTCTTTAACGTTTTAGTACGCTTCCCAACGTTCATCAACGTTCATCAATGCTTATCTACGCTTCTGTACGCATTGTGGCGTTTTTCGGCGCATGCCGACTTTCCTCTACGCATCTCCGCGTATTACGGCGTTTGGCGGCGTATTTTGAGATTCCAAAATGCGTAGAAGAACGTAGACGTGCGTACACGGAAAAACGCCGTTTTTTACGCCAGTGTGACTGGGGCATTACGCCGAGTTCCGTACAGACCGTTAAATATTATCGAGTTTTGTGGCTTGTACAAGCATGATAGGTCGTTCTGTATTTACTATATACCCGAAATAAAGAGAAAATCATTAATTTCATTTGGCTTAACAACTAATATTTTGATAAACGTTTACGGAAGTGTTCCGTATTTTCCTGTACGGAACACTGTCCGTACAGTATCTTTACGTTATATGGCGAAACGATGCATATTTACAGTATATACGGCATGGGTATATAGTAATGGACAATACAAGGCAGATCGTTTTCAATATATATTGAGATGGGAACAAGACAATGACAAATTAATGTTATGCCAATAATCATAGTTATTACTACATTCTTGCCAACCTCCTGTTATTGGGTTGTTCATGTGTCGTTATATATAGGCTATTGTACCAGTAAGCGATAAAACATTCTACAATATTGGTTTGGATTATTATCATACACCTATTGCCGAACGTCTATGAAGTACTACCCGCTGCTAGGGATGCAGTATAAATGATGTTTCAACTCACTGAGACGTATAATGGATGTTTGGGCGCACTGTGCCCGTAGTGTACTTCGCAAATACATAAAATGACCGGTTTTTTTCTTGTTATGTGTTTATAATAAGAATACGGTGTTCGTGATCCCTTGGCGATTGCCGTTTGAGGTCTTTTGTCCCATAAAATACGTCCCTCCCTCTCTGGCGTATTTTATAGGACAAAAGTGAACGGCAATGGCTACGGGCTCACTAACTACGTTTTCTCTTGTTACTCCTCATAGTCAAGTCACAGTGTATGTATCAGCTTATGTGGTAAGGCTATTTGGTAGTGATAGTTTGGCTCCAACTCTCCAGGGTTTATATACGGATGAGTCTTAGCTGTATTTCACAGGGTGCATATATATGTAAAATGGTGGTATTCGTGCAGTGGTAAACACACACACACACACACATACATATATCAAAGACATGGAAACTCGTAAATGCTGAGAGTATGTTGATAAGGACTTCATAAACGACTCGTCTCAGTGTCAGGCAGTAGCTCAAAAACAGACCCAGTGAAATGACAGACTGGGACGTACACGACTCACCGACACTGAAAGAGCACAGACTGGGAAAAACAGCCAGAAACTGTGACCCAGACAACACAGCCTAGCTAGGCCTTATTCAGCCTAGCTAGGCCAAGACGGACAAACAGGAGAGCTTCAAACCGAACCAAATATATTATGACATATATACACATATATAAAAGACATTTAAGAACATGCAGGCTTTGGGAAAATCACAGACTATTTACATGTTTATTCATGACGTTAAGCAAGAAGCTAGAAAGACACAAATGAAAAATATATACATTATTGATCATTTCTGTCCTACAAAGTTCATCCAATATACTATTTCAAATGAATAGAGAACGTATATAGTTTTTTTAACAGTACCCCTATGGGAAACAAGGTCAGTCTGAGAATATCTATTGGCAGTGTGATCTGCATGTGCCAGACAGTTTAACTACCACACAGGATTACATAGTTAAAAAATCACATCCAAGTTTCAAAGACCATGTGGGGGCAATCATCCAGTTGTTTGTGTGATACAATGATCAGAGATGCACCAATAAATAATGATAGTCGACTTGAAATCTTTATTGGTAGTTTTATATTTTCTTAACACACTATGGGTTGACAAATATGTAGCAATTTTAACCCTTTAAGGACGGCCGCCTATGGCAGACCTACACACATGGGGACGGCTACTAGTGGCTAAGTACAGTTCTAGGGGACGGGGGATTGTCCTCTGAATTCGAAATTCGAAGGTTTACCACGTGATATAATCTATCATCCTTAATATCTTTATTTCTATTATTTAGAATTCGAAAATATGAGGGTACACCTACATTCTGTAAGAATTTCAAGTTTATTGTTAAAATATTTCATTTTCAAAAACAATTGAATAAATATCCAGCAAATGATGCCTTAAGGCATCATCCGCCCCTGGCCGGTTGATGCCTTAAAGCATCATCCGCCCCTGGCCGGTTGATGCCTTAAAGCATCATCCGCCCTTAAAGAGTTAAGAAAATTATTATTAATCAAGAAAATACTTGCTAGATATTCATGATCTGTTGCTGTCAATGCTAATATGTCGGTCATTGACACGGTGATACGCCGTTGTTTCATGTCGTGCCATCTGCAGGTGAGAGATACGTGAGAAACGTCACGTACTGAGAAGCGGTAACAAGCCGCGGTGAAATTGGCCAATATGGACGGCAGCCAACAGCTACGCACGTCCACAAAACACACACTCACAGCGGGGAGTTGTGCCATAAACAAAACATAAAACTCGTCAGTATCATTACACGTCACGCACATGTAAATACAGGTATGTGGATGGAGAGACCAACCATGATGTTTTCAGGTTATCCGAGAACAACAAATTTACTCTTATTGCGGCTAAGTGACAATAAGGCCCAGTGTCCACTGATCTCAAAATTGACTGGGATAGGCTTAAAGGCACGTTTCCATTGGCCAATGAAAACGGCGGAGATTTTATGAGTGAGCCAGAAGGTCTGTCGGTGGTGCCACGGACTGTGCGTCAGTATCGAAAAATCGGTTGGGGTAGTAGTTTTCACTCAGTGATCAACCTTTCACTCAGTGGTGGGTGGTGCCACATTGCATAATCTAAGCAGAAAAAGTCGTGGGTCATTTCCTGAGCTGGATCGTTTACATTGACCGATTTTGGGTCAGTAGTGCCAAAAGTCTGTAGGTAGTTCCTGACTTTAGATCGGCGACGAGAAATTGGCCAATGGAAACGGGCCTTTACGATGTACCTAAAAACTAATTACGGTGCACGCTAATGTTCCTAGTCTAGACGTTTGTATAAGATTAAGATGTTCCCGAGTTTTGTCATTCTGCATCGTAGTACATCGGGGGTCTTAAATTTGTATCGTAGCAGGTGGACGCCAGGCCTTACGTCTACTGAGCTCCAAGTTGTCTATGATAGGTCTTACGATGTACCTAAAATCCGATTACAATGCAGACCAATGTTCCTTACACGTTTGTGTAAGATAAAGATGTTCTCAATTGTCTAGGTTTTTTTACATTATGCATTGTAGTGCATCGGGAGGTCTTAAATAGCTATCATATAGTTGGCGGTCGCCAGGCCTTAAAGAATAATTGCTAAAATTCATAAATTGTCTCAACACGTCAGAAAAAGCTCGTAATAGCTAACAACTAATTTCTGAGTTTTTATATTGGCTGAAATAGTGAGGTAATCTTCTTGAAAAGTAACATGAGATGGCAGTTTTAAAGACATCAAGACACACGAATCATTGTGAAGTTTTAGGTGCGCTTCGGCCGGATCTGCCACACGAGGTAACTCTAGCTGGCGCCTACACACACTCACCCACGCTCCCACACCTCGCCGTCTGAGTTTTCAACACAACACATGAATATTGCTTCAGTCCACAGTTTCGATCGAGCTGCTCACATTAGCTCGAGTTGCTCAGGACCGTGTCCCGCCCTACCACCAGGGGCGCCACCTCCCCGCACTCAAATCGGGAGAGAATTGCCCGGCGTTCACTGAGCGCCGAATGGTCTACGATAGACCTGATATACCTAATAACCGATTACGATGCACGCCCATGTCCCTAGTCTAAGCGTTTGTGTAAGATAAGAGATTGTCTGTGATTTTTGTCATTATGCATTGAAGTGCATTGGGGGTATTAAATTGCTATCATAGTAAGTGGACGCCGGGCCTTAGTCTATGAAAAATGCTGCCTTTGTAGATAAAAACTATGTATTGCCGATGATGATTAATAATTTCACCCACTTATGTAGGCCTATGATTTCGAAAGGTGTAAGGCAAATAAGGCCTGCAAAACAGCCATTGATACAATGAAGTATCAAAGAAGAAAACAACAAGTTTTGGTTAAAGTCGTCGTTTTCCTTGACTTTGATGCGGAGTGATATGAATGAGGCAATAGCCAGGTGAATATCACAGCATTCAAACGAGTTGATTTCATTATTCATCTCACCCCTGTACACACTAAAAGTATGGATGACACACAGGATATAAACCATGGAGAACTGCAGTACTCGTAGGGGCATGAAGAACGAGTTACCAATGTTAAGCCAAAGGGACAAAAACTAAATCCCGAGACCTATGAGAAACCATGTATGTCATATTAATCATGTATTGTGGAAGCCATGTTGGATCTATGGCTACAATATGGCTTCCGGAATATATGAATGCATATCTATATGGAGTATAAGCAGTACACAGACATATCTATCTAGAATCCCACGTATTTCGCGACAAGCACGGGAGTTCTCAGCAGTGATTTATGCCCAACTCAATATCCTCACATTCGCTCGGATATTACTATGCGTCAACTATGCGGAGAATATGACCATGCAGATCGAAATCCTGGTTGTATTGTGTAAGGTACGTGGCGTCTAACTATATAATATTTTGAGGTATCTTCCCTATATAGGCGTGACAAAATTTTATATGATATTACTCGGCATTTTTACTAGGTAGAGGGCAAACAGCTCATGGTGGAAACAGCTCTATTTTAGGAATTATTTTCAATTCAACCAAACAAATCATATTTCGATATGCAACCTATTAAGACCATGGACCTGTTTCACTAGTTTCGTGACATGTCTATAACACCATACAGCCATTGGGGTTGTCTAGTTTTGTGACAACACAAGTAGCTGCCCTTGGGAAAAGACAGACCCCAAACATAAGAATTAGACATATATACACACCATGGACCTGTTTCACTAGTTTCATGACAAAAGTGTTAGACAGACATAAAAAGCGGCACCAACAGTGCAAGCAAGAACGGACAAAACAAAGTCTAATGCTAGTTCGTATGAAACCAGACACACCATCTAGACGCCATTGACATGTCACAAAACTAGTGAAACAGGTCCCAGAGTCATGACGAACTCTCGTTTCCAGCAAAATCACAGTTTCTCTTCATATGACATTTTCATATTCAAAATGGCGGTGCATGTGACCTAACCTCAAGGTAGGTTATGTGCAATGTCATCCAGTTCACGTAATTTCTCGTCTCACTTGGCGATCATAGGTCACTGATGATGCCGTGTAGAGACCTCCCCTCTCCCACCCTCTCCCAGCCAGTCACATGCCCACATTCTCGCAGTCACCATGGATACCTGCATTGACCATTACCTACTGTCCCAGGACGCAGCAACATTGACCACTGTCGCCATGGTAACAAAGTATTCGTGGAAAGTCAATATGGCGGCTTGCGGAAAGGAGGGAGAATTAAAAGGACCCTCCATGGTGCAGTAAAGCGGGTCGATTCGTGGTAGCTCCAGGTGAGGGGATTAGATTTTTGACAGATAACAGATGAATGATGCAACAGAAGGTGGACATTTTGATGGATGGTATCTTTAGAATTGCCATATATGCTACTTATATAGAGCAAGCTTATCAAGGTCGATAATGTGTTAGTCGAGCTTTGAGCCCAATGCCCATCTACCGATTTCGGAACATTTATGTACGTTTGTCGGCGACAAACGGAGGGTTATTTGTCTCAGCCAAGCCATCCTAACGGAGTCGGTAGATGTAGGACAGCTAGGTAAGGCTACCCAGCGATTAGTGAACACTAAAATCTTTGGATTTTGCCCTCCCCCAGCGATTAGTGGACCATATACCGATTTTGTCAGTGTGCGGGTCGAGCGAGGGGTTACGTAATTTGCCTGCGACAAAGTGACCGACTCCTATACGATTTGGGAACTAATCGTTCAACCCTAAATCAGTAGATGGGCATCCGGCTTTATGGATTAAGTGGGAATCACACCTTAACTAAGTGGCAAATAATAGACAAAAGTGAGAGCTACTAAACTCTGTGGGATCTCCTGATTCATAAGTTACATAATTAAACAACAGTCTAAATGTAAACAGTGATAGGAAAGGATACACTCTTTAGGAACTATCCACTATGCCCATGGTTAACGATAAAGTAGATTGCAGCTGCGCTTGTGGTATAAGTAAATAAGAAATAGTCCTTTCTTCTCCCAACACAAGTGCGTTGATTCCCATAGCTCGTATTTGATCCTAAGCTACAATGGGGTCCTTGTAGATATTGGATACAGCATTTCTTATACCATTGCCATAGATCTAGGATATTTTCCTATTTCACGGACTAGCGATATCACTGGATTGGGAGAGCAGAAACGATGTATGACGGAAAGTAGTAGAAAAGCTATGCAGGTTCTAGCCCTTGTTCAACTGAACCCAATCTGACAATGATCGATCTTAAAAGCAGTGGACCAAAAGTAATCAGCATGGTTTCCCATCGATCCTTCACAAGAGAAACCCTTACATCTTGGTTTCTTATGGATCTTTTGATGGTGAATGCTCTATTTATTTATGGTATACACAGCTGACAGATTCCGTTCGGGGGTTTGGCACGCCATGGGAATGTCAGGTTTCACATTTAAGGAAGTCGAGCTTTATGGATTAAGTGGGCATCACACGCTGGGATTCTGTACTCAAACACAATTTCTTCGTCTAAATTGTATGGTATATTTCCCGAGACACGTTTTTTCCCCTGAAATTGTTGGCGACATTTATTAAAAGGAACGGAATCTCATAAGATTTTTAACCCTGTGAGATACATGGTAAGTGAATCAAGGGTATAGATTCGCTGAAGAAGACATAATGAATGATTGCCTGAATCTACAACTAGATAAGATGGCGAATGCGTTCTTTTATCCATTCGTTCATCAGACTACCTAGGTTTTCCATATAATTAAGAGGCAGTAGAACAATTCTGAAAATATGCTGTGAAAGTGGAAGTTCAGTCAACAAATAGCTTATAATTAAGTGGTCTATAGCTGCATTTGGTCATTAATGAATACTCGAAATTCAGCCCGTATTAACTGTCAGGATGGCCGAGCGGTCTAAGGCGCTGCGTTAAGGTCGCAGTCCACTTCTGTGGGCGTGGATTCAAATCCCACTTCTGACAAACTGGTTTTCTTATATCCAATATGATAAAATGCAAAAGGAAACACATAGGCAATGGCCAATGGTTTTGTGTACGGGCGACCGTAAACCACGAGAGGTTGACGCGTAGTAACCTATTTCTGTTACTCTATCCAATCATACTCTATCAAACCTTAACATTGCACTTTGTCAAATATTTTGTATTCTCCATTAATGGGAATTGTTTTTAAAGAACACCACATTGACCCCTAGAAATATCTATGATGTGGGTACAGAGCCATTGTTGTTTCATGAAGCAGTCACCAGATGGCGGACAGTGGATTTGTTCTTATGAGATTCAACTGACTTTCAAAGTTTTACAATGCCTCCTGTGTTCTTTCTACACCCATCGCAGTTCAAGATGACATAAAGAAGAGACCTAGGATATGCTTGTTTTCACATTTATTTGCAAATATATGGGAAAGGCCAAAATTTCGACAATGGCCTTTTATCAGTCACTTACATTTGCACCTCCTGTAGTGAAGAACACCTACCTGGGGACAAAATGGCAGCCCCAGGGAATATATATCTGTCCTATACATGGGTGCAACCGGACATGGCCACCGACCTTATTCTGTCTGCACGTATACATACATAAAAGCTTTTGTCATTAGAATACGACAGAGTAGGGACCACATCTCAACAGAGTGGGAAGGTAATCTCTACATAATCCTGGGATCAACCAAATGGCTGTGCCATACGCGATTATTTTCTGATAGAGAATATGACCATGCAGACAATAGTCACAAAGCTGAATAGGATATAACAGTGGTCCTGCATTAGATTGATTTATCATTGTTTTGTCTTCAACTGCAGAATTGTAAAGCGTAGTAATGGTTTGCATTCCACTTCAGAAGAGATATCAAATTGGCATATTGATATTTTATACCCTGGATTGTTCAGATACATTGGTTGCTGCCTTTAATCTGATGCCGACATCATTGCACACGAATAAGGGGATTCATATCCAAAGTCACTTTTCATATTCATATACAATCAAGCATGAGCTATCCATACTACGCCAGTAACAAAGTGCTTCATATATATTTTTTGGCTCATAGAAAATGGATTAAATCATTGATTCAAAGATGCAATGCCATCCAGAATACATGACTAGTAAAAACAAAGAAACTTCCCTTTTTGAAAATCGATTATATGTCTTTCTATTTGCGTCTCATGTTCATGCCATATTTACACAAAAATTATTTGGTCTTTACGAATGCAGAACAATATATCTAATATTTTTTAATCACGATCAAATAGGATATTCCTATAATTGAACCATTACATGTGCCCCAAACTTAAAAGATTGCAATTGTGTTGAAAATGGTCTGCAATAGTATAATAGGCCTGTCTCTACTAGCCTTACAGGTCCTTAGGCTTTGTGCTACTCCCATTTACCCTTGGATTCGTTGCTCCTAGAAATGTGTGAAACGTTGCTCCGGTAATACCGAATCGTGTCGTGTAGTATCGTCATTTTCATGTTGCATCGCTACCTTTTAAAACATCGCATTTTCAGCGTTATCTATAGGTGAAAGCTTCATCAGGTTTTTAATTTGATATAGATGGCGACATAATTATGATGTGATCCGGAAAAAATCGACCTCGTATCGCTATTCTGCGATCCGGAAATCGTGGAGCAACGACCCCCTAGAGGCTCTACGGGTCAAGTACTTGTAGTCTGTGGGTATCACTGGGTGTTACATATTACATCTTATTACAGCTCAATGTGTAAGTTGTTTGTACACCAACTACATCCACAACACTAACGCTCGCCGTAGGCGCCCTCTAAATCAGCTAAGTCTAACATTACATAATCTATGTTTGTAAATAGGGCAATGAGACCTAATTTACAGTCAAAACATCACAGATAGGACCTGGTGTATGGTCGGACTTGGCTGTGTGCAGAGCCCTGATATAGCAGGCGCTTGAGATACGGTCTCGATATGTTTAAATATTGAGCTTTATGCATGTACTTCATCTACTCTGTGAGCCACTGTCACCTTACACTGGACCAGATTGTTTCTGTCCAATTTACTATACCCAACTCCTTAGTGTATTTCAGTACAGAATCCTCCAACAACTATGTATTTTTCCACCTCTTTATAAGATGACCTGTCCTGCTCGACATGGTTATCCAAAATCTAACAGATCATAGGGTTTTGTTAAAACGCATGAACTAGGTAATTTTTCACCCCTTTATAAGTTGACTAATCATGTTCAACATGGTTATCCAAATCTAACAGATCATAGGGTTTTGCTAAAACGTATGACTTCAATAATGTTATTACAATAAAAAGATTAGGTATATACAACAAGGAGCCTTACATGGTGAATATTCTCAGTTTGCATACATGTGCGATATTGACATAGCATATTTCTACCATAAGGTTTTCATTCACATAGCCAGATTGATCCATTCCCATTCCTATTCAGCTGATCAATTATGTAAACAAAATCTCATTCGCTAATGGCTACGATGTCCATACACATTACGGTGAACATGTAGAGAGAATCTAGTAGAGACATTTAAGCCTTAATAGTAAGCTCCTAGTGCATTATCATATTTTGTATAAAAACAACCACTAAGCTGTGTTGTAGCACGGATTATGGATTTTGCAGAGAGGACCATCCTCCAACAGTTATCACACAACTTAATCACTTAATCTCTCATCGGAGTGTTCACGGATTGATGGCTCGTCGCTATCAATATATCAATTGGGCCCTGGGTGTTGCTTGTTCTCTAAATACCTTTTATTCGACAGCTTTCCTTTAAAGACATGGACGACTTTGTGACCTCAGGATAGAGGCTTGTTAGGTTTCCTAGAATGTTAGACTTTTCACTCCTCCATATACCAAAAGAAAAAGGAAAAAAAGAGCAATGGGCCACTGATGAAGATGTAATCCTTTGTAAGGACTGAGCCTACTCAAGTATTACGCCCATCTATGATTGTAGTCAATGAATGTGAATGAAAATAAACTGCTCTTAAAAAAACCAAAAAAATCATGGACGACTTTCTGCTTATATGTAGGCAAGGTATCATACCACTAAATCACAGCGTTGTACAGAGAGATTTATTTCTGTTAAAACCCTCTCCCTGCAGCACCCAGTTCCCCTGCTCAACATTACATGAACGACCCTGTTACGCCAGGCAGCTTTTTGGGGAAATAACGATGATGTGTCATGTGATTTGAGTAATTTACCTTGGTAACTGATGATATTCTGTTATACCAGATCAAAGGTCATTATGGCTCTTATACTTTGTCAAAGATTTTTTTAACTGAAACAATCACTTTTCTAACTATTGAATTTTGTGCATAAGTACCAATGATGCGTGGAGGCATCTTCCTGCCGTAGCTATGGGAATGCCTGGAGGCATCATGCTGCAGTTAAAGGGTTTTAAACATATCAAGCAGTTTGTATACTTGTTACATATCCCTAGGCATTTAGCATGGACGTCTTCTTCCCTATTTAAAACCATTTCCAGGATATATAATAATCCTACTTGGGAAAGATGCGACACTCAGTGAGGATTATAGACTGTAATGGTATCACAGACAGTTTTCTTTACACAGACCTGCAGGTCTCCCTGGTGCTTAGCTAGCAGTGGCCTACTCCTTCATCGGATTATCCTATATTGAAGGCAAGCAGGAGATCCTTTCCCTGGTGTGTGCGTATACCGGCCATACTGGAATTCATTGCACCAAATTATTGCAGTGTGATGTTTGGAGGTATAGAGTATATATAAAGGTTTAACTGGGGGGTGGGAGGTGGCGCAGTGGTTGAGGCCTCCACCCCGCGGTGCTCGCCAGCACCACAGACCGACCACTCCCCTGCACATGCCCGCACACATCACACGCCTCTGTTCTCCCTCCCAACCACCAATGGACTGATTACCTGCTGAGAGGGACTTTTACACAGTGATAACAGTGTTATAGCTTTATGGGGTGAAAAAATTCTTTCTTCAAATTGTCGGGCTCCCCTTCCCCTTGGGGGTGTGTGGAGGCCGTTTATTTTTTTGTGTTTTGTGTTATAGCTTTATGCTTAATATATCTGGTTTCTAATTAACCTTATCATATCATCGTATGTATTACCAAAGCGCTTCCGGCCAATCAGAATGCGTCATTTCTTTGTAAAAACGCGTAAACCACGTATTTTTGATTGCAAAACAAATGAAGAACAATACTGAGCTCTTATTCTAGCCTAGTTCCGATATTTTAGAACCAAGGTCGATGCAATGTTCTACCCGGAGACTGAGAGGTACCAGAAATCACTGAAAAGGACGACTTCCTCGATAAAGCTGAGAGTGAGGGCGCATAGTCTACAATTCTTTACCAATCTGATTTGCAGGTATAAGGTATGGTGTGTTATGGTAATAAGCATGGAATCCTAAATCAATGACACAGTCATTCTAAAGAATAATTTATCTCACGTACAAAGTAGATAAAAATCAACAAATTACAATGAACAGTACAGAATTATCAGGTTTTTCATAAAGACGAAATACAAATGGAGAAAATGCGAATACACCACTATTAGTTCCATGCCACAGGGATTGATCACCACTGGTGGTGTGGTGGCTCAGTGGTTGTTCTCTTCTTTTGAAGTAAAAGCCGTTCATTCCCTACGCCACTATAAACAAACGTTGCCGCACACAAAAGTGACATGGAATGGTAGTTGTAAGGAAACGCCGTTATGTTATGAGCGCCATTCACAAGGAAATGGCGGGAAAAGAAAGAGTGAGGGAGGTTTATGAGTCTGGTGTGATCCCCTGGTCTTATTGGTCCCTGCCCCCAGCTCCCTCTACCCCTCGTTTAACAGCATCTTCCCAACACGCCGAGGACCCAGCTTAGCTGAGCGATAATAGGAGCACCACATGCATTGTGGGGCTGCCACTAGGGGTCGCTGATCGATTGGACGCGGCGGGGGCATCTGTCAGAGTTGCATCCTAGAGGGCGCCACGTATACCATTTTCAGCCTAAGGATGGTCATCTAAACTGTGACCTGTAATCTTTGACCTTACATCATGACCTTGGTATAGACTGACCTAGAATGACCTTGAAATCCCCAAACTTCATTGTTATAGACACAGAGTCCTCTACTATAGGCCAGTCCTATATGACACAACTATATGATTCTTCGTGATGAATTCTGTCTGGGATTTTTTGCGTTTTAAATAGATATTTAGTGAGCTCGTTCTTTTGACATAAACAAGGCCTTGAAATAACAATGATCTCTCCCAAGCACCAGTCGTAACCTTTTGAGACATTCCAACAAGGCCACCAATAGTTCTTTAATTTACCACCCGGGTCTCTGGTGGTCGCTGGCAGTGTGCAGCGTCTGACGTATGTCTTCATACATGGCCGCACTCCCGCCTGTAGGGACCTCATCAGAGACGCCCGCCCACCATTTGACATTCAATCATCGTGAATGTCGTCTGCTGCAACAAGTGCCGCCATCTTGTCTCTATGGCCGTCATGTGACTTCCTATAGTCGTCTTTTCCAATTATCTATAGTGTCCGGGAGGGAAGAGGACAGAGAGCAGGACCAGACCACAAAATACATATAGAGATCAAATTCCACCGCAGTACCTTCCTATTACTGTGATGGATTTTATATTCTGAAATACGTATAACTGTTTTTCTGAATATACCTTTTGGCAAATGGGTGGAGTCTAGTGCACTGGTGGTACCGATATAATCTTGTGATAACTAGAAAATTATTGACGGTTTATTGAACCGGCGACCGTAAACCATGCGAGGTGTAGTAATACACGAGCGTTAGCGATTGTGTAAGGAAGTCCAACTCAAGTGGTTTACAGGATTGCCTGTCCACAAACTATCGTTTGTTGTAAATATCATTCAATTGCCGGAATGAATTAAAACCAGGATTTGCCATATTATAGAGTCTACCACATCTCTCAACAGGGACTTTTCAGCACAAAGGGAGTACAAATCTGTTCGGGAATGTATCCCCACCCCCCACCGCAATTAATGGATTTCGGGTCCGAAACGAATGAGCTTTATTGTGAATATAATAATACTTTAACTGAAGTTAACATTACGCTATTGAGTACTCCCACAGGCCATGTTGGTTTCGGATCTTTCCAATCCGTTCACCGCGATTGAGAGATAAAAACATTCATTCATCACCGGTGAGAAACACAATACTTTACGATGTTGCATCGTTACTGTGGATCTCATCAACCTCCAATCATCTTCGAGGGATACAATTACCGCGGGATCTGCAGGGCAAATAGTAGTGTTTTTATTTCTATCGTTCAAGTGGATTTTAGCCATCCTGTAGCTCACACTAACGTAGATCTATAAGTGTAGTAAGCACGTGCCTTGGATGTAGTCAATAAAAGATAACTAGACCTTCCTCGTATCGACAAAAAAAAAGAGTGTTTATTTTCTACTCACTGGGAATGGGCAGAAATACATTGTAAATGATCGATAAATGCTGCCTGGATGATTGACAGCAACAAAGAAATATGTGAACAAGGAGAATGATTCTATTCCGACGTCCATCTCATCATGCAATGCCATCCTAGGTTTGCAGGTTATATATAGATCTACACTGATCAATAAAGACAGGATCTGGCTCTGTCACCGAGGTAATACCTATTTGCGGGCACACCCACTTTCCAAAGGTTCTACAACTATTACTGTCGATTAGGACTATTACATTCTCCAACCACATCTGACTATTTTTACCTTTGCATTGATAATTTATTCCTGGAAAAGACACGAGCCTGGCTTCATTTATTTCTGCGCCATGCCGCTACCTGTTAAACACTAGGCTGAAATCTGGCTGAGACAACGGTTGGAGAGCTGGCCACAGGGGGGGGGGAGAGCTACATTGTCTTGAAGGATGTTAATTCAGCGAAATCTTCCGTTTATATCTGAGCATCCAACAAGTGTTCCCTCGAGGCTAACCTGTCGCTAATTAAGGAAGGGTAATTAGAGGGAGATAAAACTAAACCAATTACGCTCTTTGTGAGCAGGGTGAGGATATTTCCGCGTGGCACCAAAATGGCGGCGGGTGGCCTCAGGCGCCAATGGCCGTAATTAGTATAGTTTGTTGTAATGAGAACCGAATTAATAATTAATATCTTGGAGACGACCGTGTGAGACTTGCCTGACTTCTTTGAAATTTCATCGTCTCCGATTTATTCTGTCCCATATCATTCGATAAAATCATATGGTGTTTTAGGACATGTTTATGGATATTTATTTCTAAGCGGAACATCCCTCCTATAGGTGAATTAAAAGTGAGAAGGATTGTTATTTGTCCCAGGTTAAATAAAGTCACATGATGACAGTTTTTTTTCAGACGAGTAAAGAAAATCTTGGTTTGTCGTGGTAATTTTAGTTTCAGTGCAGACTTTTTGTTTGTGTCGTCCTAGTCCGACCTGTTCGATCTAAGCATGGTAGAAATTTCCTAGGAATATTTCATTCATGACATGGATGATACAGGTATATCGCTATTAATTCACTGGACTATAATCAGAGTAAGTACGACATTCTGTATTATATACCTGAGGGCAAACGTCTCTGAAATACTACCCGCTGCTTGGGGTGCAGCATTTATGATATTTAATTATATTTGCGCCCCAGGGCCGTAGTGAATTGCGCTAGGATATAAGCAATTGGCACGGCACTGTTTCATGATTTCAGGTATATGATAATGATGGGCCTGTATTGATTTGACGACAGACCACGAACGGAGACTACTTCTTTAACAATAAGGTTATTTCCTCATAACATAACATTGCCATATTATGAGTGATTGGCGTGAACTGAAATCCATACCTAATCCCATTGTAATCATCAAGTTTTACATAACTTATTGTATTTCATCGCCGGCGACATGAATGGCGCCTGCAGATATTGATAAAAGTCATATACTTACATCGTGATATTATGAAGCCAGACCCAAGGTGACAACTATATACTACTTACTTACCTTAAGTCTGTCAAGTCTCTGTATTAATTAAGAATACTGAATCTTCTTGCCCAAAAACAAATTCGCCCCGAAATCTTCCCAAACCCGGTCTTTATGAAAACATATATACGGATAAATATGAACAAGTTGGGGGTGGGATGCTCCAAATATGGCCTTCTCGGTTGATGAAAACAAACAAAAACTCTACCTATAACCCTAACCCTATCCATATCCTTAAAACCTCACTGGATTTATTTTCCAAATCCAATGGGCGCCTTCGCAGGACAACTTCTAGACAGGACAAATTCGTTTCGGGGCGAGTCCTCCAGTAGGTATATTGAATAGAGATAACGATTGGACACCGCCGAGAGGGGACCATGGCGTCGTGAATGTGTCGTTCATACTCATGAAATGAATTCCTCCTTTGACAGAGAGAAAGTGGTACCTTAGATAATGGCCATGGTGGGTGTGACTGTTATCCACGGTAGTTGTTTTAATATAATATGTAGGTAAAGGTAGAGTCAGCATAATTGGCTGGTTCCTGTTTCTTATCTTAGCCTGGAATAAACGTCCATAGGCTTAGCATTACGAACTCGTTCTCAAAAGGCTTGCGAGAACGGTAACTCGTTCTCAACAGGTGATAAAGAGATGAATATTTCCAGGCTAAGATAAAATCAGAAACATATTCGTGCTTTGTCTGAGTCCCTGTTCACCATCTCGTTTGGAGTGCTTCAGAATATTCACTGATCTATCACTCGTTCATATTACTGCGCACTCCAAACTCGATGGCGTACGAGGACACAGACCCAACACTCATCAGTTTCTTTCTTGATATTTACAAAGTCTATAAGCAGTATGGTCGGCTCATGTAGATAGGTTGTGTACAGCCGATCTGTCACTATGGCCCGAAAGAGCTTCATGCCTTTATCATCACGGAGTGACGAAATATATCAAATTAGGGTGACTGAAAACAATGTGACACAGCAGTGTGACCAGGATTCAACCTCAGCTTTAGGTACACCTCACCTGCTGCGCCTCTTTGTAGTGATTTACATCAATAGTGAATTCGATAGAGTTGTTTGTCCAGATAGCGGCGACGATAACGCCATCGGTGATGACTTGTGGCACCATGACCCTCCACAGAGCACACACCATGAAGATATGAGCAAATAAAGCAGCGATTGACTCTCTATTGTTACTGCCATGGTCACATGAATCACAGCCTGCCCGTGAGGAGGGAGGTGGAGGCCCGGGTGATACACCCTCTCGTATTGACTCGGTCTCGCCAGTGGTTAAACAAGGCTGGCCTTTGTTTGTCTCCTTGACAACCAATGGAGCAGAAAGGTGGCGGGAGTCTACGCAGCTGCAGCCAACTCGAACGCACCCACTCACAACTCGAACGCACCCACTCACAACTCGAACGCGCCCACTCACAACTCGAACGCACCCACTCGTGTGAAGGAGAGTCCACTGCAGCCTGATAGTCGGCTGCCCGACCGTCGAGTGGACGAAGATTAAGATAAGACTTTGGTCGCCCTCCTGAAAATCCCACGAAAAGCTCACTAGGGGGCGCCCCAGACAGCTGCTCCGTAGAGACGGGTGAGAGGTCGGCCCGAACGGGAAATAACTTATCAAATACAGCTGATAGAAAATCCTTAAAATACATGAATTGGGAGGATGGTATGCCTTACTATATGGAGACACATAGTTCCGAGATGTTTTGGTCGGAAATATTTAGCGAGTTCGAAGAACGAGGTGAATATATTTCGGGCCATTTCCGTATATATATCTATATCAGGTATATATATACATAATTATATTTGAACTCGGTAAATATTTCCGACCAAAACATCGAGGAACCGACGGAATTCGGGCACACTCAGTATGTCTCCTTATCATCATGTACCTATGATTGATTAAAACGCTTATTCTCATTTTCTGAGATGAGAATGACAGTGGTCACCTGATACGGAGGGATATGTGAATATTCTTTTATCATTCAGTGACGAACAGAATGTATACTACTGGTCAGTAAAAGTGAGACATTCGCAAATAGGTATATAATGATAAAGAAGAAATCAACGAGGGCGAATTGGCGCAGTTAATACGTCACATGCTTGAGCACGTAGAAATATTACGAGGCGATGGCGGAGTGTAATTACAAAGTGATCACAGCAGTACCGTGGATGCCGCCAGATTGTGTAGCTTATTATCGGGGCATGTGTAGAAGTAAAACGTGAAGTGAGTGAGAATGTAACCCCTTGTAATGGTTGATAAAAGTGTATATACTATATATCGTGGTCAGGTAAGTACTGTGTTAACTTACGGCATGCTCAGCAGAGGAAGGTGGTACCTTGGTGCACCCCTCTCATAAGATTTCACACTCTTTAAGTGGTATTCTGTACAAGGTTCTCACTGCGCTCTATGGGAGAAGGATTCTTAACGAACTAGGCTTAGAGCCTTGAGAATCCACTGGCACACAGTATTCCCGCTAGGTGGCATTATTGAGATTATAGGAATCTTTGGTTGCATTAATGTACGTCTTTATTAGCGCGGGAGGCAAGCCAGTGGATTCTGAAGGCTCTAAGCCTAGTTCGTTAAGAATTCTGCTCAGTAGAGCGTAGTGAGAGTACAGAATACGACTTAGAGTGTGTGAGATCTTATGAAAGGGGTGCTTAGTTTAAGTCTGGGGTGTGCCTTTCTGTTGCCATGCTGCTCTATCATAATCATCTTTCATAGACAAAAGTTAGTTATTCTAACATGGCTGTTGCTATAGCAGAACACATCACAAATATTAACCTATAGATGCAGAGAACAAGAATAGAACAGGTGTTGATATACTGCGTGATATATCACCAGTCCTACAGTGAGGTGGAAAAATAACACCCTGCCTGGCAATCGGTAGCATTTATATCCACAACCGATCGATCGCCTCGAATCAGGTCGGAGACAGATTGGCCAAGTCTGGCACCTCAAGAGGAAACGGTGTCACAGGCAATCAGAGTGAGACAAACATACACATACATATTGATTAATACCTATGTGCCAATGTCTCACCCTTACTGACCAGAAGTACGGATTTTGTTCGACTCTCCATGCCACGTGACCAATGTCATTCTCGAAACACTGAGCTGCAAAATGACGTATTTAATGATTTCTAGGTACATGTATATGATATTCAGGAGACCTAGTGAGTGTTCCTAAATTTCATCTGTTCCTCGAGATTTTGATCGGGAATATCTCTGAAGAGACTCCATTCAGGTACAATAACCATGTATCCATATATCATGGCCCTCTTTATCTAATTATTCATGAATAAGAGTTATCTACGTTTTTAATTCCTTATAGCATCAGGGTTCTATAATAAGGTAATGATAGGTCATCACCTTTTCCCATCAGTGATAAAAAATGGCAATATAGAAGTAAAGCCTATTCCCTGAAGCTGTTGCTGATTATTGCTGTTGTTTTAAGGTGTAGATAAAATCTTATTAACGAGGATAAACGAATTAAAAAAGGTAAATATTTAGATAACTAAGTTATGGGGCGTTAGTTTTCATAGAAATCCAGATCGGAGGTGAATTAAACGGAGTAACTTAACCAAGAATATGGCTCATGACAGATTCTTTATACTTTATACCAACCTGTACTGATGCTGCCAGATAAATGATCACCAAACTCTCACTTCCACTGCATACAGCACTGTTAATACACAAACTCCCCGGTAGAGGGCTGGAGGGGCGCTGCCCCTGGTGGCCGTGCCTTACACTGCAGGCGGGCGAGCAGCTCCATGGCGGTGTTATTGACATGGTCCGTGTCGGGAGGCCATGTTGTTTGCGTGGTCAACATGGCGGACGTGTCTGCACGCCGTCTGCCGTCTGAGGGCGCTTCTTTATTGGCATGGACAGAGGTTCCATGTCATAAATCACGGCCACGTCAATGTACACTGCACTGTATACCCCCTGAGACCACTGAGTCATTTCTAGGCCTATCAGTATGTGACCTGCTGGCTTTCTCTTCGCACTGATATATACATATTTATTATCCACCGAATATAAAGTGCCCATAGAAAACACATAAGCAGCGTGTATGGACATACCCGGCTCATACGGATATGTTGTATACTCCAGGTGGCGCATACGGAAAAATAGTGCGTATGGAAAAATAGTGCATAACTAAAATGAACTGATATCGACATATCACTTCTGCAGAAAAGGTGGATAATAAACACAAAATAGACTAGTTACCTACTACATATAAAACGTGTAATTTTCTGTACTATCCGCTTGGAGAGTCCCCCGCACATAGAGACAAAGTGAACCCGACCTAGGCTTGGAGACTGAAGGGCCACGACAGTGAGATTCTCGTACAGTACTTAACTGAATCCTGCTGATTTTTTTTGTGTTTCTCTACACAGATATACTTCTATCCTTAGGATTTGTTTCTATCCATACTGAAATCATAATTTAAAACTGTAGTTTTCTAATTGCCTTAACCCGTGATCAGCCACGAGAATAATTGCGCTGGTTGCTGGCAAAATACCTGTGTCATCGAAATAATAGGAGCTGTAAGGACCTGTGGTGAAATGCGGTCGATTTTCACCAGATGGCGTCGTGCATCTATTAAAACCCTGCTATTCCCCCGACCCACCACCAGCCTAAGTATTTGGCCTAAATTGGCCACATGCCTCTGTGGAGTAGTCTGCAGAGCTCTTGCTTGGGAATGCGAGTGACGGGAGTTCGATTCCCGCAGACGGGGGTCCGGTATTTCGTTTTTCAATATTTTTCCCCTTAACTCTAGTCAGACATAGTTTGACTCTGTTCGTTCCTCACTAGAACAACGTCTGTGGGGAGTGAAAACGGACACAGCGTTGTACTTCGTATAACTGTTACACTCGGACTCGACGAAGTCGCTAGTTTCAGATAAAAGCGTTTGTATGCTCCTCGGAGTTGACTCTACGCAATATCCTCGCATACGCTCGGATATTACTACGCGTCAACTCCTCGGAGCATACGGCCGCTTGTATCTGAAACCAGTCAATATTGTGTATTTATGTATACATTATTGATTGACTGAATTATTGTTGAGAGAGGGCACAACCAGAGACAAAGAAATAAAGTAGGAATAACAAGAAGTATTCATTTGCTGTTAGAATACAACGTTTCGGACTATTTTCAATCCTTCATCAGGTAGTTGGGTTGATTGACTGATTTCAGATACTAGTGGTGGTATGCTCCGAGGAGTTGACGCGTAGCGATTTCAGAGCGCATGAATATATTGCTCAGAGTCAACTCCAAAGAGCATATTTCCGCTTTTATCTGAAACCAGTCCATATTGTATTTAGTATCTTCCTTTTCCGGACAGCTGGTATGCGATATTAGTTCGTTTTAGGTATGCACTATTTTTCCGGACGCCTTTTTTCCGTATGAGTGCCCCGGCGCATAGAAGATATGCCTGGAATGTTCATAAATACTCCCTTTTTGTTTTCAATGGACATGAATTTGGTGGATGATAAATATACAAAAACTTACATGCACATATTGTAGCATACTTTGTGATACAACACTGATACTTTTATAATGGATAGGCTGAGCAGAATTAAACGTTGGTGAACTATATAATGATTAGAAAACTGGGAAATGAATAGTAAAGTAAATGTATCTTTTTAATTCTATTAGCATGCATGGAGATCTCTTAATCATCTATCACAATATGTAGATCACATAGATAGAAACGAGCCAATTCTGACATCGAAAACTAGGATGGTTCTGGAAAAGATCGTATCTTAACGATGAGTAAAACCTGTAATATCTTTGTGAGGATAAACTACTTCTGGTATCTTCTTAAGTTACTCCACATTGCCACCGCCTGTCAAATCGGCTAACAGTCACCTAACAAAAACATCTTTTTATTGTTTTGAATGGAAAGGCTGTCTTCATGGTCAATACATCGATCTTGCAAGCATCAATGGCAATCCCACATGTGTAGCAGATATCTCTTTGTAGGTTGTCATCCATCTTTTTGCTTGGTGAAACATTGGCGAATTTACATCTCGTGTTGCCTTGTGATTGCGCCTGTGATTGCTGTTGTCTCAACCCCGTTACCTTGCCCTCAGATGCTAAATCAATACACACGCCAACAATTTTCTGGCTTGACCTACTTTCTGCTTTATTATCTTTACCTAACACAAGGCTCCTCTTAAAGCGACAGGTAATAAATGGATCACGACACTTTATTAGGATATGTGCCCTTTCGACTGAGGATAAAAGGTGAATATTACGGATGAAAAGAAATGCGTTAATAGAGTAACAAATTCATTTCTTAAATACTTGGAGTAAATATTCCAACCTGTTAGAATTCCCGTCATCGAGTTCTATAGTATGATGCAGATTTGTTCTGTCAGAGTGTTACTTAAAGCTTGTTTTTAAACCTCATACCTGGTTGATATATCTGAATCACCATCTTGCCAAGCACAGATGACTGTAGTGCCGCATGATGGTAACCATTCTAGCCTCCCATTGGACACGAAGTAACTTTTTCCCTTCATGAGCTCACACATCAGTATGAGTAGATTTCTGAATAAATGAAATAACTGTATTCAAATGCTGGTTACAAAGGAACATTTATCAATAGATTCTTATATCGGTCTATATAAATTTGATCGTGAGCTGTCGCTTTGCATCATATTCCCCGCTGGAATTTGCTTAGCCAAATGGCTTTCTGTCATAAAACCGCCTCGATTTCTATATTTATCTACAACAGGACCTGCCCATATATGGGATATTCCCCTTATCATTAGTAAACTACCCGCCGTGCGTTTAATTCACCACCTGAGTCGTGACCTACATCAACATACGGGTCCTGAGCCCCGGGCGTCTCCTGGATCTGGTCACGAGGTCTGAGGTCATTGGGTTCGGGGCCAAGTCAGAGCTGGTGTCCTCACTCGCGGCACCAGCGTAATTACATGGCGCCGTGTGCCGTATGTCGGTCGCGTCCTAATGTCGTAAAGTAATTAGGGCCCGCTGTGTCGTAAAAGGCTAGGGAACCATATTAAATAGATCGCGGTGGAGGATCTCACTGCAGAGACGTACCTAGGTCCCTTCACTTGATATTATTATATTACTTGTATCGTTAGGTCATACTCGTTTATAAATGTTTTACTGTGCTTTACAAGATATATATATGTGTTTTATATGGTAGCCATATGAAAACCAGCGACTGCCAAGGCAATGCTGATTGATACGGCATCCTAAACTCGGCTTTGTTGTAGAAGAGACCTGTATGATGAAATTGTGGAACTCTATGATCTGTATATATTATGATTGCTCAATAAAGCTTTTGAACAAAAAAAGATCCTTAAAAATAGATTTTCGCGGGTGACCTCGCAATACACGAGCGTCAACCTCTCGTGGTATACGGCCACCCGTCCACAAAAACACCTATTATTGCTTATGTGTACCATGTACATGCCCTGAATGTTGATTTGTGCACCCATTGACAGAATATCAACCATAGCGTGTGTGTTGGCGCACCAGCTGGACAAATACATGATCTCAGTTGACGGGAATGAAGGACAAGAGCATGGTTTTCTGGTCTGTCCATGGTAAAAAGTAGAATTACTGAATGTGACTTTTATGTTCAATATGACCAATGACTGGAAAGGACTACATCCTTTCTCACTATTGAAAGAAAGGAGAGGGGGGATTTTAGCCAGCATCTTTCTCAATTCCCTTACCTTCAAACCTCACGATGATACTTTCTCGAATTAATAGCAATACTCATTTCATTTCCTGCGCCCGCCAGGCATCTGAAGCTGAGATCTCTCAATAGGCCCAGCTCAATTTCCACTTGACAGAACATTTTGCCTGCCAGAGGCTCGTCTTGTTTCTCATGGGATTGAAGGAAGCCGTTCACAAATTGCTGACAAAAGTGGCGGACTAATCACCGGGGTGGATGGCTGATTGGTGTGTGCTTCCTAACCGCGACAAACTCAGCAAACGATGACGATTATCATTTCCAAAATCGCTAAGCTAATTGCCAGAGATGGTGGTATCACTGCATTTGATTGCCCTGGGAGATTACTGGTTGCCCAGTGACCCACCCCACTCATATCGAAATTGTTTTGAGTCTGAATCAAACTATTTCCTTTATTCTTATTTGTAAGTTTGACCAATTTTATCAAAATGCATGTTTCGGATTTAATCCCGGATTTCTAAATAAACATTTAACAAATAAAGTTGCTGGAGGCCAAACCCAATACTTCAGTAGATATATATATATATACTTAGACTGAATAAGGAATAACAAAGAATGGGTGGCAACTTTCAATTTAGTTGAACACAGTCAGGATGTTTAGATAAGAATGATTATTAGCTATATGTTATTCGTCATAATAGCGACTTTATATAGTTTCATAAGAATTATAAGAAATGAAAAAAATGGAGAGCAAATACAGGCACCATGCATGATTGAATGTCTATATAATGCAAATGAGCTGACATAACTAAGTTGAAGTACTGCGAAGTACTTTAAATCGCTAAAGAAATCATTTGTGAAATCGGCAAGTCACCGATCCATTCACAGGCCTGTAAGAAGAAACACTCTTCCCAGCTAGGAAAAGAGCTGCAGTGATACAAAATAAACATTGTCTTAATCGAAAAATGGCTTCTACCCTTTAAGCACTGGGAGCGGTGTGAGTAGTACCGAGAAAAACGGATCAGCTTCAGGTAACTAAACGGTAACCTGAGACTGGGCATTGAACGGGCAGAACCATCAAGTCGTGGTATTGTGTTACAGTGTGAGGTTTTGAGTGAGGATACCGTAGGGAGGGGTTTTATAGGGGACAGAGCCATTGTTAGTTCATGAAGCAGTCACTAGGTGGCTAGCAGTATGGCAGGCTCCTTAGGGGGACAGATCTATATTCTGGCTCTTTGCTCTTATGAAATTCAACTGCCTTTCAATGTTTTACCATGGTTCCCTTGACTCTCTACACCCATCCCAGAGCAGGATGACATAATGATTAAACCCAGGACATGATATTTTATACATGGAACACTTTATAAACAAATGTGAACAAGGCTAGAGTTGTGACACTTCCCAATTATCACTCAATTCTTTTGCACCTCCATTAGTGAAGAACACCTACTTTTTCACCTCCATTAGTGAAGAACACCTACTTGGGGGCGTCATGGCAGCCCCCATGGCTCATAGTCTATATGCGGTATAAGATCAAACGATTTTATAGTCTACAGCATGTAAGGGACTGTAGACATTCGTTCACGCTGGATCAACTGCCAGGCTCTTTTTATAAACCCCCATTAATAGCTAACAGTCAGTCTGCTCGTTTTGTTTTCCTGGAATTATTATTTCCTATAGATATTTGTACGTTCAATCATAATTCATTTTACTTATTTTCACTCGTTGTTTATAAATCATGATAATGTTGTGTGTATAAACGTTTGTTACCTTTAAAGGTGTTATTGTTCTTTACCTTAGATGTGTTAAGTTTACAATTGAAACCCAATATTGAAAATTGTACTGTGACGTAAGATTATGAACCGGAATTCCATGTACTACAGTGACTTTAATTGACAATGTCATCAATGTAAATCTATATCCAAACAATACCTGGAAACAATCGAACATGTTTTAACTATTTGATGATGATTGTACTATTTGCAAAATGAATGCTAACATATATAAAACAGAAAAAAGGTGAGCAAAATGATACCGGCCACGGTGGAATTTACATTCCGTACATTGAAAATTAACGTTTAACTGGAAGTATGCAAGAAAGACACAAGAACTGCCCTTTTTCATATTCTATATTTACGCAAAGAGAGCAAGCTTTCTGCACAGTAGGTCTACATGCATTATAGTGCTGAGAACACAGGGTACGGATGTATATTTTCAGCATATATAAAAACGTTGCTGTAGGCTCATCAGCGGATACAGGTGCAGAAAAAGGACATATATATATACAGCAGAAAGGGTGAGGTGATAATGAGATGGTAATGACGTCCATTAATGCTGCACAAGGGTTCCAACCTCCTGGTTCGGAGGCCTTCCGTAGGACACGTATGCTTACTAGCAGGAATCCTGCCATAGCATCAGCAGGTGCTGCTTCAAGGGAGTGATATATCTTTCTTATCTACCTAATACAAAGTGTCCATAGAAAACACATAGGGAGTTTGTATGGACATACCCGGCGCATACGGATATGTTGTATGCTCCGGGTGGCGCATAGGGAAAAATAGTGCGTACGGAAAAATAGTGCATAACTAATCTCTAACTAATGAACTGATATCGACATGCCACTTGCCCAGGAAAGGTGGATAATGAATACAATATAGACTGGTTTCAGATAAAAGCGGTTGTATGCTCCTCGGAGTTTAGGTCTAGTTTAGAGTGTGAATTCAGGGATATTTCCATAGACACGGGCAGCTTTCTAAAAGCAAACTGGATGGTTATTGAGGACATCATTATTTTTACTGTAACTATATTTATGCTTATATTACTCTGAGATCCAGGGAAATGACACCACAGCGTGATCCGTCGGTGCTCATACAATAATGACTGAAGTGCAGGTATTCGTCATTGGCTTTCTTTCGTAAACAAATTTGTAGAAACATACATTCATCCAGCAGTATTTGACGTTCTTCCATGTACAGTCAGGTTGAGAAAGGTACAGGACGATACAAGACAAAACATACAGTCCAAAATACATATCGTCACATTTTACCATGAGAGTCAACCACGCTATACACTACTCTTACTTATAAGCGAAATAAACTTTAATCATCATAAGTATTTGCATTAATTTCATAAAAAGCTTTAATCATCATAAATATTTGCAATAATTTCAGTCCAGTTCATTACCAGTACATTCCAGTACAAATCATTTAGTTCGAGTGTAAGTAGTGAAAATGCTCATAACCAGCCACAGTTATCTAACTTCCAAAACAGGGTTCCATTGAAACACCCAACATTCAGATACCGCTCAGATACCTCCAGCACCGTCGCTACTACCATAGTGCCCTGAGTGCCCCCTGCAGCACTGTTATCTACTCATAAGCAGTTCCAGAGCGGCTCCTATCAGTAACGGCCACTGGCGAGTAGGTACGCGGCAGGGACCTGGTGGGTGGGGAAGATATGCATAGGCCAGACACAGTACGCATATGGGAGGCTAAGCAGATGGCTAAGCAGGAAGCTAAGCAGGAGGCTAGGGGGGAGGAGGCTGAATGGGAGATAGAGTGGGTGGCTGGGTGTATGATTGGATAGAAAGCTGAGTGGGAGGCTGAGTTGGTGGCTGAGCAGGAGGCCGAGTAGGTGGCTGGGTGGATGGCAAACTGGAAGTCTAAATGAGATATATTAGTGGGTGGCTGAGCGTCTGATTGAGTGGAAAGCTAAGTGGGTGGCTGCTTTGGTGGCTGAGTGGGAGTCCAAGTGGGTGGCTGGGTGGATGGCAAGCCGGAAGGCTGAATGAAATAAACAGTGGGTGGCTGAGTGGATGAATAAGTGGAAAGCTGAGTGGGTGGCTAAGTGGAAGGCTAAATGGCTGGATAGGAAGGTGGCAAAGTTGAAGGTTGATCAAGAGACAGGGTGGGTGGCTGGGTGGATGAATGAGTGGGATGCTGAGTGGGAAGTAGAGTGGGTGGATGGGTCGTAGTCTGAGTGGGAGGTAGAATTAGAGGCTGATTGAGAGACATTGAGTGGTTGAGTGGAAGACTGAGTAGGAGACTGTGGGGGAGGTTGAAAAGGAGACCTGGAGGCATAGGGGAAGGTTGAGTTGGAGGACAAGTGGGAGGCTATGTGGAGTGGGCAGGAGGGGACAGGAGCCTGAGTGTAAAGCCGAGTGGGAGGCAGATTGGTAGAGTTGGAGGAACAGTGACCTGTTAAGACGACTACGCAGTGCTCGGTTTTCAATGGTGGGAGAAAAGTCGAGAAACTAAGAAAGAAATCGATGAGTGTTGGGTCTGCGTCCTCATTCGCCATCGAGTTTGGAGTGCGCAGTAATATGAACGAGGCCATAGCTGAGTGAATATTCTGAAGCACTCCAAACGAGATGTAGAATGGGGTTTCAGACCAAGCACAAATATGTTTCTGATTTCATCTTAGCCTGGGAATATTAATCTGTCTATCACTCGTTAAATATGGTTTATCGTACTCGCAAGCCTGTTGAGTACGATGAATGAACTTACGGATGTGTATACCACACTAAGATAAAGATAAAGGCGAAGAGGGAGGAGGGTGGATGTTTGGGTAAGCTTGGCGGTATTTAGAGGATGACGCTGAAGTGGTTAGTACGGCAAGAAGACTGCAAAGTTGAATATCGCTGAGTCAGCAAACCTGTGGAACTTTCAACGATTTCAATGATGGGCAACTAAGTAGGTGGTGACATGAGTACATTAAAGCCAGGTAGGCATGGAAGTGCTGTCAGGAGAATCTCAAACAAAGGGATTCAGGGTTTTGGCAATTAGTGGGGTGTGAGCTTTCCAACAGTTTGTGTTACGCCAAGGGAATATCTCATGCAGATCACTGTCATTCAGTATGGCACAAGGCCACAGCTGAGACTCGAACCTAGAATTTTTTATTTCATTGACCGAAAACTGAGGGAACAGGGTAAAGGCCACCAAAGATTTCGCATGTGGATTTTGCACTTGGATAAATATAACACTTTCAGAACTGAAGGATCAAAACATGATCATGCCTAAACAGATGTTCAGGACAATTAATAGAATGGACGGAAGTGGCGCAGTGTGATCTCAAAGGGTGGTATCGTGTTTCCTATAATACACAGAGGCATAGCTTTCATTCTCCGTGGTGGTGGTACTATGGGAAGTATCTGGTGGATATACGATACCTGGGACCTGTTTCACTAGTTTCGGGACAAAAGTGTTAGACAGACATGAAAAGCAGCACCAACAGTGCAAGCAAGAACGGACAAAACGAAGTCACGTTCCATAATGCATGTCACATGTATTGTCAGTGTTGCGAATAGTGACACTACAGCGCCACTTGTGCCAGCGCTACTTGTGTTGTCACGAAACTAGTCAACCCCAATATGTCTGTATGGTGTCAAAGACGCCATCTAGACATGTCACGAGACTAGTGAAACAGGTCCCTTGTGTATACAAGGTGTACATAGCGCGAGCTGCAAAGTGATGACCATGTCATTGACCACCACCCCTGCAGCTATTACAAGCACTGCGGTAAATGGAGGCTGTAATGTTAGGGGGCCTAGTATGGAGTACCTACACCAAGCGATTATCTCATTGGCCGACACAGGATGAGTGGGTCCATTACAAAGGCATTGTGTTCAGAGCCAGGAGAGATATCTTACTAAAAATGAGCAAGCTATAGATCACCAAATCTCCTCTCTATTTACACATAATCTATAAAACAGAGCTCTCAATGTGAGAATCCACCTGCGAGGTATATTACTGATCCGTTCTATGTATGCTTCTCCCCTTTCCTTAAGATAGTGGCGCAGCGTGATCTCAAAGGCATTGACTAGAGGCCCACATACCACCATCATCTCTATAGTCCACACTGAGAGAGATATTTGCAGCCTAGAGGGTGGTATCGTGTTTCCTATAATACACAGAGGCATAGCTTTCATTCTCCGCGGTGGTGTTACTATGGGGAGAATCTGGTGGATATATGATACCTGGTGTATACAAGGTGTACCTAGCACGACCTGCAAAGTGATGACCATGTCATTGACCACCACCCCTGCAGCTATTACAAGTACTGTGGTAAATGGAGGCTGTAATGTTAGGAGGCCTGCTATGGAGTACCTACACCAAGCGATTATCTCATTGGCCGACACACGATGAGTGGGTCCATTACCAGGGCATTGTGTTCACGTTATCTCGTTATCTGTGCCGTGCTTTCAGGCGCCAGGTAAATGGATGATTAATTAATGCAGCCAGCCAGCAGTAGTTAATTGGAATTTATTCCCCGGGTTCAGAGGGTATAGAGGGAATTCAGGGCTACTTTGTAATGCCAGTGTTTTTATTTATACATGTTACTCACTGCTACACACACGATGATTTATAAGGTGATTAATATTCAACATTAGTGATTTATATGTCCTCGTATCCCTATATTTGGAACAGCATCGTAAAAAAAGATGTCAGAGGCAATTTAAATAATTTAATGAACAATCTGATGATCTAATTCGACAAACGATATTATGGAGACAAAAGTAACATTTATTTTTGTTGGTTAACATATATGGTAGGATCAATGGTAATCAATGATATATATGGTAACATTAATGGTAAAGATAGTTAGGCGAGGCCTAAATGAATATATTTGAAAAGATACAATGTAATATAGTATCTATTATTTAGAGTCTGTATCTGTCGGTGTGGGTGGGTGGCGAACTCGAGAAGCGGCTTCACCAAGCTGGTTCCCGTAGGTGATGACGTCACACTTAGGATCTAGTTCTGAAAAGCCCCGATAGGTGGGGTCATGGATAATATCGTCAGAATTATTATACAATTTTTAATTATCTCCAATTACACTACAACCATTATATCTAGATTTCTTGTTCATAACAGTATCAAGTAAGAAGCCGTATTGGTCGGGAACTTTCTGAAGGTTACGATAAATCTGTAGGTTAACGTAAATTCTTTATTTGCTTCACTTAAATATTTCTGATGAAAAGTTCTGCTTGTACAATGTATGTTTTTACCGAGGTAGACCATCGCCGGTCCATAAAAGGCTTGAGTATAATGAAAATATTTTGGCTTTGTCCTGCAATACACACGCACGTAATATGAGAAGCTATGAGTAGGATGAATTATCAAACAAAGTATCGTATGTCTACGCTCATGTCCACCGGCAACAAGTAGTATTGTCCGTGTAGTAATGTACGGAAACAGGGTTACTGAGGCTGTACGTGATAAATACGCGGTAGAAGTGCCGATCAGATTAATCAATGCCGAATGCAGAGGTTCGTCTTATCGTCAAATGTACCAAGTGTTTATCAAGCACAGACACAGTATACCTATTTTCGTATTATCATATTGCTCAAAAAAGCCTTTTTTCTAGCTTTTTTAGGACGATTTTGTCGCCGTACATGTATACCCCGTACACCACACACATACCCCGTATGCCACATACGTGTGGTACAAGCGGGCAGTAGAACAGGTAGCGACAGGTATATGATAATATATGGAGACTGGCTTACTGGCTTTGTACGTTAAAAATATGTGGTGACATTTTTGATCAGATACACCCGGATGCCAAAGGCAGAGGGATTTATTTGCCGCCAACTGTTCGGAGAACACGGGCCTGAAAAGATTTTCATCATCTGATTAATAATTTTACCAAGTATTTTGACGTATTTTTTCATATTATTACATGCCTAAAATGGCGAAATGTTAGCCACCCACGGGATGTCATGCCCGATACGTCACCGTGTGACGTACGACCATGATTACGTCATAGGTAGCCGCGGGCAGTATGTGTAGGTCATACGGCCATAGGTACATCTATATAATAACAGTAACAGTAGCAGCACTTAACGGGACGTCATTTCAGGACCCAATAGAAGGAGGATACACAAAAACTGACAGTGATCAATTCCGGGGGATATCCCGACACCTAGCGGAGAAAACCTGAAACTGGGGCGTGTTGTGGGAGCGGTGTGTAATCCTCGCCCAGTCAGAGTAAATACATGACGGGATCACGCCGCTCCCCGCCGCCGCGATCAGCCGCGGATTAAAGGATAACGCTAATCCCTCGTCTATGAGCCGCTCATCGCCGCCCTCCAAGACGGAGCAGCTCAGAGCGGAGAGTAGACTTGCTCAAGTCTTCAATTATGGACATACATTGAATGATAAAAATAAATTATTCCTATATACCCATTTCCGAACACTTCATTCTTACATACCGCTGCTGGGGGTGCAGTAATTATCAGTTATGTAGCAAGGGTGACGTTTTCGTCCCCGGCTGATGTTTTCGTCCCCGGCTGATGTTTTCGTCCCGGGCTGACCACGTGATATAAAAAGCGCCGGGACGAAAACATAGCTGTTGCAGTTACTCGATAAGGGTGACAATTTTTCTTGGTACTATCATAGGTAAAGAAATAACCATTTTTTATCGATATATGAAGGTATACAGGAATAGGGAAACCAAGCACCGGTAAGCAAAAGTCAAAATTACTCGGTAAGGCTCGGAAAAATTACTGCCTGCGGCCAAGGACGTGGGCTGTGATTTTTCCAAGCCTTACCTCGTAACTTTTAACTTTTGCTCACCGGAACATAGTTTCCCTCTAATATGTGTAATGTTCCTCTCACTGGCTCAGGAATCAAACCTGTGTCAGCCAGGCAGAGGAGAGTGTAGGGGGAGGGGTATGAACGCCGTGCAGTGGCGATAGGCAGGCAGCGAGAGGTAGGGAGGACACAGGGACTGAGGCCAGTCTAATCAGAGAGCGATTCTGTGCCTGAATCACAGCGCCTTACGGACTGAGGGCTAGATAAGTGCTTCTCAGAAGCTGAACGGGCCTCATAGAGGGTGTGCTTAGTGAACGTTCTGAACATTTTGTGAGTAGAGCTAGAAGAAAGGTACCACACAAAACCAAACCCGTTCAATTAAAATCAGATAAATGTTTTATTGATGATAAAAGGATGAGATAGCGTAGGATCAATGTGATGAGTGATTGATGATTCATGTAAAAGACTCAACATTTCGAATGATCGATTAATCTTCGCCAGGAGTGATTTTGTAAGTATGTATCTGTGCATCTATTTATGCGCATTTATATAGAACATCATGGTTCAAACTGTACACGATACTAAGAAAAAACGTATATAGAGAGCCCGTAGCGATTGCCGGTCGAGGTCTTTCAATTCATAAAATATGTCCCGACGCCAGAGACGGAGGGACGTATTTTATAGGACAAAACGCTGAGAACGAAATTGCTACAGGTTCCATCATTACGTTTTCTTATTGTTATACACCTAGAAAATCCTTAGACTATGCCCTAAATAAATAATGATAATGGGAACTATAGTTTTGATCTAAAGAGTACTTTGGAGTTTTTCACGGTACCTCCAATATTAAATTCACAGCTCCCACCTTTTAGTATTGCTCTAAACACTACAAATTTGCTATAGGACGTACAGACTGAGAACCAACTAAGGCTATAAAGCCACCAAAGAAATATCCAGGTCAATCAGTGGGAAAAGAAGGGCTTACGCACTGTCTTGGATCGAATGATATTCATATAATTTCTGTAAGTACTTGAAATACTTTAAGATACAAGATATGCGCCGTAATGCATTCAGATACTATAGAGGAAACCCATGAAAGTTTAGGGTCAGAGCTTGTATCCCATCGAGTTTGAATCGCATAGTAATTCACAAGCCGAAGCCGCGTGAATTATGTAGCGATTCAAACGAGATGGGATTGAGCTCTGACCCTAAACTTGAATGGGTTTCTGAATTTATCTCACCCTTTACATTGACTAATGGCTATCATTTGTGACTTAATCCCCCATTGGATATTTTTCCTAAATATCTCATGGGCGTTAGATACGAGTTCCCAATGTTAAGTCTATGGAGAAAAAATATCTGGGGTGAGATAAATAGGCATAATATACACCAACTTCATTATCATTACTCAACTCCCTACACCTTTAACAATTGACATACACAAGGTTTATAGTTTATGGTATCGCAATGTTAGGCTGACAAGTTGAGGAAGAAAGCTTTTGTATTTGAGATGGGGCCACCATAAAAGAATTCTCCTTCTCAAAGGTAGTGAAAGTGAAAAAAAGGCGGGAGGTATTGTTGTCGATGTTGTCAGCCACCACTCACTCTCAGACAGAGAGGAGGTCTATGGGCGCCTTCTTTAAAGGTACGCGACAAACTACACAGTTGAAAACATATTAATCATTCTCACTGCTGCCAGCTTCACGCCCTACAAAAAGTAACAACACTCTCATACACTTGCCTTAGCAGTTGTCATTTTTTTTAATATCGAGCTTCGCTCTATTTATTGAACCTAAAGAGTTACAGTAAATTCGTGAAGAAAAGACATATGAACTTTCCATCGGTGCTTAATGGACTATCCAAAGGGCTACAAGTGATCGATCCAACGTAGAACAATGTCTAAAATCGAAGATTTTACATAGGAAACTTTCATGAAAAGCTTATTCTAACTTTTTGCATGAACAATATACTTAACCTAACTTTCATATCATGTTCCATACTAATTGACACGTTTGAGGCATGCCTTTCTTTATTATTGAAAATGTATAACAAAAAAGTATACTTTCAGCAAGGTATCGGGAATATGAAGAGCGTAGATGATTTAACCTGAAAATAATATAGGACATAAAAAATACATATATGTGTAAACCTGGAAGTTGTAAATTTATCCTAGTTAGTGTTGTAACTGAGTCTTCTCTATATTATACTTGCCTTACGATGGTTATGCAAAAGGGAAGCTACTACGAATATTTGAGTTTGCTCTACAACCATACTGAATATCATCTCACCCCTGGAATAAATGTCCATGAGCTTAACATTGGGAACTCGTTCTCCATGCCCTTACAAGTATTGCAGTCCGTCCTCCCTGGTCTATATCCTGTGTGTTTTTTTAGTGTGTACAGGAGTGAGATAAATACAGAAAGCGTATGGTCAAAGATGTCATTCTGCAACTCGTTTGAACGCTATGTGATATTCACTCGGCTGTCACCTCGTTCATATCACTCCGCATCAAATTCGTGGAGAACAACGCCTTTGACCAAAACTTGTTGGTTTCTTCTTTAGGATTCACTGCATTAATTATTTTGTTGAATTGCTTGAACAGAGAGGGAGGCAAGAATCTAATTTGACAAAAGAATGATATTATGGATCATGTTGAAGATAATGTCCTTTCAGAATACAAAATGTTAATGAGCACAGTCGCATGGAAGCAAATGTACTTCACTGTATACTTTCTGAAAATAAAAAAAAATAAAGATAATTTATTTCTGTGGAAACACTAGAAACCGCAGGTTATCGAAACCCTATAGAAACGATATTAACGTACAATGCTCACCCACGATCATATACACCGGAAAGCATATCGAATTATTTTATCCATGGCACCTACTGGGACGGGGCTTCATAATCTTATTGCACTGCAACTTGTAATGATTTCGCGCAAGAACATTGGACTTCACAACAAAGATCAATGATATAAGTTTGAAAGACTATAAGTAGAATACATTATGATATTGCTTTAAGAGTATTACTACGGGTAAACTATATCCATACACTTTCATAGTCACAAAAACAACAAATAAATAGAATTAGAGACCGGATCTATGATAAAATTAGAAATGATTGGTGTTTGATGCGTGGGCCTCTGCTCTCATGGAGAACGCTTCGCCGATATGGCTGAGAGAGTGCAGGCATTACTTCTGACACTATCACTCGTCCTCCAAACTCCCGGTAAACTCTCCCTCTGTGTGGGTTTTGTCTCCGTTCATTTCTATCTGCTTATAGCTTCACAATCACCCCACAAGCTCCATCCCCCCACCCCTGTCCACTTCACTGACCACGGGGGAACACAGACCACCCCCCTACACCGCTTTGCCTTGTCACTGGTTACTGGCACGACCACCATTACGCCATATAAAATATGACAGGCTAGGCTCTAAATCCCCTATTATCGCCCACTAACCCACTCGCCCTGATCACGTCCAGTTCTATTTTTTATGCGCGGATCAATTCGCGTGCGCTTTCTACTGCTGGTCCGCAGTGGTCAGCTAAAGGTTCGTTTCCATTGTCCGATTTCCCGTCACCGATTTAGAGTCAGGAAGCACCGACGGACTTTTGGCACTGCTGACCCAAAATCGCTCAATTGAAACAGCCAGCTCGTGACTTTTTCTGCTTAGATTATGCAATGTGGTACCACCTACCACTAAGTGAAAGCTTGGTAACTGAGTGAAATATACTTCCCTCACCGATATTTCTATACCGACGCACAGCGGCACCACTGACGGACTGTCTGGGTAACTCAAAAAGTCTCCGCCATTTTCGTCGGCCAATGGAAACGGGCCTTAAGCCTAAGTCTTTCGGGATTGCCGGAAACCAGCGCCTACCACCACCAGAGGGCTGTTAGCATCACGTGACTAAAACGGGAAAGGTGTGGGTGCTGCCCTCTGGTCAGCGGAAGGAACGTGCCCCCGGACATGGCTATACGTTCTCCCAGGTAATGACACTATAAGAGTCTGGGATGAAGTAACGGACTTTACCTCACCCTGGTATTTTTCTCCATAAGTTTGACGTTAAGAACTCATACTAAACGGCCGTGAAGGTACTGCACCCAATACTCAATGGCTAATTGGGTGATTTATTTTATCAATTAATGATGTTATACGGTGTGAGAAACACACTCAGAAACACACTCGATGAAAATGAATAAAAGAATAATTAATGCAGTTTAACCACAGAGTGATTTCCATCTCGCGAGTTTCCTTCTAAATATTCTTGTGCGGTGCAAAATCTTTTGGATACACGGAAACAAAGTTCCATTTTAGGGAGCGTAAACAACCTGGGTATGGAAGTATATCTGTGCTGTGCTGCATCTAATGCCACACCACAGCCTGCAGCATATGTTATTTATCAAATGGGATGCAAATGCTGAGCTCATGGGCTTGGATATACAAGTCCCTACTGCTCTTCATAAAACGTTATGCAATGGCTACAAAGTGGGCTTGCCAATTTTGTAAATAGTTATACTTTCAAAGTTTGTTTACGTTCCCTTTTCAAGTGCCAAACCACTTTGCATATGACCATATATGGCAGACTCTGTTTCCGTGTATTACCATCATCAAAGACCGTTTTGTAGACCCAGATATAGATATGCGACCTGAGACTCCCAGAGGGCGCCACGTCTGTTGAGCTGTGGGGATGCTCGTGTTTATACCAGATGTCTATGATTACATGGGGCATGCAGATAAGACCAACTACACACCGACACAGACATAGTAACTTAATACATCCTCACAGCCAGTGATGATCTCCCGGATAATATGCTGTTACTGGCCAGTGTTAGGCAGAATCAGCCAGGATTTAGCGTTATCAATAATCGATAGAACCTAATCAGTAGCATTTCCCTTTCCCAAAGGCAGAAGAAAGATATCTCTCAGATGAAATGTTTTTGATCAACCTCACTAATCGTCCTTGCATAGAGTAGTGCTGCTACATTACTATATACCTGTGAACGAATGTCTATGAAATAATACGGGTCCGCTACTAGGGGTGTAGTATAAATAATGTTCGCGCCCGCCGTGACAGCAGGCCGTAGTGATTGGCATAGTCTTTGTATAGTTAATAAAATGACCTCGGTCATTTGATGAAAAAATACGGCCCTCCCGCCAGCGGTGTCGGGCCGTAATTTATTCATTAAATGACCTCGAACGGCAAACCGTACGGGCTCAGTAACCACGTTTTATCATATTACCAATCCGTTCATTGATATTACAAACGGGTTAAGATAGATATCAATGCATGTGAAACAACACAAAATCAGGACCGTAAAATCAGACTCGAGAATCTCTTGAGTAAACTTGGGTTGTCAGCTTTACCAAGCCCAGGTCTGCTAATGCGATATCTTACAGGAGAGGAAGTTTGAGATTGAATCAATATTCAGCATTTCACTTTGATCCACCCCATGTTTACATCCTGCCTTTCTGATGTTACCCAGGCAGTATGTAACTGTTACATACCAGGCTGTCACGGTATGATTACACAAATGATTCAGATCAATTATCCTTATAACTTCCACAAAGAGAGTGTCATCATTCTGAAAAATGTATAGATATATTAAAGTAAAACTAACAAGTATTGGTTACAGTAGTCATTCTCCATAGATCTTGAAAGTCTATGGAAAGTAAATACCAGGGGGGAGATAAGGGCTCATAACGTTAAGCATATGGGAGAAAAATGCCAGGAGTGATATGATATATATATATATATATATATAGACATAGTTAATGTGACTGAATAGAATCTGTTCAGAGATATTTTTGTTAGAAACACTCACCGAGTTCGAGGAACTGATATATTTCAGTTAGTAGCTCCATATCTATATAGACACATATCCACTATAAATATATATAATATACAGTAACAATGAGTTGTAATTTAGAATAATATGAGAAGGTGGAGCTGATCTTAACCACATCTAGGTACGCGTTATGTGCGGATGACGTGCGTCGTGGGTGCTAGGATCAAATGGCTGGCAGTGAGGATTCCGCTCCGGGTGGCACTCTACTGACCCTTCACAGGTGATTAGGGGCAGAGAGGGGGTGATGAGTGGGGCCTCCCAGCACAATACAACCCGTCACGGATGAGTGATGAAGCCCGGTCCTGCCCACACCCCACCAGGAGAGACCCGTCTCCTCTGATACAGACAGGCGCCAGTCACGGAACGACAACGTCTGTTATACCCTAAATAAGATATCCCCATAAATGTAAATTTATCTCACCCCTGATATTTTTCTCCCATAGGCTTAACTTTTTCTTTTTTTTTGTAAAAGCAGCTTTTAATTTCCATGAATAACAATAAACCAAATACAAGGATTGTTCCTTGCAAAACTCCAGCGAAGTACATGATCTTATTTAGTTGGTGATAACTTAACAGTAAACAGAGTAGACGTAGACCGGCTTTAGAGGCCTCACAAGGTACAGTTCATTAAGATAAGTGCTGCTTGCAATATTTGGTGGACATTGAGTTCCTTTATAGTAATAAGGGTCCTCCTCAACGTACAAAATGTTCCATTTATAGCAAGTGATTTGTGACCTTATAGGTAACGTTGAGCATCAAAACTAATCTCATTACTTAAGATAAACTAGAGAGACCCAGAAGTAGCGACAACACTTTGTACAATCATAGGCTTAAAATTGGGAACTCGTTCTCCATACCCCTATGAGTATTGCAGTCTGCTCTCCATGGTCTATATCCTGTGTGTTGTCCATTCCTTTCGCGTGTACAGGGGTGAGATGAATACAGAAAGCAACTCACTTTGGTTAAAGTGTTTGTTCTCCAACTCGTTTGAATGCTACATGATATTCACTCGGCTGTCGCTTAGTTCATATCACTCCGCATCAAACTTGTGGAGAACAACGACTTTAACCAAAACTTGTTGGTTTCTTCTTTAATCACTTATGATTATCGCTTAGGGAGTTCTTGTATGTTTCGCCTGAATTGTGAATTTTCCAATGAAATTTTGATTTGAATAGAGTAATGTAAGTAATGTAATGTTAGTTCTGATTATTATTGCGTTGTATATATGTGATAGATACCTGTAAAAGTGGTCAGTAGTATATTCCTTCATTATTATCTTACACTACATTAGATGAATGATAGCTATAAAACTGAAATATTATGAATACCAGAATAGGTATGCATTCCCCATTACATACTAGTAAGGAACTTCATCGAGATCCGTAGCCACTGACAATAGGCCATGGGTTTTGGTTGCTGAGTAATCTCACGAGACAAAGTCGAGTGAGATTACACTGTAAATCGAAATGAATGCCTATTATCAGTGACTATGGATCAAGTGCGTTTCAGATTTATCTCACTGTCACTGACTGATTTCCTCAAATTTGTAACATTATCCTCCTTTGGGTATTTCTCTGCGATACTCCATGGGCGTTGAGTACGAGTTCCCAATGTTAAGACTATGTGGATAATATCAAAAAACGTCTCAAAATTTCACATGATTGTTTGTATGGCGTGAGTTGTCTTTGTGTAAGGATATCATAAGCAGAGCTGAGTCATATCTGTAGCAGAAGATAATGAATGTCATGTAAACAATCATATCCTACCCCGCTACATGTTTTTAACTCCATTTGTCAAGTGTGACATATAAATATCTTATGGCATAATCGTGGCATACAGTCATTGCACGTTAAGTCTATGGAGATTTATATGAGGGGTAGGATAAAGCATGAGGTCAATGGTCCACTATAGAAATATCATTTAGGGATAATATACGGCCTTTGTGTGGCTGTGGCTGGGGAGATGAGATTAATGAGGCGCTGGGAGAGCGAGGTGCTCACACTCTCCCCCCGAGCCGCTCCCGTCCCGCCGGGCAGCGCCGATTTACGAGCACAGCGTTTCTTTGACGGCCTCCTCTGCACCTTTCATAGATTATCGTTGTAACGGGTACCGCCCGCCGTAATGCCCTATCCGTGTTAGGCTGGTACCCAGTAGGCACAGGGCCGTAAAAGGTTACACGCTGGTAGTCCATCGTTAAAGATCCAAATACAGATACATTCTTCCTTCTTCCTATCTAGGATTCCACGTGTGTGTTATCTGGGGCCCGTTGAATAATTTAGGAACGTACATGTAGACCGTTTTCTGTACGACAAAGAGACCCAGGGAAGACATGGATCAACTTGATTCAACACTTATAGACGACCTTACGGCTGAGACTGTCTTAGCGAACAAACTTAAATATCATTAAACGATAACCCTTGCAGGAGGTACAGGAAAGGGTGTTATGTTCGATCCTAGATTATCAAACGGGCCCCTGGAATCATCTGTATAAATGATATACTTGTAGATACAATACCCCCTTCACACATTTAACGTAGAAATATCGAAATAGTCCACATATATATCTAGCATGGATATAACCCTATCCCCATGGAGCATAACATCGATATTCAAAGTAATAGTGTTAAACGTACATTCAATCTGATATTTGTCTTAAATCCAAGTAGAGACCGATGCTCCCGTTTTCAACTGCAGATGGTAGATAGTTCTCTTAAAGGCCATTCGATATTAAAAGACAATCTTTTTACTCTTTGTTTGAAGGTAGCTTTATTTGTAAATTTCTGTACGTGGTCGCTACACTTGGGAATCATGTTATGTGAGTAGTATAGGAAAAGGAGAATTTCTCTCGGGTAGACTCTAGGCTAGTTTCTATCAACCGATTATCGATACCGATTATTGGCACCGCCGATTATTGGCACCGCCGGCCGATTATTTGGGAGCTCCGATAAAAAAGATAATGCAAACATGTAAATCGATTTTCCTGAACTGAAAATTATATAATTTGACAACGCCGACCGAGAAAGAAGTCAAAACACCTTGACATGGTTGCCGCACTATCAACCTGTTGGTAAAGATCGGTTGATTGCTATATATATTGCCAGTGATCATCGGGGGATTTTCCGGAAAACTTTTTTTTAAATGTTTTTTTTTTTTTTTTTTTTACAAAACAGCTCATATACAGAATATACGATTTCCAGATAATCCCGTCAAAGAAAGGGGATACAGGTACAGACATATTACACCTCCGATAATGGAAAATACATCATTAGCCAGTAAAACATTATATTTTATACATATACATGACACACAATACTATACATGTTACAATACGTTATATATTACAAAGACATAAAAAAATGTAGACGCAACATTAAATGTATCGAGGAAGGTTGATGATATACGCAAGCCACGAGTAGTATGATTTTAAGAATGCCAATATGCCCACTTGTATGCGTCTCTGCTATATTTAAAGATGACTATGAAAGTTGCAACAAGAGGGTTGACATTGAGGTCACGTGGGGTGGGACGCAGGCAAGCGGCAGCGTTCTGTCACCACCTGCTGGACCACGTGACCCGGACCCCTGCAGTGCCCCCTGGCGAGTCACTAATAGTCACTACTAGACTGGCTCCAGTCCCTGCATACTATGGCTACCCTCCTTGCTGGGATACATGGACTGGTACAATCGGTAATGGTGTTGGATTTCTGGTGCTTTTTAGCACCAGTATTCCCAATACTCTCCATACAGATATCCTGGCTACTGGCCAGGATATCTGCTGAGAAATTGATACGCTATCACTTTGATCTCAATCGGGTCACAGTCAAGAGCAGGCAAAATCTCTTGCTATGACGACAAAGGCAGCCAGAGAACTGGAGGAAGGGAGGGGGAGGGGTATGAGGAGGTATAGGGTTACAGGGAGCAGCTTGGGGCCATAAACAGGAGATTTCGTTCATAGTAAACAAGTCTTTGATTCATGGGCCAGTCAGAGAAGGATGCATACTATAATGACCTTTATTCTAATTGTGTTTAATCATTTAATGAATGCTCATAATCAAAGACTTGAGCAAGTCTAAGTAACTATGTCGGCTGCTCTGAAAGCTGAAAGGGGTCCGTGGTGGCTCCTCACCAGGCCAAGATTCCTTGTGGTTTACTTTATCTACAATAACCTCACGCTTTAAGATAAGGTATGGTTGGCATCCTATTCCATTGTGACCTCCTAACTCACTTAGGATCCTATTCTGTTATGTTGAATATCTTTCTGAATACTCAAGAAGACATTGATGAGTGTTTGGTCTGTGTTCCCGTTCGCCATCGAGTTTGGAACCTGCAGTAATATATGAACGAGGGGAAAGCCGAGTGAATATTTTGAAGCGCAAACGAAATGGTGAACGGAAACTCAGAATAAACACAAATATGTTTCTCATTTCATCTTAGCCGACAAATATTTATCTGTTCCTCGGCTGCTGAATATGAGTTCCTAATGTCAAGCCTACGAACGTTTATGCCAGGCTATGATAAAGTCATTGATTTTGATAATCTATGTGCAAATTAGCTTTTATATGCAATTGCAAATTCGTCTTAACCTTATAGTAAATTTCGTGTAGAATTACTCCAAGGGCCAGCCCTCACCTACCACGATGGTCTACGACATACTTCCCGATGGCTACGATTTGAAATGCCCAAATCGTGGCCTATCGGGGGGTCCCCGATAGTTCCAAATCGTGGACATGGGTGGAAATCGTAAACCATATAAACGCCTCTGGAGGACCAAAAACATTATGTGAACCATCCAAGAACCTTGGCTGAGTAGATGGGTCTACGTCATTTCAAACAGAAAGTGTGACGTGTCGTATGACGTCACCGACCTGCCATCCCCGTAGACGTTCTTCATCTGGATTGCACTATTTTGATGAGCTGGCAGGTTGAAGTGGTAGCGGCATCGTCCATTTCGTCGGTAAACACATAAAAGATTGAGCCGGTGTCTGCTCAGCTCTGCCTTAAAGGTGTTCCATCGTCTAGGCTCTACTTATTTCTAACACACACCTGTCAATATGAAACTGGGCCACGTGTCTAGGCCAGAGTCCGCTTGGTCCCTGAGCAGACGACATTTATCGTCATGTTGTTGCTGTATGGCCGTTCTGAGTTATTTAATACATATTCAGGAAAGCGAACAGAAACCTTTATTCGTCCGTGTGAAGTCGTGTAGGGAGCTGAATTCATTCCTTTATTTGCGTACAAAGTTTATTCAAATTCCTACAAATGTAGGTTTTTCCTTTTAGCTTGTTAGTATCAGATTCATTTGATTCTTTCAGGTAACAACACATTGATTTATCTGGTTAGCCTGTATTCTACAATGTACAGATGACTAAATATCAATTATTTGTTGAAGATAGCGAGCATGAGATCTAGGTTTAAATGTTAATATTCTAAATATTTCATATATTGATATTTGATTATAAATGACTTCTTCTAGGCCGGTTGTTTTTTGTTGGGTATTTTGGGAAATTTCGGTGTGTTTTTTCCAATTACCGGTAGGGTTGTTGTCCATTTTGCCGGGTGTTTTATGAATTTTGGTGGTTTTCTAAGATACCGGTCCAGTTATAATACAACCATTAACTCATTAACACACACCTCTGCCACCTTTCAGAATTCAGTGGGAATTAATTCCGTGAATAGTAGCGCTAGCGCCTGTGTAGTGAGGTACTTGGTGTGTTGTGTGTGTTGTGGGCGGCGGGCTTCCTGAATGTCTATACTGTATGCGGGTGGCTCGAGGCCGTACCAGTGTCTGTCGGGTCAACCCGTACTCGTGGCATCATCATGCCATCACAAATAGGCTTGATGGGAGTTCGCCGACGTGCATAAAGGTGCTCTGCATTGACACTGGTGCATATTGTGGTCACTGGTGGCGCTGTGCTGTATTTGGTATGATTATTTACACTGGCACCCTGCCTATAAAACACTCTCAGCGTTCAAGCAAACATATACGGATGTATAGATCTGACCTCTGGTACCAGTCCACAACTTGCCCATTGTAGAATGTGGAATTAATTCATAGAATAAAGCACACGGGGAGATAGAATTGATCCATAATCAACGTGTCGTATAGTGGTGCCATGATGATTATACATACTGGGATTGGTGGCGACAGGAGCATTTAATATTAAACGGATACCAATGAGGGGAATCGATTCCCCCACTGTTAACATCATCAAACAAATGCTACTAGTAGTTAAATGGCCACACCTTACTGGATGAGCAGCTTGGTATAGTGAATTATAAATGGGATATGGGTTAATGTATGGAAATACACAAATAACCATCATGGCCAAACATACCAGAATGCAGCCTCGAAGAGTGTCCCGAATATAGAGAGGCTGGCAATGAGGATATTTATAGTATAACGGCTGTTCATGGACCTAATGGACTGACAGATAGGCAACCTTTCGTGAGAGTTCTAAATGCATTTGGGATGAAAGAGGTACAATAGAAATGATTTCCACTTAATATTTATATGCGATGTATGCGTTGTCCTTTATTGGGCATCTCTCTCATGACCAGCAATGAGGCTTAAAGGCATATCGGACAATTTGGCTCGAAAATTAAAATCCATATCAATTTCCTGAGAGTCGAATATGATGATCTCCAAGTGTTGTGGAACACATATCTAACTTTAAAATTGGGGGTCACCGTGCTAGCTTTTTTATTTATAGATCAATATGATGATAATTTTATATAAGAATATATAGAAATTCTAAAAAGTATTTTTTTCACATAGTAAAGCCCATGTCATTTTCCTCAAATTTTCACAGGATACAGTACATATATAGTACTATTTGACATTATTTCAAATTCACCAGGTGGCGCCACCGTGAATTGTAGGTTATGCCTTTAATCCACAGTTGCGTAAGTCTATGCCATCATTAGGCCACCTTATCAAGTATGAGAAAAAATATATATTCCCTAACGTATTTCTCACGAGAAAAAGAACGACGACGAAAAAGGAAAAGCATTTTTACACACCTTATCAAGTTTATCCTGATGATAAACAAGACATTCTTGTGCAGCAGGATATAAGTACATTATCCATACAAACACCTCCCATGGTGTGACCACTGAAACCTCCCCCGAGAAGAGGACACTTCATTAGTACAGCTGTGTGGGGAGCTCACACTACAGTGATTAGTACACGACAGAACCACGACTAGCTCCATAACATAAATCCCGCTTGGAGATTGACCGATATCGTGACCGGCGAGATGCGCTCTCCGGGCAGAGGCAGAGACCAGACAGCATCGCATTGGGTAAAGTAATAGAGTGAGGGGCTGGGGTTATGGAGAGGGTGGCGCAGTTGGTTACTAGGTTGACAGGGCCAAGGTGTATAGATTGCCGGCGGATAACTCGCCCGCCACATCGATTACTCCGCTGTTATCAGCGCCACCCACCGCCACCAGTCGGCGCCACCTGATAAATGATAAGACGCGCACACGTGACCTGGCTTTCCGGTGGCGCGTGGAAACAGGTCACTTGTCAGGGAAGACAGCCAATCAGAGACGAGATTACAGCGGCTGATTGGCCCGCAGCGAGTGAGCCGCCCCATGCTATTGGGTATTTAAAGGGCCGTGCGTGAGAAGAGGCTCGGGGAGAAAGACCAATCAGGGCACAGGGATTCCAGTGGACAGCGCCGGAATGTGGACGGGAGAAGCAAGGACAGAGACAGAGAGGGATAGGTAGACTGAGAGGGATAGGTAGACAGAAAGGGATAGATAGACAGAGAGGGATAGGTAGACAGAAAGGGACAGACATTTTTGAATTACAGCAATGTTTTCACTGACCCCAATTTAGTCTTATGATATAAATATCATATGCCTAACGACTGTTTTCAATGATTATGATTATCATATCTAATAACAAATGTAAAAGGAATATATATTCTATATGGCAAGGCCATCTACAGAATACATATGAAGGTGCTGAGAAATACAGCAGTATGCACGTACTTCGTGTCCATATATATGAAAATAAGCAATGGATTTCTGTTCCATTCCTCTCCGATATGCAGTGTTATATATATGCAAACAGATGGGCACAATGCTCAAAGGCAAATATAGAGTGCATGCAATATTGCGTCCGCGGTTCTGCCTCAGAAAGGTAGGCGAGGAGAATATATGAAGTAGACTTCAAACTGGACCGCATCAGGGGGCGTGGCTCCATGTTTTGTGGGTCGCAGAAGAGTGACCCGAAGTTGAAATCGCTGGTCCAGATTTTTTGTGGATCACATCGTAACTAAGTCGCCATCTGTAATCACTTTGAAGTCTAATAGACGATTCACCTAGATGTCACTGAAAATTTGTTGTTATAAAAAGAAGTGAGACAACGTGAAAATAACGATACCACACGACACGATCCTATAGTACTGGAGCAATGCTTTTCCAACATTTCTAAGAGCAACAAATCCCCGTGTCGTAATTACATCTCTTAATAAATTGGGCACTTTATCGAGTGATATCTAAAGCAGTTACCATTGATCATAGATACACTCCTGTGTGAAGGCAACGAATGCCTTTAAGCACTCTGACACAAGGAGTAACAATATGAGAATATATGTTGCAACGTTCCAGATAGACATATGTCTATGAGAAAATGGTCATATAGTTTTGAACTCTTGAATTCACAAAAAGATATCCATTCCATTTTCGCGTGGTCGAGATAGAATGTTATTATTGCACGTAACTGAAAAGGGCCTTACATCTTTTTGTCATACTATATTCATAAGAGGGATGTAAGTCGTGTTTAGTCTATGACCAGAAACATTATATTTTTGTTTTCTTTTTAGCATTTCTGCTATCAAGGAAAGGGGGATATGGCACATTGACGTTGCCATGACTCTAAAGGCCTGTTTCCATTGGCTGACGAAAACTGTGTAGATTTTCCTATTTCGCCTTAAGGCCCATTTGCATTGGCCGTCAACGATCTACAGTTAGGAACCACCGACAAACTTTTAGCATTGCTGACACCAAATGGAAATGGGCTAATAGGAGAACCAAAAACAAACCTACATCGTTTTCGTCAGCCAATGGAAACGGGCCTTATGTAGAATCCAGTTGACCAACAAGAAGCCTTAACGATTTTTGTGACTTTCTGATATGAAGTCGGTCGGCGGTACTAGGAACACTAAAGAGCCTTGTCTGGGACAGTGCATCGCTGTTTCATCGGCGACTATTTTGGGAACCATGATCCATTCCATCAACGACAAAATCAACTGGGTTTTATTGTGTCAGATGTGTAGTTATATGGCTAGATTTCGCATTTATGGGTACTGAAATCACTCAGTGTTCCTATTGTCTGATATTTTCTCCAAAGTGCCATAAAAGTAGTTGGTGCTTACCGATAAATCTATCAATACTAAAGGTCGGTCAATGTAAACAACGCCATGCCCTAATACAGCGACTTGACACTGAGCAAATCTAGCTCTGTGACAGCATGTCGGCATGAAAAGTTTAAAAACAGTATGCACACTGAACTGTTTCATTCTAATATCAACAAGGGCTTTGAACAATAGGGGCTATGGTTTGATGAAGGACCCCAAAAGGGTTAATATTGTAGTAGGATTTATTGCCCCACCATAAAGGGAAAATAATAGGAGAGGAATTGTAATGATAATCACGTTTCAACACCCAATACATTTATGGGTTGTTTTTCATAAAGAATCAGAAACCTATTGTAAATAGTACATCAAATAGCCTGACAGAAGAATCTAGATTGCGCGCCCTTCATGATTATTGATGGTGAAATGATGCTAATTGGAGCAGTAAATTTGAGCAGTATACTAAAACTGGAGGCATTTATTGTCATTGCACGATTCAGGTTATGTCTCTTCACCCCCACCTCCAGCACGTCCAGAATAGAACTGCAATTCGTGTGCCGTGTATTAATACCGTTTTACGACTTGGGCTATTTGAGCATGTTGTGTTTTTCAATGTTGGTGATTATTTCTGATCGGGATGAGCACGGCATGGCTGAATGCTGGCTGAACGCTGGCTGAACGCTGGCTGAACGCTGGCTGAACGCTGGCTGAACGCTGGCTGAACGCTGGCTGAACGCTGGCTGAACGCTGGCTGAACGCTGGCGGAACGCTGGCGGAACGCCGGCGGAACATTGGACGAATGCTAGACTGGCCTCAGTCCCTGTGCCCTCCGTGTCTGCCGCCTCCCTCATACCCTCACCTCCCTACACTCATCATAGTGATTCATGGGCCAGTTAAGAAAGAATACTTATCTCACCCTGGTATTTTTCTCCATAGGCTTAACATTAGGAACTCGTACTCCACGGCCGTCAAGTTCGTATACCCAATACTCAAAGGCTAATTGGTTGATTCATTTTATCAAAAAATAATGTTGTACGGGGTGAGATAAAATCAGAAACCCACTCAATAAAAATAACTTGGTCCACACTTCACCTCGTTTGACTGCAGAGTAACTCAGTCAGCTTCGCTTCGTGAATTACTCTGCAGTTAAACTCGGTGGAGTACGGACCAAGCTATAAATAGCTTGGTCCGTACTCCACCGTCCAACTTTTCATCTCGTGGGTTTCGTTCTAAATATTATAATGAACTTGACTTTGATTTTTTTGCAATCATTCAATGACTATTCATAATCAGAGACTTGAGCAAGTCTATTTGAATGCCTGTGTTGGGGGAGTGAGATATGACGCCATTGGGCTCAGCTCCAATACGGAGCGTGCTTCGTTTCCAGCTGGTGCACGCGCGGACCGCAGGTCCCCGCCTGTCCATTTCAAGTAGTCCCTTATCTGTCAGCGCGCCACATTTACATATGCACGGCCCTCCACCGCCCCCTCTAACGACCCCCTCCGCCCTCCCCCCACCTCCGCTGTACGTCCCATTGCCTCTCAAAGGTACCACTTCTCATACCCGCTACAACGCACACTTCTGCCATGCAGGGAATCAACCGGAAGTGATCAAATGCTCGCTAGAGGGCAGCACTTCGCCAGGGCGATTCAACGGAAGGCTGGCGATGCCGTTTGTTTCTTTGTGAATCCGGGTTTTTCTCCCTATGCATTTTTTTTATATAAACATTTCTTGTCCCCCCGTGCCCCCTTTCCCTTCCGTCTAGTCGTTCGTCGTTTACTATTCCCTGACGACCCTTCCGGGGCGTTCCACCTGGTCGCTCATGCGTGAAGAACGCTATCTTTCTGCTCAAGTTGTTCCAAAGCATCCTCAAGGGGGCGCCTGGGGTCGCGCGAGGGGACGAGATTTCTCCGCTAACACGCGAGAAACGACGAGAATGTCGTTATGACGTCACTAGCGGCTCACGACGAAGGGCGCTAGGTTGCAGCACACACGAAGGAAAAATGCTTATTGATTGACCCCAGTGTGTCGTAGAGGAGTGTGGGAGACGCGACGGGTGGGTAGGTCGCCGAGTGACTTCGGTAAGTGTAGTCAGGGAGAGGCATTAGTCACTGAATGCGATGGATGTGTGAAGCTGAAAGATGGTAGCAATCAAAGGGAAGTGAAAATGACACGTTTAACAAATTAACCGGAGAGGAAAAGGTAACGTGAACGATGTAGTCGTTATCTTTTACTTAGGGATGCATTAAAATATAAGCACTGCGTGGAATAGGTCAAGTAACGATGTAATCGTTGATGCTAATGTAACACAGTCAAAATGGTTTAATCCAATATGAATGCGTATCTCGTATGAAATTAGACATCAAAAACTGAATATCATGAGTTCGGATTGCAATGAAGATCATTGATACTATCGAGTAATAACATAACATCTTTGAAAAAGATAACCCCCCGCACCTAGGTGGGAGAATAGCTCTAATGAGGGATGAGAACTGATATCACCGACATCTATCCTCATTCATTTCATCATCAATCAGCACACTATTTGTTCCTGAATATCTTCGAGGCAATCTATAATCTGAATAACAAAAGACACAGAAAGAAGTACTTCCACCATGGAGCAGGCCTCTACTCTGCCTACAGAGAGAGGCTTGTCTGCAGTTAGTGTGCAGGAGAAACCACTCACAGTCTCGCCAGTAGGTCTAAATCCTCTTTGGTTCAACGCCTTTTTGTAGCCGTCCACCTACAACGATAAAAATTGAAGGCCTTCCAATGTACTATGACGCAGAATGTGAAAATCGTAGACGCAGAATCGTAGACGGGAAAGTATCTATCGTTGTTTTTAACTCAGTGGATGCCGGGCCTTATGGTTCTCATCCATGCCGTTTCTAAGCAGTGAGATTTATTACTTTCTATGGCTTAAAACCAGTGAGAACGAGGATTAAATACCTGTACCCCGTGTACTAACTAGGTGTGTTTTTCTCAACGCTTAGATACAAGTGAGAATTCAATGAATACAGGTAAATGTAGCCATGTACGAGACGCCTACGCAACTATCGAATAGGAAAGAAGTTTCGCAATCTAACAAAGGAAGTAGCATAGAGACTCTGAGAAGTTATGAAAGATGTGTTTGATAAGCGGAGCTCATAAGAGAGGAGTAGAAATAAGCAGGGACGGAGTCGGAGGTGGTAGGATATTCAGGGATTGTGATTGAGAATGGAGGGGAGGATTAGCGGTCACAGGCTTACAGGATAGGATCAGAGGGGAAGGGGGAAGTGGTATGAGTGGTGATAAGAATGGTGTGGGGAAGAGTAGAGCGGATACAGAAGGATGGAAAGAAGAAGGGCAGTTATATCACCGAAAGAGCTTTGATAATGTTTAGGTAGTTCTAGGTTCAAGTATTGAAGGTTGGAGGGGGGGGGGGAGAAGCATCAGAGATACAATGACCACAGGGGGTGGACTAGTTATCTTTTTAGATTTTTGAAACGGACGGACTACAGGAACCCTGAGAGAAAAAGATAAAAAAAGAATGGATCCAAGTTTCGATGTTAACTTTATTAACTCATTGCGAAGAACACTGATTGCGCTAGCGAATTGTCTCTCATTATTTTTATTTTATAAATCAAAAAAATCATGTTCAAGCAAATTGGTCATGTCATAGAATATCAAGAACTCTAGATTTTCACGTATTCAGCATATCAAAAACATCAAAGACAACTTATTCAACAGAATACTTGAACAAAACAACGCCTGATCGTCACTTTGAGTTCATGTTATTTAGGGAAAATATAGAAGTTTCAAATAAAAAAAAGTAAATAACAAATATTCACCATTCTTTTTCTTTTCCTTATTTTAGGTCTTCCGTGTCGATCCTCCAAGAACGTCACCGGAAGTGGGCAAGAAGAGAACCAGCCAACCGTCACGCTCCGGAAGTCACGTGATACAGAGCTCCCAGGAGGAGGCTGGTGTTGTTTGCAGTGGAAGTGAGAAGCCGGCCGAGATTCTCCTCTTTCACTCCCGGGCCGCAAGCCTCCATTCAGAAGTCGTGGTGGGTCTGAAGAAAACGGGCGGGAAACCCAGCCACGCATGTACAGCAGGAAGCGGAAGTTACCCGGATGAGGTCAGCCAAGCGTGGAGACTGATGAGAAGCCCGTGCACAGTGAAGAATCCACTCCTAGCCACTCCCCCTGCCTGTTCTACCTCCAGGCCCACCTACATACCACCCCTCACCTCTCCGGTACCACCCCCGTCAACACAGCCGACCCGACGGCCACCAACAGGCCAGGCCGGCGACCAATCAATCACCCTCTTGCTTCGACACCGACCTGCCTACCAGCTCTCAAAGCGGAGGTACTATTTATAGACCCCCCTTCTTGCTATTCCTGTCGGGATTGACTGGCGAGGTGAGTGGTGTCGGACTGGGGGTCTGACGAGCGCCCTTACCCGGAGAACACGACTCCTGTACCGTCCGTACCCCCGGGGGTCCGGGACAAACACAATGCCCCCAACCTGCTCCCACCCGTGAACCCTACATGCCTGCAAGCCCCCCACCCCACCCCTCCCATCCCAGTCATCGATCGTGGGAGTTTCCCGGCACTGACCTCTGCCCTGGAGGAGCCCCGGGGCGTCTCTCAGGTGTGACGGGGTCAAAGGGCATTGACCTCTGACCCTAGGGTTGCGTCCTGTGCTGAGTGGGTAAGCAGGGAGGTGGTCAGATAGATGGTCAATGGGGACGGGGCCCACTCAGAGGGCACACGGTGAGACAGCTAAGTCACCTGATCGATTAGCCCAGGGACCGGAGAAGAAAAATGGTGCGGGAAGGAGGAAGGAAGAGGGGTCGCCTTAGGAACAAGATGGCGGACGGTCATCCGTCTCTAAGCGGGTTCTAAGCTACTGACGGCAAGCTTGACTAATGCATGCCTCACTGCCTCCCTCAGCTATAAGCGGATAACCCTGCAGGCTCTACGAACATTGCGAAGAAGTATTTTCATTATAGAAGACCCAGCGAAGCCTTGTTTGTGGAGCTGAAATGACAGATAATCTACTTTGCGTCTGCTTCGTCAAATCTCGCCGCCTCTTGAGATCGCTCAGCGAGATTATCGTTCGCTGCCTCAATCTGACGTTAGCGCATGCGCCGAGCGAACGCGCGTCCATATGATTCAGCGCCAACTCACGTGAGATCTCGTTCAGTTTCCCCCTGACATCACGTGCTCAGATAACAATCGGGATTGGGAAGGAATTGTAGAAAAATAAAAATGGCAACACGTGGGAATCTAGCAGGCGACATTTAAACAAAAACAAGGCGCGCTTCCCGCCACCGACCGCTGAGCAGAGAGCCAGGCTTTGGATGGAAACACAATGGCCATTCTCCAACCACTTTATTAAATCCTCTCAGTGCGTTAAGCCCTGCGTGTCTAGGCTTACGGCTTTGCAATCTTTTTTATTCAGAATAAAAATAGATCAAGTCTGCCCGACAGACAGGGCGGTGGCCCGTCTCATCGCCTCCATCCTGACTTGAACTTTATCCGCGAAGGTCGCAGAAACAAGCGGCGGCTTCGGCAGGCGAGGCGTGAGGCGTCGCATGAGAGACAAAAAAAGACACAGAGATCAGCAAAAGACGACTGACAAGAAAAAAACCTGCGAGTAGGAGGAGAAAAAAAGGAACGATCTTTCAGAAATAAAAAAAAACACTCGTGGTGCTTCGTCTTGGAGGAGGTATAACCGACATTTTTTTCCGGGTTTATTTTCATGCTGTCTTAAGCCTGCTGACTTCTGAGCGATCGGCTGCTGGGTTCTTTTTGCAGCTGGAGATTTATTCCTGACCCGTCCTACGTTGACCTCGCTGTTTTAATTAGCAGAGCTGCCCCCACCCTGCCTGCCTGAGGAGGGAGCTGTGCTGAGGGCGCCTGCAGTCGTGATAAAACCCCTGGCGCCTCATTGTGTGGACACTGGGAACAAAACGTCATCTCTGGACCCCGTGCAGCGTTGGTTCAGTGCGTTTTATCCCCATCACTTGGTTTTAATTTGTCTCTGCCGTTATATCAGTAAGTAACCATACCTCAATCTCTGACAGCTGCTGACCTTTGATGCACACCATCCATCCACATGTCCAAACCCCAAACTGAAACTATTCATCATTCACATTATGTCAGCATAGGCACAAACGGTTTAATTCCTACCCATATATATAACATAACATCTGGTGGTTTTATTGTCAAGTGGTTTTGCCCACCGATGAACTTGACGCACGAACATTGAGCCACACGTACTTGAATGTCAAGTCTCAAAGTTGAAAGTCGAGTTGAACGCGAATATATGTGTAAAAGAATTGAAATATAAAGAAAAGGAAAACGGACGCAACCCTCATTCTTCATCTGAAACATATCACAGAACGCCAGGCGTCCCGGAAGGGCGCATGCCGCCATCTTGGAACACAATCAGCCACCACACTGTAGTACACTCAGAATCCGCTATGTGGTGCTAGGGTGTGGGGATCTGATAGGGGATACGAGATTATCCTTCTCTACGTATACCAGCCCCACCCCTGCCTGATTCACGCTGGTTCTCACTGCCCAAGAGATAACAAAGAAAATAACAACATAGGGCATCCTTCCGCTTTTCCTGGCTTCTGATTGGTTGGCTGTCACTGTGACTAACACACCCACTCACCCATGACGACCCCGTACACCAAGATGGCCAGTCCAGCATCGTTGGCCGACCCTGAGATGCACAAAGTGAAGATCGCCGTGCTGGGTGGGGCGGGCGTCGGCAAGACGTCCATCATCCAGCAGTTCGTGTGTAACCAGTACACGGACGAGTACATCGTCACGGAGAAGCGCCAGTGTTACTACCCGAGCATCATCATCAACGACCATATGTACGAGGTGAAGATCGTCGACTGCCCCGTCATCCCTTACTTTCCCGTCAACTCGCTCTACGAGTGGACCGACTTCCGCGGCTATGGCCTCCGTAACGCCACCGCGTACGTGCTCGTGTACGATATCACCTCCGAGGAGAGTTTCCAGTATATCCGCTCCATCCGCGATCAGATCGTTGAGAGCCGAGACATGCACGATGTGCCGCTGTTTGTGGTCGGTAACAAGCATGACCTGAGCGACGACCGCGGGCTACCGCGTCGGGAGGTGGCCAACACCGTGAAAAAACAGTGGAAGTGCGGCTACTTAGAGTGCTCAGCTAAGTACAACTGGCATGTTGTGCTCTTGTTTAAGGAACTCATGAAGGCTATTGACTATATGAATTTTGGCCACAAGCCCACGTCTGTGCGCATGCAGGATGCACTGCGCAGAAACAGATGCGTCATCTTGTGACGAAAAACGCAGCTTACATTAATTCTTCAAACTGTCTCTGATTGTTCTCTGATTTCGTTCCTGATTCATCATCTTTTGGTCTATCTGAAAACTCGTACAAATGAATGTGTACTGTTATTATCATTATTACTCTCACTTCTTGCCGCTTGTGCTTTTTCTGCTTCGGACACTTCACTCAGTTCGGCGCGGAGGAATCTGACCACAGTCATACTCGGCTAACCGGAACTATTTCTATACATACCTTCACTGCGAACTGTAAATATTTCTCATGGTAACAAAAAAAATACTCATGCGCCAGATATTGATGTTGATATGTTATGGAAGGTGTTGATTTTGCTATCCAGTCTCTTGAAATGATTTTGCCCAGGATACAAGACTGTGCTTTGAAGTGGAATCCTTGATTCCTATCCTGCCTTTTTGATGTGAACTATTCTTTGTTCTTGCGTAAAAGTGGTCGAGCATGAGTTCAGAGTACAGATTTACTTGTCTGCTTGTAATGTAAGAATTAAGTGTTGTGACGAAAGAAATATATGTGTTAAGATATACAGGATTATTAGGGAATAAATATGCCCTAGAGAATTAGGTTTGTATTGTGTTTTTCTTTCCTTTTTCGTTTTTCTTTATTACTACATGTCCAGATAAGTGACAAAATGATTTAAGATAAGATTCTTTGGTTTTCTAAGAAATATTGGCGGCCATTTTGTCTTGTTTTTTTTTACATTTAGAGGGCTAAAAGTAGATTTTTCATCTTGGTAAAGTTATTTTTTTTAATCTTACCAAATTTTACTCAAAAATGCCTCCAAAAAGTTTTAAAGCACTTTTTAGGTAATCAAATTCCGCTCTATTATGTGATTCGGGAGAGGCAGACATTGAAACTACATTTTTAAGACAAATCCATTATACAACACTTATGTAAATATAGTTCTGGTTCGGAAAGCTGTACAATTATACATTACACCAACATAGGGACATCGTAACAAAATATTCAATATGTCAATAAGGCGGGCGTTCCATCGAGGTAGGTGGAGGCCTTGAAAAGACAACCGGCGTTGATCAAACGATGTGGTACGGCGATCGCCCGCCGCTGGCAATTGGCTGGTTATAGACACTAGTGTAATGGAGCAGCGTTTTATGAAGTCGGCGGCGACTATCTGACGTCGGTATCATCGGCGATATTCATACGTGACTTAACCATACATAGTAATATCGATGCCATCTTCAATTGATTCCAGCATGGAAAATAGTCCCAGTTCAGTTTCACAAACATGCAATTTTCAAAGGATGTAAAATACAAAAAGCTAAGTGAATGTGCAACTAGTAATTGTTTACAATCAAAGCAATACAACCAATTGCATTCTAAAAAAGAAAACCTACTATATTCATTTTTGTCGGATCTCTGCAAATGGCGACTGTACGACGTCGCTCGGCACTATTTTTCCTAGTAGATCATAGGAATTTATACGATAAATATGTGAACCAGAGGCCCGCTTTGTGATTTATTTCGTCAAATGCACCAGCGCTGATGGAAAACTCCCTTAAGGGCTTGCCAGTAACATTATTTAGGGTAAGAGCAAACGGAGAATTTCCAGACGTGAACTATTCATCACAGTTTACTTCAATTTGTTATATCTTTTATGTCAAAGTCCCTTGATAAATATTCTTTTTACTTATTTAATCACTTATCTGATACAATGTGGACCTACTTTTCCAATTAGACTACGCTTCTGTGAAAGGTGATCGAGCGTTTATTGAAAGATATGAGAAAATAATACCTTAAAACAAGCATCTGCTTCCTCATAGAAAAGGTTGCTTTTTCAGATAATATACTAATCCGATTTTCGAGAAGATGGTATCCCATTACCTTGATCACAGGCCCTATGGATCCAGACCCTTTCAGATCTATTCAGTCAACATATCCGTTGAAAATATCGCTTTAATCCTAGGTACCACGGCAAAGATAAAACTCATAAATTAAACATGATTCCATCTTCCTAAGAGAAAATTATATTCGCCGCGGGTCTTTAATCATCTCATCAAAGCCTAGCATGCTTTATGTTTCGATATGGAAGACTCAAGGTTTTACTGCTACAAAGGCAAAGGAGTCTGAGAAAAAGTGGGCTTCTCATGTTTAACATATTGAAGTATCAAGTACATTTTATGACGTTTTAAGATCCCTGGTCCGTCAAAGACTTGGTTATAGACCATCATCTAACAGGAAACGACATAAGAACACCGATAACGTTCCCGTATCATAATCCTCTTCCGGTGTAGTGGTTCTTCTTCACCCCGCTAGGTGGAAAAAGTTGGTGCACGTGGAGGCAATAAAGAGAGCAAAGGCGAAGATTTTAAGTACTCTTACGTACTTATAGAATTATTAATAGACTTTTTTATGTTCAGAAATGCCAGGAGGTATCGTTTTCACCATTTACTACATGCAAAATAACATCAAAGAAAAATTTTAGATTTTATTTTCTAATGCAATACTTTTTTCAAAGTTTAATCAAATGTACCTTTTGATGAGGAAATATAGTTATTAGATACATGTAGGCCTATAGTGTATACAAAACACATGTATGGATATTAACAGATACAAATATCAACAGTAAAATGATACCAAAAATATCCTGTCGTAAATCAGTCGATATCAACACACATCGTTAAAGGTTTGAAGCGAATGATAAATCAACAACAGGAAGACACCAAAGACATGCATACGCATGCGTTGAAATGATGTTGGCATGAGGTGACTTCCGGCGACGCTGGCGCTGGTCCCCAAGGTCTAGGGCTGTTCCCTGGCGTGCTCCCCTTTGATTGATTCTCGTCTGCGTCTACGCCGCTGTCTCCTGATGGCAGCGGGGCTGAGGCCTAAGGAAGTGGAGGGGACAATTGCTCCCCCGAGCATTATACGTTTTATGGATCTGATCCAGGATGGCCCTTTCATAGCCTCCAGGTGCATCTGTTTTCTACAGTCTTGTGTGTCTGGGGCTGAGGTGAAGTCTCTGAAGTGCCAAATAAACGACCTTTATTGAATAGAAACTCGATGAATAAATCCCTGATCTCCTTAATTATGAATCGGTGGTTTTCTATTTTCAATTATCAAACAATTTGATCTAAAGTTGCTACATCCTACAATCCCCTTCATTTTGAGAAATATATTCAATCCTGAGATTTAGTATATGTACGTACTTCCTCTATCTTTTATCAGATTCGCTTAGTAGAAACACATTCTTCCGACATCTTAAATACGACATTCTTCTACACGGTTTGTGGGGATATGTAGAATAGTATCCTCACAGACAAAGCGGAGAACATTCCTCTGACACAGCACCGCTGGGGGTGCTTCCCTCTGGTGAAGCTCTAGCGTATTAATCGATATGCGGGGATGTGGAAATGACATGTCTAGCATCCTTATCACCACTATCTTATGACAGTTGAATTGACTTCTCTCATAGTTTTCTTTCTTTTCAAATTTGTATTTTCTATCTCCCCTGTCACCCTCTCTCTCTCTCTCTCTCTCTCTCTCTCTCTCTCTCTCTCTCTCTCTCTCTCTCTCTCTCTCTCGTGGAATGTAGTGGCCAAGATTAAAACGAATTAGGTTTTGATTTTATCCTACCCCTTCACCTCGATTTTTGGATATTATGTGATAACAATTCCGTATGCCACTAGCGACATATAAAACTCTGTATGCCAGCCAGCGTGGCATACGGAAACTCAATGTTAAGCCTATGGGATTCTATATTAGGGGTAGGATAAATCCATTTATTTTCCCTCTGTCACAACCTCTGTCTCTGATCAATATGTCTTATGATCAATCTGTTCTCCAGCTATGCATTTATGTTTCTGGCCATATATGATCGTATAGAAGATAAATGTGCTACTCTAAAGATTACAGGTTGAGGGTAAATCACATGTCTTCAAAATAGTGGACAAAAGGACAAGGAAAAATAATAAAATCATCGAAATATTTGACTGGAAATATACCGGCAGGCTTGATAAAGGGGACGATTACTGGAACCGGTTATCGAAAGACATTCGACAAGGGCAGGTTTTCTATTGGGCAGGTTTTCTACGTCCTCTAGTGAAGAACAGATCTTCTATACACCATCACTCGACGCCTGTGCCACTACAAATCTGTTAGGTCTCTACCTTTATCTCACCCCTGGTATACTATTCCCATAGATTTAACATTGAAAACTCGTACTCACTGCCCATGGAGTATTTAGAAAACAATGGGAGTCACAACGTCACAAATGTTAGTCAATTAGCCGTTGTGAGGGGTGGGGTGAATTCAGAAACCAGGTTTCAGCTGTTCAGGTTTAAGTCAGAGCTTGATCCCATCTCGTTTTAATCGCTACGTAATTCACAAGGTTTCACCTTATGAAATAGTCCATTATTCAGTCTCGATGAGATACGAGCTCTGACCGTAAACTTTTTTAGGTTTCCTCTATATTATCCTATCCCTGATAAAAAATTCCATAGGTTTAACATTGAGTTTCCGTATGCCACGCTGACTGGCATGCGGAGTTTTATATGCCACCAGTGGCCTACAGAATTGTTATCACGTAATATTCCAAAATCGAGGAGACAGGGTAGGATAAAATCAAAACCTGATTCGTTTTAATCATGGCCACCGCATGCCACTCCTGGAGTTTTGGCTCCGGACTTCACCCGGATTCGCCTAGTGAAATCAGTATACCAAACTCCAGTCGTGGCATACGGTGGCCAAGATTAAAACTCATCCAGTTTTACGATAGTACGTCTCATCCTCTCTATCTATATGTCCATGCCTCGATTACCCTCTCTATCTCTACATCTAAGCTTCTACCGCCCTCTAACCCTTTTCACCCATTGCTGATGCTCCACCTGTTCGTCGGACCCATCCCTTCCGATTTCTCACCACTCCCTTCCACTTCCTCTGCCAATCCTCAACACCTCACAGTCCACCAAACTCTCTCTGCCCACCGCTCCCGTGGCGTTTCCGCTCATCTCACACCCCAACGCCTGCATCGAGGCATGAGCCCATTGTAGGCCCTGTCAGGTGGTTCAATACTGCCTGAATGATTGTCCGCACCAAACTGCAGCAGTATTCATCGGGGGTCTGGTTCCTAAAAGTCAGCCCACTTAGTTTCCCAGTTCACAATCATGCCTCTAACAGATTAGTGCGTACGGTTAAACGACGGTGTTAATGGATGCGAGCCACTTCTGTTCTGGAAAGTAGTGATACAAAAAAATGTAAATATTTTGGGAAAATGAAGTCATTTCTTTTCCCGAGAGTTGTTCCACTATCAATTTAGGAACCTGCTCCAGGCTGCCGACCTATGTTTTCCTATCTACCCGACATTCTAGTGAAAATCCAACAAGCCTACACTTTAACAGAGAACTGATGGCAGTGGCAGTATGCAGTTGGTCATCACAGTGGAAAGAAAACCTTGTAGAGCGGAATAGATGTGAGCAAAATTAGCAGCTGGTGAGTAGAATGATTTATTGCGGTAATGTACTGTGAGTAAATAATCCGATTTCTCATTGTACCAGATAGCATAGTGATCATCGGAAATCTGAAAAACAAATAAGTCAATAATACATTCCTTGGGTGCCGATATAAAACCATTAAAATCATCGACTTAATGGTTTCGGTTGGGACTCACCTTTATCTCACCCCAGATATTTTTTCTCCATAGACTTAACATTGGGAACTCGTATCTAACACCCATTAGATATTTAGGAAAAAATATCCAATGGGGGATAATGTCACAAATGTTAGCCCATTAGTTAATATTATGGGTGAGATAAATTCAGAAACCCATTCAAGTGTAGGGTCAGAGCTCGATCCCATCTCATTTGAATCACATAGCAATTCACGCGGCTTCGCCTTGTGAATTACTACGTGATTCAAACTAGATGGGATACGAGCTCAGACCCTAAACTTTCATGAGTTTCCTCTATAATATCCTACTATTTGGTATGAATCTACTGAAGTGTAAAAGCTTCTTCTCAGACCATAGCCTCACAGTACCCATGTGTGTCTTTCAGTTCCCTACTCCTTCATCCCCATCTGTCATCCCTTCACACCACATCTCTAATTCAGCCTTCATCGACATACACTTCACAATTCCCTTAATTACTATTCAGCTCTTGGTACCCATCATCCAAAAGACCACAATCACCAGTTCAGATTGCCCCCGACCCCTAAAGATCATCCTCCCTGTTCCGACTTTATTCAGGAAGTCTCCTACTTCCGTACTAAGATCCTATGCCTTAGGCACTTTCTGTCTAAAATAAGCTATTGATATTGGTGGTGAAACAGCTTAGCACTAAGAACAGCCACAATCATATCCCTGTGAGTCCTAAATGGCTTGGAATAAAATCTTCCAAGCTCCCTTCTAGTATAATCCCAAGTTAAAATCCCCTTATAAGCTATATATATATATATATTATATACCTATAGGCAAATGTCTTACTTGTACTGACCAGGAGGACAAATTCCGTTCGTCTCCAAATGACGAAATAAAAGTTTAAGTCCCTCGCTACCACTTGACAACTGTCATTCTGCTATCTATTGAGTTGTAAAATGGCATTCTTAATGATTTTTTAAGTATATAATGAGAAAGAAACAGGGAGTCTGACTCCTCGATATTTTGGTCAAAATTACTCTCCGAGTTCGAAAATATCTCTGAACAGATTCCATTCAGTCACACTACCTATGTCTCTATATAGTATTCCCTTCGGCCTCGTTTTATTATGACCGATTCAGTCATCGTCATTGAGGTATACACTAAGGTAAAGTAGATTATAACCCGTGCACTATGGTGTAGAATGAGCCAGCAGTAAAATCGACGTAGGAGCTATAGCCTTGGGCGGTCTACCATTAACACCTATACCATCCAAGAAGCAGCCTCAAGTCACCACCTTCAACTGGGACCCACTCTGCCTCGAAGACACCCAAAACCACGGCCATTGTTTAGGCTCTGTCCCTGGAGGCCTGTACAACAGGAGGACTGCACTCGCCTCCCCTCCCCCTACCGAAAATCCATCCTCCCTCTCGTCCCCCTCGGGTGTTCTCGCTCGACCATAATCCTTCTCCGGTCTCCCTGAACACTTCCCGCGTCTCTTTACAGGACTCCCCCCACGTCCCCCGCCCCAGTCTCAGCTACCCTCAATCCCCGGCCTCAGCCTTTCACCCTGGACCCCTCCTATCTGTGCAGGCCCCAGGGGAACCTACGCCCAGTCTTTAACTTGTGAGAGCGCTCGGGTCAGTAGGACAGCAGGAGCCATGTGAGAAGCCACAGCAGAAGCCACATCAAAAGACATGGGTAAATCTGAAGTGGGGTTTTCACCTGCTGACGAAAACTACACCGATTATATGCAACGGATACAGGAGTCGGTCAGTGGCTCTATTTAGGGAATTATTGGTGTGCATTATCAGTGGTGGTCCGCAAAAACCTTCCAATGGAAACTGTGGTAGTCGCTGACAGATTTCTGAAGCTCAAGTTCATTCCACCGATGAATATAATGAAGAAACATTTCGTTGATGGTACAAAAATCAGTTGATTGTGTAAGATTACGTATTGCTAAAGAAAAAAATTGACCCTTTTGGTTTCCACCTGATAATTATCATACAAAAAGTGGTACATGATCGGTCGGCCGTGCTAAATACCATAATCGGTGGTCATAATCGGTCGGTGGAACCGCCATATTACTCTCCACTTTCACCATGAGAATGCTGCCCAGGCCATACTGGCCGTCCCTTTACTGTATCAGGCTGTCCGGTTTCTGATGTATACACTGAACTTTCAGCTAACAACCACTTCGCTAATGCGACCGCTACTTAAAAACGGACATTTTGGTTATGTTCCTAAGCATTTCCTTCGAATTATTCATTTGGTATTTTTCTTGATTTATTTCAATTCAGGAAGAGAGACAACATACATACGTGATATTGACTGGTCTCAGATACCATGCTCCAAGGAGTTGACGCGTAGCAACATCCGGGTGAAACCATTCTATATTGTACTAACTATAGTAGTTGGATAGGTGGATGCCGGGCCTTGCTATGGAAACTTAGTATCAAGTTATTGTCCAGAGTCGTTTTGCCATACCATAGTTATCACCAGGAACGCCGGTGAAGAAGAAACAAACAAGTTTTGGTCAAAGTCGTCATTCTCTATGAGTTTGATTTGGAGTGAATATCATGTAGCATCCAAACGATTTGGGGAACAACAACTTTGACCAAAACAAGTTGCTTTCTGTATTTTTCTCACCCCTGTACACATCAAAAGAATGGGCTACACACAGGATATAGATCATGGAGAACGGATGGCAATACTCGGCATGGAGAACGAGTTCCCAATGTTAGGCCTAAGGTGAAAAAATACCGGGGGTGAGATAATGCACTTGCCTCCCCTCTCACTGAGATCTGAGGTGGAAGGTACCCTGTATACCATCCATCTACAGCATCCTCAGTCTCCACATGGTATTGATTTACATCTGGAGCTATGTGAGAAGCCACTTGAGAGTTGGTAAGTCAATATGTTGACCACCTAACCTCAATCTTAGGGCTGGGATCTGACGCGTATTGATAACGGATCAGAGGTATCTCTCCCTTGACATTTTCTCCCGGATAAATCTCATGGAATTTTGTCGGGCATCTCAGGGCAAATTCCCTCTAGCTCCCACTAGATCTGGAGTTAGACTTAAACCCAAAACCTAAATGCAAAGCCCAGCTTTTGTATCTGCAAGACATTAGAGTAATGCATGTCCTATTATATATGTATGACCTAAACAAGGTAACAAGATGAGCTGAAGGTCCTACCTTTATCTCACCCCTGGTACAAGATTAGCCAGAGGAATAACATTAAGATTATCCCAAACGAGCACACACGTAAAGTACCAATACTACGCCATGGTCGTGGCGGAGTGATAGCATCATGAGGATTTCGCCAATCAGCGACCAAGATTTCAGAAAGTAGAAAAGATATCAACATGGAGATTAGTCACTCCTAACTGTATTTGCTAAGTGATTTGAATTATTCTGATACTGTGATGTTATTTAAGGTCATTGAAGGGGGTAAGATAAACCCAGAACGGCACTCGAATTGTATAAATATACAATGCTCCACTCATTTGGATGCACTGTAATCGTCACTCAGTTTCGCTTCGTTGACGCTTGCAGCACACCCTCACTCGTGGAGTATTGTGCATTTATACGATTTTTTATCCAGTTCTATATAACTATTCAAATATGTCTTACTTGTACAGCCTATGATGTCAGTACCCCACCTGACAGGAAAAGGTGAATGATAAATACAAAATAGACTGGTTTCAGATAAAACCCGGTTCCTCGAAGTTGCCTCTGCGCAATATCCTCGCATATCCTCGGATATTACTACGCATCAACTCTTCGTAGATCCCTCACGTCGTTAAGGCAGAGCAAAGAATAGGCACCAGCCTTAAAATCCCGTCATGTAGAGGGTTCACCCGGACATGAAAAGAGACATTTCTTTTGGGAATTTACAACCAGATTATTTCAGAAGCCATTCTCGAAGGAAGATGAGCAACGTGACAAATGAAAGAAATCGATCAAAAATGAAACTTCATTATCTGGAGTTGCAAAAGTCACAATTAATAACGAGTCATTAAAACCTGTGAATGGTGAGAATGATTTTATCTGTTTCTCCTGTGGTTATCGAGGATTATCTCCAGTCATGCTGGATATTAACAGATAATAAGGACATTTAATTTCCGCCCTGCCAAGAGATATCCGGACGGACAGCGCTGTGGGAATATATACGACGTTATGAATATGACGATATAAATTCACTCAATCAGTGACAGGTAGGAGAGTCACTTACGAGGGTAAGGTTCCTTATTTTCACTTTCGTTAATCTTTCACTTTTTTACAACCCTAATGTAGTAGTACTGTTTCTTTTATATGCTTCCTACACCTAGATATCCGGACTAACCTTGCATCAATTGTTTTACATAAAAGGACCGTACAATCACCTAGAAGGTCTCCACCATATTTTTTAGGGTTGTCTTAGCACAAGAACAACCAACTAATGGCGCCTCTGACAACCCCTGTATACATTTCCTCTTTGTTGGTAACGCCATTTTAAACCTTGAGTTTCTGAAGGCATAAGAAATGCTTCAGAAAGCCCAATATTCATCTTGTTTATTTTTTATTTTTGTTATCCATCGTATACAAAGTCCCCATTGAGAGTGTATGGGGACTCACTAAACCACTACCTATTGTTTTAAAACTACCAGATACCACAACTTTTGTATGTGGATTCAAATACATTGTATACAGCCTTAAAGCCATTATTTACGGGAAAATAGTCCATTTGTGCTATAGAGCAAAAAAAATCCCTATTGACATAATCTAAAATATGGCAATTGTTGGGTTTAATCTATTGGAGAAGGTGGATAATAAATGCAACAAGTTGGTTTTGTAGACAAACTGTGTGGCCATCTCGTGGTTTACGGCCGCCTGTCTGCAAAACCATCGCTTTTTGTCTATAAAGGTCAATCGTAAGGCCTATCCGGACCAAAATCGGCGCTGGTGGGTGCATGGCCTTACCATGGAACATATCAGAGATCTATAACATAAACATAAGAATAAAGTTTCATTTGAAACAACCAAAAAATCAAACCGTAAGCAGATCTTCGACGGCAGAAAACCACTAACCTGTACGCATATTCAGATGTAACATATTTTACTTTCATCCAAGACAACACATTTGTCGTGTTTTAGGTTATTTCCTAGCAGCTTCCCTCAAAATAACAGATTCCACTTGACCGGCCATCTGATGAGAGGTTTTGCTGCGGTACTACCTGTCGATTAATGGGTTTTGTAGCGCCGCTGAGCACCTGTCGCTCACCCCGGGGATCAGAGCAGATCCCCGACCAGCAATTCTTATTACGGTGAGTTTCTTTCCTCAGAAAGAAAAAGGTACCTGACGAGCGTGTCGCTGAGGATATAAATTTATCGTGTAGTGGAATTTGGTTTTCACGGTCCGAGCCACGTGCCGAGCTAATGGCCAGTAATACCGGGGACACACCAAGCGAGTCAAGGCGGCGATCTCTGGAATCGCCTACACAAAAGTACATGTATGTGATATATCATTTGATAATCATATCTCCCACCGATAGTTTAGTGTCTTAGAAGCAATAATCAGGTGAAATATGAAAAGATAGCTAAGATATACGTCATTTTGCGTTGGCGATTACGGAAATCGCTGCAATACTCGCTCGGTGTGTCTCCGGCTTAAAGGTGGTCCCTGTTCGCTGACCATTTACCATCTATTGGTATGATTAAATGCGTCTACGAGATCTGGCGGGCAGTTGTTATCACGTGTTGGTAAATATTTAAGTAAAGATTGATATCTATAAGTATATGATACGAGGGAAACTTGTTAACCTTATTGGGACGGCCCGGTATACCTTATTTCTTTTGATACAACCATTGCACTCACTCTGTAAGCTCATGCAATTTTTTTATCGAGAGAAATGTGGTATGAGGGCCGACCCATTAAGGTTTCACTAAAGAACCATTTATTAAGCTTGTGTCGTGTATGGCCACAGTATGGTCTACACAGACAATAATCGATCGTTTTTGTGGACAGGCGGTCATAAACTACGAGAGGTTGACACGTAGTAATAAACGAGCGTCAGCCGCCTGTCCGCATAACCATCGTTTGTTGCATTTATTATCCATCATCTCGAATAACTTAAACCCAGGAATTGCCATATTTAAGGGTATATCGAAAAGGACTATTATTTTCCTCTACATCACAAAGGCAATATTTCCCAGTATAAAATGGCTTTGAGGCCGCATTCCACGGTTTTGAATCTATATACCATAGTTATGGTATCTGACACTTTTTAAACAATGGTTAGTGGTTTATTGAGTCCCCTTGCATATTCAATTGAGACATTGTATACCAGTGATAATAAAAATTATAGCACATGTTTATGTCTCTGTAGTTGTTATTGTTGTTGTGGATATAATTATGTGTGCTTTGTTTTTATAGGTTTTGGTGAAGCAAGTGCAACACCCTTGAGAACGAAATGGTAAGGTATCAGTTTCCTCAAGTATAGTGAACAGCTCCACTCAGTCAGCCAACAAAGTACAAAAGGTAGTTGAATCCGGTTTGTATTGAACCAGCAAGGAAGCACCAAACAGATCAGCGCATCTCAGTTGCAGGTTCTTTTATTGTGATCCAGAAATGTTTGAGAGAAATAAACTTTTCTAGTTTAAAAAGATAAATCCCATTGAATCAGCTTGTACTGCACAATGAATGCAGTTTTGTTTCATTGAAAACCAAACCCGACACATAAAAGCTACAGAAAACGGAAAAACTGGTTGGGCATGAAATCTGTGAATTGTTATAGACTCACAGACTGGCGAATACTTTCCCCGACGCCTTTAGGCGGGAGGGGTTTATCTAATAGTCTGTGAGTGAGTAGTAATTCACAGATAACATGCCTGGTCTCTTTTCCCTTTATCATGCACCTTCAAATGTTTTAAATTGATGAGAAATTATACATTTAATCACCTTTCAAAGTACATTTTAGGTACACAACATTGGTCTGGTCATGTTTATACGGCCCTGCTATGCTTACGCCTTTTAAATTGTGGTACCATAGATATACCTATAACAAACAATATTGCGTCATTTCCTTAATTCTTTTCTAGCAAATTCATTCTAATTTTATACTTTTTGCTATTTTTGCTCTTTATATGAATTCACGGCTCAACGCCTGCAGTGGCAAGGCTGGCTGCACACATCGGACAGGGACCTGTTTCACTAGTTTCGTGACATGTCTGTGACACCATACAGACATTGGGGTTGTCTAGTTTTGTGACAACACAAGTAGCTGCCCATAGGAAAAGACAGACCCCAAACATAAGAATTAGACAAATCTACATATCATGGACCTGTTTCACTAGTTTTGTGACAAAAATGACATGAAAAGCGGCACCAACAGTGCAGGCAAGAACGGACAAAACGAAGTCTAATGTCTAGTTCTTATAAAACCGTACGCACCATCTAGATGTCATCTAGACATATCACGAAACTAGTGAAACAGGTCCTCGGTCCGTACATGATATGGTTTTACCACTGTGCAATATGATATACTTATCATACACTGAGCATAGTTTAGAAAGTATAAGACTGAAGTGCACAGGTGTATGATAATTAATTCTAAAGCTTGGTTACTTAAATGTAACAATTATCTATACTGAAATGGAAGGTGGAGCCCACTGAAAATGATTCCAGAATAAGCAACAACAGAATAAAGTGCGTCTGGTGTTTTATACCGTCCTAGAAATGGTCACAATCAAGCAGTTCGGAACTTGTCAATTTGTCCCGTCCCTGCCCCCTTCATTTTATCAGATGTTTTATGACCGTTCTTTAACATCATTTAAAGCTGTCCTCATTAACCACCTCTCCAGGAAATTGCCCAATCACTCCATTCCGTTTGAAATTGAGTTTTCTTCATTCATTTAGCCACAGGAATTTACGATGTAAAGTGTTTAAAAAGTTCCCATTGACTCTCATTTGGTCCCACGTTGAGTGCTTTTCAATTTTTTGTATTCATTAAAAGACTTTAATGGGTTTTATATAACTTTTAACATTCAATGTTGGTACAACAAAAAATACCAACGGTCATACTGCACTTCTACAATTGATACTTGCTTCACAGATTCGCCATCTAGATATGAATTGTAACTGTAATACGTATTTCACTTCAAAGTTGATAATTTCATTAATATTACTGGACCTTACTGTCAATCCTTTTCTACAAATCTATATGTAAAACCTCAAACTACAGTGATATATGTTAAGAGGTTACATTTTATTACTGAATACACAACTGCGCTGTCCTTATTTGTATAATATTCAGAAGAAATAATTAAGCTTAATCTTAAATCATAGTGATATTATGAACAAGTAGATATCAATAAATCAATACGTAATGACAGTGATTTCTAATGGTAAATTAGATGATAACTGATTCTAAATGATTAATATTGAATGCATATTGAATAAACTTATTTTGAAGTACATGGTGACTTGACCTCATTTTGGCTGGAGCCTGTTTTATTGGAATCTCCTGCATGAGATTCTGACATGCCAGAATCTCTAGGAAGCTGTTTCCAGGTGCTATATATATGCACATTGTATATATACAATGTGCATTTCCTAGGGAGACTTCGTAATATGTGGATAAGAAAGGTCCCCCGTCCGGTCCACTCTCTGACTCTGGACTCTATCGCTCTGTTTCACTGATTTCATACATCTTCCTCTCCTTTATCCTACCCCTAATAAAAAACGCCATAGGCTTAACATGGCGTTTGTTTATGTCACGGGTGTGACATAAAGTGTCGTTTATGTCACTACTTTCTGATACTGAAAAAATATGGAAACGGGGTAGGATAAAATCTAGACACCACTCGTTTGAGTTTGAGCTTATTTATGCCACTCATTCTGTTGGCTCCGTAATGTCACTCGTCTTCGACTCGTGAAATTATGGAGCCAACAAAATGTGTGGCATAAATAAACTCAGACTCAAACACGTGACGTCTCTTCATATTATATGATCTCGCTGTGATGTGGGCCGTCTGTTGCAGTGTTATAAAAACACACGCTCAATCCAACGCGAATGTTAGCTCATACATGCTCTATACATGATGTGATATTCTAATCTACCCTTATTTGCTGGATAAAGAGAATGGATAATGATTGTTCCGGTCCTCCCCGAACATGCCATCTGACAATACAGCTATCTGTAAACGTTGCCATGTAATGGTAGTCGGGAGAGGGAAGTGTAGAACTAGTGCATGAAATAAAAAGCAGATGTGACTGGTTATTGATTTGGTCCTATATGTTACTCCGCGTCAGGGCGTTAGGATACGGCTGCCGCATTCACGTGGTTTGTATCACTCCGCCGTATCCATCACACCGTAAAATAAAACCGGGACTATTTTGTTGCCCACTCGTCCTATATCCCGGCCTACAACACTGAGAATGACTGGGATCTGTGTCAGTGCAGGCTTTCTGAATATATCATCCTCCCTTGCACCTGTTTCCATTGGCCGACGAAAACTGCATAGATTTTTTCCAGTTCTCATAAAAGCCCATTTCCATTGTATATGGGTTTCTATTTGCTTTTGTGTTTTATCCTTCCCTGGAGGGCCAGGTTGAAAATCATATATTATCGAATATATGAACCTTCCGTCAATAAAAACGTAACAAAAAAAGGTAGTCACCGATCTACAATAAGGAACCACCGACCGACCATTAGCACTGCTGTCGCAAAATAGAAATGGGCTTTTAGGAGATCTAAAAATATTTACATCGATTTCGTCGGCTAATGGAAACGGGCCTTATGTCTAGTACCTCCAATCGTCTTATCACAACTACGATTACGATGAAGACTATTCAATTCTTTCTTTAAAACCAGTTTTTATTGCAAATAGCGTAGATGATACGAACTTTGGCATTATTACTTTACATTTCTATTCAGTATTCATAATAATATGGATTTCCTATGGCTCACCCAGTCATACTAGTCATTTGCCATTTCCGTAGTATTAGGCAAGCGGCAGCCATTTGTCACTGTGGCGTACTACTGGGTGCTATAACTGCGTTCCTCTTCTGTTGTCTCCTGACATTATGACATTAGGCCCTGTTTATTATTTCATTATTCTATTCAGCGAGTTGACCTTAACAAGTTCAGTATGCAAACAAACCATTACATAATCTAATCGTAGTTTCAGCGCATCTGAAACGTGCCGGTATGTTTGCCTGACTCTGCTGATATTTTCCATGAGCGCTACACTTAAAGGCATATCGGAAAATTCACCTCGAAAATTAAAGCCTAAGTCATCTTCTGGGATATTCAATATCATTATCACCAAGTGTTAAAGAACACGTTACTAGTTAAAGAAATAGGTGTCAGCGTGCTAGTTATTTATCTAGTGATCAATATTATGATATATTATAAAAGAATGTATAGAAACACTAAAAGATTGTTCTTCACATGGTAAAACCCATGTCGTTTTCTTCAGATTTGTATAGAATATTTTATATATATATATTACTACACATTTAAGTCTTAGAAATCAAAGGTCACCGTCCTTATTTTTGAAAGTAATGAAGAAAACCGTAATTTTCAGTACACTTCCCATATAAATTGAGCAAATATAAATAGGCCAATTTTACTGATTGGGCTATGGCAGACTGGATAAACTTTATTTTCTAGTTATTTTGTCATAACATAGGTGACAAGGAACTAGATTTAACATAAAATAGTCAATATCTAAAAATCATCAGGTAGTGCCACTGCGAATTGATTGATATGCCTTTAAAGAGCTCTGTCTCTCTCAGCCTCTGAACTGACCTTTAAGACCGTCTTTTTACTGCAGCTTCCCGCAGCCAGGAAAATTCAACCGGAACCAGGATGTAGTTATGAATAATACAAGATCAGCCGCTAGAACCGATAGCATCAAATGCAGCGGCACATCTAGAACTGAATTTGACTCTTGATAACATTTTTGCATGGTCGATGATCGTTTATTCTGTGGCTTTCTTTTAATACTGCAACACCAAGCAGTCACTGAGAAGTTTATTGAATAACAAAGCATGAATTCATTATCAATATGTTAACTATGTCTTATTCAAATAAGAAAACTTGGATGGATGATTAAAATTTGGATGGATAAATAAACCATGTCAATGCATTACTGAAACTCCGAACTTTGTAATGTGAAAAGCATCATGTTATTTATATAAAAAATGTTCTGTTCCTAAACGCACCAGGGACACACCCACCACCATGAGAATATCAATTTAGACGGGACAGGGGCCATTAGGAAAGATTTTTGTCCCAAAACATTACCTACATAATGTCACTGCTTAATCTATTGCTAGCTGTAGGTCTTTCGGGGAGTTTATATGTCGACCGTTTTCATTTATTGTTATCAATCATTTCTACACTTGTTAATATTCATTCTTATTCATTTCATTTTGACGTGTAGGTACGAACGTGTAGGTGTGGAGCTAGAGATGGGCTTATGTCGATGTACACCATCGAGCTTCAGAGTTTTCCCGGCGTTTGAATGTGTGAACATACCTTGATGGCTTGCAGGCAGAAGCGGGGATGCCCAAAATTGAATTCCTTTAAGCCCTGTCTGTTTTGGCACCGTTCTAAAGAGACTGTGAAGGGACGAATTGATTTTAAATGGCTTCAGAAGCTGGCGAGCGGCGCGGACCATCCTTGATATTTTAGCTGCACTTAAGCTTTGCACATTTGAAACAATTAACCCAGAAACGCAACATTACCATTGCCGTACACCTTTACTGAACGAGAGAGATCCTACCTGATCAATGCACGTAGCTAGCTGGTAATTCTGATGTTATACCAAAGCGTGCAGTACTTAGAAATATACGAACATCTGGAGCTTCAGTTGCCAGCGGGAGGTAGACTAATCAGCAAAGGGAGATGCGCCCCTGAAGACTCTCTGCTGTGAGTAATTCTGGAAAAGCCGAAGAAAACTGCCCAGGAGGTTTTCTAAAGCCCAATGAACTTGTCTTACCTCTACCTTTACACTGCTGCTGTGTTATATTCCAGCAGCTCCAACGAACAAAGTCTGTGTGTGTGTTGGGGGTAAGGGGTGGCGTGAGCGTGTGGATAGTAGGGGACATACGTGAAGGATGTATGGGGGTGAATGTGGGGTTTAGGAACTGGGCTAATATATTCCAGAGTATGGATTCTCCACACATGCTATCATTGTATGGCACCCTTTTGACTCTACATCTATCCAGGTCTGAGAATGTGTGGTTGCTTTTAAAGTCTGAGTTTCAATTCAATTTCTGCAACATGACTACAAGTAATTATTATTTTTGCCAATACACACATCTTGCTAAACTTTCAGAAAAAAGATTGAGAGTATTTTTTATTTATTAAGGTTAATAGGGAGCAAGGGAACGAGAGACAAACTAACCAGGCATGTGCACCGAGACAGCCATTTGCCGAAGAGGAACTTTTTCCAAATTCAAAGAGAAACTTTTTGTAATTTTCGAGATTTTAACAATTATTGGCCAGAGGCCAATAGAGGACCAAGTGTTCAAATACTCTCCTACTTCGCAAACCAGATGCTGAGACCAGCTGCAAACGTAATGAAAAGTATTTCTTTTTCCTTAACCAGGATTTTCTTTAACATAATTGAAATTGTCTAAATCGTTGAATGATACTTATTCCCCTTCATAATTAGTCCCTGTGTCTGTTTTGACTTCAATCGAAAATCTCATCTAGAGTGACGCTATAGTGATAAAAATGATTCAAACATATTTCATGTTCTGAAAGTTGCTCCCGAGACGCATTTCCTGCAAGTATCCACAGTGAATTTATTGGCTCGACTTGGGTTCATATTCATATTCGCCGCCTATCCCAAAACTCAAGGCGCTTCAGTGAACCACTAGAAACACCAAACCAAATCACCAACTCCGCTGTCGCCAAGGCTGGTCTCCTTCACGGTTGTTATTCAACGATGAATGTTCATGAGGGCACTATTACTGGTTCTTGACATCCCCACCGGGGGCGCTCCGCACGCTACTTCCGCCTTCTGGAGATAAATAGGTCAAGCGTTGCGCACGCACCCGGACATTGCCAGGCTACCATTGATTCAGCAGATGTGGCGTCTGACCCTCCAAGCGGATACTGCATACGCGTGAACACGTTTTCTGTGTGAAGCAGACGACAAAGATTGTGCGTGGAAACATTCATAGGATGTAGGTCTCACTGCAGAAATTGCACCTTCAACGGTTCTCGTTTAGAGGCTATGAGGGTTATTTGCCCAAACTGCATCCCGCACATATTTCATTGGATGTTTTTACTACCGGAAGTGCTCTATCACACATGCGCATCTGTTATGAGTTGTTCGATCATTTGCACGTGCTTCGACTAAGAAGAAATAGATACGGCATCGTCATAAGTTTACCTGAATCTAATACACAACATCACTTTAAAATAGTGCCGAGCCTATCCATTACAGAACAAAATGCACCGTCATTTACATTCTGAAATTCAAGAGAAAACAGAATATTTAAAGTAAGTAACATTCTGAAAATGCACAGCTGTGAGCATGGTAGAGGAGAGTAATATGCAGGGTGGGTTGGCCATTTGATATGGCCCTGATTGCAGGCATAGAACCTACTCAATAGGTTCGTTTCTCTGAACCCACTCGTTCCCCAAGAGAACGCGTCCGTGGCATGCGAATGCCTCGTTTATTTCTTGTATTGACAGACACGAAACTATTCATTTTACGGAATATGATAGAATATACTCGAAGAAACCATCGTAGAGGGAAGACATAGAATGCCATGATATTCCCGAGCAGAAACGGTAAAACAGAGTAAGTTGTTAATTCTATTAACGAAATTCAGGTTTTGTTCCAGAGCTTTTTCTGCCACCTCATGGGGAATTTACGAACACTTTCATATAAACAATGCACAACGCTTACGTCGAGATTCTAATAATTACAAGATTTTTTTCTAATAATTCGTCGAAAGGTAAGTGATACAACATTACCAGAATTTCGATCTTTGTGGCCGTATTCTCCTTGTACTTGACATTACTCGTTACTCCTCGCTATCACTGCGCATGTATTCACACAATTAGGTGCTGAAATACACTAGGGATCATCCTGTTGCTTATTTCCACTGTTAACATTCCAGCCTTGTTGCGCTGTGAGAGGTAGAGTTTTGGTGCTACCCAGTTTCAAAAGTTTTGTGTCTATAAATACGAGACGTGTTCGGATAACGTTCACTACCGCAATAAAGGAAAGTTGTTAAATTGAAAACTTTTCAGTGAATGAAAACAAGTTCAGTCTATAACTTGACAGGAAGATTATGTGTCTGCGCCATGCTGAAGCGAAGTATGGGTGAATCAAATGGATATTGACAGCTGGTAAGGTATGAAACCCTATTATCATTTGATGGTCAGTCTTTGTCAAACTTCCATGAAAACCTACCTGCTGGTAGGGGTGCAGTATAAATAATGTTCGGGCTGACTGAGACGTAGTGAATGAGCAATTGATCAATGACTTGATTAGTGAATACAATGACATTATTTTGTGTTTTTCATAAGAAATATAGTGACTGAGCCGCAGGGATGCCGTCAGACTCCCAGTCTTTTGTAACATTTATATGTCCCTCCGCCTCCAGCGTCGGGACATATTTTATGTAATGCAAAATACCTCAAACGATCATCCCTAGGGGCTCAGTAACCACGTTTTCTCTTATTACGCCATACCCCTGCTTTAAATTGTCACCATTCCCTAATATCTCATCAAACAGCTCCGATTGGTGAATGTAAATATAAGATCCAGCCCCTTGCCACTCTACCCATATAGGTACTTTATTTTACCCGTGATATATTGAGAGACAATTAACTCTAAATAAAACTAGCATGTCCCAATAGAAATACCAAGAACCATGAAATAGCAAAAATAAACAATCGGTCCATGACGAGTTAATTGGAGAAAGTATCTCAGGAGGACTATGTGGACCAGATTAAGGGGAGAATCTAACCAACCGTACCCACGTTAGATTTGTCAGCCGGAGGCTCTCTACACTCTCCAACACCGCACTCTCCGTACACATTCCCCATGGGAACCCGGACTGTCAGGTTTCATCATCCCATTGTTTCCCTTAGCCACTCACATCCGCCCTATCTTCGCCCCTACGGGTCTCTCAATGATAGCTCAGTGAGTCCCGCCGTCTGATTGGCTGATGGGCCCGAGCCACGTGATTCGCCGATCAAGTTGTGCCTGGAGAGTGCGCGTCGCATGTGATCACGTGACTAGTGCTGTGACCTTGACCTCACATCTCAGGTCTGTATTTTCCAAGCAACTTTGTAATTTGCAGTTCGCTTGTTGTTCTGATTGTGTATAAACCTCACTTGTGATTTGAGGACCAACCTTTTGATTGTATTCTCCGAGGTGCTTGTTAGTCTTGCCCTTGAGGTCTGGTCATTTGTTCCCTTGCACCAGAACGGTCGTGACCTTTGCGCAAAGGAGAAGGGACCTTGATGAGGCCCAATTTGAGTCTAATTCTCAGTAATTTGACCTTTGGTGGTCACCTTCAGAGTCTGTGATTTGTCAAATTGAACTGCGCTCTGTTATTAGCCAGAAGTCCCCTTTTCTGTGACGTCAGCACAGGTGAGGTGTGACGTCATTGCCTTTTCCTGCCGCACAGTTGCAATATATAGTGAACCTAGAGTGACGGCGGGGTGAACACTTCTTGTTATTACAAATGTCTGAATTGTCATTAAATGAGCATCTACTAGAGAGTAAGATACGATGTACGAGATCAGACAAAGAAATATGGTTCAACAAACTAAGATTTGAAATTAAGCCACAAATTTAAAAACATGTTAAGGGATTTCCTTTTGTAGCTATTCTTAATTAGAAAAAATGGCGATAGTGTAATATCATGGATACATGGTACATACACTATAACTGCCACTTTTATTTTCCATTCCCAATTCCATTCCATACTGCTTACTATTCATCTCACCCTTGGTATTTTTAGAGGCTTAACATTGGTAATTTGTTCTTCAGTTATTACTATGAGCTTCTATTGGGCTTTGACGTCACACACACGTTCTATTAGTGAATACAGAGATAATATTTTCGTCAAAGTCATTACTCTCTATCTCATTTGAGCGCTCTGCGATATTCACTCGGCTTTGCCTCGATCATACCTCTCTGCATCAAACCTTACGGGGAACAATGACTTTGACCAAAATTCGACAAGAGGAATGAGCTTTGTAGTGAAACTATAGTGGTGCGTCACGGTGGTAAAACCTACTTGGTACCCTTTGTGACAAAAGTCGTCTGCTTTATGATCTGCATGCACCAGTCAAAGAAGGTTCTTTCAGAAGGAAACACAAAGCGACGCGTACAAAATCAACTTAACGCGACATTCGAATTCTAAGGTTACATTAACTGTGCAAACATTTCAATGTTTTACCCCCCCCGCCCCCCAATACAAATCGAAAGTTCATCTTGGATTTTTGGAGGCATTTTATCTTCCTTCATAATTATAAATTTTACAATTGAAAGCCAATTTCAAACATAGCTGAGAAAAGTTCAGTGAAAGCTCAAGATTAATAAAGTTTGGTATAGTAACACGATGAGTGGGTATCAAAACTGGTAAAATTGTCCTGTGGTCCCTTGGCTATGAGATAGGAAGGTCGGCTTTCCTCCTCATTTCGCCGACGATGTTTGGTATTTATCACACGGAATGGTCGATTTCAACGCTATAAAAATCACAGGAATATAAAGTAACGTATCATTTACCTAAATACAATATAGTTTACCCTGGATTTAACGTTATTTCCGCCGCGGTGGGCCGCCAAATATCGGAAATCCGAAATTTCGAATCTACCGCCAATTTGGGCAGGGTAAACCGCATTACCCGTATTACTGCCTGATCGAAACACGCACTGTTTTTTCGGTCATTGCCATTATGACGAAACACCTCTGAAATATTTAAAATAGGTTTAACTGCGTTCGACTAGTGTGGATGGGCTGACAGGCGAAACATTGGGCGTTAAGTAAAGAAGGTTTGATTCCGAAAATCTGACATTTTAAATGCTATAGGATAGGGACCACAGGAGTGCTGTTTAACCCTAAAACTGAATTATTTGATGATGTTTTATGTGGAAGTTCTGCCATGCAGAGGTGTCCCAGTTCGAGACTAATGAGCCCTGCATCCTGTTTCATAAGCATATGATAAGATTTGATCCCAGGAAAAATACCACAAATCCTGAGTGGAATATCGTTCACACATACATTACTGGATGGCGCCAGTTGTCATGGCAACTCCGATGGTATTTCCACCGTAGTGATGGAATAATAGCCGGGTCTAACCAACAGATCAGAAGTGGCCAAAGAACAGCATGACCTTTGTTTGACCTTGGTGTGACCCCAGCATGACCTAGCCGCCCCTGTTAGCCTGTGTCTGACTTAAGGCCAAGCTCTCTTTCGGTATTTCCGATCAATATGAAGATTCAGTGGAGAGCATTGGTTGACAAAAACAAGGCGACTGCACGAATGGTGGAGGAAAAACACGTCTATGTTATTGTATTTCAGAAGGCTGATACACTGAATTGGCCATCTGGTGTCTTCTTGTTTCCCTACTATGTCACAAGGCTGGTCGAGAAGGCATATGAGGAAAAGTTGGATATTACGTATTTTGCGGTGTTCTCGGGCTATGATTGTCCAGTTCAATTGGAAATTCATTATTCATCATCATAGTCTGGACTTGGTGTCATATTTCTGTATGTGAAAGTTTTACATTGTATCTAGTTTCATCTATTGAAGTAACTCAAACCATGAATTTGTGGAAAGGAAATCAATAGTACCACTCCATTTGTAAAAAGTCTGTACGATATCGGATTTCTTCTCTTCCCTGCAGTGTTCTTAGCCGTTCTGGGAAATCATATTTGCTTAGTCACGTGAGAGAGAATACAGAGACTGTGTTTCGTAAAGGTTTTATTTCTTATTTTTATATTCATAGTTTCCAATACGAGCTTTCGTTCCTGTTAAAATTCGTTCGAATTTATATGTATATATACCTTTAGATAACGGGATCTTTACTGTAGTAATTATGATGCCATTACAGGAGGTCAGATATTGCTGTTATATAAACTATACGATGGTTTTGTGGGCAGTCAGCTCTGTTATTTGTTCGAGGTTGACGCTTGTGCATTACTACGCGTCAATATATCGTGGTTAACGGTCGTCTGTCCACAAAACCATCGATTATTGTCTATGACATTTACAGAAATAGCCATATACTGGATACTCAATCGCATAGAGCTACATCAGCCATAGAATATCAACATGAAGAGCGTACGTGCCCCTTCTAGAACAACCATAAGAATATCTGAGACAGGCCATCAAGATAATAGTCTCCAATTTACGTTGGCAATTACTACGCAGCCTATCTATAGCTGATGGGAGATCCTATATCAATAACATGACATTCTTCACTGTATTGTCTAGCATCTAGTCGTTACTACTAGTAGTTTATGCCGCGGCATTTCTTTTAAGATTCGATATTTTTCTAACCCTGCAACGTATTGATCATAAACTTACTGCACCCCTCTCATAAGATCTCACTATCTGTACTCTCACTACGCTCTATGGAGAAGAATTCTTAACGAACTAGGCTCAGAGCCTTAAGAATTCACTGGCATGCCTCCCGTGCTAAAGACGTACATCAATGCAACCAAAGATTCCTATAATCTCAATGATGCCACCTAGTGGGAATACTGTGTGCCAGTGGATTCTCAAGGCTCTAAACCTAGTTCGTTAAGAATTCTTCTCCCATGGAGTGCAGTGAGAACCTTGAACAGAATACGACTTAGAGAGTGTGAGATCTTATGAGAGGGGTGCTTACTATGGGCTGTAATCGAGCTGGGGGAAGCAAATAAATTCAACATCCCCTGTGAGGGGCAAGTTATATGTCCTCACACCTGCAAAGAGTCCATTTAAATATGGCGGACATCTTAGAGGGTAGGAGCGGTATAATTCACGCTGACGATACTTATAGCGCGAGGCATTGTTTGCTGTAATTGACACTGAATGATACTAATAGAACGAGGCATTGTTTGCTGTAATTGACACTGAAAAGTGCTTATAGAACGAGGCATTGTTTGGCTATCCTTATAATAACCATTTAGATATAGTAGTATGATAAACTCAACCTAGGAAACAATTAGTGGTCTGCTACACTCTTGGATGTATCCTTCTGTACGAATCCATCATATACAACTCAAAAAGGGATTCTGTATTGGCGTCATTACTATGTTTATATATAATACTGTGTTGGTCTTTATCAGTTGTGACCTCTGTATCTTCCCTAAAGGGATTCAGAGCTAAGTGTGTATCCCTAACTAGAGAAGCCATTACCTTCATGTCATAACTACACAGGTATAGCCACGTGATCACCACTGCCTTCTGGGTGCACCATGGGGCTATAATCATAACGAGGCAGTCCCTGCGGCGTCTCCGGCATCACGTGGTGTCACGTGGCCCCCTCCTACCCTCCTCCCGGGTAAAGGAGTGCTGGAGTTGTTAGCCCTCATTACCGACTAGAGAAGACCCCTACTCCGGGCCAGTCGGACTTCAAACGGCAGCCTTGTCCCGCCGGCACACACACGTAGATTAGCGCTAATGAAGACAGGACAACAACAGGCGACCCCTGGAGGATGGCAGCAGACCTTTGCCACAGCCGCAGACGGGAAGAAATGGGGCGGTGCCAGTAGAGCAGCGGGATTGTTTGGGATATCCACTAGCAATAGTTATATGTTTTCTATATACACCAATGCATTAAAATAATAGTAATCTGCAATAAGGTTTCGCAACAGGTTTTATAGAATGTGTAAAAGGTGATTTATTGTATCGATTGGAGAGTATGTGAAGGAGTCCAAAAAGCTGGTTAAATTTAATTAAGTGTTGGCGCCTGAAGAAAACCAGCAAATGGCAAGTCCAATGCTGACAGGCTGCCTCCCTTATTGGTATGTAAAAGGAAAAGAAATGTGATGAAACAACCAAAATGTAAACCTATACTATGAATACCAATAAAGGAAATTGAAAAAAAGAAGCTCTGAGCAGCTCTGAGCAGCTCTGAGCTGATTTTCGAGGCTCTCAACAGTTGTCGTGGCTCTGTTCACAACAGTTCTGAACAGTTCTTGGCAGTTCTAAACAGCACAGGGTAACTGGTCTGTTCAGTCCAGTGCAGCTTTGGAGATTTCAACTTCGCTTGTTTTGTTTTCCTTTTTGTTGTTCTGACGTCCTTCCACGTTGGTCCGTAGACACACAATTGGACAAATACACATAGCATTCAATACAATATAAACAAATTATCTCACCCCTGTTTTTTTCACCATAGAATTAATATTGGGAACTCGTCGATAATTTCATTTATTTTGTTTTTGAAAATGTTCTTGTCTTGAATGGTCTGAATCTCCAGTGCAATTTTGTCCCAGTATGTTAAACCGGTCAAAGTGCGTTTTGTTTAGATTTTTCTGTGTTGAGCTTTAAATTTGTTTTGACCTCTGGTCTTACATGTTATTTTATTAGGCTGTGGTTCAGTATCTACTTTCCATTTTATATGTTGCATTATATGGAAAAGCCTTCTTACATTTAGTGGTTTTATTTTACATACCATCCAGTTTAAGATGTCGTGAGTACCTCTGAGAAGCTCGTGTTAGCTGTTATCAATTTTAAAAAGCTTCAGTTAGCTCTGAACAACACTAAATAGGTCTGAGCAGTTCGGGAAGGCTCTGGAGAGATTGCAGTAGCTCTGACAGCTTCCAGGTGATCTACTGAGCTGTTACCAGCTTCATTAAGTCGCGAGTCGTCATTAATGAATCAAATTGAATAAGAGACAACCTCGGCTCGGAGTTCGTCTAATGTAATCATGTCGGAATACCGAATGGAAAATCATGAGGTGATTTGTCTAATGCTGCAATATGGTTCTGGTCGTGACATCTCATTATTTAGTTACCTGTACATATTTCAGACACATCACGTCTAGGAATCATAAATTAGAGACTTATGGTTATCATAGAACAAGTAGGAAGAGTCAGTAAGTAAAAGCTATGCACAGACTGGAACCAAATCCTTTAATGAATCGTCAAACTTTCAGAACTATAGGAAAGTCTCTGTGTGAAGACTTTCTATAATAACAATACTTCAAACCAGAAAAAAGTTATTTCAGGCGTTCTTTTAGTCTCCGTTATTACTATCCTTGGATGACAGCAGCTCAAGCACAGGAACCCATCATTAAAGGACCTGCCCAATATTAATCGTTGAAAGTGTACACAACCAATACTGCCTCCTACTGTGTACGACCCTGTCTCATAAATACAACCAATCTGAGATAAGGCTGAATCAGATGCCGCGGTGTCTGACTGACTTAATGAGATTATCTATAGTGAATAGAAGCAATCAGAACGCTATGTTTTATTTGTTGAAATAGACTCCCAGGCACCAATATTGCTGTTATTACTCAATCTTCATGACATGAAATGACTACCCGATATCTCTCATGTCTGTGATTCCTCAGTCTTACAGTTACCAGCCTCATAATTACACAAGACTTAGTTAATAATGAGGCTTTACCGAAAATATGTAGATTGAGTGAGAATATTGTGCAGTGTTTTACCCAAACACACACGACTCTCATCCGTCCCTAAGTAGCAACACCTATACTTTACTTCGAAGGCAGACTTTGAACCCCTACTTTACTTTGTTTTCCAGTCGTCGCGATAATGGCTATTGAAGCTCCCACAGCAATTAGCGAAATTCTCCATTGGCCATACACTATGTGGTGATATGTATACTAATGCCTGGCGTCCACCTACTACGATAAAGATTTAGACCTACCGATATGGCACCGATACAAAAAGTCAATATCGGAAACATTTCGGGAAGGTGCAAAATCGTAGACATTTGTCTAGACATGCCAATCCACCACGCATCATACGGGTTGTTTTCGGTGCCTAATCGCAGAAATGTGGTCAACTGCCCCGATATTAGGGGACCTTCCAACGCGAGTTTGATTTTGTATCTGAAGGTGCATCGTAGACCATATCGGAGCCATATCGTAGTAGGTGGACGCCGGGCCTAATAAGGAACTGCATCATGTAGCCGCTAAAAAAATGGTTGCGGAGCCACAGCGGATTGAGATTACGTAGCAAACCAAAATGAATGGCGTATCTTCAGTGACTATGGATCGAATGCAGTTCAGATTTTATCACACCCAAATCACTGAGTAATTGGCCAACGTTGGTGACATCATCGTTGAAAACCAGCTCCCGATGCTGTCTCTATGGGGGAAAATACCAGGGGTGAGATAAAAGGTGGTAATGCATATGTATAGAGAGGGAGGGTGCCTACAGCAAAAGATGATGTTGAGCCATGTCTACACAGCTTTTTAAGCCAGGTATCAGCAACCACAAGAAGTCTATTTTGGATGTGAATGTACTGCATAGTTGGAGCCTAGATCCTCTGTGACCACCATCTGAGAATCTCCAAGCTGACATTATGCCAGCATTGAATGATATACTTATGCTGACATGGTGTGAATATTGTAGAGTGGACAGTAGTAAGGTTTAAAAGATAAAACTCCATAAGAAATCCATATAACCCTTGGCAAACTTACTACAACCCAGAGAAACAAACCCTTATAAAAAGATATTTTAGGGAAATACTTTCTGAATCGGGATCCCACCATAGTCCCTAATATGACTTCCCGGCCTATGGAATAACAATGTTTCAGTCGTAGACAATGCATGGTCCAACAAATCAGGATATTCTTGCTACCGTAAAAATGCTAAAACTTTGCACCAATTACACATTTGTATTAATCAGCTACAAAGCATCAACTTCCAAATCCTGTTAAAATATTCACTGCTTAAAAGCATTGGGCGTTCGAAAATCCATCCAACTTGAAAAATGATAAACGATGGAGTGTGGAGCCACGGAGCTTAGTGATTGGAAAGTGAAATATTCCTTGGCCGATCTTCCGGGCAGCGGTTTTTAACAGGAGGCTCCTCTAAGCCGGGGGAGCTTTGATCGGCAGATTTCTCTCACCCTCTGAGCAGAGGACCAGGAAAACGCGGTGAAGAGCCATTAGCAAAATCAGGGCATTCATGCTCTGTTGTGTCCCTATTTTGCGGGCGCACCCTGAAATGCCTGGATGATGGTTCCCAGGACAGACAGGATAAATAGACAGAACAGAGCGTGAATGCGGAGCGGAGAGTGGATGAGAGTGGATGAGAATACAAAGAGAGGCAGGAGGGGGAAAGCAGGTCAGATCATCCGGAGAAGGGCAGTCAGGGAGAATTAGAAGCATGTTCTGCGGTTCCAGCACTCAGATAGATGGAGTTAAGGGAGAGAGGCAGATAGAGAGGCAGGGAGGGACACAGAGAAAGAAAAAGACCAGGAGCGAGGAAGGGATAGGGAGCAGAGAGATTCATACAGATATAGAGAGAAATAGGGAAGAAAAATGGATAAGTGAGTGAAAAGGTTAAATTGAATCAGACTGAGTAAATGTGAACAAAAATAATTCCGATGAATCACACTAAAGTGTACCTGGGAAGTTTTTTTTACATAACCTAAATGTGAAATATATACAAAATTGCAGTGCTACAATATAATTTATCGTAGTTTATTATACACTTAATTTATTTCAGTTTATTTGACACACCCATCACCAATCAACCTTTCTCAAGCCATGAATCTCCACATAAGGGGAAATTGTGCTGGGTTAATGGAGTTTTACACCGCAGCACCCCTCATGCACATATCAAGGTGATATCTGAATTAGGAAATTATGACGACATTCAAGCAGTAAATCCAACTGGATCTAGATTCAAACAGCTGCAGCTAAAGCCTCCGGGCTCGCGATGTATACCGAAGCATCACTAATTTATCTGATTGTGATACTGATTACGATATTAGGGGATATAAATCCTTATTATCTTTATATCTAAAAAGATTTACCTAAGAGACGAATTTTCAAGTTTTGTTAGATCACACATCAGCTGACCACTGACATCCAAGAAGTAAAGAAGCAACCAACAAGTTTTGGTCAAAGTTGTCATTCTCTACCAGTTTGATGCGCAGTGATATAAACGAGACGACAGCCAAGTGAATATCATGTAGTATTCAAACGAGTTGGCAAACAACGACTGACCAAAACGAGTAGCATTCTGTATCTATCGCATCCCTGTACACACTAAAAAAATGGCCGACACTCAAGATGTAGACCATGGAGAACGGACTGCAATATTCGTAAGGGCAGGGAGAACGAGTCCCCAATGCTAATCCTATGGGACAGAAACACCAGAGGTAAGATAATACAGTTCTAGATCTTTTTCTTCTTCCCTATGTGATGGAATATGAAGGTATTACATAACTGGGCTAGGCCTAAGTGCTGAAAACCAGCGAAACTGACGGCTGACACCTACGGCCTCTTTTATTTGATGCCGCAAAATCTGTACTGAAAGGAAACATCATGTAACATTTATGCATCAATAAAGAAATTTGTAAGGAGATAAGTATATTCCCAAGTAACAAGATGTCTGAGACACAGCAGACGATGCTTTTGTGATCATTGAATCACTCGTAGCGCAGTCGTACAGAACACAGCGTTCCCACAGCGTTCTAACAGCGTCTCCATGGCGTTCTCTCGGCGTTCCCAGTGCCCGAGCCGGATGTCCTTTGATGTCTGACCACACACATCGACGACCAACGCCTCTCCATAGCCTCGCGCTCGTATCAGTGACCATCTCCACACATCGACATACCCAGCATCCCCCATTCTTCTTCCGGCTTCCCATCATCCTCTGTGTTGCCTGCATGTGGACCTCTCTGTGGCAACCAATCAGATCGCATCAGACGCGCCGGGCCCCAGAACACCGGAAGTGCAATAAATCTAGCGTCCGCAATGACCTCAGCGTCCTCGCGGAGAACGAGATTTTGTCCGGGATCTCGATCATCGGGGACGTTTATTGCCTGTGAGGGAAGGTGTAGTTGCGCAAGCTTTGTGAAGCTAACCCCTTCTCCCTCAACCCCTAAAAATCATAAAAAGCTTCATCTCATCCCAGCCACCGCTCGAAAATATAGTCCCCCGCGCAAGGAGATGCCGGCGGTGATGTGGCCATGAGCGCGGAGTAACTTATAGTCAACAACGACCGGCCCCATTCATTTCCCCTGTTATCGCTCACTGGCCACCCTAGGGTGAGGATGTTTATAGCGCGCGGGGAAATCATTACAGGGATGGGAACGATGACTTAGACGAAGTGGAACTATTCGTAACTGGAGAGAGGCACTGCTTTCTTCTAATCCCCTTTGTCTAACACGAGTACCTGACACACAGGAATCTACGGCTCTAAAGATGGTACCCCAGTGTACATCTAAAACTTACTTCTAAAAGACCAACAACCAAGTGAAGGATTGGTATCTCTTTTAAGTAGATTATACTCATATTCATAATGAGTGTCCCCCTTGTCTCACACGACCTGACACACAGGAATCTACGGCTCTGAGTTTATTTTCCATATATCTGAAATTCCTTTAAGGTGTTTATCAAAGAGATAGTCGTTCGACTATACTAGAGAATACGCAAATAAGACAGGTCATTTACACATATTACAATAGTGAGGTCGACTGTAATCCAGTCAAATCAACCATAAAGCTTTTTTTTACCATTATGATAACTTTCGGAAAATGTTAACATGATTTTGACTATTTTCATCTATTCTAAGATGGTAGCCCAGCGTACATCTAAAACTTAATTCTTAAAGAATAACAACCAAGTGAAGCATCTGCACAGGATTGGTATCTTTTTGACGAAATAAATAGATTAGACTCATATTCATAATGATAGGAATAGTCAATCAATACACTTAACAAGTATACATATGCCATATAAATATTTGATCCGATCAAAATGGTCCTCGTTTCCCCTAGAAATTAAATAAAGCCATGTTTATTAAACATTGGGCGTCAGATGACAGTCCTTGGACTATAATATGACAGTCCTTGGGGAATACCTCCAGATACTAAACAGCCCCCAGGTAAATACAGGGTATAGAAAAGTTGGCAGGTTCGACCTGAGTCAGCAACTTTGTGAATAGAAAGTAAGCTGTTGTTCTTCCGCCATAGACAAGCACCAGGAAAGTTGGGCCTGATTAGCGAGCCACGTGGGCCTATTGGGCCTATTGTGCCTATTGTGTGTACATGGTGCGTGGTGAAGTACCGGCTCCAGACCCAGCTGCGGCCGCGTCTCACAAACATCATTCACGGGTCTATGTTTTATGCCTTACCGAGTTTTGTTGGGGAACAAGGCCCTCTGTGAGGTATGAGGTAAGGGGTAAGGGGTGGTGTTGTGGTATGCATGGGTAGTTTAGAAGGCGAACTATCTTTACGTTTGATTTCGGAAACGATCCCACTTTGGGAAAAATAAAGGTCAGGGGTATTGCTCCACCAGACAGAGGCTCGTAACTGCGTCTATCTTTGCATTAGACCCGGGAATTCACTTCTGTGGCCTGTTTTGATAATCTAGGATCATACATGAAGACCCTCTACTGTAAGTCTTACTCGTATCCTGTAATTCTATCTAAGTCTGTTAGCTTGGCCGTCCATGAGGTTGTCCATAAGTGTTGAATAAAGTTGACCCATATCGTCCCTGGGTTTTAATGGTATACAGAAATGGGTCTACATGTAAGATCCTAGATTATTAGACAGGGCCCTGATCCCTTCTGCCACGCTATGTCAGGAACTACCTGTCACATTGTCACCCTTTCTACTTTATAGGTACATTTGGTGTCAGCAGTGGTAAAGGTACGTCGGTGGTGCCTGACCGTAGATCGGCGACGGCCAATGTAAATGGGCTATTAGGAGAACACAACAAATCCACACCGTTTTCGTCGGCCTATGGAAAAGGGCCTATAAGTATGAGGTATTGCTGCAAAGTAATCCTTACTGCCATAGCACTTGCAGTTTGTAAAAAGGAGCAATTACTATTTATGTGTTGTCTTAATCTATGGATAACTGAGACAAGGTTAAAACCCCTCTATGGCAAGCCCAAAATCTTCTTCTTTTTTTCATTGATAATTGGACCCACCACCTGGTGTTTTGTTTGGCGTCAGGGGCAAGGTGGCCACCTCCATAACACAATAGCTATATGCCCTATACCACCTACCACATGACAGCTCCTGTATAGTGCCTCTCTTCTATTTAATACTATTAGGCTTATTTACTCTTTCATTTTTAGGTATTTTTTTCCAGCATCATAAGAACTATTCTGGCAAATGTGAGAAACTTTGGTTCCAATTAGCACTTGACTTACTTGAGTAGAGTATGAAGGGGAAGGGCTAAAGGAAGATAATTATGGAACTATGGAGATGAAACTATGTGAGCAAGAATACCGCATAGATGAAATATATTTTATGGGAAAGCAATAGAAATTACAAAATATATAACGTTTTCATATGTATGGAAATAACCTTCCATATTGGTGGAAGACTGGGGATGGATGGTGGGTCCCTGTTATCCTAGGGCATCAATATAGTGTCCTAGGTTCGTAGGAACATCAATTCCCCTTCAGTACTAGGTAAGTACCTCGGGCAATTAACTATTCCTACTCACTACGGAATTACACTATTCTCCTGAGGTGTTCAATTGCTTCGATACTTTAGATGAGGGTCGGGATTGAGTGATTGCTAGCCGCCGAATGCCCATTTGCCCCCTACACAACTAGTCTTTCATTTCACACATCTCCCATTGTGTCTTTATTTCCCTTGAGGGTCGATAGGGTTGTCACATATGTAATAATTCAAGCACCACGGAGTGGTCACTTCTACCGCCTACTCATCTCCTCTCACGAACGTAGACCTCAGCTGTACCCCATCCCCTCCCCACCTCCTAATCTGTATAACCCATCCTTACATACCCCTCCCTAGACTGGCTCCAGTCCCTGCATCCTATGGCTACCCTCCTCGCTGGGATACAGGGACTGGTACAACCGGTAATGGTGTTGGATATCTGGTGCTGTTTAGCGCCAGTATTCCCAACACTCTCCATACAGATATCCTGGCTACTGGCTAGGATATCTCCTTGGAGATTGATACCCTCTCACTTTGATCTCAAGGGGGTCACAGTCAGGAGCAGGCAAAATTTGATTGCTATGACAACATAGGCGGCCAGAGAACTGGAGGAGGGCATGTGGGAGGGGTAGGAGGAAGTATAGGGTTACATGGAGCAGCTTGGGGCTATAAACAGGAGATTCTGTTCACAGTGGACAAGTCTTTGATTCATGGGCCAGTCAGAGAACATACTATAATAAACTTTATCCTACCCCTTATATAAATCTCCATACACTTAACATGGTGTGACTGTATACCACGGTGTGACTGTATGTGACAGGGTAGGATAAAATCTAAACATCACTCAATTTCATATAATTGTTTATATGCCATTCATTGTCTTCCGCTACAGATACCACTCAGCTCCACTTCGTGGTATCATGCCGCGAAGACAACTCATGCCATATAAACAATCATATGAAATTTCGTGATGTTTCATGATATTATTCTGATTGTCTTTAATCATTTAATGAATGCTCATAATCAAAGACATGAGCAAGTCTAACCCCTCCCCTCCCTCCATCACCTCCTCCACTCTCCTTTATCCATGTTTAATGATCGTTAGACAAGGACTGGTCATTCTTCAGTCCACAACCGCCCGTCTTCTAGATGGAGGGAGAGGGTGTTTGCTCCTAACCTTCCCTGTACACTAATCTATGGCTTCCTAATGATGATCGCCATACAAAGGAGCAGTTTACATACCCTATTATTGTCCTCCTTTGTTGTCTTTACCCAGCGCCCCTCCTCCCTGCTGGTCCAGCGGGTCCTCCAGTGTTGACGATGAATGTATGAGGAGGTGGAATGGCTATCAATAACTTAGCAAGTACCTCTAACTGGAGGAAGCTACAAATGAGGCGACTTTCTCAATGTCAGTTCCCTGTGGAGCTGTTAGCGTTGTTTACCTTCCTCCTATACGGGAAGGAGGTGTTTCAATGCATTACAGTCCAACATAGAGTCTGTGGATACTCGTGAAAGCATAGGGAATCTACCTTAAACTGTAATACAATACCCTTGGAATACTTATAAATGAAGATATACATTTTCCTGGTCTAAGGTGAATGTATCTACGGGAGATAGAAGAATGCCTCACTAGGTGATGATATATTGGTCCTTATTGAATGAAAATAAAATCTATCTAAAGATCAACTCAAAAGGCTGTCATTTTGCCATCGATAACGTAGATTTCATGCTGATAAACCTACATACTGCTTTCTGGGCTATACAGACATTGATCATATCGTGAGAATTATTTGGCCATCCCATTCATATCCTGCTGATGTGGTTAATGCGATTTATATTTGATTTGTAAATAATCCATAGGCTTCTCTCACAATTCTACAATAATAACCTTCCAATCTAAACCTGCAGCCAGAAGCTATAATCTCCGGGAGAATTCCAAAGATTTTCAACCATCAATCTCACCATTATTATATTAGATCTCCCTTCAGCTGTTCCCGACAAATTAACCATTGTATTTTCCCTCTACGAAGAATAACAATAGTGGCTTGCTGCCGGAGAATGCTGCAGCCTGCTGGATATTGCCTTGATGTATGTGATTCCTATGGGAGTACCTTGCACACATCGAGTTGGCTCTTGATCCTTGTGTTATACAAACCAGACACGCCTTGTGCAAGGCCTGTCGTGAATAGGATGTCATGTGCATATGGGGGCCCTGACATGGGCTGACGTTGTCTATGTCACTTCTGCAAGGCGACCGCAGCTAGGATGTAATTCTCTTCATTTTATTTTACATCTTCATTAATTTTTCTCATCATATCAAAATAATGTTTCACAGGACAGGATACTAGTGTCAGTTAACGCAGACGAGGCATATTTCTTTATTCGGTATTTTATCGCTGATACTATATTTTTATCACTTTGTAGATCACTTAATCTCCCTGTGATTTTACAGTATGAATTTATAATGGTCAGTACATTAGTGAGTTATACTATATGAGGATTGACTATGTCAATCATTCGAAACCTTTCCTGTACTCAAATATATATGAGTTACACATTGATTATATACAAATATATCAAAAAACAATAAAGAGGTTGCTGGTCATATATGATAAAATACCCATTATATTGTCCCTGTTGTAACATTCCCAACTTTTTTATGTGATTATCAATTTCAGATGCTCCTTTGATGATGTCCTTATCCAGTGCATATTAGATTGCTTTGGTGCACTCACAAGCCTATTAAACGATGCCATTTAACCTAAGTATTCGTAAAAAGAAAAGCCTATGGTCGTCTAATTTTGCCAGGATATTAATCATCATGTGTGGTCACGATATATAAATTATGACATTACTGCGAAGCAAAATCTGCCAGGATAAGTTCTATTAAATCTTGCTAAATACATTGGAAAGACACATGAGAGATAGGGGGTTTAAAATGTATTTCATACAGGATTATTAGCAAGGTTCCTAGATTTTTTGTGGGAGCGTCTTAAGTCTTATGTCACCCTGTCTATACAATAAACACAGTTAGTGGTTAAATGATACATGATGGTGATCAGTAAAGAAGGGTCAGCAACTTGGGAATTGGACACCGTTTGAGCCCGCTGTCAGCGCGAAAACGTGGACGCCTTGAGCCCACCCAGACCACGGCTTGAGCCTACCCCATTTAGTTCCGATTGGCGGGTTAGGGTTAGAATAGGGTTGGGTAAGGGTTAGGATTGTATATATATGACCATAAACCAGTTTAGGCGCACGTTCCAAAGTTTTTACACCCAGAAGCCAAAGGCCGCCAAAACGGGGTAGGCTCAAGGCGTCCACAGGGTAGGCTCGAGGCGTCCACAAAAAGGCTCAAGGCGTCCAGGGCTCAGATCGTCCCGGGCTCAAGGCGTCTATAAACCAGAAACTTTCAGAATATGAAACCCATACGTAATCTTTCCACCAGGGGAAAAAATAGAGTGAAAAGTATGACCCATGATCAACATCTTTTCTGCAGACCGCAATATGGTTTTGTGGTACTTTCAGAGTCTGTTTGTCATAACACACACGCATGGAGAGAATTATAGTCCCTGGAGAAAATAGTTCATTATCTGTGGCTGCCTCTTTTCGTTTTTCAGGCGCCGACGGGGATGTTTTACTGGGCTTTGGTGTGAGCCAGGCACCCCACGCCTCCCAGCTCTCACCCAATAAAGCCCCATCCAGAATTCACACACTTCCCTGCTCGGCCCACCCCACGGTCCATTCAGGCCGTCTCAAGTCGAGGGACAATGTCTGACACGGACATAGGCGGACCAATCAACGCCAACCCCAATCATTCCACACTTTGAAGTCTTGCCACTGAAGGTCACCCCATTTTCTTGTCTACCCTGGGCCTTTGCTCTGTGCAGGCGTGAAACGCTATTTTCCACTGTGAAGTTGCGGGTATAATATACATTCCAATTCCACACCCGCTGAAACTTTCGCCGAAGTCTCCATCTCCAAGCGGAGATTCGGATTGGCAGTCATATTGAGGTTGCGAGGAAAGTAACTGCCCACAATCCCACCCTACCCACAACACGCCCACCAGGCGTCGCTAAACGCCAAATAAGAACATGAGTGCCGACTGCAATTTGACAGCTTTTTGTTCGGCCTGCTTCTTATTCATCTTCTTTTTGACATGTTTCTTAATCACCTCCCACGCTGAAGATTTCCACACCCCTCGCTCCTGATCGCCATTGTCAGTTCCCCCAAATCGATCATGTCATTGTGACGTCTGTATGACTATCACCCTCCTTCTCTTCACACCAGTGCCTCCACCTAGTGGCGTCAGTGGTTATTACGAAATCAATGACGTTTGGACGTATCTGGTGGTCGGCCATGGATGGGGAGTGTAATGTGACACTCTCCTAGCAGAGATCCAGCGCTCTACTTCCTGTGGCCGCATGTATCTCTGCGCCGACCTGCCTGCTTGGGACAGATTCTGTCCCATCCGCCAGTTCTTTCAAATATCCTAAATTCTTAGTGCTTTGTGGAATAGTTTTGTGTTCTACGTGTAACTAGAGATGCACATCGTTCTATGGTAAATAATAGCCCATACACTCATTGCTATTATTTGTTATTCTAGACCAGACGCAGTCTCTGGGTATACTCTCTTCAGTGGGAAGCACATCATGTTTTATTGGGTTTTGATTTCACAACATGATGCATGTGCTCACTTGAAGGGGATGTCTAATCGAAAGGTACCAGCTAGATTGTCTACGATGCTCACTTAACAATTCCTATATTCCCCAACTCATAATATATGAGTTCTTTCAGTTTCATAACTTTTGACAGTTGCCTTGTTTTGAATCTGAAGTGTTAGCTGGCTCCCACTGTCCTTATTTAGATACCAGGGAATCAGCGTTGGGTTGATGTAGGTAAAGTATTCACCCCTGATCTCCATTCAGGGGTAAACAGCTGTTCTATGTAAATAGGCGAGGCTCTTTGCAGTTAGGGAACCAGTGAGGAAGACTGAACAAAATGGCAGGATTTAAGAACCAGCCAAGATCTAACGGAAAACTACCTCTAAAACACAGTTATAAAGTAAGCGACAGCTAGTTTGAAGGTTGGCAAAGACCTGTGGGTATATTTTTTTTTTTTTCATATATGTCGGACTGCGGCCAGTCTTGAATGACAAGGCAGGGTTGGGGTGTATGGAGTCAGCACCCGGCCCTGTTTGGCGACAGGGCCGGGTATACTGGCTAGGGTTGATGCAGAGATTAGCAAGCGCCAGCACCGCGAAAGATCTGGGAGGAGAGTGGTAACGTGACACACTGTGGAGCAAGAGGATCCGGCATGAGTGGCGACAGTCCCAGCTCGGCCGGGCTTAGCAGGCGGCCAGTGTTAATTTGTTTTTGGCGTACTGCTGGCGCCGGTGCATTTTCTGTTACTGTGGTGAAGTGACAGGCAAGCTGTCTCCTCATACATCATATCACTGCCAGCTCTACACGAGGACCGGGCCCTCCCACGGGGCACCACTAATTACCACTACGAAGCACCATCATGCCTTGTTAACGTTTATCTCTACAAGTTACTCATTTCCACACTGCTCAATTGACTCCCCTGTGAATTTCTCCATGTGTGGAAATTTGAAACTTCTGAATAATTCATGCAGCGAAGGGAAATGTCAGCCCAATACGTGTAAGATCAGTAAGGGAGAATTTACATAAAAATAGATCTACAATACGCTAGAGCACAACGTCACAAGGGGTGTATTTTCCAGAGACAAAAATGTATTTGCAGCCAGGAATGTATAGATGGCAGCTTGTATGACTAAATGATTAAAAACCCTCTTTAACAATTCACCATATTACAATTTACTTGTATGTATTTAATATTTTCAATGTCGGCATCAGCCTACAAAATATTTTCATTGTCAAAAGATTAGGGTTTTCAATATGAGATGAAAATATGCATATATAATACATACACAGTACTACACATTGCTTGGAGATTTACCCTTGCTAAAGTATCATGATGCAATAGAATGTCACTACGTTTTCTTATTATTACATACCTAAATTTTTAAAAACAACACCATTTTATATACTTATCATATGTACCAATTGACCCGATGGTCACAGTGCGCCCGAATATTCACTACTGGCGCAGTGCGCCCGAACATTATCTATACTGCACCCCTAGCAGCAGGTAGTATTTCATAGACGTTCGGCCATAGGTATATAATAATATGATAGATTAGATTTGAAAATTCTAGATATCCTATAAACCATTACTCAATAAGATTATTGTTTATAACCAGGATCTCAACTAATACAGTAAGAAATAACCGAAATGTGCCATCTAGGAAAATAACTGTTATATTACCATAGCAACAACGAATTGGATTTATGTGCTCATTTAAGGACCTCATATACCCCACTATACACTATAATCACTTGAAAAAGGCTGCTACAAAGCCGAAACGTTGTGAAACCTGCTGTTCTGAATAAAGCCATCACTAAAACCGACTACGGACTGCTGTCGAGTTGTGCTTGTTTAAAGATTTTATAACCAGGATCATCAATGGATCTGTAAAAACCTACAAAATATTTCTTCCATCTCTTTGAAAATATTCAAATATCTATATTCTTCCGAAATATTAACCAAAATGAGTGTGAAAATCTTAATATGAATACCCTTAGTCTCTACCGCTGCTGTCTTTTCCTGTCTTTCTATAAAACCAGGCCCACAGGAGACTCTTATATGCACTTCCGTGCGCGTCACAGTAATTATTCATCAAGCTCAGGATTTATCCTGCTTGCAGTGCGGGCATACGCCATCAGAGTCCGAGTCTTATCAGTGACTATAATACACCCCGGGCCGGCTCCAAGGGTACTAATAGTCCATAAGCCGCATTAGCGGACGTATTGCCATCAGAGCATCCTCCGCTGCGACTACACACTTTCTGATGACGCGTCACATTCTGTTGATCAAGAAGCAGGCTTGTCTCTGTGTTGTATGCATAATTGATACTGGCCACATGAGAGAGATTAGGCCCGACATCAGGCTGCTGATTTATTCTCAGATATATCTTGTGATGGTCATAGGGTGTGTCAGTAGAAGAGGCTTGTTTCCGCTGCAGACTGTATTCCGGTCTTCTGATTGAATCAAGGAAGGGATGGGGATGGATTGTATGTAAGAGGAATTGGCTTGAGGAGTACACTCCAGAGAGAGAGAGGGATTTGGCGAGGGGAAATGTTGCTAGCTGTCAAAGAGATGAGGGTGTTTTTAAAGCCCTCAGATAACTGTCAGTATCTAGCATCACCATGCTGACAGATATCGTTACGTCTCACAGTACCTTTTTAGGATTGATTAGTCAAAGAATTATTTAGTAAATGGGAAACTGATGATAAAAATGTCAATGTTAACGGAATAGTCAATATATAATACACATGGATAGAATTTACCTTTGTATTTGATATGACATGTGTCATGGTGCATGATGATGCCTTCAGTAAATCATCCAACATGTATTTGAAGTCTAGTCATATGATTTGGTGGTTACTGGAGAACTCGACCCAAAACAAACTGGACCGGTTGTGGGGAGAACCCGACCTGTTTTGGAGAACTGAGGCGGCGAAGTCGACCCGTTTTAGATGATTATGGATAAGACAGTTTCATATAAAACCAAAGGTCTTGCTCGTTAACCTTTACCCGAAAAAAAGTAGAATTACTCGCTCATACCAAACGGATCTCTAAAGGGTCCCCAAAAGACTATGCAGCTTTAAAACCATATATATTATCAAAGATGTATATATTATGTACTATGCACTCATTTAAATGAAATGAATGCAAATTAAGGCTAACTGGAAGAGTTGGCGTAATGCATGAACAGAAGACGGTTGCTCTGGACGCTCAGTCACGTGGTTCCGGTCACGTGGTTCCGGTCACATGGCCACCCTGCTCCGCACACCACCCTCACCCACCTTAACCTGGGACGCCAACGAGAAAGGAACCACCCACCCAGCCTACAAACTCTTCACTCTCATTTCCTCATTTCCCCTACTCCGGTAGGGCAATCTCAATAGCTTGCGACATTTCTTTTATATCATTAATCATGTTTTATATTCTAATTACTATATAAAACCTATAACGTTATTATCAAGTGTAACTTGATAAATTTGTATCCATTACCGTGCTTTTGTGTTAGTCATTGACGTTCAAGCAAGAAAATCTAGATGTATACCTCCTGTTAATAAAGGCTGCAATAAAAAATGCTTAGCAAATAAAGTAATAATGTATGAACCATCGTACTTTCTTTTCCCATGAAAGGAAATACGAGTACCGCCTAGTGCAAACACCTTTGAGAACTTTTTACATACGGATATGATTTCATTCCTTCTGATTATGGTATAACCATGGGCAGCTGTATCATAATGGTGTTACCTGATACAGATAAGAAAATTGCCTTGTCATCATCAGATACAATCCATTCACCGTTCGCAGCAAAACAATTCTCTCGTCTCGCGTTTCATAGTCAGTGAGCAGGACTGGAGTTTCCTGTGAATTTGTACCTGGCTTCCCATACATCAGTGATTGCAAAGCTTAGAGGTACCTACAGAACATTCAGTAAAGGATTGTTAGACAAAACGCCATGTGATTTCTTATATAGAGGGGAATTTTTCAGTGCAGTTTTCTAAGTTCCCGTAGACATTAACCAACTTACAAATAAAAAGTAAATGATCTCTGAAATGCGGAAAATAAAACAAGTACACTTCCTACACAATATAAAACGTACTGTACCACTCATGCATTTTTTATGAGGGTGGGTGGGTTTGTTTCACAGAACAGAGGAGAGAAATAGTATAACGTCCTCGGGAGGCTAAATAACTTCGCTTCGACAAATACAAAAAGTTTACCTCGCAACTCAGATGTGATCTAGCCTAACGCAGGGGATAAAGGTTTAAATTCAAGCTTATGCTAGAATAAGTGATGGGGAAATCCTATTCAATGAAATACCACGCCTTATTTTTTGTTTGAGTTGAGATTTTATTAAATACCCATGGGCGAATATCTCATTTTTACTGGCCAGGAGTACAGATTACGTTCGTCAGTGAGTGACGACAGAGTATTCATTCGTCCCTCTGTACCTCCCGACAACTGTCATTTCTTTATTCATTTCGTTTTAAAATGGCATTATTTCCAGGTATATGATAATAAGGAGTCATATTGAGTGTGACTGAATTGAATCTGTTCCTTGTTGTTTCGGTTAAAAATATTTCATACCAAAACAACTCAGAACAGATGTAATTCAGTCACACTAACCATGTGTCCACATATTATTATAGAAGGTATGGTACTCTTTCATGTAATTTTACATAATACAGCCAATACCTGTGACAGTGTGCTGAAGATACTATAGCGTCAATCGACTCACAAATTTGTCGGATCTGTGACATTGTTGGCACTGCGGACGTAATACGTGAATTTCCCTTCAGCGCGCCTAGCGGTCGACAGTTCACAGCTCGGTCAGACACCACTCTGTCTGGCTTCATGGCTATGCAAATTCAATACATTCACACCTTGAGTATAAACAGCAGGAGCGATCATAATGCTATTGTTTCCCATAAGATATGGGACTGTTGGAATAAGCTAAAGCATTCTAATAACGAGTCTCGATTATCTAAACGTGAGAGTTGATAGCTGTTTTGGCTTTCTTATAGAGGAAATTAAGTCTCTGCCAGTGTATCTCTACCACCATTGTGCCTTGTTTGTGTGTTGTGTTGATCGCTGTATTCTCTCTGCAAACAATATACACGGGTATTATTAACGTATTACGCTGATACACTCTGTCAGCCAATGCTAAAGAATATGTTGCTAGGTTTATTTGGCTGCAGGCATTGCGAAACCAAGCAGATAAGGTGAGAAATTCCTGTGAAAAAAAGTCATTTACTGATCCGATCCCCACGACATGGCCGTTGGCTATTGCTTGTGTGTGGGATACGACAGTCTCTGTCAATTGCCCACTACTCATAGCTTGACCTTTCAGAGTCCCCCTTTAATCACATTCGGGGCACTGTATGAGGATATTTACATTTAAAAAATTGATTAAGTTTTGAATTCATACTATATAGAACTGGATTGGGAATTGTATAAATACACAATACTCCATGAGTTTGGATGCATTGTCATCGTCATTGAGGCGAAGCCGAGTGATGATGACAGCGCATCCAAATGAGTGTTGTTCTGAATTTATCTCAACTCTTTCAATGACATTAGATAGCATCAGAATAATTCAAATTACTTTAGCAACTCCAGTTCGGATCGGTTTGATCTCCATCTTGTCTATCTTTTCAAATTCTGGCCGCTGATTGGCCAGTTCCTTGTGACGTCATCTTTCGTCACTCCACCATGACCATAGCATAGTGTTGGCATTTTATGTGGTTGATGGTTGCATTTTTTAATGTTATTCCTATTGCAAGACTTGTACCGGGGTGAGATAAAGGCTATAGTCCTGTAACATACATTAATTAGCCTTCAGTCTCACCAATCTATTATTTCATATCATACAACAAGGAGCAGGGAGGCATCAAGAACCTTAATTATGTCTAGGATAAGCCTGATGCGGATATACAACTGGGAAAAGAGAAATCGGAAGATCACTGCCTCAAACGGCAAAGTTTCGTGCAGATACCTGTGCTGCCATTCACATAGAAGAAGTAGGCATAAAAAAGGTGGTTTCCAATTCTATCCAGGGTTCAAGGTAATGTGAAATACATGGAAAGCTACAACGAGATAAAGACAACTTCAAAATTCTATTTACAATAAGGAACTAGGTCAACACCTGCATTCTGATGTGGTTTGGTTGAGATGAACTTGGATTTGCGGTCTTGTTATCAGCAACTCGCAGGTTTCCATTGCTATTTTTTTTTTCTCCAAAATTTCTTTATTGAGCGGTTACCTGTTACAGGCTTCGGTACATCATAAGTCTACTCTTCGTCATTAAATGCTACTTTTCAGTTATATACGATATCATATTTTTATGAATCATCACTTCCCCACCAGAAGTTTACCGCCATACAGAGACACCCCGTATCACACTTAGACAGGCCCCACACGCCTCACTCCTGTGGTGACCGGGTGGAGGCGGGGAGAGGCGGCGGGGCGCTGAGTGGTTGATCCCCGGGAAAGGAGGCGGGCAGGGCGGGCAGACGGAGCGGGACGACAGGCCTGGAGGAGACCGGCGACCTGGGGGAGTAAGGCCGGGCCCGTGGAGGGGTAAATCCCGCTGAAATTGCTGGCTTACAGCAACGGCGTAACGCCTACGCTGATCTATACCCGGTCATTGGCGACTGTCGGATGTGTTCAAGTCTCTCTGTTTGGATATACATTTTATTATACATCGCATACAAAGTCCCCATTGAGAATGCATTGGGACTGAGTAAACTATGACCCATTGCTTTGAAACCGTTAGATAGCATAACCATGGTCTACGGAGTCGAATCCATGGTATATATATAAACTGCCTCAAAGCTATTGTATACTTGAAAATAGTCCCTTTGTGCTATAGGGCAGGAAAATAGTCCCTGTTAATATGCCTCAAAATTTGGCAATTATTTGGAATAATTCACTGGCGGAGATGGATAACAAATACAACAAACGATGGTTTTGTGAACAGGCGGCTCTGTAAACCACTCGAGATTGACCTTGTAATAAATTCCCTGACCCTCGGGTATCACTATAAGTCAACCCCTCGTGGTTTACGGCCGCCTGTCCACAAACCATTGATTATTGTCTATGTATACGCCAGAATATATATTGATGTCAATATGCTATAGGCGGGCCCTGCACAAAATGCAACCCAGGAAGGGCCAGTACGTGTAAATACCACGTTATGAAATCTAATTAAAACTCATTAATCAGTATTCTTCATTCTTCGACCCCGAAGTGGTTATGACTTAGGGAGTTTCCATCCTTGTGTCAGACTGCTGCCCACTGATTGGTCAGCAGTCGGAACCAAAGTAGTCCTTTATCCCTCTCTCTGCCTCTCTACCTCTCTCTGTCTCTCTGCCTCTCTCTACCACTTTGCCTCTCTTTTTGCCCCTCCGTCTCTATTCCTCTCTCCCTATGTATTTCTCCCCTTCTCTCCTTTGTCCTTGTTCCTCATTCCTTTCCTAGTTCTCCTCTCTCCTCCTTTCTTTCTCTGATCTCTCCCTCTTCTGCTTCTATTCCCTTCTACCTTCTGCTCTCCCAAATTCTTCTCTGCTCTCTTCACATGTCCCTTACTCCCTCTCTACCCTCTCTGACCGCCCTCTTTCTCTCTCTCTCTCATTCTCTCTCTCTCATTCTCTCTCTCTTTGCCCATACCTCGCTCTGTGTATCCCTCTCTCTATCTGTTCTTTAAGTTTCTCTTTCCTTCCCTTTGGGTTTTCCCTCCATGAATGTACTTACGCTGTATTTGTAATGTTTAAGCTTGCAGACCTTTAAGTATAAAAAATTACATGACGTGTTGGTGTGAATGGGAATAAAGATGTGTTTTGTACTTGTTTTCATGATCAGAAAATCCTATGAATACGAGAGGAGAACGGAATGATGCTGTGAACCGGCACCAAATTGCCAAAGCTGTCTTTTATTGACCTCGTTAGCTCGCCTGCTTCAATTCAAAGATAAAATCGTTGGGTCGATAAGATCCATTTTATCAAATTGCGTGAATTGGGCATGAAATTTGCTTGAATTGTCATAAAAACTGCACTAGATGAACAGACACGCAAAAGATGGATGGAGATCTGGGCATGGTGTTTCAGAGGACCGGCTGAAGGTTCAACCCATCCTGGTATCTCCCTCTGCCTTCGTTACAATGCACTAGATGCCATTGTGTGGGTGCTTTCTCCCATCTAACCTTACATTGAAACCTGCCTTTGCATAGAGTGTATTATATGAAGATTTCAAGAAGATCCATGACAAGTTATATTAAATAAATAGGTTTGAATTCCCATGCATGTATGATATGACTAAGATAGGATATTATCAAGAATCGTCATAAAAATTTATATGATTGTTTATATGGCGTGAGCAGTCTTTGTGAAATGATTTCATGAAGCAGAGCTGAGTGACATCTGCAGTGGAAGACAATGAACACCATGTAAACAATTATATAGAATTGAGTGACATTTAGCTTTTATCCTGTCCTGTAACATGTTCTAACTTCATATGTCACCAGTGGCATACTAATATTTTATGGCATAGCCATGGCACACAGTCACACTATATTTAGTATATGAAAATTTATATGAGGGGATAAAGGTCCCAATCGTATTGCAGTGCCTTTATTGTGTTTGACCATTATCATATCTTTTATTGTACATGTATTTACACATAATGTGTGTGATAGCGCCAGGGAACGGTTGAATGTGTTTGTCTATAATATTGTGTGGTAAAAAGTTAATGCTGCTGGAGAAGGCTCTCAAAATCAGCCCTTTCCTAGGTTGTTTTTTTTTCATTTTTAGTTTTAGCTATGCCTGGCAAGCCGGATATCATATTCTCATAGATTGCCAAGTAATATGATCCCATTCATCTGTGGTCTGTAATATGCTGAGTAGCTAAACCACTGTTATACCTCAATGATAATCCTTTCTTCTGGTACAGTATAGGAACCGATCCGAGGACACCCTGCAGTTTTCTTGTTAGATATTGATTCTCCTTGTATAGCTCTGGTGGATTATAACCTCTGTTACCTTAGTTTGCTGGCGTTGCTGCTGTTGTTCTCCTCTTAGTGTTATGTTTCAATGAAGAAACTCACCATTTCGTTGTATGGTTTGTGTTCATATGGTCATACTCTGTATTTTTCATCGTCAAAATTATTTCGCTTGTTCCTTCCTTCTATACAGATATAGACATGTGCACTTTGGTAACTCCTCTTGATCTTACTATGGATCTGATATAAGTGATAAGCTATTGCGAAATGAAAGTTTGGTGTGTTTGATCTCATTATCATGCTGATACATTAATATTGCTTGTCAAATATATGTAATTCAAACCCGTCCGTGTAGAGCAGCTCACCATATACACAAATCACAAATAATAGGACATGCACATAAACGAATCAGATTACTCGTTACGACAGGACAAGGCATGACCTGGGTAGTCACGTGACGGTAGATGCCTGTAGGTGGCGTTAACGTCACGACCAGAGTGTGCATTATTAAATTGTTACGGCACCGTAAAGCAGTAACCAGCACATACAGCCACGCCCACTCTCCAAGCAGAGATCCTGCGCTCTACTTTATGTGGCCTCTTATGTCTCTGCCCCGATCTGCGTTTTTGAGACAAAGTCCGGCTTATACGCCAGGTTTAAGATGTCATTACTTCTGATGTCTTTAGGCAATCTTTTGTGTTTGTTTTACTGTGACCAAAATACAAACAAAGATTTAACAATTTGTTTTTTGTATGTGGCTTAAAATCTAGGACTATTTTTGTGAGGTGAAAACCATATGTGAAAAGGTTTCTACAGCGTTTGTATACGAAGGCAACATATGCTCTTTTTAGGATGCACTGGCTATTAACTTTGGATCTTTTGAATTATGTTCTCTTACTTACACTTCCTACCTAACAATTTATAAGCTATTTCTGGACATGTGTTCAATCATAAACAACAGCCGAATCTCGATATCTTCACTTGATTGACAGCTTCCTTCAAACATTTGCAGTTTATTAACAAACAGACACAGAGTGAAGTCCCTCTCCCTATTCCACAGAGACAGAGGCAGAGATTAGTGCAAGCGCCATGAAAGATCTGCTGGGAGAGTGAGCCAGGCCGGCTACTTTATGACGCACGGCTCGGCCATAACTAGTACCAGGTAATGCTTACACCGATTTCCCATGCTGCCTAACCTTTGTAGTATGATACTGGAGCACAACACCCCTAATAGCAGCTATATAAATCCGTACAGGAACAATTAAGTAATAAACCCCGTTAATCCAGATGGTACATTTGTATAAACTTGAAGATGTAGTGAAAACAAAAGGTATGAAGATCTCACACTCAAATCTATGTAGTCTAAGGGCTAAGTACGAAATGCTAATCCTGGAAAATAGAAATATAGTATGGGACGTGATTAGTACATCAGAAACGTGGCTAACAGAAAGGGATGACTTAACAAACTACCAGTTACCAGGCTATGCTTTCCATAGACTTGATAGAAAATGGAAACAAAATGATATGGACACCAGACCCAAGATCGGAGGAGGACTAGGGGTATACATTAACCTACAAATCAAACATGATGCTAACGTATATGCCCACCTAAACCTAAGTATACGACACATCGAAGCCCAGGTTATTAAACTAAAACGAGATAGAGCAAAGGACGTAGTTCTGGTTAATATATATAGACCTACTAAGAGTAATCTGCAAATATTCAAACAACAACTAACTGACCTACTTGTTGATCTAAGAGATGATAATCAAAATGAAATTATATTACTGGGGGACTTCAATCTAAACGTTCTAGATCATTCAACTGATACTACAGACTTCTTACTTGAGCTAAAACAACTAAGTTACCAACAACTTATTAAGGATACCACAAGATTTAGCCATAACAGCTCTATAATTGACCTGATATTTACAAATTCTGTGAATGTTAATCTAGGGGGTGTGCTTGAACAAGCCTACAGCGACCACCAAACTATTTTCACGATACTCAAAAGACATCATACAATCAAACAAACAAAAATAATTGAAGGAAGGTCCTATGTTAAGTACTCAAGCCATAAACTAAAAATGAATCTTCGTAATTATGACTGGACTTCTTTTCATAAAACTTCCAGTACGGAAGAAAAATGGATTCTACTCATACAAAATATAAATAACTACCTTGATCTTGATTGCAAAGTAAGAAAATTCACAATCATTGATAGAAACCAACCTTGGATTACCCTAGAAGAAATTGAAGCGATTAGAGACAAAAATCATCTTCTTCAAATCGCAAAAGCCTCCGGGCTGGAGTCCGATTGGGTTAAGGCTAGGAAAGCGCGCAATGAAACAAATAAGAAAGTCAAAAAGTCCCGCCAACTATACACGCTTCGTAAACTAGAAACCAACAAAAACGATCACCGTAAGTTTTGGAGGACAGTAAATGGCATACTGCCAGGTTCCGACTCAGTGGATAACAAACCTGAACTGGAATTACATGACAATAATGGTAATGTTATTAATAATATCCCTACATACATAAACCAATTTTTCACAAACATTGGGCCTAAACTGGCATCCCAAATGTATACGCCATGGAAGATGTACGATGCACGAAACCCAAACAGCATACTGAGTTTAAATACCTCAATCCAGGAAGTCACCGAGTTAGCAAAGAACATAAACATCAGCAAACAATCACAACTTCCGGGCATAACAGCGAGAGTCTTTAGGGACTCGATGCTGGCTGTCCCAGAGATATTTGTAGAGCTTTTCAATAACTGTTTTTTACAAAATGATATCCCTACAAGCTGGAAAACATCAACAGTAATCCCAATTCCTAAAGGGGGGAACGTTCACCAAGTCACAAATCTCAGACCCATTTCCTTACTCCCAATTATTGCTAAAATAATCAAAAAAATAGTTCATGACAAATTGATTAATTTTCTGGATGAAAACAAAATATTGGTTGAAAATCAAACTGGCTTCAGAAAAGGGAGATCTACCATCCAAGCAATCGCAAAACTCACTGATGATATTCTCCGAGCACGTAATGTTGGGTTGATGACTGAGGTTATTTATCTCGACTTTTCCAAGGCCTTCGATACGGTCCAACATGGTATAATGCTGGACAAACTGGAACACTATGGGGTAAGAGCAAAACAACTCGATTGGTTAAAAAACTACTTAGACTCTAGGTTTCAAAAGGTACAGGTTAATGGTATAAATTCTGAGTTAAACAAGGTTGTATGTGGTGTGCCCCAAGGTTCTATCCTGGGGCCACTACTCTTTTTAATTTATATAAACGACTTGAGTAGCTTAATCAAAAAGGCCAGTGTTGGTCTCTACGCCGACGATACGGTTTTATATCTGGCAGGCAAAAACCCTACTACAATCCACAAGGTTTTACAAACTGAACTGGATAATATTGATCTCTGGTGTAACCAAAACAAGTTGTCTTTGAACTCTAAGAAAACAAAAGTGATGTTATTTAAGACCAAAGGTGGTGTTGACTTAAATCCAGAGAGTAATTATTTTGTCGGAAGTAATAGATAACAGAAGGTTAACTCTTACAGTTACCTAGGCGTTACCCTGGATACTGAACTGAACTATAAGCTTCATATAAACAGGTTATACAAAAATATTAGTCATAAACTCTATCAGCTGACCAAAATGAAACCTTTCTTGTCGACCTCAGCTGCCCTTCAAATTTATAAATCCTGTATTATTCCATATATGGATTACGGAGATGTCTTGTTCAAACTTTCTAACCAGAAAAGCCTTGGGAAATTACAACTTTTTCAAAATAAGTGTCTACGATTATGTTTAAAGTGCCACAAGAGAACACCTATCCAAGTTTTGCATGCGAGGGCGGGTCTTCCTCTACTTTTCCATCGAAGGGAAATACATTTAAAGAATTTCATGTTTAAACGTGCACAAATCCATGAAAATCGGATAAGAAACCCTCTCCCTACAAGAGCCCATGATGCTCCGTTACTGCTTGTAAACCGCCCAAATTGTGTAGCCTATACCAGGTCTGTAGAGTATCATGGTGGCTCGACCTGGAATGAACTCTCGCCACTTGTACGGAGTATACCAACTTATAAGTATTTTAAAAGTGTCACGAAAAAACTGCTGGCTGAGTTGTTACCCCAGATGCCATAATGTATATCTAGCCCTAATTTTAATTTTACCTGCTGTATTGCCCTCATTTCTGCTATCTGAACGACAAAATTTGGGATTGCTGTGTTATACTTGACCAATTTATTTGGACGACAACGTGAAACTTACGAAATGTTGTAACAACTTTATTGCCCTTTTACTATACTCATACCTGTTTTGCCATATTGTATTGTACTGCTTGTTATGGGGTGTATCCCAGCTAGATTAAATACCTTCATAAATGTCTCGAAACTGGCTTGTCAGCACTCTTATACGTGTGCGGCCAGGCAATGAAAACCAGCAGCCACGATAGCAGCTGATGCCATGGCCACTTTATTGGCTCAGAAACTATTATGGAAATGTTAACATACAGAAAATTGTATTTCCTTCATGCCAATAAAGAAATTCCATAAAAAAAAATTTAAAAAAAAGATTGCATGAGCCATGTCAGAAAGGAGGTCTTCAAAGATGAACTACAGAAATTAGGTTCTGTTAACGAATCCTAAAGACTGAGCCCCACCCACCATGCCTGTGAGTGTGTGCAGAGCGGGGTTTACATATATAATATTGACTGGTTTCTGATAGAAACGGTCGTATGTTTTTAGTATCGGATATGTAGTAATATCCGAGCAAATGCGAGGTTATTACGTAGAGTCTAGTCCAAGGCGATTACGACCGGGTTTTTTGGGGGTTTTTTTGGGGGGGGGGGAATCAGTTTGTATTGTCTTCATGATCTAGCTTTGCAAATTTTGATCATCATAGAAAAGACAAAACGGCCGTAGATCTTCTCATACACTCCTCTATACACAAGGGACTTTTTTCCATAACCTCTGCTGTGCATAGGCGTTACATTACGATCACCTATTATCTCCACCCGGTGAATTAGACGCTCCCGTTAGGATTAGTATGGGGACTCTGTGGTTGATAAAGGATATTTTACAACTGGGAGTCATTGCTCATTCTGGGGGTTATAGAAATGTGGGAAAAGCGTTGTTCCAGTAATATTGGATCATGTCGTGAGGTGTCGTTATTTTCACATTGTACCACTACGTTTTAATGATTATCTCGCCCCGGTATCTTTTTCCATAGGCTTAACATTAGGAACTCATACTCCACGGCCATGAAGTTCGTGTACCCTATACTCAATGGCTAATTGGGTGATTCATTTTATCAATAATTAATGTTATACGGGGTGAGATAAAATCAGAAACTCACTCGATGAAAAAAACTTGGTCCACACTCCACCTCATTTGACCGCAGAGTAATTCACTCAGCTTTGCTTCGTGAAGTACTCTGCAGTAAAACTCGGTGGAGTAGGCTATGGACCAAGATATTTCCATCTCGTGGGTTTCCTTCTGATACCATATTTTCAGTGACACATAGGTGAAAGGATCATAAGATTTGTAATTGAATAAAGAAGTTATGACGCCATCCGCAAAGAATCTGGAGCAACAGTTTTTACCTTGGGTTGCTATTCTGCGAATCTCAGATTCATCGCAAAATGGAGCAACGCCCCTTGGGAGTTGCGTTGGGCTTTGCAGCCTGCTACCAAGCACCCAGGTGACATACGCTCGTTCCCTGGACTCTTTTGAGACAGGGACACCTGCACCATTATTTCTCCCCTATACTGAGGCAAAGTGACCATGTCACAAATTGGGGACTGGAGCAATTGGCTATACATCACCCATGGAACACGAATCCAATGACGAATGAGTATTTAGAAAAAAATACTCAATGGGGGATTCTGTCACTCATTGTAGCCAATTAATCAATGTGATGGGTGAGATAAATTCAGAAACCTATTCAACTTTAGGGTCAGAGTTTCAAACGCGTAGAAATTCACAAGGCGAAGCCGCGTGAATCATTACGCAATTCAACTCGATGGGATACGAGCTCTGACCCTGAACTTCCATATGTTTCCTGTATATTACTCCGCATATATATGTAAAGACCCCGCCTATAATATGTGAGGTTTTATATAGTGACTTTCTGTCAGTCCAAGCACATGGCTGTCAGTGGTGATTTATGGCTGGTATATACAAAAACATAGCATTACGTATAGTTATAGTAAGTGTAATTAGTTCTACAATTAGTTATTCGTCCACCACAACCTCTAAAATGCTGATGGTTTTGATAATCAGCTGAGTTGCAGTGCCCATTTGATTTTTGTGCGATTGTGTGTTGGTGTACTAAGGAGAACCATACCGAAACACATATAGTTATTGTAGGTGGCTAAAACATACATCATTTCAAAAATCCAATTTGCATGCCTTATATTATCTGATATCATATGTGCGACCAAAAGCAGCTCATACCACAAAATGTTCCTAATACCTGTTGCGGAAGGATATGATTTCCTGCCGTAAATAGGGAGAGCAGGTTGAGGAAATAATGTTCGTATCACATGATACGTTATTGGTTATTTCCTGAGGGAAATTACATTGATGTCACTGCACACACGTTCTATTACTGTCTACCTCCTGATATAACAAATACATGTACAAAGAGGATGATGAACGTTCACATATCAAACTCAGCAGCTAAAAGTATTTCTTTCTTGATTCTAATTTTGGAAAATGATTTTCTCTCAAAAAATACATTCCATTTGCTGACTGTCGAATATGAGAGTTTCCAATTTCCATTTCGGTCTATTATGTTACCACATATTAGCTAATTTGTTTTATTGTACTGGCTTATAAGGTCAATCAGAATGACATTTGAAATATCAATGCATCAGTGAAAGGTCAAAGGTATTATTTACACTGTTTATTGACCAACATGACGTTAACGGATAAACTATTTGTATTGAATGCACCTGGTTGTAAGACAGACAAGTTATACTTCCAAAAGGTTGCAAGAATTCAGTTTTCCTCAAGTGTAAAATCAGCCATGCCTCTGCCGAGCTGCACCGCAATCTTTGTACATCTTACCTACCTTAGCACTCTCTGGTAAGCATATCTTGCGTAATCGTATTTCAAATGACAACTAAAATAGATATATTTGGTCCCATTGATTCTAGGAGTAGTATCCCTCTAAGATATTTTTGTAAATTTGTGTGTATTCATTGTTAGAATTGCTGACACAAATGGATTCCGCAGTTGACCATTTCGAGAATACTCAAACCAGGTGGGAACTATAGGTCTCCACATTTGCAGGTTCCATGCGTGAATTGGTTATTTGTCACAGGGATGTCAGCAGCCCTTGAAAAAAAATCTCTGAAGTTATTTGCTCGGATAAACTCCCCACCCGCCCACCAGATTACAATGAACAAGCTGAAAAATGATTTGTGTCCCCAGGTGAGTAGGACTGGTACTACAGTCTGTGCTCTCCAAGGATAGCCCGAGCTTCCATATCCTATCGATATTACACCAAATGTGTGCATGGGAGATTGTACTATGAAGCTGGCCTCTGGTGTTAGTTATACATTCAAAGTGGTTAATATGGTAACAGTGCAAGGGGTTCAGGGATTTCAGGTATTTTCATCCATGCATTATCTATTGGCAGCTTGTCAGCGAAAACCATATATCAGCTAACTCGTTAAATCAGCTAATAGGGAAATCATGTATATGGAGTTCCTGAAACAATACAGATTGACATACAAAGGTTATATTGAGGCTTTTAGATACTGAGAACAATATTTCTGTGTTTTATGAATAGCCTGATTTCAGGAATTTCCGTGACATCCTTGTTGTCAGTGAATATCAGAGATACTCCGGCTGGGATGTGGCACTTCTCATGGCTTCTCCATGCATCTGCGTGTTAGTGTGCGAGACACGTGCGACCTGTTCAGTGGACCGTGAAACGCGATGGGACATCTCTCCCATGTGCCATGGTCACTGCCCAACGATGAAATCCCTCCTCCGGACAGGCAGGGAAATGGACAAGGGTTATAGCCTCCCCGGCCCCTCCACCACACCACACCGCCAACCACGCAACCTCCGCCCCTTTCCGAATGTATGAATTGTGAGGCAGGAATGTAAACATTATTATCCACCTAATACAAAGTGTTCATAGAAAACACATAGGGAGTTTGTATGGACATACCTGGCGCATATGGATATGTTGTATGCCCCGGGTGGGGCATACGGAAAGTAGTGCGTACGGAAAAATAGTGCATAACTAAAATGAACTGATATCGACATGCCACTTGCCCAGAAAAGGTGGATAATTAATACAATATAGACTGGTTTCAGATAAAAACGGCTGTATGCTCCTCGGAGTTGACTCTGCGCAATATACTCGCATACGCTCGGATATTACTATTGTCAACTCCTCGGAGCATAAAGCCGCTTGTATCTGAAATCAGTCAATATTGTGTATATATTGACTGGTTTCAGATGCAAGCGGTCTTATGCTCCGAGGAGTTGAAGCGTAGTAATATCCGAGCGTATGCTAGGATATTGCGCAGAGGCAACTCCGAGGAGCATACAACTGCCTTTATCTGAAACCAGTCTATATTGTATTTGTTAGCCACCTTTTCTTTACAAGTGGGGTACTCATACCAGTTCAGTTTAGGCATGCACTATTTTTTATACGCACTATTATTCGTTTTGCACCGGGTTTTGCAGCCCGGAGCATACAGCATATCTGTATACTCTGGGCATGTAGATTAACCCTGGCCATGTGTTTTCTATGAACACTATGTATTAGGTGGGTAATTAAGACAGCGTATTTAACATGCTGGGGCAACTTGGGATTGTATATATCGACTGTGAAAAATCGATTGCATAAAATTCACATATTTTTCAATGAAGTTCACACATGTTGTAATGATGATTCATGATGAAACTTAAATTAATTGAATCTTTTGATGGAGCTGTTGGAAATTATCACAAAACAAATGTTCGGTATTACAATTTAGAGAACAGCGACCAACTCTTATTCTAAGTAAAAATAGGCCGGAGCGGACAGTGAGGGATAGCCAAGGGAATATTGATATACAGGAGCAGTGAAGGGTAAAAGACATGAGGACAGATAAGACTAGACAGCTCCATGCAAATCCAATAGCGGAAGGACAACAGCTTTAGTTAATACTTGACAACTCGATATAAGTTCACATAAGCATGGCAGAAAACTAAAACCGAAACAAATTAATGTAGTGGACATGGGTGACATGCCTGAGAAGCCAAAACGAGGCTAGGGTGGAGAGGACACAGAGGGTCACGCCGACGGGACTTCACGACGATATTCCCGCGAGACCCGTCAATGTCTGACCCACCCGCCGCTATAGACTGGCACTAGTCCCTATATCCCTCATCTCCTCGATACAGGGACTGGTCAAATCGGTAATGATGTCCGATTTCTGGCCCTGGTTAATGCTACGTATGTTCCCCTTCAGAACTAGGTAAGTACCTCGGCAATTAACCATCCAGCACTCTCCGAGTTCCGTGTTACTGGTCAGGAGATCTGCTTGGAGATTATCTAGGTTTACCTCTGGTTTCAGTCCATGTACCCCTCCAACTACTCATCAGTACAAGGGTCTTAATTGTTCAGACCCTAGTACATAGTGTAAAGGTCGTCCACAGGCGGGATGTATTTCTCTGATAACATAGCACTCAGGGAACCGGAGGAGGGGGATGGGGTAGGAGTAAAAGGAGATGTAGGGTTACAAGGAGCGGTTGGGGTTGCAATCTACAGAAGATTTCGTACTTAATGGACAAGTCTTTGATTCCTGGACCAGTCATACTTTATCATGATATTATCTAATCATGAATGTCCATAATCAAAGACTTGAGCAAGTCTAACCCGCCGCCCCCGTGCCGCCGTCACCCCGCCCCCACCCCGCCCAACACACACACAACAAATACGTCCAGCAGGATCGGTACCAGCAAACTCATACGGCGTAACGACATGGACAAGGGAACCAGCGCAAACAGCCGGCCCGCGTCCTTTGCCACTCGGGTGCACATGGGATGGCTGTCAGCCTCGTTCTCGAGCTCTTATTTCTCACATGACTCGTTCGGTCACTCTCCAGGGCAGAGATTCTGCTGGTCATGTCTCTGCAGCAGCGTCCATCGGTGCCAGCAAAATTGTCTTATGCGCTTTGATTTTTATCATACACCTATGGTCGAACGTCTATAAAATACTACCCGCTGCTATGGGTGTAGTACAATTAATGTTTGGGCTAATTGAGACGTAGTGAATGTTCAGGTGCACTGTAATAATCAGAAAACGTAGTGAGCGAATCTGTAGCGATTCCGTTGTCCATCTTTTTTCTCTTATTAGATATGACCCTTTGCCTCCGGCATTGGGACATATTTCATGGGACAAAAGACCTCGAATGGCAACCGCTAGAGGTTCACTCATTACGTTTTCTCTCAAAATCTCAGAACTTTGAGGAGTAGCAAATGCTACCCGTGAAGATGGCCCCATTGCCCTCGATGGGACAACACATATGATCTACTGCTATGATCATATGATAACTACATCCACCGTCTTCTGTTCTGTTTGGCTTCGGGTTAAGATGGCCGCCTCCATAATATACTAGCCACCTTCCAGACACAGACACAGACACACGCACAGAATACTATAGTAAAACTGGATGAGGTTTAATCTGGGCCATCGTATTCCACGACTGGAGTTTGGCAAAGTGACTTCATGGCGCGAAGCCGAGTGAAGTCCGGAGCCAAAACTTCAGGAGTGGAATGCAGTGGCCAAGATTAAAACGAATCAGGTTTTGATTTTATCCTACCCTATCTCCTCGATTTTGGAATATTACGTGATAACAATGCTGTATGCCACTAGTGGCATATAAAACTCCGTATGCCAGTCAGCATGGCATACGGAAACCCAATGTTAAGCCTATGGGATTTTATATTAGGGGTAGGATAATTACCTTTATCCTACCCCTCATATAAATCTCCATAGACTTAACATGGTGTGAATGTATGCTATGGTTATGTCACGATTGACATATGAAGTTAGAAATATGTGACGGGGTAGAACAAAATCTAGACATTACCCAATTCCATATAATTATTTACCTGGTGTTCATTGTCTGTTCACTTCTACAGATGTCACTCAGCTCCACTTCATATCATTCCGCAAAGACAACTCACGCCATATAATCAATCATATGAAATCTTGTGACGTCTCTTGATATTACGTATGGTCCATTGCTATGTTCTTCAAAGACAGCAGAATGGGTTTGCTTCAATCTAATTGACATGTCGTTTTCTGTTTGGAACAGCCAGCTAAAGGTAGTCCCCGCCCCTCATCCGGTATGTGACGTCATGGCCTGGGACAGAGACAAGCGAGTCCGGTCACCATGAAGACTCTGCCAGGAGAGTGTCTTGGGGGCGCTGTCCAGAGAAATATAAAGTGAGAGCTTTATCCAGTATCCAGTCCTGCCATGGCTTAATTCTAACAGAATGGATTCTAAAGTATATTCAGGCACCCCTCTCATAAAATCCCGCACTCTCTAAGTGGTATTCTGTATTCCAGTCCAAATAAAGCTACTAGGGCGCCAAGTACACAGTATTCCCGCTAGGTGGCATCATTGAGATTATAGGAATCTTTGGGTTGCATTGATGCACGTGATTAGCACGGGAGGCATGCCAATGGATTCACAAGGCTCTAAGCCTAGTTTGTTAAGAATCCTTCTCCCATAGAGTGAAATGAGAACTTTGTACAGAATACCCCTTAGAGAGTGTGAGATTTTATGAGAGGGGTGCACCAGTTCTCCTTCAAATCTTACTTCGTTGGGCTTCATAATGTCTACTGTCAATGTGAATATATCTTGCTGCTGTAAAACTAAAAGAATCGTAAGAAGGTTTATCAGGGTTCTATCTTATTTATAAGAATATCACTAAAGTCGGGTATAAAGAATATAAAGAAATATCTGACCCTGTTCTCATTTATATTTTATTTATTAACAACTCCTCGTAGACTTGTACGATGACGATAAACCAATTCATAGACTAAAAATCGCTTCCAATGTATGCAGGGTTCTTAATGCATATGCAAGAGAATATATATGCGGTATTTAGAAAGGGAGCTATCATTCAAGGATGATATCTGCAACCGCGGAATTTGCCGATAATCGTACGTTTATTTTCTATTTTAAAGACTTGAAGGATGAATAGTAAATAACATATTGCTGATATCGCGCTTTCAATAGAGCACTTCTTCGATGGAGTGAAGTGAAAAATATCTTTCAAATGGTTCCCTGTAATTCCTTCCACCCTGCCAGTAAACGTGTCTTCCTAATTCGATAATTCGCGGTGTCCTACAGTGTAAATCAAACGTGTGGTCATTGATTTTCAGTTTTCTTGGTGAGCCACTGTAAAATTACGGTGTGTACATTTAACATCTTTCTCGACGTTCACGCTCGGCGCTGTCTCACTAATCCGGTGCTGTTCAGCCGAGCGAACATCCTCCCGGTAATCACCTCACGTACGTCTGGTCTGCGCGTGCGCGGGAACGAGCCAATCACGGCGTCCGTTATTTAAGCGTCTGATGCGGCGCGCTGATGACGGCGCGTTCCTTGTGTAAGTAAGTCACCAACGTGAGACTGTAAAGAGCCCCAGCAAGAGTCCACGTATGTCGTGCTCCATCGTTTACCAAACAGTACGAATGCAAAAATGTTGGAGATCGCGACCCAAAAACCAAAAAAAGTTTCGGATGCATACATGTATGTTTTCCAGAAACATTTTTTAAAGGCAAGAAAAATACTACAATGGTCAATTTTCTCAAGGGAAAATACATGATTAATTTTCGAGTTTGTTCATGTTTTCAACCTGGCGTAAATACCACTAAAGACCGTGTTTTTATTAATGTTTATTATGCCTACGTCAATATTGTCATTTGGCATCTGCGATGTCAATTACAACTCTTTGGGATATTTACAGGTGTGCAATAAATAGACATTATACAGTGGTGGGCCAGATGCTGAAAACTGGAGGAATATGATGACAATACATTGTACGTTGTTTGATATTTCCGCTCACTGGTTGTGATTACAGAGAAATTAAGTATGTAGAAACTCCAAGGTTATTTCTATGTGAGAGATATTGACACCCTCAAAGCATATTTAAAGGAGTGCAGGATGCACATACTTATAGATAGGTACAGATTCCCTCCTACCCCCAAAAAACACATGTCCTTTTATAAATCGTTTAACAAAGCAAATATGGTCACTAAAAGGCCATCTACTCTACTAAATCCAAGTGCTCCTCTGGAGATCGCCCCTTGGATGCATGGTGATCTAACAATGCCCCCCACCCAAAAGTATTATTTGGTAAAAGATCTCTCCCAGAAATTATCGACACGAAGTTTATCTTCATCTGATCATCTACTTGAAACACATACCCAACGAAATGAGCGATGTCATTCGGCAACAAAAACTCAGGATCCCCAGTAAAAGGTCAGTAAAAACCCGAATTTAAGCCCGGTTCTATTGGTGAACAAAAACGGCTGAGATTTTTTTTTAGTTCCCCTAGGAGTCTATCGGTGGTGGCACTGCCTGTGCGTCGGTTTCAAATGATCAGTGAGGGTAGTAGTTTTAACCAAGTGACCAAGAGTTCAATGAGTATTCACAGTTTATAGACTTTCAGCCATCCGTCGGTGGTGCTGCATTGCTTAATTTAAGCAGACTGTATATCGGTGACGGGAAATCGCCCAATGGAAACGGGCCTTATAGCCGAGAGAAAAAGCAAAAGAGCGTCCTGCAGAGGCATGAGACGATGAAGTTGTTTTACATCCAAGCTGCATTACTTTCCGAGGCCGGTCGAAGTTATCCCACATTTATTTTCACAGCAGTCCTCCTATGTTTTTGCTCATTGCTTACAAAGAAGAATTTAACAAATCCGCTGTTGGAAAACTGATTCGCAAGGGAATATGTCTTTAAATCGCAGACTATATGCTTTTGAATACTGAGGAAAATATAAGAGAAAATAAAATACCTTCCTTTATTTTCAGTCCTAATGATAAAGATTCCCTTTTACTTGTGGTGTTTGTGGGTACTTCCACAAAATAGTAAATGTGCTGTGTCATTGAAGAGAGCGATAATAGGGTTTGTATTCAAATAAAGCAAATTTCAATGGCGGTTCTGCGCATGAATGACATGCAAAACATCCCGGAGCGCCGCCATCTTTGTTGACTCTGGAGGGTCATTGAAACGGGTGTTTAACTGTTCTGCGCATGCGTCAGCTCCAGTTGTCATACTAATGCCGATTTAATGGAGATTCGGCTTCTGGTTGTGTTTTTTAACATCAACTTGAATCTAAAATTTCTTGAAAACTGGAAATGGAATGGGATTCATTCCCAGAGGGAAGGTACTTAAGATTGTTCAAACCGATACAGGTTTCCGGAAATATGCAAAAGCTTACAATCAGAGACGCTGTCTTTGTTTATAGACCTCCTGCTTTCACCACTGTTCGCGAAAGGCAATTTTTGTGCCATTTACAAGTTATCAAACAAGTATGAATGTCGTACTGTTAATGTGTTTGTTATAAAGTTGTATTAGAATATATCTGCATTCTCGGATCTGGTAATATTTCCTTCTTTGTGATAGTTTTTATTATTTCTTAAACCTGAAATATTGTCTAATTGTGAAGTAGAATCAACTGGATATAAGAAACATTAGATGAGTATGGAAGTTCAGGTTTCGCCATTTGTGTATTGTATGACCTGAACGAATGTCTTCCCTGTCTACTCATAAATCATATATTGTTTCTGCACCGTGTCCATCCACTGTTTTTGTATTCACCCGTTATTAACATTCTTATGAGTACAGTACTTCATTTCAGTATAAGGTATATCGATTCGGTATAGACTGTCGAGATTTTTTTTTTCGATCAAAAGCTCTCAGAGCACCAAAAACAAGAAGCACACTTTCATGTGTATGACATGTTCTACCATCCAGGGTACCGATTTTCCCTTTTATATGATCAACCTCTTTGTCAAAATGATTTTTGAATATATTCTGACACAATTGCAGAAACTCAAGTAGGAAATAAAAGCAGCTAATAAAAAAATCAGATTTTCAGCAAAGGTGGTGCAAAGTCGAAAATTCAGTTTTATACCCAGCATTCTCTCTACACTATATAACCCTGTTAAGCCCCAACCAACGCCCTGCCATGCCGACAGCTTCGTCTACGGTGGCACAGTGTTCACACACGACAGACTTCAGCATTCTCACTGTGAGGCTATGCCCTGTCACCCCGTCTCATAATGAAGGTAGGAAGTCTGCCACCTAAGTCTTTATTGATGGGAACAAGGCCCAGCATTGATGTAGTGGCGGTGAAACGTGGAGGCTAAAAGGTTACTTTAACAGAGACAGATCGGTCTTAAGCCTCCTGTCGCCAGGGGGAGGCACTGCCTACAATGTGACATCCAATATGGCCGCCAGGTGACGGTCGTGACGTCACGTCGCTGTTACCACTCTGCCCTGTCAGCCTCCATTTTGCTATTTCACCAAAAGGAACGATACCTCATGGATCATCGGCCACAACTGTCCATCTCCACGATAAATGAAGTGTTAGACCCAAACCCTCCTAAAACCCCTCCTTGGACCTTAGTATCATTGGGGGTTGATCATTAAACAACCCACTGGACAGAGACTCAGAGAGTATGACCAGTCACCCTCTGTGCTTCTTGGTAAATTTCGCATTTATTTTGATTGTAAAATACATCACAAACGCATCTTTATTTCAAATTCACCACAGGTCAAGTATCAAAGGGCTGTGGAAAATCTATTTAAATGCCATTCACAAAACGACAAATTTATATATTACTGATAGTCGCAGACAATGTTGCTTCGGGGTGACGGTTGTGACGTCACGTCGCTGTTAACACTCTGCCCCGTTAGACAAGTGACAGTGAGGACTATCTTTGACTAGTTTATTAGAGCGTGCTTGCAGACGCTATACAGTGAAACCCCGCTTCCGGAACACCTCGCTTAAGGGGGACACCCCGATTAGGGGGTCACCCCGTTAAAGGGGACAGTTGTATTTAGTTCATTTAGTTTATTTATTTATTTAGTTCATTTCAACCCCGCTTAAGAGGACACCTTGCTTAAGGGGACACTTTGCTCGGAACGAAGGGTTCCCCTTAAGCAGGGTTTTACTGTATACGCATGCCTAAAGGTAGGACCTGGCGTCCACCTACTATGATAGAAAGTTAGACCTACCAGTATGGCACCGATACAAAAATATCGGAGACATATCGGGAAGGTGCAAAATCGTAGACATAATATGTCTAGACATGCCAATTCCCCATGCATCGACAGGGGTAGACCCCCAGTTTTCACCGGTGTATTATCGCAGAGACGTGGTCAACTGCCCCGATATTAGTTGCCCTTCCGGCGCGATTTTGATTTTGTATCGGAAGGTCCATCGTAGACCATATCGGAGCCATATCGGTAGTAGGTGGACGCCGGGCTTTAGATTGCTCACATGAACCTCCAGGTTCCCCCTGTGCTCACTTCCTGAATATGTCATTGATTTCATTTTCATATTATCATACTTCAATTTTTTTTTGGTAGGGTTTCATTGACGGTAAGTTCATACATAAAATATATGATTTTCAACCTGGCCGTCCAGGAAAAACGTTTATATACACAGAGGTGAAGCTCGTGTAGTTATGGAATGAACGAGCTTCGAGCCCCTCGAATAATCTAGGCTCGTACATGAAGACCCTTTTCTGTACACCAAACAGACCAAGTGACGATGTGGGTCAACTTCATTCAACACCTATGGGCGACCTTATGTACAGCTAAAACTGTCCTAGCAAACAAACTTGAATATTGTTAAACGATAAACCTTGTGCCGGGTACAGAAAATGGTCTTCATGTATGAGCCTAGATTATTCAATGGGCCCCTGTGAAGCCTTGTCTCAGTGTGAGGTGAATGTACAGTCCCCCTACGTCAGAATGAGTGCCTACCCGGGGAAGAACATATACTGAAGAGCTATACTGCAAAAGGTGGTCTGTGAAAGGTTCTCTGGACACTCTTTGGTGAACCACCCACCACCATCAGTACTCCCTCACAACAGGCCAGATGACACTCTCCTCCAAACTCTCATTCCGCTCTCCAAACATTTCCTCCGTTTCCCATTCGCGCCCGCAGCAACGAACAACAGACGACAAACACGTTTGGAGAGCACCAGCATTCCATGCCATCAGTCCCGCAGAAAACGGCTCCGCTGGGAACCGGAGCACGCAGGTCGGACAACGGAACCAGCGGAAGCGCAGTCCAAACATTTTCGAGGTCGACTTTTTAGTGGCGGGGCGCCATCTGGAGAAGAATCCAAACACGACGCTGAGACGCGCAGGTCCGGAAATAGTGTTCAGCGCCTTCTCCCCGCACCAGGGGGCGCTGCATCGCAACGGGGGGCATGTACCATCCGTTAACTTCCGGTTAAAATAGGATAAGCCGTGATATGCGTTAAAAGTGAAACAACTTCAATCTCAAATACTCACATTCTTATCTTATCTGAATTGATAATCTTTTATATGTGTACCTTCAGAAAATACTATATCGTGTTTATTTCGAGACGTGAATTGTGGTATCCTATGTTTATATTTGTTTAACAAAAGAAATCTAACCCACTATGAAGATCCATACATTTAAAGAATATAGAGGTTTTACATTTCTACAACAACATTTGGCGGGAGTGAAGTACGATTGCTCCATACTTTATAGCCATTATTTTAGGATATATCATTTTTACTATATCATCAGAAAAGCAAAACAATAGTATCTATCCATTTGGGTAGAAGCACATCCAAACCATTCCCCCCTTTTAAGGCGTACTCGAGCCCAGATTCTCCAAACGTGATTGATGGTCTGAGTCACGTGTGAGTCTAGTCTGGTTACTGTATCGCAATGATGTCCCTATATAGGACACTCCGGGAACCTTCTCGGTGACGACAGCACATCACTACGCATGCGCGTGTCACCAGCGTCGGTGTCAGCGCACATACGGCGAGATCGAGGCTATTACAAACAAATATGTGCCGAGCATGCTTCTGAATAAACGACCATAAAGCTGGAGACACACCAAGCGAGTACTCTAGCGATTTCCGGAATCGCCAACACAAAATGGACTATATGTGAGCTATTATTTCATATATTACCTGATTATTGCTTCTGAGATGCTAAATCATGGGCGGGAGATATTCCTATGAAATGATATCTGACATACATGCTAATTTGTGTTGGCGATTTCAGAAATCGCCGCCTTGACTTGGTTGGTGTGTCCCCGGTATAATGCCGCGGACATACCAAGCGAGTAACGGCAGCGATCTCCAGAATCGCCAACAAGAAATTGCGTGTATGTGCGATATTAGTTCATAGAAGCAATAATCATGTAAAATATGAAATAATAGCTCACGTATAGGCCATTTTGTGTTGGCGATTACGGAACTCGCTGCGTTTCTCGCTTGGTGTGTCTCCGGCTTTACGTAGCATACCGCTGCCATCCCCCCCCCTCCCTCCACACGCCCGGATATTACCACTGAGCAGTGTTCTTAGCATGTAGGGTGCATCAAATTTGATGATATGTATGTTTATGACGGGAGAGGTTAATTCCCATGTTCCTCTGGTATTTATTCACAATTTCCAGATGGGTTGGTCCGTAGGCATTTCCAAGTCCCTTTCATACCCAGTACAAAAGGAGATGAAATGTATTGGTACAGCAAGGCCCAGCATCCTCTGAGCTCCAAATTGTCTACAATAAGCTTTGCGATGTACCTGAAAACTGATTACGATGCCCACCAATGTCCCTAGTATAGGCGTTTGTGTAAAGTAAAGATGTCCCCGATTGTCTATGATTTTTTACATTATGCATTGCAGTGTATCGGTAGGTCTTGAATTGCAATCATTGTAGGTGGACGCTTGGCGTAAGAAGTAAAGGTTTTCTGGTAACAAATGTGCGCTATAGAATCAGCTATATTAGATGCATATTATTCACTTTCTTCTTAATTTGGCATAAGATTTAGTAGCAAAAATATTTGCCTGCACCAGAGTAATGGCGTGCTTCTTCAAACAGGTAACATCAATGATGATGGTGTGAATGTACCGTGACATACATTTATAGGGGACAGAACAATTGTTAATTCATGAACCACTATCCCACATGGGATATTCAATAAATGACTACCGTGTATGGGAATAGACCTCCTGGTCCGAAAAACATGGTATCTTTACTGGAAGCAATTTAGGAGTATGCTCCAAAACGAAGTCTCAGCAGATTCTTGAATGAAAAGTGTGAGCCCAGCTATTGTCAAATACTATTACGTTCACATTTTCGACGCCCTGAATGTTGGATGTTTTGTTAAGTAGCAATTCAATAATCTGCCACAAATATCGTTGTACAAAGCCAGCTGTCGCAATCATAGGACAGTCTCTATTCTCAAGACATATTTTAGGAACTGGGTCTGTGGCAATCTGCTATTGTAAACTGCTTCAGTGGCTCGTGAGATTGAAAAACCAATGGAGCAATTTTCCAAGCGTAGCCGTAACTGCCAGCGATACTCTCACTCAGGATCATCCCTGTGTTGCCGCTCAATGGCCGAGGCTTTGTAGATAATTATTCATTGGACGCAAAGTTGGAAGTAATGACAAAATCTATGACATAGGGTAAGTGGCCACAACACCTCATCAGCGCGGTCAGAATTGGGGTTAGGTAGGTGTCCTATCTGCCGCGGACTACATAGAGTATACTACCCATGAATTATGAATTTACCAGTCATTGACGCAGCTATACTTTGGAGGCCTGTGATTTTATACATACAGGTCTCTGAGGATTAAGTTGATGTATGATATGACATTGTTTGATAGATGTAAAAGGCCAGCATCTTGAAATAACTACACTGAAAAATTGAATTTATCAATTCTCTGATCCATCTGAGGACTTCAGATTCAAAATAAATTATGTAAATTAGCTATCCAAAGTCCTATTTACAAGTCAAAGATATGCTTTGCCTTATATGAGATGATCTAGATTAGAGAGGAGTATCATTTGGGTGCTTTTTGCAAAGTCTATGCATAATTATTACAGATTTCCCTATCAATATGCAAATTAACTATGACATCATCAATATACATGAAAATAGATATTTCCATTGGATTCAGCAAGTTAAGCTACCCCAGTATGCTAAATTACATGTCTCTATCATTGATATCTAGAGAGTTATTCTAATAATTCTGTTTATCTGTGCTAATCCTAGGTTAACAATCCCAGCCTATAGCCCAAAACAGTTTTCTGTAGCTACGAGAATGGATTTCATATCTGTAATTAAAATAATATATGCAAAAGATAGCCGGGAAGGGGGGGATCACAAAGGTATTTGGATTTTAAAAATCGGTCAAGTAGTTCAAGAATTATGGAGAAAAGTCTAGTCAGAATAGTTTAATTTGAGGAACTCAAGTATATATTCTGTTTATCATCAACCTTTTCCGGACAATTGATGTACTGATAATAGTTCATTTACGTACGCAATATTTTTTCACTCGTACTATTTCCGTATGCACCTGCTTTTGTAGCCCGGAGCATACAACACATGTATATGTATGCTCCGGGTATGGTGATACATACTCCCTATGTGTTTCCTATGAACACCTTGTATTAGTAGGACAATGAACGTGTATTCCGATTTGCAATCAATTAAAACTCAACTAGACTTTATATTTTAACTGATATTCAAAATAATATCGAAAGTTTCAATGGATAATCTCAATTATGAACTATGTGGGATTGACACATGTAAACTACGGGGGATAGTCACATGTATACTACGATGGAAAGTCACATGCATATCACATTCTGAAGAAAAAGTATTGAAAATAAAGAGAGCTAAGCTCAAATTTAAAAAAATAAAAGAATACGCGAGATCATGAACACTCGCTGCAGCTTTTACGGGATTGCTTCATTATCTCTTATCCTTCAATCCTCCGATTAGTCCGTCCTGCCTTCTGTCCTTTCTTTCTTTCATGAAGGTTTATTGCAATTTTACAAGCAGAAGTCGAAAAACATCACATTTTCTTGTTCGAGTCCAGTTCACCAAAACATGTGCAAATTAAAAGGATCCGAAAGGTAAAGTATTTCCAAAGCTCAGTATATTCCAAAACACAGGCCTTCAAACAGGTCTTAAAACACAAGAACATGCGAAGATGTTGTTTTTGGTCTGTGAGCAGTAAATTATATGCCTTTTTAGAGCTTTGCTCCCAGTTCAAACTGGCAAGACTCTGCACCTGACTATATTATAATCAGCACTGCGACGGGTATGTAAACACTCTGTAACACTCTAATATCGCTTGATATTAACTACACTGGCGGTCTCTTAACTGGGAAAATGAGTGTGTTTATCCATGACCCATTTATACTTCATATAAATGTATGCTTAGGCTACATAAGGAGGGAATCATTATAGAACAAACACGGAGGGTCAAAAACTATATCTAAGAGGGAAGTACATGGGAAGCTCAATGTAACTGATGCACAAAAAGGAGAACATAACTGCTTGCGGTAAACAACCGCTTGTATCTCAAACCAGTCAATATAGTGTATGTATCCTTCTGAAATATGTCCCTACTAACACACGCTTCCTCGTGCGTTCCCAGTAAGGAAAATCAGAGGCCAGACAGAACAAATTATTACCCAGATAACCATGGTTTCTTTTTAGGAGGATTTAAGAGGTTAATTCAGCCGGGCAACAGAACTTTCCCGGCAATTACGAGAAACGTCAGTCTTCTCAGGTAGCATATTGGATGCCAAGACCACAACTTAACATGTATTGCTTCTTTTTTATCGTAGGGCAAGAAAATCCAACACAAAAAAGTAAGAATTTCCGAGTAATACATTGCCACTATGAGCCATCAGGAAATAAAGGTTCAAGCCACGATCTTATTACTGAAAACCAAACAAAGAGTATCACTAACGAGAAATATTGGGTTTTTTGGGGGGTTTTTTAAGACTTTTATTTATACTGGCGTGCACTCAGCCTGACGACTGGTCTCAACGGACCACCAGTTTACAACACGATGGAATTACAGGGATAAAGTTTTTCATATGATCTGGCGTCTATGCGCAACACATGTACAATTTGCTTGGTCAACCAGTAAATATTCTATAAATTACTTTAAAATAATTTGCAATTATAACGTCCAAATATTGTAGTTCGGTCAATGAAGTATGATAACAAATCATCGATATCAATAAAATGGTGTCAGTTTTGAGGAGAAGAGGCAAGTGACAGAATACTGTATTTTCCTCAGAGATGATACGGGAAACCCATCGTGGTCGTTACGTCATTCACACCGCCAGCCGTCAGTGTCATCGGTCTAACATTACTTGTGATCATCCCTTTTGAAAGTTGCTCACTCTGTCCGTATTTTTAACCAGATGGGTTTGAATATCCGATAACAGATTTGACATCTTAATGGCTTTACGACCTGATTGGATTTCACACGAACGAGTGACGTCAGTAGATCTGACGTCTGTGGCGTCAGGTCTTCTGGAGAAGGATTTCTCCTATTTTCATCCAATTTTTACCAAAGTACAATGCCGATCATTCAACACCACCACCAGAGCCAAGACCTATGAATGGTGAGGGAAGTGGAAACCTCCGCTTCGCTCTCGTTCCGTTTTGAAGACGGATCTGGAAGAAGAACATTTCATTGTGAAATTATCATTTGATTTGATTCTATTAAATTCTAGACAATATTTGTATGAAGTTTTCATGATTGCTATGGAAAATAACAAAAACCTCATATCATAAAGTTGAATTCATCTTTTTTACATTGGGTGTATGTCAACCGAGACATTCTTCAAACAAAGGCAATGTTATGATTTTTATGGTATTCACACAGACTTGCAATAAAACATTGGTTTTTTTTAATAAATAGTTTACATCCTGCTCAGCATTGTAATAGTAATGATAGTAACTGTTGCGTATTTTATGCATAATTAAAGATATCTGAAGGAGTCAGGGATTATCTCTACCCTAGACTGGCTCCAGTCCCTGCATCCTATGGCTACCCCTCTATACCTACCTCACCCCTCCTCGCTGGGATACAGGTTTGATTCATGGGCCACTCAGGGAAGGCTACATATCATAATGAACTGTATTCTGATTTTCTTCGATCATTTGATGATTGTTCTAATCAAAGGCTTGGACAAGTCTATCCCGACCTTTAAAAAGTTGTCGGTGCCATCATAAAATCCACTCACTTGGCTAATTTACCATTCATGCGCTTTCTCTATACTCGTTGGTAGAAACAAGTGTCAATTTAGGTCCCTACTATGGGTAATCTAACACTTCACCGAAACCAGCGTCACGGTCACAATCTCCGCCCGGAGGAGTCGTCACGCCATCGGCTACTCTGCTGGAGAGTGAGCTGATTAAAGAGGTGTGGCCGACTGTCGCCAGAGGGAGCTAGTACTGTTTGTCACTGTCAGCGCCACCTGAACAGCTCCTGACGAACCAATCACGTCCCCCTTATGGCTGCGTTCGGCGACGTATAACGTGCCTTTCCGTGATATGGCTGTGTTCGGAAACTACGGCGATGTCTGGTAGAAGCGAACATTCTGGCATCAACCAGATGTGTCAGCAAATCTGACAGGTGCAGGCGGAAGTCAAAGAAGGTCCATATGATATAATTGACTGGTCACACTCACTGATATCAACAACAATATGGTTGCCATGCTTTGATATATGTGATGGTTATCCCCGTTAATTGCTATGGAAACATTATTACTGCAGCAATGGAACAATAAAATAATCAATCAGAAAAAAGGAAAACAGGGAGAAAACAAATGCATAGGTCAAATGTGATGAAGAACCTCCAATAAAATAGTTCTAGTAATAGTGAAGTCCCCATGGGGAAATATGTGGTTTATATGGGACCTATTGAAGCATTTCATAGAGGCTCTACAAACAGTGTAACGATCCTACACCACCACGTTCTTGGACAACAGTCCTTCCTCACCATTGCGCGTTGTGCAAACTCACCAAGGTTCAAGTCCTCTCTATTTCCCAGCACGCAACATTCTACTCCCGGCACTTTATAGGGAGAATAGAGCACAGAGAGGAGCTGCTGGTGAAGCGGATGGCTGTCCCCTCCCATCTATTTACCTTTGCCCAGTGTGACCCAAGGCCTCGGCCCCATCACATGTTCACCATGTTTGTTCAGCGAGAGGGACTATTTTGTCGGTAGCCGCGCAGCAATACACGTGTCAGTAGTGGCAGGCCGGTACTTGTTCGCCCCATAATAAAGACAAGATCAATACGCCCGCTGCCAACTTTGACATGCAGGGGGCGCCACGTTCGACCGCCTGAAGCGCCACCCTACCGTGGGCGGCGAGATCGGGAACCACGATGTCACGCGGGGCATGCTGGGACAGGCGGCCATGTTGGTCTGTGAGTGATTGGTCGGGTCGTGACGGAAAAAACGAGAATTGTCTGCCAATGAAATATCTTTATGGGTAAGGCCCACTCTCCCAGCAGATCTTTCGCAGCGCTTTCTAATCTCTGCCTCAACCCACTGACGTCATATGCTGGTTCCCCAAGTACTCGCTAACGACAGGGGGAATCAGCCAATATTTCGGATTCAAAAAATTTGTCAAAAGTTATGGAACTCAAACTCGAAAATTGAGAACTGTTAAATCAGCTTCACAGACAATCCAGCTGGGTTTTTTTCAGCTTTAAACCACTTTATATTGTGAATCCAAATTTGATAAGACTACCTCTTCAAATGGACTCATGTGTCCTGTTAAAACAAAACCCTGCAACACATGAGTAAGAAAATTAATCCCTATGACTATGTCTGATTTGACATAATAAATAACAGAAATGGGTGTGCATTATTTACCATATAAATATCTGCATCTCCATTTACAAGTAAACTACAAAATACTTCCAAAGCGCAAAGATTTTAGGATATCTCATAACTGGCGTATGGACCAGATTTGTCCCCAAAAGGCAGGTCGGGGCAGAGATATAGGCGGCCACAGGAAGTAGAGCGCAGGATCTCTGCTAGGAGAGTGGGTAAGGCCTTTTTCCAAAAATCTAATTTCGAGAAATTCTTGGGAAATCTTTAGTCGCGTGGCTCTCATTCTAAAATACCGATGCTCCAAAGGGTTATTGGTCGCAAATAGTCCTTCTTTCTCCTTTTTAATTTCTTTTTATTCCGGAAAAAAAGACAAGATACAGTTACCAAGAACTTTCTTGCGTACTATAACTAGCACAGGCAATACAAGACACCACACGGCATTCAATACACATACATAAGAGTGCTATTATTTCAGACATTTCACAGTTGATAATCGTCATACTACTATATACCTACTGTAATATATACTACCTAACGTAATTACAACACGTGGCAATATACATGCGGTAAAAATCACTTTCTGCACAGCCTTATTGTAACAGACGTTATGCCAAGGGTGTTAACGAACGGATAATGGCTCCGAAATCTATTTCGTTATTTCCAACAGTTAAACTCCTCAATAAATGTCATTCCACATTAACAACTATTATGTGTTAGTCAATAGTATTTATTTGAGATTCTCGTTTGTACTCATAAATCGTGCAACATGCCAAAAGCCTTGAAATCTGGCGTATATCATTCATTTATACGGAAGAGAAGAACTGGGGAAATACTAAAGGTCAAAAGCGTTGACAAGCGAGGGAGATCTAGTTGTATCCTGCCTCACTCCCTGAATGGGTTTTACCATTAATGGAGACTGATTATAGATTTCCCTGGGGAAATACAGCTACTGATATGCCACATCCAATGTGACAATTCCTATACTACTGATATACCACATCCAATATGACAATCCCTATATTACTGATATACTACAACCAATATGACAATCCCTATACCAATGACATACCAAATCCAATAGGTAACTCGTATACTACTGATATATGGTATCCAATTTCACAGTTTCTTATACTACTGATATACCACATCCAATCTGACAATTTCCTGTACTACTGACATACCACATAAAAAATATGACAATTCCTATACTACTGATGTACCACAGCAAATATGACAATTTCGGTACTACTGATATACCGCATCCAATATGAAGTCCCTATACCAATGACATACCAAATCAAATAGGTAATTCCTATACTACTGGAACACCACATCCAACATGACAATTCCTGTACTACTTACACACCACGTGATGACAATTCCTATACTACTAGTATACCACATCCAATCCGACAATTTGTACACTACTGATTCGCCATAACCCAACTCACAATTCATGCATCGCTTTCAAAATGACAGCATTTAAATGCCGGTGGTCAATAATAATCAGTGAACAAAAACATAAAGAACACGAAACAAACATTCACCTACATAGTTTGTGGGCGGTCGATCAGAACTACTAAGGATTATCGGATAACACAAACTGTCGTTCCATCAACCCAGCTGATGCAACACTCGCAACAACCACTCACCTCCAATCCCATTGCTCAGCTCAGCAGTAGTTTAGCATATGAATATAGGTCGAATCTTTCTGATTTTGTAGAAGACAGTTTCCTGAGACAAATTGCAATAAAATGGCTGAGATTCCCTATCTTACATTAGTTCTAAATGATAGATAGAACAACCAGTGTTTGTAAAATCCATGTCAGTGTAAGAGGCGGGAGATTCCATGAGGGCAGAAGTGCAAGCTAGGACAATGTGGGTAGCCTTGTTAACAAATCAGTTTTGAAATCTAGGTAGTTTTATTGCGTATAATGATCGAGATAGGAGATGCAGAGATCATTTAATCATAAACTGGGACCATTTAATCATCAACTGAAGAAATTGCTACTTATAGATGCCAAAAAAACATTTTGAGGCTTTTGCAGTTCCTCACATGTCACAGGGTGGCGGCATGATAATTTTTTATCAATAAGGTTGACTTGTTAGTGATTTTTTTAATAATGTGCAGAATTGTACAGAAATGCCCCGAAAGTGACACAAATGGTTGAATGTTTGCTTATGAAGGCACTTTAAAGGTAAAAGTGCATGGACACATACTGAAATCGGCAAAATAGATATAGACAGGGAAGCCTGTTTTCTACCTGCTTGAAAAGGATAGAGTGTTCTCTGAAGCTGTTCTCAGAGCTTCTCGGATTATTTCATACATCCTCATTAACACAGTCGTACTATTTTGTCATTTTAGTATTTCCTTACCAGACTATGCTAGAAGATCAGTTACATCTAACTGTGCTTGGAGGTGAATAAGCTCTATTTCCGTTTCCTTTAATCCTCCTGCAAGGCGCATGTCTCCTGATCGCATTTCCGTTTTCAGAAGGAGGGTCTCTTCCTCCATTTAAAAAGGTCGTCGCCGTTTAGAATTCTACGAAGGTCCTAATGAGGATATAATGAATATGGTTCATTAGGAATGATGATACCTGATAGCCCAATAGTCGCCCTAATGACCAGGAAATACAATCATTCATAATAGAAAAACTAAATAGTGTCATGGAGACCAGCAGAAGGTAATATTTGACTGAAACAGGATGGTTATATTAGAACCCGATGCATTATACTGCTCAAATTACGAGGTAGCATGACTGACCGACCATTTAAATGTTAAATTCCCAGAGGGGAACGCGTCCTATCTTGGATGGTAATAAGATTAATTATCAGAATTTATTCATACTCTTTTTTGCATTTTTTTTGTGTCACACACGTTTTGTCATGGTGATGACAAATATCCCCGGACATGATTTGAAACCTTCCGGACATTCCTTTCCTGGTCGCCTCCTCAACACATTCATCTTTCCTGTACTTATTGAAATATTACCGAAATTCCGAGGAAAGACACTATTACCTTCAGAAGGGCTGCTTCCTTACTCCTTTACCACACACATGGATAAACTGAAGCTAATCATCTGCGGACATAAACTTACCAATTTCCTAAAACTATTCTATGCAATTTGTCTCTGCATGTCATCTCTATTTTTGCTCTGCATCAGGATATTGATACATATCGACTGGTTTCAGATACAAGCGGCTGTATGCTCCGAGAAATTTACGCATAGTAATATCCGAGCGCATGCGAGGATATTGCGTAGGATCAACTCTTCAGAGCATACAACCACTTTTATCTGAGACCAGTCTATATTGTATTCATTATCCACCTTTATCCTACCCCTAATAAAAAACGCCATAGGCTTAGCATGGGATTTGTTTATGTCACGGGTGTGACATAAAGTGTTGTTTATGCCACTACTTTCTGGTACTGAAAAAATATGGAAACGGGGTAGGATAAAATCTAGACGCCACTCGTTTGAGTTTGAGCTTATTCATGCCACTCATTTTGTTGGCTCCGTAATGTCACTCGTCTTCGACTCGTGAAGTTATGGAGCCAACAAAATGTGTTGCATAAATAAACTCGTGACGTCTTTTGATATTATCCAATTGGTGGTCTGCCGATTTCAGTTCACTTTTGATAGGCGCTATATTTCATATGTACTATTTTTCCGTATGCACCGATTTTTGCAGCCCAGAGCATACAACATATCCGTATGCACCGGATATGTCCATACAGATTTCCTATAGGTTTTCCATGAACAATTTGTATTAGGTGGATAATAATGTATCCGGCGGCCCATAATGGGTGACGCAGACGTGATCATTGAATTGACTGATTGAGCGAGGTTTTTACCACTGGCGCCAAACACAGTTTTCCCCACAATTCACTAGCAGACCTTCGAATCGAGAGAACTACGTACAATCTGACTTATACATGTGGACAATTATGAGTTCATATTCAAGTGATCTATTTGAATAGCAGTTTGCAGCCGCTAGCTAAAACGACACGTATAACTTATTCACTGACAGGTAATGTTGCACTTTCTAAGAAATAACTAACTATATTTATTCATCTATTGTCGTAAGATGGTCATAGTAACAGTAGAATCTAGCAATAATCAGTTCGCGCTATACCCATCCTCGACTGGGGATTGCTGAACGTGCTATCTGTCTGCGGTTTATCCTGGTCTGATCCGATTCAAACGTTACACAAAAGGAGAATTTTGGTGAAACCTTCTGATATCATCATTTCCCCCCTCCTTTATATTTCTCATAGTTTTATCTGTATGATGTAACCTAACTTTGTACCCTGCAGTTCTAGCATTAGGTTAAAGAATACTAACTGCGACTGAGTTGATTTACACTCAAGGTATTCAGTGATAACAGCGGAAGAGTTTAAGAAAAGATTAAGATAAGAAAAGACGATGTTCTCATCTAGTTTCCCGTTGCGTCCCTGATAATGTTTGGCAGTAAAACAATACTGTAGATAACGCGAGCAGATTACACAGGATTGTAGTCGCATCTCCTTCGTTTTACTGTATTTGCCTTGGCCATTAACACGTCTAGCATTTACGTATTGGTATCCTTGAAGTCCCATTTGCCGGATTTTAGACAAAGCTAAAGTTACACACTGGGGAAAGGGAAAATATCGTTATCAAATATTCAGCAGAAATAGTTTTCATTATCTGTAATCCTTGTACTTTGGGTCCCTCGGCGTTTCCTAATGTTGAATTTGTCAGCACTTTAGAGAAACAAAATGTCATTCAGTAATGGATTCGGGACCTTTCATATCACTACGGGGTAGGATTCACACAATAAAGGATTAAAACACGATACATGCAACATTGATGGTAAAATGTAGCACGAATTGCTTTTATTTCAAATTTGTATGACTAGAATGTACATGTAGCTTTTTTCCATGAGAGATATCCCATGTATATTTTGCATGTGGAACATAAGCAAATCTAATCATTTGATCAATTTCAAAGAGGCAGAATTGACATAAATTGTGGAGATAGCTTGCGAGATAAGGCAAAGTTATTTACAACTGCAAGATGCGTGAGTGTAGTGGAGTGAGACATGGCACCTTTAAATAACAAACAAAACAATCAATTCCAAACACACATTATCTTACACATGAAAACCTTAAGGAACTCCAGTTATGGACCAACTGTGCAAAAGCACCAGGGATCTGTAAATATTGTTATCTGAGTATGGAGGGGAACTCACTGTATATCGAAACACAGATGTTTAAAAACCTGGTTATGAGGCAGGGTTGGAGGGATCCCATGCAATGTGTCAATCATGTCGAACATTTACATGAAGATAAAATCTTACATTGGACAAATACATTGTTAAATGCGGGTCTAAATATCTCCAGAGGCTCTGGTGATTTCCAGATGATCAAATTTAAGTACTTCTTAAATCAGATCTGAATCTAGTTTTGGCAGTAGTTTATTCTCCTTGTCAACAACAGCACATCATTCACCAATAAAAGGAGAACAAATAGGAAATCGCAATTAAAGTGGCGTAGAGATGATAGTATTAGAATCGTATCAAATACGTATTACCAAATATTGCATGTCAGGGAAAGCATCAAGAGGATTTTAGGGCGAATGAGGTCTGGTGATATAACATTCCACCATAAGGACCACCACTAAAGCCCAACTTCGGTGATGCAAGAAATATGTCTCTAGACCTTGTGAAATGTTAGCAATAGGGTCCCAATGGCTTTGCGACACATAATGGTGACACTGACATTTTGACCTTGCTTATCACAAGAACATAGCAAGTACATCATGAGCTACCAATTTAGATAATATATTTTCCTTTTTTTGCTATTAATAATATTTCCTTTTTTTTTAAACCAATATGGCGTCGTATGTCAGTTTGTGTAGGAGTGGTCAGTTTCAGCATGGGACTTGCTGGCATCAAGTCTCAATATAGATATATATGCAATACAGTATCAAAGCAGGCTGGGTGTGTGAAATCACCTATACTACCAATACAGGAACCAACACCCTACAACCTTTAAACAATATCAGCACACTTGAAAATGTATAAAGGCAGCCCTTTAAGCACGGACAATGAAGCAATTATAGGATATTCATGAAAGTGTCCAGTTATGTGAAACCAACGTAGCAGTGGTGATGTCTTGGTTGATATTGTAGCATTGAGACAACAGCTATGAAAACCCTTATCTTATCCAAAATCAACACGTGAACACAACGATGGATCGTTAATGCATACGAAACTCAGTTTAGAATTAAACCTGTGAACTCAATATCAAATACGGTTTGTGGTAGGCAAAATGGCAAAATAAAACTGAACTGCTGGGGCTAAAAAACATGAAAACGAAAAGATTATTAACAGGAATCGCCTTCAAAGGTCGCTCATATATATTCCATCTATTGTATTGAACACGTAATTCTTAGGATAGCTTGTGAAACAACACCAATCATTGTATTAATTATTCTGCTTGGTTTGATTCTGCCATTTCCGATACATTCCGTAGATTATTATAGACCTAGAGACAGTCACCCTACAAATGTTAACGTGATCATTCTATCGCTTGGGATTTGTACAATATTCATTGAATTTCTTTGTGATGATTATATGGGACTTATATGACACATGAATCAAATGTGAAAGTGGAGATCACTGTTTTATCAATAAAAGCCTCTGTCAAACAGCAGGTCCTGGTTACATACAGGTTGACACTGTTGATATGTTTCAATCAGATTCGAACATACCATTACAATAATTATATGCATTTCTCATACGCTATGTTTCTTTTTCCAAATACATGTACTTATATAGAACGACCTGACCATGACGTATTCGATGGGAATTGATGTTAGTTTCGGAACTCGGCCTGGGGCCTCGTTCCGTAAAAAACAACAATTCCCCATCTCGTTTTGTAGCATGTACAAACATGGTGGGTTATTCTATATTCATTATATACCCAAAATTAATCAAATCCTACCATATATTGGCATTGATGACATGTCAGCATGAAAGCCCACACACTGGTGATGTCTCAACGTGTGCAGTATAACAGTGTACTGCACAGGGTTCAGTATACAATTTATACTGCATAGGGAGCAGCAGTACGTAATTACCAAATATACTGCATGGCTATAATGATCAGTGTTGTGTTACTCTAACATGACCTGTATTAATAAATATGCCATGTCCATAGCTGGAATATCACCTTCAATTAAATTGCAAGTCCTCATGTTGGTACAATTTGTCAGTTATTGGCATTAAAGAGTAATTGAGCATGTGTAATTTATACTGTCAGCGAAATCTGAACACTTGGTGAATCATCCACAGAAGTACATGTGTTACAACAACCAGTGGTCACTCAACATCAATGTGCAGCAGTATGTCATTTTCCAGTGATAGCATTTTGATTTGATTTTGTTCGTGGGAATAAGGCAGAAAGTCATGTACACTGAAGACTTCAAGTTTTGTACACAGCAACTCCTCTGACTGGACATTTCCGGTATCGGTTTCTATGACAACGCGGGAAAACAACATTCAGTCAACAATACAACTAGTTAATTACATATCATCATTTGTAGATGTACTGGTCCCAGGTTGTCGAAGGCCTAGTGAAATCGAATATTTGCAGCGAAATTTCAGCATTTGAAATTTTATATGAACAGAGTTCTATTCCATAAGGCGAGGCTATATAAACTGGTTATAAGAGATATTTCTTACGTTTTTCCCCCACATATTTAGCATAAATAATACCCTGGTCAGTGGAAGCTGCTCTGTATCTTAAGTACAGTCTATCCATTCAACAATGATTTTTGTATGCGTACAGAATATTGTCAACTTTCAACATGAGAGACGTTTCGGTCAGTGGTTTGTAAAATATCACTGTTGATATATTCTCCTCATTACAAAACACGGGATGTTTAAAGTTATTGCAGTGAGATCCAAAATGGCAGATTACAGCGGGTCATTGATATTAACTGGATAGACTCCAGAGTAACTGCAGCATCCAGGAAACTCTCAGGAGAATGCACTTAATTTACCTTCTGCGATGGTAATTGAATGTGTGTAACCTTCTGCTATCAATAAGGTAAAATAGAAAACTCTTCTTTTTTTTACATTTGCAACCTGAAGCCATCGTATAAGTAATTAGGCATGTTCGCTTTAAACAAAACTGTTATCATAAAAGCTAGGTAACCCGAGCGAATAAGCTTTTGATGACATTCAAATCAATTTTCTGAGTGGATGAAAACGATATATGACCTTTTAAATATCGTTGACATATGCCATTGAGCAAACAGCAATAACTTAAATCTCAGTAAAATCAAACAAACTCAGTTCTTCTAGCATTCGCTACTATAGATTTCTGCTATTTAAATGTGAGTGTATTTTATCCAAATCCAATATAAATCAATACATATTCCATAATAAGCTCTCATCTGAGCTTTATCCCACCCTTGCTACTTTTTCCCCATAGACTTAACATTGGGAACTCGTACCCAATGCCCATGGAGTATTTGGAAAAGTTACTCAATGGGGGATCATATCATAAATGTTAGCCCATTAGTCAATGTGAAGGGTGAGATAAATTCAGAAACCTATTCACTTTTAACGTCAGAGCTTGGTCCCATCTCCTTGGAATCGCTACGTAAACCAGCCGCCTTCGCCTTGTGAATTACTACGCTATTCAAACTCGATGGGATACAGGCTCCGACCAAACATTTTCATAAGTTTCCTCTATAGTATTAGACCCGGATCAATATTACAAACCAGACTTACCGATGCATGCAAATCACACTGCTGAGACCCTGCTGCAATACAGACACCTGTCTCCTTCTAAGGCTAACTGCATTTACTTAATTCAAGATGAAGGTCTTCTCTGTGGAAAAACAGCAGTGTCTGTTGACGATACCAGGAAACCGCAGAATCTACGCCTAGAAGCATTGTTACTGTCACAAAGCATAATAGGGTACTTTGTATCAAATCTGATATTCCTGGAAGCCTGAGACTAGGATATTAGCGTCTATTGCTGTTAGAGAAACGATACTGATGGTAATCTGATATGTCTCCTGAATTCAGACTAGAATATGTATTCAGCACGGAGATGTTCCAGCTAACTGGTGACATGGCTGCAGCAGAAGCAGCCATTTGTAATTTTTTTTCTTAATTAAGTACAATGCAATATGATGAGAACTCGGTAATAGAGATTCGTGAAGATAATCCCTCATGAAAGAGGAACAGCAACATATCTGGATCATCTGGATTATTTGGGACAAGGTTTTCTTGTAAGACATTCGTACAAGGACAAAGACATTTGAAAAATCAAAACAGATCTATCTTCTTGATTTAGTGATATAGCACCTACTAGAGCAATACTATAAGTTTTATACTGTTCAACTTAGAACCACTTGAAATGGGAAACATATGAACACGTTTGATTTTCAATAGAGGTTTTGAATATAATATCAGAAGTGGCAATATTGAGAAGAATGTACACATAAACGTGAGATAGTTAATGTGCCTACTGTTATTCTGTCTAAATATGAATTATCTAGATATGCGTCTCTAATATGTTCAGTGATTATGGAACATGAAGATATATGTGTGATTAAGCTATGGAAAACGGATATCATTTCAATATCACTCAATCAACTGACCATTACAAAATATTTAAACCATTTACATGATTACATATTGACATAAATGTATATTGATATTCTAGGGTAACTATGACAATGAATACTGGTTTTCAGTAGCTTATCTGATACAACTGAGGACACTGAAAAGTCAAGTGCAATAAAATATATCAAAACCGAATAAATAGTATCCAACACGGGAATAAATAACATACAAAGCATTGCCTGGTATGGCAGTGCTATGCAACACAAGCTTCGAAACGGGCAATATCGAGTAATATCAAGGACATCTTTCATTTTAGAGAAATCAAATAGGCTCCTAAATAAATATGAACGTTTGATTGCCAGGAAGGCTCCATTCCTGAAACTTGCTCTGGCATTTCAGTTGGTTTTTCTCTGAAAACGTTTGCTTTGTCCTGAGTTGAAGAGGAAACCTTTGACTGGGGAACAAATACAGCATTTATCCACACACTAAAAAGTCCTCCTTAAATTCCCTAAAGAACACACAGAATCCAAACCTTTTCTTCATTCTCACAAACTGCAAACGGCCTAACCTTTGACGTGCCGGAGCTGAGGCTCCATGGGTAAGGAAACACCACACCAATTTGTAATTCTAAAACTAGACGCTCTCACAACTAAGCTAACTCTTTGCAATCTCAATCCGATAATATTCTTTTTTTTAGTTTTGCCTGAATAAAACATTGAAAACGTGGTGGTTGGGGGGTGAACCTTTGCTGGAGCTTTTGTTTCAAGTTAAACCACACTCTGTGAGTGCCGAGCTTGGCGGACTAGGAGTGGGTGGTGTGAGTGTTGCTGAGAACGACACACTTCGGGTAGTTGCCGACTGGACTGTGAACTGGCCACTGGTCAGTTCTCACTCAGCCATCGTGTCACCATCTCACTTAGCGCGTGCGCGAGCCCCTGCCGCTCCACCTTTATTTGGAAACGTTGGCCTGGAAAGATAAGAAAGACAAGATGACAAATAAGATCAGAAATCGGGTAAAATCGGGTAAAACTAGTGTTCAAGACAATGTATAATGTAATGTGGATACTCTTGTTCCCTGTGATCAAGCCTCGCATGCTGCGGTGGAAAATCTCACGTAAGAACCATATAATGATGAATAAAAAGACCAAAGAAAACTATAACAAATCACATTTTATTTTGTGAAATTCTAGTTAGTGGGTCTTCAGGATTATCTGTGGTAGAATTTCTTCTTTCTTTAGCCAGCCTTTATTAAAGTTTGTTTATTCCCTGCTGTACATATACATCAAATATTTTTTTTTTTTTTTTTTTTTTATTCAGGAAAAAAGTAGACGATACAGTTCACCTTAGATAGGCGTTTTTAAATGTATGTCTATACGAGCAGACAACAATATGAGCGCTCTCCAAAAAGAGTGCTATGGACCTTGGTCAAGGTCAATGTTTATCATTTGATTATTCGGTCTAGAATAGTGTTTATCACAGAGCAAGACATTACAGTACAATACAGGACATACAGAACAATATAGTTTGCTATGTACAAAACATACAAGACGGAGACAAGGACAAAAGGAAAAGAAAAAGAGATAGTGGTGGTGGTTGGCAGTAGAAATGTTCCAATAACTTATAACCAAAAATCTGGATGTTCGTCCAAAAAGACTTTTATATGCTGTTTATAGTTACTTATCACAATTTCCGATTGAATTTCGGTTGTTAGCTTTTCCCATATTTTTACTTCTAGATATAGTGGTGAATTTTGATATTTCATTGTTCTGGGTCTATCTAATTTTATATTTATTTTACGGTCTTTACGTGTTATATGCTGTTCTTTGATATTATGTGCTCAGGGTCATGTGACCACCAGTACATCATCATCATCAATTGTATTAACCTGCGATATTTTAGTGGTTTTATGCTGCAACTAGTGAACATTTCAGCTACAGGGTGTTCAATGGCTCTTCTTATCCCCAGGGCTGTACGCATGCAGTTATTAAATGCCACTCTCAATCTATCAATATTCCTATCTGACATTCCAATATATATATATCCCACATACTCAATCTTAGGTAATATCATCTGCTTTAGAATTTTTATACATGTTTGTTTTGGGATGCAATATCGCAGTAGTCTTAGTTTATTGTGTTTTTGTCTTAAGTCATATACTATTTTTTCCGTTTGTTGTTTAAAGGTCAGTTTGGAATCCATGATAATGCCTAAGTAGGTAACACTGTTTACCTCCCTCAGTTCTTCATTTTTAATATAACAGGCTGGTATTTCATCTATTCCTGTGCCCTTACCGAACCATATTTGGTATGATTTCTTGGTGTTGACCAGCATTTTATGGGTGTCACACCATGCGGATATGCTGTCAAGATTCTTCTGCATTTGTATTCTGGCTGATAATGGGGTATTTGAGGTAACAACTATTGCCAGGTCATTGGCATACATTATTGCGGTACCATGGGTAATTACTCGGAAGATGCTATTAATAAAAAATTATAAATAAAACCGGACCCAGTACCGATCCCTGTGGTACCCCACAGTCTACCTTTCTTTTTGCTGAATGAGTTTTTTGTAGCTTTATACGTTGGTTTCGATCCCTTAAATACGATCTCATCAGATCTATGGTATTATTATCGAAACCCAGTTTGCTCAATGTTACGAATAGTATCTGATGCGAGACACTATCAAACGCCTTTCGGAGGTCTATCAGTGTGCATAGGTTGTATTGATTTCTGTTCATACCCTGATGCAGAATGTGTGTCATTCAAAAGATGGCTTGGCCAGTACTTCTATTCGGCATAAATCCGTATTGATTTTTGTTTATTATGTTATTTTGTATTAGGTACTTCATGATCTGTGATTGTAAGACCTTTTCGATGATTTTTATTAAGTCCTACTAGGCCATGGTGTAATACTATATATAATTGTGAAGGATTATTTAACATTGGATTACACTCAATGGGGGTTATCAACAATAAGAAGAATGATGAAAGAAAACTTTTAAGCTGTATACATCTATCAACACTTTCAGAATCACCATAAGGAGACGTGATGTTCCATTGGTCACCATTGTAACTATAAAATATTCCTATACAATGAACAACGTGCAAAAGGCTACACAGATATAAATTGGTTTTTCTCCAAATACTACAGAGGTGTGGGCTCTGCTTATAGTATTCTAACACGAGAAAGAGATGGAGCGCCTCATATTCTATGATAGCGCTCCGGGGAGGGAACGACTCGAATGCTGAGGAGCTATTTCTATTATTCATTTCTCTCTTAATGGAGAATTGTATATCCCTTCCCCTTGGCTTCTGGACACAGACCGATTACTGCATAGGTGAAGATTGGAATCAGATTGAGTGACTCGGACCTGCTCGTGGTTAAATATAGACCGGTCTGAACAGATCCACTGTTAGAGCACTTTACTTTATAATCCCACTTGAACATGTCCCTATTGCTTTGTTACCCCCCAGGCACCTATACCTACGATGAATCTATCCCAGTAAATTACTGGAAGATTCCCTGGTGGCGATAAAGAAAGACAATGCGACTGTCGCGGTAGAAGATCATTGTAAAATGTACGTCTGAATGGATTTTCATAATAAATCCACCATCCTGAAAAGTGGTCTTTTATTTGAATATTTGTTGTTTTTACATCAATTGGAACTGGATTTTTTAAAAGCAATTTCAAAGGAATATTGTGTATACACAATCACCGAATTCGGCGATACAACCGTTCTTCTACTCGGGCCCTTGCCCCCCACTCCTCATTCTAATGGTGGGTGTTAAGACAAATGGGCAGTGGGTACCATTTCTGTGTAAGCCTTGTGTATGACCTGACCTGGGTTTGAACCCCTGATCTCTCATGCCCGAGGCGAACACCTCTACCACTTAGCCAACGAGCTTGAAAGTATCGATAATAAAATTTCGATTTAACCTTTAAGTGAGAACAATCATATTATCAATGATCACATCATGATATCGGGTGCACCATATTTGATGCGTTGCACTAACACATGGCCGATCGTTGTCAGTACTGAAAGTACACCGCTATTAAGATGCGACCGTCGGAGCACAACAGTAGGATCGAGCTTTAACGATACAGCCTATCTAACCTGATACCACATCCCACATTCGATGAAAACATGGTCCAGTCTGCCCAATAATAAAAGATATATTGTTATTTTATCATACTAAATAAGAAACCAACAGGTTTTGGTCAATGTCGTCGTTCTCCATGAGTTTGATGTAGAGTGAATATCATGTAGCATTCAAATGAGTACACTTTAACCAAAACTAGTTGCTTTCTGAATTTATCCCACCCCTGTACACACTAAAAGAATGGACAAGGTACAGGAAATAGACCGTGGAGAACGGACTGCAATACTCATAGGGGCATGGAGAACGAGTTCCCAATATTCAGCCTATGGGAGAAAAATACGGATAATGAATCGTATTCAGCTTAGAATGGATGCTGGGTTTTTTAAATTGGAGGAATTGCATTGTAGTCTTCTTTCATTTTGTTAAAAGAATAACCATTAGCACCCAAATGAGTGTTTTTAGCAGTTCAGCCATTATCACATACTTTAGGATGTTTTGCCAGAAACTAAACCTGTTTAAAAGACACTTGGAAACGTCCCTCACATCAATATCCACTTAGAAAACTGAAACGCTGCAAAGAAACTTAGCCTCAAAAACTGGCATGGCAGCGACGGAGCAAACACCACAAAAAACCATCACCCGCCATTCATCATGTCTGCCCTTTATAGTCAGATCAATTTTCCTGGGAAAGTTTATTACTCTTCCATTTCTCTGAATAGGTTTTCCATTAGGAGGTTGGCGGGCGGGATAACCAGGTCTATCGATCAGGGATTTCACTGCAGACGCGGTCGGGCTGGTTTGAGAATGACCAGTCTTTATCAAAGTCACCCTGGCCTGGCCGGCGGTAGGGCGAGGCGCCGTGTACCCACATACGTCTTCATCTATCCCCCTTCAGTGCCTCCTCCCCCCTTCCTGCACCCCGCACATAACCTCCGCCAGCTGATTCCTACACGGCTCATCTCCACCTCTCACCTTTTTATCATCCACCTAATATATATCAGGGTTGTCAGTGGGGGTAAGAAAAAAACATTGAAATATTTTTTTTGCAATACAGAATTTATGCATTACATATGCATTACAGTAGGAATCAAAGGAAAGCTCATGTTTTTACATGGGTCAGTGGGGAGGTTCAGCAGGGGATTCTGGACTGTGGCTGAATTGGGCTATTTAGCAGTTGGTATATCAATATTACACAAGGAATCATTTTGTTGTTCTGAAAATGAAAACATTGAATTCAATGGAAACATTGAAAACTGGCATCCCTGATATATAACGTCCATAGAACACAGAGGGGCAGCGGGTATCTAGATACCAGGAGCATACAGATATGGTGTATGCTCCGGGTAGCAAAAATCGGGGCATACGGAAAAAGAGTGCGTTTGAGAAAATAGTGCGTACCTAAAATGAACTAATATGGGTACCCCGCTTGTCAGGAAAAGGTGGATAATGAATGCAATATCTAGACTGGTTTCAGATAAAAGTGGTCGTATGCTCCTCGGAGTTTACACTGCGCAATATCCTCACATGTGCTCGGATATTACTACGCGTCACCTCCTCCGAGCATACGGCCGCTTATATCTGGAACCAGTCAATATTGCGTATTCATCCAAATATCCGTTCAATCTATGTCCTTTCCTCGCATGCTCTATAACAGCTGTGTCCTTTCTGGAGGTAATGTGTTTTTCTCGCTTGTTCAGTAAAACATGGAGAGGAAATCACGGCTCAAAACAACCTGTCCATGTTCTTACTTGATTTACGAGGTAGGATCAAAGTGGTGGGGCCAGCGCTATAGCCTAAAGTGCGAGAGTGGTTCCTGTAGGTGGTGCTGCAGTCGGGAGGTCATGGAAGAGGCAGAGATATTGGATTCCTAGTGTGATGTTGATTGAGATGCTGTTTTGCTAGTGTGATGTTTGATTGTTTGGGTATTTTAACGTCCACTTGTAGTTGTTTGTAGTTTGGTTTGATATAACGTCCAGTTAACCATCAGACTTTCTCAGGGTTCTTTTACACCACAAGGGTGGTGATCAAATTTATGTAATAAAGTTAGGTAGAGATTTTACCTCTACACATTTACCGAGGTGAGAGTTCTTTTAGTTCCCACACCACATAGACATGGTATGAGAACGGTAGGCCTTTGATATAGCAGTAAATCTACCACTGCTGTCAATGAAGGAGATGAGTGGGTGCCAGTGCCCTAACCACTGAGATAACTCTCCACCTCCCTAACGTCCAATATGTTCTATTAGACTTACATTTGGGTTTGATCGTGATCGAATCTATGAGATGAATTTAGGTAGAAATATCACCCCTACACATTGACCGAGGTGAGAGTTCTTTTAGTTCCCACACCACATGGACATGGTATGAGAACGATTAGCTTTTGTTATAGCTGTAAATCTACAACTGATGGGAATGAAGGAGAAGAGTGGATGCAGTGGGACCACAAAGTCCTACACCCTTGGGGTTACTAGTCCAGCGCCTTAACCACTGAGCTAACTCCCCATCCCCTAGCTAGTGTTAGTATCACATGACCATGAGGGTGTGGGAGAGGACACAGGGGTCCGTTTAACAATCTAGGATCGTACATGAAGACCCTTTTCTGTAACTCATACAAGGGCTATCGTTTAATAATATTTATATCTATTCGCTAAGACAGTATTAGCCTTTCATAGGTTGACCTTCTATGGCATACAGATATGGGCCTACATGTACGACCCGAGATTATTAAACAGGCCTCTGGATCTCAAACAAAAAAGGTTTTAAGATGTTATAAACGAGACGCAGAATTACGAAAAGCTCTGACATGACCTTTTTACCTATACACAAGAGATTGACCTACAACGAAACCGGAGATGAATTCCAGTTATATGTGATATATTCCAAGTATCAAAGATGACAGATTACTGTGCCAGGCATACGGATGACACATTACCTTAATTAACACCCGGAATTACGGTGCCCGTGTCACCTCCACCCTCTCTGGTAGCCTGGAGGCACTTATTGACAGAACCTCCGGGGCTATAAGACCCCTCCCCCTCCTCCATACCCCTCCTTTATATGCTACATAATAACCTCCGTGCTGTAAACACGTGACCTTCATCATGGGTCGCAGAGTGTCACCTTATGTAGGGATGCCAGGCGGGGGTCAGAAAAACAAGTGGCAATGTTTTCCATGGAACTTGCTGCCTCAGAGAGACCAAGAAAACATGGAAAACATTTCGGTATAATTCGTAGGGCAGGGGTCTGTAGATAGGCTCAAACTCCTGTTTTATTGATGTCAATGATGTTTATATCATTTTTGTTTTACACAAGAAAAAAAAGGGAATTTATACAATTATATACATTTTATATATAAAATGAAAACATGGATTTACATGGAAAGGTGGAAAGCTGCCATCTCTGTATGTGCCTCAATGTTGATCTGGCATTGGTCATCTCGCTTTTGTGTATTTTCTTATCTGGAGCCACAACCGCCGACCAGTGTTAAAGTATGTTCATGTATTCAGGTTTCCTGATGGCAGTTGACGCTAGAAGACGACATGCTCAATAGACAAATTTACTTTTGCATCGTTCTTTATGGAGAATTAGTAGAGGGATGCTCAGACCAGCCTGAGGTATTGTCCTCGTGGCCCCAGAATAACCAGGGAGGTCAGTTGGGATCAGGAAAAACAGTAGTAGATATATTTTTCATGTGGAATTTAAGGAAGTAAAGGGAGTATGGGGAGGTTTAAACAACTTTTTTTGTCTCAGATAAACACCCTGTGAGGCACATGAGCCCCACCGGGTGAATCCCACCTAAAGGGCACAATCCACCAGGCCGATTTCTCACCCGATCAATTGTTCCTGGGCCCTTAAGAGGAAGCTCACGCATTGTAATTAATTTATTCTGATAATAATAGTTTAATAAATGACCATTTTCAAAGATTTGAGAAATTCTAGGGCATCCGATAATAATCGGCGATTGTCTGGCTACGGAATCGGCTACCGTCCAGTGGAACACCCCCTTTAGATGACACTTGGCACCTCATACATTAAGTAGTCACAGTGCAGACGGAGGGCAGGCGGGGTGGGGGTAGGGGAGGTGATCAAGTGGGCCTGATTGGCACGGCGTTATACTACTACCACTACAACCTGTGATTTACTACACAATATGCCCTCTGCTCTCATTCCTAGAGACCCACACTAATTTACCCACGAGCAGCTACACAGAATTTAAATGTGGATATTTATATAAATCACCCCAATCTCTGGCACAAGTTCATCACACTCTGCAAGTTCATATTGCCAATGCCGACAGTAAAAACTTTTGCTATGAAGAAAATGATATCGTGCAGACTTGGTAGGAAGTTAGCAGTTGGCAGGTGATATTTTGAGTCCTGCGCTATCAATACTGCCCAGTAAACACAGTACATATCTTTACGTAAGAAATAGGTAGATTTATGTTGGTTTCCAACCTGACGTATCTTAAACGTTGGGAATACGTTTGTTCTGGTCTATGTGGGCCTATACACTGGTTAATTCCCAAAAAATGTACGTTAATTTACGTAGCTATAACGTATTTGTGTTTACTGGGTGGATATCCAAGTCAATGGTGATAGCTTTCCCAAAGCACACTGCTACCGCACATAAACGAGCGTCGAGCTGCGAACTGTCGCTCCCGGATTAGCAGAACCGCAGGCTTAAAAATAGAGGGGGTCCAAACGGCGGAATACCATCCTCATTTCCCTGACAGGAGATGCATGCAGTGGAAGTTGATCATTTTTCACGAAAAAAGGGAAACGAGAAGAAAGAGCTTGCGGCAGATGGGGGTGGCAGTTGAGTGATGGGGGAGCTTAACACAAGCACGCCACCCGCTCGTTCTACCGGAGATTCCCCTCGTGCTGTCAACGCATGCCCTGCTGTCAACTCCCGTCTAAACTTCTAACTCTGGTCCCCACAGCCAGCCTCTGTTTCCACTGTCAGACACAGCTTAGACTGTCAACAGTGGTCCAGACGACTGGCCTTGGTCTGCCAGATTTAGCTTAGATAAGTAAACCAGGAGCGCCACTGGGGGCAGTGTACTAAACAAGGAGGGTGGTTGTTGCGCCACTTTAGTACTGTCAACGCTAGTTTGCACCGTTAACCTTGGACGTCATTGGCAATGCAGAACTGTCATCCCTGGTCTACCACACCTACTCTGTTTCATCATTGTGGTAAGGTATAAGAGACTATCAGGGTCGAACGAGATGTTCAAAAGAAGAGTAACAACCAAGAAAATTGTATGAGTATACAGAAGGTATAGACTTTACTATATACCCATGCCGTATTTACTGTAAATACGTACCGTTTTGACATATAACGTAAAAATACTGTACGGACCACTGGTCCGTACACTAAAATACGGACCACCTTGCCACACACATTTATTAGTTATTGGTTGTTAAGACAAACGAAATTAATGATTTTGTTTTAATTTCGGGTATAAAGTAAATATATAACGTCCAACCATGCTTGTACAAGCACAGAACTCGATGACAATTTATGGTTTGTACGGAACTCGGCGTAAATGCCTCGTTCCGTACAAACCATAAATTGTCACCTCGTTCTGTGACTTGTACAGCATGGTTAGGACATTCTATATAAGTATCCTGATGGATTTGTTTCTATTTATATACACAGGGAGTGTACTAGTTACAGTGTAGTGCTTTTGTTTGCGCACCAAGCGAGTTAAGTGGACATTTTATTTCTGTTTCATTATTTATTGATGCCTTGATTGTTCAAAATCATTTAAAAGATTGACCAGATCCCATCGATCTAATTTACGAATCCTTGATCAGGACTGTTGCACATGAACTAAGCGCGCAGCAAGCAAATGAATACACAACATTTTCCTGATTTTGATCTGCATGGTCGTATTTTCCATGTAGTTAATGCGTAGTAATATCCGAGCGAATAAGAAGAATACAGAATATAAAGTTATATTCTTTATTCAGCATTCCAAATGTAAGTCATCAAAGGAAAGACAAAATAGCCGCCGATCTTCTCATGCACCACTTTGCGCGCTAAGGACATTTTCCTTGTATTATACCCAGTGGCGATAAATAGGCTCTATAGGTTTAGAATGGAAACTCCGTATTGGATATTATTACATACCTATGGTCGAACATCTATGAAATACTACCCGCTGCTAGGGGTGCAGGATAATTAATGTTCGGGCGCACTGCGCCCGTAGTGAATATTCGGGCGCACTGTGACCATTGGGTCAATTGGTACATTTAATAAGTATCTAAAATGGCCTTTTTTAATATCTAGGTATGTAATAATAAGAAAACGTAGAAACTGAGTCCGTAGGGATGCCATTCTCGGCCTTTTTATGCCATAAATACGTCCCTCCGCCTAATATAAAGAGACGTCACGAGTTTGAGTCTGAGTTTATTTATGTCACGCATTTTGTTGGCGCAATAATTTCACGAGTCGAAGACGAGTGACATTATGGATCCAACAAAATGAGTGACATAAGTAAACTCAAACTAAAACGAGTGGCGTCTAGATTTTATCCTACCCCGTTTCTACATTTTTTCAGTATTAGAAAGTAGTGGCATAAACAACACTTTATGTCACACCCAGTGACAAAAACAAATCCCATGTTAAGCCTATGGCGTTTTTTATTAGGGGTAGGATAAAGATGGATAATAAAGGTTATGATAGGTCATCTTGCGACCAGATCTCTGCAACTAATTGCCCTTTTTATTTACCAAGGAATATGCTCTTCTTCTGGTCACCTGGTTAAATTGATTGAAGCCATTTGAAGACGCTTCCTTATTATGCCAAGTGAAGAGGTAATGCATGAGTTCCTGGGTTTGAATGGTACTTTCACAACCCCTGATGCATTGCATGTCCAATTATAATGATCAACTCTTGTCGATTTTAATAATGATAAACAGATAGGATCAGCTCACTGGAGCTTCTTTTTTAGATGATGGATCAGAAAATGGAATTTGTAATTTTTATTAACTAATGAAAGATACTGATTAAAATAAAAATGCCTAGTGTTCAATTTAAAGCCTATTCCACACCTATAGAAATTGTACGTTGGCGAAAACCTTAGTTCAATAACCGTGCCTCTCCATGATGATATAATAGCTAGTGTGGTGTTTGAATGAAGATGAATTTAGAAGTTGTCTTTGTCCAAGCATGGTTAATGCTCTGAGTGGGGCTGGCCCAGAAAGAGAAGATGCTGCAGGGAGTTGTGACCTGACCCTTGTCAACTTGAGCCCACGTACCTACATCACAACAGTAAGAAGAGAGGTGGTAAGAGATGCATGTATACGGGACAGTAAGTCCATACGACGGGTCAATGAACACCCGGGGTGCTGTTGGTGGCGTCCAGGCAGGGGAAGATGTATACATGCATTTACCATGCCGTATATATACTGTAAATACGCAATGTTTCGCCATATAACGTAAAAATACTGTACGGACCACTGGTCCGTACAGGATTATACGGACTACCTACCCATACTCGTTTATTAAAATATCGGTTTTTAAGCCAAATGAAATTAATTATTTCTTTTAAATTTCGGGTATATAGTAAATACAGAACGACCTACCATGCTTGTACAAGACACATAACTCGATAATAATTCATGGTTTGTACGGAACTCAGCGTAAACGCCTCATTCCGTACGAACCGTGAAATATCATCTCGTTTTGTAGCTTGTACAGCATGGCTAGGACCTTCTATATAATTATCTCACCCCTAGTATTTTTGTTCCATAGGCTTAACATTGGGATATGTTCTCCATGCCCCTAGGAGTATTGCAGTCTGTTCTACATGGCCTATATCCTGTGTGTCGTCCATTCTTTTTTTGTGTACGGGGGTGAGGTAAATACAGAAAGCAACTCGTTTTAGTAAAAGTCGCTCTTTTGGGTGCTGTTGGTGGTGCCCAAGCAAGGGAAGATGTATACATATGTATAGATAATAATCGGTTGTTTTGTGGACAGGCGGCCGTAAACCACGAGAGGACTGACGCGTAGGAATACACAAGCGTCAGCGTGTGTATTACGACGTCAACCTCGAGTGCTACCTGTCCAAAAACAGCATCATCTGTTGTATTTATTAATCCTATTCTCCAATACATTAAAACCCAAGAATTCCCATATTAAAAGGTATATGAATAGGGACTATTAAGCTCTATAGCACAAAGGGACTATTTACCCGTATACAATGGGAATGAGGCCGAAACCACGGATATGAATCCGTTTACCATGGTTATGGTATCTGACAGTTCCAATAAGTAATTTTTCAATGGGTACTTTGTATATCATCGATAATACAGCAGAATTGTCTGAAGTGTCTACAACAACATCTTTACCAGTGATACAGATTGCAGTAGTATTTGGTAGTCTCGAACGAACGGAACAAAAATACAATGCCTCTATGAAAATAGAAAATAAATTATATGTTAATTGTAATTTGAAGGAATCTTAGATGATTGCCAGTTGCATGCACCAAATCCCATTTATTGATTCTAGTAAGGAAGACATACCTCATCTTTGAACTCAGGGCTGGAGGAGGTGTGTCTTCATTGTCCTGATTCCCATATTCTACTGGAGAAGTAAAAGAAACTAGAATCTTCTCAAACGCCACCCAGCTTACAAAAGACCTATCTCTCTGAGTGTGAAGCCAGATGTCTTGCCGTTAATGCTACCCCACGAGAGAGACATTACCCCGCACCCTTTAACGCTAGTTCCACCCCCTCCTGAGCTCCCCGCCCCTTCCCCTTAACTGTAACCCCACTCTCCCCGACAGTCCGACTCGAAATGAGCTGTGATGAATTAAAGGTCTGCGAGCAATGTCTTTTTACATTAAACGGCGCCGTATCAGGTCACAGCACCTTAATGAGGCGCCCGTACCCGGCCTAATAACAGGCACACGTCCCCTACCTGCCCCGCACCAGCGAGATTCTCGCGTGATTTGTGCCGCGAGACGTGAACTGGAGGACGCTGGTACTTGATGGCTCTGACGCGCCGCCTAGTGGTGGATTGGCGAACCTTATTGCCACTGAATAGGTATGATAGAAATGAAGACTTGACGGCGAGGGGTATAACCAGGGTGTAGAGGGGGAGAAAGATTCAGGGAAGGAGAAAGACAGAGAGCGAACGAGAGAGAAGAGAGAGAGAGAGAGAGAGAGAGAGAGAGAGAGAGAGAGAGACAGAGAGAGAGACAGAGAGAGAGACAGAGAGACAGAGAGACAGAGAGAGAGAGAGAGAGAGACAGACAGACAGACAGAAGAGAGGAAAGTCGAGGGATGGCGGGATACATTTTGGGGATACTGCAGAGGACAGAGGAAGTGAACATGGAAGGGGGAGATGTGAGCGAGAAAAAAACAGAGAAAGACATGAATAAAATGAATGGCCATGTAGTAACGTGTGAGAAAGTGGTCATAGAAAGGTAGGAAGGGAGTAGGGAATGCGTCCTTTGTGAGAGGTGGTGGAACGGAGAAGGGGTTGGGAACAGAGACAGAGGGGTGTTAGGAGAGGGATCGGGGAGGAAACAGAGCATTGTTCTGTAGCCTACATATACAATGTTGACTGGTTTCAGATACAAGAAGCCGTATGCTCCGAGGGGTTGACGCATAGTAATATCCGAGCACAAGCAAGGATATTACACAGTCAACTCCAAGGAGCATACAACAACTCTTATCTAGAACCAGCGTATGGATTCATTATCTACCTTTTTCTGACAAGTGGCGTCCCGATATTAGTTCATTTAGGCATGCACTATGTTTCTTCATACGCACTATTTTTCATTACGCGCCAGTTTTAACAGCCCGGAGCATGCATCATATCTGTATGTCCATATGTGGTGATACACACTCCCTATGTGTTTTTTATGGACACTTTTATTAGGTGGATGACAAGAATTCATATCTACAGAAAGATGCCTTTATAAGGACAGAATGGAATGGTGGTACCAAACTACATCCTGTTTTCAAACCGAACCGGAAAGAGCCTGAATAACAGCTGCCAGCAAGTCAGGATGAAAGAAAAACACTCAAAAGAATCACACGGTCGCCCTTAACGAATGAAACAAGCCCCGCTGATTTTATCGGAACAGAAAACAGCGAGCCCAAACCAGGGTCCACTCTCCTTCAAGCCGCACTCCAATTCCTTGTGGGAGTCCCATTTCCTCGAGAACCGCGCAGAATCAAAAGCCTCGGAAACCCGTTTAGGGCAAGTGCGCTTTTAGCATGCCGGCCCCGAGTCGGGCCTCGAGACGGCCTCGGTGCCTCGAAGAGCCCGGCGAGAGACCGCGCAGAGACCGGGCCAGTCTCTCAGGTGTCACATCAGAGGGTGACTCCAGTCCCACCGGTCGATACCATTTTACGGCTACCTTTGGGCAGTGGAGGCGCCCCACGCGGACAATGTAATCCAATAGAGGACGGGCGTTGTCGACTATTAACAGATCAGGGAGGGAGAGTCTGACGTTGCCATGCCGACCTCTACACCTTTACAGCCACTTATATCGCCTGTTTGGCGCCCACTCCTCTCCCGAGTGCGGGGGTGGGGTGAGGAGGGAGGTCGCTGCCTTAGCCTTATAGGGCACAGAGTGATTGCTAGTTCCGCCATCATCCGCCAGGAAATTATAAGACAGCATTACTGTAGTCGAGGGGGAGGGGTGCAACTACTGTTACCAGTTCCCATAATCTGTAGATAATGATGAGATGAGGCTAAAATTCCTCCATGGCAAGCCCGAAAACATATTTTGGATAAAATCCATTGATAATTGTTCCTTCTACTTGGTGTTTTCGATGTGGGGGGGGGGGGGGGGGACAAGATGACCGCTTCCATAACACACTAGCTATGTACCCTATAGGGCACATAGTTATTGTATTATGGACGCGGTCCCCCCGAAATCCTCCTTCATACTGTCGCTCGAGGGATCCCGAGGAGAAAATCAGCCTCAAAGACAGTTTCGGGGGAGACTTGAACGAGGGTTTGAAATGGCTGAAGGTGGGGATCCATAGTGATATTTTTGATAACTTCATCATTTATGATTACAAATGAATCTAACTAAATATCCCAGTAATTCTCCATCTAACATATCCAGTTTGTATTTGAATCAAGATAAACATATTTCCGCTAGATTAAATCAAGAAAATAAGCTATAGTTTGTTACTATGAATCACCCACGATACCTCTAGGGGTGTCGCCCGCCAGGAGAGGTGAAGGAGACTGTGGTCGATGTATCCCGGCCCGACGATTAATAAGAAAACGTAAATGGAGGATGTAATGAGAAAATTAAAGATGAATTTTCCGCTTGATCGCCAAAGAATAATAATACGTCTTAAAAGTCACCGAAGAACAGGCTCTTCCTTATGTAGACATACATTCTATTACACACTTATTTCTGGGGTAAAACAACACTACTCTGAAGAACATCTCACGTGAAATATGTGCACTCCTAAAGACGCCATGGTGTGTTCACCCACTCCGAAAAACGTGTAAGATAAGAGATACAATAAAGTCAATTTAAAATAAGAACATGTGACACTAACACCGCCCAGCGTTAAATGCTCTTAGGACCTGTCTATTTTGATATTTATCCTACCCCTCGTATAAGTCTCCATAGACTTAACATGGTGTGACTGTATGTCACGGTTATGCCATAAAATATGTATATGCCAAGAGTGGAATATAGTGAAAATATGTGATGTGGTAGGCAGAATTCTAACCGTCACTCAATTTCATATAATTTTTTACAAGGCATTTGCTGTCTTTCTCTACAGATATCGCTCAGCTCCGCTTCGTGATATCATTCCGCAAAGACAACTCACGCCATATAAATGATCGTATGATATTTCGTGACGTTTCTTGACAATATATCTGTGCTTTTACTCAAATGGTACGCGACCGCTCCTCTATGGTGAGTAAGGTAGGGCGGCGGTGGGAGGCTTAACTTATATCCTTTCAATTTTCAACCCTAAGTCTCCAGCCATCTCTAGTGCCGGTCCCAGGCTGCAACCCAGGATTTGAGTCCTCCAGGTTTCTGGTTGGAGGTAAAATAACGACGTTCACGATAAAGGCACTGACCACCTTCCCCTGTATGACCTGAGGGCGGCGGTGGGGGGGGGGGGGGGGGGGAGCCTACAGAAATGGGGTCGGCGCCCGCCTAGTCTCATGGTCAATGTCGGCCTATACCCTTCCATTTAGGCCCGATCCCGTGGCGCCACCTGGTTGGAGGAAGCGGCGCACAGCCGGAAGTCCGGGGGCACTCTCCTAGCAGAGATCCAGCGCTCTACTTCCTGCGGCCGCTTGTATCTCTGCACCACCACAGTATCTGGGATTACTTTCTTCTGTGGAAAGCACCTCATGTGTTATAGGGATTTGTTTGGTCAATATAACACACGTGCTCATTCACAGGGACAGTCTAATCAACTGTGGATTCACATTATAAAGTGGTTTAAATCTGAAAAGGAAACAGCTGGTTTGTCTGTGAAGCTCATTTAGCAATTCCCATAACTCACAACTCATAATACATGAGTTGCTTGAATTTTATAACTTTTGACAGTTACTTTGTTTTGAATCTGAAATGTTAGCTGGTCCCCCTGTCCTTAGTGGATATCCAGGGAACCATCATTGGATTGAGGCAGAGATTAACAAGCGCTAGTGCCACTAAAGATCTGGGAGGAGAGTGGTCCGGGGGCAACTGGGGAGATGGGTGAAGGTCAGGCGGCTTAGGGGTTCAATGTCAGAGGCCTGCGGGAACGGCCGGACTCCTCGGGCGGTGCCCGGGTTCGCTGCCCCGGGACCCGTCTCAGGCTAACCACCCGTCCTCGTCATTTATTCAAGACTCTATTACACTATCTTCCAGGTCTGGAATTGCCGCATCCACCTCCGCATAAAAACCACACCAGCTCCGGGACGAGAGGATGACGGATTTGGTTGCCGCTAGGAGACGCCACCCGGACGCCACCAAGGAAGGTCACTGAGGTCACCTCCAAGGTGAAGGTCACTATTGTAGTCGGTCTGCTGAAGCGTTTCTGTGACGTCGCGCATGGGAGAACAGGTGGAAGTGGTAACTTGGAGGCAGTCTCAGATCAGAGGTTTGGTGTAGGTCGGCTGTTTAGCGTGGAATAGCTTCATTCGATGGATGGGTAAACTTGTGACTGTGATGGAAGATGGATCTTAGGCTAAGTTTCAGCGTAGTTTAAGTTTTGGGGAAATATTAGGTGGCATTTCTATTACACGGATCAGAAAACAATGAAGTGGTCATATATACTAGGAGCGAGGAGGTAGTTCATTCACTTTATATCTGGGTGCTAATTGTTCTAAAAAAATAGATAGACATAAATAGATATTTCAATTTAATGATTACAGCTTAGAACAATTTCATCCAAAACACAAGTATGGTCACAATAGAGACATCTACATTCCCGTATGTATTTAAATACACATATATATTTGACTGTTATTCTCCTATTTTGATCCCTACGAGGTAGAACGTATAGAGCACCGAAAGTTCACTGAGCTCAGTCTGACGCCATTTCCAGCACCCCAAGGTATGTTTTTTCCGCAATTTTTATCATGGGAATAATGTGTACACACAATCACAAAACGGCTATAATGGCATTCTTCCACTCAGGCCCTAACCCCCTACTCCTCATTCTGATGGCGGGTGTTAAGCCGAATAGGCAGTGGGTACCATTTTTGTGTAAGTCTTTGGTATGACCCAACCAGGATTTGAACCCTTAGGAATGTATAAATCTCCATGTTGGTGTCTTGTCTTCTCTCTGAAATCCTGGCTCCTGATTGGTGAATTAAATATGACGTCACCTCGCATTACTCCGCCACAGTTATGGCATAGTATTGGCACGTTATCACTATCTAGGGGCACTTGGGAGAATACTGCGTTACAAAAGGTGTGGATGTATTATCAATAGAAAAAGTCCATACTTTTTATCTCACCCCTGGGACAAGTTTAGCCATAGAAGTAGCATTAAAAACTCAACGATTACCCCAGTTATAGTATAATCAAACCATATTGAGTCTACATCACATGATTTCATGAGGTAAAAATCGGAAGAAGATCTGTAACAATTTATCAGAATGTAGAAATTGAATTTTAATTGTTATACAACATTTTTATGAAAAGTTGTGTATCAACCTTGGTAAATTGTAATTATCTATGGAGGAACTCATCTAAACAGAACATAAATAAAGGATCCAAAAATGTTTTTATGAATCAGTCTGGTCAAACTCTGTGGGCGCCCGTATTGGCGGATGCCCACTTTACCCTCATCCACTAGTCCATAAAACGACCCACAGGTGGCGTGACCGATGGGACGCGGACCTGAGCCACTCAGTCTCGTTCTGAGTCCAGTGAGCTACTCGATCCCTGATCAATTGATTCATCAACTACCAGCCACCTACCACCTGTTCTCCTGAGAGCGGCGCCTCAAATCTGTCCACAGAGGGTGTCCAGAATACAGGTTGTTTCTTTAATTCCCAGGGGATCCTGAGGGTATATATATAACTTAAGGTTAAGCTTCTCTCCCTGGTTTTACATCACAGGGTTTGGTGATTGAATCTATAAAATGAATTTAGATATAATTCTTATCCATACACATTTACCAGGACTGGCCTTTTGTCTACCGCTGTTGTTGTTGTTGTTAGTTTGTTTGCATGGTATACAACTTACCTCACTGCTGAAAACGCGCTGGCCTTAGCCTGTATTAGGGTATGATCACGTGAATGCTGACCAATGTTTAAGGATTTCCTTCTAAATCTATAATGGCGTCAATGGGCTATTGCTGGACATCTATGCAATACTACCCGCTGCTAAGGGTTCAGTATAAATAATGTTTGGGCACACTGAGCATATAGTGAATGTTTGAGTCACTGTGCCTGTAGTGTTTCTTGTTTCTTTGGTTAGTTAAACGTCCAATATGTTCTATTAGACTTACTTTGTGTTTGACCGAATCTATGAGATGAATTTAGGTAGAAATCTCAACTCTACACATTTACCGAGGTAAGAGTTCTTTTACTTCTCACAACACATGGTTTGAGAAGGATTAGCCTTTGATATAGCAGTAAATCTACCATTGTTAGAGGTGAAGGAGAAAAGTGGCCGCAATGGGACTCCAACCCACAAAATCCTAAAGCTTGGGATTGCGAGTCCAGTGCTCTTTACCATACAGCTAACTCCCCACCCTGGTCGCTTTAGTTATGCTTCCATGCAAGCATATCTGGTCTGCACCACGTGGAGGCAGGGTGAACATATCATTGCTGTCCAGCCCAACAGGCCGCCTGTAGTATACTTCGTAAGTTTATGAAATAGCGCTTTTCTAAATGATATTTGGGAATATAATAAGAAAATGTAGTGACTGGAGCCCGTAGGGGTACCATTCATGGCCCCATTCTTTGTCCCATAAAATGTATCCCTCTGCCTCCGGCGTCGAGACATATTTTATGGGACAAAAGACCTCGAACGCCCATCCCTACGGGGTCAGTAAACACGTTTTCTCTTATTACTCTTGCCCTTCACCACGCGAAGAGACTCATACAACCCGAAAGGTGACCGGACGGACATGGCCGGCGTCAAATGAAGGTCAAATGAAGGTCATATCAGGCTGATCCATAGATATGTAAGCCCAGCCCTATCCGTGCCCGTCCACACTGTCAGGCACCACCCAGAGACGTGTGTCGACACCTCAATATCATCCGGCAGAGTGGAGGCCCGTGTCGGGGCTCGGGCATACCATGTCGGGCCAGTAGAAATCATTGTGTATCTGCCCGGCGCGGGCTCATCACGGACCAGGCTGGACCAGCTCGGGGATCTATACTGTCTGCCCGCCGCTCGTCCAATCAGTCCCAACTGCCATGCCGCCAGGGGTCGCCCCGCCAGCCGCGGGCAGTGTGGGCATGTATGTGGGATGGAGAGGTGAGGGCATGTACACGTGCGAGGTTTTTTCTCCGTATATATCACGGTGTGATTAAAAAAAACCACAAAAAGAACCCGACGCAGATCAGTATTGCAAATGAAGTTTTTTTTCGGAATGCGCGTATGGATGCAACGCCTGGCTCAGCCTGAAGGATGTCTCATAGAAAATAAGGTCTCTATATGCAATCTATTGATGGCTTATGGCCTTCTGTCCACTTTACTTATTCTGCTCTATATGTGTAGATGTCATATATCAGCGCCATATATAGCTTATGAGTGTTCATAAGGTGGCTGAGGTCAGTATACATCTACCTTATGGGCCGTGACTGACTCAAGAAGTGAACATCAATAGCGAAGGAGGGGGAGGCGGGAAGGATGAAGGTGTGCACAGAATAGGAATAGATTAAGGCAGGAGAGAGGTCTGGGGAGAGACAAGGAGAAGTGTGAAGGCAGGGAGAGATGCAGAAAGAAATGGACGAGGTAAGAGAATGAGGGGTAAAGAAGGGAGGCGTGTGACAAAGAGGCAGGGATGGTGGTACAGAATGGGATAGTCGGAGAGGCAAATAGGGAGTGACGGCGACAGGGAAGCTGAAAGGAGGGAGGGAGGGAGGGAGGGAGGGAGGGAGGGAGGGAGGGAGGGAGGGAGGGAGGGAGGGAGGGAGGGAGGGAGGGAAGGGAGGGAGGGAGGGAGGGAGGGAGGGAGGGAAGGAGGGAGGGAGGGAGGGAGGGAGGGAGGGAGGGAACAAGGAAGGGAGGGAGAATGAAAGGAAGGAAGGATGGATGGAAGGAAGGAAGGAAGGAAGGAAGGAAGGAAGGAAGGGAGGGAGGGAGGGAGGGAGGGAGGGAGGGAGGGAGGGAGGGAGGGAGGAAGGAAGGAAGGAAGGAAGGAAGGAAGGAAGGAAGGAAATGAGGTACTATGAGAGCCAGTGGTAGGGGGACAGATGGGTAGGAATGATTAGTTCATTTAGAAGAGGATATGTAGTGAATTCCACTGCTAGCCATGAATTGGCAATGCCTGAAGTTTATTCGTCTCACATCCATAAATGCCAAACAGAAAACATGAGCTACCAATAGAATGCCTTGCGAGACAAATCTTTGTCTATCAATATATGTCGGGAGCCGCAGGGAAACTTATTCATGGACAGACATAGTTTTTAGTGTTTCATCCCCAGAGTAAGCTAATTCTCTATATAAATTCCAGTTTTTCTTGTTGAAGATACGGCGCGGTATATGACAAGGGCCCATAGCCGGAGCTGTAGGACTAGGCAATAGATCCAGACTACGATGATGGAATGGAATCATAGTTCCACAGTAAAATATATCCAGAGAATATAATTTCCGTGATTGATCGTCATGTGGCAAAAACTGTAAATGAGCTAAAGATTACTTTACTTCTGGACTATCTAACACGGAAAAGGATTGATTTCACCATGAATATTTATTCAATGGTGATGCATTAAACTTTGCTTTTAAGGCCAGGAAGCGATATCCCCTATAACAAGTATATTGTGAAGTTTTGGCACTGTATTTCTTAAATCTAACTTTCTTGTTAAATTTGCCATTTTTGCCTTACAAAAGTCCTCCGGATCATTAATAAATGATAGACATATACAATAATGAGTACAACAGTTACCGGTACGCCTACTGACTAATATAGAAATTCTTCCCAGTTAACCCGGAGTTCAAACACTGTATGACACCCCAATGACCACCCAGCAGCCGCTCCCCCAAATGTGTAAGACAATTAAAAACAGTGAGGAGCGAAAGCTGCACAACGCATACATCACAACCCACGCTCGGAGAGTGGGCATCCTTCATCTCCCCAATGTAATGCAGACAAATACTCTGAGGCAGACGACAATCAATCTCACCAGGGAAGAACGTAATTCCGGCGGGAAGGACAGGGAACCCTGGGAACCAGCTGTTGTTCAATATTCATACACCAGGGCGGCGTATTAGCACGTCTGCGGCACAGGATTAATTCAAGACGCGATAGCATTACGCACTGGTGCAACTACCAGAAGAAAATAGTACACAGCGTTTAAGGTATGCAGTATCATGCTGTATATTCCGTCCATCCAGTTCACTGGACAATAGTCTGCCAAGGCGAAGCTACTGGAATGGCATAAAATCACATCATTTTCAGGGACAACCAAAAAGTCAATGCTTACGCTATTTGAGGTTTGAGACAGGAATTTGGGTTTCGGTCTCAAATGTAAATAATCCTACGATTATCTTAGAATATGTATGATGGAAGCTACAACGAGACCCCTTGGGAATAATAACAAAGACTGGAAAATGAATGATAATCTGTAGCCATTCAGAGAGAATGCCTCTGTCCCCGGAAGCGATCTATTGTAAACGGGAATTCAGGAATTCCAAAACACATATTTATATGAGACGCGTACACTGGTCTATAAATGTCGCACAAATTACAAGATACAAATCTAGGATCGTACGCTGTTAATATACACATAACTGACTATCCATATATGATGATAACCCAGCATTTATGTTTTAGGGACGAGCCAGGCATATTATTATCATTATGAACATATGCTACGTTTCTATGATGAATATCAAACTCAACTGTCTCAGCTAGACAACAATTATTCAGTCATGCCTCTTGTGTGCTCTGATCTAAACTACTAAATGCAGGTAGATTTTTAATATATATTCAGAGCAGTTTAACGACAGAAATATTCGTCAGTTTGATCAGTTGGGTCTGAACCTGATCGTGACCAATATAAAAACTGTACAAGATAATGAACGACACAACAGTACTGACAAAAGGTCGAGCATTTCCCCCATACATTCGGATTATTATTAAGAACAAGATGAGTAATTCTAGCAGGATGCTTATTGGCAAACCTCTCCAGCGTTTAGAACGAGTGAATGGGACTCTCACAATCCACAATCTTCGTTTCCATATTTGCATTGTCAACAGTCGTAAAATACTATGGTTGCCAATACTGCAGAAAGATAAAGAAAGAGAGTGACAAAGTCGTGACCACTGCCTTATGAAAGGTCATAAAGAGAAGATTGATGAAATACCTTCCTTGACTATCAAGGTTAGCATGGTCTATATCAAATGCCTATCCATCATGACGGATAGAAATTTAGAAAATACTACTATAGCAAATGATACAAAAGAAAACAGATTGCTCTCGGATTAAGGAGGATACGTCGGAAATAAATCCCACAAACTCTAGGGGGCTTTTTTTAATATAAAAGGTAATGTATATACTTACGTCAGTTGCCTCAGACTTTACTTATATGGAACGACCTGACCATGGTGTAAAATCTACAAAACGAGATGATGATTTACGGTTTGTATGGAACGAGGAGTTTATGCCTAGTTCCGTACGAACCGTAAATTACAATCGCGTTTGTAGTTTGTACAACCATGGTGGGTTGTTCTATATTTACTATATATCCGAAATTAATCAAATTGTTCGCTTACTTTGGCCTAATAACTTATGTTTTATTGCCATATTGAAAGTTCTGTATTCTATTTTTTCGTTATGTGCTGATACGGTGCGTATAAATTTACAGTATATACGGCACGGGTATATCTCGTAATAAACAGAAGAGATAATCAGAATTATGGTTAGCATTTCTCTTAGATGGCAGTATCACCCTCCGTATATATATATACATACATACAAATATATATATATATACATGTGTGTGGGGAGAAGCTAGGACAAGGCCGTATTCCCTACCGCCCGCATACATCTGGCACCAGGGAAGCTACATGATATGGTAGTCCCTCTAAGCCGCCAGGCTCATCTAATACGCACCTCATTGCCAGCTGCAAGCACCTTTAAAATGATTGATAGCTTCCTGGAGGAACGGCCGAGCACACAACACTGATACATGAGGTCCCAGAGCGACTATAAAACTACCGGCATCATTCAAAACCACACCTAAGGCCCCTTTTACCCTGTGCCTATTCTTTTTCTCTATCAGCGACACAAAATACTATATTCAATTCAGAGCTACGTAAAACGATTATGAATCGATGATGTATTGTAGTATTAAATCGGCGGATACGGATCTTCTCCCAATAGCTTTCGTTTGTTTGAATACGGCGTATTTCATATTGAAATAAATTGTTAACTAAAAATGGAACTACAAAACCTCACATCCTCCACGTCCTCATGGGCAATGCCAGTAGAATCGTACAAAATGGTTTTATGCCATCAACGCTGGAACTACACGAACTCCTTGCCTAGTTTCATCAGAATCTGTACACTTTGCTGTGCAGGCCTGCAACATGGTACGTTTTGACGGCCTCGTACTTTAAATGAAAGGTAACATAAAAGACAGATAAGTACAAAGAGTATGTCGAATAAAAATCAGCTCTACTTTGGAACAACCTAAGCCCAGACATTCGAACTATGAATGATGAAGCAAACTTCAAATATAGTCTAAAAAAACCCGGCTTATCCACAAACTGAATCAGTACTAACCTTGTGATACGCTTATTGATAAAAGCGGAAATCTGATTCCACTAAGCAACAATTATCACTGAAACTCACACTAAGATCATGAATTCAGAGAATGAGTATCATATAATCATGTCATTAAAAACTTGTGTTCAATTTTTTCTCGTTACGTAGTACCGTAGCTCTCCGTAGGTTCGATGCTTCAAATTTTTTTTTATATTAAGAACTTGTACCTGATGGCTGCTGAACACTGTATATGTGTGAATTCGAACAGACCAATTAGGAACTGAAGAGATACTCACACCGCACGATTGTAAATAAGCCTATACGTTATTATATACGAATGTTTCACTCGGTGAGTATTTCTGACCAGAAAATCTCTGAGCAGATTCCATTCATTCACATTAACTATGTCTCTATATTGTAGACAACTCCGCGGTCGGCAATGCAATGGCATTTGAGCCATGTATCTAGTATGGTATCTTTATCTATGGTATCTGTATGGTATCTATTTCTTATTTATGTATTTCCGTGTTACGTGCAACCAATCGTATTCAAAGTATGGTGGTACGTCGCCATACCGGCACAGTATGGTGGTACTTGTCAACTACCACTTCTATCAGAGGTTGGGATTTACAATATTTCCTGGCATAAGTATATCGTACACTGCTTATACATTATCCTTCATGATTTTGATGATGATCCAGATTTGTGCAAAGGCAAACTAAATAACAGAAGCCAGACCTTTGGCCTCGAGACTGTCAACAGCTTAACCATTGCAAAGGCCAACCCTTGGATCATCTCTGCTCTTTTCTCAACGACCCCCAACCCTCTTCATCAGACACACCTTCACCCTTACTGTCAGACACATCCCCAAACTCAGACACATCCCAAACCTCAGACACATCCCGAACCTCGGACACATCCTCACATCATTTATCTCTGACACATTGTTAAACTCAGACACATCGTTAACCTCCGACACATCCTCACCCTTAGACATATCCTCACCTAGACTTGCTCATATCCTTGATTATGAACATTCATTAAATGATTAAAGAAAATCAGAATAAAGTTCATTCTAGTATGTATCCTTCTCTGACTAGAATCACTTTGGTTTAGATGATGATTAAATCTATGAGATGAATTGAGGAAAATAATCCCACTCCTACACATTCACCAAGGTGAACGTTCTTGTAGTTCCAACTCCACATAGAAATAGTGTCCGCTATGTGACGAGGCACATAAGCCAGCAATGAGTGGGGACTTATTGTCAGGGAAAATGTCGCTCGGTGGGATTTGGGCGTACAATTCTTTCTGGTGGCCACCTGACCTATCTCCGTACATCAGCAGATTACATCCCTCCACCACCGACCACTCTCTGCTCCCTGGTGGTGGGTCCCGCGCGTCTCCTGCCAGTAAACATGGCTGACAGAGCACTTCCGGGTCGTAATGAATTAGCGGCGCATGCGCACGGCCGCACGGGTCCCAAAAGGACCTCAAACGCCTCGTTTTGGCGGCACCGGAAGCAGCAGTGTATCCTGGGATACCCTGACGAGTGTAACTCGTGGTTTTTAGACGGTCCCTCGTGGTAGCTGCCATACTGATTTTGTGTTACCAGCGCTTCCCTCAGTCATACGTGTACGGGAATGTTCTCCATAAAGATATCAGGTTACAGCATGTTTTTTTTCTTTGCCTGGAATTTATATCTTGACATATTCAATTCCAATAGTTTCTATTTAACCAGTCAAAACCCATTCTGAATGTCATAGTCACAATGTAAAATCAGAAAATCTATAATTAATAGAATTTTTAAATCAAAAGCAATTTTGTTTTGTTTTGTTTGTTGCTTGTTTAACGTATGAGGGGGCGGGCGGGGCTGAGGGTATATAGGGACTATATACGGGTTCAGCTTTTTTTTAAGCGGCTCCGAGGAACATACTACCGCTTTCTCGTTTGGAGCGCTTCGGAATATTCACTCGGCCATTGCCTCGTTCATATAACTGCACACTCAAACCTCGATGGCGAACAGGAGCACATACCAAACATTCTTCAATATATTTCTTAGTATGCTTCAGGTACTTAAACAGACAGGTCTGGACTGTAGGGGCCTGTCTCATCTCATGCTCAACCTACCTATCGTAACTTAAGTCATGGTGTGCTATAAAGTCCTTTTATCTGAACTGAACTGTTATTAATACACAAGACCAGCGCAGTTCGTAAATAGACGACGTTTTAAAACGGACTGTGCATCCTGACCGTACAATGGACTACAACATAGAGAGCTCCATGAAGCATCAACGTACTTTAAACTTTTTGAAGGTGGTTAGTACTGCATCAGTCATTAAAATGTCTAAGGCTGCAGCAAGACCATCAGACACTCCTGTATTAAAATCCCCAGTCAGCTAAGTTACTTTAGACTGTTTAAAACTTGCCTTCTCTTTATCATACGCCCACAGAATTCTTCCCCGATGTTTTTGCTATCTACTCTGCGTTTTCTTTATGCTCCATATATGAAACCGAAATAGGAATATATGACCGCTAATTCTATTCAGTAAAGTACGTGGCTCCCTTGGCTTTGATGATATATAAAAATGATTGATGCTGTTGTTCTGCCTATGATTGGTTCTATATGGCGTCTTTAGCTGCATACATGCCTCCTCATTATTCATTACTTCGCTTAACATTCTTTTTGTCGCTATCACTTCTTCCTTCCTTCCTGTCTAAGAACGATAGCGTGGGCTGGTTACCGTCAGTAGTATACAAAGAGTACCATTTAAAGCCAGGAACCAGCTCCGACGTCCCGGAAGAGGGCGCTACGTGCACCGCTTCCGGTGGCGTCATCACTCTACTACTCACCAGGGTGAGCCACCAGAATGACGCACTGCCTGATGGGAAGGTGATGGTGGTTTTAGGAGGGGTACAATGAAACAATTTCCTGTCAACTAAAAGGGGATGTAGATCGCTGTTCGCGAGAACTTTCGAGTATTCTTGACCCTATTTTTGACCTGTGGTAATTTTGCATGAGTAAATGAGTAACAACAAGCTTGGAGAAACAAAGATTATTTCTATACTATATAGCTAAAGATACTGTAATGATTACGACTAGCAAAAAGTGATGTGTTATTAAGTATGGTGTAGTGAAAACGAATCTTACGAAAGTGAGTTTATCATAAATAATGCAGCAGATTTACGACATTTTAGTCAAATTAAAACAATCTTGGTCATTTGAATCTTTCCGGTGATATTTGCAGATAGAGATATTGGTCTGAAAATAACTTTGAAAACGGCTGGTGGGTGCTTACCTCTTTGGTACATAACGAAAATAAAAAAATCAGCAACATATTTAGATCGCAGCGACATCTTTGCAGCACAGATAAAGATGTTTTCCTAGATCGCCATACTCGTAACATGAAACAGTCCTCTTCTAATGAGGGATTACATGTACAAGGTGCAGTTTACAGTGGAGTGAATGGACACGGATCTTATACCTGTCATCCATGATCATGTCTCAGCTCAGTGAGGATATAATTAAGATGTGACTGTGAGACAATCAGATTGCTGCTTATAGCAGTAATCCACGCTCCACCTGTCACAACACAGACAGCTTCCAATGCGATTAGCCGTCTGGAATACCAACATTATCCAAATATCTTCAACCTCACCGAAGCTATAATCCAGCAGCTGTTAAATGAAGCTGAGGCTACCGAAGGTTGGAAACCTTTATGATATTGTTGAGCTCTATAATCTATTCATTTGTATCGTGGCACATTATCCTGATCGGCTGCTTCCATGCATGCGGTATCTAAGCTGTATCTTTTTATAATTTAAATGTTAGTATTGCAGGGGAATACCATGTATGGTCTTAACATATTTCTCCTTATCTGCTGAGGATTTACCATCATGAAATTGAAATAATTACACTTTTTTTCTTCTTTTTCCTCCCCAAAAAATAGACATTACAATCGCCCTGAACGCCCATGACTAGGGCGATTGTAATGTCTGTATATTTGAAAAAAGAAAAATAATGGTTAACAAATGTTCATCTCTAATACAAAGGTGTATTTGATGTTAGGTTAGCCCTGGCTAGCAGCTACATTTTAGATTTAATTTTTATCTGAATAGGCTTTTCATCACTATCATCCCTTCATGCGAAGTGAAAGGCTCTTCTAATTATAATTGATGGAAGTTTAGATTTCAGGGTAACTGGGTTAACCATTTTATCAACACCTTGCAGGCCGACTACCATCATCACCTCTCCGTACTTTCATATCAGCACCAGGCCCTCTTATCTGGCCCAGCTCACACACCCGACCCCTGGTGGGCATTAACGGAACCAACGAGTCTCGTTACCCATACAAGAGATGACTATCAACGGCACATGCGTCGTGATTAAAACGAGGCTCAGCAGAGGCAGAGAAAAACGTGCATAAAAAGGCTCTCGCCGCATCAAGTGGTGAGCTTCTAAAGTGGGTTATTTCAATTATAGATCATATTCCAATCACGTGCGCCACGGGGAACGCTCTATGGGCGTCCCACAAAGCCCCAGTCTCGTGGAGCCCGAGATAACGCGAGGAGGCGGTGAGATATAGAGCTTGTTACCCGTGTCCTCCAGGGATTAGCCTTCATCGGATCATTCAGGCGAAACCCACGCGGGCGAACCATTGGCGGCAACACCGCCTGTGCTTCCGGGGGTGTCGCTGTCAGGAATAATTACACCCATAATGTAGAAAGTGCCCAGTGTTCGGAGGAATGTTGCCAATTTGCAGCACATTGAACGAGTTGTATCCTCTTAAATGATTCCATCCATGGGTCTCGTCCGTTTTCCTCAGGGTCTGAAAAGTAGTTTGCTTAACCCAGAAATCCAAGGATTACATTGGTAGATGCGTTATATCCTATTCTACATTCCTGCAGCTCAAAATAGGAGCTAGATGTTTAAGTGCTAATTTAGCCTTGGCTTTTCCTATCCTAGTCTCAATGATCGGCTTTCCATTATGGGGAAACATTACCAGGATGGGAGTTCAATGGAGCCTCACATAAAGAAATAATAGAAGCCGGTCTATGATTGGTGAATTCTACCTCTCAACTGAAGGTAATCTTCATGCTTGAGACAATCTTTACGCTGGAAGGAACAATCGGGCATTTTCTAAACGGCATTGTGAAAGCTGGTCTGAGTAAAGGGACGACTGTCGTAAATGAAGCACTCATTATGCACAGACAGAAACCAGTTTTCTATGGCTGCAAATTGTGCCTCTAAATCTCATTAGGTCTGTCTAAATCTGTGTCTCCTGTTTTAAATCTTATTAGGATTACCTTCATGTAAGACCTCTTGCTCACTTAAATCCGCAGTCCTGTCTGCTTGTCAGTTACAATTCCCATACTTCAGAGTCCATTGAGAATTCTAATCAGCATTGATCAGAAAGATAGTCGCATCTTTAGAAAGAATCTTAATTAGTCGCATCTATAGATAAGTTTTGAAATATTTTTATTGAACGACCATATATATTTTCATAATGGCCCCTAAAGTATGGAATGCCACACTGCAGTTAAATTTGTTCTAACCACAATAACCGCAAGCGCAGTTCTAACCGCAGAGAAGACACCAGTTCTAACCGCAGATTGTTCTAATTGCAACCCACAGGTCATCATACCTAACAATCTATGTATTTTTTGTTTGTTTGTTTGTTTGGTTTGATTTAACGTCCAGTCAACCATTATAGGTCCTTACCAGACTTTCTCAAGGTTCTTTTACACCACGAGGGTGGTGATCGAATCTATGTGACGAATTCAGGTAGAAATCTCATCCCTACACATTTACGAGGTGAGCGTTCTTTTACTTCCCACACCAGATAGACATGATATAAGAATGTTTGGCCTTTGATATAGCAGTAAATCTACCACTGCTGGGGTGGGACTTGAGCCCACAAAGTCCTTCAACCTTGGGGTTACAAGTCCAGTTCCCTAACCGCTAAACTAACTCCCCACCCCCAGTCTATGTACGTCCCTTAACCCTTGACATTCCAATTTTCCCTACCACTTCCCAGGTTCTCTGAAAATTTAGTGACCTTAAGAAAACGTTTCGATTATATTTCTCTTGCGTGTGACAACCCTATGGATGAAAAACTATCTACAGTTTAGCATGGGATGATGTTTAGAATACAAATTTCAGAAAGTATTGGAAATAAAGAAAATATTGAAAACAAGTTATATTTTAATTGTCCATTAAATGTAAATCGTTTAAAGACACAAGTCATTCATCGTAGATATCATTCATTATTTGTCTGTCTGTTGTATGCACTATTACTTTGAAGAGAGATTTGTAATGAATCGAAAACAATAAACACTTTTATTTAAATTACCAATTGAAATATCAAAATGATATAAAGAAATAGACATATGCAACAATACCAATAGTTATAAAGATAAATGAACGGTAACCCTAGGCTTCGTAGTTTGCGACCTTTCCTTATACTAAAAATGGAGGGTAGATTAAAATCGATGGAGAAACGTTTCTACTAGTGGTTGTTTCCCAAATCTAATCAGGAGAATTTTCCTGCCCGGTCCTAGACTACATTCTGTCTATGCTAGTGAAAGTCTGCTCCAAATAACAATATGCCTGGCAGATTTTAAGCGCAAACGATATGGCTAGATACACTTTATCTCCACGCGAGGTATTTGCAATAATAATTCCGGAATAGCTGAGTCACGGCCTCTATATTTGATATTGGTCTATACTTTTAGAATCAGAAGGAGTTGGTGTTAAGACGGGAGAGATTAGAATGAGCTCGTTCTCGATGGGGACGAAGAGTGTAGAATCTTGATCCTCTCTTTATGTTCAAAGGTAAAAGTACAGACACCGGATTCTGTAAAATGTGACGGTCTCAACACAACAAAGATGAGATTTACAAAAAGCGGGAATCAGATAATGCAGAAACGCTCTTCATCAACAGGAAAATTGGTTGGGAGTAAGATTTCATGAAGGGCAAAAATGAGCCCCTCCTCTATAAAAAAAGACAAGAATTCAATAGGATAAAATGATAATTCTATCCCTGTGAACCAATTGCCTCTTTGGTTGGCTCGTTTTCTGCTGCGTGCACTCTCCAAGCAGTGAGCCGCTCCTAATGTATCAGTCAACAGTTACTGCGCCCGGAGATTGTCATTCTGAACACAACAACCAACTTCCTCCTAAGGCAATCCACGAGGGTTTTGAATCAAGCTTAAAAAATATAATTTTCGTGCAATTGCGCGTCCGAGCAATTGTCCCCCTGGTGGTTTGGTGGTGCCGGAAAAGCTTATTGCAGGTCTACGCCTGATGAAGGGTGAAATCCAACGCCTTGTCCCGAGCCGCTTACTCTCCCCCCCGACTCCCCGCACGTTTTAGCGCCCACAGAAAGCCTCTTAGGATTGGTGACGACAATCAGCTCCATCCAGCGGCCACTTTCTTGTCGTGCTTACAGTTTGGGTGCAGAAACAAGGTCGTGTGCTTTTCAGATGTGCCGATAACAGCTCGTTAATGGAGAGGTCTTTAGGTGTGCGGTGCCGCATGTCAGATCTCACACCTTTTAAAGGCATATCGGACAATTTGGCCTGAAAATTATAACCCACGTCATTCTCCTGATCATTAAATATGATGAGCTGAAAGTGTTGTAGAGCACATATCTAGCTTAAAAATCGGGGGTTAGTGGGCTAGTTTATGATTTAGAGATCAATGTTCTGATGATATCATAATAAATATAAAGAAATTCTTTTCACAGAATGTAGTACATGTATGGTACTAACCATTTAGGTTTTACAATTCATAAGTCATCGTCCTTGTTTTTGAAAGAACCAAAGAAAACCTTATTTTTTTATTACTATATACCCATGCCGTATTTACTGTAAATACGTACCGTTTTGACAGATAACGTAAAAATACTGTACGGACCACTGGTCCGTACACTGATATACGGACCACCTTGGCAAACACGTTTATTAACATATCGGTTGTTAAAAATTAAAATTAATGATTTTTTAAAATAATTTTGGGTATATAGTAAATATATAACGTCCAACCATGCTTGTACAAGTCACAGAACTCGATGATAATGTACCGTTTGTACGGAACTCGGCATAAATGCCTCGTTCCGTACAAACCGTACATTACCATCTCGTTCTGTGACTTGTACAGCATGGTCAGTACGTTCTATATAAGTACATTTCCTATGTAAATCAGACAAATGTAAATTGGAATTAGAATGAATCACATGAAATCAGTTTTGACTGAGAATTGACATTATCTAGAAATCACCAGGTGGCGCCACTGTAAATTGTAGGATATGCCTTTAACATGGTGGGGGCCGGTGCGGTCTTTTTTTGTTAAGGATTAATTTTTGTTTCCACCTCAAAGACTGAAACTCTTTTCTGTATACGTCAGAGAACCCTATTTACTCACTGCTCTCAAACAAATAACAAATCACCCTCTTTACTTCCTGTCTTGCATTACGAAGATTGTCTTATTTACTTACTGACTTTCATTATTGGGAAAGTACAGTTTACCTCGGCCTTACATTAATGAGACAACCGAATTTATTAACAACCTTTACAACTGCCTCACTCTCTTAGTTCAGAGTAAGAATAAAGGGTTAACAGAATATATCTATATCATTCATAGATCTTCATAGAATATGTTTGAATTAATCTATCCCGTTCTATGAAAGGATAGGACTTCCATAGAATAGCGTATATGTTAGTCCAACCCTGTAGTTTTATCTTTGCGATCGCATATTCAAAATAAATTTATGTGAGACAAATTTCATCACAAATAGATTCTATACATTGTAGGTATATTTGTTTGATTGTTTGGGTAGTTTAACGTCCAATATGTTCTTTTAGCCTTATCTTGGGTTCGATGATGATCGAACCTATGTAGAAATCTCACCCCTACACATTTACCGAGGTGAGGGCTTCCTTTCAGCTCCCACAGCACATAGACAAGGTATGAGGACGATTGGCCTCTTATATAGCTGTAAAACTACCACTGCTGGGGGTGAAAGAGAAGTGTAGCTACAGTGGGACCCAAACCCATAAAGTCCTACAATCTTGGGTTACATGTCCGGTGCTTTAAATCCTGAGCTAAGTCTCCATCCCTGTAGAAGAATGTAGCCGTTTCCTGTTATTGAATGCTTGAACCCCAAAGCCAGACTACAAAGTAGATAACATTTCCAAATAAAGTTATTCCTTCTACTACACATAGTCGACTCGCTTCAATAATGTATCTGTTGCAGTGCCTACGTGGGAACAGGTGGCTATTGCAGAGGCCCACAAATACATCTCAAATCTCAGTGCTCGGGGCAGCACATAGCTCCCCTTTGATGACATTTGGCGCCGCATGCCCGTGCCCAGAGCTGCTCTGTGAGCTGCCTGAGGAGCTGCTCTCATGGCTGTTCAGTTCTACTTTAACTGAGGGCACTTTGAGCCCAATCTGCGACCAATCGGGCCAAGGTGAAAGGGCCGCTGCAAGATAATCCCATTATACTAATAACAGTCGTGAGAAATCAATACAACACAATGTATCCACAGGTAGAGGCTTGAGGAAGAGGCAGTGATATTCCCAAATTGGAAAAAGAAACTAGAATTGGTCTGCATTCAGACAGGATATCCTAGTCCCAGTACCGTGAGGAAATTGTCGCACAGACAGAAGACATGGAACGTGTGTTTTATATCCCATCTAGGAATATCAGGAGAAAAATGGTATCTTAATCGAATTAAATATTTTTGTTAGGTGTCTGTAGGAGGAGTCTGGTATGAACCAATTCTCTCCCTCTGAATAATGTATTACAGGAGGTGGCGCCACCTTTCGGGCACCGGATTTGGCTCAGAGGCTGGGGGCAGTACACATCCGCTGTCTGGCGAGGAAGGACATCTCCATTTTCAGGCGCGCAATAAAAAAGAAACCTGGAGCAATATAGCCGGGTCAGTGTAGGCTCCACCTCTGAATGTTGGACAAGATCAATGCCTTACACTGCCTATTCATTACATCCAATTACAATGTCGATATGAGCTCTTCCTAAATGCCCAACAAAATGCGCCATACCTCGCCCGCCGCGCCCCCTAGCGGGCTGTAGACCGTATAACACGGTATTTATATTCAGAGTAGCTCAGAGCTGGTCCTCACCACGCTTTGTTTCGCCCGGTGCCAGTCGGCAGATTCCGCCCCTACATCGGTTTGGCCACTTAAGGCCCGAGCGGCTCCTCTACTAAAAATAGCACAGGGCCACGCAGCAATGCCCATTGGTATGTACATAGGGAGGGGAGTATATAAACGGGTGCATTGTTATGGATGTAGGCGGCCTTCATGGAGTGATACGTTATCATAGACTCTGGCACCTCTACACAGGCAGGTCCATTGTTATCAGTCGCCGGTCTAACTATAGGCTTATGTATTGACAGGGAGATATGAAGTAACTTTTTTCCTCATAATTGTGGAGGCGGTACCTATAGCCGGACAATCTACCATAGAGACATTTACTGCTATGGCTGTGCGCTATCAGGAACCATCCATTAAGAGCTCAGGCATATACTAAACCTGTGGAGGTTCCTGTGCCATATGGCAGTCTCTGGGAATGGGGAGGTACACAGTGGCTTCCTATTACACAGTGTGATACATTATCTCACACCTGGTACAGGTTTAGCCATAGAATAACGCTAGTGAGATGACGTCATACGCTATTGACCAACTTGATTTGCGAAGTAATTTGAATTTTTCTGATATTGTAATGCTATTTAATTGTGATAGCTGTGAAAGGGGTGAGATAAATCCAGAACCGCACTCGAATCATATAAGTAAACAATGGTCCACGAATTGGGATGCGGTGCAATCGTCATCGAGGCGAATCGTGGAGTATTGTGTTGTTATGCGATTTTCGATCCAATTTTATATAAATACTCCTTCTCATCTGGGCATGATCAAAAAGTCAGCTTTATAATTATGTTCCACAGACCACATCTGAATCGCACCTCTACCACCATCTACAGCAAGCCATTACTCACTGGGAAGTTTGGAGGAGGGAGGGCGGGGTGGGGGGAGACACAACGTAGATTAGTTTATCCTCCAATGCCTCTACGGCGATCGCACCTCACTGGCTACTAAACATATTTTGAAATATAATATATCATATATAGGACTGGCTAAAAGCACATGTTGCCGTAATTCGTAAATGTAAACTAGTTTAGCTTTTTGTCAATAGTACACAAGGTGCTCGAACGCCTCATAGAACTGGGTAGAAACGACATATTAGGAGTTTATTGTACAATAATGACATTTTTGATTTTTTTCTCTATCTGTTGTTATGTGTCCGTATTGTTCTATAATGATGATGTTGCTGTGATGTTTTGTAGGCCATTGTATGGAAGAACGCCAATAGGCGAATATGATATGTCATTCATGTTGTTGACTGAATAAAAGATAAGAAAACCCCAAAAGAACCAACACTGTACCTCGGACAATGGTTATCCTTTAATAATATTAAAGTTCATTCGCTATGACGGTCGAAGCCGTCCATAAGGTTGCCCATAGGTGTTGAATAAAGTTGGCCCACATCATCCCTGGGTTTTCTTGGCGTACAGAAATGGATATTTTTATGTTATATGGCGGAACGGTCCGAGTTTACAGTATATACGGCATGGGTATATAGTACTTTCTTCTATGTTACGTGAAGGGTGACGAAACACCAGGGGTGGGATAAATATCATAGATAAGACCCCCACAGAGATATATAAACCCGTAGTAGATAACACAGATGTTACGTGTGTGGTCGTGTCTGTGTCCGACTGATAACGCAAAAGTAAGGAGCAGAGAGTTGTATATATAGAAGATAAAACTGGGAACAGACCTCTGCTAGTTTCCTCCACACTTAGCAGCTTTGTGTCTTTTACCCCGGGTATTTATTGATTAGATAGAGGCGTAAACAAACGAGAGGAAAGTAAGGCAAGCCAAACGACGCCCACGCTTACAGATACAGTGCGCAGTGTGTGGGGTCAGAAAAAAGTGGAAATATTTTCAGGTGGAATTTGCTGCCTCAAAGATACCGAAAAAATGTAAAAAAAACATTGGTGTCGGCAATGATGTGGGGCTGAGGGTATGCTGAGAGGTTCAAATCGCTGATTTATTGGCGTGATCGAGGGTCAATTAATATTATTTTTGTTTTACACAAAAATAAATCATGTTATATACTGAATATAAAAACAGGGATTTAGAAAAAATTGTTATGCTTTTATTCACATCTTTCAAGAAGAAAGCTCTTCCTGTGAATACCATTTCCATGAAAAAGTGGAAAACTGCCATCTGTGAAGAGGAAACATTACAATGAAACCATGAAATACATATATCATGTTCATTTAAATCCAGAACTTCCAGCTTTTTCGTATGCAATACATACCAATTATACAATTTCCCCGGATGGGCGTTGTATCCAGAGCTCAATATAAGTTGCTCAGCTATTTTCACAGGAGGGCAAGGCATTGATGGGAACAGAGCTTGGCGGTTGAGCATCCTGCTAAATGACTGATGGTGATTTGAAAACTGGTTCTGGGAGCTGGGCTGGGCAGAGAGTGAGGAGCACCCTCTAAACACCAATACAGCCTCATTGAGTAGGCTCAGAGCTGCTCAGAGCTGCTCAGAGCTGCTCAGTAACTCCAGATCCCCAATAACAGAAGAGCCGTCCTCCAATAACTCACAATACTCTATACGATAACTACCTGGCCTGTGATTTCAGCTCAGAAGTAGTACAAATCACCTGCGTATCCCTGTGGAAAGTAATGTCATCTGAGAAGTTCTGTAGAAGCAGTATTCATTGGAATATGTCTGATAAGCAGAATTTCCTTGGCAGTGTCAAAGTGCTCCTTATTTCTTATGGGGATATTTCTTATGGGGATAATGGAGAGGCAGGTGGCTAAAAGTTTTCCCTCCAGTGTTAGATACGATTGACTATCATATGTTGAAAAGCATTAAAAAAGACACATCTTCATCCTTCAAACTCGTCTCTTCGCCATAAAGAACTATTCAGCAAAGCCTGATGAAGGCCTCCAACAAAAGTCAGCCATGCATCTTTGTAACATATGCACGCACCTAAAATGAATCCCATACTTCACATCAGTGATCGATTATAATGATATAACGTGCCTAAAAGGTAGAATTCTAAGAGCTTTCATGCTTATTCTTAACTCAGACCAAAGCCACCACATCCTCAACAATACACTTAACTATAACTGTGCTGTCACCTAGCGGTTTCCTTGGTGACCAGAGCTATGCTCTCTGGTAAGGAATCCAGAGTCAGAGTACGCGTTTAGCCGTCATACTGGACCTCAGCGCCTACACTTAGTTATATGGCTGTATAAGACAGGGGTGCGTGGGTTAGATATATCATACCTATACGTACCCCAAAGCTCACAGTGTTATTTCCCTCAAACTAAGAAATGTTAGCACCAGCGAAGAGTTGCGCCAATATCATGAATCCACCTCCTCTCCATCTGAAGGCGTTCTCTCCATCGTGGCGACACCTAGTGCTTTAGTACAGAACTAGAGGCTAAGCGTTCAGCAGCAACATATGGCAGATATTTCTAGCTTGTAGGAATCTTCTCTCTTATCCATTTTGAGGCACATTCATGGCACTGATCCTAGAGGATTCAGCCATATTAAACACGAGGTATAGTATAAGCTGGGTGGAGTCATCAAAGGTAATAAATTCTACCCTGCCACATTTCATAGGAGGAGGTTTCTTCTACTGAGTTAAATGAGGTATTTCGAAGCATTTCCTGAATGCCAAGATGTATAAAGGTTGTCCGTATTTACCTCAGCCCAATAATCCTTTTGAGCCTAACTTTTTTTTTAGAGTAGTTATTAAGTCAGTTTTTCTTCTGCTCTTTCGTTCTATCCTTGTCCAACCTCTGGGAGGTGTGGGGAATTTGAGTTATAAGCCAGAATTCAAAATAGCCGCAAAAAATGGAACAAATATCCATAGAAATATTTCATGGCATCAATTATCGGCATGTGGCACCTCAAAATGACAGACTTGGAGATATATAGGTTTATCTCACCCCTGGTATTTTTTCTCCATAACCTTAACATTGGGAACTCGTATCCAACGCCCATGAGATATTTAGGAAAGTTATCCAATGGGGGATTATGTCACAAAGGTTATCTCATTAGTGAATCAGAAGGATGAGATACATTCAGAAACCTATTTAAGTTTAGGGTCAGAGCACGATCCCATCTCGTTTGAATCGCTACGTAACTCACGTGGCTTCGCCTTTTGTAATACTGCTCAATTCAAACAAGATGGGATACGAGCTCTGACCCTAAACGTTCATAGCTTTCCTCTTTAATACCTATATTAACTATAAAGGGCGTCCTGTGTGGGTAACAGATAGAATTCTAGAAATGGTGAAAGTTTCAATGGCCTGGCGGCGGGTGAGTTGCTGGCACACTTCCCGCTGTTGTAGTTCCCACTCGTTGACATTAAAACATTAATGAGATGCGTGATCAGCAGTGGCGGGAAAACAAGAGATCAGCCGCTCTCCATCGCCCGTGGGGAATCAATAACCGACACAAAAACAAGAGGACGACTGTATCAAATAGCACCAACTACATTCCGTGTGAGAGAGCAATCCTTGGGCTGATGAAAAGAAGGTGAAATGGGCCATTCATAAAGTACCTACGCCAAATGTCCGTAATATTTGAACCCTCACCACACCTCCTCCTCCTATTATAAGCGAAAGTTTGTTAAAAGATTGGATGAACATAAAATTTCCAATTTTGTTTACCCTGCAACCACGGACTTATATCTATGGATAGGAAACGCGGGCCATTCCCGTGTTTGTTCAACGATCTCTTTGCCTCGGCTACGCTTGAGTGCATTTCGCGGGTAGAGCGCTAATTTCCGTATGATCCGCTAGGAAAAATTTGGCGATAGTTCCATTTTGAGCCACCAGGGTTAAAAGTGGCGCTGCTGATGTTTTTTTTTTTTTTTTAATTTTTTTTTTATTGTTTTTGTTTCGTTTTGAGCAAGCTTTCTTTATTTCAATTATAGTACACTTCATTATTATTTAAATATATATCCTGAGTGTCTAGCAATGATTTTCGGTCTTGGTGAACATGTTAATATCTACATTTTTTTTTTTTTTTTTAATTTTTTTTTTTGATTGAGCAAGCTCTTCCTTTATTTCTAAGGTGTTTATTTGCAATCCTTTTTTCTATGGTCTTGGAATAGTTGGGGCCGGCGGACAAATTTCCCTGATTTTCAGGCAGTCAGTCTTGGGAAAAAATTATTTTCAATTCATTCCCATGCCCCTAGGCCTTAATAAAGTATTTGTCAGTCGATTCCAAATATATAGCTACATGGGACAGTTGGAATAAGGGTCCTAAGTGCAATAGATTTTTTGAAAGTTACTGCACATTTTGTCTTAGAATAGTTGGGGCCGGCACACAAATTTCCCTGATTTTCAGGAAGTCAGTCTCGGGAAACAATTATTTTTAATTCATTCCCATGCCCCTAGGCCTTAATAAAGTATTTGTCAGTCGATTCCAGATATATAGCTACATGGGACAGTTGGAATTAGGGTTCTAAGTGCACTAGATTTTTTTAAAGTTACGGCACATTTTGTCTTAGAATAGTTGGGGCCGGTAGGCAAATTTCCCAGATTTTCAGGATGTCAGTCTTGGGAAAAAGTCATTTTCAATTCATTCCCATGCCCCTAGGCCTAAATAAAGTATTTGTCAGTCGATTCCAGGTATGTTCCTACATGGTGCAGTTGGAATTAACTTTCTAAGTGCAATAGTTTTTTTTAAAGTTACGGCACATTTTGTGTCAGTTTGGGTTGGGTCGGCAGTGAAAATTCCCTGATTTTCAAGGGGAAAATTCGAAAAATCCAGATTCTGAAATTGTTCCCATGCCCCTAGGCCTTAATAAAGTATTTGTCAGTCGATTCCAGATATATAGCTACATGGGACAGTTGGAATTAGGGTTCTAAGTGCAATAGACTTTTTTAAAGTTACGGCACATTTTGTCTTAGAATAGTTGGGGCCGGCACACAAATTTCCCTGATTTTCAGGAAGTCAGTCTTGGGAAACAATTATTTTCAATTCATTCCCATGCCCCTTGGCCTTAATAAAGTATTTGTCAGTCGATTCCAGGTATGTACCTATGTTGGACAGTTGGAATTAGGGTTCTAAGTGCAATAGTTTTTTTTAAAGTTACGGCACATTTTGTGTCACTTTGGGTTGGGTCGGCAGTGAAAATTCCCTGATTTTCAAGGGGAAAATCCGGAAAATCCAGATTCTGAAATTGTTCCCATGCCCCTAGGCCTTAATAAAGTATTTGTCAGTCGATTCCAGATATATAGCTACATGGGACAGTTGGAATTAGGGTTCTAAGTGCACTAGATTTTTTTAAAGTTACGGCACATTTTGTCTTAGAATAGTTGGGGCCGGTGGGCAAATTTCCCAGATTTTCAGGATGTCAGTCTTGGGAAAAAGTCATTTTCAATTCATTCCCATGCCCCTAGGCCTTAATAAAGTATTTGTCAGTCGATTCCAGGTATGTTTCTACATGGTGCAGTTGGAATTAGCTTTCTAAGTGCAATAGTTTTTTTTAAAGTTACGGCACATTTTGTGTCACTTTTGGTTGGGTCGGCAGTGAAAATTCCCTGATTTTCAGGGGGAAAATCCAGAAAATCCAGATTCTTAAATTATTCCCATGCCCCTAGGCCTTAATAAAGTATTTGTCAGTCGATTCCAGATATATAGCTACATGGGACAGTTGGAATTAGGGTTCTAAGTGCACTAGATTTCTTTAAAGTTACGGCACATTTTGTCTTAGAATAGTTGGGGCCGGTAGGCAAATTTCCCAGATTTTCAGGATGTCAGTCTTGGGAAAAAGTCATTTTCAATTCATTCCCATGCCCCTAGGCCTTAATAAAGTATTTGTCAGTCGATTCCAGGTATGTTTCTACATGGTGCAGTTGGAATTAGCTTTCTAAGTGCAATAGTTTTTTTAAAAGTTACGGCACATTTTGTGTCACTTTTGGTTGGGTCAGCATTCAAAATTCCCTGATTTTCAGGGGGAAAATCCAGAAAATCCAGATTCTTAAATTATTCCCATGCCCCTAGGCCTTAATAAAGTATTTGTCAGTCGATTCCAGATATATACCTACATGGGACAGTTGGAATTAGGGTTCTAAGTGCACTAGATTTCTTTAAAGTTACGGCACATTTTGTCTTAGAATAGTTGGGGCCGGTAGGCAAATTTCCCAGATTTTCAGGATGTCAGTCTTGGGAAACAATTATTTTCAATTCATTCCCATGCCCCTTGGCCTTAATAAAGTATTTGTCAGTCGATTCCAGGTATGTACCTATGTTGGACAGTAAGAATTAGGGTTCTAAATGCAATAGTTTTTTTTAAAGTTACGGCACATTTTGTGTCACTTTGGGTTGGGTCGGCAGTGAAAATTCCCTGATTTTCAAGGGAAAAATCCGGAAAATCCAGATTCTGAAATTGTTCCCATGCCCCTAGGCCTTAATAAAGTATTTGTCAGTCGATTCCAGATATATACCTACATGGGACAGTTGGAATTAGGGTTCTGAGTGCACTAGATTTTTTTAAAGTTACGGCACATTTTGTCTTAGAATAGTTGGGGCCGGTAGGCAAATTTCCCAGATTTTCAGGATGTCAGTCTTGGGAAAAAGTCATTTTCAATTCATTCCCATGCCCCTTGGCCTTAATAAAGTATTTGTCAGTCGATTCCAGGTATGTACCTATGTTGGACAGTAAGAATTAGGGTTCTAAATGCAATAGTTTTTTTTAAAGTTACGGCACATTTTGTGTCACTTTGGGTTGGGTCGGCAGTGAAAATTCCCTGATTTTCAAGGGAAAAATCCGGAAAATCCAGATTCTGAAATTGTTCCCATGCCCCTAGGCCTTAATAAAGTATTTGTCAGTCGATTCCAGATATATACCTACATGGGACAGTTGGAATTAGGGTTCTAAGTGCACTAGATTTTTTTAAAGTTACGGCACATTTTGTCTTAGAATAGTTGGGGCCGGTAGGCAAATTTCCCAGATTTTCAGGATGTCAGTCTTGGGAAAAAGTCATTTTCAATTCATTCCCATGCCCCTAGGCCTTAATAAAGTATTTGTCAGTCGATTCCAGGTATGTTTCTACATGGTGCAGTTGGAATTAGGGTTCTAAGTGCAATAGTTTTTTTTAAAGTTACGGCACATTTTGTGTCACTTTTGGTTGGGTCGGCATTCAAAATTCCCTGATTTTCAGGGGGAAAATCCAGAAAATCCAGATTCTTAAATTATTCCCATGCCCCTAGGCCTTAATAAAGTATTTGTCAGTCGATTCCAGATATATACCTACATGGGACAGTTGGAATTAGGGTTCTAAGTGCACTAGATTTCTTTAAAGTTACGGCACATTTTGTCTTAGAATAGTTGGGGCCGGTAGGCAAATTTCCCAGATTTTCAGGATGTCAGTCTTGGGAAACAATTATTTTCAATTCATTCCCATGCCCCTTGGCCTTAATAAAGTATTTGTCAGTCGATTCCAGGTATGTACCTATGTGGGACAGTAAGAATTAGGGTTCTAAATGCAATAGTTTTTTTTAAAGTTACGGCACATTTTGTGTCACTTTGGGTTGGGTCGGCAGTGAAAATTCCCTGATTTTCAAGGGAAAAATCCGGAAAATCCAGATTCTGAAATTGTTCCCATGCCCCTAGGCCTTAATAAAGTATTTGTCAGTCGATTCCAGATATATAGCTACATGGGACAGTTGGAATTAGGGTTCTAAGTGCACTAGATTTTTTTAAAGTTACGGCACATTTTGTCTTAGAATAGTTGGGGCCGGTGGGCAAATTTCCCAGATTTTCAGGATGTCAGTCTTGGGAAAAAGTCATTTTCAATTCATTCCCATGCCCCTAGGCCTTAATAAAGTATTTGTCAGTCGATTCCAGGTATGTTTCTACATGGTGCAGTTGGAATTAGCTTTCTAAGTGCAATAGTTTTTTTTAAAGTTACGGCACATTTTGTGTCACTTTTGGTTGGGTCGGCAGTGAAAATTCCCTGATTTTCAGGGGGAAAATCCAGAAAATCCAGATTCTTAAATTATTCCCATGCCCCTAGGCCTTAATAAAGTATTTGTCAGTCGATTCCAGATATATACCTACATGGGACAGTTGGAATTAGGGTTCTAAGTGCACTAGATTTCTTTAAAGTTACGGCACATTTTGTCTTAGAATAGTTGGGGCCTATTTCACTGATCATTTCAAGACACTTCCTAAATGGAAGTTGAAATTATAGCCCTAGGTGTGCTGGGGGGTTCCAGACAATTGGTAGATATTTTGTAATTTTGGTTGGGTTGGGACTCAGATTTCCCTCATTTGACATGGGAAATCAAGATTTTGAAATTATTTCCCCCTCAACAGGCTTTAATTGACTACTTCATCAAAAGGTCTAAGTATATACCTATACAGAACAGTAACAGTTATGTTGATAAGTGTAGTGAACGTTTGTAGACAAATGTAAACAGTTTATCTGAATGTCATGATTATGCTGAGCCTCCCAGCTGCGACAGTTGCGATCCTGGTGGCAAAATATTGAACTAACCCCAAATGACGGTAGTGCCGTCTAGCGGCCCTTATCGGAACCCTAACAATGCCGAGGCATAGATAGATACGCCAGGGGCCGTTTGTTTCTAATCCAGGTGTTCCAAGTCCGTGCTGCAACCTACCCCATTGGCCTTACCAACCACGTAAGGATGACCCTTATACTGACATGTCCTATCACTGATACTAACAAAGTGCACACACACATGACTGTACGCTTTGAGTTAATTTGAAACCAGTGATTATTGCTTTGTATTGTGTTTTTGTATGGATCTCACATCTTTTTTTCTGCTCTGATATTATTCATTGCTTTTTGGGATACTAAGGTTATACAGATTATTTATGTGAACTAGATTTAGGACGAGGTAACGTTTGCTCCATGCTACATTGAATGACAGTGTTTTAACTTTACTCCCATCAGTGATGCTAAGAAAATGAAAAAGATGATGTATGTGATTTGAGACGTTCATTAAAGTTCTTGGCCTCAATATAAACCGCCCGGCAGTATCCAGGCGGTAACCATCCGGCCACCGAACTCATCTCCAGCTCATGTCAGCTGTAAAGTACAAGTGGATGACCTGATTCTAGGTAATCCTGTCTGAGCCAATCGGATTACTCCCCGGGTCTCAGGCTCACCGTCATACAGTCAATCACGTATTACTGAGAATTAGGAGAACGGGGGATCAAAGGATGATGACATTTCATATTACGCCGATCAGATTAGTTTTGGCAAACTTGTATGTTCTTTCTGCAGATGTAGTCTGAAGTGTCCTGTTTGATGGGCAGATTTGGTTGGTGAACTTCGTGTGTCGTAAAACTTCTTTATTGAATAAAAAAAAATTCAAAAAAATTCAATTCATGACTACGACTACTGAGTATGAATAATGTACCCGTCCACAGTATGAGCAAAATTACATAATATTTATTCCTATATATACCTATAGGCGAACACTCAATATCTACATACAGCTGCGGGGGGTGTAGTAACTTGCGTTTTCTTACCTCGCTTGAAGGTTTCTTACCTAGGTTGAAGTTTTGACAAGTGACCAAAAACTACGATTGGTGAATTTAAAAATGGGGGCTAGTACGGATTCAGGCATTCCAAGATGGTTTAAAAACACCCCGTAGCAGAAAAGAGTATGTAACAACTAAGTTTGGAGGTACTTCATGTTAGACATTAATGTAAAAGAGTTTAAATAATAGGAATAACCATCAAGGGTGCAATCGCCATGACTTTGAAGCCTGCAAAATGTAAACATACTACATCGCTATGGCTCTGACGTTGCTGTGATGTTGTCGCACAGGAACACTCATAGTTGCTATGAAACTGGCGGGACGGCAACATATCAGTTGCAGTTACTCGATACGGTTGGCCATGGCTTCTTGGACTTTCGTATGTAAAGAAATCTACATTTATATCGATATTTGAAAGTATATAGGAATAGGGAAACTAAGTAACGGTGAAAGAAAGTCAAAGTTACTCTACAAGGCTCGGAAGAATTACTACCCGAGGCCTTGGCCGAGGGCAGTAATCTTTCCCACAGTAATGTCACAGTAATGTTACAAGGGGCTTTAACAGAGAGGAAAGGTAATACCATAACGGAAGGTTATACCAGTCTGGCTAGTAGAAATCAATTACTACATTTATCAACCTACTCTTACCTACCACCTATTATTTCAATGAATATGGGTTATTCCAAAGCAGTGTCGTCATCTCTTGTATTCTTAGGAGGGGTGGGGTGTGGGAGGTTTAAGATAATGATTTCTGCTTGGAGGCCATGTCCTCGGACACATAATCGCATAAACAACAAACAGGAATCGCGCCTGGCTTTGATGAAGAGAGGTCGTGAAGAGAGTTGACCTAAAGCCAATCCCCTCTAACCAGGTCTCCCGCACTCCTCTCCCCTGTACCCGAATCTGAAATACCCCCCTTTATATTCAACGTGAGCCTAGATTGGTTACCATGGGAACTGATATCCAGCCGCATGGCTTAGTGGTGCCGTGTTTTCTGCGGCGTGGTCGTGTACAATAGGACGCCCCGCGTTAAGCCTGCTGCCTTATTAGCAGTGGCGGGTCTTCAGGGACGCTGCGTGCCATGTGAATAGCCTCGAACCGGGTATAGCCTCCAACCAGGTGACTCGGTACTCACTCCTATGCGTGTTTTCCACACATTTCCCTGCATACTATGCCAATAAATTCTACCCGCATGCTGCTTATTATTTTCATTTGGGGATTTGTTTTAGGCTTTTTTCTGATGTTTTTTTCTGGGAGGTTTCATGTTTATGTTTGTTTTGTTGTTGTTGCTTTTACTGCTGAATTCGTGCTTGCGACCCTTTTTCATATCATTCCTAGCGTACAGTATACCAGGAGGAAAAAGTAGGCTGAAACAGTGTTCTACGCCACCCACCAGGATATTCTTTATTATATACCCATGACATATATAGTAAATACGCACCGTTTCGCCGTATAACGTATAAATATTATACTGCACCGGGTTTCGTATAGCAGTGTACTGAACACGTTCAACGCATGTTGCTTTGTATACTGAACACGTTGACACACGTTGCTATGTATACTGAACACGTTGACGCACGTTGCTATGTGAATTGAACACGTTGAACAGTACACTCTTATACCCTTATAAGAGTGTACTGACGACTTTGCGCTATCGGTGGATTTACGAATTCGTCGTAATTCTTGTATTTACAGTAAGTTCTGGTTACATTTCAACATTTACAGGTATATAATAAATATAGAACGCCCCACCATGCTCGTACATGCTACCAAACTTGATGAACATTAACGGTGAATACGGAACTCGGCGTAAACGCCTCGTTCCGTATTCCCCGTTAATGTTCATCTCATTTTGTAGCATGTACGGCATGGTCAGGACGGTCATAGATATTGCATATAGTAAATATAAAACATTGGTGATACAAGCTAGCCTACTTACTTGTATTACAACCTTTGATATGATACAGATTTGCGGAAATAAGGATTAACTCTATTCTAATTACAGTATCTCCGCCCTCCTGCTTTACAAAATGCAGAGAAGAAGCCAAGATTACCCAGCTACATCAGGTTGGAGAGCACGAATGATAAGAGCGAGCCCGCATTACGTGTCAGATGTCTCAGTCTGTGGTGTGTCTGTATTGGAGAAACACGGACGGCCCACTGTTCAGAATAATATAACCCTGTTCATTCTCAGCAGCCTGTCACAAGACAGGCAGAGACTAGATTTTATTATCCACCTAATACAAAGTGTCCATAGAAAACACATATGGAGTTTGTATGGACATACCCGGCGCATACGGATATGTTGTATGCTCCGGGTGGCGCATACGGAAAAATAGTGCGTACGGAAAAATAGTGCAAAACTAAAATGGGCTAATATCGACATGCCACCTGTCAGGAAAAGGTGGATAATAAATACAATATAGACTGGCTTCAGATAAAAGTGGTCGCATGCTCCTCGGAGTTGATGCTGCGCAATATCCTCGCATACGCTCGGATATTACTACGCGTCAACTCCTCGGAGCATGCGGCCGCTTGTATCTGAAACCAGTCAATATTGTGTATGGCTGCCACCTGTTCCCAGTCTGTTCCGTCTACGAGGTTGATCGGGTTACAGGATTAAATCCCAAACGTTATCTGCTGTGTGGGCCTCCAACTAAGTACTCGTACTTAAATTGTTCTTGTATAATCTAAAGGCAGTCATACTGAATAGGAAATATACATCGCTAACAATTTGATAAAGATTTATGATCATTATATTTTGAAAAAATACACAGGAGAGGATATAAGGACGAAAAAAAAAACACAGAGGAAAAAAAATAAGGAAATAGAAAATTGGCTTTGAGATTATGACTTAACACACTTAAAAAATTTTGCAAACCAATGTAATCTCCCACACCCCACCAGGAACGCGGAGACGCACGCTGGAACACAGAAGTTTTGTCTTACTTGAAATAGAAAATTGGCTTTGAGATTATGACTTAACACACTCTCCAAGCAGTACAAAGGGGGATTTAACCCGACCAGAGCTAACGTGGTGTAGCTCTGGCGGCAAGTGTAGACAGTGACCCTCTCTCTATACCCACACCTCGGGTAGTTACGACAGTCCCCACCAGAGGGCCTGGCAGAGATACAGAGGAGCAGCTCAGTCGAGCGGCGCAGACCCAGACTCACATCCCCGCTTATACCCGGTACTGGCCGGATTAACACTGATCTCAAACATGGCCCTGGGGGTGGGGAGAAAAGAGCTGTAGTCCGCCGTTTGCTGGAATATTCTCATGCCTGTATGTTATGTGAAAAGATTGTTTTCCTATAACATGAGATTAATCAGAATATCCTAAAACATAAGAATATCCAACATCATGAGAATACATGAGAATGTGCATATGTATTATATGATGAAAATAGAGAGGAATATCCAAGGTTGTGAAAATAAAGAGACTTGTAAATGATGATGTGGCTTTAAATTTTACCTTCCCCCAACAGTGATGCTACCTTGAATGAAGGAATGTTCGATCCCAAACCCCATGATATAGCGTGCTTCATCTCAGCCCTGGCATTTTTGTCCCATAGGCTTAACATTGGGAACTTGTTCTCAATGCCTCTACGAGTATTGCAGTCCATTCTCCATGATATATATATACTGTGTATTGTCCATTATTTTAGTGTGCACAGGGGTCAGATAGATACAGAAAGCAAAAGTCATTGTTCTCCAACTCGTATGAACGCTATGTGACATTCATTCGGCTTCGCCTCGCTCATACCGCTTAGCATCAAACGCGTGGAGAACAATGACTTTTGACCAAAACTTGTTGGTCTCTTCTTTAGTCCAACATAATGAGAATAAATGAGTATATACATATATGTATGATATGATGAAAATAGAGAGGAACATCAAAGGTTGTAAAAATATAGAGACTTGTAAATGATGACGTGGCTTTAAATTTTACATACCCCTAACAGTGATGCTACCTTGAATGAAGGAATGGTAGATTCCAAACACAACGCCGTAACCATAGCATGCTGTGGCTGTGACATCATAGTGCCAGGGCCATAATGATTTCCCTGAACATGTAAGTTAAAAACTAAAAACAGAAAAAAAATATATAAATTTTTAAAATATGGAGACTTACCGTCCCACTCCCACGTGCTGAGCACCTCTAAGAGCATGTCCTTGTGTGCGTCCTTGCAGGCGGTGCATGCTTTCTGTGTGAATGTCTTCAGTAAGGCGTCGTAGGTGGCTTCATCTGCACAGAGGGACATGCACAGACAGCGTTACATCAAAGCCCAGAGGAGAGGCGCCACACTCCATTAGATCACACATGTATCGGTACTGAGTGGCTGGACGGTTTATTTGTGTGGTGTTATAAGCAGGGGAAGGTTCAGTAACATGCGTTCAGTAAAACTGAGATGATACCATATCACAGAGACTTACTGAACGATATCAATGTAGCAAATCATATATCATAATAGTTTACTTCCCAAATTAACCATATGGTTTATATTGATATTTCAATGACTTTTAGATATTTCATATATTTAGTCAGAAATTAACATCACAACCTATGGTTTATATGACCATCATTTATCTCTTTTCTTATGTAGTCTTTAATTTACTTATAATTTATAGTAAAGAAATATATAGAATCCTGCTGTTTTGTCAATTCAACACTCCATTTACTACGTTTCTTTTTTTTTCAATTTACAACATATAACGAAGTTATTCCTACAAAGAATTACCAATACTACTGTGTCAGCAGCTCAGATTTTTCGTTGGGGTTTTAAACAGATTTTTTTTTGTTAATCATCCCTTAAGAGATGCATCTACATCTACTGCGGCGTACCAGTCTTTATTATATACCCATGCAGTATATCTTGTAATTACGTACTGGTGCTCCCTATGCAGTATAAATTCTGTACTGTACCCTGTGCACTACATTGTTATACCTAACACCTTGAAGCATCAGCAGTGTGTGAGCTTTCACGTTCACATGTGTTCTATGCCAATATATGGTAAGATTTGATCAATTTCAGTTATATGTTAAAGATATAACAACCCACCATGCTTGTACCTGCTACACAACTCAATGGGAATTTATGTTATTTACGGAACTCGGCCTGGGGCCTTGTTCTGTGAAAAACAGCAATTCTCATCTTGTTTTGTAGGATGTACAGCATGGTCAGGTCGTTCTATATAACCATTCACTGTATATGCAGTATAGCTGGCGCCGCAGTGAGACGCGAGCAGGTAGTGAGCTGGTGGCGAGGACGTCCGCCCTGCACTTACTGACCTTTGGGGGGCAGTATGAGGTGCGCTATGAGGTCGCGCACAGACTGCACACTGGCGCTAGGGGCGCTGCGTTTCGGGGTGGCCGGGTCCTCGTCCTCAGTGCCCCGACTCTCCACCGACTCGGACCTGAAAGAAGAGCCAGTCCGCTCACCATGTGTGCCCCACCTAACGATTGCTTTACATTTTAGTATGCACATCAGTCATATTAGAGGGAAACCATGGTGAGCAAAAGTTCAAAGTTACGAGGTAAGGCTTGGAAAATTACTTCCCAAGGCTTTGGCCGTGGACAGTAATTTTTCCAAGCCCTACCGAGTAACTTTGACTTTTGATTACCGGTACTTGGTTTCCCTATTCCTATATACCTTTAAATATCGATAAAAATTATTATTTCTTTTCCTGCGATAGCCCCAGAAAAATAGCCACCCTTATCGAGTAACTGCAATAGGTAAGTTTTCGTCCAGCTGCTCTTTTTGTCACGTGGTCAGGCCGGGACGAAAACATCAGCCTGGGACGAAAACGTCAGCCTGGGACGAAAACGTCAGCCTCGCTACATAACTTATAATTACTGCACCCCCAGCAGCGGTATGTAATTATAGAGGTTTCGAAAATGGGTATATAGGAATATTATATACCTGCGGGTAAATATCTCACGTTTACTGACCAGATAGTGACGAAAGAATATTCATGTCCCTCCGTACCACATGACCGCTTTCATTCTTTAGAAAAAGTGCGTAGTAAAATTGTAAAATAGTGTTTTTAATGATTCCTAGATATTCAATGATAAGGAGACATAGAGAGTGTTTCTAAATTTCATCTGTTTCTCGATATTTTGATCGGATATATTCACCGCGTTCTTCGAACTTCGAATTTTTCCGTCCAAAATATCTATGAACAGATTCCATTCAGGTACCCTAACCATGTCTCCATATATCATTATATACCTATGGCCGTATGACCTACACATACTGCCCGCTGCTACGCATGACGTATTTGTGGCCGTACGTCACACTGTGACGTACGGGGTATGACATCACGTGGCTAGCTCAGTGTATCATATGTATATCATTTTGCACAGTGGTAACAAAAATATCATGTACGGCCCAGTCCATCATGTACGGCCCGCTTTGCCACTTCAGGTGTCGAGCTGTGGATGCATATATGAAGCAAAAAGGCAAAGAATTTTAATAAGTCTGCCAGAGAGAAATACAGGTATTGACGGGGTATATTTATTGATATATTTACGGCATCAAATTTGAAAAAGGGGCTGTGTAATTATTGTGTGAATTCTCATGAAAGTTTAATTTTATTCAAGTTAGCCATCCTAATGTGGCTCTGAACAACTCATCTTTAGCTCGTCAGTTGACTGACTCATTTTCTCACTCATATGACCTCATGTCATAGATCATTCATTTATCACCATGACTATGCCAGTATAATGATTGATTCTGATCCAACTGATTTCGATAAATAATACGTTATCCTTGATTTAATATTAGTGTTTATTCGATTATTTGCATCGCCCTGAATCAAATAAGATTCTGAAAGATGGCCAAGTGAAAGATGGAAGTAGTATTCAGTATCCAGCCAGAGGAGATGTCCAAGGTTTTCAGTTCTAGCTTTACTTCAACTTTATATGTGTCTTTTTTAGTCCTCATATTTCCAAGTCTTGTGCTGAAAAGGCTCATATTATTCCAAATCATCCAGTATTCAAAGGAATTGATTTTTGTGTGTCCTTTATGTCCGATGATTATGAAAGGCCACATAGATATGATCAGTATACGTTTAGCAAGTCTTAAACTTATACTTAAAGACGATCACTTTGATTACATACAGATACATAGACACTTAATGTAGGACACAATCTGGTTAATGGTAAAATTCTAAAATAACGATAGTTTCTACAAAAAAAGTCAATATGGGAGAGTGGCGACGTTTCGGGAGATTCTCAGTGCTGCCCTCTTCCGTGAAATATTTGAACTAGATACCTGAGGTGCTTCAGGTTAGTTCTGAGTTTCACGTTTCTCACTCCGTGTCCAATAATGATTATGGATCTCGCTTGTATTTCCATGCACAGGGCAGCAAATAACAGCTTCTTTAATTTCTCTTGACCATTGTAAAACCTGGCCGAGTATAAAGACACGATATTGTCTTCGACTTTGATTGCAATGTCAACGAAAAATTCTCATATGAATTATTGTAGAAGCAGAGCCGTGACCAAATCGTTGACCTATGGCATATGTGTTCGTCTTTTTCTTTTATCATTTTTCAATGTAAAAAAATAAGTCGAATTTGCATATACACAATAATAGATACATTTAAAACGAACGTTCCAGATCCTAACGCACACTTTGGATCTTTTCCCGTTTTTAGCTGAAAAGTCGCCGTATAACAACTCCCCTTGCGATATTTTCCCTTTAGCACCTCCCCTCCCCCCGAACTGGGGTTAGCTGCCGACTTTTTCCTGAGACTTTCCTTTGGACTTTCGAATATTATTGGAAAAAGCCTCGAGGTGTGCTCAAATATCCCTAGTTATATTCCAACCACCTCCAGCTGGGGTGACCGACACCCGAGTATATTTTGTCGCAGATATCTTCCATACAAAATCTCAAGCATATCGCAAGAAAAAAAATCGCAGCGTGTACTTTGGCCTTAAGTAATGCCGCTACACACATCGTAAGCCTTGCATCTGTGTGCGTAATAGTCATACGTGAATTAGAGTATCCAGTTGTTCCTTATTACAGGTGTATATAGTAGGCGTTTATGCATAATTCAGATGTGCTCTAGTGACCATTCATTCATATTTCTAGCTCATATTGCGGGTTGAAATCCATCCAATCGTCCTTATTTAAACCGCGGATCACAGTGAATGTCGGGTCCGGATATGAAAGGCCGGGCTTTGTACCTGGACATTACCGGCAACAATATCGGGTCTGTATCTCCCGCGCTACACACTAATACACTAAAAGCGTCTCCCATTTCCCGGACATATTCTAAAACGTATGGAGATGTGATGCACGGCACCGCGCATCCATAATGGAGACTCCATTACGGCTACTTCGGGAAACGTGGATTTGAGAAGAGCTTATTTGTGCTTTTAATGGAAGACTCAAGTTTTGCATTTTCTTATCGGTATTGTGGATAGAGAGAGACATAAAGAGACAGAGAGAGAACGAGACAGACAGAAGGAGAAAGAGGGAGAGGCAGACAGACATACAGAGAAAAAGACAAAGACAAAAAGACACAACGAAAGACAGATAGACAGAGACGACCAGATAGACAGAAAGACAGACAGACAGACAGACAGACAGACAGACAGATAGACAGAAGGAGAAAGAGGGAGAGGCAGACAGACATAAAGAGACAAAAACAAAGACAGAGAGACACAACGAAAGACAGATAGACAGAGGCGACCAGACAGACAGACAGACGGACAGACGGACAGACGGACAGACGGACAGACGGACAGACGGACAGACGGACAGACGGACAGACGGACAGACGGACAGACGGACAGACGGACAGACGGACAGACGGACAGACGGACAGACGGACAGACGGACAGACGGACAGACGGACAGACGGACAGACGGACAGACGGACAGACGGACAGACGGACAGACGGACAGACGGACAGACGGACAGACGGACAGACGGACAGACGGACAGACGGACAGACGGACAGACGGACAGACGGACAGACGGACAGACGGACAGACGGACAGACGGACAGACGGACAGACGGACAGACGGACAGACGGACAGCCGGACAGCCGGACAGCCGGACAGCCGGACAGCCGGACAGACGGACCGACGGACCGACAGACAGACAGACAGACAGACAGACAGACAGACAGACAGACAGACAGACAGACAGACAGACAGACAGACAGACAGACAGACAGACAGACAGACAGACAGACAGACAGACAGACAGACAGACAGACAGACAGACAGACAGACAGACAGACAGACAGACAGACAGACAGACAGACAGACAGACAGACAGACAGACAGACAGACAGACAGACAGACAGACAGAGGAGGGCAATGCGAGAAACAGAGAGTAAGCCACAAAAAGACATAGAGACAGAGACAGTGAGTGAAGATTTTATCATAAATACAACTGCCAACGATACTGACATCATAGTAACATCATAGCTCCCGTGAATTGACACAACCTAACATTAACATTACCCAGTGCCTAGATGAATAAGACACTATCCTATTCCATTTCAATAGTTATTTTCACTCTTGATTTTATACCCTGCTCTACGATGAATCAGCTTAAATTTTCAAAGTATCCAAATTTAGAATAGTCCAATACCGGATGATGACCGATATATTTTTCAATTTAGAGAAAACAATATAATAATGTGTTCATACAACCTGTGCACAAATGTAAACAATAATGTATTCATACAACCTGTGCACAAATGTAAACAATAATGTGTTCATACAACCTGTGCACGAATGTAAACAATAATGTGTTCATATAACCTGTGCACGAATGTAATATATATAATAAGGGTCAGTGCAGGTGATATATGGTTAACTGTGGGTCGGTGATTTGATGGTTAACTGTGAGTTGGTGTTGCGCTCTGGACACACAGAGTAACTAATCAATGACTAGTCTCATTAATCAGACACCGCAGGCAAAGCTCGAGGGTGGGCCACACACACGATGCCCATACCAGAACACAGTTAGAAGTACCACAACTCCATGCACTCAGTGACAACCAACCTGAAACGAAGTGTTCTGTCGCCAGTATATTCTGTTCATGACCAAGAAATAGGGACTCTGGCATAGTACTTATATTTTCATACGATTTTGGAAAGAAGGAAAATTAAACATTGCCTTGTTAACTTCTTACCAGCTGATATAGTTTCATTCATCCAGTGTAGGTGACTTTGTCAAGTGGATAACCCTGGTCGTGTTTTCATAACTATTAGTACATGTATATTGGTTTGACTATTGGCTGAGTTTTGTGGAGTGGATGGTCTTTTGGATGTATTAACAGGTATCTCATCTATACTGGAGGTATAATGAGTAGTCAATTGGTTGAGATTTGGTGAGCATATATTTAGTTTCGGTGTTGTTTGAACAATGATCTCATGTCCTATGTATGTATAGTGAGTTGACTAATTGGTTAAGTTTTAGTGGGCAGATAGTCATGGTAATTTTCTTAACAGTGATCTCATCATTATCGTATGTTCATGTATACTATCATAAAACTGGATGAGTTTTAATCTTGGCCACTGTATGCCACGACTGGAGTTTGGAGCATATTCATTTCACGAGGCGAAGCCGAGTGAAGTCCGGAGCCAAAACTTCAGGAGTGGGATGCGTTGGCCACGATTAAAACGAATCAGGTTTTGATTTTATCCTACGCCGTCTCCTCGATTTTGGAATATTACATGATAACAATTCTGTATGCCACTAGTGGCATATCAAACTCGTGGCATACGGAAACTCAATGTTAAGCCTATGGAATTTAAGATTAGGGGTAGGATAGAGTGTTATTTGACTATTGGCTGACTACTGTGCTGTACACTCGTGAATCATCCTATCATTTATCTTAGCCTGGTATTAACATTAGGAACCTGTACTGAACAGGCTTGCGAGTACGGTAACTCACATCTAATGGGCGTTAAACAGATAAATGTTCCCAGGATAAGATAAGATCAGAAACATATTCGTGTGTTCCTGTTCGCCATCTCGTTTGGAGTGCCTCAAAATATTCACTCGGTTATTGCCTTGTCCATATTACTGTACGCTCCAAACTCGATGGCGAACGGGGATACAGACCAAACAATTATCAATTTCTCTCTTAATATCGGAGAATGAGATGAGGAAGACAGGTAAGAATTGCATTGCGAATAACAGCCATGTTTTACTATTACATCCCCCGTTATATTGTGTCCCTCTCGAGATATCACCAGACTTGATTCATATTTGAGTCGATGTACTGGGAGAACTAAAGGTTGATAATCACAACCTACCTCAGTAATCATGAATTCCGCATGAACCTTAATATTCCATATCTTTTTTATTGGTCAAGTGTTGTTTCAGCTAACACATACGGGTGTGGGGTCACAAGGCATAACTGTGACCATTCAAAAAACTATGTTTATATTGACATAGTTATCCGAGTGTTTCTGTATTGTATCTATTCATGCTGTTGAGGTAAGTCATACCGGCTGCAAAGCCGATGCCCTCGCAGTCTAAATAAAGAATATATAAAAAAAAATTCAAAAACGTACATATTTACTCTCTAATGTATCCATAGAATATCATCTGCAGCTTTGTGGTTTAAACAAAGTATGCATACAGGCCTTGCTCCGCATGCCCGGGCTGTATTATAAGGTTACTTTCAGGTGTATCCTGAGAAGTACCTAGATGTTTTCAGTGCTTAATGGCTCAACCTTTTAGATCCGTATACTCCTTCCCGATAATCCGGGTTGGATGTCACTGATGACGTCAGCACTTCGTCATCGTTCGTGTGACGTGAGTGTGTTGATGATCCCTCTCCCCCTCCTCCCTCCACCACTGCAGGCGGCGGTCAGTTGATCGGGTCCTATCTCCATCGGAGTGATTCTCGCACGGATACATAATCTGCTCGCATACGGCGGCGCAATAATAAGAGAAAACTTGGTCATTGAGCCCATAAAGATGACTGCTCGATGTCTTTTGTATCACAGAGATACGTCAGAGGTGGAGGGATATATTTCTGTAACATAAGGCCGAGAATGGCATCCCTATGGCTCAGTCACTACGTTTCCTACCGAAAAAAAACCCCCACAAAACATGGAAAAACGCCATTTTCATCAAATATCATGAGTGATCGATTCGTAGCTTATTCGCTACGTCTCAGTGAGCCCGAACATTATTCATACTGCAGCCCTAGTAGCGGGTATTATTTCACAGGCGTTCGGCCATAGGTGCTTGATATTACTATACACTTATGGCCGAACATGTATGAAATACTATTCGCTGCTAGGGCTCATAATACCCGTCACCTGATCTCCGCTCAGGGCTGGACATGGGTGAGAGGACAGCATCGCTGTTATTGTTTCTGCTGATCTCCCTCGGATTCGTAACTGCATCTGCTTTATTGCAGATGAGCAGTTTGGATCTACGAATAGTTGAGGCCATTTATTCAGGGTAATATATCAGTATATTACCACAGTATTTTATCCCTGAGTGAAGGAGCACTATAATAAGGTGATGCTCGTACTTTGATTTGTGCTATCTTGTTATTTGATAGGGTAATCTGGTGTGAAATACCACTATTACCAATTTTATCCTGATTTGGTGTCTGGTGAAATTAGATTAGTTCACAGATTTAGTCATTACTATAAATATTCAGCATATCAGGTGCTAGAGTATGACTTATGAGATAATAACTGCCAAGTATGGCTTTGCACGACAAGCATAGAAATTGAAGTAATCCTAGTTAATTCTAGAAGATAAGAATATTAAAAAGAATTCCATTGCACTGTTCCTGATTTATATCATAAAGGAGAGTAGTAGTTATGGAAATTTCAATTTTCATATAGGATCTAGGACGCATTTTCTCATCTTTACGCTTTATATTCAAACAGAAAATTTCATGGAGAAGAAAGGGGGATTTCAGAACATATAACAGCCCGAAAGTTCTTCCATAGACGGACAGACGTAACTATGGAAAGCCCGGTACAACGATGTAACCAGAGTCAAATACAACAGGCTCCAACGTGGAAAATCAACAGGCATTTTTTTGAACACCAACAGTATCAACACTGGCCTCCTGCGACCTCTGACGCAGGACCGACAGGCGGCCATTGTGACGTCACGCCTGTTTAGGACGCGAACTTACCTGCAAGTGAAATAACGTGACAGAGATTTGCCCCTAAAAAGTGACGAACATTAACGTTTGAGAAATGATTGCCTTAGAAAGCCATTTTGGCAGATGTGAAATTAAACCCGACCTTATCTTTTTCTGGCACAAATTGCACCTGTCACAGATTGCAATGATTCAGTTTGTCGATATTTCCGTTTCTCAATTGGCGGATCTTAAATTTCCATTTGTGTTTGGTGAAGTGATAGATTAGTGGTGTATTAAAAGTGAGCAAGGTTCAGAATCACGTATTTGTATATAAAGGTACAGTCTTATCTACTCATGGCTCACAGAGCAGTCTCTACAGACACAGGTAAGTATTCAAAGGAACCGAGGACTCAAAGCACGCCATTCTATGTAGGTACAAGGACTGGAGCTTCAATACCCAAAAATCTGTTCCATTATAGCTCTGTATTCTGGGACACTACGATTCAACTATGACACAGATTGAGAAACAGGCAAATATCAAAATGTCAATTTGTCTCCATTGTCCGAGCGCATAACTCCAGCAATTCATGACATCAAGAGTAAACAAAAAAAAAGAAAAAATTACATCACCATACCACACCACCCCCAAGGGAGGGCAGTAACGGTGTATATATATTTTTCAATAAAAAACATAAAAACAATAGTACTTAGCCCCATTCTTGTCATCTTTAGCAGGCTAATCCCCAATTTGTTAAAATCAAAGGCTTAAGAAAGACATATTTGATAACCGACTATATATATGTAGGCAAATAAGGCACAGTTGGCTAGAGTAATGAATTTAACGAAATTAACGTTTAAAACGTCCGTTTCGAGTACAAGGTGCCCTCAGTGAGCATTGGTTCTTGATGTGCTCCTCATGTTATCTGCTCCCTACTTGAGTTGGCCTCTACTAGAGCTGCCCCTACTTTCCCGACTCCAGCTACTGCACTGTTTCCTGATACTTGAGCCATTCCCTACTTGAGCCCTCGTAGTACAGAACCTTTAGGGCTCAGGTTCAGGGTGGTTAGTATTAACTCTACTACTCTAAAGGTTCCTAACTGTTCATATTCTGTCTGACTCACCACTTCTTCAGTATAGTGAATAAGCATTGAGGGTCCATGGAGTATTCATCAGAGTATGTTAAAAAAAGCCAGTATACATGGTCCAGGCGGTAAGGCTGATTTATGAAAGGTAACTGCTAAAGGCGAATGCTATGAATAGTCGTTACATTTTGTCTTTTTCTTTTTGATGTTATCTTCTTAAAAGCAAATGGATATCAGGGAGAGAAACCTTGTCTCTTGGCACAGATCTATATGACGTGCTTTGGGGTATTAAGAGAAAACGTAGTTACTGAGCCAGTGGGGATGTCGTTCGAGGTCTTTTGATTTCGATAAAGTACGTCCCGACGCGAGAGTTATGTTACAAAAGGCTGAGAATAACATCTCTATGGCTCACTCACTACCTATTCTTATTATACACCTAAAAACACACCATATTGTTCACTTTTTTGAATTTTTTGTTCGTTTGCCGATTTTTTTTTCAGAATGGTTGCTATGTTTATATCATGGCAACAGGCTGGTATCAGATCGAATTCTGGTCAAATTCAAGGTAGCGACGGGAAAAGTGAGGTTTCTGCCTCGTTCTCTAATCACTTTTTGAATTATAGCCCATTCACTACGTCTCAGTGAACACGAACATTATTTATACTGCACTCCTAGCTGCGGGTAGTATTTCAGACGTTCGTGCATAGGCATATAACAATAATGATATACAACAAGCAGTGTTCTGTACTGATGGCTTAAGAATCGTCCTAGTAAGCGGACTTGCTCTGAATACAGCAATCCTACTCTATATCCAACTGAGATACCCGGATTTCCGAGAAGCTTGCATGTTTGACAGCATTGAGTGGTAACAGGAAATCAATTAGAACAGCAGCTGGCGACGGCGATAGCGGAGAGGGCAACTACCTAACGGCAGCAATACGCAGAGGAATAGGAGAGAAGTAACAGCAAGCGCCATCACTCAGCATTGTTCTTAACCAAAGGAACCCAAGTTCAACTTCCATCTGAACAAAGCATTTCTAATGCAGGTTGGATTGGATTGACTTATTGGCCAGGTTCATATCACAGAGAGATTTGCGATTCAGTAAAGGTCGAACTAACTTTGAAGAAGATATCTCAAGCATCAGAATATTATAGCACCAAAGGGATAACTTATAGTTGGTCACTCAGTAGTTGATGGACTAATTGTGGTTGTATGGCGTATAATTCATATAATTAACCCATTCAGGGTGAATGATGCTTCGAGGCATTCCCAAGTGTGGGGCATTTACTTATGATATAATATTTAACATATGTAAAACAAATAATTAAAGTAAGCTTGTAAGTGCCATATCTGATGATAAAAGAAGTGAATCTTGGTTTGGACGATAATAGGCTCGCCCCCTAGCACCTGTACCTGTCCAAGGTACCCCCTCTCATAAGATCTCACAGTCTCTATGTGGTATTCTGTACAAGGTTCTCGCTACGCTCTATGGGAGAAGAATTCTTAACGAACTAGGCTTAGAGCCTTGAGAATCCACTGGCACACAGTATTCCCGCTAGGTGGCATCTTTGAGATTATAGGAACCTTTGGGTTGCATTGATGTATGTCTTTAGAACGGAAGACAGGTCAGTGGATTCTCAAGGCTCTAAGCCTAGTTCGGTAAGAACTATTCTCCTATAGAGCATAGTGAGAGTACAGAATACCACTTAGAGAGTGTGAGATCTTATGAGAGGGGTGGACCCAGGGAGCCGTCCCAACCAACATGGGTCTACCACAGACCCCCACCTGTAAAGGGTTAAGAAATTCCCTAGCTCCTATCTTCCAGTCAATAACTATACCTATATAATGATATCTCTATCCCAGTCAACATCAAATGATATATAATTGTATCTCTGTCCCAGTCAATGATGGGTCGCATTTAATCTTGTCCCCATCTCAGTCAATAAGAAGTCATATATAAATGTCTAAATACTTACATTTATGTAACCCCTGGTACAAGTTTAGCCATAGGAATAACGTTAGAAAGAAATACTCAACGATCACCCCGGTAAAGTGACAGTTCAACGCCACGGTCGCGGCGGAGTGAATATTAGATGACGTCATACGCTATGAACCAACTGGATTTGCAAAGCAATTTGAATTACTCAGATATTGTAGTGATATCTAATGTCAATGAAAGGGGTGAGATAAATCTAGAACTGCACTTGAATCGTAAAATACACAATACTCCACTCGATGGCGAACGAGGACACAGACCAAACACTCATCAATTTCCTTCTTAGTACATAAATGTATCTCTATCATAGTCTAAACATATCATATAAATGTCGATCACAGTCATTAACAGGTCTTATATCATTTCCTATCCTAGTCAGGAATAGAGGGAAACTATGTTCCGGTGAAAGGAAGTCAAAGTTACGAGGTAAGGCTTGGAAAAATTACTGCCCAAGGCTTTGGCCGCGGGCAGTAATTTTAACCTGAAGCCAGATCCAACCTTATCGAGTAACTTGACACTTTATGTTTTCTACCCACTGCTCTTTTCATATGAATTTTGTAAGAGACAATCTGATTGGTCTAAATGTCAACCTTGGGTAGTATACGGCAACCTTGGGTATTATACGGCAACCTTGGGTAGTATCCATAAGTTACTCCACCCCCCAGAACGTGGTGTAAGCATAGAGTATACAGCCATAGGTATATAGGAATAAGTCTTATATAATTTCCTATCCCAGATTATTGTAGATTCTCGATGCAGTTCTCTATAAGTCTGTAATGAGACAATGGGCTGTACTCACGTGTTGTTGCGGCGTCGTAAGATGGGGTTGTTGATCTTCTGGATGGGTTTCAGCATGACGGCCTTGTCCGGCATCCTCATACACATCAGCTGCCACGAGTGTTCGCCCTGCATGGCCTCCAAGGCACCCTGCTCGACGTGAGGACGAGAAACCATGGGTTCAGCATGGGGTATACAGGGTCAGATATGTATACTCATTTCCAGATAAGAAACTTTGACCAGAAATTAACTACTTTTATTATAGGATTTAAGTGTACATTTTTGTCGAATTGGTTGGAAATTCATCCGGAATTATATAGAAGATACACAAACGAGCAGGAATATTACTTCTTTCAAATTTAGAATAATATAAGTCTTGCATTCTGTTTTACTTCAATAATGTACACAAATAATGAATAGAGAATGAAGGGTTTCAGATACTTTGCAAAATGTTCCCAAATATGTATCGCATCTTGCAGCTACACTACTCTGCTGAGTCTCTACATCGCGATGCTCCTGTGGTTTGACGATAAGAGAGCCCGGCCCGTATTGCGGCAGCGTAATAAGGTCAATCTCTGGTGTTAATAGGTAAAACTGTTTACCCAGGATTTGATATAATGGGGCAATGACTGTTGTATGAGGCTTTATGTGCGGGGCAGGGTGATAAATGGGTGTGTGGGACATGGTGGTAGTTGGTGGCAGGCCTTATTGGGCAGCAACTGGTGGGTGTAGCTTATAGGTCAATGTGACTTGTGGGTGTGGTTACCGTGGTGTTGACTGGTGGGCGTTTATTTCTGTTTTTTAAAGACTTTTATCTATGTTAGCATTTGCTCAGCATGATAAATCTGCTAGCTTTAATGCATGGTCAGAGTGAGTATATAACGCGACACACATGGCGTCACATTGCAGATTAAAGTCTTGATAAATATAACAACATGTAGATAAGAGCGTGTAAACTGTAACCAATGATTGTATAATAGTATAATCTGAACAAGACGTGGCAACGTGCTTCTCGATAAGCGATGCTACCTTGAATGACAGTTATTAGAACTGCCCCCTAACCGCTGTAACCATATCGCACTGTCAGCTGTGACATCATGATATCAACACCCATCTCCCCAGTGTCTCTGCAGCAATCTGTAGAGACACTGTAGTATAAAATTGTGTTAATAAACAATAGGATATTGTAATAAAGTTTGACGAGAAAAAAAGTATAATCTTCAATCAGATGTGTGTAGACATCACAAAACTTCTCTCCATAACAAAAACTGAGATTAGGCAAATTCGGTAGCATATAAGAAAATCAGAGGTGGTGACTGTTGAGTGGGAGTCATGGTACATTGGTGAGTGGTCCTTACCTTGTCAAGCATGACAGCGGGAGACTGGAGCACCGTCTCCGGAGCCTCTGACAACCAGGGATGGTTGAGCACCTCGTCCACGTCCAACCGCTCCATGGGGTCCACGGTCAGCAGGCTGTGTGGTCAGAGAGAGGGTTAAACACGCTGAACCTGGTCCAGTCTTCACGTACGGCAGAACTCAGCTCTTGGTTAGTAAAGTTGATTTCAAAAGGGCGGTCAAGGCGAAGTTTTCTAGGTATGATTGTCGTTGATGGGAGTTATATAGAACTACATCGAGAATCGTATAAATACACAATACTCCACGAGTTTGGATGTGCCGCAATCGTCATCGAGGCGAAGCCGAGTGATGATTACGGTACATCCAAACGAGTGGAGTATTGTGTATTTTACGATTCGAGTGTGATTCTGGATTTATCTCACCCCTTTCTCTGCCATTAAATAGCATCACAACATCAAAATCGTTAAAATATGCTTAGCAAATCCACATGACGTCATCTCACATACACTACACCACGGCCGTGGCATAGTATAGTTACTTTATTGGGGTGATCGTTGAGTATTTTTTTCTAATGGTATTTCTATGGCTAAGCTTGTACCAGGGGTGAGATAATAGAAAGTCAGTATTGGTTACGGTGTCTGGACTGTCTTGTAACCTATATAATCCTTCATACATATGTAAATATCATGCTATGCTAATGCAATTACCTGTTGTACCACCATTGTACCGTAACACCAGTGGAAGATCTGTCCCATTGAACAGAACTGGCTGATTAGATAAAAAAATATATATATAAAAAAAAGAGTCTCATCTGAGCTCCCCGTGTACTATTTATACACAATATCGACTGCGCGTCAACTCCTCAGAGTATACGACCGCTTGTATCTGAAACCAGTCAATATTGTGGATATATCCTATCGCATGCAAGGATATTGCGTAGGGTCATTTCCCAGGAGCAATCAACTGCTTATATCTGAAACCAGTCAATATAGTATCCATTATCCACGCTTACCTAACTGGTGGCGTGTCGATTTTAGTTCACTTTAGTTATGCACTATTTTCTAATATACACTATTTTCTCGTATGCACCATATTTCGCAGTCCGGAGCATACAACATATCCGATTGCGCTGGCTATGTCCATACAGAGTTCCTATAGGGTTACTATGGACACTTTGTATTAGGTGGATGATAAAAAAAAAGCTCTGTATCCAATATATTCTCAACATGCATAGGAACTATATTTAGGAAGATAAAATAATAATCAGATAAAAATAACTAGTCTCATGACATACCAGTCAGCATGTGTTTAATATGTTCTTATTAAGAATCATTAGCAACGTACCACACCTGTATGAGAAGCTGATATTAGCCCGTAATCATTACATATGATGATATGTTTCAGTTCACACTGTTTGCCAATGTCTTTATCCTACCTCTCATATAAATCTCCATAGACTTAACATGGTGTGACTGTATGGTTATGCCATAAAATATTTATATGCCGCAGGTGACTTATGAAAATAGAAACATGTGATGGCGTAGGATGAAATCTATATGTCACTCAATTACATTTAATTCTTTACATGGCCTTCGTTGTCTTTTGAAGTGATAACATCACATGCCGGATGAAACCTTGACTTATTCCCCACCAACTCTGTTAATTCTAACAGTTTCCCATCAAGAAATGTGCTTGGTGCATAAATTCCCAACACTGTACTGTGCTGGAGAGTGAGAACACGGTGACAGCCTGTTCCCAAAGTGGTGGCGATTGTTTTTCATAGGTAACAATTGCTAGCCTGGAGATACCATAGTAACCTGGTTCAAAAGTGACAGGAAGTTGTCATTATCAAGGTAGCATCGGCTTGCAACAGAGGTGTCTCAGCCACGTTCTAATAATCTTCGTTGTCTTCCCCTACAGATATCACTCAGCTCTGCTTCCTGTTATCATCCCTCGAAGAGAACTCACGCTATATAAACAATCATATGAAATTCCGTGACGTTTCTTGATAACACACAGACAGGAATAATCATCACGTACCATTTGACAATGTCCTGCGCCTGCATGGAGATGTGTCTCCAATCCTCCTCTGGGAACTCATATTGTCCTGCCATGATCTTCCGCTTCATATGCTTAGTGATTTGCTTGGTGGGTGTCTCCGAGTAGAAGGGCGGGTAACCACACAGCATAATGTAGATGATCACACCAAGACTCCACATGTCGCAGCTCTTGTCGTACGTGTAGGGAGTGTTCCTAGAGAGGATGCAGTACTTTTGTCGGGCCTGCTGCTTCTGTGCCTCCAGAACCTGGACAATGGGGAGGTAAAGTTTCAGTTGTGAGGATATGTGGACGAGCCGTGTCTAAAAAAATATTTAAAAAAAATTTTCCTTCAAAAATTCAAAAGGGGAACCAAGCATATTTCCCGGACCGCCAGTGATTTTTCAAGGGGAGTTTTGGAAATAAAGTTTCAGTTGTGGATTGATGAAGGTACCAACATGTTTTGGTCAAAGTCTTTGTTCTCCACGAGTTTGAGGCTGAGTGATATGAACGAGGGGAAGCCAAGTGAATATCGCGTAGCATTCGAATGAGTTGGAGAATTATGACTTTGATCAAAACGAGTCGCTTTCTCTATTTATCTCACCGCTGTACACACTACAAAGAACAAATAACACCCTGGATATATGATGTCACAGACCATAGAGAACAGACTGTAATACTCATAGGGGCGTGGAAAATGAGTTACCAATGGTATACAATTGCAAATATGAGAGAATAGGCGTCATGTGGCAATAATTAGACTTGGGTTTGATGGTGATTGAATCTATGAGATGAATTTAGGTAGAAATTACACCTGCACAGAATTACCGAGTTGAGAGTTCTTTTACTTCCCACACCACTTAGACATGGTATGAGAACGATTGGTCTTTGATATAGCAGTAAATACACCACTACTGGGGTGAAGGAAAAAGGTGGCTGAAGTGGCACTCAAACCCACAAAGTCCCACAACCTTGGGGTTACAAGTCCAGTGCCTTAAACACGGAGCTAACTCCCCATCCCCCACGAGAATGGATAAAGGAAGGCATCGATGACGGGAAGTACTGTTGAGAACAACGAGGGAGGCAGTGAAGCAGGCACAGGGACAAATAGTGGCAGGGTAGAGGCATGGGGCATAGCGGCAAAATGCGAGGGGGCGAAGGAAGTAAAACTGAAAGCAGGAAAGTAGGGAATATAGATGTTAGGAAGGCAGCGATTTTGGTAAAGGAATTTCTTTTTATTAAGGGCACAATACAGGTGTTGCCGTTCAACGCCACCTAACGGTGAGTTGCTTAGTTAGGCCGGTGCTCGGACAAACACGTTCGAGTCCTGTCACATGCGTAAGAGATATACAGTAATCACACCTAAAGTGTGAACGGTGGGTGTGGTTTCAGGAGTGTTGTTTTTTTGACAGATTAAATTGCTGGAACAAACTATGGTATTGCATCAACGAGTCTGGGCTGTCTAAACTTTATTTATTTTGGTTTTAACTTGGAAAAAAGATAAGCATAATATAGCTCGGTCTGCCAATGTATTAGTATCTATGCAGTTTTGGTGTCTCTGTGTTATCTAAGGTATATCTAAATTATCATTTAGAGGATGTACATGTATGATCAGATACATCATATTAAAGCTGGAATACCATAGAATACGATACAATCGCTGTTATGTCTGTAGAAATAATGTATATGGGTATTATAAACGTTATACTCTTATACACTCAGTGGTCCAAGGCTAAAGTATACGTTGCCAGGTGAATGTTTGGCTTCAGCCGTAGCGTAATTTTTTTTTAAAGCAATTTTTATGGGGATATTGTGTTACAACACAATCACCAAATTCGGCTATATAGCCGTTCTTCCAACCGGGTCCTGGACCCCTACTCCTCATTCTAATGGCGGGTGTTAGCCGAATGGGCAGTGGGTACCATTTTTGTGTAAGTCTTTGGTATGACCCGACCGGGGTTTGGACCCACGACCTCCCATGCTCGAGGCGAACACCCCTACCACTTGGCCATTAAGCAGATAAAGTGCGACACCGGCCTGTGGAAAAGGCCTATTCGCCCTGTGGGGCGGTCCTACATTGAGGCCTCATGCTCCACAGCGAGGCATTAGTTTGGCTCCACGTGTTTACATGTCGTTGGGTTCATATTACATATATATTATATATAATATTGACAAGAAGTGGAATGAATGAATGGTAATATACGATGCGATATTGGGAAGTAAAAAGGGAAAACAAACTGCAGAGGAAGGTGCGCCGATAATGATGGATTTCAAGAGGGATGAATGCTTGGATAAAGAGAAAAAGCGCATGAATGGGAGACAGATTGGGATTAAACTATTCTAGGAAATATCTTATCGATACTCTGAGAAGTGAAATTAGCTACACAAATTGAGTCGGTGATGTTAGTTTCATACCTGTGGCGCAACATAGTACGGCGTAAAGTGAGGTGTCTGCAAAGACCCATCATCCACCTTAGCGAAGCCAAAATCTGACAACTTGATCTTCGCCTCCTGAAACGAGAAAATTCAAATCTTTCTCAACAGTCACCGAGTATTTTAACATTATAAAACTGTTGTACGACTTGATATCCTGGTTGATACTGAAGCACAATACACTGAGATTGGCAGTTTTCTAATCATGCAGGAATGTTTTGTGACAAGTTTAGAGGATACTGAAACCAGGTGTTTATTTAATAGTAGACTTGAATGTACATATCACATGATGTCATAGAAATGATACCCCAGGATTATTACCAGTGAACATTAGAAATATCTGAATATTCGATGAGGCCAAGTATTGAGAACATGAGACTAACCGGAGTATTGTCTTTGAGTAACAGGTTTTCTGGTTTTATATCCCTGTGAGCGATATTCAAGGAGTGACAGCGCTGGATGGCTGACGCAATCTGAAAACAAAATATAAAAAAGCTTTACAATGCGCAGGAGAACGTATAAGAAGAAACTAATTAATAACGTTTCTAAATACATGTACTGCATATGTAAAGGTCATATAGCCTTTAGACACTATATGTCTTCAGTACTGACTCTCAGATATGTCAAACAACATGAGTGGCAAGGGTAGCAAAATCGGTAATATACCTGGAACCTGATATCACAAAACCCTTAAAATACCTCAACATGTTCCTAAGGGATACTACAATATGGCCAGATAGCAAAACAACAACATATGAAAAGATTATATAATTCTAAATTATATGAAAAACAAGTTTGTGGAAAATTGCAGATGTGTAAAGGGGACATTAATAGTACACACATGAAAAAGGCTGCAGTAGGCCACTGAGAAGACATATTTTGATTCTGTTTGCTGTATTGAGTCCACAAAGGACCAGAATATGCAGCCCAATACCAAAGTTTAATCTAATGAGTCATTGTAATACTTAAAAGAACACAGAACCAAGTAATGGTTTTCAGCACTCAGAATTATAGGCGTTCAGGCATTTTGACGGGAGGTCTCTTCAACATCTGTTGCCATGGTAATCCGACCACTTGCCAGAGTGACAACAAGTGGAAATGTTAACTAGAAGGATGGATCTACAAGATCAAACAATAAAACAAATGTTTCCAGGGGGGCAGCCAACTCCTTAAATAAGCCTCTTTTCCAGATTGCCCCAGGGACTAGTAGTGATGTTACTGTTACTACATTATTATTGATGTGCATTTTATTTCCCGTTAAATTGAGAGACCACTCCATTGAACAGTTTGATTTTAAGCATAAATATTTGTATTTGTTGTAATTGTTTACAATAACATTATTGTCCCTATAAAGAAATATTTGGAGTTCCAAAACTTCGATCAGAATTTAAGATTGGATTTTAAAACCACTTTTAGTCCTTGAAGTCCCTATTTCAAGTCTCTAAGACTTATGACTTAGAAGTAGGATGAACCTGGTGAGGATTGGCTGAGGCTGGTGCCTGCCCTCGTCTACAGACCACAGACTAACAAGGCGCGTGTACCTGTTTGGTGTAGCGGGCCGCCTGTCGCTCTGTGAAGTACTTGGCTTGACTGATCCGGTCAAAGAGCTCACCACCATCCATCAACTCCATCACCACCAACAGCCGAGCCCTGCAGCGCAAACACAACGAGGAGGTTAACATACAAGTGACCACAACATCTGTATTAACGTACAAGTGAATATAGCGTCAGTATCAACATACAAGTGACCACAACATCCGTATTAACGTACAAGTGAATATAGCGTTAGTATTAACATATAGGTGAAGGCAGCGTTAGTATCATTGTAAAAGTGAATACAGCATCAGTATCAATGTTCAAGGGAATACTATCGTAAAACTGGAGGAGTTTTAGTCTTGGCCACCGTATGCCACGACTGGAGTTTGGCATAGTGATTTCACGAGGCGAAGCTGAGTGAAGTCCAGAGCCAAAACTTCAGGAGTGGCATGCAGTGGCCAAGATTAAAACGAATCAGGTTTTGATTTTATCCTACCCCTATCCTCGATTTTAGAATATTATGTGATAACAATTCTCTATGCCACTAGTGGCATATAAAACTCTGTATGCCAGTCAGCGTGGCATACAGAAACTCAATGTTAAGTATATGGGATTTTATATTAGGGGTAGGATAAAGTATAAGTATAAAGGGGCGTTCCACCAACCACGACAAGGTTACAACAAGCCCCGACAAGAAAGTTCCAATCTGCGCCTTGTCGTAGCCTTGTCGTGAGAAGGGGCGTCTGTTCTCTCTGTTGTGGGTCCTTGTCGTAGCGTGTCGGGGAGTGCACGCTCCACCAAATTATCCTATCGTAGACCTCTGCGACAAGCTCACGACATGCCACGACAAAGGTCCAGTCGTGGCAAAAATCGAACATGTTCGATTTTGTCATAACCTTGTCAGAAGGCCCCCGACAGGCCCCTGTCACAGCCTGTCGTGGCCTTGTCATAGACTCTTGTCGGGAACTAGGGTCCACCAACCACGACAAGGCTACAACAAGCCTTCCAATCGTAGGCCTGTTGTGGACCTTGTCGGAAAGCCATTGTCGTAGCCTTGTCGTGGTTGGTGAACGCCCCCTATTAATGTACATGTTAATACTCGACTACATTGTGGTATTGAGCGTTGTCCCCAAAGGCAAATACTGTCTACTGTAACTGCACATATTTTCGACCACACGATATGGAAGATATGGAAGATCAAAACACAATGGCTTTGAATATCGATTTCTATTGGTCGATAAACATATTTCCAAAATACAGCGTCAGTATTAATGTACACGTGAATACAGCGCCAGTATCAACATACAAGAATGCAATGCCAGTATAGAAATACAAGTGAATGCTACCTTTATAAAAATACATCATCCCAGAGCCAACAAGGATATGCGATTTAACACATGGTAAATTCAGCACTTCAGATACTCTGACTTGGGCATAAAGCAGCATACAATATTGATTAACATAAGCTACCAGTTACAAAGGCGGTTTGATTTCCTCTTATGCAGATACTTACAGAAAGTATTTCAAAGCTCAATAACATTTGATTGAATCAGGATATCGGAAATAGTTTCTATTTTAATATAATCTACTACATATATTCTCTTCTCCACATTCTCTTCCTCCTTTGTGTATAATGTACGCAGATGACACATCGAATTTCGTGGCAAAACTGGCAAACCATGCCAATTATTCACCGGCCGGTCAATTTCCTGGCTCATTCTCATGCCATGTGTCTGGCTTATTGCAGAAACGTCCTTGTTTTCTTAGGTACTCAAGTAGTACCTTGGCTCAGAAGAACAATTTCCTCTCATACATAACCAAGGTAAGTATGCGGGTAATGATAAATCAGTCACTATAATCAAAACTATGTCCGCGAAAATAGATGTAGTCCTTGAGCCAATCAGGAAAAGGGGCTTATTCAAGAAGTTCGCTGCCCCCCACCCCCGGAAACATTTCTTTTATAGTTTTATCTTGCAGATCTATCCTTCTAACATTTCCACTAATTGTCACTCTGGCAAGTGGTCAGATTACCATGACTGCAGTTGTTGAAGAGACCTACCATCAAAATGCCTGTTATGCTGACTTCTGAAAATCATAACTGAGTTATGTGTTCTTTAAAGTATTACAATGGCTCATGAAATTAGACTTTGGTATTGGACTCTATATTCTGGTCCTTTCTGGACTCAAAACAGCAAACAGAATCAAAATATGTCTTTTCAATGTCCTACAGCAGCCTTTTTCATGTGAGTATTATCAATGTTCCCTCTATACATCTGCCCTTTTCCATATATTTGTTTCTTAAATGATTTAAAAAACTTTTCATATGCAGTCTTTTGCTATGTGGCCATATTGTGGCATAACCTTAGGAACATTTTGAGTTATGTTTTAGTGTTTTGTGTTATCAGGATCCAGGCATATATTAAACCGATGCAGTTAGTGATACCGACACAAAATTTCAAGACATGAAATCTATCAAAGGCAATACCACTTAAAGTTTAGTTATACAAATTGGCCAATAACTATCCTCTCTATCTCTATGATCCTTTTCTAGGTTCTCTGTGAAAAAATTTCGAAATGTGCCAGGTTTTCTGCAAAGGTTCCTCCAATTTCCAGACTTCAGATAATACACATGAAGTTAAGAACATCACTTGACTGACAAGATGGGCACACATATATAGTTACGAAAGTGAAAAGACAAGTAACAGAAATGCAATGCAGTACATACGAATCCACATAAATATGCAATCATAAAGAACTAAGCATGTCTGGAATACGCTATTAATACTGATAAAATCTTATACAAAGCAAACTGATCCGGATGTGGCAGATGCTATCAAGATGAGAGAACCGTTATGACCATCATCAACCACCAATAATCACCTCTCGCTGCAATGGCGGCTTAAAAGCCAACTAATCAGGGTTATTAATCAGCCATAGAAATCTACTTACTAGTTGAAGTAGAGCCGCATTAATCACACCTAAAGCCCTATTGCCGTACTCTTTTTCTAATTGTTTTTTATTGACCAGCAACGATACTGAAATTGAATTCTAAGTGCCATCAACGGCCGCTCGATAGATATAAGCATCGAGAATGAGGTAAACTTTAAGTATTGGAAATAATGATCTATTCTATCCTCATTTATTGACATTGCCGGTAGCGACTGAAAACCTCCGATTCGCAGGCTAAAGTTTGTAGCATATCAGGGGACTTTATTTGAAGCTATTACTTGCACTCTACATACTGTCGTTAACCTTTTCCTTACCAATGATGCCTAAACGCACTCCTGTGACTAGTGCAAATGATGCCTCAGGGCACTCTCGTAGCTAGTGCCAATGATACCTCAATGTATCATTTTCCATTTTTGGTTAAAATGTAATCTATCTTAGCTGTTTCAATATGGTTCTTTATAATTTTTTTCAGAGATTGTGTGAAACGCCTTTATAGTGATAATTATAAATCCTTTTATAATTATCGTCATGTGAACATTGACAGAAAACTTTAAATACAGTGGAAACGTATCAATTTTCTCAACAATTGTAACATAGGCCTACACTACAGAGATGGTTCGGTGTTAGGCAAGCTGCAATTCAAGACGTGCACCTGCGACCAGGTGCGGTAAGGAAAGGGCTAAGATAAGGATCACTGTAAAATCCTAGTGTAAAAGAGGCATTAAACATATATGTTTATATCCTTTCTTGAGGATTTAAAGCGGTCATTTACCAGTGTTCAACATCTTCCCAATCTTGCTTAACTACAATCTATATATTTGATCAAATGAAACGAGCAATATTGAAGAAAAAAACACATATTGAGACAGGAATTTAAAGGAAAAGGAGAAACACATCTCTGCATTAATCAATCACCACCTAGGCCTACAGCTTCCGCAACATGGAGAGGCATAAAATAATCCAATCGACGTGTCTAAACATAGCTCACACGGCAGTAAATCGTCTTTAATGTGTGTCAAGGCCGACAGAACGACAACACATGTATGCAAACTAGCGTCTGGCGGCGTGTCATGCTCGTTATCGACCTGAGAGGGATCCTCTGAACACGGTGATCACTGGGCTTTCCCTCCGTATAAACGAGGTCCGGGAGGCTTTAACCCTAGGTGGGGCAACGATCGCCAGGCCGTACAGGAAAATATATTATGGAGGAAACCTATAAGAGTTTAGGGTCTAAGCTTTTATCCTACCCCTAATATAAAATCCCATAGGCTTAACATTGGGTTTCCGTATGCCACGCTGACTGGCATACGGAGTTTTATATGCCACTAGTGGCATACAGCATTGTTATCACGTAATATTCCAAAATCGAGGAGAGGGTAGGGTAAAATCAAAACCTGATTCGTTTTAATCTTGGCCAATTTTACGATAGTATCCCATCGAGTTTGAATCACGTATTAATTCACAAGGTGAATTACGTAGTGATTCAAACGAGATGGGATCGAGCTCTGACCCTAAACTTAAATGGGTTTCTGAAGTTATCTCACCCTTAACATTGACTATTAAATGGCCTTTGCCATTTGTGACATAATCCCCCATTGGATATTTTCCCAAAATATCTAATGGGCGTTAGATACGAGTTCCCAATGTTAAGTCTATGGAGAAAAAATACCAGTGGTGAGATAAATAGATTGTATATTACGGCTATAATTATTATGAGAAAACTGTATTCCTGTGGCGAATTATTACTTTACTACGACCTCGTTTTAACCCTTTCACGCCGGGCACAAAGCAGTGTCTGTAAGGCCGGGTAGGGTGTTAGTATATATACCGCCAGGGGACGGGGTCTTTTCAGGCCAATTATGATAATTTCACGTTTGATCACGTGATAAAACACGTGGTCTTTAATATTATTTTATGAGTATTTCAAAATCGTAAGGCTAATGTTATACCAACATCCTGTGAAAATTTCATCATTATTGATCAATTATTTACAAAGTTATTACACATAAACTAAGATTTTGTAAGTCTTAGAAAATAATGCCTTAAGGCATCATCCGGCCACACACGGCGATGCCTTAAGGCATCATCCGGCCATGGGCGGTGATGCCTTAAGGTAAAATGGAAGACAACAAGGTAATAGGCCTAGGAGAATAAAAATAAATCCTAAAATATAACTCCCTACTTTGATCTCAACTCTGTTATGTACCATGTTTTGAGCAACTCTGGTGGAAAACTGCTCACCGTAGCAGAACCAGAAACAAAAAAGGACATTCACAGAGGTTAGTGCGCTTTTAAACAACTTAAGAAGAATATGTTAAAGACAAGTTGGACCTGTCCGTATTGAGAAAGGGAAAACAAAATACCGCGGCTACCTAGTGAGAGGAGCAGGAACCATCCTATTGAAACTGGGGTATAGTGAGGTGTCGGATGTAAATGGAGCAGCTGAGGGGATACTCTCTCAGGGAGAGAGAGAGGGATTCAGAGCGATAAAAAGATCGTACGATACGGGCAGCAGGTTTACTGCGAATACAAAAACCCGCGCTACCCCAGACCCACAAACACGTGGACACACACAGCAAGCACTGCACACTACACTGGCCACCAGAGCTACACAATGTTAGCTCTGGTCGGGTTAAATCAGAAGCCGCCTTGATCCACTACAGGAACATGTCTGTTACTCTCCTGCCATAATTTTTGTACTGCTTACAGAATGAGTTACATCATAATCTCGATGCCAATTTTCCATTTTCTAATTACCCTTCCTGTGTATTTTTTTTTCAAAATATTTTTTTTTTCAAAATATAATGAACATATGGTTCCTTTATCAATTTGTTAGCTATGAATCTAGCACTGCAGAAACTTGTAGATCTACGCATGTTTCAGCTACCCGTTTACGCACGTAGATAAGTCTACAAGCTGGCAAACGCTTTCTCATATTTGCGTCGTATTTACGCCCACGTCTGTATACCAATATGTTAATCACGTAGCTCGGCCATTGACAGTCATGTCTACGCAAATTTACATTTTTTCGATCTCTGCCCAAAGGGGACACCACTGTTGTTATTATTCTATTTGCTAATAATCATCAAAGTCCGTGTTATATGGAAATGCACTTCAGACATGGCAGATATTTTAGTAGATCTAAAAGTCTGCGCATTGCAGTGGACAACGTTATGCATAATTGAACTATTACAATACTGGGCTGGGTCTTGATGTTCTGAGGAGAGGAGGTCCGTTAGTTAATGTTATGTAAATATCAAATGGCGTAATTCAAGCTGTAACTACTAGGATAATCTAATACTTTTATGTGAGGAACTTCAAAGATTGCATGCAATGTGGCCGACAGGGACTCATATGCAGTAGGCACAGAGCATGCGAGGTATATAATACATGTTATGAATCAATTAGTATGATCAAGGACTTGGATGACCAATCACGAACCTAATAATGTGTGACATAATCCACCTTTACAGGTGAATGCTAGAACCAAATAGGCTTCATATGGACGGGCATATTTACGTGGGTTTAAGTGAGAAAGAAAGATTTCTAATTCTGTGTCTTGGAGACGGGATTTCCTTAAAAACCCAAAGTAGAACGTGCTCTAGGAACATTTAGCAACAGTCCATTTCCTGAGGGAATTAAATCACTGACTGCAATTCAAGTAGCAGGTTAAATATAGTAAATGCATCATAAGAAAATCTCGAATAGCAACCACTCCTCCTCATTCATCGGGTGAAATTTCAATTTGATGTGATGAGATTTTCTATACTTCAGTTCGCATGAGCGGAGCAATTTGATGTAGTCTGTGTTGTTTTTTAATGAATGAGGGAACGGATTAGAATTATAACAAATCGCATTTTACGGATGGAGTCTTTCTTTCTGGTTTCCATTCTATAAATAAGGAAAATAACGGGTATAAAGGTTTCTTTAGAAATGGGAATTTTGGAGAATTGTTCCACTCAATCTGGGATTACTTAAGTCTGACGGTAAATCTCTACTCTGAGTCGTGATATTTGTTACCATACGTGACTATTCTGTGTATTTGTTGTTGTATAAACCACTAACAAAGGATGACTCACAACTTGTTCTTCGATTGGTTCATTTTATTGAGAGGTCTCCTTTATGTTTCGACGTGAGATCTGCCTTTGTCAGGACCAGGGGATAATATTTGGTTCTGTATATATATTTATTTTTTTGTTTGTTTGTCCAAACTTCCTCTATGTTTATCATTTCTCATTGCTTCTATACCACAAAGGTGGTGGTCGAATCTAAGTAATGTATTTAGGTAGAAATCTCACTCCTACACATTTACCGAGGTGAGAGTTCTTTTAGGTCCCACACTTAGACATGGTATGAGAAGGGCTTCGATATAGCAGTAAATCTACCACTGCTGCAGATGAAGGTGAAAGGTGGCTGTAGTGGGACTCGAACTCACGACCTTGGGGTTACTATAAGTCCTGAGCGTTTAATATGGGACAAAAAACTAGTTTTTTTCTAACTTGAAACAGGCAAATCGCTCTTGTGTCATGAATAATAGGGCGATTTTTACAAACAAAATATTGTTAGAAAGCTAAGACTTGTGCCTATCTGTCAGTATAAACCTGATATACCTGTATCATGGCTAAGATTTCCTGTCGTAGATTGAACATTGGAATTTCTTAGGTAAAAACACTGAAACATGTTACATTCCTGTCTTCACAGCGATTTAATGAAAAATCTATCGCGATGACCTATAGAAATTAACACCCTATCTTCTTAGCTATTTCAAGACAATTAAAATGATACCTATATTGCCAGGCTGTGATAAATATTTCCTGAGATACAGGAGCATTATGACAGATGACAAACATTCCAAACGTGCCCTAAAACGAGATTTTCTGATACTATTGCATTTTGGGCATATGGCATAGCTAGAAACGGCCAATAATTATCTCTAGATAATAGTTGATCAATAAGATAACCTACTGGTTGTATTCTGTGGGAGTTGATCTACAGATCGTTCTTTATTTGAAGTATCTATACTGATTATTGACTGAGATAGGACTGAAGGAAAATCAAGTCATACTTTTGCTTACTTATAATGTCAGTGATTCAAGCAGAAATATGACCCCAGGCCAAAGTTCTTTGATAAAATGACAGGTGGCACCACAATTTTAGAATATTAGGCCTGAAAAGTGTGTTATATATATTCTTTGTCAAGTTCTCTTGATTTCTATCTACTTAATTTTCGAAAATATCATCTTTTACCAATGCTGCATATGATTGAACTAGATAGTGTCATTTTACCCATATTAAACGCTCAGGAGTATAGTCCACACCACTGAGCTAAATCTCCAACCCTACTACATGTGATTGGGTGGCATTCATGTCTGTTCAGGGAGTACGGTGTAACTTAAGTCACTTCCTTATTCAAGACCATAACAGATTCCAGATGGTAGTAGCACACAGACACTGACATATCCAGAGATACCGAAAGACCTGAATGACGTATTATCATATGGGTCAGATTTCTCCAAAATGTACAATTTCATGAATTTGGGTCATTTTGTACATAATCATCCGTGAAACCGTTGATGATTAATATATTCAAAAACGGTTTTGGCATCTTATCAGGGACATTCTCAGCTTTAAATTGATATAAAGTTTGACTATGTGGGACTACTCCTTCATCATGCGATAAATCATGAAAGTGTGAACCGCTTGGAGAAAGTCAGTATAATTGGTATCTACATACAGCTGAGATGTTGCTCTAAAAGAAATAAAAGTTTTTTAATTGATTATTTGAAATTTTGTTAAATCTTATTTTGGGTTGCCCGCCAAGTGTGAATTGTACATTTTGAGAAAATCTGACCCATATATCTATGTCCGAATGTCTATGTTATACTACCCGCTGCTACACCCAGTTGTAGTATAAATAATCTGTAAAAGGTTTTCCTCTTTTGTCGCCGTTCTTTTGTTTTCACAAAAAGTCTCAATCACTAGGAACAAATATTGTGGTATAAATAATGTTCAGACTCACTGACACGTAGGGAATGTTCGGGCGCACTGTGCCCGTAGTGTACTTTGCAAGTACATTAAATTATATTTTTTCGTGTTTTCGGTGTATAATGTAAGAAAATGTAGTGAATGAACCTGTAGCGATTGCATTCTCATCCTTTTGTACCATGAAATATGCCCCTCTGCCTCTGGCGTTGGAATGTATTTTACGGGACAAAAGACCTAGAACGGCAATCACTATGGGTTCACTAATTACGTTTTTTTCTTATTCACTGGCTGTCAGTCATCGGTAAATGCTGTCTCCGCCTGCTGCCAAAAAATCTTATCACAAATGACAGATTTCATGCACGTGGCAATGAGAAGAAGATTGGCAGATAATTGAAAACAATAAGGCGAAAGCCGGCGGAGTAAAACCTACTGATGACACGAACACCATTCAAGAAATCATTGCAGCTCTCATAAAAAGCTTTAAATCTATCTTGAGTATTTTTTTTTTTTTTTTTCAATTTAGCAAAAGCATCTCTCGGCAACCCTGAGTTTTTCAGATACTTGTCGGAATAAAACAAGTTAGAAAAAAAAGATATGCTGCATGTAACGTCAAGATCAAAGAATTTACACACCGGTTGAATTGTTATTTCATCCAGGTGGGGTTATTCTTTTATCGAATAGTACGCATCAGTAAAAATGCATGTACAATAATACCGTCTGTACGAAACTTTATAGAGACGCATTTTCAGTTTAGAGAAGACTTGTGTATCACTGTGTGGGAGTAGACGGTGGTCGACTTTAAGACCACAGTTCAAAGTGTCTATTTCTAGTGAGACATGTGGACTTTGATACAGAAATATAGATGTGTCAACAAGGAACTGCTCTCTATGATCCCAATTAGCTCATCAGTGAAGTGCGCGTGGGCAGCTTCTCATTAAATCCCAGTCTAGCGTATATTTTTATACTGACATCCATAGGAAGATTTACGTGGATGTTTCTATATCCAGGGATGAAAGTGAGGACTGAGAAAAATATCGAAAAAAGAACCATATATGGAATTAGCTTGGAACATAATGCATGTAAGAACGCCCCTATGGGTGAATGTAAGTTCTCACTGAATAAAACAAAAATAATAATGGCTATGAATCTATATATATCTAGTGTTGCCAATGTATATGCAATGTCGGAATTCCGTCAATTATCGGAAAACTTGCATCCTTGTATATCTACAATATACCAAGTGATATACACTAAAGGATATGTTTTGTCACAGAAGGAAATAACTGCTGAAAAATATAAAATGAAAACGTATATAACATAAAGTTTGTTTTGAGTCAGTCATCAAATCGGACGTCAATTCTGCGAAAATAGGATCGGATGATGATACAAAGCATTGAGGAGGTAGATTGGTTCTATGAAAATAAAACTGTCTTTGGACCACACCACAGGATGAAAAAAGGCGCGCCTTGGATAAAGGCCTAATCTGGCGGTCCCTGTGGTGCGTGCTGCATGTGCACGCGTATTGGGGCTACCCCGGACCCGCCGCCACCGCCGCCACCGCCGCCACCGCCGCCGCCGCCGCCGCCACCAGCTTCCTGATGCACTCGGCACCTAATCATCCCTGACCTTTTACATCCAGGGCCACGGTTTTTAAGCCTTTGCTCTTTGCTAGGAAACGCCTGTCGCTGGTTGTTAATGCTAACGGAAACATCTGTTAAATACGGTAAGAATGTCACGCATGCCATCTACGGGTTGGGTGAGCATTCTCCGGCGGTATCATACACGGGGTGCCGCTGGTGGTGGTACACAATGTGTCCTCACACTCCCTACCCCTGTCTCAGTGCAGCTGACCAGTGTACTGACTCAACATCTGACGCAATTCTCCCTCTCATGGTCGTCTTACATAAAAGGCCCAGATGTTTCTTTGTTATAAAAGAAAATGTCACCTTCCGGACAATTCAGTTTTTTTTTAATTCGTAAATTGTTTTCGCTCGCTGGCTTACTGAATGCCATGTTGGTTTTTGCTTTTCGTTGGGGTCTAAAAGCAATCATACCAGGCAATTCCTTCACGCTATTCTGATATTTTGTCATAAAAACTAGTTTATCTAATGTCTGTAATCACTACATTAACGCGCCGACTTAGCACTAGTGAGAACATGCTCCCTTAGCGTTGACGAAGACAGGCCTCTGTTGCTTGGATCAAGACACACCCCTAAACTTCCGTGAATACATTTCCCCTAAGCTTGAACAAGAACTCCGTTTAAGCTTCAAATGAGGACACACCCTCTTAGCCTCATTGAGGACACATACCCTTAGCTTCAATGAGGAAACACACTTAGCTTCAACGGGGACACACACTTAGCTTCAATGTGGACACACACATTTAGTTTCAATAAGAACACATACCCTTAGCTTCAATGAGGACAAACACTTCCTGAAGAATACAACATCAATTGACACTGCCTTCCACAGCACTGGTAAAAAAGAGCTTCTTGAATTCCTAAGAGAATCCAAGATATGTGCACAGATATATACAACCCGAAGCCTGGACATTCAGGCACAACACCCTATCTTATCTAAGGAATAGGGAAAAGCAGAAAAGTTCTTAAGCCATTGTAAAGTCTGGGAAGAGAAATTCTTAACTGACTGGACATAAAATCAACTAAACCAAACCAAACTAAACTCTTAGAGTCAATGAGGCCACAACCTCTTCACTTTGATGAGCATGCATCCCCACAGCTTCCCTGAGGAGATGCTACCAAAGCCTGGATGAGGACACACACCCTTAGCATGGATGAGGACATACCCATTTAGCTTGAACGACCATGTCGGAATATGTTACTATCCTAACCCACCCTAACCCATCCCTAACTATTCCCATACCCTACCCTACCCTACCCGAACCCTGCCCTAATACTAACCAAGCCCTAGCCCTTACCCTACCCAAACCCTTCCCTAAGCCTAATGGGAGTAGGCCCAAGCGCATTCCAACTTCCGTAGTGGACACACACGGCAGACTCGACTACCATTAGGGCGGCCAAGCTGGGACCGCAGCAGTACCGAGATCACCAGTACCGAGATCAGAGTGGCAGCAAGATCACCGGTACCGAGTTCGCATGGTAGCGAGTCCGCCATATACCCATCCCTTTAGCTTGGATGAGGACAGACCCGCTTAAGTTTGGATGAGGATACACCCCTTAGGTTGAATAAGGATACGTCCAGGTAACTTGGACAAAGACATTGCTCATGCTCCCTCTAGACAAGTAATATCATCAACGCTCTATGATCATGCTTCTTTGCCAATTTAAGCAAGCACTTAGTATGAATAAAGTCTGGTTTGGTTGATTTAACGTCCAACAATTGTTATATACTGCTATCAGACAACTTAGGTTAGTATTATGTTTCAAAGTAGATGTAGGAGAAGAGACCATGTGCCTTAGAGGTTAGACGTACCCCGCCCATTAGCATGCTTTAATGCTACATCCCCTGACAACAAAGTGGTCTATTTGCAAGGTGCTTAACTCAGCCATTATGACATCACGCGTTTAAGTGAACAACAGCTTGACAACAATGGCGACTCTCTGATGGGACAATTCACGTTGACTGACACTTTGTAGTGGTACATTAATTGACCATCATGCTCGTTGGGTGAGCCATTAAAAGCACAGTGTTTACGAGCAGAGTGGAGTCTGCATAGACCTGCATTTGTCACAATATTGTTAGCGACCTTTTGATGATAACGCATTCAATGTACTGTCAGGCCTATCAGGTCTATGCTGGAACAATGTTATAGGATAACGCATATAATGTAACATCAGGTCTCTGCTGGAACAATGTGAGGATAAGGCATTTAACCTAACATCAGGTCTAATCTGGGAGAATATGAGGATAAGCGGTTTAACACAACAGTAGCCAAAAGCTGGGAAAATGTGTTTTGACATCATCCACACTTCAAGAGTTCATAGACATGTCAACTTTCATTGAAGATAACACATTATCCTACCCCTAATATAAAATCCCATTGGCTTAACATTGACTTTCTATATATGCACCTGTATGTCGCATACGGATAAAAAATCGCTCCTAGGAGCGTACACAAAATGGACTAATCAGAGATGAACAGCTGAAAGTAGTTCCAAGCACCTTAAGAGCAGCAAGGAGAGCTATATGGAGGACTTCAAAAAGTTTTTATCGTGTTTTTTGTTATTATCCTCACATAAAAATATCGTTCACAGGGGGTAGGATAAAATCAAAACCTTATTCGTTTTAATCTGGGCTCCCGAATGCGACTCCTGGAGTTTTGGCTCCAGATATCACTCGGCTCCGCCTCGTGATATCATTACGCCACGATATTATCAGCCATGGGTTATATTCTTTCAATGCCCTTAGATTTAGGCCATTTACCTTTTGTAAAGTTCCAGTCTATACATCCCTATTGTGAACAATTATATTGGTTTCTATATGAAGATATTAGTCATCTAAATTGTCCTTATCTATTAGTACCAAAAATACAGTCACCATTTGGTTGCGGCTCCTTCCTGTCTTGAAGTTGACCGTACAGAAGCCATGGAGTGAACGGCTTGTTTACCCTCTTTATTGTTAGCTCTAGTTCCTGGTCAGGCCGCATGGGGGCAGGGTGCTCTGACATGACACCTGAGTTGTTAGTGACATGAGGAACCCTCCTGGCATGTGCAACGAGACTGGTCAATCCTGATTGGTTGTTACTTCAATAGCCAATCCTAGAACAGAGCTTACAAGCTAACCCTGTAACCCTGTAACCTGCTGACTGTATATAAGCTGGATGAACCAGTTATTAAATCACATAAGTTCTTAACTCATAGTAGTACATAGTACATCTGTGTTTGAGTTCTTACTCCTATCTTCTTAAGGTCTTCACCTAGCTAGTCTGGGCTTCTAGGCTTTACAACTTATCAAAACAGACCTTTAGTCCTAAACAGAGGCCTTCAGGGCTGCATGGTGTGTTTTCTGGTTGGGACATGACAATCAGCTGACGTACTTGGGCAGGGAGCTCTGACACTTCACTTATAGCTCTATTTACACACAAAAAGATCTAAACGTGATCATGACTTTTATAGGAAGACACAAGGACCCTACGAGAATGCGTTAGCGCTCTGAAATTACCTCAATAACAGGTGTTTTTTTTCTTAATCGGTTAAGGTCAGAGACCTAAACACTATCTGAGGCTATACAAACAGCTGCACAGGTAAACTGAGGAGCAGTTGATGACTGTATCATACATCGACTTATTAATCAGTAAAACATCTGACTTGGAGATACAGCACTAAAATAATGAAATATAAAAAGTTGGGCCAGCTCCTTGGTAACGAGAATCTCCCAGTATATACCGCACACCAATTCTTTATCTGAAGGTTATCGTCGTATTATCACTTGATCATAAAAAAACCCATAAAAGACTCGATCTAAGTATATCTCAAACATCTCAAAACTCCTCCTGTCTTTCTATTTTCTTATCTCATATTTTTGGTGTATTGGTTATGGGTAGAGGTGTTTGTAAGGCACGTCATTAAGTTATTTCCATCAAGAATGGTTCGGTCAACCCAGACGTCTTATTCATCGAGTCGGGTGGAGACTTCCCGTTCAAAAGACACCCCTAATTCCCCTAACCACGGACATGTCCACCATCTTGCTGGTGACAACAAATCGCTGTCTGAGTATAAAATGGTAGAGAATTGTTGTTATCTATGTTTTCATGCGCAATCTGTTCAAGCAATAATTGAAATATAATTATATGCATTATCCAGACATGAGTTAAGTGTGTCAACTCAAAGAAACCCGGTTGTTTCGACGATTTGTTCCTGGGTTTCGTGATGGCAACGTGCTTACCGTAAAGGGCACCAACGTGAAAATATTAAAAAGGCCCCACCATACTGAGGGCAACCAATTTGGAATATATTAGACTTGGATATCAAAACTCTCCCTAGTATGCCTTCTTTTAAACGAAACCTCAAAAAAGCTGACCTCAATACTGATTTTGTGTCAAAGTTGCGTAGTCGTGATACTATAAATTACTATCTAAACATTTATATCTTCTACATCATATCCTTATGGACGATGTATCGAGATCAAGCTGATACTGTATCTTAACTGGATTCCAAGCTGATACTGTACTGAAAGAAATGGAAGACCACCCACGAGGCGAATATTTTTGGATAAATAGATAAAAATGAAATAAAAAATGAAGTTTTATCAACTGGAAATGAAAATGTGGATTTCCTTGGAAAAGTAGAAGACTGCCATCTTATAATAATTCAGCCTGAGACTGCTCACCTGGGCTGCGGCTCGCCGGGAAACTGCACCTCGTTGGCGTAGACGTCGTAGATGTTGACGATGTGTTGATGTCCCGAGCACCGTAAATGCATGTTGACCTCGAGACGGGCGCGCGGCCGGTCTAACAGGCACTTCAACGCGTACTGCTGGTCGTGACCCTTCTTCCGGCACGGTCTGCAGCCAGAAAATACGTTTTTATATAAATTACTTTTTTTTCATATATATATATATATATATAAAATCATATTTATTTGGAGCTTGGAAAAAGACCACAAGAACATGATGTATGAACATTTGTTTAAAGTTTGAGCACCATACATGATAGATGTGATGTAACAGAAATACCATGGAAATTTGTATAAGCTTGCCACCAATCAAGAAGCTTTTTTTATCAATTCGTTTATTTCAAAATTTGTATGATTATAGTTCTTCCGTCAATCGTGAACGTGGCTAGATCGGAGACCGTTCTTGTTTCGCAGCAACCGCGAAAGTGGATGACAGTTTGAACTGTCACGCCTATTTATAGTAAAATATCATGTGACCCCTTTCGACCAATCAGAGCGCTGTCCGTCGTAGGTTGACAGCGCAATGTTTATGTTGTGTCGGGCTTCGAATTTTCGTTGACAACAGTGTCAACAAGTTGATTTGGGCCCTATAGTGTTTGAAATACTTCATGTGGAGTATTTCTGAGTGAAGCGGTTTCATCTATGAGAATCTTCAGGCTGCATTTCTCCATTTTAGACTGTAAGACAGTGCCAAAAAGAGGCGCGGCAATCGATTCAAGTGAATCGATTTTCTGACAGACACCACTGTGGTTGCCAAGTGGCAACCTGGAAGCGATGTTCGTACAGGATTGGAAATAAAACAGTGTTCCCAATGATTACGTTTATTTAGGCTTAAGAGCGTAAAGAAACTTAGGCGGGGTGGCAAAGAAAACAATGTTTCTAGGTGAAAAGCACATGATATCGCGGCGTTCGAGGGAAGGATCCGCTGACTATAAAATATATTAGGGGCACCTCCCGACGACATTTCTATTAACATAAAAATTTTTTAACGTGGCTATATGGTGTGTCGGGAGGAGACCTGGTGAGTCATTAGTGTTTCAGAGGATCACTCACATTTAGCCCCAAGGGGGCATTGGTGTGGAGTCTCTGTATCCAGTTGAACTCTAAAAGATTCCGAAGGTAGGCAGCTTTGGGCGAATCCGGGTGGGTGTGCACAAAGTCTATGATGTATATAGATACATCATTCTCCTTCTGGTGGCCGTTGGAGTTGAAGTGGCGGGCCACTTCACTTACCTCCACCTTGGCCCCTTGGATGTTAGCAAAGTGTTGAACGAAACGCCTTTTTAACTCCAATTTCGTCTGCCCAACATATTGTATCCCACAGCGGGTACACTGTATGCAGTAGATCAGGTTTGAGCTGCAGCAGCTCACGTTGTGTCTACTCATGTAGGTGCGGCCACTGGCAGTGCATTTGATCCTGCCAGTGGTGTTGAGCTTCGGGCAATACCTACAGCTGTTTGGTCGTAAACATCGGTTGCTGTTAGGAGGAGGTTCTTTCCGAGCCTCCCCTGGTAATTTAGCCCTGACCAGTATGTCCCTCAAACATTTTGGGCGTTTAAAGGCTGAGATGATGGGTTCCCGGTGTATGCCACGGGTGGCGCACGATTTGCCCAGGAGGTCCCAGTTCTTTTCGACTACATCCCTCAGCCCCCTAAATCCTGGGTTGTAAGTGGTTACAAGGATGTTGGGGTCTGTTTCCTTGGTCCGCCCTCCGGTGGGGGGGAAGATCAAGGCCTGTCTATCCTGTTGGAGGGCCTTTATGAAGGCCTCTCCTATCAGGTGGACAGGGTAGCCGCGCCGTACGAAGTGTTTACCTCTGTCGACGCAATGGGAGACAAATTTGGATTTGTCTGAGCAGATCCTGCGCAGGCGCAGGAACTGACCATGTGGTATACCTCGCACACAATGGCGCGGGTGTGCCGAATTGTAGTGTAGGTAATTTAGACTGTCTGTGGGTTTGGTATATAGATCAGTTTCTATGGTTCCATCAAGGTTGATGGAGACAGTTGTGTCCAGGAAGTTCACCCGTGTGGTTGAAGTCACGGACGTGAATTTGATGGTGCTATGTGCACTATTCAAGTGTTTGACAAATTTAGTTAGTTCCATCTCGCCATGGGGCCAGATGAAAAATATGTCATCAATGAACCGGAGCCACATGGTGGGTTGTAGCTCATAGATTATAGTTCTTCCGTTTAAAAGAAAACAAATAATGACATAAAGAAAAAAAACCGCTGCGACATTATGTTACAGCCAATCATGTCATATCAAGAAAACCGACTTCCTGAGGAAATGTTCTTGGAAAGAGATTTCCCAGACAATGCATGAATAATGATCATACTACCTTATAAAATCAAAATCAGAAGGATTAATCTGAGGCAGGAAGTTCTATATCAACGAATTATATTTACAGGAACATCGTTTTATCATAGTAAGTTTCTACCTAGTCCCTGACGAAGGCACCAGTGCCGAAACTAAGTAGGACAACTAAAACTGTGAACCAACCGTGACTGTTAATTGTAACACAAGTTGTAATTTGATAAAGAATTGGGAAGAAAAGAAGAAAACCTATTTGGGTATCATTTGGCTAGTGGCTCCAACACCATCATTTATCATAATAACTCTGCTGTTCGCATATGGACATCAGTCTGAGCTAAATTCGTTATCTAAAGGGGGGTGCCACCAACCACGACAAGGCTACGACAATGGCTTTCCGACAAGGTCCACGACAGACCTACGATTGGAAAGCGTGTTGTAGCCTTGTCGTGGTTGGTGGACCCTAGTTCCCGAAATGAGTCTACAACAAGGCCACAACAGGCTGCGACTGGAAGCTTGTTAGGGGCCTGTCGGGGGCCTTCCGACAAGGCTACGACAATATCGAACATGTTCGATTTTTGCTATGACTAGACCTTTGTCGTGGAGTGTTGTGGTTTTCTCGATATCACTGTCGTAGTGTTTTACGGCAACCACCGACCTCTACGACACGCCCCGACAAGGCTGTCGCAGAGCTGCCCTTCTCATGACAAGGCTACGACAAGGCGCAGATAGAAACTTTCTTGTCGGAGCTTGTCGTAGCATTGTCGTGGTTGGTAGACGCCACCCTTAACGTAGCGCACCAATGTTCTAGTAGATGCAGAATAAAACCTGTCGTTATGGTTCAACGCCATTCCATAAGGTGGCACTAAAATCCACTTTTTTTTTTCTTTTTTTTTCTTTTTTTTTTTTTCGGTTGATGACAGAAGTGTACTAGCCACGTTTCCCTAAATCTAAAATCCACTTTCAGGTTGTAACCGGCATGTAGTCCCGTTGGAAACCTAAGCCTGAAAAAGAGTAGCTCTAAAATCTGCACGAAAGTTCCTGATGTACAACTATATTAGTTTTCTTTAAAAATAAAAACGGTCTTTAGCTAAAAAATTGCAACTATGTAAAATGAGAAACACTATAACAATGCCAATTGCTCCGAAAAGTTTCCAAAGTGATAATACTCCCGTTATTCGAATACTGAAGTTTTCTTTGAATATACGGAGCAAACCGAAGAGACACTGACGCATTGCAGCAAATTCAAAATAGAGCACTAACAGTAATCCTGCGAAGACGAACCTACCGGCAAAGACCTACACGAAACAGCCGATATAGAATACTTAGACACCCGACGTCAAATGCAGTTGTTATTGCATATGCATAAAATAGCTAAAACCGGTAATTATTTGGAGATTAGGCCCAGAACTACTAGAAGCTCAAATAAGATTAACTTAAAAATCCCGGGCATAAAAGCTAGTGCATACTAGCGCCCACCGTTCTATCGAAGTGTAAAGCTCTGGGAAGAACTGCCAGGCGAAATACAAAAAATCCCAGAAACAGAGGCGTTTAAGGTAGCAATTAAATCTGGGATATCGAGGTATGATTGGAGATAAGTGGTTCATAGCCGGCCGATTGAAACACTTGTTGATCATCCTCATTACCTATCAATTGTAAACATGTTGCTCGTTATGTACATCTACCGCACCAAAATGATTGTATACAACTTGTTGTAGCTGACCATGCCACAGTGATAGAATTGCTTCAAGCAGAACTGTAGTGTTTTTTCTTCAATAAAAGAAAATCCCCTGATGAAGCTTGGTCAACTCTAGCGAAACGTCGTGACTCTACCTTTGATACATCATATGCAACACCGAACGTCCTACTTGGTTTAAATAATAACATCCAAAAAGAATTTGACTGTGTCTGTTTTTTTGTGATTTTCTACTTTGAAAATGATAAAAAAAAATTAAAAAAGCTTATCGCTTGTCTGATGCTTATCTGGGAATGACATTCTGTCTGTCCTGGGACACGCTCTCATAACTGCCTTCAACAATCAGAGTATGCTGCATTTTGCTATTCTAAACGTAATTGACTTTGTTACCTCGGCCAGTGTGTAGAATATGAAGACCTGAGAAAGAAATCGATATTTTCTATTCGCAGCTGTCTGCAGACATTAAGCACAGCTCTAAGTAAAAGAGACTTCTCAGAGTTAATTATTAACCAGCGGCCTTGTCTATTGGATATGATACTTGAACTCCGGATTTGAAAAACTGTTTGCAGATTTACAACTTCAAGTGTGAAATGGCTTCCTTTACTTTATGATATAGCTTCGTGCAGTACAAAGGGTTCTCAAGTACCTGAGGTTTCCTGAGTTTTGTTTGTTTGTTTTTGTTTGTTTTGGTAGTTTAACGTCCAATTTGTTCAATTAGACCTACTTTGGATTTGACCGAATCTATGAGATGAATGTAGGAAGAAATCCCACCCCTACACATTTACCGAGGTGAGAGTTCTTTTACTTCCCACACCACATAGACATGGTATGAGAAGGATTGGCCTTTGATATAGCAGTAAATCTACCACTGCTGGGGGATGAAGGAGAAAAGTGGCTGCAGTGGGACCCGAGTCAACAAAGTCCTGTGCTCTTTACCACTGAACTTATATCCTCTTTTCTTCTATGAAAAAAACCCTCCATGGCAATAAAGTTTATAACGTTAAGATCTGTGTTCTATGCAGTAATTTTCATAGTAACGTACTGCTGCTCCCTATTAAGCAAAACTTCTGTACTGCACCGTTTAGTACGCTACATTCGGAACACGTTGAAAAATCGGGCCGGAGTGCAAACTTTCACTTCAACTTGGTTTCTATAAAATATTTTTAGTAAAATATCATTAAATTCGAGTATATAATAAAGCTTCATTCTATGAAAAAAACTACTGGCTTTGTAGCATGTACAGCATGGTCAGGTCGTTCTATATAATTACCAACTCGGTTCAGCTGTTGCCCCGAGAGGTGATTGTTTGTTTGTTTGTTTGTTTAGTTTAACGTCCAATTTGTTCAATTAGACTTACTTTGGTTTACTTTAGTCAAATTTACATATATCCTGTTGGAATAAGAAGGTATGCTGCCTTGTTGATCCAGGCATCTTACTCTTCTTTATTATATTTTATCGAAAATCTTACATTCCCTGAGGAAGTCAAGAATTTCTCTCTTGCCAGTGTTATGGAAAACACTGTGCATTCCTGTTGCATTCTTTAGAAATTTTTCCCTGCTCTTCTTTGTGGCCTGACAATATAGAACGGGATGTTTTACACTCAGCGGAGTGTTGCATGTCTGGCACACAGGTGCTACTTCACCTCTTAGGAGGTGCCCATGTGTCAGTTTGGTATGACCAGTCTGTAGATGGGTCAGATTCACCTGTTCAGTTCTTGTCAGATTGTCTTGCTAAGGGTCAGGCTAGTGGCCACTATAAGTTCTCGTAGTTTGTTATCTCTGGTGCGGTTCTAGAGTTTCTGCCAAGTCTTTTGAATGTGATCCTTGGCCATTGGCTTCATTTCTCTTAGTAACCAACACATGGCTACATCTTTGCCATGTTCTCTCTTCAATTCTGTATATGACTGTTTGATGTCTCTGATGATGGCATTCTCCTGAGAGGTAAGAACTGACAACAATGTCTATTAATAAGGTGAGGTAAGTGATTAAGTAGGGAGAAAGAAACTCTTCATGACTGTTGAAACTATGGTGGCCAGTCCTGTCCCAGTGTTTCTAACCACCCAATGTTTTGTTCCTGTGTTGTTTTAACCATATCTGAAGTACTATAGGCAATACATAATTCTAACCCATCAAATTGAAGTTACAATACCATAGAATACGATGGCATCACTGCATTTCCTCTAAAAGTAATCTGAACTGGATTATATAGGTATTACGCCCATATACTCAGTCCTCCTATGTTAAGAATATATTGCTAATAAGGTGTTTGACCGAACGTGTTCAGACAAGGTACAATCAAATGTGAACTTTAGACCATCACAAAAATCTTTCGAAATCCAGATATATGCATAGGATTAAACAATTTAGAAATATATACTTATATATATACTTGTAGGCTTCTGAATTATTCAAATCTTTTATAAATTGTTTGTTTGTGGTTTAACGTCCCAGGGACCCTGAAGGTACATAGGGACCAGCTTTTATAAACAAGCCAATTAATTAATTTCATGTCCCAAATCGATTACATTTTGTTGTTGTTTTTGTCCCTTTTTTTTATTGCATCTCATGCATAGCGAGTTGGTTTTTTGGGTGTTTTTTTTTTTAAATGCTTTATTACTTTGATTTGTTACATAATCGCTCTTCCAGTAACAGCAAGGGTGTGAAACAATGAAAACAAAGCAAAAACTAAACAGTAGTTATTTCAGAATACAATGTTGTTGGTAGCAAAATGAGATATTACACTGATCATACAACAGGATCAAAAGAAAATGTAACTGCTAGCTTGCCCTGAGCCCTATCTTCCCGCCGTTTTGAGTGCTGCAGTCAGTAGCAGACGACTATTGACCCTGGCCATATCACGGCAATCCACAGATGTTCAGACAATATCAGACTCGTCCAGACCTGTATGACCTTGACACGAACATGCTGTGTATGATGGCTAAATATTCATCTGTGATGTCATTTGTCTGGTTCACTGAATAACCTAGGAGACAGTGAATCACGTGGTCCGGTTTCTATTGCATAATGAGATCTCTACTTATAGATTTGATCTCGACACCATATAACCCTGACTACAGCATGGATGCATTTCATTGGGGTTGCTTGAAACTTGTTCTGCGTGATAATAACAGCTTTTGACATCGCATTTTCGTTTACTCTTGATCTCAGCATCACACAAACCTGACATGCTACATCATTAACATTATGAATTTATCTCCATCTTTTGTTCTAAGAAATTCCGCCTCATGTTATAATGGCTTTTTTATTTGATTATCTTTATTTATTACAATAATTCGCACCACGGGCGGTCTTTCATTATATGGACCATTACAGTGTGGCTGTCGAGTCAGTATAAGGTATAGTATCGACTTGATACAAGCACTTCGTCATGCTTGTGATATGATATACAAGTCTATATAGAGTTATTATGATATTACATTTAACATACTCTTCACCAATACGAAGATAAAGAGAAAAGATGATGACTGAATTGATTTATAGGAAGAGATGTGAGGGGTGTTTAGATATACTCAATAGTGTTCATATTGTATATATTTTGTAATCCATTAATCAAGTAAATACAAATAGATAGGGTATTTGTATTGCAGTGCTCTCATCGTGAGCATCATCATCGGCTCGGTAGGTAAGCAACGTGGTGCTGGACTCTGGTTTGCAGGCTTCAAGGTTCAAATCCCAGCACTTCTTCCTGTTGCAATTTTTACCCGTCATCATTATAGAATCAATATAGCCATGATATGGGTGGAAGACTATGAGAAAACGTGGTTACTGAGCCCGTACAGGTGACGTTCGAGGTCATTTGATTAAAAAAAGAAATACGGCCTGATGCCGTAGGCGGCAGGGCCGTATATTTTTCATCAAATGACCGAGAACGAACAGGGCTCAGTCACTACATTTTCCTATTATATATACCTCCTCCGTTTAATGAACTTTTCTGCTCCACGAAAAGCCATTGCTTTTAACTACAGCCCGCTGTCATAGCGGGCGCGAACATTATTAATACCACACCCCTAGCAGCGGGCAGTATTTCATAGACGTTCGCTCACAGGTATATAGTAATAAAGAAGAAACTAACAAGTTTTAGTCAAAGTCGTCACTCTCCACGAGTTTAATATGGAGTGATATGAAAGAGGCGACAGCCGAGTGAATATCAAGTAGTGTTCAAACGAGTTGGAGAAAAACGACTCTGACCAAAACGAGTTGCTTTCTGGTTTTATCTCCCCCCTGTACACACTAAAAGAATGGACGACACACAGGATATAGACCATGGAAGACGGACTGCAATACTCATAGGGCATGGAGAACGCGTTCCCAATGCTAAGCCTATGGGACAAAAATACCGGGGGTGAGATAAATCATACGTCCCAAGCACATTTGTCCTGGATATTGCTGTCCTGTATGAGCAGACAATATGGACTCTGCGCAGCCAGCTCAGCGCGCTGTGTCGACCATTGTCTCACGTTTCCGCTTCCGTCTGCGTGCGCATGCTCATATTGATACATGTTTACATACAACCAGAACACCCCGCCTTATCATCATGTCCATGTAGTAGTGATAGCCTCAAGATGTTCCTGGGTGATCCCCTCAGACTAAGGGTATGCGTTTTTTTCTGGGCTTTCGTAGTAGAGATGCTTGATGGAGGGGATTCTCTCTGGTACCAGGAAGACAAGTGTGTTATTAGTTCATGTCTTCTTACTGTATTTTTAGATGGTTGTTTTCAAACAGGCTATCACCATGGGAATGGTATAATGCGTCATAATGGTCTCACTGATATGTATGTTGGTTCCAGAATAAACATTTGCTGTTTGAGATGACAGTTTTATTTCAGGCTCCATGTGATGATTTATACGGCATTGTGGAGACCTCAGAAGTGAAACTTTCGCTGACCCCTTTCTTTAAATCGGTCTATTTATACTAGAAAGCCAGCTTAGTTTCAGTGTCTAGCATCTTAGTTGAACACTCCCTTCTGGTATACATATAGTTAATGTATACAGTAAGCCTTATATACAGGGATGGAAGTTGGGGTCAGAAAAAAAACATATTGAAATAGTGTCATTGCAATACAGGGTTTGCACATTAGAACGAGGAATTAAGGGATCAAGGGAAGCTCAAGTTTGTACATGGGTCAGTGTGGAGGTTCAGTTGGGGGTCATGGGCTGTGGCTAAATTGGGTAATTTAGAAGTTGGTATGTCAATATTATACGAGGAAAAGAATTCTTATTCTAAAAATGATAACATGAATTTCAATGGAAACATTGAAAACAGGCATCCCTGTACTGTTACTAAATAATTCTGTCAAATACACTTTAATCTACTGAATTTCAAGGAAATAGCATAAGGTCAGAAATCCAATTAGTGATCTCATCTCGTCAATTTATATCGTGCTCTACTTCGATTACATGCACCTGATTAAATTCTAAGGTTTCAGCAACTTTTGCAGGGAAAACTGAAAAGGACATCTCATTCGGATATATTTTCCTTTGCTTCGCATTTAACAAAGTATCTTATGGCAATGATCAAATTGAAATTTAAGCAGGAAACCATTTTTACCACACTCACATGATAACATAACTATTCATGGGTTATGAGAACCACGTGATAATTATTCATTTATACCATTTAAATGAAAAATATCACCTAATAATTACATTACTCTAAAGCGATTATCTGTATTGCATAGATAGCCTTGATAGTTTTTGCTCTCTACTTAAAATCTTGATAATGGACAACCGATACGAGCAGTGACACGTAATATCACGTGTATGTAGTTTGTCTGTTGAGGCGCATCTGGAGCCACATCGAGTGTCAGAAACTGGAGCTCAGTGATATGTGCCAGGTACACAATGATGGTATTCTATATCCATCCTCGTGTGGGTTCCTGTTAAGCGCGGGAAAATGCGCTCATATACGTCACCTAGAGGTTAGAATGGTCACACATACACTTCCAGTTTATTGGAAAAAATCTAACCCTTTACTAGCCACATTGTTAAGGGTTTGTTTGTTTTTGTTTTTGTTTGTTTGTTTGTTTGTTTGTTTGTTTGTTTGTTTGTTTGTTTGTTTGTTTGTTTGGGTAGTTTAACGTCCAATCTGTTCTATTAGACTTACTTTGGGTTTGACGGAATCCATGAGATGTATGTAGGTAGAAATCTCACCCCTACACATTTACCGAGATGACAGTTCTTTTGCTTCCCACACCACATAGATATGGTATGAGAAGGACTGGCCTTTGATATAGCAGTACATCTACCACTGCTGGGGGTGAAAGAGAAAAGTGGCTGCAGTGGGACTCAAACTCACAAAGTCTGACAACCTTGGGATTACAAGTCCAGTGCTCTTTACCACTGACCTAACTCCCCATCCTGGTCGCTTTAGTTATGCTTGCATGCAAGCATATCCAGCCTGCACCATGCGGAGGCAAGGCGAACAAGAGGGTGAACAGATTGATCCATGATGTTATGAATACTGCAATCTGCAACTAGAAAAGGAAACCATAATAGCCATTCCTGCTGATGATACTTGAGAACAACCATTACATCCATTATCTAAGTTTTTTAAAACATTCTTGATAAAGTAGAACCCTGCATAAGCGGACTGCCTCTGTTCTAGGCTAAAGTGTCCACTTACGCAGGGTGTCTGCTTACGCGGGTTAAGATGAGGAATCCATTCCAAGCAAAGGTGACCATTAACGTGGGGTTTCTGCTTATGCGGGGTGTCCGTTAGGTGGGGTTCTATTGTACTTTCAAAAACAAATGGCTTAAGGACTAAAAATTTCATATGACATTCTTTTACTTATATTTGATGGAATGATTTAGGCATACCGTGCTCTTCCATTATAAATCGAAATAACATTTGCTCCTAGTTTCCTTATAGCCTATGTGGGATTTTATAACATACGTACCGCGTGAAGTTTAATTCAGATCTATATGAAGACTTTCTGCTAATATCAGAAAACAAGTCACTCAGTTATGGGCTATAAGTTGTTTTCCCCGTCCATCAGTGGACCTGAGGATTCCCACGGATGAAACCGCTGTTAGTTGTCATGCCCACACCATGACAACCCATGACATGCCTGTTTGCGACTTCACAAACTATTTCTCAACTGTCACCAATGTCATAATATAACGAACAGATCTGTGACGTAAACAGATGTGAAACATCTAGCTCATTTAAGCGGTAGCTACCACTTAAATAACACATAGCCACGTTTTTACAACAGTTATGTGCTATAAGTATTATTATATGGAGACAGGGTTAGAGGGACTGAATGGAATCTGTTCCGAGTTGTTTCGGTTTAAGATATTCACCGAGTTCGTAGAACCAGGTGAATATTTCCGACCATAACAACAAGTAAGAAATGTAATTCAGTCAAACTAACCATGTCTTTTTAGTGTAATTTTTTCGTTCCGTTTGCGCCTTATCGGTGCTACAGTTGGAAAACAAATTTGGGTAAGGAAGTGTGTTTCAACTTGTTAAGCCTTGTCTACCTCCTATACTAACCATGTCTCCTTATTATCATATACCTGGAAATGATTAAAAACGCTATTTTAAAACTCACAAGATAGCAGAATGACAGAATAACATTGGGTCACGTGTTATAGAGGCACGTATGATTCTTCATCTAGTTAGTAAAAGTAAGACATTCGCCCATAGGTATATAATAATGTACTGTATTATAAACTGTTCAATGGTGCCGTATGTATGTGGACAGCTTCAGGGGTTCTCCTCTAGTGTGAATGGACAATGATGAGATGCGGTGATAAAACCAGCTACCTGGGAGTAGTTTTTGCCATACCTCACTACACAATGAAGGGGCGCCATGTGTTCCTGTACACTCCTCCCTTTTTACTCGTGTAGATGATTCTCCGGTGAATCAGGACGAGCAATTTCTAGCAGGTTTAAACTATTCTCAGAGGTTAAAGATCGAATTCATTCCCTCTTCTGAGATTACAAACTTTAACATCATTCTCCTTTACATGCTAATGTATAATTTGATACTTGACATATATGTTCCCTATATCCATCATCTCTCATTTGGACCTGTCAATTCTCAATTTTACTATCTGAAAAGGGTAGAGCACTGGAATATGGTTATGCTTTGTTATTTTCTTTTGTGATTTTTACTGCCTACCTTCACAAAGTCACGTAGCGGAATATTCCAGAGCATATTCCAGAGCATCTGCCCTACGCTCACAGAATCAAGATACATTCAGATTCACTATTTTCCTACAACCTTTACTCGCAGAATCTACCTTCCTGTTACTGAGGCCTATAATCGTACCAAGCAATCATCACTTGAAGTAAATTTATGGACTTTCGGCCCAGTTATCCAGACAACTACCCAGTTACGTTTGTGTAAAGTAGTTCTATAATAAATTACAGAAGGGAGTTTTGTCGACCGTAGTAACCAACAAGAGCTGCCGGTGAGATCAGAGAAATTTTTTTATTTTTTTTTTTTACTTTTGTGATTTATCCATCGGCCAAGTCCACTCATGTTCTGTTATATCGGCATATTTAGGTCTCCATAGCATTTTGAATTATGGTATTCTAGACTTTGTAATTCGTTAAAGGTCAAGTGCCGCATATCGACTCTCTTTCATGTTGCCTAGCTTCCTAAATTTTTTTCAATACTTCATATTATTATACATACACAGGTGCTATTGTAGAGCTCTACAGCTAGTGTATAACTTATGAGTTGTTGAATAATTATTCCGTTAAGTGACTTGTCTGTGCAAATAAAATGCTTGGAATTATGAACATTTAGACTTTGATGAATCATCGGCATAACAAAAAGAATCCAAACTGACCAAGCGTATAAAAAAGATTAATAAAAAGCAAGTCGGGGTAAATCAAAATATAGCATACGGAACAACTAACCAATCAGTAAAAAAGAAAAGCGAAAGAGTTCTTTTAACAAAGGCGTAATCTTAACTTAAATGTTTTCAAACATTTAAAAAATGATGATCTTTTGATCTGGATGAAATGGTTTCATAGTGTTAACGGACAAACATTTAGGGATCAAGATAAGAGTGGTGAAATGGTGCTTGGTCTTTTCCCTATCTGGGACTAGGACCTAGCCATAGTGAAGGGGCAGTTTTTTTTATCGGCCAGCATCTCCACAGACAAGGACGTATCAAGGGCAGCCCTTTCATGTCTGTTCGCGGCAGTGCTAAGTGTATGGGGCGGTGGAAACGTGTGTGAAGTATGCCCAAGCACTTACATTCTCATATCCCGTACCAGGTCTGAAGTATCTCATGGGGAAGACACGCAGACAGAGCTATGGGTTACATATATACAAAATGTCTGCTAAAGCCATGAACCTGGGCACCTCTGATCCTCAGTAATACATACACAGTATTGACTGGTTTCAGATACAAGCCGCCGTATTCTCCGAGGAGTTGACGCGTAGTAATATCCGAGCGTATGCGAGGATATTGCGCAGAGTCAACTCTTTTATCTGAAACCAGTCTATATTGTATCTATTATCCACCTTTTCTGGGCAAGTGGCATGTCGAAATCAGTTCATTTTAATTATGCACTATGTTTTCTTACGCACTATTTTTCCGTATGCGCCACCCGGAGCATACAACATATCCGTATGCTCCGGGTATGTCCATACAAACTCCCTATGTGTTTTCTATGGACACTTTGTATTAGGTGGATAATAAATACACAGTACTGAATGGTTTCAGATACAAGCGGTCGTATGCTCTGAGGAGTTGAAGCATAGTAATATCCGATCATAAGCGAGGATATTGCGCAGAGGCAACTCCGAGGAAAATCCAACCGCTTTTATCTGAAACTAGTCTACATTGTATTTATTATCCACCTTTTCCTGACAAGTGGGATACAGATAATAGTTCTATTCATACGCACTATTTTTCTGTATGCGCCGGCTTTCGCAGCCCAGAGCATACAACATATCTGTATTCTCCGGGTATGGTGATACACACTCCCTAAGTAATTTTGTATTAGGTGGATGATAAATCTAGGAGTGGGATAGGACATGTCGTATTGCACCTCAGGGGGGTCCGAGACCTTTTTCCTTTCAGTCTTATACTTGATTCTCCAATAAGAATAAAGGAATCTGGTTCTGAAAGTAACATCTGTGGAAGATATTATTCTGATAGATAGTGATGGTTTCACTTTAGAACATCCAGTGGCGAGCTATTTACATATAAGGCACGAGTGGAAGAACGGCTGTATCGCCGAACTCAGTGATTGTACACACGATATTCCCTTAATAAAATTGACAAAGTTTAGATTCCTACTTTATTCAAGAATCTGGGAGTGATTTGAGGAACCTATCCTTGGTCTTACATGCACAACCAGATTTGACTACTGGTAGTTGCTCCCATTTTGGGGGACTTTAAATAATGATCTTTTTAAAACAGGAAGCACCTCACACCTGTCACTAACCACCAGTCCTTGGGCGAGGAAAGCAGGTTAGTGAGGGAAAAAAGAGAGAACAGTTGTAAAGCTGTGCCGCACACCCCCAACATCTTACTCGGACCGACCAGATAGAAGGTATGTATTCTCCTAGGGGCCTTGACCATCTGCTGTATTGTATATCTACGTATATCATTGCATCTAATGCCTGGGGATTGGTATAATGTGGAGTTGTATATTGTCATGCTGAGTGGATAGACTACACGGCCGACTGAACAACAACACTGCAGCCTTCTTCTCTGGGATCATAATCATTTTAATGGTCAATTATTTCACGCAGCCATAAAGGGAGTAGAATACTCACGATCCCAAATGAAAATTGCTGAGTTTGGTTTAAGTATATCTCCACTCTCCCACGTGTATATTTTCTTTCTATTATCATATTTCTATGCACGAACGTATATAGGATACTTGATTATATATTTTGGTAACTACTATGGGTGAGTGCAGTGCTGTGAATCTACTAAAACAGACAAAATCAACTAAACAGGCTATAATGGCTTTTTATCATGTTATTTAGGTATATGATAATAAGAGAAAAAGTATTGATCAGGTTATATTCCATTGTAATTGACATATAGTAAAATAAAAAACCCTCTTCGTTGTTCAATCCCAAGGTGATTAAAAAGTGATCGCAAACCTAGCTGTGGTCTATCTTAAGCAAACACCCCATCCCCATCTTATCACAAAAGTCACAGTTTTTCCTCAATGGTTTACTTCTTTACATATATAATATTGTGACTGAATACACAGCTCTATGGCAATATAAATGGCATATATGTAGTATCCACATTTATCAAATATGTTAAAATGCGTTTTCCGCTACATTTCTGCCGTTTCAGACAATAATGCCAGTTTATTTCATTCATAATATCGAGGTACAATGTAAGTGACAGACACATCGAGCGGAGGCCTGGGTCACGGATATATAATTTCATGTTGGACAAGACTCCTGTATAGGTCACGCTATCCTGCTGCTGTTGACAATAGGGGTGGGGTTACACGGACAGTGTAGAGAAGGGCGCTAAGCGAAACAAGTCGGCTATTAGGAAACCCCGCTGTTTCTATATGGTTCGTTGCAATATAGAACTGCTGATGGTAATAAAATATCCCATTGTAGGGCGGATCCCTTCCAGTTCTGCTCTGCTTGTTGTAATGGGATTCTCTGACTGTAAAACTCGGATAAATTACTTGTCACGAAGTCATCTTTCTTTGACACTTTTTACTAACGAATAATGCACTCATTATATGATGTGTCATTTTCATTCTTTTTCTCTGTTTTTTCACCATGTTGCCCATTAATTCAGTTAATATTTTAGTATATCAAAGACTGAAACGTCTATATTGAAGATCCTTATGGCGTTGTTACTGGATGCCTTATAAATAAACTGAGTTGCTCATGATGTAAGGACCTGGAAAGAGCTATTCCTTATGGAATGACAGGAGGAGCCTAGGAAACTGACAAGCAGCTAACTGAAAAGGAAGGCGGAACTTCTCATTATTAGAGAAAGCTGATTATTAACTGGCATGAGCTGCTCTTTTTGGAGGGAAATGATCATTAACTACCAGCAGATCATTAAAAGGGTAGTTGCTTATTATCTGATGGGAACTTCTCATTTTGGAGGGAACTGCTCATTGTTGTGGGGACTGCTCATTTTGAAGGGAGCTGCTCATTATGGTGGGAACTGCTTGTTGTGGAGGGAGCTGTTTATTAACTGGCGTGAGGTGCATATTGTGGAGAGAAATGTTCATGAACTGACAGATCATAGAAAAGAAATCCATTTAACTGATGGGATCTGCTCTTTGTATTGGGAGCTGCTCATTATGTAGGCTCCGCTCATTATGTAGGCTCTGCTCATTATGCAGGCTCTCCTCATTATGCAGGCTTTGCTCATTATGCAGGTACTGCTCATGATGATGGGAGCTGCTCAATGTGGAAGGGACTATTTATTCATTCTTTTTTATTCAAGAAAAAGATTCTGTGACAAAAAATATTTGTCAGTTGAACATGATTATCGTCCATGATAATGTTGATATCAACTGGTATGAGCTGCTCATTATGGAGGGAAATACTCATTAACGGACAGAGGATCATTAAAAAGGAGCTGATACATTTAGGGGAAAACAGCTCATTGTGGCGGGAGCTACTCATTATGGCGGTAGCTGCTCATTATGGTGGAAGCTACAAGCTGGTCGCATGTGAACATCCACTCTGCACAGCGTTGGGTTTAGACGAATGTCACCGACAGGCACAGTCACGTTCTCACAGACAACACAATGTTCCAGCCCTCCTTTCACCTACCACTCGCCTACACAGCCAGTCTACGTGAGGGGTAATGGCTTCCGTCGTGAGAATACACGATATAACATGGGTCTTATTCCGTCTCCTTTTTATCTGTACTGGTCAGCCATGTTCTACACCTATTCGTTTAATCTCAATTATTATTATCTTATTCCTCATAATATCCATGTGTCATTATTTCTCTTCAATTTATGATATGTTAAATTCTGAATTCATAATATTCTTAGTGAAATGGATGAGCACTCAGCCAGGCTGACTCGCTAACCTCGGGTGGTCAAGTATTTGGCTTGGCTTGGTGTCTGCAGAGAGAATCGCCTATTTGCGTGTCTCTATGGCGCCAATGGTTGAGGTCCAGGGTCCATGTCTGATGAGTAGGTCTCACTGACAGACAGTTCTACTACCTCAGTGTTTAACTGACACACATAAAGCAACATGTTCATGTATTGACACCGTCCTCACTATTATTCTGGTCTGAGGTCACCAACTTCATGTACTCAGTAGCACTCACGTGCAGGCCTATCAATTTTAAGGTTCTGGCTCAAGTCTAAAATATAACAAAGTGCAATATCATTCCATCTAGTGTATCATAAGATATGAGGTATTCTAATATAGATCTATGCTCTTCTTTAGGTTCTCTTCGTGTTTTTCTAGCGGGCAACTGAGACGCGAAGAATTCAATATTGGCTCGATTTTCACTGGCTGGCATGAGAGCAATAACGCCACAAGACGTACTTCAGCTATCTCTGGTGGGAGAGAGAGAGGGTATGGAAGGTCTGAGCTGTGCCTCTTTCCGACTGACGCCAGTCTCCTGATTGGTTCCATGCCCCAATGAACAATGGGACAAGCAACGCCCAGCAAGAGCAATGTGTGGGCGACCTTGAACTTATGCTGGTTCCCTGGTGATTTGCAGGAGAGGGAAGAACCAGCACAACCTCTCTCCATCACCAGATTCCCCAAATAACCTATCTACACTTCTTTACAATGAATGACAATACAAATAAAGTAATGACAATATTTCTAAAGATCAAAGATAACTTATTAGATATTCCTCTATAAAAACTAACAGATTTTGCCAGCTAAATGCACTCTCCGCATTGCACCAGAAAAATGGTGGTAGTTACCTGGCATAATATGTGAGTGCACATTGGCTAGGCTTCAAGGCTAACGAGAGGAGTTCTACAGTAGTAAATTAAATGATGAAATAAGGATGCCTGGTATGTGAGGAGTTAATCTATATGTCTGAAGGAAATGATGGGGTATTTTCTTTCTTCGTTTGATTTTACATGAGATCAATAATTATAGATCCGTTTCAGACTTTTCTCAAGTTTCAGCTTTTTCTCACTGCTTTTACACCACAGGAGTGGTGATGGCATCTATGAGATGAATTTACGTGGAAATTTCACCACTACACATTTACCGAGGTGGGAGTTCTTCAGTTACCACACCACATTGATATGAGATGCGAAAGACTGGTCTTTGATATAGCAGTAGTCTACCACTGCTCAAGAAGTCTCACAGCATTTGGGTTACAAGTCCAGTGCTTTAACAAGCGATTTAACTCCCCATCCCTTTGATGGGATGTGTAAAGTGTTAAAAGCGTATGGATACAGTACCTAATTATTAATGCTTTGTTAGGAGATAAAGATTCCAGATGCTGAGCTTAATTAATCTGCCTTCCCATGAGGCCACTCCCTGAGACTCCAGGGGGCTACTTCATAAATGCAATTTACCTGTACGGTCAACTGAGGTCGACTTTCTCAGAGATGTCAGTTGGGGTCATGACAAAAAGAGGAATTTTTCATGTGGAATTTACTGCCTCAAAGAGACTGAGAAAACATGGAACAGATAGTTATTGACCATGGAGTTAAGAGTCGGTGGGGAGGGTTGAACCACTGATTATTGGTATGAACGAGGCCCAATTTATCCTCTTTGTTTTATACATGAGAAAATAATTCATATACTAAAAATCAAAACAAGGATTTCCTTGGAAAGGGGGAAAACTGCCATCTTTGGTTTCTTAGAATTTACGTCAATCCTTCGTTATTGTTTTGTTTAGATTATTGTGGGTCGTTTTGTTGTTGTTGCTGTTGTCGCTTTGTCTTTTTTTAGGGGGTGGACATAAGGTGTCCTAACTATTCCTTCCTTTAGAGAGGTAATAAAAGTACGTGGTCAGCTATTACCAGCTATCTGTGGCTTTGTCTCATGGAGATACACTATTCGCGTCGACTTGACTCAGGTCTATGAATCATGTCCAATGAACTGAAGTGACCCCACTTCTAAGAGCTCGACACCTCGCTCGTCCACGTAATCAATCCGCTGCCATTCTCAACGAGTGAAGTGCGATGACGGGTGCAAGCACAGCTGAACATCGAGTCTAATGATCTAGCACTCTATAAAGGGATAAACTCACATCATCATGATCCCACTTGTGATATCAGTCTATTTCATCCTGCGGTGACAGCAGCCACCCAATTGGTTGTCGGGGATCACATGGTACAAGTTGGTTGGTTTGATTTAACGTCCGGTTAACCATTACCGGTTCTTACCAGACTTTCTCAATGTTCTTTTACACCACAAGGGTTGCGTTGGAATCTATGTGATGAATTTAGGTAGAAACCTCACCCATACACATTTACCGAGGTGAGAGTTCTTTTTCTTCCTATACCACATAGACATGGTATGAGAAGGATTGGCCTTTGATATAGCAGTAAATCTGAGAAGGAGAAGAGTGGCTGCAATGGACTCGAACCCACAACCTTGGGATTAGAAGTCCACATGGTACAAGACTATAAAAGAGGTGGCCGTTCAAGCTGCTACCCACTTCACGGTAAATAGTTGCAGTGTGTACAATGTAGTTCTATGCTCTAGCCATGTCCATAACTGATCCACTTATGATATCAGCATGGACATAACCACAGAGAATAGAGCTACATACTGACATGTCTGAGAATACGTTATGACTCGTACAGCTATGGACGTGTCAATCACCTGTAATTGCTGGGGGGAAATTAGCGACTGTTTTTCGCCGACGTCGTGATGGTTTATTGTATTGTGTGGAGAACTGTCAGCATCAATCAATTATGCGCTGGAGATGTCTTGGCTGCAGACCATACCGCCACCACTCGCTCCCTACACACGCACTTCATTATACACATGTACATGAGTGTCAGCCGGTACATTGCTATGTCGATACGCTACCTTATTAGTGAAAGCGAGCATGCAGGCTTATTCAGATCATCATTATTTCAGTAGCCATATTTATATATTATTGAAATCTATGGCAGTATCATTTTGCGTTGAACTGAGAACCAGCCTGGGACCTGTTGAATAACTTATGCCTACGAAGGTAGTCGTTTAGTAATATTCAAGCTCATTCAGTAGGACAGTCCTAGTCGACGGTAGGTCAATTATAAGTGTTGAATAAAATTGATGTGGGTAGAAGAGGTATTGGTCGTGAAACGCGACCACGCTTTTCTACACGAAACTAATTCCCTGCCCAAACGGCCCCGATAGGCCGGACGCGGGAAAAGTGTACGGAAAAATTAACAAAAAATGATGAATAAAATTGGCTAACATTGTCCCTGGGTCTTCTTGGCGTATGCACGAGCCTAGATTATTCAACAGACCCCAGGTCATCGAAGTTGAATGACATGAACTTTTCACTCGGTAAAAATAAAATGCAGTGAACATATACCGATGGCTACAGTATGTACCATTCAGTATAATAAATTATTTTTTCACTACTTAATTGGACATGAATATTTTATGGATTAAAAACAACAAACACTGTACACGACATGTAGGAGATGGCAGTGAGTCTGATCAGTCAGGAAGGGATCAACTCACAGAATAAACCCCTCCGCCATAGCACCATCAAATATAAAGGGCGATCACTTTGGTATCATTACCTCCTTTATCTAAATATAAAGATATATTTTCTTGCTAAAAGCAGATTCAGAGTTATTCAAAATACTAACACATGGTACTAGTCTCTACTTGTTTCAGTCATTGATTGCCATCAATACAGGTAAAAAGATGCACTCGTAGTGTGGGCAGATATCCATCAATACACGTATCAAGTTCCAACTCCCAGTAGATATATATAATTACCCGAGGTACTTACCTAGCACTGATGGGGAATAGATGTTCTTACGAGCCTAGACATTACTAGAGTGCCTAGTGGGACCAGTCATTCATAAATTTAGCACCAATGGGCGTTAGCATCAGGCTCTTTCCAAGCCAAAAGGAATTTGGCGACGCAATGTTTACCATAGGAAATGATGCAACTCTAAATCATTTCTGATGTAATAAAGCTATTGCTCAAGAATCTTTCTGATTCATGTTCGTCTTTTGGGTCTCTTAAATTTGGTATAGTTTGTGCAGATGGCACAGTAGATTATGCTCAAACTCTGCCTAAGCGGGCAAATCTTCTCTTAATGCATTGCGTCAACCCGAATCACTATCACTGTTTGGTGTTGAGTTTTTAGCCCCGCGTATTCTGTATATAGCCATGTTCTATCGTTGGTGCCATATCTAAATAAATTGAACAATCGTTCATTTCTACTCTACAGTCTGTCTATTTGTAGAGCATGTTTTTCAGGGAGAAAGCTACATGGTCTTTGCCGGTGGTAATCATCCCACAGAATTTCAGTAGTAAAATACCATAAAGAGTGTATTTAAAGTACGCCGGACATTTATCTATGCCCTGAGGCTTCAACTTCAGAAAATATTCGTGAAGTTTAAAGATATACATCACAAGACATGGTTCGTTACACCTGTACTCCCTCCTTAGATTGACAGTTAAAGAAACACATTTCTTTCTCCCTACACCTCTATTAGAAATCAGAACTGGGAGCCTACCTTACAGGTCCACTGATCCCACATCCTAGTCGCTGCCTCCACTGAACTTCGTAATCATCCAAAATAGAATGAGTCTGAAATTACAGAACAAATAAAATTGTTTGAAAGAGCAAAAGCATGGGTCTTCTTTGGGAGAGGAGAAGCTGTGAGAGTATTACAGGTGTACCATATATATCATTGAGTCAGTAGATGTCCCAGCCATGCCGCACTTCAAGGTAAAGTGAACTAGACAAAACACTGTAAATTGTTTTCATCTTATTGACAAATCTTTATCATCATACATATCTATGATCATGATCCCAGCTTCATGTGATGGATTTTGTTCGTTCCCTTCATTATTTTATTGGAACAAAATAATAGTAATTGGAAAATTATTTTTTAAGTAGCCGTAGGGAGTGGATGTACACCCCGTTCAATTGATAGTTTTGCTGTGATTTTCCCCTGACTTTTACCTGAACATAAAACCCAATATTAGCAAAAGAACCCAACAAGTTTCAAATATCTGTTTGTTCAGAGCAAACATGCATGGGCCAAATAGAGTCTATACTTTGAAACATAAAATATACAATCAGTCTAAGAATTGATGTGATTCATGGAAATTATTCGATAAACATACTGAAAACCAGAAATAGAGGATACTCTTGTGACCAAGCCCAACTGTCCACAATAGCAAGTTGGCCATCATTTCGGGTAGAGCCATGTTTTGATGGCTGGTTCCATAGGTATAGACTGAATTGCGAGGCACCACTTATATTTAGATTTGCTCTAATTTCTGGTATAATAAAATATAAATCAATAAATAGTGCTCAATATCAGAGTCGATAGTGCAAATCAACCATTAGTTGGGAGTCCAACTATTGTACATTGCTCCGGATGTAAAGGTCCCTTTTTACACCCACCACTCCCCACAATACAGAGTACAAAATGTACCTCAGAGAAGAACGAATGGATGGCAAGGGGGAAGGGGGCGTACTTCAAGGTAAAGTGAACTAGGTTTGTGGGATGGGGGCTTGGTGTGGAGATAGGATTTAAATCAGAAAATTCCTCCATTCACTCATCCATCGTTCTGGTGCCAGTCCATCTGGATATGCATTGTCTCCTATATGTACTCAATAGTTTCGGAGATTATCCAACAAGATCTTTCAAGTATTGCCTTGTACTAAATTCTGTCAACTACAGTCCCTATAAAATGCATTTCCATCATCTGTCCGCTAGGGCCCTATCGGAAATTATTTGCAATTAAAAATAGTGTCCACTAGGCTGATATCTATTATTGTTAAGGACCATTATTGAAGTTGATATCATACTCATAGAGGTAAAATGTTGTTTTTTGCTGAACTGCCCGTTATCACTAAAATCAGGTTATCTAACTTTCTTTCGACTCTATATTGTTATTTTTGATAAGTAATTTTTTTTCTTGTCAATGCCTTGTCGACTGATATGTATGCATACCTAGTTTTTGTACCATAGACGAGCACACTTGTATCAGAATAACTCGCCTGCTGCGAGAGATGCAAATAAATATTTTTAAAAGGTGGGTGTTCACCCAACTAGGTGTTCTTTCTATGCCAGGCCCGCCTATGAGCCGAACCTCCTGGCCAGCGCCGAGTAACCAGGTGGTTAGAAGGTTTCTCGTTGCCGCACTCTTCCACTGCACCACCCAGCAGACCAGTTGGTGTATAGGGGCATAGTTTGTGCTTCCACTGGTGCAGTGAGCCTGCCAGCTAATGAGTAGTAGGCAATCACAATGTCACTGGTACCGCGGGAACTAGGTCTGGGATGTTAGCCACATTAACACGGTAAGTGAGTTCCCCACTCAGTCAATAGGGAGTGTCGAGTAGCTCCAAATACATCCACCACTTTGGAATTTATGCGATGCGATAACAGCTCATCAAATATCTGCTGAATAATGCGGCTAACAGAGTAAAGACGGTAAATATAGATAAGGGTTGATGTTATAGATGTTTCTAGCTGACTCTGGTTCTAGAATTCTCCTGCAACTGCCTAAACTTTCAGTCTTTGCTCGCAGGTTTGCAACTTGTGGGTGTCATCCATTCATGTTGACCACATCTACTGAGGTATAGGCAGTGAGGTAGTCAACCCCAGAGCCATACTCGCACCAAAATTTCTGGCCCACGGCATAAGCTAACAAATCAGTTTTTGCCAGGTGGGAGTAAATCCGCCAGGCCAACAAGATTATATAGCCTGGGTAGGACACCAGGTACAAAACCTGGCTGGTGGAAGAGCATGGAATGACCATTTCAGCCGGTCATTCGCCAGGCGCCCTGGCCGACGCTCAGCAACCTTAAAGCAATGCTCTAACACCTTCTACCACAAGCGGATTTCACCCAGCAACCAAGACCCCACGCCTGTTAGGCCAGGGTCAGGGCACTGCCAAGGTGTTCCACCAAACAGGCCGTCACCTCCTTGAAGACAGACCTACTGGTATGGTTGGTGTACAAAGTTTTCGCCTAGTTAATTATGGTCCGGGGGGCATAGTATTTGGAACACCGATCAGTCAAAAAAAAATTGGCCACCCCCCTCCATAGTATTACCAATCCAGAACAGAGTTATGGGGTTATGTTAAATATTTGTCCCAAACCAGATTATAGATCTAGATCTAGATAGTACCAAATTGATAGTACTAATTTATTTGGAATTACTGATTGTCTCGTACCATGCCGAAAAGTTGTCTCCATATCCAGATAAATAATCAATGATATCTGCACTTGATTGTGGGAGCTTAAACAATAACTGAAGATAAGACAGCAGTTGAAATAAGGTCATCTATGCCCGTGCTTCGTCCACAGCAACACTGATGCTAGGCTTGCCATGTAGAGGCCTACTCACTCAAGATGAAGGTGTGGATTATCATCACTTCAGATGAGTCATGTCACAGTGTTGAACACCAGTAAAATCAATTGCATATATCTTATACGAAACGATTATGCTTGTACGTTCCCAATAAAGCACGTAATCTCTATGAGATCACACTTAACATGGGCCGGTATCTATTTCTTGCTTGTAGTGTAACTTTGGTAGTTTGACAGCTCTCAGTCTGACAAGTCCTACGCGGTGGGCCGAACGTGTGGACGATGCTGATGTAAACACAGCCTCCCACTCTGGTATCCCGACTATTTGCCAGTTAAGCAAAATATTACGGTAGAAATGCCACACTCAAATGGTATAATCCTACTCCCCAGGTATTCATGGTATGAAACAGAGTTTATAAACGAAAATAACACCGGCTATACTCGAGTTTTATACAATAAATGCTCTCACCTTTATCCGAAACGTTCCCTCTGCGGCCATGCTGGATGGATTGTACCACTTTCCGGAAAGGTGACGAAATATAGCGAACGTGGAAAGGGTAGATTGCATTGCATAAATATTTGAACAATTGTCTAGGTGACTAGTTATACTCAGTATGATATGAACTATATGTAACTATATATATTATCATTCATCATGCATATATGATCTTTAATTGGTTCAAAAGATAACATTTGGAATAAACTGCTCAATCTGTCTTCCCTCACAATATGTTGTAAATGGACTCGTCTATGTATCCCATAATGCATTCGTAATAATGGCGTGAGAACGACGACAGAGCATGCAGATGTTGCTTCATCACGCAACATATTTCCATCACTTTTTCGTGGATATAACGCAATTACATTCAAATCATGTTTCCTCTGGATAGCAGATCGTTTGTTTTATTAGGATCCACAGCAGCTGCCCTTGCTGCCGGAGTGTACGTACTCTGGGGTCCTTCAGAAAAGAAGAGAACTCGGAAGAAAAAAGGTATGGTCGGCTTCTGCGACGCTATTCCAAGATCCACGTAGCCTTCTTTGTAGTTCAGCGAGATCCAATTCTAGACTCTAGTTCATCAATAGCTGTCTGACAAGTTTTATTATGGGGTAAAAGACCATAACTTATGTTTTAAAGGTTTGTTAATTTGTGGATGTGGTCGCCTACTGAGGCTTCCGATGCCATCTGTCAAATCGCCAATGTTTTGCTGTCAATGCAAGAGGCGTGGTGGGCTGAGCACAGTGAGTCAGTGAGTAACAGTGACAACACCGCCTATCTTTCTTTTATTCCGTCACGCTGACACTGAGATTTCTATATTTATTAAAACGCGTTAATTTATCAAGTGATCCCAATGGTCACTATGGATATACGCATCGTCTCAGTACTGTTACTGTTGGTGTTACTTAGCAGTCTGGCTTCTTTCTAGACAGCCCCATGCCTTGGCATTGGCATAGGTTTACATTGCGGTTTGAGTATTGACTTTGATCAGCTGTCATTCAGTTGACACCGACAGTCTTTAGCTCTCATTTTAGTCATAGGCTAAGTATACTGCCATATGTTCCAGTCTGAGAAATAGAAATAACATTCGGTGTACCTCAGATGGTTTGGTGAAGGCACTTTACATATCAACATATTTTTTATAAATATATTGCATCAGGCCCATTCATCATTCATGCCATGGTGGTTTCTTTATCATGTGTAGGCTACATCACTCGAGACTATTAAATCTCTACTTATTAATATCTAAACATTAAAGATAAACCTAGATGAATCATCAATCTATAGATCTAGACTAAAGACTTACTTTCTATGGTATAGTTTACTAGTATTAAAAAGACAATATCCAGATCAGGATTTAGAACCTGAGTAATTGATATTTTAGAAGACCATACACTAATATTTAGTTTCAATTGATTCTAAAATGTTTAACACTTTTACTTTTACTTATTTTGGTACAGAGTGTTCTTTTTGAGCACGGGAAATCGCGCTCATATACGTCATCTAGAGAGGTTAGAATGCTCACATAGGCTTTCAGCTTACTGCAGAGAATCTAACACTTTGCTATCAATGTTCCAACTTTAAAGGCCTGGCTAGATGAGCAGGGGCCCAGTATCCCAGTCTGACCATACCCCTGCCTCACAACCTATTTGGTTCCTTTTAATAGAACATTCATGGATGGGTGAATGTGTGAACGTGTGTGTGGTGCAATGTTGCAAATCAAAGGAAATCACATATTAACAAGGTTATTGATTGACTGCATCTAAAGTATGGCTGATAGTCTCCCTGAAGAAAGTATCTTAATGGACCATGATAATAGAGGGAAAACATATGACAAATATGTTAGTAAGAGGACTACAGACAGCACTAGTAGTACTCCAAATCAAGTACTCTCAAGCCAAACAAAGATGAGTGTATCAAGCGCTAAGGGGCTATCAGAGAGTGAACTGAGTGGCATAGCTGACCTATTAGCCAGAGAAGTAGGGCAGTTGACCAAGACCGTAAATGAAAAATTCAGTCACAACCACGACAAGGTGAATGTGATCTGTAGTATGCTAGACCAGGCACAAGTCAAAATCAAAAACGTTAGCCAGAAAATGACAAACATCTTAAAAGAAATATACCGAAGTATTGATATTCTCTTACTTTTATTTCATGAGATTTTGGTATACCGCGCTCTTCCATTATGAATGGAAATAACATATGCTCCTAGTTCTATCAATGTATAGCATTCCTCTTCAACTTTAGTTTATGGAGTTTGTTTTTGGGTGTGGGTTTTTGTTGTTGTTTTTTTTTTCGGTTGGAAACATAAAATGTTTATAATTCCATTCTTGATTTCCAAGAACCATCCTTTCCAGGATGAAAAATCATTAGACCTGGTTTGACATGAATAGTAGTAGGAGGGCAGAATGTTATTGTCTTTTGTTTTCGTCACTGTTTTAATCCGTTTGAATCCATTTAACAATGATGTCTTTGTTTCATTACAGATATATGTCCGGGACTTGTTAACCTTGGGAACAGTTGTTTCCTGAATGCAGTTTTACAAGGCCTCGCTCCAAATGCTTCCGTTGTTCGCTGGCTCAGTAATTTTGTGGACAAACATAGGAATAATAACAACTACACAAATTATCTGGCATACACAATGGGGAAAGTGCTCAAAGGTATCTACTTGCTTGCGTTTTCAATTTGATTCAAAAGTCAGGGCCTTATATTGTCTTGCAGTATGTAAACAAGAATGTAATCACATTTTCAATTTCTATCATCTAGGACGACCACCTACTTTCCAGGTGAATTATATGCGATGAACACAAACATAATAATAATACAAGAAAACTCAGGCTTTTAAATAAAAGTGTCATTATTCTTTAATGTGGTTCTTGCTGATTTTAACAAACACAAATTTAAGCAAAAGCAAAACACCCGTATATCCTATGCCTGTGTACGATCTATCTTTTTTTACTAAATGAAAAATTATAAATTCATTCAATCAGTAGAGCTTCTTTTATTATTCCTCATTTTCAAGTCCCTGTATTTTTACCGTGCAGTGTTGAATAACGACACGGTGGAGCACGACCAGGAGTACTGTCCGTCGGAGGTGCTGGAGGCGCTGCGCCGCCGCCGCTGGGTCATCTCGTCCGACGAGCAGGATGCGCACGAGTTGTTCCACGTGCTCACAGAGACCCTGGAGGAGGAGACGGCGCGCTTCCCCGCCGTCGTCTCGCTGCTCGACGTCGCCAGTTTACAGGTGAGTTCACATCCTGTGTCGTTTACCTGGTCCTCTGGTGTGGGACTGGACAGAGGCTATTTACAGCCGAAACAGAGTGTTTTCTGTTTAATTAAGCCAATTAGAATTTTTTTTTTTTTTTTTTTTTTTTTTTTTTATTGAAATCACAACCTCTGATACAGGAACAGTTCTCCCTGCTGGATTGGTGAAAAATGGTTATTACCCGTACAAAACCGTAATCCCGATGTCACAATACACGATAAATGATGAAATGAGATGACAGGGTGTTTGTGGAGTGGAAAAACATTGAATCTGCCCAAACGTTGCGTGTCAGTATTGGTCTATCCTCACGTGGTGGGCCATAAACACCCAAGAGAATTTGCGGAGTGTTGTCGAGTTGCACTTGACTAAAACGTCATTGATTAAACAAAATTGGAGATTTTTTTTCTAAAGTATAAGAAATCAAAACAAGATAAAATATTTGTTAGGGTATTCTGTGAAATTATATAGCCTGTTGCTCCTATACACTCAAAAGTAGTGGCTAGGCTTCTAGGAACAGCAATTCCCCTTCAGTACTAGAAGTACCTCGGGAAATTAATAATCATATATGCAGGAGATTTGTAGGGAAAAACGAAAGGAAAATATCTATTGAGTCCTACACGAAAGAAACCCGGATTACTAATGGTTCATTTCGTGATGTTTTAGGAATGTTATTGTATCTCAACAAAATCCTTCTGGGTTGTGACCATAAAACTAGCTATTTATAAGAACTGATGATGTGATCTACTTAACCTCAATACATAAGATATATTCATTCAAAATTTTTCACTTGTGATTATCTTAAAAATTCCTAGTTCACTGAACTTCACTCATTATAGTATTAGATGGGAATGACACTGGTGTGTTTTCCGAGCATTATAAAGTCACCATCCTTTTATGGTACCCTACGTCATTTTTTATTATAAACAGCCCATATACTATAGATCATCTAGTCTAGTCATTTTTACTGTACATATATATGTGACGTTGGCAAAGCGGCCCACATAGTTGGAGTATCGTCAGGAGAATCGTGATGTTGGTATTTACACCATGTTTATTTTGGCTGTGGTCACTTCCTATATCAAACAGTATGTTACCATATTCGCTCTCCAGTCATCCAGTGTCATCAATGTCTAGCTTCGCGTGCTGCAGCCATTTTAGCGCCAGAATATAGATAGTGCTGTCGGGGAACCCCACAACTATTTACGCCATTTAGTTATGGGGTTCCCTAGAAATTAAAAAAAATATATAAAAAAACAACCCTGACTTTTCGCACGCATAGTCCTCAAATTGCTCATTTCATCAACGATGACATTAATCAAGATTGGCAAGGAATCTTTACCATCCTAATTTCCGAAATTTCAAGATGTTCCTTTATACAAATCAATAATCCTAAATATCTTCAGGTTATAATATTTTATTTCTATGTATGATTTCATCCGTCAAATAGAGTATATGCATATGAAAATGAAATATGATAAAGTGTATAAGTGGTATGTTTGTAGGACATCGACCCATCTGATCTATTTTTTTCTTTAAATCTTTGATAAATTCTAACCTCATCTCGCTCCTTGAATAGGCGGGTTGCGACTTAATATGTGGGAGGAAAATATTGATCTGACTAACCACCTCCTGAGCTTGGTGACACTCAAACAAATAGAACGTTAAACTATACAAACAAAAAAACAAACAGAACTTAATACAATGAAAATGATGAGCGGGTAGGGTGTGGTTGTTTACGCTATATCAGTGCGGCCAGTGTGCTGCCTGTTGAGAGGGCTGGTCATGGCCGAGGTGGAAAGTGAAAGTGACGCCACCCTAATCACCCACTCTATGTATCTCAGACATTATCTCACCCATGTATTTTTCTCCAGGCTTAACGTTAGGAACTCGTGCTCCACGGCCGTGAAAGTATCGTTCCTAATACTCAATGGCTAATTTGGCGAGTTATTCTAGCAATAAATGATGTTATACAGGGTGAGATAAAATCAGAAACCCACTCAATGAGAATAACTTGGTCTGTACTCCACCTCGTTTGACCGCTACGTAATTCACTCAGCTTCGCTTCGTGGATTATTCCGCAGTCAAACTCGGTGGAGTACGGACTAAGTTATTCTCATCTCGTGGGTTTCCTTCTAAATAGGGTGTGCCACAGCCTCTTACTGTTGATATGATGTTAATAAGATCTTAAAACGTGGCTATGGGGTGTGTACACTTCGAGCTACCGCATCTAAGTGATGGAGCGGTCGTCTGCTCACGTTATTTATAGTCAGACCACTCGCTACCAAGGCGACGTTGACAACCGAACAGGGCGCATAGGAGGGTGGTTGTGGCCCACTAGATTTTAGGTCAACTATAGAACCGTCCGAGGGCGCTATAAATATCATGTAAGGAGGTCAGGATGAAGGTCGTGGTTTGCTCCGAATGCAGTGATTGGCTACTGGGTTTACTCTATTCCATATATGGCAGTTAATGCAGGTAGTAAGGCCCGTTGTTGACGAAAAAAGAAAAAGATAATACTTAATAACTTGAACTAAGTAGGCGATGTTTCCCTACTGCACTGTTTAAATTCAGAAGTAGTGGAAAGAGAGCACTCAGTGCATGAAACGTACGTCCTGGGTTCATGTTTTAGGGTGTCTTTGAGGGCTCTAAGCAGGTGGCAAAGTGGAGCAGGTCAGAGATTTTTTTCAAGTATCTCCCTGGGGGAAGACCTTCACTCGTATTCTAAACTCAAGAGATGTTTTTAAAGTTAGAAAGATCGCGATGGAGGCTGAATACAAAACCACATTGGTCGATTGTAAAACATTTATATCAACAGATGGTCCACTTCTTATTAGTGTTACCGAAACGGATGTTGTAAAGGAACTGTCGAAACAAACATACATATAAAAGCATGACGTTTGTAAACCTACCTTTAGAGGGCATATTGCCAGGGCTAGAACGGAAATAATTGTAGTAAACAACATGATAAGTATGTTCACCGGATTGTGCAGCAAGAAGGAGGATTTCTCAATGTGGTCTGTATTTTTGGCTACTAAACCTTTTCGCCCGTTCAAATAGAGTGAACGCAGAGAAGTTCTCCTTATGCTGGGGTTGTGGCAGAATATGATACTTGAGGGCATCAACATCAATGTAGAAGGGGGATTGCAAACGGCCATGATTGTCTCCTAGTTTCCAGAAGTGCCTCTACAGTGCTATGCCATTGTTTACCAGTGCTAGATCTTGTATAGTATGCATGCATTATGTACTAAAGTGAAGCGGAAACAAATGTGATAATGGATTTGAGCCTGTTTCCCGATATCATTATTGGATTTAACGACAATTGATTTTTGGGGAGGCTCCAAGGGACCCCCAGCTTCCGGCAGGTCGGCAATAAGTGAGAATTGGAAAGATTCTGTCAAAATCCCCCACACCGTAATTCCCCCTTGGTTACTGGAGAACTCGACCCTAAGTGAAATTGACCCGTAGTTGTCAGAAAAACTCAACTTGTTTTGGAGAACTCAACCCGTAAGTCAACCTGTTTTTGATACTTATAAGAGAGTTTCGGATAAAAGGAAAGGTCTGACTAGACAAATAAACCAGCCGATTTGGAAAATAAGTCATGCAGTTTTGTTTAGGGGTAGGGTTAGGGATAGGGTTTCTGTTTGTTTTCTTCTCCAGAGAAGACCAAATTTGAAGTCAAAATATTATACTTACTACAAAACATAGTATTTATCCACAATCTTAATGAGATACTTGAGTTGGCAAGATTTAAAATGGGTTGAGTTCATTACGGGTTGACTGCTTCTATCGGGTCGAGTGATTTTTACAGGTTGGGTTCTTCTAACAGGTCATGTTTTTTTACGGGTCTAGTTCGTTTGGGTCCGAGTTCTTTTTTCGGGTCGAGTTTGTTTGGGGTCGAGTTCTCCAGTATTCTTCCCCTCGCGCGTCCACCTTTCCGTACCAGTGATAAGGGTGGGGACGGGGTGTTGGCAGGTGGGCAGTGAGCTGGCAGCCGCGCTGTGTTGGCAGTAGTAGGAGAGTGAAGGGGTGTGGGTGGCAGAGCTGGCAGTGCTTCGGGTACCCGGGGCTCAGTACACTGCCGGCTGTGCCCTGTACGCAGAGACAGTGTTATTTGTAGATGTGGGATCTCCAAGTTCACACAGTTGGATCTTCTATATGTACTCGTAAACTTTGTTACCTCCGTTCATTTAGGTTGTACACAACACCTCTATTTATCAGGGATACAAGTTTCAGACAAATGCCGGGATTCTGATATTTCATATACACAGACAACACTAGAATATATGTATATTCATAGACATTCTGTTCCAAAATGATATTATAAATGATTATTATTTATAATTTGTTAAAAATTTCCGGGGTTTTTCTCAGTCCCGACTTTTATCCCTGAGTTATGAATTGAACTTAGATGCAGACAGCTTTGAACAACTCGTGGTGATTCCCAGTAATAGAGGGAACCTGGTTGTGGGCGAAAGAATTCCCAAGTTACAAGGTGAGGATGCGTAAAGGTACTTAAAGAGGTTACTTTTGTAACTCTGGAGTGCTCTGTCATGGGTATATAATAAGTTAATTACTCCAATACCTATGTGGGGAGTGAAAGAGCTGTCGTAAATTGCAGGGGTGGGATTTCTACTTTAATATATCTTCGTCAAACCAGTAAGAAAAGCTGAACCTTGAGATAGTCCCTCTGTACCCTCAGGGTCCCTTGAGGCGTTGACCAAACCCAACAAAACCGAATGCTTTCCTTAAGTGCGGCTGGGAAATCGACGTTTTTTAGAGCCAAAGTACTTCATGAGAAACTAGGGCAACAGCGCAATGCAACGTATGTTAACCTTTTAATCTTTTTTCTTCTTTTTTAATCTATACAAACGTGTCTTCAAGACGCTTTCATTTTGCTGTAATATGCAGAAGCAACCCGTTTTACATAGTGATATTCACACACAAGTCGCCATCTTTTGTATTTTATTTAACGTCGATTGACGGTCAATATAGTCTAAATTCCCATCTTCGATGTGATAAACCGGGCTTAGCAGTGCACTACCTTCTCCCAATTTTTTTCCAACCACGCAGCTTTCCGAAGCCTCAACGGATCGTGGAAATTACGCACTAAATTCCCATCTTCGTTTTATACCACCGAGGAACAGTGTGAGATGGTGAAAATATCATGGTGCGGGATTGGGTAATTGGATTGGTAAGTTGGTCTGCTGACAGTGTTGTTATACTACCATGAATAATTACGGGTTGTCTATGTTGAATACACGCTTATTACGGGAACCATAATGATGGAATATAAACAGTTATATGTATGACGCATGTGTTTTTAACCCCGCTCAGATGGTTTACAGAATGATCTCAGTCAAATCCCAGCTCAAATGACATCATCATAACGAGGATCTAGTCTGATGAAACATTTTATTCACACATAATGCGTTATCATAATGATTCTGTTTTTTCTCTCGTGTTGCTTAATCCGAGTGACACAGAACAGGGCCAGTCACCACCTAGGAGGATTCCTCAAGTTTTTCTATAACATAATACGTGATAGTAAAAGCTATATTTCGTTCGTTTTTTGCACATTTAAATCATATCCTCTATGGTTAGACAGTGCAGGTGTTGCCGTTCAGTGCCGCCTAACAATTTGTTGTCTAGTTAGGCCGTCGCTCGGACAAACATGGCCTAGTGTGGCTTCCTGCCCATAGAGACACACAGCAATCCCAGCTTGAGTGTTAACGGTTGGGTTTTTTTGTTTTTTTTTATTCAGGTAAATAGCGTACATTCACCTAGATAGGCGTTCTTACATGTAGCCTTGAACAACAATATATACATCAGGTTGCTAGAAGCAGTACCATTAATAAATAACGGGACAAGAACATGACAATACAGGACAGTACAGGATAGTGAAGGAATTTGATTGCAGGAGTGTTGTAGGAGTGTTGTCTTTTAGACTGCTGGAACCTAGGACATTGTATTAACGAGTCTTGTCTGACTAAACTTTAGAAATGATCATTGTCTCGGTTCTTCCATAGAGAAAGTTAAGCATAAGTTAGTTAGGTCCATAAATATATTATTGTACTGCCACCTATGGTGCTCCTTTTTTATCTGAATTATGTTTGAAGTAATACTTGGGCAATAATCATGTGTAACCCACCAAATTGGAGCTGGAATACCATAGAATACGATGCAATCACTGTACTTTCTCTAGAAATAATATAAGTGGGTATTATAAATATATTACGCTAACACACCTAGTCATCCAATGTTAAACTATACGTTGCCAGTTCTTTGTTTGGCTGCAAGCATTGCGTAACCAGGCAGATAAGTTGCGAAACCAGCCTGTGGAAAAGGGTTTTATGCCTCTGTTGGTCAGAGTTAGTTGGTTGATGGTGCTTTACGATGTAGCCTTTTTATTTATTACAAAGATGCCATCATTCCATTTTTCCAAGGAAATTCACTTTTTTTATTTTCAGTATGTAAACTTGTTTTCCTTGTGTAAAAAAAAAGTTAATATAAATTGAGCCTTATTGACGCCACTAAAACACTATTTTAGACTTCCCCAGAGACCCTCAACCGCATGCCGTGGCGAACATCGACATGTTTTACATATTTTCTCGTTCTCCTTGAGGCAGAAAATTCCACATGAAAAATATTTCCACTTTTGACCAGATTTGTGGAATCAACTCGAGTCAAAACATGAAGATGGTGTGAAATGACACTCTTTATGAATTTAGAATAGCATTGAAATGAATTCCACCTGTACATGATACCAAGGGTTTATCACAAGTATTTTTATCATTATGACGCTAGATATTTGTGTAAGTTGGTCTCGCAGAAAGAACTGACTGGAACTCTGAAATAGTCAAAGGAAACTTCTGTAGTTGTCGAAAACTTAAATTAGTTCAAGAACATTCGCGTAGGTTGTCATCCGGTCTCGATTGACATTATAATGGAACACGGAAATAAATGTCACAATAGCTAGAAAATCTCTCCATTGTCTAAAAGATGTTAAAAGACAGCCCGACGTCTCTCTCCGGTCTCAGTCACGGTGAACAGTCACATGTTGTTTGCCACCTGACTCAGTCGTCGTCATAGCAACCAGCAACCATGCCCCGCCCATCGTTACACGCCCAGCCAGTCCTTGAGCTATTTATAGGCTCTTCCTCGAAACTCCTCCAATATTTATAACCGAGTAACCCGGGCAGAAACGTGCGGGGAAGTGGACCCGAGTCCAGCCTCAAGGCCACGGGCTGGGGAGCTGTGAGCTTTCTCTAATTGGTCTTGGTGTATTTCTGTAGAGGTAGGCGTTACTCGGTAATGGGGTGTTGCATCCAATTTGGGCAGATTTCTCTTTGACAGAAGATATGGTTACCTTCAGACCATAGCCGTGTCTCTATTTACTGTCTTACCCATGGGTTACAATGTCCCCATTGAAAATCTCGTTTAGAATACGAGGCAGAAACACTTCTAAACACAGCCCATTGAAAATCTATTGGGCCGGCCACAGTAAACCATTACCCGTTGCTTATTAGTGGCCTTAAACCACATCCATTGTTTACAGCTTTTCCAAACCCATTATCGAACTTCTAGGAATAGAAATTATCATTAATGACCATGGGTAAAAAATACAATAATCGATAGTTTTTAGACTGTCGGCTCCGTAAACCACTCGCTATCACTCGTGTAATACTAGGTGTCAACGTCTCGTGGTTTACCGCCGCCCGTTCAAAAAATCATCGATTATTGTCTATATTTATCCATTTTGTCTGGTGGTGTTGTTTTTTTAGGTTGCTTGTAGTTGTATTTTTTTTTTGGTGGGGGAGAGGGGGTTGATCTTGTGAATGGCAGTTCATAAGGCAAACTACCACTAACATAGATAAACAGAGTTTTTTCACTATTCCTAAGGAAATCTTTGTTTTCATTTCCAGTTAATAAAAAACAAATTTCTTGTGTAAAACAAAAACAGGATGTATTGAACTTGATTTATTCACACCAATAAGTTGTAGTTCAATCCTAAATGAATGTGCGACATCTACTTTAGTTTTGTATCAGTAATTTTTTTTCAGGATTTAAGAAATAGTAGTTGGAATACGTCACTGTATTGAGCCCGTCACGTTAAAAGCGCCGCACCGATATACCCCGGACCAGTGACGTCACTGAGCAGGTCTTATCTGTGTGAGGTGTCTGCACTTGTGTGAGTTTAACCCTTTAAGGACGAATGACGCCATGAGGCATCGGCCAAGTGCAGGGTGAAGAAAACCAGCTAACTGTATATGACTGACACCGCAGCCCCTTTATTAGCGACATCAATGAATCTATGTAAAAGGATATTTACTTGTAAACAACAAAAAACCATGTCGAATGATGCATTGAGACATCAACTGGCCCAGGTCAAATGATGCCTCAAAGCATCATTTCTCCAAGATGTATAAAAATATGTTTAACAAAGAATTTTTTTTTAATATATGTATATATATATATGTATATATATCAACTGGCATCAACTGACATCAACTGGCCCAGGTCAAATGATGCCTCAAAGCATCATTTCTCCAAGATGTTTAATCCTTTAATATATATATATATATATATATATATATATATATATATATATATATATATATATATATATATATATATATATATATATATATATATATATATATTGGATCAATAAACATACAATTTTTACAGAATGTTGGAATAACATCCTATTTGATATTTTTAAGCAAAAGAAAAAATAATATGAAGAAGAGTATATCATATCACATGATGAAACAATCAAAATAGGAGTACAAACAACAATATGTTTGTCCCTTAGTGGTACATACGGACACTATATAGTTCGTCATTACGCATGTAGCCTTGCCACAGGCGCCCGTCCTTGAAGGGTTACAGGGACGGAGGAGGGGCAGGAAAGCCCGCCGCCACCACCCACGTGCACCCCGTCTACCACGGTCCACTCCACCGTGCACCGCACGTGAAGCCTCCACGTGGCCGCTCCGTGCAGCGTGCTGTGCGCGTATTGTAGTGTGCACGTGAGAGTGTTGCTGCCATGTACAATAAATTGTGGTATCTGAAAAACTCATATACACGAGAGATATGAGTGTTAAACAAACACAAAAACAAAATAAAAAATCCCAGCGGGGTTCAACAGGGGAGTTTTTACCAGGACCTGGTGATCTGGCTCTCTGTGAAAATAACATCGACTAAGTTGGATATAAGGGTCCCAAGCTGGATAAATAAGTATATACACTTTTCTTCCACATTGCACATATTCAGGAACGTGTATGTTTTATCAGATTAGTTCCACTTATCATGGACAGTGCATTGTGAAAGATGTTATCTGATTATATCTAGAAGATAATTACTGCATGTAGAATCTCTGGGATCAAAAAGTATTCTGATATAACGGTATTATAAAACAAGCAGGTTAAGTTAAGACAGTTAGTTTGGGGTCAAATATTATGATTTCCATGCATCACACATAAACACGTCTGTATTTTGGAGTATTAAATCCCCACCAATGAGACTCAAACTTTTTTTTAATATCCAAAAATACCAAATATAGTACGGATTTCAAAATTCTTTAAATTACATTACAGTTTGAGTTCACATGAAAGTCCCTCGTTACAGGTTCTAGTGAGGCACTGCATCTGATTTTGAAATTAAAGATGTGCACTATCATTAGATCATTGGAAATTTGCCTTATCATTATAATGTCTTAACTTGTGAACACTGGTACTCAAGTGTGAAACCACACAGGATTGAAAGCAAACATGTTTACCTAGCATCTCGGTGAGTTAGAAATATTGGGTCTATAGGGCAAATAGGTAATATTCCCCGAGTGCCTCTATTATGCCCCCGAGTAGGTGTGTTTCACTCCTGAAGGCGCAAATGCATGTGTTCTTCACTACTGAAGGTGCAAAAGTTGATGAATGATATAAGGGAACTGTCACAATTCTTGTCTCTTTTAGACATGTGCTTAACCCTTTGAGGACACGTGACTGAGACTGAGCGACTCCCGTAAGGTCGGGTGCTGGTGGCAGTTTGCCCATCTAGAGGACAGGCACATAATGGTTAAAATTCAAGTTTGTAATCATGTGATATGATACATTGTCCTGAATATTTTATTTCTTTTGAATAGAAATACTAAAAGATGATATCATATCTACATTCTATAAAGATTTCATGAATATTGCTGTAGTATTTTCTTGTTGAAACACTTTAGTAAATATTGGAGAAATGATGCCTCAAGTCATCATGCGTCAATAGTACGGGGATGCCTGCAGGCACCGTGTATTATTAAAGGAATGATGGTGAGTGTACCACAAATTAAAGGGTTAGAGCCTATCGTGTGAGAACAAACATGTCCTGGGATTCATCTTCAAGTCATCCTACTCTGGAGGGGGTGTAATGAAACAAGGGAACCTTGGGAAAACTTTGCGAGTCAGTTGAAGTTTATAAGAACAAAAAGCCACAGTACAGCGTCTGTCCTCTGAATGGTGGCGTCGTACTGTCGGCCACCTGCTGACTGCTTCATGTACTAACAATGGCTCTGTCCCCTATACGGCATATAGCCTATGACCCATGGGCGCCGCCATGACGCCCCCGAGTAGGTGTTCTTCACTAATGGATGTGAAAAAGTAGGTGTTCTTCACTAAAGGAGGTGAAAAAGTAGTGAGTGATAATTGGGAAATGTCACAACTTTAGCCTTGCTCACATATTTATATAAAGTGTTCCATATGGAAAATATCATGTCTTGGGTTTAGTTATTATGTCATCCTGCTTTGGGATAGGTGTAGAGAGTCGAGGGAACCATGGTAAAATATTGAAAGGCAGTTGAATTTTATAAGAACAAAGAGCCAGAATACAGGTTTGTCCCCCGACCACCTGGTGACTGCTTCGTGAACTAACAATGGCTCTGTCCCCTATAGACAACTCATTTAGATACATATAGAAAACTCATTCTGGAGGTAAAGATAGTTTTCATGAATAATGCTTAGTGCGTGATTCTTACTACATACCTTGGTATGTCTGGAGGTCTCACTCCATCCCCAACCTACCTCCCCATTGCATACCGTGACAGGTTTTGACACATCTGACTGACATGTATTCAGAGATGGCAGTTTTCCTCTTTTCCAAGGAAATTCTTGTTTTCGTTTTTAGTTTATGGAACTCTTTTTCCTCGTGTAAATCAAAGAATAAACTGGGTCTCATTCACAGCAACAAACTGTTGTCCAAACCTCCACACACACCCCAGCCCCAATCCATGGCCAATAATGATTCCATGTTTTCTAAGTCTCTCTGAGGCTGTAAAATCCACATGTAAAATATTTCGTAGTTTTTCATGACCCCAACTGACCTCCCTGTGTATTCTCGTGTGTTTCTAGGAGAGCCCGTTGATGCAGTACCAGTCAGAGGAGTCTGCTGTGTCGCGGACACGCGGCAGGCTGCCCGCTCTGCCCGGCCGGGACACCGACCACCCATTCCGAGGTCTTCTCGCCAGCCAACTGCAGTGCCAGTCCTGCTGCCACAGAGTAAGTACAATCTAATCACAGAAAAATTACCTTTATAACCAATAGAGTTAGCTCAGTGGTTAAAGCACTGGACTAGTAATCCCAAGTTTGTGGGTTCGAGTCCCACTGCAGCCACTTTTCTCCCCTATCCCCAGCAGTGGTAGACTTATTTACTGCCAGTCCTTCTCATATCATGTCTATGTGGTGTAGGAAGTAAAATTATCTCACCCCTGGAATAAATGTCCATAGGCTTAACATTGGGAACTCGTTCTCCATGCCCCTACAAGTACTGCAGTCCGTTCTCCATGGTCTATATCCTATGTGACGTCCATTCTTTTAGTCTATACAGGGGTGAGATAAATACAGAAAGCAACTCGTTCTGGTCAAAGAAGTCATTCTCCAACTCGTTTGAATGCTATGTGATATTCACTCGGCTGTCGCCTCGTTCATATCACACCGCATCAATCTCATGGAGAATGACGACTTTGGCCAAAACTTTTTGGTTTCTTCTTTAGAACTCTCGCCCCGGTAGATTTGTAGCAGTGAGATTCCTACCTAAATTCATCTCATAGACTTGATCACCAGTCCTGTGTTGTAAAACCATCAAGAAAGCTGAACCTTGAGATAGTCCCTGTATACCCTCATGGTCCCCTGGGACGTTGGATAAGCAAACAAACCCTATGGGCAACAATTTATTTGGTTTACTTAAAACAAAATAACCACTTTATGTAATAAATGATTACCTGTTGGAGGAAGTTCATCGGTGCCGACTAGTTGTTTTTCCGTATGTCCATACACACTCCCCATGTATTATCTATGGACACCTTATATTAGGTGGATAATTAAAAGAAGGACGAGGGAATCCTCTTAACCTGTGTACGACTACATATCTCTTGTGGATGTTTCCCATGTCTCAGCCCCCACACGTGTAGCACTGCCAAGTCACATTTGTGCAATCCAGTTTAAACCACCTTGTCAGTGCCCACATGAGTAATGCCAGGAACGTCTCCCGACGGTGACCTTCTTCCACCTTAACCACTAAACATGCGGTATCAATAAACAATGATATAACTGGTTGTCCTGGATGGCTGCTTCTGTATTGAGACATATGCTAAGTAAGACGCCTAATTTACTTTGTTTTAGGGAAATGTGCGGTCGCTTTTTATTGAGCATAGTTAAACGTTTTATTGAAAAATTCTTTAGTAATTTTTCTTTGTTTTGCTCTCGTTTGCTCTAATAGAATTGCGATCTTATACTGAAAAATTATTTATGTTTATTGTACCAGGCTAAAATGTCTGCCTCCAGGGAGATTAAAAAAAAACGCTGAAAATTTATTTAGTGTTTTCTAATGTAGCTGTACTTGATAGGATAGCTTATAATGGCGTCACTGCCACAGTTTTTTGACCGATCAGTATCCTTCAATATATGCTAATTAGGGTCATTAGCCGGTGGTGAAACCTAGTTTTTGAAATTGCTTTCGTCTTTGAATTATGTGTGCAAATTAGTGGCATAGTGGCCGATGATAGTTTGGGGTTAAAATATCGAATGATATTATTATTGGATATTGTGAAATGTCTTGTAGCTAAGTCTACACTTGTTCTGTTGCAGTACCCTGTCAAATACGACACATTTGACAGTCTCTCTTTGAGCATTCCAACAAACTATTCCGTAAGTATTCCAACTTTATGTCTCAGCGAATTTCTGTATTTATTGTTAAGTAATTAGACTCATGGGGTTTGATCTAAATGTTCCTTTAACACATACGTATGTTACTCATTCTCATTGGGTTATAACTTTGTATTATTATTATTAATGATATGCTTATACGCTTTGGGGAACTTTCCTTAAATTTGAGTAAAGTAATAAAATAGACACAATATTACCATGATTTTGATCAGCCTGGTCGTATTCTCCGCCCAGATGACGCGTAGTAATTTGTATTTTCCTTGTAGTTGACACTACACAATACTCCTCACTATCACTTGGAGTAATGCGTAGTGTCAACTACAAGGAAAATACAACCACACAGATCAAATTCGTAGTTATGCTTTATTTATTACCTACCTTTCGACTAATTACCAGAAATAAGATGATATATGTGAGTAGAAACTCAACGTAAGCACTGTCTATTGTATTTGTAAAATGGTTCCCATAGTATCCGTCAAGTGGCAGAAAAAGCCGCATTCTATTGAGTAGAATACGGCTTTCCATATTCTAATCAGTAGCGATCTGTAGGCCCCCTAAGTTTAGTATAGAGACTTCGTATCAGGTGGGTAATGAAATGGCTAGAACTGCTGGTGGCTGTTTCAGGGCCAGCTGAGTCTAGAGCGGCTCCTCAAACACTACATCATGTCGGAGAAGGTGCACAACGTGGAGTGTGACGGGTGTGCGCACCGCGAGACGCCGCCCTCCAGCCCGGACCACGACCCCGCCGCCCCCAAACCACGCACCACCTGCCTCAAGAAACTCACCATCGGCAAGGTAACGTAACGCCCGCTATCTATCTGAGATGGCAGGTTTCCTATTTTCCATTTTCTATATTCATTTTCCTTTTTTTTTTTTTTTTTTTTTTTTCATAACCCCACGCGTGACTTATGAAGTTAAAAACATGTGACGGTATGGTATAAAATCTAAACGTCACTCAATTCAATATGATTGTGTACATGGGATTCGTTGTCGTCCGCTACTGATATCACATTCTTGAAATTATTCTGCGAGGGCAACTCATATAAATAATCATATGAAATGTTGTGACGTTCCTTGATAGTATGTTGGCGGATATAGTTTTATTTCCTTGTTTTTGTATGCATTCATTATTGCCATGGCTTCTCGCCTAGAATCTACGGCGGTGACATGTTGTACCTTGGCAGTATCCCAAGGCATCATCTATAGCTGTTTAACACTGACTAAGATACGATTTTTTTATATGGACATGACATAAACTAAAGCCAATTATCCAAGATACTGATCCATTTTTCAGTATACTTCGTTCATTAGATTGAATGACTATTTTCTCTTGGGGGACTTGAACATGTGTGTAGTTTGTATTCTGGGTCGGCCAAGGCGGTCGGTGTCCTCCTTCTGTTCTATTCCCAGCCTGAGACTCTCTGAATTCAGTGAGAGGACAAGAATACCCGTCAAGACAAAGACTCTAGTTCAGGGACGTCTCCGCACTGCGGCCATGGCTGGTCGGCGGCTGGCGATAAAACCGGCAGTGGCTGCTGAGTTATTGTCTTTTTATTTTTATTTTTATTTTTATTTTATTTTTATTTTTTTTATTTGTGGTTTTCTTGAGGTAGCGAGTTGCTCATTGTCAGTGACTCGCTCAGAGAGTTGCTCACAGCGCCGCCCGTGCTCCTCCCGCCGCCCGCCGCCGCCGTCCTAATGATGAACAGCCAATGACGACCACAGCCTGAAGCAGCCCAGCTCGAGCCGAGGGGTCCGCCCCAATTAGGCTAATCGCGTGCTGGTGATTAGCGTGCTGGTGCGGCTGTAACGGCGGCCGTCTCGGGGCGAGGCCTGGAGACGGCGTCAGGTTCTTGTTACAGCTCTTGTCACAAGTGTCACTGTGACGCTCACCGTGTAGAGGCAAGAAACTCCAGTATGAGACGGGAGGAACAATGGATGGCCTCTCCAGGTGTTTATCAGGGATGCAAGATTTCAGACAAATGACGGAGTTACGGCAGTTCATATACACCGGCAACACTAGGATATATGTAGATTCATAGCCATTCTTTTCCAAAATAATGTTATAAATGATTTGATTTTTTTAGTGTAATAATAAGTTTCTGATATTTTCCTCAGTCGCGACTTTCATTCCTGGTTAATAACCATACTGTTAAGGGCCATCCATAAATTATGTGCACAGAATTTCTTAAATTTTGAACCCCCCCCCCCCCCCTTCCAATACTGTATGCAATAGAACAAAGAAGGAGCATATGCAAAATGTATAAAAAAAAATTTACAACCCTTCAGTGTGTACATACTTGATGGATTGCCTCTTACAATTACAAAAAAAACCCTGGAAATTAAGCTCATCTTTCGGCACTTTCAGCTGCCGGAGTGTCTGTGTTTCCACGTGCAGCGCACGACGTGGCTCAACAACGGGCTGCCCATGAAGCGCTTCGACCACATCGGCTTCCCCGAGTTCCTCAACATGGACCCCTACGTGTACCACAAGAAGACCAAGCCCACGCCCAGCCCCTCCTTCGACCTGGACCTCGGCTCAGGGTTGGTGGGAGGTCGTAAGGGTCTGAATGGATTCCACCACGTGTGAGTGCAGCTTACAACCCCGGCCTTAAGCACTGTATCCAGATTGACGCGGTGACACTTGTTTATAGGCAACTGCCCTCTCCAGGGTTCCAGGGATGGGAATTGTCCGCCAAACACCAGATTTCAGCCTTTTTTCTTTTAGATAGATGCGAATACGCTTAGAACTCTTTTGTAGAGAGAGTGGGGGTCCCCAAAGAAATTGATGAAATTAACACATAAATACAATCAAAAGCTATATTCTTTTTAAAGCTCCTGGATTTTTTTATATTGATATTATTATTATTAGGATTTTTTTGTTTTATTATTATTAGGATTAGGATTTTTTTAATTTTTTTAAAAAATCCCATTCTCATCCCTGGGCTACGCAGCAGATTGAGCTGCTCAGTGAAAGGAGTCAGTCGTCCTGGCAGGTGTTCAAGGTTATCAATGTGTACTCTACAGCCTTAGAGTAGATAGTCTTATAGAAATAAGCCTCGCTTGTTCCGTTCTGGCATAGAATAGAAAACTGTGACAACAGACTTTAGAGTATGCGCGAATATGTGGGGAAAAAAACACCATTATATAATGTCATGTGACCTGGTGTGTCTCTAATGGGACTTCAAACTTACAGATTTCTTTTAGGTAGTTTATTGTCCTTTCTCCTTATAGAAGCTCTTCTAGGCAATAAGTCGAGTCCATGTATAACCTTTCATACACATTTAACCTTGTCAATATGGAAGCCAGTTAATTAAATGATGAAGATGGGTCAAATAGTCATGGAGGGTGAAATTAATAAGCTGATATTACTATTGAAAGATTACAACAATTGTATCGTGTCATCGCCGGTAGGGATCCCCAAGATTTTTTATCCCCCCCCCCCCCCCCCCCATATCGGGCATCGCTGATAGAAAGGGTTTTTTCCGCCCTAGTGATCTTGCGCTTTATGCCACTATTACTATCGGTTCCTCAGAGCATATCTTGATTTACATAATTCATGACGATATTAAGTAAAGATAGAGATAAATGGTCAGTATATTGCGGATCGAGTCGGACTTCGTGGGCGAGACTTTATATAACAGGGATGCAAGTTTTCCGATAAATGACGGAATGCCATAATTTCATATAAACTGGCAACACTCGCAGTTATATATATCGATTCGTGGCCATTCTGTTCCAAAAAATTGTTATATAGGGAACATTGATTTCTGGGGGAGAAAATAAATTTTCAATGTTTTTCCTTGGTCCCGACTTTGATCCCTGGATATAAGTGACTGTCACGTGTCAATGTCGCTCTCTATCTCTCTCTCTGTGGCTGTCCTTCTGGACTGTGCATGATTGAGATCTACTCGCATTGATAATTGTTGTAAATGGACGGAATGAGAGTTAATTTTAAGAAGGAAAAGATAATGACTTTGTGGATGCATGTAAAGAAAATCTGAGTAACGGTTTTCTGAGGACATTCACCTTGTATCTGGGTATCTATGTTTATGTTCGTATGTTGGGTATATTACTAACACCTTGCCGCTGTGTGCTATGCGTACCCGTGTGACCCGCTTCTTCTTCTGGCCAGACACTAACAGCTATTGGAAAATATTGAAAATACAGAGATGCCAGATTTCCTGGAATTTCTTATCTCGGAATTTTCCTTATCGCTGAATATATCCATTATTATTATTACTATATACCTATAGGCGAAAGTCTCACTATTACTGACCAGTAGTACAATATCCGTTCGTCACTGAGTGACGAAAGAATATCCATACGTCCCTCTGTACCACGTGACCACTTCTTCTACTATTTGAGTTGTAGAACGGCATTTTTAATGATTTCTCGGTATATATTGATAAAAAATACACAGTGAGAGTGACTGAATTCCATCTATTCCTCTATATTTTGGCCAAAAATACTCACCTCGTCCTTCTACCTCAGTGAGTATTTCTCATCAAAATATCTCTGAACAGATTCTATTCAGGCACACTGACTATGTCTCTATATATTACATATATACATATTGGAGGGAACGTGAAGCTAGAAATAGATCTGGGTCACAGTGACCTGGAAACTAGCCAGCTGGTGTCACCTCTCACTCTATGTAGGCGTTGTGATCTTATTTAATAGGTTTGCTAGAACTAAATCAAAAGTAAAAATAGTAGAGAAATAGCCCTTGTTCATTTCCGGATTTTCTGGGTTTTTTGGGGGGAGGGGGTCTCGTTTTGTTTTTGTTTTTTTTAATTCACTGGCATCCTTGAAAATGAATCGCAGACTATATGGTCAATTCTCCCAGATCGTGATCGATGCCCCACGTACGGTGACCAACAATTCAAAGGGTCGTTTTCATATCTATATAGCATTTTATGATATCAGAAACGTTATTAGTGTATGTAGAAATGAAAGATCTGTCAGGGGAACCCCACTTTCATGTACCTATATCGATAAAGAAAAATGATAAAACCCTAATATAGGCATTTTTTAGCTCAAATTCATAGATGAAACCTATATAACCATATTTTGAAGATCTCTTATGAATTTTTAACTAAAGATATTTATCTGTTCTGAATGTGTGATACCCACAAATGTGTTTCAGAACTTATAAAACATAATAAATGTTAAAATGGGGACATTTATATGTAGTCTAGGTGTAAAAAATCAGTGGTGAAGGGTATGTCACCGTACATGGGCAAGCAACATTAAAAGGTAAGAAAATTAGAGAAAAGTACTTTTTGAGGTACTTTTTCATCCTCCAAATTAAGGAGGCATGTGAAAAGGTTTTATAGCATTTGAAGTGTATAAAGTAATCCTTTCATCAAACATACCACAGCTAAATGAACATGGGTGGTGAACTTTATTTGGTCACCGTACATGGGCAGAAATTATTAGGTTTTGCTTATATAAGGAAGAAGATTTACAATATTAGTGAATAATATTTTATACATAAATAGAGTATTATGGAACCATTAACACCTGCAATTTACAAATACTTCAGGCATGTTAATGCCAAGAAATTTACATGTATTTTTAGGTATGTCACCGTACATGGGCCGGTCACCGTACATGGGCATTGTATTCTGAATAATATTAATCAACTCTAATTTAATCAATAAGTTTAGAGGTTGATTTTCTGAAAATAAAAATAATACTCAGCTGATAAATATCAATCAATATCTCCCCTAAGGCCTTGTTAAACATGCATGCCCACGTACGGTGACATATAGGTTATAAGGTTAAATCTATTCAGCTAAAAAAAAGAATTTCCAATAAAGATTAGTGTTCCCAACTTTTACACATGTATGGTATTGTCTTCTACTATATAGTTACACTTCTTTTATCAAGATATAACAAGTTTGAATTTTTGGTCACCGTACATGGTCATCGATCACGATCTGGGAGAATTGACCATATGTACATTGGCGTTTTGAAACCCTCTGAGGTGTTGTGTATTGAAGCTATTGAAAACATTGAATGAATAATAAAATTGACAAATCTTAGGGCACCAAAAAACAGCAGCATACTGGTATTAATGTATCACATGCATAGTAAGCTGGTGCATATATGTTCTCGATTACTTTATAAAGGCACCTTTGTTGTGTATCATGACCGTGTAGTAAACATTAAACTGAAAATAAAGTTAAAAATACGAGGCAGGGATACTTCTATACACAACCGATGCAAAAAAAATGGAAATGGAAATACAAGCTGCTTTAAAAATGAATTAATAAATAAATGAAATAAAATGTGATTAATTTTCAGGAACACCAAGAAGCTGCAGCAGGTGAGCAGCCCGACGGTGAGCGCGCCCTACTCGGGGCCCGTCAACCTGCTCAAGGCGCTCAACTACCACTCGCGCGCCACCTCGCACGGCTTCTTCATGCAGCCCGCGCGCCCCGCCCTCACGCGCGTCACCGACGAGGCCAGCGCCCACGTGCAGCAGCTGGCCCAGAAGTACAGCTGGGAGACCCGCAGCAGCATCGGCCCCAACTCGTACAAGCTGACGGCCGTGGTGGTGCACCTCGGGGACGTGTACAGCGGCCACTTCGTCACCTACCGCCGCGCGCCCTCGCACAACGGCCAGCGCTTCCCGGACCGCTGGGTGTACACGTCGGACACGCTCGTCAAGCGCGCCAGTATCCACGAGGTGCTGGGTTCGGACGCCTACATGCTCTTCTACGAGAAGATCTGAGCCGTGGGGAGCAGTGTGGAGCAGCGTAATGCAGGGCTGAGTAACTATGTACAGCCCTGTACAACTGAGTGCAGCACTGAGCAACTGACTGCAGCATTGAGCAACTGGGTGCTGCACTGGGCAACTGGGTGCAGCATTGGGCAACTGACTGCAGCACTGAGCGACTGTGTGCAGTACTGGGCAACTGAGTGTAGCACTGAGCAACTGAGTGCAGCACTGAGTGCAGAACTGGGCAACTGAGTGCAGCACTGAGCAACTGAGTGCAGCACTGAGCAACTGAGTGCAGCACTGAGCAACTGAGTGCAGCACTGAGCAGTGCAGAGCAGTGCAATGCAGCACTAAACAACTGAGTACAGCACAGCAACTACCTGCAACACTGAGTAGCTCAATACAGTACTAATCTGCTCAATGCAGTACAGAACAAATGAACTTGCAGTTGAAAACAGCATTTAAACAATCAAGTGCAGTACTGTGTGATTGAATGCAGTACAACAAATGGTCACATTACTAAGCAATTCGGTGCAGCACTGAGCAGAGAAATGTGCTATTAAACGTTCACATCCAGCACTCTACAATGGAATCCAGTACTGAGCGGCTGGACGCAATGCTATAGAAGATATACTAATGAGGTATTGTCACCACACAAATAAATGTTCGTGGGGTATAAAATTACTTGCATAGATAGAAACCACACGGTATGGTGGATATGCAGATACCTCCGGGTGACAGACACACAGCATTGCCTCATTCGTTAAATAATGAGACTGACTTTTGTAACCACGCAACGTTGTGTCCCATCGGAGACCGGTTTCGTGGTGCCGCATACGAGACTCGCCCAGAAACTGCTCTACAATCAGCGAACAAGCTGCAAAACATTCGGATTTACTATTCCAAGGTGTATTTATTCTGTATCGTTGTGGTATTGTGACATGCCTTGTGGTTCACAACAAGATAACGATGTAGCCTATCTATAGTGGACGCTTCCTCTGTGCCATGAATAAATGACACTGATATTTGGATTTATTATGGTGCACACAACGGTTTTAACGTACGTCAAAGTGACGGTTATTGAACGATGGATCTCATTAAGATTGCATGCAAAAAAATGGCTCACAGAAAGCCGCGATAGAAAAGAAAAGGGACTGGTTGATTGCTAATGATTGTGCCAACGCTACTGTGCATAGTAACCCTTGCCGGACCAAGCTTCATGGAAGAACTAAACCGACTTATATATGATGGTGCAAGCAGTTGAAGTCCATTTTACATGCCACGAATGTGCTTAACAGTTTTAAGTCGGAAAAAGTTCAGTTCATTGCGATGTGATATTGAAGGATAAGCTTAATATGGACAGAAGTCTTAGCTTCTCCGATTTCAGCAAATCTCGAACTACTTAAGCATCCTGTTCTTATTAGGGAAAGAAGAAGGCCTTGCGTTGTATGCTCGCTTGGATTCATTGAACAGTGGACTATTCTGGCCACTTTAAATAACCAAGTATCCATGCTTCTACAGCCATCCTTTAGATTGGTGTTGAGGTATTATTTGTAGCAATCAACATATTAATACTCAATCATTTTTACATGTCTCGTTTTAGTATCGCCTGACCAAGAGGCAATATTAACGTGAGGAAAATAAATTTAGATTATTATTTTTTTTATTATATATTTTCTAGAGTCCATTTATGTACGTGAAGATCTGATATGAAGGAGTGATTACGAGAGGCCTGGTTGTTGAACACGGTGGGTGGTTCGGATGCACCTCTGGCGTGTCTCGGGTATCCCGGCCTGGTCGGCTCTGCCCCGTAAAGACCGTAAGTTCAGCACTGAACCACGCATTAAGGTCAGCACCCATGTCTTAGAAGGGAACTCATGAGATGAAAATAACTTCATCCGTACGCCACCAAGTTTGACTGCTGAGTAATTCACAAAGCGAAGCTGAGTGAATTATGTAGCGGTCAAACGAGGTGGAGTGCGGACCAAGGTATTTTCATTGAGTGGGTTTCTGATTTTATCTCACCCTATATACATAATCAGAAAGATTATTAGTAAAAAAAAAAAACCACTAGCCATTGAGTATTGGGTACAATACCTTCACAGCAGTGGAGTATAAGTTCTTTAAGCTCTTTCAGCCTATGGAGAAAAATACCGAGGTGAGGTAATCCTCACAACTCTCCCTATCTCCCCAGTATTGCCGAGTCTAGAGACATCGTAAATGGGATTGAGGGTTTCTTATATTACTGCTATAACATTTTTTTTCTGAATGTTGAATGAAGTACTGTTGATTGCTGCAACCCTCAGCCTTTCTGTCCATGGAGCTTTCCAAGCTGTGGTACGCACACATGATGTCACCTATCAAGACTGCCTTGACCCCAGAGTGTGATAAGAACCCCGATACCTTACACCCCGGACTTTCTATGTACACCCCGTTTTTAACATCTCGCTGATTTTGTAAGGTCACAAATCATGCTGAAGCTGATAATGCTCGTAGCTTTGTTTGTAACAAGGGTCCCAGCTTTATATTGTGCAAGTCTGCACACTAAAAATTCACCGACTAGCTCTTGGAGGAGAGATAGAGGGAAAGTGTGTCTTCTAACTAAGTCTAAATCTAGTAACAACCTGCTCAATCTCAAGTCATCTTTTTCCCGACTTAAAAACGTTGACGGTATTACAGCCTGTAGAGGGTTTATGGTAACGAGATTGTCAAACAAAATGCTAGTATTTTTAGCATACGTTGAAAAAAGTCGATGGATTATTCTATGAAAAAGTAATATGATGGGTTCTATGTGTTGATGTTCGCTGAATACGCAGCAGTTTGGCCACAGATTGGAACCCAGCCAGATAAATATTATTATGTGATGGTGAATTATGGAGCAACTGACGAACTAGTTTGGGAGTTGGTAGGAGATTGTGAGTAAGCAAGCACCACTGATAAATAGGACTAAATAAGCTGTATATTTTAAACTTAGAATGCGTTATTATATTTTGTTTACGGTTATCATGGTAGCCATCTCTAAATGAGAAGTCTGTAAGACTGATATCGTCGTTATTATTGTAAACATCTTTCGTCATATGTGTTTACACTATTTGTATGGAACTCGATAAAACACTTCCATAGACAAGTATACATAACTTTTTGCATGTTGGTCCCAGTATAAAGAGGTCCACTTAAATGCTAACAAAGCAATATGAAAACTGATTGTACGATGTCTGTAATAACGAGAGAAAGGCAATACAAAATGAAGGGATGCCAGTTTATAGGATTTTCATTATAATCTAAAAAATACATGAAAATTACAGGAAATTATATATGTTTTGAGAACAATATAGACTCCAGGTTACCTAAAATCTACATCTTAAGTAAACTTGTTCTACAATCTTCCAAATTCTGAATTCAGCTACCCCCTGCGCACTCCTATACCCAAGGATCTGCTAGGAGAGTGATGAGAATTTCCCGTATACAACTTGTATTTTAGGTGATACATAGACTACCCTCAGTCCCCATGTAGGAAATTTCCCTGACCCCAAATGGCATCCCTGACAATGCTATGCTAGATGTACACGATAGAATCCACTGATGTTTTGAGAGTAAACCCGTGTGAGAAGGGCATTATGCTGTTAGAGGAATAAAATAACCACTGAATCTCGACACTCGAGGATGTAGTGCAGCAAATAAAGATGTAAGGATTGTATGTGGATGATATAGATTTATCGGGTCAGACACATTGGTATATATACACTGATTTAAGTGTTGTTATGTAGCAGGCCCGTGAAGTGTAAGAGAGAAATCCATGGCAATGCTCAGAGTAGGAAATACAGAAGACTTTGTATTGATGCTCAAACATATCGGAAGGTTCAAATAACCCTGGCATATGATAATGCAGCAAGGTGCTGACTCTACTGAGCAGGTGTTCAAAGAGGAGGAGTGATATTATAAGAAGCCGAATCTGAAAGAGTCTGACAACTTTGTGTTTTATAGTAACTCTTTATATTCAGTATGCTTATTTTTGTAACACCTCTTTTTTCTTTTTGTGGAGTTGAGCTTAAGCATATGATGATGAATGGGTGTGAATTCTCCATGCTAATACACTTGGGCTTCACCTTTTTTCTTGGTGCCAGTACCTTCATAATGTAAATGGGCCTTACTGACTTTATAGACATTAAGTATAGTACATGCCGTGTTAGGAAGAGCTCTTGAAATTCTAGTCAAATAACGAATACAAGAACTATGTTTCTCAAATCACCGAAATACATGTGAAAATTCACTATCTCTCATCTTTTTCAAGCAATATGGAATTTATTGATTCTTATTGTTCAAGGTAAAATTTCCCCCTCTTTGTGTCGAAACACAATAATATGTCTCATGAGAGAAAAAACCTGACTGAAATCAAAACAGTGGAAGGATTTTTGTCACAGTACACTTTAGCTTAGTCGAATCACTACCAGTTATTGATATATGCCTTGTGCGGACATTTTCATATTGTAGTAAATTGTGATTTTAGAGATTAAAGTGATTTGGTTGATTTTCAGAAGTCGTTCCAAGCTGCCGTCAGAGTTTTATTGGTGACTTCCTTAGCTCAGTTAGAGTGCTAGGCACGCCAACATGATTATTTATTTGTAAATATTTGTAAATATTAGTATTTGTGTTGGTGCTCAAGCTGTAACTGATGTTTTGATAGGACACTGTAGTCACACGGTCGCAGTCTAGTGATACTTTAATATTAAGTGGAAATAGCACTTTATAATGCAGCTGCTTAGACACAAAAGACTTCTGTGTGTTTTAAAGTCATTTGGATATGTTTCTCTAAATCATGCAATAATTGATTGAATTTCCTATAATTGCTCCTTTGAATTTTTGGGTGGATAACACCTTTATTATGTCAGATGGATGTATCCTGTAAAGTGATGTGTGAGGTAATGGAGGATGACATAATATGGATGCAGTGTGGTATGGAAAATCCTCAGCTAGATTAGGACTGAGAGCTCTGTGGGGCCTTCAGTCGCCAGTCTTCACCATTGTTATGTCATGTTTTAGCACATCCAGAACATTTTTATTTTTCCTTGTTTTTGTGTAGTATTTCAGTCCGGAAAAGAAATAAAGAATTAATTTGAGGCAACAGATTCTGTTATTTGTACACTTCACTGCTTATTGAACTTATCCCTTCCAACTTTCATCCACAGGTTATTTGTGGTTTTAATTCCCAGGGGCCGCTGAATATTCTAGGATCTTAAATAAAGACCCTTTTTCTATACGTTGTACAGGGGTTATCATTTAATGATATTTAAGCTCGTTGGCTAAGACAGTATCAGCTGTCCGTGAGGCCGTCTATAATTGTTGAATAAAGTTGACCCACATCGTCCCTGGGTGTCTGTCTATGGCATACAGGAAATGGTCTACATGTAGGACCCTAGATTATTAATCGGGTCCCAGGAGAACATGGGGCTATATAGGGACCATCCATCCAGTTCTAAAGTTATCGGTATGTGCATCATGTACTATAGGGGACAGACCCATTGTTAGTTCCTGAAGCAGTCACTAGGTGGTCGGGGGACAGAACCGGTATTCTGGCTCTTAGTTCTTACGAAATTCAGCTGCCTTTCAATGTTTTACCATAGTTCCCTTGACTCTACACCCCTCCCAGAGCAGGAAGATATAATTTTAAAACCCAGGACATGATGCTTTTTACATGGAACACTTTATTTACATGTCAGCAAGGCAAGAAAAGTGACATTTCCCAATTATCACTTTTGCACCTTCATTAGTGAAGAACAGGTACCTCTCCACCTCCTTTAGTGAAGAACACCTACTCGGGGGGCGTCATGGCGGCGCCCATGGATCATAGGCTATATGCCGTATAGAGGAAACCTCTGAAAGTTTAGGGTCAGAGCACGTATCCCATCGAGTTTGAATCACATAGTAATTGAGAAGGTGAAGCCATTTGATTTATGTAGCAATTCAAATGAGATGGGATGAAGCTCTGATCCTAAACTTAAATAGGTTTCTGAACTTAATCCCCCTTCACATTGACTAATGGGCTAACATTTATGACTTATTCCCACATTGAGTATTTTTTTCAAAATACTACATGGGCGTTGGATGCAAGTTCCCAATGTTAAGTCTATGGGAGGAAAATACCAGGAGTGAGATAAAGAGGTGAACCCCTGAAGCGGGCATCCCAATCAGGGGACCATACCATCTTCCAACTGATATATATGTATATGCTCATAACGGAATGGTTTTATAACTGTCGCCCAGATGACAAGTTTAGAACGCAGCCAAAAATGGGCTTCAGCATAGACTCCTATGGGAGGTCGGAAATGGACGCATTCTGTGGAGAATGCCACTCCCTGAGCCCAATTGACCTAAATCCATGTGGATTCTTACTCACCTCGGGAACTACTTTTCTTGCTCAAAGGAGACAACACCCTGTCTCCCTGGGCACTCGGTTGTGTCCCTTGCTCGTAAGAACATCAATTCCCCTTCATACTTCTACCAAGGTAAATACTCAGTTAATTACCTATTATCGTGGCCACTTCACTCCAAGAGATGCATAGCAAACTTAATGGCTCCCAATGCCAGTTTGAGGTAGGGATTTTGCAAATTTGAGCTGCAGAGTTTGTTATCTTTTATATACGGTAAAACCCCGCTTCTGGGACACCCCGCTTGAGGAGGCACCCCGCTTAAGGTGACAATTTGCTCGGGACAAAAAATTCCCTTCTATTAAGAGTTTATTTTAACCTCGCTTAAGGGGCCACCTCGCTTAAGGGGCCATCCTACTTAAGGGAACAGTTATTTGGGTACAGATTGCTTCAAAACCCTGCTTAAGAGGACACTTTAGAGGGACTACCCCCTTAAGCGGGATTTTACTGTAGTTATCATTATGGAGTAGATTTGATTTTCAAGATAATACATCGACATTTTAGATGAATCATCACACAGATGTCAGTAAATCTTAAAGGTTAGGAATGGCAGTTTTTAAGAGGCACTAGTTTTGTGATATATTGTTTCTAATTGAAGCATTTGACTCACGGTTGGATGGCACCTGTATATATACAGGTGCTATAATTATATTCTACGTCATATACACGGCCTTGCAGCTTATGATCGTTAATTTTTAAAAAGAGAAAGAGAGAAAAACTTATGACCTGAATACTCATCATGCGAGGAAAGAAATCCTATACGCTTGACTTCATACCAGGGGTAGTCAACTTAGAGAAACAAACACTCAGTGGTACCAAAACTGGATCAATCTTTTAATATTTGTGGTTTTCTATATCGGAAATTAAGTTCCCATCTTCAACTCAACAAGCAGATCACACCCCTTTGTAGAGACAGGTAGGTGGCAAATATAAAAACCCGAAAGCGTCCTTTTGTATCAAATTCCATTCTATCTGTGTATATTCTTGGCTTGGCTTCAATAACCCTAGGTTGTAGGTTTCCGAGTGTTATGTGCTAAGGCGCCTTTGAACTGACTGTGTGTATATGTAGTAGGTATTTTCTTTCTTTTTACGTGGTTTGATAGGAAAATATATTCCCTCTGTGTTCGTGAGTTTACATTGCACCGTCTATCCACGCATTGACTATGTGTATATATATTTCCAAGCGATGACACCTTCTATACATTAATGATATCGATGATGTACAATATACCAAACAAATAGTTCGCAAAATCAAAAGCACTAGCAATGCCTCTCAAATGAATTCTTACTGATTCTTTCAGAATGTTTTATGATAAAAGGGATTGAAGTTGCTTTAGTGGCATATATAAATCTGATTCACATTCATTGATATAGTATCTGCTGTATTTGTTAAATGGGAGGTACTATAGAGGAAACCCATGAAAGTTTAGGGTCTGAGCTTGTATCCCATCGAGTTTGAATCGCGTAGTAATTCAAAAGGCGAAGCCGCGTGAATTATGTAGCGATTCAAACGAGATGGGATCGAGCTCTGACCCTAAACTTGAATGGGTTTCTGAATTTATCTCACCCTTTACATTGACTAATGGGCTAACATTTGTGACATAATCCCCCATTGGATATTTTTCCTAAATATCTCATGGGCATTAGATACGAGTTCCCAATGTTAAGTCTATGGAGAAAAAATATCTGGGGTGAGATAAAGGAGAAGAAATGGGAAAGGGTGTCTGGTGACAGACATCATCTTTATTAACGTCTATGTTGCCCATGTGTACTCCAGGGATGGATGCAATAGGCATATCTGAATGTACCTCCTGTAGCCGAAGCCAAATATAATTATATTATCAGGAGACATCACAGAATTTCATATGATTGTATATATATATGGCGTGAGTGTTCTTCGCGAAATGACATCAGAGCTGAGTGATATCTGTAGTGAAAGACAACAAACGGCATGGAAACATTTGAATATGAAATTGAGTGATGTTTAGATTTTATCCTACCCTGTCACATGCTTTTAACTTCATATGTCACCAGTGGCACTAGCAATGCCTCTCAAATGAATTCTTACTGATTCTTTCAGAATGTTTTATGATAAAAGGGATTGAAGTTGCTTTAGTGGCATATATAAATCTGATTCACATTCATTGATATAGTATCTGCTGTATTTGTTAAATGGGAGGTACTATAGAGGAAACCCATGAAAGTTTAGGTTCTGAGCTTGTATCCCATCGAGTTTGAATCGCGTAGTAATTCAAAAGGCGAAGCCGCGTGAATTATGTAGCGATTCAAACGAGATGGGATCGAGCTCTGACCCTAAACTTGAATGGGTTTCTGAATTTATCTCACCCTTTACATTGACTAATGGGCTAACATTTGTGACATAATCCCCCATTGGATATTTTTCCTAAATATCTCATGGGCATTAGATACGAGTTCCCAATGTTAAGTCTATGGAGAAAAAATATCTGGGGTGAGATAAAGGAGAAGAAATGGGAAAGGGTGTCTGGTGACAGACATCATCTTTATTAACGTCTATGTTGCCCATGTGTACTCCAGGGATGGATGCAATAGGCATATCTGAATGTACCTCCTGTAGCCGAAGCCAAATATAATTATATTATCAGGAGACATCACAGAATTTCATATGATTGTATATATATATGGCGTGAGTGTTCTTCGCGAAATGACATCAGAGCTGAGTGATATCTGTAGTGAAAGACAACAAACGGCATGGAAACATTTGAATATGAAATTGAGTGATGTTTAGATTTTATCCTACCCTGTCACATGCTTTTAACTTCATATGTCACCAGTGGCACAGAAACCTTTTAGGGCATGACCTGTAATGTAGAATTCAGTGGATATTTGATGAGCTGTCACCGTTTCCTAACAAATGCAATCATGGCGGCTCACTCCTTCGCTCGATCACTGGGTTGTGCCCAGTCTGAGTGGTGTAGTGTAAGGAGACACATTCATCCTTCTGCCTATCAGAAGAACGGGGAACTTGGCTATGATGTTAGTGAGGCCAATGTCCACCAGACAGCAGCAGCATACCCCTGTGTGTTCATTGCCTTCTCGGCATCGACCTGCCACCGGGCTTGGTGGAACAGCCAGCAGGGCGTCCGCCAAGCAGTCTGGGTGCACCTATGGAGCGCCTGTTTGATGGAGCACCCACTTTAATCCTAATCTGATAAGGATGTAGTACTCTTCAGACTAGTTTCACCTTAATTAGTCAACAATTAGGCCATATACCTAAAAGCATGTCTGTATAATTAACCTACCTATGATTGCACAAGCCATCCAGCTACCATTAACTTGTATTTATACACCTGTACCACTCTGTTCTCTCTTGAGATTGTAATTGCATTTAAAAAAAAAAATTTAATCATTTTATTCATCCTGTATTAAGACAAGGCAAATAAATGCCTGTTTTCTGTCTAAACCAGCTGTCATTTCGCTTCGTTGTACAATTGATTATGCGGGCTGTAAACCATGTAATATAGATAAGCTAAACTCACATCAATAATATGTACATCCTGCATGACGAATAACTTACAGTACATGTCTGGAACACATGTGGCCTGTTGAAGCATCAAGGATGTATCGTAGGGCTGGACGATAAGATCTCACAGTAACAGTAAATCCCTCTTGGAAATCGTCCTAACTGCATGGCAGATGTCTCTTAAGGAAAAGTCCCTCCAACCTAAGGCTGAGGCCCCATAGACGTGGGACAATTTCTATGATATATCCTGGATCTTTCAACAGGCCTTCTGTGAAGTACGATTTAGACATTCTGATTTTGTATATATTTTCTTATATATAGTAATACAGTGTGGTAACTATGTCCTATATAATTTGCTCCTGTACTTTGATTCTATGGCTTAAGATTAGATGATATGATGATGTATGGTAAAAGTTATAAAAGTTTAATCTTTCTTTGTAAGGTGATTCCTGTTTGGTCCCAGGATCATCTAAGCCTTGTTGGCCATGACCACATTCCATCTATCAGTGTGTAAATAGCCTTTAATTCAACAAAATGTAATATTTGGTGGCTATATCTTGATGCACAATTTGGCTTATTAGGCCATATACCATTAAGTATGTCACAAAGAATAAGTCTCTAGCATACTTCTTCAGAGACCACCATGACTAATGATAAGAAGAATGGAGTGGCGCAGCTCCTCAAAGACCCTCCTCCTGGACCACTCGATGCTTACAGGGAAAAAGCCTCATTCAACTGGAAGCAGATGAGACTGTTCCTTGAAGGGGAGGAAGTGATACAATTCAAGGTTTGTGTCCTCGTAGTGATGGTGGTGGAAGAAGTAGTTTTGTTCGATAGTGAATAAAGCTTCTCTACACAACAAGGATTATAGTTGTTACATTTGGTGTTCTCTTCTTTGCTGAATATTCTTTTCACTGCGAACAGTAAAACAAATCGATACAGTACTTAATACCTTTGGCTCGAATATATGTCCACCTTTACAATATGATTTAGTCCATGGTAGCAGTGGTTTATAAAGATACAGTCATTGAGAAAGACAAAATATAGATGTGTGAACACATCTGTATGTGAGATTTTCAATGGAATTCTATTTCAATTCATTACAATCCTCAAAGAGTTCTTTAAAATAGTGCAATGATAACCATTGCATAGTACATGATAACTAGATTATTATTCCTTTTCAAAGCACCATGTCTACCAAGTACTGGAGTCTGACCCGGTCTTCGCGAAGAGTTATACCTCAAAGTCACTGGAGGAGTGTCGACGGTCAACCTTCCTCCAGGTGAAGCGCCTGATGGAGTTTGATTTCCTGTCATGGAAAGAAAGAAACCACAGTCCTTTGTTGGAAATAGCATTTACCGACATTATGCTTCAGATTGATTCATCAGTGGGAAACAAATGTGGACTCAATCTCTCTGTAGGTACCATGTAGTTCCTTTAACAATGATAATCTATTTTGAAGTCATCACCCCTGACTGGTTTCACATTTTTAGATAGAGACCTATTTTGTTCTGTCACTTTATTGGTCCTACATGCATTTAAAAATTTTGAATATGGATATACATAGGTTTTCATGGAAAAACCCGAATTTGGGGTTTATCTATTCTTGCAAATTGTTACAGTGGCAAGGGTAAATATATTTAGATGTGTTCAGATATAGCCATTTAACCAGACATCAAAAGTTAATTCAATCCATACCTTTCTTTCGGTATCAAGCATCAATCCATGCATGGAACTGCATCATAAAACATGAATTGCTTATAGGAATCCATTTAATCAGTATAAGAGAAGGTTTGCTGAAAGTGAACTAGTAATTAACCCTTTTCATTTCCCCCAGCTGTTTGGAAGAACTATTCTAGGCTTTGGTTCCAAGCGTCACAAAATTTTCTGGGAAAAGTGTTGCAATTTTCAGGTAAGTACCTAATATGCTGCCCTCGTGAAATGTTTCACCCTATAATAAGTTTATAATCACATAGTTCACTAATTTTCTCATGTGATCAAACCTCTAAGATTATACTTTTCTCTTTTCTCATATTTATCTTTCCAAGAAGCAATACAAGTATTCTTGTACTGCCATGTAGCCATTACAAAAAGGTATTATTGACTACCCCATTAGTCATGATTGCCTTCTAAGGCTAAATGATGCCTTGAGGCATCAACCGGACCAGGCCAAAGGATGCCTGAAGTTATCATTTCTCTTACATCAATGAAACTGTTTTAACAAGGAAATAATGGATCAATAAACATAATTTTTCGGAGAATGTAGGGACAACATATAACCATAGCTTTAAAACTGTTCTATTACATTAGGAAGATGTTTATGACACGCATCATCAGATTTTAGGAATCTATGATATTAAAAATATCTTGACAGATTTTTGGCTGTTTTGCACTGACTGAGCTGAGCCATGGGAGTAACACCAAAGCAATGAGGACAACAGCCACTTACGACCCAGCAACTGAGGTACGAGGCCACAATATATAGTGTCAGTTATATTCTACCTTAAACCTATAGACCAATAGAACTTCTCTATGCAAAGTTTTGGTATGATAAACACCATACATGTAATTGTTTATTGGTGCGACTGGTAGATTAACAAAATGAATACAAAATGAATACAAATGTAGTGGGACGGGAATCCAGCAGTGTTCGTTTGTTTCACGGAAGGTGGTGCGATATGCCGATCCTTACTGTGTAGTGATTCCGGGCAACGCCGCACACGAGAGTGGCGCGGCGGAGACCGGGATTACATAACGCTTAGTATATATACTCAGCGTTCACGGTAGGTCGAAAGGCTGTCCTCGCGCGTCCCTTCTACGGAACAGATCCTTGGGCCCTCACTTTGCAGGCGGGTTCTTGTAACCTTCCTGGTGTTTAGGCGAATCTTCCGGATTAGCCTATGTGCTAGGGTACTGTACTTGTGGGGAAGATCTTCCAGATCTTTCCGGGAAGTAAGTGATTAATAAACATCCCTGTTTATTAAATGACGTTGTTGTGTTGTGTGTGATTAGGTCTGTGCAAACTAACCGAAAACCGAACCAACCTACGTGAGTGCATAGGGTGGGATCCTGCCTGGAACTAGCGTTCCGGATTGGGGTCATCCAACCTGCTAGACAGGCGGCGACCACCACACAACTATAATAGTTATTGTAGTGTAGGGGTTGGATCAGTCGAGTGGTGGTGTTGAGCTCTTCACTAGAGGATGCGAGTGGTGATCCCTGCTGTGTGGTGGTTTGGGTGAGCCTGTGCATGCAAGTGCCACGGGTGCACCCGGATTATGTAATTTGGTCTGTATATAAGGCCGAGTCCGCCGCAGGTCAACAGCTTACTCTTTGTGTTCCTCCGTAGAGGGCGGTCCCTTTGGAGCCTCAATAAAGTGGTAATAGGTTTTCCAAACCCTCATGCTGGTTGAATAAGGTAGCTTGCTTCGGCTTGTGGACTTATTCCCCAGGCTCTACCTGATATCGCGATGTCAGGGTACTGTAGTAACGACTGTAAATGGAAGTTTATGGGGTCTGGTTTTGTGTTGTTAGGATATATAGTCATCCGGCATATGTACCGAGAACTAACGAACCAACCCATGTGAGCTCTCACAGGGTAATGAAACTCGAGTAGGCCATAGATGGTAACTGCTACATTAGCATATGGAAAGTGTTCATGATGCTTACTTCCTACTGCTGCAGTTACATGGCCAAAATACAGTCAGTAAATATGTTTGATTCAGAAGTATCATTAAAACAATTTCTCATGCCAAATTAATGTGCTGATAAAATTCACTTGATTGTCCAAACTCAATTAGGAGTTCGTCATCAACACACCAGACTTGGAGGCTACGAAGGTCTGGTCAGGAAACATGGGTAAAACAGCCACGCATGCGATCGTGTATGCCCAACTCTACACACCTGATGGTACAAAGATATACCCATTCTTTATTTTCATTGTTATCAGTATATATCCAAAAAGGTATTCCTGTACAGCAACATACTAATTAGTCATATTGTAAAAAGCCTGTTTTATGGTAAATTCAAGGTACTTGGAAGAAATAATCTACTTCATCCCTTCTATTTGATTCAGTGTTTATTTGATACCCAGGAAAGAAATATTATTGACTGGATAAATGAATCACTGCACATTGTTATACCATTATGTGTATCTATGTGATGAATAATTCACCTTTCTATGAAGCCATTTGGTGTTCTTATTGGATATATCAAAATATAATCAAATGAAGGCAGACCAGAGTGAAGAAGATCATACTTTGGTAACTTACTTATCAAGTTCTGCAATATAAGTCATTGTAATCTAATGACTTGCCATATTTGACATTAATCCGTGAGAATATAAGTTAATACAAACACACATTTTTTACAGGTATCTGTCAGGGACTTCATCCCTTTATTGTGCCTCTGCGAGACCCACAAACACTTTGTGCTCTTCCTGGAGTATTGGTTGGAGACATGGGTGAGAAGCTTGGTCAGAATGGACTTGACAATGGGTATGAGGTCAATATCATAGACTAATTACTAAGGAAATATATTAGTTCAGGTTGTCACACATATTTATTTAATGAAGAATGTAATGTCATCAACAAGGTGTTGTTCATTTTTAGACTCTTTGATTGAATGTGACAATCGGAGCGAACTAACCACAATTATATTTGTTTAAAGCTTTGTCATTTCTCAATATGCATGTAAATATGCTGTTTTTAATCATATTTTAACAAAATAAGTTCTGATTTATCATTTCACATTAATTAGATTAGTTAGGTTTGTGGCTGCAAATGAGACTTTCTTTCTCTGTTGTTTTGGAATGGCCTAGGTTTGCAGCTTTCAATAGTGTCCGGATACCACGGGAAAACTTGCTGAACAAGACTGGTGATGTAACACGAGAGGGAACATACATTACATCCTTTAAAGTAGGGCATTCAATGTTCTTTTGTTACTATGAAAAACTGTATGTCTATAAAATACTTTTTAAATCATGCGCCACTTTCTTAATTGCTTTGCTTTGTTCACTAGTTGTTATTTCTATCATTCTATCATCGAATGAATGTTTACCACTGAAATCAATTTTCTATTTAAATATATTTTTATTGACTACCAGAATCACAATATAAACAGTGTTCATTTAGATCAGTATGTTTGTAAAGATAGCTCCACGGAGATGGCAAAAACAATAACATAGCTGATTAATCCACAATTGAATGTTATCATTGAATATATGGAAGGTCAATAATCGTTAAAATTTCTACCAATATCTCTATATCATGGATGTAGGACCCAAGCCAGCGATTAGGTGCTTCACTGGGAGCACTCTCTGGAGGCCGTGTGACTCTCACGCACATTTCTGTTGCCAACCTGAAGATGGCGCTCACTATCGCCATCCGCTACTCTGGGGCACGCCGACAGTTTGGACCACAGGATGGTGCCCCTGAACTGCCTGTTCTAGAATACCAGCTACAGGTATAAGCATTTTCCACTGGCCAACGAAAACAGCAGCGATTAATTGAGTTCTCTGTATAGTCAGTTGGTGGTGACCAAAGACTGCATGTCAGTGTCTAAAGATTGGTGAGGGTGCTGTGTATGCCTTGTATCTGCCGCATTTGACAGGTCCATGCCAATGGAATAGTCCTCCAAACTCAATGACTATCACCAACAATTTCCAAACCCTTTGATTCTGTCGGAGGGTAAAAGGAGTTGGTGGGTGGTGGCCTTATTGCATTATCTATGCACAATTTATCAGTGAACACTTCTCTGCATGTCTGTTTCCATTCACATATCTGGGAATATGATAAATGCAGCTCTGATAACTGTCAAGAATAAACTGATGTTGAAGTAAAGATCAATTAGCGAGAAATATACTTTTCCTTTTTCATGCAGCGATGGATTGAACAGAAAGTGGACCTCCTACTTACAGATTTAAATCACATTGAATTCTTATTGTTTCATCATAGTTTACTGTTCTTTTTTTCAGCAATGGCGCCTGTTACCTTTTGTTGCAGCGACATATGCTCTGGACTATTTCAGTAAGACATTGCTTGGGAACTTTGTGGAGCTGCAGATGGGTATAATGATGGGTGACAAGAGTGACCAACAGGTTAGTACTACTTCAAAGTCTTCATGAATTGAAATCAGCATATCGATACAGAGACATGGAATTTGAAAATAACTAAAAACCTTGGGAAAGGTGCTCGGGTTTCAGTCAAGTTATTGACATTGATCTCAATAATGTCCTTTGGTGCATAAGAAGAATCTGGAATTCTGCAAAAATCTCAGGAATTCCATCCTTGTATATATATTAGAGAAACGAGGGTATTGTACATACATATATATTCTTTTCAGATCATATAAAAAGATAAACCAATTAGTGATAAGCTATGTAATGATCTATAAAAAAAATGTTTTTCTGTAATTGGTAAATTGCCTTAACCATATAACATCGTTTCATCTTTGGATTATCTGAGAAACAAGTGCCTGAGGAATCAATTTTTGCCCTGAATATGTTAACAGGAATCTTCAACATGCTTTTTGATAATACATGAAAGTATGCTCTCCCAACAGGCAAAGTTGGGTCAAGAGATGCATGCTTTGTCATGTGCCAGTAAAGCAATTACCAGCTGGACAGCTCGAGACTGTATCCAGGAGTGTCGAGAGGCATGTGGTGGTCATGGTTACCTTAGTAGTAAGTATCTCATAGACAAGACAACTACTGTCTAATATTTTGACAGTAAAAGGTGGTTTTTTTTAAAGAAATTGGTATGAATTCAGTCCCATCCTGTATCTTCTTAAAATGAGTACATAGCCAATGTTCGCCAGTATAATGGAATAGTAATCAAGCAGCTCCTTGACACTGACCCTTTCAAAAGCCCCAATCTTCCTGCCAAGTTATGTGACATCAAAGAACTGCCACAGACGATGGCTGGAAGTAAATATGCACTCCTAACCAAGCGCCGGTCCAGACCGAGCCGAGAAGACCACAGGGGTGTGTTTGTCAGTCACAACAATCTTTAAAATCAAACTATTAGAGGCGCCAGTGTCCTTTAGACCTATGATCGTCCAGGGCCCGGCTGAATAATCTAGGGTCCTACATAAAGACCCTTTTTCCGTATGCCAGAGACAGCCAGAGATGATGTGGCTGAACTTTATTCAACACTTATGGACGACCTTGTCATGACCATGCATACTTCTAAGCTTTTTCTTATATGATCATTCCGAATTACCATTTTTTATCATTTAGGAGAACTATCTTTAAAAATAGAGATATTTCCATCATAGATAATTTATACAAGATGCAATCATTACAGTAAATCGACTGGGACAGTTGCGAGATGATAATGACCCACACGCTACATTTGAAGGTGACAATAATGTCATCCTACAGCAAACCTCCAAATATCTACTCAGCCTTCTTATGGAAAAACGTGCAGGTGAGTGGTATTCTCTGATCACGAATCTACTTGACAGGATTATGGGGTGTTACTTGTTTCCCCAATAACAAATCATATCTACTTGATATAATTATGGGGTTATACTACAGTCTGTGACCACAAATGATATCTGATTTACAAGGATGCATGTGCTGTCAAAAGATAGATGTTACATGTTTATATGTCTTCTAGGTAAGAAGATTGAGTCTCCTACTGGTTCTGTTGACTTCCTGGACAGAATGGACATGATCATGAGGACCTCTTTCACGGCTCATGGCAAATTGAACTCAGCAGGTAAGTCTGAATGAGAATCCCTCATTTATGTATGATTTAGATTTCATTCGGTAAGATATTTCATAAAATCAAGTGAATTAAAGTATTGCCTACCTGACCAAGATCCGAGAAACGTATTTCATGTTTTTATTCGTTTGTTTCATGAATATTCTCTGCTTTCAGATTGATAATAGTACACCCACATAGTCTCCCCTCATCAGCTATTTGTAATGTGGATAAGGAATAGTCAATATATACATTAGAGTAGAACATCATTAATAGGTCACTGAACGATCCATGCAAAAGTGATAAAAGGAAGAATCTACATTACTTCCAGTGGCAGTGACAGCATACAAATGGCTCATCTGTTACCTACTGCATGAGAGTGCAAACAAGCTGGCAAAGGAAATACACACAGGGAAGGGTGACTTTCAGGCACAGAATGATACCCAGGTATATCATTGCCGCACTTTAGCCATTGCATTCATAGAGGTAAGCTTTACACTGTTATCCTAAAGGCTTATATTTCTTCTCCTTATTTGATAGGAAGTTTCAGTTATTCAATTCTTGTAGACAGGTGAGGATATCAATAAATTGGGAATCAAGAACAAAGGCAAAGTCATATATTTAAACATTTTAATTCAATGGTGGAGGAAATAACGATGCATGTCATAACAGTCCACCAAGTGAACAAATTGGAAAACATGGTACCTACAGCATTGTTGACAACTAGACAAAGTATGACAAATCTGCATAACAAACAAACAATAACTAGTAGACAATAGTGTACATAAGCGCTGGTTGGTATGTGCCTCAAGGTTGGAATATTCTGATTGCTTCTATATATTAAATTATGCTAAAGCGCACTTGATAGCCAATAAATAGTGTAATGCAGAATTTGCCAACTTAAATGGGAACTCCATCAATCCTGAAAATAATATAGTTTTCAGTGACGTCAGCACTAGAGGCATCAGACAATGTGGCAATAGCTATAGGAAGCTGTCCTTGATAGTGCCTGCATTGTAGGATTTTACATTTACCTCGCCAGAAATAAACTATTAGAAGTCAGGGACACATTTGCATGTATCGTAATCATATTGCTTTTACCTATTCGATATAAAATTGATACTAGGTAACTCAAGCAGTTGTGGCTTAATTCTCAGATATACCTGTCGATGAATAAACTAAGTACTCGTCTTGCTATTATCTTTCTAAAGCTTGATCAAGGAAAAATACCGTGAAATCTTTGCAGTTAATATTCATTTAGACATTGCCTGGATTTAAGCCTTGGTCCTACATTAAATTGCCTGCCTCTAGATTATTTTCTTATTTATTCTGTTTACTACAGAAGGTAAATGGATACAATGAGACACACTATAGATAAAGAGTACAAGATAATGCAATTCTTTGTTTTTGGTCATTTTAGCATACAGTGCTCGACCGGTTCCACACATATGTGACAGGACCAGATGTTCCAGCCACACTGCGTCCTGTTCTACAATGTCTGGCCAGTCTCTATGGACTCTGGTGCCTTGACAAACATATGGCTATCCTCTACCAGGGTAAGTAAGCTGCATCTTAGTCTATCCTTTACTCCAATTACTCATGTATACCTTTCTCTAATTATTTTCTTTTATAACTGGAAAGCAGACATAATTACAACCTGACTTGGATCAAGGTATCATGATAGAATAAGCATGTTTTATCTCACCCCTAGTATTTTTCCTCCATAGACTTAGCATTGTGAACTCGTATCCAACGCCCATTAGATATTTAGGAAATGTATCCAATGGGGGAATATGTCACAAAGGTTAGCCCATTAGTCAATGTGAAGGGTGAGATAAATTCAGAAGACCATTCAAGTTTAGGGTCAGAGCTCGATCACATCTCATTTGGATTGCTACATAATTCACGGGGCTTCGCCTTGTGAATTACTACGCAAATCAAACTCGATGCGATACGAGCTCTGACCCTAAACTTTCATAGGTTTCCTCTATAATATATGATCTATAATCAAATAATGTCACAAATATATTGCTGATAAACATCTATAAAGGAAAGCCAATTTAATTGATAACAACAATCCTTTTGATTGTATGTGTAAATGCTCTATATTTCAGTCTCTTTAATCAATGGCTAAATAAAATTCGGATATAAACTTTTGTTGATTTTCAGGTGGCTATGCAAATGGTCCCACTGCAGCTGATGCAGTGCATGAAACAATCCTACAGCTGTGCACAGAGCTAAAGGATGATGCAATATCCCTTGTAGATGTTCTTGCACCACCAGACTTCCTTCTCCATGCCCCTATTGGTTTGTCTGATGGTCAGGTTAGTAAATAAACAATATTTAAGTTCTGACAAAGATTACCTCCATTTCATTTGGTATGTTGTCTAGTTTTAGGTTCCCTATTGCATGATTTATTTATGTATAACACCTTAAAGGTTGATATAGGAATAATAATGCCTTATGTTACGTCTTCCATCTGCAAAAAGTGTAATATCTATTGATTTTCTCGTGACCTTTGAAAAGCAGAGGAGGAATGCATTCTTTAAAGGTATTATTTAAGTTTATCAATGGTCTACAAAGGATTAGTAATATTTAGGGCATTGGGAGGGAGATGTGATGACAAAGGAGTGTGCTAATCCTTTCTCTCTTTACATCCAATGGGCAGATCTACAAGAACCTCTATGGAGCCATGCTGCAGAACCCTTCCGTCTTCGAAACACCCAACTTCCTCCCTGACTGGCTCGACAAACCTGTAGTTCGTGGATGCCATCCTTCGAAGCTCTGAGAAGAGCCATATGTGGCAACCAGACCAACTTTATGGTTCAATGATCATATTGCCCCACAATTGAATAAAGTTGCCATGTCAAGAGTTACCAGCTGATGTGCAGCTGATAAACACTAAGAAAGGTTTATAAGACATGAAAAAGCTTGTATGATAGTGCTGATAATGATAACACATATCCAGTATATGCTAAGTTGTGCAAATAGATATTGACACAACCACTCTGTCAAGGTCTGTATTAGTCAAGAAATTTGCTTGTCCGGCATATATAATTGGACAGGATTGTGTATTTCACGTGTTCAATCTCTTTTTCATACTTCACTATACAATAGACATCCACTTTCTTACAGTAAGAGTATTTTAACCGCATTCCTTGACAGAATTTAACATATAATGATAAAAATTCAATGAAGATTAGAAATAAGGGCCATTGTTCTGTAAATAACACATTCAGCCAATAGATGTATCAATATTAGTAGGAGATGTATTACAGTGCTAGACGGACTATAAACAAGAACATGTCATCTCGGTGTATGATTTTGGCAAATAAACGCTGCTATTAAAAAAAAATTACCCTTCCTTCAAACAGAAAGAAAAAACTATCCTGTTAAATAGCTGTCAAAACTACTAAACTGCATATAAACCTACAAAATATATATTTTCGATAATCACTAACATAGAAGAGTTTTACTATGGATACATTTATTGATGGAAGTCACTGGAGAAATGAACTGAGAGAAATTTACAGGACTGGTAATTAGGAGGTAATTGAGTAATTAGTCACGAGCTATTGAGATAGCTGAGGCGAGTGAGTTGACGAGCCTGCCAGGATGGTCTACGGAGAATTCGGTACCATGTGAACTCGATACCGGTGGATTTGCTACTGCTATGAGTACGGTACTGGTGAATTTGATACCACTATGGTCCCGGGCTTGCCTGCCCGTGTTGCGGTGAGGTCAGCCGACCTGTCCATCTGGTATAGGGTTAGGGTTAGGGTTAGTATAGGGATAGGGATAGGGTTCGGGTTCGGGTTCGGGTTAGGGATAGGCTAGGGTTAGGGTTAGTATAGGGATAGGGTTCGGGTTCGGGTTAGGGGTAGGGATAGGCTAGGGTTAGGGTTAGGATTAGTATAGGGTTAGGGTTAGGGATAGGGATAGGTTAGGGTTATAAACAATTTGACAATTACACCAACCAATAATCAGGTATAATCTCTCAATAGCTAAATACATTAGATCACAATCAAAGTGAAAATCATATTCAAAGTGTTGAACTCACTGATATCTTAGTGATACAAATATGCAGTGCATGCTATAATAGGTGTGAATATGTATGCAATGTACAAACAACTTGTAGAACCAAAGGGGAAGATCGATTAACACTAGACTGGATCCAGTTCCTGCATCCTAAGGTTACCCCTCCACCTACCTCGCCGCTCCTCCTTTGCCTATCGAGTGTTAGGGGAAGTCCAAATGTTTCAAAGTAGTTTTATTTCTTTATAATTTCCATAATTTAAGACTTGAGCAAGTTAACACCTCTAGCGTAATGGTGGTCGGGTTCTCTTATTTATGTTAATGGGTCAGCGCTAAGGCACAAGCGTAGGGCCTGGGGCCTGTTTTTTAGTCACGACAATCGTTATGGGAGACATATTTGAGGCGTGAGTGTACTATAGACATGACATTTTCCGTGGTGAGGCGATAATTGCAGGGCTACGAAACTTAGGGGGCGGTAAGGTGTGCTTTAGTGACGACACCTTTAGGATCACGTGGTTAAAAATGTCTTACAAAGTGTCTTACACCTGAGACATCTATAGACATGTCGTACAGAATGCGCAACTTCACTTCCCGTGGGAATTAAGCGATAAAATTTTTACACGAGTAAGGTATACATATAAACTATAATCGTGCCAAATATTGAATTTCGTCATAGCAATCTCTGCTCTGGTGGCCAGTGTAGCCCTATGCTCACGTGACCCTAATTTCTGCAGTGACCTCGACATAGTCTCTTTCACAGACACTTGGAGGCGCGCAAGGCGCCACAAGTGGTCCTGAAAGAGACTAACCTCGACATTCACTGCCACCGGGAGGTGGGCGGGTGCAAAGGCCACCAGAGCAGACGGTTGCTATGACGAAATTCAAACGCCGATATCTTCGGAACGCTACGGCCGTTTCTCTTCATATTTGGAACGATCATAGGTTATATGTATCACGTACTCGTACTAAAATGTCATGACTTAATTCCGTCGGGAAGTGGAAAAATCCTCTATATACGCACGATAATGTGTTATAGAACCTAAGATAGCTCTATACTTGTCGTGACAGCCGACACTTTTAGTGGCGATCGTCCGTGGCGCGCTACGACACCGTCTCGGCAGAGATATACGTAGATTGGCCACCACCTCTGTCTACACTACGTTCCAACTAAGAGGTTGGTAACGTTAAACCCCGGGCATGTCAACGGATTCTCACTCTCGAACCAAATGAGTATGTTCTACATGGATTCTGATATCCCAAATACTTGCAGAGAAATCTGCACATATTAATAAATTGATAAAGAACCTTATCTCTGTGGCCATTTCATTAAAAAAACACATTAAAATAAGATGAGAACATGGAAAAGTGGCTTCCAGGGTAAGAATGTGGGTCTTGGCAGGGTCAAGGGGGCATGGCCAGAGAGTGGTCGGACCACACAGTAAAAATAGATACACAGAGTAAAAATAGATACCAACCCCTAACAAACCTCTCTTACCATGAGATACCCGCTACCATGCCAGGTCAAGGCCCCTCGCAATTTAACGTGACCAGAGCTAACGTAGTGTAGCTCGGGTGGACAGTGTAAGATATACGTAGCCAGCGGCGTACACAGGCGGAACCCAGCCAACCGAGATGGCAGTGGTTGTTAGCGACCTAGTTTTAAATTGACATACTCTACTCATCGCATGTCTTTAGAAACTACAATGGATGCTTATATAACTGGTCATACAATGGTACTGCCGTCCATCAGCTTGGTACACAAGAATCGGGCAGGTAGGTCGACATACTTGTATCAATCTGGGGGGTGTTTTTAGAGCATGCTTGGACAATCTAAAATATTGCCTAAAGGTTAGAGCAGTCACATATACACTTCTAGCATGCTTCCAGAAAACTATCCCTCTACTATCTGCATGCTATTCACTGTGATAATGGGAAAGAAGCAGGGTGCAGATCTCTGATATACTCAAACCACCACCTCTCTTCCAGTCGTCTGAATACTATGTGACTGGCCACTTCTATATAGAAAATACCAGTAATTGTCCACTCCTTATATTCAACCCCAGTATTTTTCCACTCTACTTCGTTCACACTACCCTAGGTTATAACGCATTCTAAACTCACTCTCCTAGCAGAGATGCTGCGCTCAACTTCCTGTGGCCGCTTATATTTCCTCCCCAACCTGCTTGGGCCAATATCCGTCCCATACGCCAGTTTTAAAAATATCCTAAATTGTTAGCGTTTTGGGGAATATTTTGTAGTTTTCTTGTAAATGGAGATGCACATATTTCATGGTAAATGATGTACACTCATTTTGATTATTTGTTATGTCAAATCAGACATAGTCATAGGGATTACTTTCTTCAGTGGAAAGCACCTCATATATCTGTTACAAGGTTTTATTTGTCAACACATCACATGTGCTCACTTGAAGGGGCAGTCTAATCAAATGTGGATTCACATTACAAAGAGGCTTAAAGCTGTAAAGGAAACAGCTGGATGGTCTGTGAAGCTCATTTAACAGTTCCTATAACTCATAATATATAAGTTGTTTGAGCTTCATAACATTTATCAGATGCCTTGTTTTTAATCTGAAATGTTGGCTGGTTCCCCCTGTCGTTAGAGGGTTCCTGGGTACCAGTGTATGACGTCATTGGGTTGAGGAAGAGATTAGCGCTAGTGCCGCGAAAGATCTACTGGGAGGGTGTTCCTAACTATTACGAATTCATTAGTTATTTTCGTACAAGCACACAGTGCAGTATTTCTTTCTGATTAAATCTGAAAATAGATTGTTTTGGTAACATATACGAAAACATCATTAGTACATGTAATTTATTCAATATCTCGATGGACGAATTGATAACCATTGAATGCTTCTCATAATGCATAACACAGATACTGTGACCACCATGTACGAATGACCTTGACTAGTAAAGTTGAACATTGCAGAGGTTATACACAAAGCTGGCTGAGTAGTGCATTACCTCTGCGTTTCTTAGATTTTCAGAAAAATGTTTATCATAGTCATAATAACCACGAGAAAATTATGAAATTTGGAATATAAGTATGCCAGATTATGAGAAACTTTAGCATCTGTAAAACATAGGTTATGACAAGTATCAAAGGGTGTCCCGTTGTGACCGATTTGGGCGACCGTTTCACTTGTGATCATTAGCGATCCTAGCGATTGTCACAATGGAAAAATACCCAAATCACCCCAAACGGTTGCATCTCAGCAACTGAAAAACACTTTGTCCCTCAAACGATTGTCACTACTGAAAAATACCCCCCTGGTGAAACTGGTGTTAAGACTGCCCCTGAGTTTTGGGATTCGTCATGGTGCTACTTCATGCCTGCCAATAGAATTAGCATTAATATTTCCGCTAATAGAGAGCTATAACCTATAGCCTGAGTATTTTAGGGTTATGACTACATTTCAAGCCTTGAATCTATTCTTCACCAAGTGATGACCTATGAATGATGCTACACTCCATAACTTGATGTTATTTACGGAGCAAGTAATAAAAAGCGTCTTTGTTGAATGATTTACAGGTGGTATTGTAACAAGGAGAAAGAGTGAGGGTGCCTACAAATATTCTATTTCTCTCTATTTTTGGTGTGCTTAGACGTACCACGTTGTCCAAACTCGGTACACCTAAGCTCACCAAAGCAACTCTCATTTATCATTTCAGAATTCTGTATCGACAAATCTTAGGTTGGTATTAAGTATAGATAAATGCACAATTCATTCAAACCAATATTCCTCAACTATCTGATTACATATTCAAATACACACAATCACAGACATATATATAGAACAGGTATAGAGAGAATATAGGGAAATAGTGGTAATGTACCAAGATTTGGTTTGATTGATTTTTTTTTTGGATTTTTTTTTTTTTATTGCGTTCAATTCGCCTTAGTCAGGCGGTCTTCCATTGTGCATACAGTGTTTCAAGTTTTTAGTCATACATAGTCTTCTCATAGAGTCTAGTTTGAAAAAGATAAATATACATGCAGTACAGTAATTGTGAGGTTTAAATGATTTGTACATAGATGGTGTTGATGAGGATGTTTTTAGTTTACTGATGATCATAAAACAGACATTTTTGAGGCGATCAACTAGTAACATATACATAGTCTCCGGGCATTAGCCCTCTAACCAGTAGTACCACTTATGTTACCAAAGTCAAAAATTTTTATCGCTCGCTTGAAGGCGTTCTTGCCTGGTAATGATTTAATAGTTTCGGGCATCTTATTCCATATCTGCCTAACCCTATAAGCTGGTGATTTCTTATAAAATTCGCTGCGAGGCTTAACCATCTTAAATAAGTGTTGGTTTGATGACCTTAGAGTCCTTTGACACTCAATAGCTGGGAGTTCAGTCGTTTCAATGTCACCATACAGTTTTATATAAACCTTTCTGATATAACCGACAAGGAGTTCAGCACGTCTTTGCGACAACATTGGTACTTTTACTTCGCTATGTAATGCTTCAGTGGACAGGGTTATTTCAGTATCTTTTAGGCAAATGCGTAGCGCCTTGTTTTGATATCCAATAATTGTAGGTAACTGTTTTCAGATTGCGTAAAGTATAAAGAATTTAATAACATTACCATGGATAATCGCTTTAAAATTTCATTCATTAATCCCTTGACTGATGGACTATTATACATTTCTGTTGTAGGTAAACTTAGCACTTCAAGTGTGTGTTACCTGTTCCAAATAGACAGCAACAATACACTTATGGATGTTCTGCTGCAAAGAGGAATTAGTTATGCTTTGGTTGACACAAGGATGACAATTTCCAAGGCACTCCACAAGAAAAGGACATTGTGGTATTCATTAATTCTGGAGAGAACTGAACAGATAATCCACATTGGTGAGAAATCCATGACCATCAGATTTACACTATCTGACCACACATCTGGAGAAGCCTTCATTATCGCTACCGCCACATGTGTGGCCTTAGACATAACTACAGGTAACTCGATAGTTATACCAGACTGGTTCAGAAATGCAATGAAAAGCGTACCCACAATCCCACCAAATAAGAGAAAAAGGCTTCCCCTCAAGCCAGAGAATACCTTCAAAGAAAGCTTTAATGTCAAAGTCAGTGATACAGACACAAATCACCATGTGAATCATGCTGTTCTGGTCCGCTTTGCATTTGATGCAGCATGGAGTGCCTGCAGTGAGTCTTTCTTCAAACTCTTTCATGGAGATCTCTGTGATTTTGAGATTGCTGAAGAAAATTTCACTTTCATAAGTGAGGCTTTGGTTGGAGACACCCTCATTGTCCATGTATGGGAAACAGACACTGACTCTCCAAGGATTCATGCATATGTTTCACAACATAATGGGAAAACCTGCGCTTACATGGATTTTATGTACTTTCCAAATACACCATCAACTGAGGTGCTTTGTAAATTGTAAGCAAAAGTGTCAGTGCTGAAACGAGTGTTCCACCAGCTAGACATTCTGCAGGCGTGAGAGTAGCCCGCCTGCCGGTGTTTGCCGCTGGGCCAGCAGGCTGAGCCACTGGAACTGTGCTAATTCTGTGAACTTTTCCAACAACCCACCTTGTTCTAGCAGGCTAATGACCACATGGGGCATGTATGTACACTCTCAACACAGATGGTGGCAAAGTTCGCATATACCTGACTAGCAAGATGGCCTGCCACTAAAAATCTATTCAAATAGCTTTTGGCTGGCAATGGCAAGCAACCCTTTGTAGGTGGAATTGTACAATTTAGTGTGGCCAAGCACTCATAACTTTAGGCCAGCCAGCCGTATTGAAGGTTGACCATTTACAAGTCCTCAAATATATATATATATATATGTTATGATGGAATGAAGGCTAGTTGTTAACAAGTAATAGTATAACGAGAGAGATTTCTATTGTTCAACTCTATACTGATTGCATGGTTGAAATGGTCAAGTTACATAGAGATTGCCAGATGATGAACCTTTGTTATGAATTGTCAAGAGATATTAATAATGTAGATACTGTAGTGTGAAGAACTAGGGGTGCCAACTCACTGAGATTAGCTCAGTATAGATTTTAAACAAATGGCTTTAAAAGAAGTTCTGCCTAGGAAATAAGGAGCTCAGTATTGAAGTGCAACAAATGCCCATCAAAGCTAAGTTTAAAGTAATCACAGGATAAGAGCTTGTGAGACTATTCGACCAACCTACTAGCTAACAACTTACCCACAACTTTCTGAACCACGAGACAACTCTATGCTGAGCAGCTATGTGTTGCTATATACAAACATACTTCAGGACTCTCATAATCTACCCACCAGTATGAGTGCCACTCCCATAGACTTTGCTAAAAATGACTAAGTTTGTTCATATTCACCAAATCATCATTAATCATCACTACTTTGTACATCAAATTGGCAATGTTGTATGGATTAACCACTATTTCATGGATGATCTGTCATCCAGACAGGATGAAATAAAGATTTTGTCCACACCCCAAAAAATAATGATTGAATCCATGAAAACAACTATTATCTTATCCTATTAATTGTTAATTGCATTTTCTATCAAACTGAATTTTCTATTAATGAATTTCTTTTAAAATTTAGTCATCGAATCTCTAAAATAAATATGGGATTTTCAGATACCTTGAGTCGGTTTTTCTACCTTAAATATAACTTGCAAATGCACTTTTATATGGCTTGACAATGTCACATAATTGGAGTGTTGTCTTCTAATGAGTGATTATGTGCCTGTTTAAATACATAGCTAGAGGTTGATCAGAACAGACTTTGTCAATGAAGAACAGTGTTTTAAACAATGTTTATTTAAAGTTTATATTTGCCAAATTCGAAGACAAGCCTAATTATTCCATTTGAGTGTGCTGATTTTATTGAGCCAACCCCCTCCCCCTCCCTCTCTTAAAACAATTAAAGATTATAGGTCTTTCCCCACAGATGAAAGGACATGTATCATTCTATCTGATTAAATATTCAAATACACACAATCATTGTACTGGTAAAGAGAGAAGGAAACCATTCAGATGTTAGTAACTTAAGGCCGATATCGGTCCTTCCTCTGCTGGGAAAGATCAGTTGAAAGTTGTTCACAGTTATTTGTATGACTTTATAGAGAAAAACGATATACTGTATACACCTATTTAGATTTCTGAAAGATGTTCAATATCAATGATCAACAAGCTACTAACTATAGGCATTTGTGATTCATGTATAAATTGCTTTTCCAGCTGTTTATTGAACAGAACATTGCGCACTTTACCAAATGACACAATGTCATCAGCAAAATCAATTACTGACAGTGTCCCACAGGACTCAGTTTAGGCCCACTTTTGTTTATACTCTATATATATTTATGACCTGCACAAATCTCACTCTGAATGCCCATAAAAAGCTGTGATTTTTTTTCAACATATAGTTTGCTTGTTTAAATATTTATAAATCAATGATTTTACCTTTTCTGGACTATGGTGTTGTGTTGTACTCCTCAGCCTATGATTATAATCTTGTTCACCTACAAACACTCCAAAACCAAGCATTGTGGACCATATACAGATTACACGCATTGACGCTGACGATTCTACATAGGACTGCACAACTTCCATATCTAAAAGACAGAAGAAACACACATTTAAGACTTTATGTATAAAACAGCTCCTTCAAGTACTTTCACAGAATACAAGAGCAACTATGGGCCCGTTCCGCAGACACACACTTCTTATGCTAACTGCATATTGAAACTCATTGAATTATAAATGCCCTCATCTCTGGACTATTTTGCCCTATACATCCAGAAGCATTAACAATTTTAAATCATTTATAGAAATTTGGTTGGAAATTTGTGTACCATAGATTTCACAAGATCAAGCTATAATTGTAGAATTATTCTCACTATCTTGAACTTGTAACTCATAATCTGAGGTCCATGAGACTTCATTCTGCTTATTCACTAACTTATCATGGTAAAACTATGTTATCAGTGCAATGTATATGCTGTATACACATTGACAAGATCCACTACTTGTTTGAACATATATAATCACAGGATAGAGTTGTATGTAGCAGTGCAACGCATATGCTGTATACACATTGACAAGATCCATTACTTACTTATTTGTACATATAGGCCCGGCGTCCACCTACTATGATAGAATCGTAGACCTCCCGATATGGCACCGATACAAAATGTCAAAATCGGTGCTATATCGGGAAGGTGCAAAACCGTCTACAGACATATGTCTAGACAAGCCAATGCACCATGCATTGTACGGGGTTTTTACCGGTGTCTAATCACAGAAACGTGGTCAACTGCCCCGATATTAGGTAACCTTCCGACACGATTTTGATTTTTTATCGGGAGGTGCATCGTAGACCATATCGGAGACATATCAGGGTGGGATTTTTAAAACCTGCTAAATTACCAAAAACAGGGTTATTTAAGGTTTATGTTGTATAAACGTATCTCATCAATGTAAAAGTGGCATTTTTTGGTGCATCTTTTGATGGTCTTTCATTCCAACCTAGGGTTTTGTATAGCTCTGAGGAATATTTCCTTCCGAAAATCAACAAAAACTGTGATTTTCTAGTGATTTTCACTTTTTTCAAAATCTGGGGGATACAATTTTGAGCCAATTATATTTATCAACATGTTTAAAGCATATGTCATGAGAAGTGTTGACAATACAGTTTTGAAAAATGGTAAAAGTTTGAAAAAATATTAAAATGGTCAAAGCTATCCAGGACCTTTAAATTTTCCAACTGAGAGCCCCATAGAGCATGTTGTCTGACATCCCAATTTTGAGAGCATAATACTAATGAAATATACAATGAGAAAATAATTTTCCTTTACTGTGAGATGTTGACCAAAATCCCTACTATGATACCTGAAAGTTTCAACACGATGGGATTGTCCATTCTGATATCAAAACATTCTGATTCCATGATGATATTTTTCCAAAAATCGGGGTGTTGGACAACATGCCTGTTAAAAGATGTCTAGAAGAAATAATAATCATAATAGAATAACAAATACCCCTGTATATGTTAAGTATTCCTACCACTTATAGATACCAAGCTTACTTTTTTCCTGAATAAAAAAATGTACTTCTTGTGATACAAAAACAGAAAATGTGTTGTCTGACACCCCGGGGTGTCGGACAACACGCTCTGATATAAATCCTGATTTTGGGGTTGTTTCTTATCAGTAATTGAGTGATTTGCTTTGAAAAACGTAGCTTTCTATCATTTTATCAAGAATATAAAGGGTTATAGTGACTGATATTATTTTAGTCATTGTCCTGAGAAGTTTTAAAAACGTGTTGTCCGACACCCCGCGTGTTGTCCGACACCCCTGCCTGGACCAAACCCAAATATGGCTCAGAGCTTTTGTTTAAAATCTAATATATGAAAGAGGTGTTTTGGGTCAAACATGACATATGTCACCATATAATATTAGTTTTTCTCAAATCATGAGCTTTTATAATGTTTCTTGAAATTTCAAATATTTTAGGGGGGTGGACAACATGCAGTATTATTCACAATTTCAAAAGGCTCTCAAATCTGAACTATTTGTCTGATTTTGTTGGAATAATGTTTTTCTGGAAGGTACGTTGTAGGAGACTAATATAAAATATAAAAAAAAGTAGTATTCTAAAATTATTTTTTGAGTGTCTGATCCCAGGAAGAAAGCGTAATTTAGCAGGTTTCAAAAATCCGACCCATCATTGTAGGTGGACGCCGGACCTTATTGTCACAGCATAGAGTTGTATGTACTTTGTCTGTTCTTGCATTGAAACCAGTTGATCTAATAAGCTGAGCATTGGCAAGCCTAAATAAAAGTGTAAAAATAACTGATATTATCAATCTTTACAACATTAGCTGAGTAATGATTGTCTATACATCAGTCTTTGCAGCTTTATGATATCTTACATGGTGGGGTTTTTTACTTTTATTTTTCCTTTATATGACTAGGGTTTTTTGGTCAAGTAAAACTTAACAATAAATGTTGCTCAATAATCAGAGAGTATATAGATGGTGACATACCTTACACTAGTCAGAAATATAATCACCCTGGTTGTTGTCTCCCACCTTTTAATTCTAATATAAAAAAAGATATGGATATCCATTCTAGCTGTTTACCTTAAACAATGATAATTCCATTTTACAAAGTATGGCTTTCCTTCTATAATTAAAAAACCTATATCAACAATATCCTTTCATAAAGTCTATTTGACTTCATTATTTTCTCAAGTAATTGCGAAACTTACCAACATGTTAAGTAAAACTTCAAGTTTAAAATTAATGTCTTTGTTTTTTTATTATGTTCTTTATTTATCCTGCGAGAGCATCGGTTAGGTAACCGGTTTGACTTGTCCCCCCCCCCCCCCCCCCCCCACACACACAGTAATTCAATACATTTCAGTTCTTTAGTCATTGTTCACTTGACAGGCACTAGTGAAATATTTTATAGATCATATACTATTCACAACCATTGAAATGGGGATAATTGTTTCCGACAGTGTGACCTTGAAATAACTTGCCAGGCCAGGCTAAAAGCTCATGAATAGCTGAAAATCAATTCTTATTTGTACCATTCACGTAGTAAATTTGGTGAAGGAATAGATGGCCACGTGGTGCCTAGAGTTTGTAATTATAGATGACCAATTACTGTACATTGATAAGGGGTTGTAGGGGGGCACACATTCACATAACAGAGAATGCCATCTATATCTGTTGGGGCTGGGGCAGCTGCCAGGGTAGCTGGCAGAGCTGGGGCTGCCACCTGGGCCAGGGCTGCTACCAGGGCTGCTGAGGCCATCGAGGCTGCAGGGCCGAGGCTGCAGGGCCAGGGCTGCTGGAGGGGGGCCACCAGGGCTGCTGGAGGGGGGCCACCAGGGCTGCTGGAGGTTGGGCTGCCAGGGTTGGGGTTGTGAGGGCCATGTATGCCAGGTAACACTATGCCTTTTGCAGCATTGCACCATTGATCACCAGGTTTGAATTGTAGTATTTACTCAGTGGCTGGAACTTTAAAGCTAAGTTGCAGAAGTGTATGTGTCTGGAACTATGGATTTTGTATGTTATCTATATATCACTGAATTTTCCTTGCATTAACCTTTTAAATACAGATACCTGTGGCTGAGCTACCAATGTAAGGATGGGTGCTTATGGTAGTATGTCCTACTAGGAGATGAGCATATAGTCTGCAAAACCCCCAAATACGATCTTCAAGTGAGTATTCCACCAACCAGACATTATTGTACAGCGTCTGTATGGAGGTTGCCAGCAGATCTGGTCTATTTGAATCATCTGTCGGGTTGGTGGAATCACTCACTAGACGTTCCAACAGGTGTTGGCTCTGAGTTACCGGGTGAAATTGATGTTTGTTGGGGGTTGTTGGGACATTGCCTAACAGTTGCTGAGCATCTGCCGGGGCATTGGGCTATCTGCCGTATGGAATGCACTTCCACCAGCTTGATTTTTTTACCCGGTGCCCCATTTTCTCGTCTGCCAAACGGAATTTCTCCTACCAGACAAAACCTAATTCATTGGTTTTTGTCAGCTGGAATTGCACATCTGGCCGATAGATTTGAAGAGAGTACAGCAAATTTTGCTGGGATCTGCGGTGACTGCAGGCCACCAACACGGGGTTGAGAGAGCCCGGGTGCTGCCCGGGAAGAGCAAGCGTGTGATCAGAGACCGAAAACTCTGACAATCTTGGTAGTTTGGGTAGAATTTTAGCACCAGAGCGTGCCAGACACGTTCATAACATCAAGGCTTATCTTTCTTTACCTTCATTCTTTGGTTTAACGCAGAATCTAGCACAAAATTGGTGAGTTTTCTGCATTCCCGTACGAATCCAAACATGACAGTACACTGCTCTGCTCGATATGTGGCTTTCACAGACTCAGAGCAGTGTGGTGTTTGGCCGCTCGATGAGCCACTTATCGACTCAGAGAACTCGATTACCACATTAAATGCGGCCAATGTCCATGGGGCAGCTCCAGTGTCCAAGTACCGCTGCTCTTTATGGAGCATCAGGTGGGGCGCCCGCTGGGGGATCTGTTGGCATGTCGGCCCATCGCCTGGGACATCTGGTCGGTAGAAGCACATGCCAGATGGTTGTACAGCAACCATGCAAATGTATGCTGGGGTTTTCGATGGAGCAGTGACACTCTTATGGGCCTATTCCACCAAGGAGGCACAAGCCCAGGCGGGGCCCCTTGTGGTTGCCTATCGGCGATCGGCGGCAATAGCCGGCCCAAACCTCCCGGCGGCGGCGATAATCTGCTTGGTGAAACAGCTCATGAGAGCTCACAGGCCCCTCACGGCCAGCCCCTGCCGGCCACCGGGCCTCCAAAACCCCGTAGCCGGACAGTATCGGCTGACCTGTTGGTGCCCGCCGGCCGTCGGCCTGGGAAAATACTCGGTGCAATAGCCAATTTTGGAGGTGTTCCACCAAAATATAGTGATAACCACAGAGAAGGCCGGGCGGGCGGCCAGGCATTATGAGCGCAACGTCCACCGCAAGCCCTGCCAGAGGAAAACTGATTCATTTGATTTTAAGCCCCCGGCAGGCCGGCCAGCGTGCCAAGAGCTACATCGAGAGTGACGTGGAGAGCTGTTCCAACGCGCCCCCGCATATACTACGATATACACCATCAATATTGAGCTGACAGGCCCACGGACAGTATCCCGATACGCGGACACCGATATTTCGGACAGTTGCGGCAGTTTGGGCAAAATATAAGCACCAGAGTCAAATATACACATTCATAACATCAATCCTTATCTTTATTTACCTTCATTGTTTGATTTAACCTGTAATTCCGTGGTTATTTGACGTTTTCTGACCGTTCCCGTACAAATCCCGACACGCTAACACACTGCTCCGCTCGATACGCGACTTTCGTGGGTTCAGAGCATCGTAGTGTATCGCCGCATGCCGCACCGCCTATCGGATCGATAGAGAACCTTGGGTTTGCGCGTTAGTGCCACGAATGTCCACCAGACGGCAATAGCTAATCCGCTGTGAGTGTATCGCCGCGCCGGATCCGGCCGGCTCTATGGGCTCTCGCCGGGCGCCTTGTGTCCGCCTGTTGGTCGCCTTGGGGTGGCTTTGGTGGAACAGCTCGGAGAATTTAGGGGTTTAGGGGCGGCTGGGCGGCCGGGCGGCCGGCCCCGGCAGCAAATGCCGGCTGGAGGGCAAAAAACCCGCCTGCTGAGGACCTTTTTGGTGGAATAGGCCCATTAGAGACAAATTCACCAGACACTTTTTACCAATGCCTGCCGAAAGGTCTGCTGGAATGTCTGCTTTGCAGCAAAAAAGCGTCTCTTTGGTGGAATCCTTGCTTCATTCTGTGAAGATTGAATGAATACTGCTCTATTCTTTCTTTCTCAAAACGGTTTTGTAAATATTGAAGTATATATGCTGTCTCAAGGCATGATGTGTCTTTCGTGCAGTTATGTCTGGAGTCATTATGCGTCAATTACATGGTGATACCTCCAGACATAATGCATCCCAAAAGAATCAATATAGTTCACATGTGTTTAGATCCCAATAAAATGACTGACACCCAGCTAGTGAGAACTTACTATAGTTGTTCACTATGCTGACACACTAGATATAGTCACCAGGTTCTAGCCAATAGGCCTTTTTCCACTGACCGGCGACGCGCCTTATCTACTTGGTTACGCAATGCTTGCGGCCAAGCCATCACATGCCAACGTATTCTTTAGCATTGGAGGACTGAGTGTATAAGGCTAATATGTTCGTAGATTACGTTTGTAATTATGCTTAGAGATAATACATTGAATCCATCGTATTCTATGGTATTCCAGCTACAATTTGGTGGGTTTAACATTCATATAGGGTCAACAATGCTTAATATATCATTTAGATAATGTCTGGCGTTTCAGATTCATGATTAAATATATTTTTCCAAAGTAATTGTTTTGCATATAATTGCTTTATTATAAGAGAGTTTTTGTTCTATGGAATTAGTACACAATCCATGGCCAACAGTGATGTGTTATGATGTTTACCGATGTATTATATTATGGGGTTTTGTTTTTTTTGTTTTGTTTTTATCAATTCTTTATTAGGGAAATAGCTTTTTACATTCATCACCATTTTTCCACAATGATTAATAGAGAGTGATAGATGCAATGAATGATATAGAAGTGGGAATGATATACATAGTAGACTAATACAAGAGTCGAATGTCCCTCTTAGAATGTCCCTCTTAGTATGTCCCACTTTTGGCATGTCAGTAAGCTCTGTATCAACTAAATCAATATATAAAAACTGAGGCAATATTCAACTCCAAAGTTTGGACAACCTCTCTTGGTTTTTAGAGTGTCGCCTCTTGTTCTAACACTCCTATCTGTAAGAAAACAACACCTCTGCTCTCATACCCACAACTCACACCCTATGTGTGAATGCATAGGCGCGCACTCGGACAGCGCAATGTTTGGCCGAAAGGCCGTGTTGCCATGCAACATGACCGCATGGCGGCGCTGAACGGAAAAACAGCTATTGAAAATAAGCATCACAAATTCTTTTTGAAACCGATTTAAAATAAATGACCATTTAGTGTTTAACCCTTAAAGGATGAAGGATGTATCGAGGCATCACCTGGTCCAAGGTAGAGGGTCACTCAAGACATCATTTATCTTAGATTCACGAAATTGTTAACAAGGAAAATATTCACCAAAAAACATGAATGTTTTAAGGAATGCTGATATAACATTATATTTTAGGTAACACAATGAACAGCATCAAGGATGATGTACCATATCACATAATAATTCAATTGAATTATGCATTCAAAAGGATGCTGTGCCCATCCCCTAATAGTATAAATTGGCATTAGCACCTGTCCTTGAAGGGTCAACAGCTAACAATCAATAAAGAATGATGGTGTTACTAAGTATTACTGAGCATTAATCATTTTCACCATTATATTGACAGATGAATATGAATTAGATACAAGTAGAGGAACCCAATTATTTTACCTTGATGTTTAACATGCGTCATAAAAGTACATGAATGGGAAGACACCTTCTCTACCCACAGACAAAGTTGGGTCAAGAGATGCATGCTTTGTCATGTGCCAGTAAAGCAATTACCAGCTGGACAGCTCGAGACTGTATCCAGGAGTGTCGAGAGGCATGTGGTGGCCATGGCTACCTAAGTGGTAAGTGTCTCCTATACAAGACATATTCAACTCAAGGCATACAATAACTGATATATTTGCTTTACTGTAGACGAAACCTATGAAAGCTTAGGGTCAGAGCTCATATCCCATCAAGTTTAATTCACAAGGCGAAGCCGCATGAATGATGTAGCAATTCAAATGAGATAAGAGCTCTCACCCTAAACCTGAATGTGTTTCTGAATTTATCTCAAGCTTCACATAGCCTAATGGGTTAACCTTTGTGACATAATTCCCCATGGGATATTTTTCCTAAATATTTCATGGACGTTGGAAACGAGTTCCCAATGTTAAGTCTATGGAGGAAAAATACCAGGGGTGAGATAAATGTATATATACCACCCTGTATCAAGAAAGAGACAGTTCAACAAGGATGGACCATTAATTAGGGGAAAGCCTATGTAAGAGGAGGTTACCCTTAACTGGAATGTTATGTGAAGATATCAGCAACAACACAAACAATCATTATGGTTATGTTTCAAGACTGATGTCAGCAAAAGATTATTTGCAGCATATAGTTTCAAAGGTTCAATACAATGTTCAAAAGATTATAGCAGAATAGGAATCTTGACTTCAAGGACACATTATTTCTGTAAGTTCATCTAATTATACAATACCTATTATAGTAAACCGACTGGGCGAATTGCGAGATGATAATGATGCAAATAATACACTGGAAGGTGACAACAATGTTATCCTACAGCAGACTTCCAACTACTTATTGAACTTGCTGAAAGACAAACGTAGAGGTAAGTGTCATTCCCTCACCAGAAATGATATTTACTTGTGATGATTATGATTTTATTACATTTTCTCACTACTAACAATATCTATCTTACATGATTATGTGGCTTTCTGATATCTACTTGATAAAGGTGTATAGCTATTGCAAGATGACATGGAATATCGGTAGTTTGATACAAATATGGTTATATATCTCTTGGCAGGTAAGAAGATTCAGTCTCCTACTGGTTCGGTTGACTTCTTGGACAATATGAAGACAGTTTTGAGGACCTCTTTCACTGCTCAAGGCAAACTGAACTCAGCAGGTAAATGAGACCAGTGCTACTCTTCAAAACATATATTAAGCTCCGAATTCTAATTAGGAATGTAATGAATGATGTGAAATGCAATCTTCAGTATTAGTAGCCTGATCAAGTTCTTAACTCTTTCACAACGAGTGCTTTTTGTTGAGTCACATCTTCTAGGGCAGGGTAGTAGTGTCAATCTATACTGCTAGGTGCTCCTTTTTACAGGCCAATCATAATAACTGTATTGTGTAAATCTTTTGGTTGATTTCATGATTGGTGTGAGTGTCAAGGCAGCCCTACATACCCTACAGACTATATCTCTAGAACCAGAAGTTAGTCCATGGTAGTCAAAGTTCCTGAAGAAACATCCTCCGCCACCCTGGAATTCCCTATGACTCATGTGGACTGGTCCATATCTACAGGTTGCTAATGAGAACCCAGGTTCAAACATTGAGAATGCCCCTCAGAGTGCTCCAAGTGTGTTCCTGTCCACTGGTTATATTTCTATATTGGACTACAGGATTAGGAGTTAATATGAAGCGTTAGTCAAGGCTGGGGATGACATCTTCAGTTTATCAGATATTTCCATGAGGTTGAATTGATATTGTCGCCAAAATTGGCTTTTATCAAAACTGGGTATTCAGAGAGACCTCACCCACATGGTTGCCACATTTTATGAACAACATGCGACTAATTACAACCAGCTTAAAGATGGCCTATGAATGTGAAAATTCAACAATAGGCCCCAAAATGATATAACCATATCATCCCACCCCAAAACAATATGTATGCTGTGGAATATTATACATAAACTACCTCGATGTAGCTTTGAATCCAGAATCAGCCATGGTGATGATAAAAAGGATCTACTCATTAACCAACTAAAACATCTTCTTCCAGTGGCAATGACAGCATACAAATGGCTCATCTGTTACCTACTGCATCAGAGTGCCAGCAAGTTGGCAAAGGAAAGACATGAAGGGAAGAGTCGCTTTCAGGCACACAATGATACCCAGGTATACTTCTGCCGCACTTTAGCCATTGGATTTATAGAGGTAAGTTTTACACTTTTTATCCTTTCTGCTCTTTATCTTGCCAACTAGACAAAGTATGACAAATGTGCATAATGAACAAACTATATGTAGCAGAAATACAATTGAATCATACATTAGAAATAAATGAAATATAGCAGTTGCAATTGAAGGGCAGTGATGGACTGGGATAAAGAAATAACAGTGACCCAGGTTGGTTGAGTATCAATGCATAAATTTGCCCCTGAAGGCAGGAATGCAGTGGTTTGCTAATGAATATTAAATTATGCCAAACCCAATAGAAAACTAAATGTACAATATACTGGCTTTGATGGAACTCATACCATAATTCCTGATAAACATATAGTTGTTAGTGACTTTTAATTCTTTATTCATTACATTTGCAATAATCAGGGCCTACATTAGATTTGTCTGAATTACATCTGGGAAAATAATCATACATTCTAAAAAGTGATATTTCTTTCCAAATGTATTTCATTTTGGCCCAACGAAGAAAGGAAATGGAAGTACTGAGACACTATATCTAAACAGGGGCATAATACAACACAATGGTTTGTTTTGGGTCATTTTAGCATACAGTGCTCGACCAGTTCCACACATATGTGACAGGGCCTGATGTTCCAGCCACATTGAGTCCTGTTCTACAACGTTTGGCCAGTCTCTATGGACTCTGGTGCCTTGACAAACATATGGCTATCCTCTACCAGGGTAAGAAGGCTGCACCTAGTCAAGACAGTAATAAGAGTATTCATTGATACCTTTCCCTCTAATGTCTAATATCCATATTGGGCTTTTCCTTGTGATACATCATCATATATCTACAGAATGTGCTATCCATATCTGATTCTAAGTTTAAAACTATAATCGCTATGCTTCAGCTGACTGATCAAACACAACTGAATTGATCTGATCATTGAACTCTTAACCCATTGGCACTGGTTGATGATTTGACACATTGGATCAACCAGGGCTGGCCAGGTAATGCCTTGATGCATTGGACCAACCAGGGCTGGACAGGTGATGCCTTGACAAATCAAGATTTACAAGATAATACTTTTTATGCAATACAATGCAAAATAATGGATCAATAAACCTGGATAAGGTGGGTCTCTTTATTCAATGGCTAACTAGAATTAGAACATAAACCTTTGTTACTTTTTCAGGTGGCTATGCACATGGTCCCACTGCAGCTGATGCAGTGCATGAAACAATCCTACAGCTGTGCATGGAGCTAAAGGATGATGCAATATCCCTTGTAGATGTTCTTGCACCACCAGACTTCCTTCTGCATGCCCCTATTGGTTTGTCTGATGGTCAGGTTAGTATATAAACAGTATTTAAGCTATGGTAAAGATCACTAGTGTTTTCTTTCTTGTGTTTACATTATGAATCCAGTGAACATATAACTAAAAAGATACCGTCAACATGAAACTATGATAAGTGCACATATAAAATAAGCCTTGTCCATTGGTGTTGTGCAGTTCATTTTGGCAAGTGTTACAATCACGTATGAGAACATGTTCTAAATCCTTGAAATTCAGAAGTTCCGAATTTTTTTTAATATAGGAGGTCTGTATTTTTGGACTGTGTTGTTCAGGTTAATTGATGATCTATAGATGATTAGTAATATTTGGAATATTGGGAGTGAGTCGAGAGCTGAGAGGCTATAAGATGACTATTTCTCTCTTTATATCCAATGAACAGATCTACAAGAACCTCTATGGAGCCATGCTGCAGAACCCTTCAGTCTTCAAACCACCGAATTTCCTCCCTGACTGGCTCAACAAACCTGTAGTTCATGGGTGCCACGCCTCCAAGCTCTGAGGGGCAGCCATGCTTGTCAGTCAACCCAACTTAATGTTTTAATGATCACATCACCCAGTACAATGTGAACTCACTACCGGTACCAGGTATAGGAAGAGTTACAAATAGATATATAGGTGATAAACAATAAGAAAAGTTTAAAAGAAAAGATCAACAAGCTTGATGGTAGTGGTGATGATGATAAAACATATCCAGCATTTTGGTTTTGCTAGTTTGTGCACCTATATTGAAAGAGGGAGTCATAGGATGAATAGGTAGAATGACACAACTGATTTATACTTATCAGCAACATACTCATAATGAATCAATACATGTACTTTTAAAATGCAGTGCTAATGAAATTGTATTTAAGTAATTTACGACTTTCTATTCCACATGAATAACTGTATATCATGTATGCAGAACTGTATAAACATACAAAATGTAGACACTAATGAATGGAATTGGACACGTCTTAAGATGATATTGGCCTTCCTTAAGGCGAGGCATACACAAAAGCTTAATTTGCCATATACATGTGCATTGGATGGTATATGCCACTTCTCCACAAATTTTCCGGAGAAAAAGCTCCAGAAACACCTTTCAAGGCAACAAACCGTAAATGATTAAGGTAGTCCTTTGGGAGGATAGACGGTAAATTTGCCCGTAAGATACACTGAAGTACACAAATCATTCCGAACAACAATTCCGATAAAGACATTTCGTCAAACCTTTTGTCGGTCTGGATGTGAAAGTCAGGCCGGAGCCAATGTCTTGATCGTTTGTGTTTTGAGGATTCAGAGAGTAAGTGTAAGTTCCCCAACCAGTCTTGGTCCTTACCGACTCCCTCTGGAGGTCTTGATACGGAGAGTAAGCCCTCCAAGGCTTCACATCCTAAGGAACTTGTACCTAGACCTGCCGCAGTCAGACCGGCCATGATGGTTTGTTGACCAGATTGTGTAGTAGACGCGGCGGCGCCAGCAATTCCCCCTGCAGGCGCGGCGGGTCCGGCGGGTCCAACGGGACCAGTTTGGGAGGCACTTCCCAAAATAGACTGTTCCAGACTTGCATTTCGTAGAGTTAAATCCTTTAGTCTTTGTTCCAAACGTCCAATTTCGTCCTCCTCAGCCAACTTCTTTGCTATTTCTTCTTGTTGTCGAACTTTTAGTAACAAGGTATCTTTCCTAGATAACTCGTCCGGGGGTTTACCTTCGTCTGTGGTGCCGGTCGCTGCACGTGGAAGTAAACTCTTACACTAGTGACCAAAGGGAGCAGTATGTCTAAGGCCACATCCAGAACAGTTCTTTTGTGAAGAACCTTCATCTTCTTGGTCTGACATAATCCTTGTGTAGTTACTACTACTCGGGTAGTAGCTGTTTAGAGGAGAAAAAAACTAAAAAAGTTAGAAAAACCAACAAGAAAAAATGAGGCACGCAGGCCATAGGTGTGTTCTGAGGGCCCGTCGGCTGAGGAGTGGCAGGCACCGGTGAGTAGTGAGGTGTGCAGCGCCCTCAGTCGATAAGTCAGGTGGCGCCCTCTTACATTAATACTTCTAACTATCTTAGATAGTTCGTGTCCATCAATTTGCCATATACTTTTTGATTTCATGAATGTTCAGGATGAATGTTTCAGTTCATTCATGTTTACACCATGGTGTGAATAGACAATAATCGATGGTTTTATGGACAGGCTGCCGTAAACCACGAGAGGTTGATGCGTAATAACACTCAAGGATCAGTGAGTGTGTTAAGACATCAACCTTGAGTGGTTTACAGAGCCTTCTCTTTATAAACCATCTTTTGTTTTACATGTATTTATTATCCATCTTTTCCAATAGATTGAACCCATCAATTACCAGAAGCAGGATGTGGCAGGCCGCCGCCAGGGTGTACGCGTCCTTAAGTGGAATTCACACGGGATTCATGTACCTCACATGGTTCAAAATCTCATGAGATTCTGTTCCTTTCTAGAGGTATATCGCTAACAGTTGCATGGGGAAAACATGTCTCAGGGAAATGGAACCCTACAATTTAGACAAAGAAATTGTGTTCGAGTACAGAATCTCAGCAGAATTTGTCTCTGACAAACACCCTGTTAGGTACAAGAATCCCATCGTGCGAATCCCACTTTATCTCACCCCTGGAATAAATATCTATAGGTTTAACATTGGGATCTCGTTCTCCATGCCCCTTCAAGTATTGCAGTCCGTTCTCCATGGTCTATCGCCTCGTTCATATCACACCGCATCAAACTCATGGAGAACGACGACTTTGACCAAAAACCTGTTGGTTTCTTCTTTAATACGCAGCATGTCTGGACCAAGGCTGACCCCAGTGTCCGGCCAAGTCTGCTCCATTGCAGCGTTCATCAGCGCTACCACGTACATGTATGATACTTGTAGGAGTAGCCCCTGCCAAAATGTGAAGGCCATTAGTCTGGCAGGGAGAGGGGTATACTTTGGATTGGCGTCCAGAGAGTGGGTTTTTTTATTTCCAATTTGTCGGTTGCAACTCTGAAATGTTTGGTCAACTCAGATCATGAGTGTTTGAAAGGAAAAGTAAAAGAATTGTAATCAATAGGCCTAAATAGTATGGTAAGGATCAAGAAAACCTATAAAGAAACCCAATAAAACATTCTGTATAGTTGACATTTGTTTTAATTTTTAATTGATTTCTTTCTATGATAATATAGATAATGATTGATGAATATTACTCTGTGATCTGCAACTAATATAATTTACTTGTTTTTGCTAAAAATATCACATGTGATGCTATATTTACATTCTTTGAAAATTTCATGTTCACCTTACGCAATATCCTTAGATTCGCTCGGATATTTTTCTGCTCCACTACTCGGAGAATATGACCATCCAAATCCAAATCATGGTGATATATGTGCATGTGCTGGGATATATACGTGTATAATATCAGGATCCTGACCCCGTAACTTTTATATCATCTCCACCTTCTTGTATTATCATCCTCCTATACAGGCAATTAAGTGTTTGGCAAGTATTAAAAAAAGTACTGAAAAAAATGCGTCGTGCTTCATAGCCATGTCAGGCAGGTAGTTGGAATTTTAAATGTTACTCTGACCTACTTGCCTCGTTTTGGAACAGTTGATATCTTGGACTGGGACTTTGTGAGTGGGAAGGTGAATTGATGGATTACTCAGCCCATAAGACATCGACGCCGCCCCCCCCCCCCCCCCCACCAACAACCACTACCTACCCCCCTCCACTGACCACTAGGCACACTCGAAACCTGTTTGTTCTGGTTTACTGATCAGATGATTGAATCTATCACACTTAGATCCGATATGACTTGATTAAAAAACACTTTTAATTCATTAGGATACATTGATTTTAATCAAATAATCGGTTGCTATCTGTTCACACATGTAGATATCTATACCATAATAAATATTTCTGTTGATGATACTTGAGAACAACTATCAAATCCATTCTCTTGGTTATTTGAACCATTCTAGATACCTTCAAATATAAATGGCTTTCTGATTACTAATTTCTTATGATATTCTGGTATGGTATTTCACAAAACCAACAAACTCCAGTGAATTGACTTGAAGTTGTTAGATGGTTTATTATGAACTAGAGTTGGTGTATAAATTAGTTTTTAGTAATTGACACAACGTTTCAGCCAGTGGCGGCCTTCATCAGGTGTGATATTCTCTTACTTTTATTTGATGAAATGGTTTAGGTATACAAGGCTCTTCCATTATAAATGGAAATAACATTCGCTCTTAGCATAGCTCATCTCCACCCCAGGGCCCCTCCCCTGTCTCCACCCTGTATTTATTAGCCTCCTATACAGGCAATTCAGTGAGTCGTGAAAAAAGACGTCATGCTTCACAGACATATCTTCATGACGGGTGGTTGGATTTGTATATGCTACTTTGACCTACTTCCCTCGTTTTTTTGTTTGTTTTTTTTAAATAAAATTTCTTTATTGAGCCAAAGTCATTATACAGTCAAGATAGATCTCACATTTAGCAAGTATGCTCAGCAAAGTTGTAGAGGCCTCAGCCTTTTTATAAGGCTGGTCTTAACGACCTAACCATCTCCGGACAGTGGGTGTCTTGGAGTGGGACTTTGTGAGTGTGGGAAGGTGAATTGATGGATTTCTAGGGATCATGTAAAATGAGTGACCCATTGGGCGATCGATATAGCGATTATGACCGAATAGCATTCAATTACATGATAGAGCAAAAGATGGACCAACATATAAGCCATGTGAATCCTATGCACACCGAATTGAAAATATTATGTCTCACCTATAGTGACCAATGGTGGAGCATATCTTGGACCACAAGTGGTATGTATGCATGTACATGTACCTATGTCTGCACACATCTGGTATAGGCCCGTTTACCTAAATTGGACAGTGACAAGTGACATCCCAAGCCAGGAGATAATCGCAATCTGAGTAATTGGCGTCCTATATAGCTGCTCCCAGTCCTAGGGAAATCCGGGTGTGTGTGTCGGGGGGGGGGGGGGGGGGGGATTAATACATGACCAATTGATGACACATATATGGATCAACAATGTGTTGTCTGCTTCGCAAATCGGTTATAAAAAACAAAACTTAGATGCTATTTACAACTTCGTTAACGATATCTATCTCGCAAAGGATAAGAAAGAGTATCTGCGTGTGTTTTTTCTTAGTCTTCGGAACGCGTTTAACAGTGTACACCATTGTAGACTTTTTTTTGTTAAAGATTAGTTTTCTGACTCACAAGGTAACTTATACGGATGGCTGACTTCATGTTTGAGCAATAGGAAACAACATGATAAATCATAGTGGATAGAGGTAATTTACGGGAGACGCGGGGTTTGGTTTTGGGTCAATTGTCTACTACATTTATTTATTTATTTAAACGACGTGATTGATGTTTTGCCAAATGTATGATGCCTATAGGTGGGTGCACTTGTGACCATGCAATGACGCACTGTCGAGTGATTACATAAATTAACTGATACCACATTATTGACTAGATGTCGGCAGGAACTCACCAAACTTACATGAAGAAGGACCACATTATTAATTAGATGTCGACAGGAACTCACCTATAACTTACATGAAGAAGGACCACATTATTAATTAGATGTCGACAGGAACTCACCTATAACTTACATGAAGTAGGACCACATTATTGACTCGATGTCGACAGGAACTCACCTATAACTTACATGAAGAAGGTATTTGGATTTTAGATATTATACAAGCTGTACTGCTGATTGTATTATGGAAAGGGGGAGTCACACACCTGAGACTACATGGGAAAATTGCTAGGGGCCCAGAGAGTATAAGGATTTCATATCTGGAGGGGGGGGGCACCTTGAAAGATCAGCGTGGGTCAGGGATCGAGGGTTTGTTTATACACCTAAGGCTAGCTGGGAATATTGCTAAGGTTCCAGCCAACAAAGCCCCCCGGTGCACTTGGATTTTCCATATAGTATATAATACAAGCTGTACTCAGGATTTGCTTCAGGCAGCTGAAGCTACACACCTGAGACCTAGAAAGATTGATAGAGGTCATGTGGCAAAGCCCCTCCATGGAGTCCAGTGGGCGAAGCCACTAGGGGCACCTGGATTTTATACATGTGCCCCTCCCCCCTCCCCCGCCCCCGGGTGCACCCCTGGAATAGCTGACGCGTCCATTCACTCTTTTCACGCTTGCGCCATCTTGTAATTGTCACAAATCTTGTGTATAATGTGGGGATGAGATCAGTGGATAACTCAGAAGCAGTCTACATTTCAAGTTCGCCAGCATTGACTGTTTATTACAATAGTACCCCAGATACACTGTAGGGGGCGCCCTGGTGCTGGATAACGTTTTAGAGGCGCTACACAACAGTAATGGCGGCCTGTATATCACACCAGACCGAGGCGTCATATCCTTGAGGTGGCTTCACAGTGCAGCAGGTGGCGATAACACTCATAGGATGCATGTTTTCACCAACTACAACCACTTATATAGCATCCATATCCGTGCCAATAGCAAAAGTGACCAGGTAGAGGTAAAAGGCATATTGGACAATTTGGCTTGAAAATTAAAACACATGTCATTTTTCTGAAATTTGAATATGATGATCTCTGTAACGGCAGCCACCGGATCTTCAATGAAGTGTCCTGTGCGCAGATCTGCCGTGGGTTTCTTTACTCTCAAAAGGGGGGACAAGGGTCTCGACAGAAGAGGCTGAAGAAAGTTTGTTGGAAAAGTTTGTCGTCTTCTTTATTTCCATTATTCTCCAGTACTCTCCGTGAAAACTATAAATCAAACCATATTACATATCTTAGGAAGGGTTAACAGTAGCTGTCATTTACATTTATAGCAAAGGTGACAGTAAACTATAATACTTCTAAATTAGACTCATAGTGATAGTGACAAAGTGCATTACTCATATAGAGGAACAGTTAACCCATAGTGGCAGACTATAGTACTCAGTCAAAATTACAGTAAACTCATAGTGACAAACTATGATACCTGAAATCACTGTAATATCTCAATAAAACTCTGAACTGACATGAAGAGGGGCTATGGCCACAGTTACAGCAAAGACAAAGAGAGTTCCAATACAACTTTCTACATGATTCAACCACTATAGTACTTGGCTTCATAATCTACATATAAACATGCATCAACTTATGTAAAAGTTACATCAAACATGTTCCTTGGATCTATATTGACATATATATCTAGTTAACATACCTCCTTGGTCCCTTATTACTTGATTATTTCATCTTTTTCTGGAGAGGAACAGGAGCTACTCTCTCCTTTGTGTGGTTTTGGCTCCATGTGCTCATAGGGAGCTACAGTATTTGGTATGCACTTCCTGTATAAACAAAGTTGTAATCCTATCCCTTTCCTTTATCAAACATTTGCAAAGGTACTAAATCAAAAGACAGGATTGATATCATCTTAGTTAGATACATATATAACTATAGCATGACATTATTCTTGAAGAAAGCATGTCTAAACTCTAAAGGTATAATCAAAATAACAATCACTCCCTAGTGTCTGACACTAGATGGCAGCAGAAGTACTGTTGGTTAGTTCCCACAGGAAACACAAGGTGGCAGCAGTCCCTATGGACTGTCTGTCTTTACAATCTCCAAATGTTCTAGTTTACACATCTAACTTGGACACTGTGCTAGTTTTTTATTTATCTAGAGCTCAATATTATGACATTTTTATAATAGAATAAAGAGAAATTCTAACAAGTTGTTTTTCCTATAGTAAAACCCATATCAGTTATCCTAATCTTTCACAGAATATAATAGATGCATAGAACTATACACTTAAGTTTTTAAAAAACATAGGTCATCGTCCATGTTTCTGAAGGAATTGAACAAAACCAAATTTTTCAGAACATTTTCTATGGAAATCAAGCAAATGTAAATTAGCCTATAATACCTATTCATTTGGATAAGAGATAAACTGGACAAATCATTAAATTTACTCCTTCAGAATTAGAATGAATTCCAAATAAAACTAGTTTTGACTGATAATTGACAATGTTTAAAACTCACCAGGTGGGGCCTGTGTGAATTACGCGATACGCCTTTAAAGGCATATTGGACAATTTGGCTTGAAAATTAAAACCTATGTCAATTTTCTGAAAATTGAATATGATGATCTCTAAGTGTTGTGGAACGCATATTTAACTTAAAAATCAGGGGTCACCGTGCTAGTTTTTGATTTATAGATCAATATCAAGATGATTTTATATTAGAATATATTGGAATTCTGAAAAGTATTTTTTCACAAACTAAAACCCATGTCATTTCCTCAAACTTTCACAAACTACAGTAGGCCTACATCAAAGAATTAAATACGGGTTGCAGTTCTTTGAGTACATACTTAGTACAACTTATTTAGGTTTTAAAAATCATAGGTCACCGTCCTTATTTTTGAAATAATCAAAGAAAACCATATTTTTCAGTACATTTCCAATGTAAATTGAGCAAATGTAAATTAGCATATTATACCTATTAAAATTGCATAGACTGGATAAAACCTTAAATTTACTGATTTAGAATCAGAATGATTACCAAGGAACCAGTTTTGATTGGTAATTGACAATATCTATGAATCAACAGATGGCGCCACTGTGAATTGTAGGATATGCCTTTAAATACGTCTCGGATAACTGACCAGGGACTTCAAGGAGTTCAGTTCGCGTGCTGCCATCTAGCAATTGCAAATATGAGGTGTAAGAGGGCGCCACCATAGTGTCAATTCGCCACAAGAGCTCGGAAGTTGAAGTTGGTCTTCAAGTTATTGCCATTCGTATTTGCCCATGGATTAGATAAATAAGGATTATAGGCGAACTCCCCAACTATTATGACACTGTGATTCCTGGACTAGACATACCCTCAGGCTTAGAACAAAAGCAAGTCTGACCGAAGTCAGTTTCGATACTGGGCAAGGCAGGTAGGTACCGTAGTACACTGCACCACTCTGCTGTCAGCAAGATAACATGTAATGGTTATTCGAGCAGTGCAGTGTGGTAAAGTGGGACTACTCTTCTGGGTCACCTGCTTCGGGGTCAATCCATATTATAACCGTACATGGTTATGGTTGTGTAATGTATATGTTTGAAGCATCAACACTAAATTATGGTATTCCGTCCCAACAACACTATCTAGCCTTTTTCTTCATTGCACTTGGTATTTGTCAGACGTAGGCCTAGTTACATTTACAACATTTAGGTTGTGTTTGCTATAGAGCCATCCATAAAGTAGGCATAGTATAGTATTATAAATCCTACCCCTAATATTAAATCCCATTCAGTTTCCGTATGCCACGCTGACTGGCATACAGAGTTTTATATGACACTAGTGGCATACAGAATTGTTATCACGTAATATTCCAAAATCGAGGAGACAGGGTAGGATAAAATCAAAACCTGATTCATTTTAATCTTGGCCACCGCATGGCACTCCTGGGGGGTGTTTTTCAGTCGAGAGGATCTCAACTTGAGATCCGCTAAGATCAATCCAAGATCCTGAGACCAACTTTGAGATCAATGGCGGAAAGTGTTTTTCAGACGTTGTCTCAAGTCTACACAACCGATCTTAGGGGATCTCAACTCCAAGGATCTCAAGTTGAGATCCCTAGCCCTCAGTGTAGAGCTAACTCAAGTTCTATAGTGATCTTCCTGTGGTTTAAGTAAACCAGAGCCTCTAAATTGCCTATTGTCGCCCCAAACTGTTATGTCAAGTCCCTTGTGATACCTTTTGTGAAACAATGTCAAGTTGAGACCGATCTCAAGTTGAAACCGATCTCAAAGTTGAGACCAATCTCAAGTTGAAACTGACTTTGAGCATTACAGTAGGTTCAGCACAAACTAGCTGAGTGGTGCAGTGCCTCCATTTTGATGTTGCTTATCAATTGTCTCTCATGGTCATAATAACCACAATAAACAATGAAAATTGGAATATAGGTTTGCCAGGTTATCAATACACTTTGCTCTAAATATCTTTTAATTTTGATATGTTTTGGCACCAGGGCCCTGTTTTTTAGTCACGACATTCGTAACTTATGACACGTATCTGCCGTAAGTGTGCTAGAGAGATACGATCGTAGAGCAGATACGACACTTAGTGGAGATACAACACCTAGGGAGGTAAAAGGTGTGCTATAGTCACGACACTCGGTGGCCACTGGACCGGAAAATGTGACCCTAAGTGTCGTATGTCTAAGACCACTCTGGACATGTCGTAACAAACGCGGAACTTAACTTCCCTTAGGAATTAAGCAATGAAATTTGAACACGAGTAAGGTATACATATAAACTTTAATCGTACCAAATAAGAAGAAAATTGGCCGCACCGTTATGAAGATTTCGGCGTTTGAATTTCGTCATAGCAAACGCTGCTCTGGTGGCTAGTGTAGCTCTACCCTCACTCTGCGCTTATTTCAATCTCCCAGCAGAGATTCCGCGCGCTTTACCGCGAAAGATCTGTTAGGAGAGTGATTGTACCATATCCGATGATAGCCCGATGTTTCAAATTTAAACGCCGATATCTTCATAACGGTGAGTCCGATCTTTTTCATTTTTGGTACGATTATAGGTTATATGTATTCCTTACTCGTGTTAAAATTTCATCGCTTAATTCGTAAGGAAAGCATAGGAAATCGACAGTGACGTTTTATAGAACATACGACAATTCTATACTTGTCGTAACTTCAGACACTTATCTCTGCGAGTATACATTTTGTCTTACGACATGGTCTATAGGACGGCGGCCATCTTTTGTCGTGGCAAATGGCGTAAGTTCTAGATACGATTTCAGCGCATCTTAGACTTCCGATGTCGTGACTAAAAAACAGGGCCCAGATGAGAAAGTTAAGACAAGTATCAACTGGTCTCAAGTTGAGACCGAAGTTGAGATCCTTTCACTTGAGATCCCCTAAGATTGTCTTAACTGAAAAGCACCCAAAGCACCCCAAATGGTCTTATCTTAGTCTCAACTTGAGATCCCCTAAGATCATCTCAACTGAAAAACACTTTGGCCCTCAAACGGTCTCAAGTTAAGATCGTCTCAACTGAAAAACACCCCCCCTGGAGTTTTGACTCTGGACTTCACTCGGCTTCGCCTCATGAAGTCACTATGCCAATCTCCAGTCGTGGCATTCGGTGGCCAAGATTAAAACTCATCCAGTTTTACGATATTATCCTACCCCTAATATAAAATCCCATAGGCTTAACATTGAGTTTCCTTATGCTATGCTGACTGACATACAGAGTTTTATATGCCACTAATGGCATACAGAATTGTTATCACATAATATTCCAAAATAGAGGAGACATAAAATAGAGGTCAAAATTTTCAGAAATTCTGCATAGCGGTATACTCTTCGGATGGCCCATATGGTGCAGAAGACATCAATTTGGCTTTGAATAATAGGTCTGAGGGTAACATCGTTTTTACTTCTAATTTTAGGTTTACCGGTACTCTATATAATACAAAATTTATAACAATGTTGAGCCTGTTTTGAGTCTTTAAATTTATGAAATAAGGCATCAAATAAGCAAAAGTAGACTTTATATGCCATCCATCGCGTAGTAATTCACAAGGTGAAGCCGCGTGAATTATGTAGCGATTCAAACGAGATGGGATTGAGCTTTGACCCTAAACTTGAATGGGTTTCTGATTTTATCTCACCCTTCACATTGACAAATGGTCTAACATTTGTGACATAATCCCCCATTGGATATTTTTCCTAAATATCTCATGGGCGTTACATACGAGTTCCCAATGTTAAGTCTATGGAGAAAAAATATCAGGGGTGAGATAAAATTATATAGAACTGCATATTGAATCGTATAAATAGACAATACTCCACGAGTTTGGCTGGGCCGCAATCGTCATCGAGGCGAAGCCGAGTGACGATTATGGCACAGCCAAACGAGTGGAGTATTGTCTATTTTACGATTCGAGTGCGGTTCTGGATTTATCTCACCCCTTTCTATTGTTTAAATAACATCACAAGTTCAGAATAATCAGAATATACTTAGCAAATCCACTATGCCACGGCCGTGGCGTAGTATTGTCACTTTACCAGGGTGATCGTTGAGTATATTTTTCTAATGTTATTCCTATGGCCAAACTTGTACCAGGGGTGAGATAAAGCAGAGTATCACACCACATGAACTGTGTATCAGCAGATCTATGTCTATCTTTATTGTTATGCAGGTGGCAGACGTGGACTGAGCTGATAACGCTGGCGATCGGGTCAGAGAACCAAAGTCCCCTCCTCACAAGCTGGCCGGTTGAAGTGCCACCCGACCACACACCCTGTATGCAGTTAACATGTCTGAGGCTAAGGAAGTCCCACTGGCTGAGATCCTGAAGGATCTGCCTTCAGGCCCTTTGGACGTTTACAGGAAAAATGCCTCGTTTGACTGGAAGCAGATGAAGGTGTTCTTTGAAGGCGAAGATGTGATCAGATTCACGGTTAGTGTGTTTCTGCTAGAGCTGTCCTGAGATAGGGATTTCTTAAGGGCTGATTCCACCAACATGATTGTCGTGATATATCTTGGTATGTCTTGTAATATCTTACAGCGTCGCGATGTGTCATACCTTCGTTGTTGCAAAACGTAGCCATGCGGTGTTTTGGTGCTCCACCACCGTGACACCACAAGACACATTGCGACAAATAGGCATGCGATTATTCAATCTTAGCCCGATGTAGCAAGACAGCCAAATCATGACCAATCTCGCTGTATCTTGTGTGTCGGTGGAATCTGCACTTTACCTGTTGACTGATATGAATTTGTCATTTTGTATAACTTCTGTTTTCTATCACGCATACATTATTTTGAAGAATTTGAAAATATTATTTTGAAGAAGGTGAAGTTGGCTGTGTAACTCACAGTGAGACATACAGGACATATTTGAATTATAGGAACAACTTGGGCTGGAGAAAAATAAGCTGTTTACATAACATTTTTATTTTGAATATTCCAAAACATTAATATTCCAATGAAATGCCATTATTATACTTTCTTAGTTATCATATACCTGGTTGTAGTTATGTTCATCAATGACCATAAGATAGATTCAATGAATTGACCTAAGGAAAACTAACAGAAATGGATTTTTCATCATTATCACATGGAAAACAGGTTATGATAACTACTATCGAAAACAGCACCTTGATATGCAGTTTGACATCGTATAAGATATCATTAATCCATATCCTGCCAAGCTCCCTGTTTTAGCGTGTTTTTTTATATGACACTATAACAATAAGAGATAATAATGTAAGGAAAATGCATTCAAATAGCAACTTTAAACCTTTCCATACGAGCTGGTTATTGGTTATCTCTCCGGGGTTATGTCTCTTGGGGCGAGAATGCCATAAAAAGCATTCATGATGAATCCAAAACTTGTTCAACTAATGTCTTTGTATCAAATATGGAAAGTTAGGTGTCTGATTTTATCTTACTATGTATAACATTATTAATTAATAAAAATGTAATGGAGGTAAACTCACAAAAAAACAGACAGTAATTCTTTTTTAAAGATGTTATTATTAGCCAAGTTGACAGTTGGTATTCATGTTGGTATCAGCATGTGTCACGACGTTTCGTGAATGTTAAATGCACTTCATCAGGTAATTAATAAAAAGAAATCACCCAATTAGCTATTGGGTATTGGCTACACTAGGTTAAGCCTATTGAGAAAAATACAAGGGTGAGATCAAAGTCCAATCTGCAATTTAAGAAGTATCATATTCTAACTAATATCCACCTTAGTGCTATCCAAGAGTTGCAAGCAATCTGAAATACTCTAGATGTAAGAATCTGGGACATCAATGCCATCCTCTCTTACATAATCCTGTTTTTCATGTCCAAAGCACCGTGTTTGCCAAGTACTGGAGTCTGACCCAGTATTCGGGAGGAGTTATGCTTCCAAGTCACTGGAGGAGAATCGACGGTCAGCCTTCCTCCAGGTGAAGCGCCTGATGGAGTATAACTTTATGAAAGACACTTCTGAAAACCCTCGGTTGGGTAGTGGACTCAGCATGATGCTCGGGGCAATGGATGCATCTGTCAGTGCTAAACTGGGACTCACCCTTGGGGTAAATATTATATTTTCAATGATATGAAAGAGAATTTAATTGGAAAACCTCTGCCTTTTCAGTATGGTGTATGGAGATGTCTGGAAGCCGACCCAGTCTTTGCCCGTAGCTACTCTGCCAACTCAATAGAAGAAGACAGACGTCAGGCTTTCAAACAAGTCAAGAGGCTCTTCGAATATGATTTCCTTAAGATGGAAGATGTCATGCAAACCCCGATATTAGCCAAAGTTATAGTTGAAATCTTAGGTGCCTATGATTGGTCCACATCAGCCAAATATATGCTTAATGTACAGGTATGTGTCATGAATAGGATACTGTTTCCTACTCCTCATTGGGAAAACATTTCTAAAAGATTTTGGTTTTTATAGCCATTCATAAATCAATCACTACAATTTACCATAATAAATGATTAGGATAATCTCATTCCTAAAATAACTTGCAAACCCTGATACAGATACATAGAGCAGTGATATGGCCATATACCTGGCTATATATAGTGATTCGTGTTGAAAATGTTGTTTGAAACTATTCCAAAGATAGATATCATGTTTTTGAAAAAGACAAATCTCTTTGATTGTATATAAATTATTTGAAAACATTGAAAAGAATTGACTGAAATAAGTCTACGAAAGTGAAAAGCTAAATCATTGATAGTCCCCATATACTGTTAGGGTCCCCTGGGATGTTAAATCACAAACAAAAAAACAAAATGATGGGAATCGGTTCACTTAATTTTTGATAGGGGTATGCCGCCTACTAGACTGGCCCCAGTCCCTGTATCCTACCCCTACCCACCTACCCGCCTACCGCCACTGCCACCGCTCAACCCGACCGCCTGTCTTACCCCTCTCCCCTTCTGAGTGACGCATACTCTAATGAACTGTATTTTGATTTTCTTTAATTATTCAATGAATGCCCATAATCAAATATTTGAGCAAGTCTAGCCTGACCAGGGTAAAAGCTTGATTTCATGTGGCTAAAGCCTTTTCCTTTAGAGCCTGGAGAAGGGGAGTTGAAACTCAAATCCTGCACTTTCTCTCAGGGCTTCTTAGTATTTCCCAATAAAAAAGCAATTCCATAGAAAATTATCTCTATAGAATATAGCCTTATTCTCGATCGTGTGGTGGGGGATATTCTAGAGTCACAAAAAAAGAAGAATTTTGATGCCATATATTCACGAAACAACCAAATAGTTCAACTGCATATGAAATAACACAGTTGGTGGATTGTAGATCCATGTGTTGTCTGTAAAGGACCTTACATCTACAAAAAAAAATATAGTAGTCGTATAAGTGAACTTCTTTACATTTGTGCTCCCCCTACAATGTATTATTGGGTGTATTTATCTGCACATGGTAAGGATTGGGTGTATTTATCTGCACATGGTAAGGTACCTATATGCGAATTGCAACTATATACTTTGATATTTCAATGGAACAAGTGTAATAAAAGTCCCTGTTTTGAAATCACTGAATCAATATTATAGATACCAAATAATCGGGATATCATGGCGACATAAGAATACAAATGTTTAAGAGAAAAAACACATAATCAACTACCGTACCTTATTATCAACTTTATTCATATTTTTTTATAGAATTTCTTTATTGACCTTAAAACTTTACAGGTATCCAGCATATGTTTCAGTACAGTCGTGGTCAAATAAAGGGGTGTGGGTGTCTGCCATATACAGTAGGCTGGTTTTCATCGCCCTGCCCTCGGGTTGGATAAGTCCTTTTCTTTGGCACAATTTTATGATCGAAACATTCCAGAGCAGGCAGATATAGCCTGTTTCAGATACATACAATTATACAGGATGAGTAACTAGTTTCGCTGCCTTAGTACTTAATTCCATCTGTGCACAAAAGGGTAAAGTATAATGGTTTATAACCTAATGAGGGAACAATGTTCCTCAACTATCAAAATATACATTTTAGTTAAACGCTATACCAAGTTTCAGTAAGGAACCGTATCATGTAAATTTACATACGAGGAAATGTGATTATAATAAGTTTCATCAATATTTATTCACAGATGTTTGGAAGAACGATTCTGGGCGCTGGATCTAAACGTCATCATGATATTGTGAACAAATGTAACAATTTTGAAGTAAGTTACATGTTTCCTTAGATATGCTTAATTTATTATAAATTTTATGCTAATATATAGCAATGAAATGGTCATCATTGTCCTTGTGCGATATCAAGTTTCGTGTCTGCTAATGTTTCCTTAATTAGATTTTGTTTAAATATGATAAATAACTAATGTAACAATGTGACACTGTTTATAAGCTATATCATACTGCCATTTATTTCGCCCCTGGTATTTTTTTATGCATAGACTTAACATTGGAAACTCATACTCAATGCCCATGGAGTATTTAGAAAAAATACTTAATTGGGGATCATGTTACAAATGTTAGCCAATTAGTCAATGTGAGGGGTAAGATATATTCAGGAGCCTATTCAAGTTTATGGTCAAAGCTCGATCCCATCTCCTTTGAATCGCAACGAAATTCATGCGGCTTTGCCTTGTGAATTACAATGCTATTCAAACTCGATGCAATACAAGCTTTGACCGTAAACTTTCATAGGTTTCTTCTATAGTATAACAACATGTATCTTTATAGATAGAGAATGTCTTTGAACTAATAATATTGAACACATCTTGACAGGTCTTTGGCTGTTTTGCACTGACTGAGCTAAGCCATGGGAGTAACACCAAAGCAATGAGGACAACAGCCACTTACGACCCAGCAACTGAGGTAAGACTATAGTATGGCTGTTGATGTGTTCAGGAAAGCCAATAATCCAGTAATCAGGGTTTCCTCTAGTCAGAAAATACAATTGAATCAGTATTGCAAATATACGTACATACTTTATCACACTATATAACATGTGAGTACTTCTTGTATGCTGTTACAGAGATGTCAGTCTTTTTGTTCTTCTGGGGAAATCCACTTTTTCATATTCGGAATATATTTTTTCTTTTCCTTATGTCAAACAAAGATAATATTGATTTAGCTTCATTTACGGCAATAAAACAGTGGTTTGAATCTCCTCACAGACCCTCAGTCCCATGCCATGGCTGACAAGGACATATTATCCAAGTTTTCCCAATCTCTCTGAGGCAGTGTTCTGATGCTGTGTATCATCATCCACTGTAAATAAGCAACTGCCTGAATGTATCCTATCTAAGTAAACATCGAAACTGTACATATAAGTAACTGAACAATCAGAGTTATAAAGCACATACGAAATATTTTTTATATAAGGAGATGTGATGATTGTATATACCAAGCTCAAGCTTGTTCTGCGTGTTACAGTTACTATTGTATTGAAAGAGCGATTGGAAAATTGAAGTAAACAAAGGCGTCTTTTAAAAGTAACAAAAAGAAAACACTAGTTTATATATCATGCAAATTGTATGTACGTATAACTTTCCCTGCAACAGTAGCAGCTACCATGCAGACGTCAAACATTGAAAAGTGATATTTAACATGTAAAATTTGGAGCTAGCTAGGCAATCATCTCATCGTGACTATAAATGAATTGTCCTCCCCATTTAGGAGTTCGTCATCAACACACCAGACTTTGAGGCTACAAAGATCTGGTCAGGAAACATGGGTAAAACAGCCACGCATGCGATCGTGTATGCCCAACTCTACACACCTGATGGTACGAGGATCAGTAGAAACATTTGATATATGGAATGATTTTGCACATTTTGATTTTGCTTTATTGGCATTATGCTTTGAACATTAAACCTTTCTTGATATATAATTATAGTAATATCAGGGTGTTGCAGCCTTGGTTGATACCAAAACATACAAACTAAAAAAAAATAGAAATAACATATGGACGGTAAATTATCTATCGAAGTATCTTATTCCATGAAATACTTAAGAAAATCAATGTTTGGTGATTGCAGGTACCTGTCAGGGACTGCATTCCTTTATCGTGCCACTGCGAGACCCACGAACACTTCGTGCTCTGCCTGGGGTATTGGTAGGAGACATGGGAGAGAAGCTTGGTCAGAATGGACTTGACAATGGGTAATTACACCTTTTTATCTTGCCCAATAAGATTGACATTTTATTGATTCACAAAGTCAAGCAAATTGTGGTTCCTTTTTTCTAAAGTGCATCGAGTGAAATGTCCCTCACCTTACACGTTGTTATCCAGAAACTTTCAAGGAATTCTATCACTTTCAATTACGTGTTCTAATGTTACATGGATATACAAAATTACTCATGACATTATTTCAAGATATTTATTTATAATGACCGAAATTCTGCAAAAATTTCTTCAACGTGTAAGGAGTATAGGTTTGTTCTGACTATCTATACATGAAGGTTGCCATATTAAATATTCTAGTAATCTTCTAAAGGAGTGAGTGTAACTTTTCCTGCTGTATTAGTAGGTCTGTGATGCTTTGACCCTAAAGTACGATTCCTTTACAGTCAACGAGTGAACTGCATAAATACAAGTGATGAATCTTTATTTATAGGACACATATTCTGTTCTTTCCTGCCCACATCATCTATTTTCTCAACAAACAAAGAAAGGGGTCCGTCAAGTGAACATAGCCATGGATTTTGAATATTGCAGATTTTCAGCATTCCATGACGTTAGGATCCCTCGGGAAAATCTGCTGAACAAAACTGGCGATGTCACCCCAGATGGAAAATATGTCACTCCATTCAAGGTATATCATTCCACCTCATTATATATCTTTACAGTTCAACAATATATGCTAGTATACCGCACTTTAAATTCTTTGTAAAAGATTGATTAATACTTAAAATTTGCTCGATATATTGAACTTCACATGACTTTTAAAATTCATAGGTCTATCTTCAAATCAAATATCTTAGATTATGCTACCTTCTGTTTTCAATGTCCCTGATAGCTGTTAATCTACTAACATAATTCCAGCAGGCAGAAGATTAGTACATGGCATAATATTAAGACAAAATAACTCATGAGTATGTTGATGAATATTTAGGACCCCAACAAGCGGTTTGGCGCATCACTAGGAGCGCTCTCGGGCGGTCGTGTTGGCATCACAGGTATGGCAATTAATAACCTGAAGATGGCACTCACTATTGCCATCCGCTACTCTGGGGCACGCCGACAGTTTGGACCGAAAGAGGGTGCGGCTGAACTGCCTGTTCTAGAATACCAGCTACAGGTATGTACATTCTGTAATCTGTACTGACACACTTCACCCATGATTACCATATACAATCAGGGATGCCAGTTTTCAATGTCTCTATTGAAACTATTGAAATTAATGTTTTCATTTCCAGAATGGAAAAATAATTCCTCATGTAATATTGACATACCAACAGCTAAATTACGCAATTTTCCCACTGCCTATGATTCCCCAATAAACCTCCCTACTGAACCATGTAAAAACTTGAGCTTACCCTTGATTCTCCACTGTAATGTGTATGTAATGCATAAACTCTGCATTGCAATAAAAAATATTTCAATGATTTTTCTTGCCCCATTTTGCAACCCTGTACGATGTTTATTGAAATAAAAGACTTCAGAAATTTATGTTATCTGCTGTCAGATTCCAATCTAAGAAAATGCCTGAAAGCTAAAGATTCTAAAGGAAAAAGGTGTTAACAATTACATCTGAAGATTTATGAAAATGTTAATAATTGAATAATTTGTCACATCTTGTGTTCTACCTTCATTTCTTCTAGATTAGTAAATAGAAAATCTAACCTTGAGTTAGAACTGTTAGAAATACTTTTTAGAAAAAAAAAAGTTTTAAAAAGTGTAGCATGCAAAGCATGCTGCCTTCAATTTTATTCATTTCATCTGGATTTTAAATATTTTTCATCAAAGTACATGAAACTTTACATGGATATTTTCTCACATATGATAACTATTATAATATTGTTTCCTTTACAGCAATGGCGCCTTTTGCCATTTGTCGCAGCAAGCTATGCTCTTCAGCACTTCAGTAACACATTGCATACGAACTACGTGGAGCTGCAGATGGGGATGATGATGGGTGACAAGAGTGATCGCCAGGTGAGATTAATCAAAATCAGTCAAAGAATATAGCAATACCCTTGTGAGAACGAATTATGTCACATATCCCAAATGTATTGAAAAATGTCTAAGTCTGTTCTATGCTCCTGGTTTGATCTCCATGTAAAAGGGTACTTTTTATATACTATTCTCAAGCCAATTATTTGAAAATAAATTATCAGATCCATGCCTGAAATCCTCAGAAGCCATCTCCCTGATTTAGTAATTTAATGAAAACTTAAATATAATTTTTTTAGGACAGTATTGATTGTATTAACAAGAGAATTACAGGGAGTCTTTCTCTCTACAGGCATACCTGGGTCGGGAAATACATGCCATGTCGTGTGCTAGTAAAGCCGTGGCTGGATGGACAGCTCGTGACTGTATCCAGGAGTGTCGAGAGGCATGTGGTGGTCACGGCTACTTTAGAGGTAAGTTTCTGTTACACCCGACATAGCAAGAAAACAATGATCACATGTCCAGCAGGGATGTAAGTTTTCCGTTAAATGGCGGAATTTCGATATTTCATTTACATCGTCAAGACTCGCAATGTTAGAATATATATGTAGAGATTTAGAACCATTCTGTTCCAAAATAATGTTATAAATGATACTCTTTTTTTTATTAACGCTTTAAATTTCCGATTTTTTCCTTAGTCCCAACTTTCATCCACGGTCCAGTATACATGTAGACATAATTTTGTTATGAGCAAGACATTATTTTAACACACAAATCTTTAATTATTTATATAAACCAGTGTTGGATATTTCTAGCAATATGCCTTTCCCTACAAATATTATCCGAGTAAAACATTGTTGATATGTTTCAGTGAATCGGCTGGGCCAGCTTCGTGATGATAATGACCCAAACTGCACATATGAAGGTGACAACAACGTAATCCTCCAGCAAACATCCAACTACCTGCTAGGCCTTCTGAAGGAGAAACGTGCAGGTAGAAGACCGCAAATTATTCTCCATGACAAAACCTGGTATCGGAATGATAAGAATACATGGCTCATGAAAGTGAAATGGCCTTCTTTTTTTTATAATGTTTACATCATGGACAAGACTATTAGGTCTATCTCCAGATAAAAACAAAAAAAGAAATCCTTTTATAATGTATGGGGCCCACCCTTTTCAATGGGGAGAACTATACCAAATATCAACGGATACTTGATACAATTGTTATAAGGTTAGACTATATAGATATATTACATATTAACTTGAATCAATAGGTCTCCACTATATAACAAGGCCTGATAGATTAAATGGTGTTGACTTGTGTTAGTCTATATGAATATATTTTTCTGGGGGTGACAACAGCTCTCTTAAAGATTCTAGTGCCATGTTGATGAATAGAAAAACATCTAAAGCTGCATGGATTGTAAGAAAGAATTGATATCCGATTAGAAAATTACCTGATCACTAGAATATACCTTTTTCAAGGTTTTTATTTATACTGGAGTCAGGGTTTAGCAAAGATTGTGCTTATCCTCCACCCCCTCCAGTTCTCAATTCGAACGATCATGCCTTAATTACTTGACAAATGTTATTATCGTGGTTTTTTTTTATCTGGCTTACTAGGAGGTGTTATAGCCACGTCTCATTGATTTTTAATTAATAAATATCATTGTTGTGAACAACATGAGAATTCTCACCAGCCCTGTTCTTGCTAGATTTAGACATTAAAGGCTTGACAAGATTGCTTCCTGGTCTTATTATATAGTAAGGAGGATGTTCTGTGTGTATCTGTTTACTAGGTGCAAGCATTCAATCGCCGTCTGGCTCTGTCAACTTCCTGGACGACATGGACAAAATCATGAGGACCCACTTCAGTGTTGATGGCAAAGTGGACTCGGCAGGTACGTTAAGAATGTTTAGATGAATCCTTTGTCAATAGAAAGGACACGTAATCATAATACTATAGAGCACATAGCTATTGTGTTGTAGGGCGGCCATCTTACGCCTGAAGCCAAACAGAACACCAGGTAGTGGGTTCAGTTATCAATGGAATTGATAAAGAAAATATTGTGGGCTTACCCCAAAGGGATTTTCGCCTCGTCTCGCTATTGATTATAACAGCTGATAATAGTGTTTGTCGCCCGACAGCGACTACAATGGGACTATCTTACATTTTCTGGCAGATGATGGTGGAACTAGCAATCACTCTGTACCCTATTTGGTGGGATATATGTTATTTATGGTATTGGATTTTACATATTACTTATCTAGGATTATCTAGGATTGTAGATCATATTACATGATAAAACAACTATGAGTTTATCCTACAGGGGTAAATGCTGACATTAGCATCTGTCCTTATATCATCTGCCACAGAGTTAAAGTTAAATGTTCATAAGTAAATGGATGAAATAGTCAGTGATTTATACAGGAATGCAGGTTTTCCGAAAAATGACGCAATTCCGGCATTTCATATAAACCGGTAACACTAGAATGTATATATCGATCCATAGCTATTTTGTTCCAAAATTATGTTATAAATGATTCTTTATATAGGGGTTTTAAATTTCCTATTGTTCCTTAGTGCCGACATTCATCCCTTATTATATAATTAAACAACTTATATTACAGTGGCAGTCACGGCATACCGTTGGCTTGTTTGCTATTTATTGAACGAGAGTGCAAACAAGCTGACAAAGGAACTACAGAGTGGGAAAGGTGGCTTTCAAGCACGAAACGACAGCCAGGTCTACTACTGTCGCACACTTGCCATTGCGTTCATAGAGGTAATTTTTTCACTTGCCTATATTCTGGTTTTCGAAAAAAGGTATACTTGATATTAAAAACCCGATTTGAGGTGAAGTCCTGTCTAACTCTTAGAACACTGTACAGTGGGATACCCTACACTATGGTCTCATCAATAAACACTTCATTTCCTTTTTTGATATTAGAGAGCACAAGATATAGAACTTGTAAGATTCCCAGGAAAAATCTTGTTCAGAATTGCCTCACCAAAACTTTGATCCTACTATGAACAGAGGATAATTGTTAGTGCACTCCAAAATTAATGCAACAATTATCTTATGACATGTGTGTATGAACAAACTCAGATTTCTTTTCCTGATTAATAAGAATCTAAATGACGAAAATGAACAGTATGTATTTCTCCTTTTAGCATACAGTGCTCGACCGGTTCCACACATATGTGACAGGGCCTGATGTTCCAGCCACACTGCGTCCTGTTCTACAACGTTTGGCCAGTCTCTATGGACTCTGGTGCCTTGACAAACATATGGCCATCCTCTACCAGGGTAAGTGTGGTTGACGGGACTGAATAATGTAATAATCTTTAGTTCGGTAATAAATTTTAAGCTAACACAATAATACAGAGTTATGTCACGATGGTAGCTATAGCCAGGGATTTACTGAATCATTCATCGCCTGTTGAAAACAGACCCTATCTTTTTTGTTTCAACATCGGCTAAAGATATAGAATAAAGAGGTAGTTGCCCTTTTTCCCTCCAAAATATTTAAATTGGGAAAGTAGATTTTGCGCAGAAGGTAATCTTATTGATCTTAAAGAAGATCTTGTCTTAACATTAGCTAGATGGAATATACCTACTTCTTTGATTAAAACGTGGGTAGAGATGTGAGCTCCATTCAAGGATAAAGTGCTTCCTACACCCCAACTCGATCGCCGAAGAAATGTAGCTACGAACCCTATGAAAACCAAATTTCTTTCTATCCTTTGGTATAGAAGACAGAGTAATTGCTTGTTCTTCCATCATCTGCCAGGGATTTGTAAGATAGCTGCACTGTAGTCGGGGACAACCACTAGTATATGATATTATAATCTATAGATAATCGTGAGACAAGGCTAAAAACCCTCTGGCAAGCAAAAAATTCTTTTTGAAAAATCCATTTATTATTGAACCCGCCACTTGGTGTTTTGTGTGGTGTTGGGGGGGGGGGCAAAATGGCCGCTTCCATAACACAATGGCTATGTGCCCTATAGACTTAGAAAACCAATAAAATCGAGGATGGGCGATCAACCAATAAGTACAGAGCTTAATGCAAGTTGATGCCTCAATGCATCATTTGCCCTGGGCTGGGTGATGTGGCATGACACGTGATTCTTGATATATTTTTTTCTATTTCACCTAAAATATCATATATGGTATTATGCCTATATTCTGTGAAAGTTTTATGTTCATTGGGCAGATATTTCCAATTTTATATCATAAAACAAGTATTTTGTAAATGATGCCTCAAGGCATCACCCGGCCAGCTCTGATTGATGCCTCAAAGCATCACCCGACGCGAATAGATTTTAGGCATCCTTAAAGGGTTAATAGCAACTTAGTGCCGTTATATTTAAGAATTAGCTATTACCAAAAGTAGACATGACAATAAGTTAGGAATTATTTTTTTATTTCTTTTTATTCACATAATGACGAACAGTAGCAATCACCCAAGGAGGGCGTTCTTCCTTGCGGCGTCCGGTACAAAGAGGACATAGGTTTACAGGACAAAACACATGACATTACACAATGTACACAACAAACATACAAAAACAATGGCGGGATGCATGAATGTGCTGCTCAAAGGACCTAGCGTCATTCCTGAATAACTGTATTATATTTGGGTTAACTAAATTCATCGTTAGATGAGTACTTTTGTGGGTATCGACCCGCCACATTTTATCACATGTCTTGCATGTATGTGTGTGTACTGGTCATATGACTCAGTATACCTTTGTTCTATAGCATTACAGCATACAGCATAAACCATGCTGAAGTATTACCTATAGTCTTGAGAGTGACAATATCCCAGTTCTTGTTTTATTATTTCGGTTTGACCTGTAGGTCAAGACCGAAATATATCAGGGGAGATGGGGGAACGCTTTTTGCGGCTTATATTATGATACGTTACAGTAATACATTCAGGAATCCTGAATAATTATACCCTCACTAACCACGATACCCTGTGGTGAACTGGTCAGATGTGGTCCGCACCCGGCGACAGTAGTGTATTTTTATATATTGCGCAGGCACCCGTTACGGTTCAATGAATACCTACTAGCGGGTGGGGTCATGGGCGTGTGCTATTTCTGTTCAAACCGAAAGTATGGCAATGCCAAATCAACTATTAATCCTTGTTAAATGTATTGTCAGGTGGCTATGCGCAAGGACGCGGTGCGGCTGATGCTGTGCGGGAGAAGATCCTTCAGCTGTGCACGGAGCTGAAAGATGATGCCGTCTCGCTGGTCGATGTCTACGCCCCGCCTGACTTCATCCTGCATTCCCCTATAGGCATGGCGGATGGCCAGGTTAGTTATAGCTCCTATGAAGAACTTTATTCAATTATTCTTTCTTGAGAAAAGCTGTAGAATGGGGGAGTTTCCACATAACCAGAGTACTACTTCCGGTAAGTGATGTCAACAGCCATGAAAACACATCCAATTCGCAGAGTCAACCTGGAAGTAGGTGGCGCTTCGAATCCCCTCCGCGGCCATCTTGGCAAGGAACTTATGCAGTGCTAGGCCTATGGGGAATTCAAACGTTCATTTCTGATATTATTTGATATGTGGGGATATGTTAAGTAACCCTCAAGTCAATCTTTTGACAAGACCAGACCTCCCTGGCAGTTTTAGATCAAATCATTATGTGATGGCCTCAGTTTAGCCTCCGAACTCGATGTCAACAAATCGTTGAAACAACGATTTTCTTTGAGTTGGCACGTTTAAATCATGTCAGGATAACGTAAATAACCTTATTTCAACTAATGCATTTGTGTAAATTAGACATTATAAGGTAGATTATTAAAGTTTTACGCTATTTTACACTCTGACAGCGCTTTGTATTCACCAGCAAGATGGCGGAAATGTCCGTTGTTAAGGGAATTTGGAGGGTATTGGAAACCGGAAGTTGCCAGATGACTCGGCGAATGTCATACGTAATAGATTTAACACAGGAAAAGTAAAAAGTGCTACAAATAATAATAAAACACAACATAATGATACAATTCACATCCTATATCCAAGTGACTGTTGCACAAAATGAATACGACTTACCAGCAACAGTTGAAATAGCATGATTTGGTATATTGGAAGCTGAGCCGTTGAATTCATACTATTAGTAGCTATGTAACAGTGTTAATCATTAATCATTGCTAATTAGGATTTTGAGCATCTTTTACCTCCAAAGCCAAAGTTTTCTGTTTTGAACTTGAAGGAAGTATTCAGATTTACTATGATTGCAAATTCTGTTTTGTTTTTTTATTATATAGAGCTTTATGTCCATTTGAAGATTACATGTGACTTCCAAATACACCCATTGACGTTGTTATAATTCCTATGGGAGAAGGTCTTGCTTTTTTTAGTTTTCTTTTAACAATTAAAACAGTAATATTTCAACGTAGCCTTAATTTTCATACAAAATACAGACTTAATGGCTTCTTTCTCTTATCTCTAACACAAATGGTACCGTGGGTTTTAACATTAAAAGGAAAGAGAAAACTTATTGAAAGAGAAGGAAAAAGACCATACAATACAGAAGCTACAATACAATACAGGACAAACAGGGGAACTGCAAATTCTGTTTTATCATATCCAGATCTACAAGAACCTCTACGGAGCCATGCTGCAGACGCCATCGGTCCTCCAACCACCAAACTTCCTCCCCGACTGGCTCGACAAACCTGTAGTTGGTGGGCGCCATCCCTCCAAACTCTGAGAAATGAAGAATCAACAGAGCCCAAACCATGTGATATTTGAAAATGATTACCGGTGCGCTGTTATATTAACATTGGTCTCTGAGAGCTGGACCAATTTTTTGGTATTTTTCCAAGGCCATTTTACACTGCATCGTAGAATAAAAAATTATAGTTAGTGAAAACAGTCGTTCAATATTCATAAGGAAATGACAATCTCATAATTTGTCAGATCTATGAAAGATGTGGATTATATGTATCAACATCATGGTATTAATTGTACATTTCTACATTCCGAACTGTATTATGTGTACAAAGATCCTCTACCTGGCGGTTATTACCGTCTTATGTTATCTATGTGATAAAATAAGACAGCAATCCATGTGTACTTCCTGTATATAATTCTCACCACTACATGTATGAACTGATGATAAATAAACTAGCATGGTTTAAAGCATGTTGATTTGTTCTTTAAGGTTTTTTTCATAACAGACCCTATTGAGGTATCCCAGAATAGCCGTTTTTCCGTTCAGCGCCGCCACGCGGTCATGTTGCATGGCAACGGGGCCGTTCGGCCAAACATTGCGCTGTCCGAGTGCCCGCCTATGCATTCACACATAGGGTGTGAGTTGTGGGTATGAGTACAGAGGTGTTGTATTCTTCCAGATAGGGGTGTTAGAACAAGTGAGGACACTCTCAAAACAAAGACAGGTTGTCCACACTTAAGAATTCATTAATGTCTCAGATTTAGACATAGTTAGTTTCATACAGAGCTTGCACAATATCATACATTATGACACCTCAATGTTGACCATGGATTAGGGCTGTAGGAGGTTGGAAACACTGCTTTATAGGCATGAATATATATATATAAACCGTGTACGTTCCAGAAGATGATAATAGAAGATTAAGTATATGAATATATCATCAATGAATATTATATTGAATTATAATATATAATATATATATAACAAGACTTTCTGTTTGGCTGAGAATATGATTAGGGGTCTTTATTACTACTACTACTATTTTATATGTCCATAAAGACTAGTCTTTATGATTCACATATATATATATATATATATATATATAATGATCTTATTGTAAATGAAAAAAAAAGATTTCCCTAAAGATTATATGTGCACATTTTAGCCATTTCTATTATTGCTGTATTGCTCTTATATATATATATATTACACATATTTCTGATCATTTTAATTTAAGGCATAGTACAGAGCCATTTTTCCTATATCTAATGAATACATATATTCATATAGATATATATGTGTATATATATGTATATATTTGTATTTATACACATATATACATAAATACACACACTACATATACATAGGTATTGTATATTTATGTATAAACATACATGTACATTACATATATGACATTCCCGATGTGATCAGAGGTATATATTGGTAGAATTTCATATGCAAGGGTGATTGTATTTCTTCTATAAAGGAGCTTATCTAAACAATAACTTCATTATTATTGAGACAATATATATGCTAAACTCACCAAATTATAGCTGGAATACTAAAGAACACGATACAATCAATGTATTGTCCCTAAAGTTAATATAAATGTATTATACAAATATTTAACGCCTATACACTCAGTCTTCCAATGCTAAAGAATACGTCACTAGGTGTTGGTTTGACCGCACGCATTGCGTAACCAGGCAGATAAATTGCGTCACCGGCCTGTGGAAAAAGGCCTATTCAGTCTGTTTACAGGTCCCGGTGTTTGCTGGTTCTCGACGTTGTATGGTGATAGACCCTTGACCCGTAACGCAGAATTAATGCAGTTTAACGGTTTTCATGAATCTTCAAATGGGAAATCCAATGTCAGAAATGGAAATTTCAGCTATGTTGACATATATATCCGAAATATATTCAGATTCTTCAAATATAAAGGGGAAAAATATGGTTCATGTTGTCGTGGTGTGCCCAGTCAGTCGCGAGCGGAACTTGTATTTACCCTGGGCGATAATGGGGAGTTTAGTAACCTATGGAGGACATATAGGGGCTTCGGAAAAATTAGCACTAGATTACACCTAGTAACACTCGCCAGCACCAATACCCGAACCATGACTGGCGAATAGGGTTAGTCGTTGGATGGTCGCCTTCATTTTATTCTCACTGGTGCATAATATACATTGCAATTTACAGGTATACTACAGGTAGAAAGCTATCGGTGACAAGAAACTTGATACACCTGAGTAATGTGATACCAGATGGAGAGCAAGTCACATGATGAGAGTCTGGCTACGTGGCACTCTCCTAGCAGAGGTTTGGTTTCCCTCCTTTGCCCATCAAAGGTGGAGGGAGGATCCGTTTAGAGAGAGGATGGGTGGTTTCCAATTTTGGTATCGCTTTATGAATTTAAGATTTCTCATTCCGCTATTTGTTCAATCTGAAAACAGTATTAAATTGGTTCTACAAACTTGTATCTATAAATCGAGAAAAAAAACCAAATTATTGGCGTGAATGAGACTAATTTATTTTTAGAATATCTTTGTTTTACACAAGAATAAGGAACATTATAAACTGGAAATGAAAACAATGATTTCCATGGAAAAGTGGAAAAACTGCAATCTCTGAATTTACAAGGTAACAGGCATGAACATTTGTGCAGTTTAGACACATTTCCAGTCCTTCAACTTTCATATTTTCAGCAAATAGGTAATTAACAGGATAACCATCTTCTTGATGTTGAACTTTCCAGAAGGCCATTGAATAAGAGAACAACTAAAATAATACGAGAATTAATAGATTTTATTTGACAACACACAGACATGAGAAACAAGATCAACTTTCCAATGATTAGACCACTGGTGACAGACGAATCTACCCTTCATTTTTTCCCGTATAACACTTGTGTTTACATGTACATCATGATTTTTGTTCTCTTATTTATACATATATATACATATTTCATTTTTTTTCCCGCATCTGGAGCTTCGTCACGAAACCACCTCCGTTATAATTAAACATGCTAGTCGTTATTGTCGGTGACAAGAAAAACAGCCAAAGATGGCCCACAAAAGCAAACTTTATTTTTTACTATATATTCCCTATTATTTCAGTGAATAATTCTGCTAGATCTCGGCAGATTTCCATTTCAAAAACTGAAGTTTAGTGTTGCAGAAACTACCTAAACGAAGGATACATTCGTTATTTCTGACGCTCGAGACGTCATCGGGTATAAATGCGCTGTGACAGTAGGCTGCAGTACCTCAATGACAAATGCATCAATGCTCTTTCTCTGACCACGAGGGACTAAATCTCATCTGCTATCATCAATTCTAGCCTTGCAAGCATGCCCCTTCGTCCAAGTCAGTTGTTCATCACAATACATGCAACGGGAAAGCCCTGTTCAAGGCCACATCGTACCTGAAGAAGAGTTCCATCTAGATCAAGTGAACAAATCGAGTTTTCATATCGTAAATTGAGATGTTAACTAAAATCTATTTCGGGCAAGCGTCCTTAGACGTGCATGCATGTTGAGAGCTTAAAACCTTTGGGAACTTAAAGGGTCTCACAACCACAATTGCTCTTAATAAATTAAGTCTGATCACACTAGCTTCAACGCTTAATCTATACTAAATTAGATTTAAATACAAATTTTATTTTCATTATCTGTCCAGTACATCATGCCCTGGGGGCACCCCGTGTGTTAACACTCAGAAAACATAACTAATATTCCAATCACAATAAACAGACATTTACAATGTGGATGTGGGAATAAGTCTGGCCATGTTGTTATTCCTTTTACAGAGATTCAAATTACGACCATGCCATAGAATCATTATCGTGAATATCTAAATTACTCAATAGATAGGATGTCACTGGCTGGGTTTTTTCGTGTTTTTTTTTACGTTTTCTCAATTTCATATAATGCTGTAGATTTAGAAAATACAGAATCCATTCAGATTTCATTCTTTCTTAAGTATCTTTATGTACGCAAATATCTATATGACAAAGATTTCGATTTCATGTTGATTTTAACGTTCAATAATAAAATGACCCTAAAGAGAATGACGATACACAATAATTCACTCATAACATAACACGTAGTATACAGTACTGTGTGGAGGGAGGCAACTTTATATGTGTTAATATGTTAAAATACACAGCACCCACCTAAATTAGAAAATCAGAAGTCATCAGTGAACTGAAGAAACAGCAGTGACTATTCCAAGCAGATGCTATAGCAATTATTCTAACACAATAACACCATCCATATGATTTAGATTTTTTCATTCGGCATACACACACAAAAAAGTTTCAAGCATCAGAAATTATGACTGTCCAACATGCTGGAGATCACACATAAAGACAAAGTTAAGGGGTACTAGACGTAGGCATCACGGCAGAAATCTCATTGCATTGCTGGTAGATGACCATAATTTGCAGAATTGGTTGACGTGAATGTTACTTTCATGTGCGTCGTCAATGTCTCGCTTTTTGTGCACGTGTGGTGATTTTGTTTTTGTTTCAATCACTTTTTGTGACCCATCAATCCCCACAAATTTACCAAAATCACATGAGGTAAGGGGGTTGGATGGTTTATCTTAGCCTGGTAAAATCGTCCATAGGCTTAACGTTAGGTACTCGTACATAACAGGCTTGGGAGTACGGTACGCCATACTCAATGGTCTATAAACAGATAAACTTGTCCAGGCCAAGATAAAATTATTAACATATTCGTGTTTGATCTGTATCCCTGTTCGCCATCTTGTTTGAAGCGCTTCAGAATATTCACTCAGCTATTTCCTAGTTCACGCCTCGTTCATATCCCTGAGCGCTCCCAACTTGATGGAGTACAGGGTATCAGACCAAATACTCATCAGTTTCTTTCTTAATTTTTTTTTAGTTTTTTTTATGAGTTTCTTTCTAAGTAGAGCACGGCTGTGAGTGGAATCCCAAAATACGTGTAACCGTGGACCTCTGGCGACGAATACAACAAATCCTTGGTCTATCCTCCTCCACATTATTAAATCACCCGTAATATCCACCAAATCTCAACCCAAACACAACATATCCACAACGTGATGCCTACGTCCAGGCGTTGCTTCTGTGAGTCTTTAACTTCTATCAATTTCTACCATTTGCTTTAGGTTACAATAAGCCTCTCTTTCAATGTCACGAAAGATGCAAACAAATTCCCTCATGGTGGGAAATTGGATACCTTGTAGAGTGTATTGGAAATATTACCATATTGCACCCTCGCCGATACCAGAAGTCGACAAACAAACAGGTATTGTGGATGATCCAGCACTCAAAGTCTAAACAAATACAATCAACATGCACTGTGCAAGAACGAAGGGCACAGCTTAAACTCTGCCACGGTGCGATTGTCTTAATGGAATGTACATTATCACAACCTCTACAACGTATTCGGTAATCAGTTCGGACTAATGGGAGCGGGAATCTAATCGTGAAGCAGTCTCCCATGACTTCATGTAGCATCTGACCGTATCAGGGTACCGAGTCTATGGCCTGTAGTACTAGCAGGTCCCATTAACTTGACAGTATCAGGGTACCGAATCTATGGCCTGTAGTACTAGCAGGTCACATTATCCTGACCATATCAGGGTACGGAGTCTATGGCCTGTAGTACTAGCAGGTCACCTTAACTTGACCGTATCAGGGTACCAAGTCTATGGCCTGTAGTACTAGCAGGTCACATTAACCTGACCGTATCAGGGTACCAAGTCTATGGCCTGTAGTACTAGCAGGTCACATTAACCTGACAGTATCAGGGTACCGAGTCTATGGCCTATAGTACTAGCAGGTCACATTAACTTGACCGTATCAGGGTACCGAGTCTATGGCCTGTAGTACTAGCAGGTCACATTAACTTGACCGTATCAGGGTACCGAGTCTATGGCCTGTAGTACTAGCAGGTCACATTAACTTGACCGTATCAGGGTACCAAGTCTATGGCCTGTAGTACTAGCAGGTCACATTAACCTGACCGTATCAGGGTACCGAGTCTATGGCCTGTAGTACTAGCAGGTCACCTTAACTTGACCGTATCAGGGAACCGAGTCTATGGCCTGTAGTATTAGCAGGTCAACTTAACTTGACCGTATCAGGGTACCGAGTCTATGGCCTGTAGTACTAGCAGGTCACATTAACCTGACCGTATCAGGGTACCAAGTCTATGGCCTGTAGTACTAGCAGGTCACATTAACCTGACAGTATCAGGGTACCGAGTCTATGGCCTATAGTACTAGCAGGTCACATTAACCTGACCGTATCAGGGTACCAAGTCTATGGCCTGTAGTACTAGCAGGTCACATTAACCTGACCGTATCAGGGTACCGAGTCTATGGCCTGTAGTACTAGCAGGTCACATTATCCTGACCATATCAGGGAACCGAGTCTATGGCCTGTAGTATTAGCAGGTCAACTTAACTTGACCGTATCAGGGAGCCGAGTCTATGGCCTATAGTACTAGCAGGTCACATTAACTTGACCGTATCAGGGTACCAAGTCTATGGCCTGTAGTACTAGCAGGTCACATTAACCTGACCGTATCAGGGTACCAAGTCTATGGCCTGTAGTACTAGCAGGTCACATTAACCTGACCGTATCAGGGTACCGAGTCTATGGCCTGTAGTACTAGCAGGTCACATTATCCTGACCATATCAGGGTACCGAGTCTATGGCCTGTAGTACTAGCAGGTCACCTTAACTTGACCGTATCAGGGAACCGAGTCTATGGCCTGTAGTATTAGCAGGTCAACTTAACTTGACCGTATCAGGGAGCCGAGTCTATGGCCTATAGTACTAGCAGGTCACATTAACTTGACCGTATCAGGGTACCAAGTCTATGGCCTGTAGTACTAGCAGGTCACATTAACCTGACCGTATCAGGGTACCAAGTCTATGGCCTGTAGTACTAGCAGGTCACATTAACCTGACAGTATCAGGGTACCGAGCTTATGGCATGTAGTACTAACAGGTCACATTAACCTGACCATATCCGGGTACCGAGTCTATGGCCTGTAGTACTAGGTCACATTAAGGAAGCCCATAAATGTGTACCTTTTAAAAGTGGACCTCAATCAACTTTTTAGTCAACATATTGGTAGTTTTGCAAAGCTAACAATGTTTATGAAAAAGGAAGAAAAATGTTCATAATTTAAGCATCTCTCGCAGTGAGGCTATCTAAATTATTTACTTAATCCACTGAATTTTATTTTGATTTATTGAGGCGCAATTCTATGACCATTTCCAAGCATATTTCATATTTATCTGTTAGTTTTTGATCTCTCATCAATTTTTTTACTTCTTCCTTCTGTAATGTTGCTTCATAACAAGCTATAAAAGTGTACTAATAAACAGAACCTTCGATCAGGATTATTCTTGCTATTTCTATAATACATGATTTTCAATTTTTAGTTGTCTGTGGTTCCTACGGCATCAATAAGTAAGATCAAACGAGTTCACTCATGTCACCTTGTAACATGCTGAACTGTTGACTTAAATCATGACCCGAACCCTATAGACAGAGGATAAGCCTGTGATGTTTTGTATCCTGCACTAAAATTCCTGCACCTGATGTTCGGTGCAATGCCCTCCCACCAAACCCATGTTATGTAGGCACTATGAGCTCTCAACGACCAAAGCAGGCACCTGAGCAGGAGTGGTAGCCAGAACAAACGAACAGATTAGAAATAGCCTGTCCACTACTCAAGGGTCATGATAAATCGCCCTGGCTAGCCTCGGCGGTCCAGAAGATCTGCAATGGCCGACAGTAGAGCTGGCGGGTGGAGGATGTCCACGATAACTCTCATCTTGCATGGATAGGTGTCCACGAGGACATATGCCAAGAGAGGGGCATCAGGATGGACTTTCGTTAGATTGTATAGATTGTATAGGTTGTGTTTGACTTTGTTTTCGTTCGTGTTTTGGTATCACGACCCAAGCACTTCGTGCACACCAATCCCGCGACAGCCTCCACGAACCGCGAGCCCCAATTTGTCTGTTTATCTTCAATTAACAGTGTCTACCTAACAGTAAATCTCGCCTTCAATACCCCTTGAGATGAGGTTCTCTGAGGGTACTAACGACAAGATCTACCCACCAGTGTGTTGGAGTGTCACTCAAGGACACCCCTACACACCGGCCCGCCCGTCCACCCCAATGAGGATGGCAGGAGGGATGCTCACATATTGTGTTGTTAATTAATGTAGGGCAAAATAAAAGTAAGTATACACATTTTCAAATCCCCTGGTTTTTATAGATTCCGAGGTCTTTAAAATAATAACGCACATATATTTTACCATCATCCGATTCACCTCTGATTACCTATTAACTTCATCATTACATAGATTCACTCCAAAATATTTTAAAATTTTCTAAATGTATAAATTTACAGGAACCTTGTTTTTAAATCCCGGAGTACAGAATTTTTTTATAACGCATCACTAGTTTTCTCTTGTAATTCCACACTTCATTCAGGGTAATGATTAACATGGCGAAACAGAAGAAATCCCTTTGTGACTAGGCCATTATGAACACCGACCCGCTTGGGGATATAAACATCCCTTTTGATCATTTTTTCATTTCACTTCTTGTTTCATTCATATTTATAATTCTATTATGTTGTTTGACTATTGCAGACTCTACCATAAAGGATATTGGAATGTCACTATTTATATTGTTTTGAGCGTCTGCTTAGTCTAGAGAGGTATATAAACAGTTAGAAAACCTGGGAATATCAGATCAGCATAGGGCGTACCACACAACCCGCACATGCCAATACTGTCCATGAAATGCACTCATTTTGCCACACTGAATTATCCTCAATACCTACAGAGAAATCCTTTACCAGCCCCTCTTAGAACACACCAACCAAATTCATGTTAATAACCATGTCGAATTTGTCTGCCCCTGCTAAGAACCTGTCTTTCTCTTATAAAAAATTTAGAGAGGGGAAGCAGTAGACCGCCACCTCAAACCATTAGTAGAATCTAGGGAAAGAATATGAAAAGTATTATAGAGGTTAGAAGCAAAAACAATGCAAAACAAGCAAGAGGCTCATTGAGATGTCTGAAGTTGAAAGCAAATATTCAGTCCTATAAAGAATAAATCCTTCTGATAATGTATATGCCGGGTTTGACCCTCTCATAGCAGAATGAGATGGTATTGTGGCTTAACTTTAACGCCTTGCCGGACATTCTCACAAATAACAAGTGGCAATAACCTGTATAAAATGTTAAAACTCTTGCCTCGATTGGCGACTCTCGCCCATTGACATGCCCACATGCATACAAAAAAAAAACACGCGTTGAAAACGTCTACACCGCACGGCTGTCCCCATCCTGACCGCCACCACACTGCAAACATGGCCGCTGAGAATGTAACGGTGGAAAAATGTACATATGTATCACACATGATCCCCAGAAAAGAAGGTGCGGAGCAAAAGCTCCCACCCCCAAAAAAAAAATATACACACACACACACAGCGATGAAAACACCGACCATTCGTCGCGCATGCGCGTGGGCCAACTTCCGCTGGCCGCGCATGCGTGGTACTCCTCAGTGATGACGATGATGAAACGCTGGTGACACCTGCCCACCCCCCGGGTTGCCCCGTATGTTGTTGGATGACTGATAACACACACACACCGACCACTCCTCCGCTCACAGACACCTGGCACTCTCTACACACGCACTGTGGTCGATGACTGCGCCGCGCCGTGGTTACAACTTGCACAAACAGAAGAGGAGCGGGATGAAGGCGCCGATGGCGACGAACATGGGGAGCAGCATGCTGCCCGTGTCGTCCGTGGCGTAGGGGTCCTGCACCTTGGGGCCGGACGGCCGGCGGGTCTTCTTGGCCTTCTTGGCGTCGCTCGAGTCGTCCACCTCCTCCTCCTCGTCCTCGTCCTCGCGGGTCGGGGCCGTGTCGGGCGACGGCTTGGCGCGGTCCGCCATGCCTGGCAAAGGCGGCAGCCTCGGCACATCTGACGAACAATAAGGAGAACTATAGTTTGTTTGTTTGGGGAGTTTAATGTCCAATTTGTTCAGAATTCAGGTATCCCAGACCAGTACCCGCTTCCTCAATATAGGTTTTATAGGTTTTGAAAATCAAAATATAGGTTTTTACAGGTTTTTCAATGCCCAAAACATTGGCATTTATAGGTCTTTAGGGTTAACATATTCAGCATAATAAGAGTCAAAATATAGTGAATCGCTTATTTTCAGTTCTTGATTGTACAAAATAGCAGGACGTCAGGATGTAGACGCATCCTGACGCAAGTATGTAGACGCTTGTTGAGGTTCCAACAGGCAGACCAGCCTCGCAAGAAGTCCCACCAACGTTTGATTCTTAAACACCTTTATGACCTCTTAAATAAACCAATAATATGCATTTCTTGTCATTTGATAATCTAACTTTGTGTCAAGTGAACTTCTAAGATTTCCTGTTCACATCAATTTGCATGGCAGTGAAAATATAGGTTATATAGGTTCCTTTGAAAAAAATAAAGGCTCAAGAATCAAAATATAGGTTTTTATAGGTTTTATAGGTTTCACTGGGAGGCCTGAAACTTGAGAAATATAGCCACCGCCGTCAAACCTCTGTGGAAATTGCCAAGCTTCAAGCTGTAATATATATATTTTTTTTTTTTTGCGACTGAAAAACTCATACTCATGAGAGTTACAATAAACTTGATAAAAGCAAAACACACAAAAAACCTGTAGTCTTGTACATTCTGAGTAAAGATGTATATAACCCCCAAACTTGGAATGAAGACTGAAGAGTGAAAAACAGTTTGGTACGCCCACATACATTCTGTTATATATACAGATTCTTCCTGTGAACTTCAACATACATAAAATGTATATCATATTAGATCACTCCATCGTATTAATAAAAGTGTCAAGATGAAGGATGAGTGGGGAGGCGAACAGACCAGTCTCAGGCTTCAGTCTTACCATGAACGAGATCCAGAAGAGAGCAGGGATGCCATTTGGGGTCAAACAAAACACAAAGTGGACACATTTTTCATATTTGTCAATACCTGGCAGTACCTGAAGGCATACATCTTAGTATAAAGCATCATATTAAAGATGTGTAAACTTATACTGCTCTCTATTTTCACCTATCTTTTTAAATAAATAGTTTGCTCCTCTTTAATAGCTGTTAAGTAGGAGACCCTAATGAGTCATTTTGTGTACATCACAAGGTTTGACAACTTTGGAAGAGTTAAATTCTAAGTCTAATGGGCCAAGAATTTTTTTTTTTTTAAACGGGAAGTAAACTGGTAAGAGCAGGTACGTACCGTCTAGAGAGCCTTTCATGACGTACATAGCGTTGATCTTGGGGTTATCAAAGTCGCCCTGAAACACAGAGGAAAATAACATTATAAATCACATTAAATTCATAAGTAAACCACAGTTGAGAAGATAAAACCAAAATGGAATCAAGAAAGCCTTAATCTCAAAAGGGTGAGAGATGGCTTGAGACATTTCCCTACCACGGCTAGATAATGCCTTGAGGCACCATTTCACAAAGTAAAAGAAATTAAGGACTTCTTCAAATGATGTAGATATAAATCTGAATAGCACTTGTACACAATACACAATATTTGTTGCAACGAAGTAGATCGCCTCAAAATTGTTTGAAATCCTTCATGTTCAATGGAAGACCTGCTTCGGAGGTATTTGAGAAGAGGAGACAAAGGATCCGAATGGAAACCTTGCTGTGTTTACTATCCCATGTGAAGCTAAGGGTACAAATAAGAACTGTCAAAAGCTTCAGCTTTCAATCTAGCAGATTCAAATTTGTATTACCGATATCTCAAAGAGATGAAATTCATTTAGGAGAGTAATTGTATGATTCTCGTTAATACATTCAAAAAGGTGTTCAATATTATTAATGTTTTACTTTTTTAAGGTAAGCAAGCCGTAATAATAAGGAAAAGCATCGAGATCCATAGCCACTGACCATATGCCATGAGTTTGGGTTGCGGAGTAATCTCAAGAAGCAAAGTCGAGTGAGATTATGTAGCAATCCAAAATAAATGGCATATTGTCAGTAGATTTTATCTCACCCTATCACTGACAAATTGCCTAAAATTTGTGACATCATCCCCCATAGAGTACCTTTCTACAATACTACATGGGCGTTGAGTACGAGTATCCAATGTTAAGTCTATGGGGGGGGGGGATGCAAAGGGTGAGATAGACCTCTAGCCCAGTCCGATATTTCATCACTGTTTTTAAGTAGGGTTTTCCTATGAGAAGGAGAAATATGCGGCTACAGACCTTGACGAACTGGACGGCCACCTTGCCGCCCTTGACTGGCGATGGGTCCTGGCCGTCGATGCGCACCTTGCCGCCCCGGACCGTGAAGGGGACGATCTCGTCATGCCCCACGCCGCGTCCCACCTGCTCGTAGATGTCCAGGTTCTGCACCACTGCATGCTCGGCATTGAGAACGATATCAAACACCTGCAAGATGGTAATCACAAGTCAGGTACTAAGAAAGAAACTGATGAGTGTTTGGAGCGCACAGGAATATGAACGAGGTGCTAGCCGAGTGAATATTCCGAAGCACTCAAAATAAGATAGCAAAAGGGGACTTGGACCAGACACAAATATGTTTCTGATTTTATCTTAGCTTGGATATATATATTTATTCATCGCCCATTGAGTATGAGTTCCCATACTCGCAAGCCTGTTGCGTATAGGTTCCTAACATTAAACTTATGGATGTTAATACCAGGCTAAGATGATAGACTTCGTCAGCTCAAACACACCACAGCCAATCCCAATCAACCTGAGCTTCTATTCATTATGAGGGCGTAAGTCATGGTTAGAAACAAACGGAAATGCGATCAAAATTGAAAACTGAATGGACAATGACTGGACTAAGTAGAGAAATATGCTCGTCGCTGTGGGGTGTGCGTATATATAGGTCGGTTAAGGAGACTGGTTTCCACACCTGAAGGATACCTCTCAGGTGTCCAGGTGCACAAACAGAAGCATGTCACTTCATTTTAGAACTGATATCTGATACCGGAGGAGCCAATTTTGGCGAAATTTGATTCAATCACTTATTCATTCCTCAATTAACAGGAATACACTGGTTTCCAAGTGTTGGAGAGTAACAATTCTGTTGATGTTGTTACCAGGTGTATTTCATGACTGTGAGGTTATATTTTTCGTGTGGAATTTGCTGCCTCAGAGAGACCCGAGAAAACATGGAAAACATGTTGGGATGGGTTATTGTGCGGGCCTGCGAATCTATGGGGAGGCTCAACCCACTGGATTATTTCTATGGACGGCTCAGTAAATATCACCGTAGTTTTACCACAATGAGAAGGAACTGTGTGTACTGATAATAAAAAATGTGAATTTCCATGGAAGACTGACATTTTTGATTATACTAAGAAAAATTCTTATTGACTGCTTCAGTCGTGAACTATCGACTTGTAAAGAGTGTCATATAATGAATGATTGAATGTCACATTATAAATGGTTCAACGAGTCTATTCTGAAAAAGGGGTAGTACCATTTAGTATGAAAAGACCCTGGACACATAATCATATTCAAAAAGTTACTTTCATATTCTGGAGCTAGCCATTTGCTGTATGTGCTAGTAGGGAAATTCAATGATTCAAACGAGGCTGAATTTCTTCCAGTTAATTGAAGATCATTGCAATTATTGGGGGGTTTTCCTATGGTTTCACATCCAAGGGGACCAATCGCTATGAACATTCTCTCGCATTCAAATATGGATAGCCATATGGGGACAACAAAAAGGAACAAAATGGTCGATTCGTGTAATGCATGAATTCTTAACGCCTCATAAAATAAACACTCTTATTACTGACAGGGTTGCCATTACCTATAAAATAGTGCTGTTTCCAGGGACACAATCATTGCATCAGAATATATTTATAGAGTTTGAAATATGGACAAGCGTCAGTCGGTACCATTCTCATTCAACACAGCTTCCCTAACTCCCACAATGTCATTCTATATCCACAAGTCTTCATGTGATAAAGTAAGTAAAAAAAAATAGGATGCAGTATATAGTTGGCCCGATCTAGGCCAAAGTGTCCGCTTTGAGAGTCGCGGGGACCTGACTTCAAAACTTCCTATTATGATACTATAAGATATTGTATCCCTAAACTCAGGGAGAAAGGAAACCAATCTGCTTTGCAACATTTGGGCTTCCCCTAACGCCTGACTGGCCCAGAAATATTTTTTTTAAAAAGGACAAAAAACAGGAATCAAAGCGAGGAGGGGGTTGGGGTAGGTGGAGGGGTAGGCATAGGAGACAGGGACTGAAGCCAGTCTACTTTCACTACAGCTGCCCAGGACTTCATTATGAATGATCTAGATCAATGATAACTAGCTAGGAGCTTCCAGTAAAAAATGAAAATGCATATCTTTCGAGAGCTAGAAGAAGCTCTGTGTATCTATCGCGATACACTGACCCGCACTGCAGGCCGTATCAGAACGGTGGAAGTCTATAAACTCATACTACACTGTGTGTTTAATGCTGAAACATCTGCACATGTACTGGTATATAGTATTTGTACGAGTGTGGTTTGATCACAAATCCTCCAAGTGAAAAGTATATCACTGGTAACTAAGAAAATTAGCGTGTTGCAATCCAATCACATATTACTTCATAGAAATAGCCATTAGCTAAAGTTTCATGATTGTCATATCGAAATGACGGAAAATTGCGATTATTTTGCTAAATAAGGTAGGTAATTTACTGCTTACATTCCAATAGATGATAACCAGCTTAATTCATTGCTGGGCATAATTTGTTTCTAATGGCAACTTGCTTGTTGCATCTGTACACCAGTTTGTATCTCACGAAAATGATGCCATATATAGCTGGGACCCAAACAATTATTTTTATAACTTCAATTTGATTCTTTTTTTCGTCAAAGCATAGTATCTTGCACTGAAATTACGGAAATGAATAAATTAGACTTGCTTTGTATACTAACTTAAACTCCACGCCCACCCCTATTTCATTAAGCATGGTGTCTTATTACAATAATGAACATTATGAAGACACTAATGATGTACATTATTGTAATCATAGCCATGGCAGAGTTGCTTCCACTGCCAATAGCATTACAAGGTGGGATACCTCTTACTCTTAGTCTTAGTCTTATAATAAGGTAGGTGTATTTCTTATTGACTATGCTAATTTTATTGTCGCCGTCCTTGGCATTATTAAATATGAAAATAGTACTGGCAGTGGTATTAGTCTTTTTCTGTAATAATCATTAAATCTATAATTATAATCAATAGTGCGGCCGGTAAAGGGCGACTAGATCTAGCAGGGTTAACTGTGTTGAGAAGAATTATAACAGAAGTGTAATCAAGCCTAGACTCAACTCTAATAGCCTAAATGCCATGCCAACTGGTAATAATATTTATAAGAGTTGCCATGGAAATGTGGTCTTTCCTGAGGCTTGTCAACAATGGGGCTGGTATCAAGTTGTACCATAATTGGAGACAGCTGACTTCTAAATGCATGGTACAAAACAAACTGTTGATCTGGACTATTAGTGAAAATGTTGAGTTGTAAAATTTGGGTCTCACCTTTTTATTTGGAGCAGTGAACCAAACTTCACTAAACTTCAGGACCAATACGTAGTCTCCGTCCTGTTTAATTGGAAACTCATAGCCAAATGTGGATATATGATAGCGCTCTGTTTGGTAAAGGATCTGATCCTGTGGCACTACCCTTTGGATCATTAAATTCCTGCCGTAATCCGATGGTATTCCCTCGGAGAGTGAGTCCTTCTGGTATCTGATACCATGTATGTCAGTGTGAGCGTCACCACCACAGTTGACAGCCCAAATCACCTCGCCAACACCCAGCGTCTCTGTTATCAAACCTAGCAAGCATGTCAATAGGGCGAGAGCCTGCTTTCGCGCTATCCTTGAAATCAGCATGACTGAGAAATATGAGCTGCCAAAAGAATTTAGCTCCGTAACACACGTAAACTTCTCTGTTCGCTATCCACGCTTAGCTTCTTCGCCGGCGGAAGTATCCCGAACAAGCCCGTGCCTGCGCACTGCTTGATGTCCACGTAGACTTCCGGTTTAGTTCACAGTTTGAGAGCAGATGGCGCGTCGGATCTCACGTCCCGCCGCGCGCCGTTCTGATTCGCGCCACCTAGATTTTGGCCCTGGGCTGCTTTGGGAATTCCCGTTTCTGGCAATCCCATGTCCTTTAGATGGTGCCGATGATTATATTTTTCTGGGGTTTAATAGCTGCTATCTCTAGGATCGTTTAACTTTGAAATTAACTACGTAGGGCCTACCGTATGTCCTTAATTGAGAACAAAAATGTGGATACTACAGTTAATATGAATTAATTTAAATGTCCTCAAGGACAGTCAGTACCGGTACATATCATAAGATGTGGAGTGTAACACCAGTGAGTTCTTGGAAGAGTTCTCTTTTTCAGATTAAAGGCAAATCCTACAATTCACAGTGGCGCCACCTGGAGATTTTTAGATAATGTCAATTATTAGTCAAAATTGGTTTCTTGGGATTTATTCTAATTTTACATGAGTAAATATAACAGTTTACAGTTTATCCAATCTCAATAAGTAAAATAGGCCAATTTACATTTGCTTGATTTACATAGGGAATCTAATGAAAAATATGGTTTTCTCCAATTCTTTCAAAAACTAGCAGGGTGACTTATGATTTTTAAGACATAAATAAGTAGCACTATATATGTACACATGTACTATGTTCTGTGAAAATCTGAGGAAAATGACATGGGTTATACTATGTGAAAAAAAACACTTTTTAGAATTTCTATATGTTCTTATTATCATCATATTGATCTATAAATCAAAATCTAGCACGGTGACCCCCGATTTTTAAGTTAGATATGTGTTCCACAATACTTGGAGATCATCATATAAAATTTTCAGAAAATTGGCATGGGTTTTAATTTTCAAGCCAAATTGTCCGATATACCTTTAATAAGAACATGCTTCCGACAGGCCTTTTCCCATTTGAGGCAAATGAAAGAGAATGTATAGACTAATTGTTTGTCTCGATGACCCAGTCGCCAAATATCCGTCCGTATTTGTGAGAAAAGTGCTCAGTAACTTGGACATCTAACCAAGATTGGCAAATGAATTTACAGCAGGTATGCCCTATAACTGGATTCCCTAGATTGTAGCACACCTACCCTCAATAACTTGCAAGGTGTCTAAAAGATAACAAAATAGCCTGTATGGTCAAATGTCAAAGGAAGATTAGGAAATCGTGAAGTTACATCCCCTTAACATATGCAGATGCAATATGCCTATTGCCACAATTTCCAAATGATGATTTATTCTGATTATGACACCTAGCATCATCAGCTGACTATTTAACACTTTTGGGCAGATAATCTTCAGGTGGAATAGGGATAATCATTTTGGGTAAATGATTTCACTCTCAAACATAAAACAATTTGGCACAACCAGACAGCTTTTTGGCTCACCAATTAGATGTATTTGGGTAATTTAATTAGTGGCAGACTAAAGATTCCCCCTGTGGATCTCCCATGAAAAACTAAGCATTTCCCTCTACAACGACCATGGTTACTCCTAACCCTTATTTAGGAACTCCACCAATGTGTCTATTGAAAATATATACTAAGCTTTAGCTCAGGAAGGTGTCTATTTTCAGGGTTCTCTGTGTGATAGAACTTGTGCTCCCCAATCAAGAAAGTAAATGTTTGTTTGGTTTGGGGTCGACGATTATGCACAAGGATCAATTCTCAAGTGCCACCACCTGCAGACTTTTATACAGTGCCCTAATGATAAGTGCCCATTTCATGGGCAGGTTGAAATGCTGCAAGGGGTTAAATATACCAGACTATAATGAGCAGAGCATCATGCTAACCAGAGCTGGTACCGGTACGCTTATTTATTGCTGGAGAAATCATTTCATCTCGAATTATACAGATGCACTGTGGAGTATGAGATAGCCTATGTATGGCATGGAACAATCTCAGTACTCCCCCCCCCCCTCCCCCAGGTGAAAGATGAATGGGTTCATATGACAACGTCAACACCTTCACGAAAAGAGCTGCCTTGTTCTGCCTTCCATACCCACCCTAAAAGTATATGAAAATGAGTTAAGATATCTCAGTATACATAAAGGTTCGCAGGAAAATGACCTGATCAAGGGTTTTTAACTCGGTAATTAAATATCTGCTATTAGTACCATTAGTACACCCTACAAAGAAATGATATCATATGGTTCATCCAAGTAGATTTCAATTAATACACGCATCTACTTCACAAGCCCCAATACCTCTCCTCCCCAAAATGTGCAAAGAGTGACAGTGGCGCTACCTGACGACTAATAACAGACTCACCCAGAGGAAGTAAAATTTCTCGCTTGGGGGCGCGCGCAACGGGTGTGTCAGTTCCGACATAAACATGATGGAAACTTGGAAGGAAGAGGTTACGGATTCTCTATGTTTATAACCCCACCAAATCTGACATGGTGTCCCAAGACATGCATTGGACAGAATGTAGTTAGAGGATTGTGGGTGTCTGCCGATCACTCGGGAAAATGGAGGGAGAAGAAGAGCCACCTCCGATTTCCATCACCGAACTAGTGCAGGTAGGTCAAAAAGGCAGTCATGAGCTTACCTCACTCCACACAGCAGCCACTGTGATCACAGTATTGTGATCAGTGTAGTGCCAACACTCGGGGCCTCGAGTGTTGTGTATCTGTTTCTCCTCCTGGACATTGCCAAATTGTCCGGTACTCGCTTCTCAGATGAGATTGGATACGTGTTAAGTCTGTAGTGTTGATATTAATGGAACCTAAGTTTCAACGGTTTTAACACTCATCTGTTGACAAATAGGCCAACTAGTAGGCCTACCAGGCCTGTCTATGAATATGACTTTGTTTAGTCAGTAGATATTTGATAACAATAATTACTAGATATTATGGACTTCGATAACACAGATGGCACGGGTCCGTGGTAGTAAAGTATACTAGGGGCAAATGGTATGTTGATCATTGATGAATGAGCGTGCATTTTTTTCCCTTCAGAAATATCTTTATTGACCGAGAAGTATACCGGTACCTTATACTAGTCATACATAATCTATAGCAGTTCTTTGGTTACAGTCCAACATTTTCCTGTGTCAACAAAGAGGCCAATGACATCAGCTGTTTACAGTCCAGCTGGTTTTGATTGTCAGGCCTTTATTTCAGGTAAAATATACCAACATTCAACTTTTAAAGAAGATAATTGATATTGATTTATCTGCAGCATAGTCTTTGACATTGTCCACAATTCTTTGTCCCAATAGATGTCAACATCAACGACCCACTCTAAGGATAGACATTTCAATTATGGGATACACTATACCTATAAATGAATGACAATCAAAAGGTTTGGGTTACATTCAGTCTCTGAATAGTATTCTTTAACCAACTTGCACCCAGTGAACTTGCCATTTTTGCAACTGGCTGAGTCTAGAATCTAAACATATCACGCACCAGTGGGTCTTGAGGTATTTCAGTCTTGAGTAATTGGTCATGGTCAGCTGGGCACATCTCCGAGACCCTGGCACCCGGCTCCCTCCCCAATATCACAGTGAATAGCACATAGATAGTGAAAGGATACGGTAGTTTTTAGGCAGCACACTGGAAGTCTATATGTGACCACTCAAACCTTGAGGCAATCTATATAGGGCATCTGGACACACTCTAATAATATTCTAACTAATAATATAGTGACAATATTGTATGCATTCCCCTTTTCAGCAAGACTCACAAATATCATGCAAGCTGATACGATAAATGGAAATGTAGATTGAGTTATGAGCTGAAATTAGTTGAATCAAAGCCTTGTGTGAACATTCCACCAACCAGGCACTACCCTGCCAGTGCCGATTCAGGAGTCACTGGCAAACCCAAGTATGTTGCTGGCGATGATCTGCCCAGTGATAGACTGTGGAAAGTGTCCCCATTCAGGTCTTGAGCAGGTATAGGATCCCACTGCCACCAGCCCCCTGTGGAGTGCTCCACAGAGCCGGTCAGGTAGCCAGCCCAGAAATTTACATATTGCCACATACAAAAGCCTGCAAGAAAAAGCTGAATAAATGGATTTTTCCGGCAGTCACGTGGATGGTGAGTGGTATACCCATGAGCGAAAATGTGCTCAGTTTAGGCAGAATTTTAGCACCAGAGTGTGCTATACACATTCACGACATCAACGCTTTTGCCTGTTCAACGCCTATCTGGTGGAATCCTTCCTAACAGATAATGATGAAATCTGCTATTTAGCTTTCAGGGCTTTGATCAGGCATTTTAATGATATCTAACATGCAATGGTATATTTAATCGTTCTGAACTCGGTATGTTTAATTCTTCATTGGACATTTAGCAATCGATTGGGCATTTAGGAATTTTCTGATTGAGATCTACATTAAATATTTCATTTAAAGAAAATTGAATTACAGTAGGCCTAATTATTTCATGTCATATCTAGGTCTACTATTGAATTATCAGTGAAAGTAAGGAACACACATGTAGGCCTGTTCCCCTCCTCATAAATGAACTTAAGTTAACTATTATCTAAACGAAATTTTTAAAATGAACATTTAAAATATAAGATGATTGTTGCTGAAAATTCAAATCACAGTTATCAGGTACACTTTCTAATATCACTGAGAGTAGATACAATATAAGAACAAAAGCCACGACTCACCGTATACAACGATGGACTCAGCTAGGCAAGTAGACGGGAGCGTCACCTGGGGAGTACCATCGTCTGGAACTGCTGATAGTGCGTGTGTACAGGGTGGAGAAACACCCAGTGGTTATATATACAGACCCAATGCCGAAAACTGGGGAAGTTCCCAATAGAATGATGTCACGGCTATTTTCCGATTCTGTCTCGTGTTGAGGGAGCTGGAACAGAAGGGGGGGGGGGGGGGGGGTGGTGGGGACGTTGTCGCCTGGGTAATAGCGGATACTGTTCCCAATCAACATTCCATTGATTTTTGTTGTATGTATATGAAAAATGAGGCTCTGTATGAATACCCATGCAGAACCTCATCATATATGTTATTTAATTTTATTGGTATCACATGTTCTTATTAGAATTTCAGGCCATAACAACCTAGGCCATTGCTATGGCTTATAAAGACATAATGATAAATTACATATTCTAGCCAGGAATATAATTGTAGGCCTGACAATACTCCGCCTCGTATATATTCTTGGATATTCATATCTACATGTGTTCTTTCCCCATAATATATAATCTACCTCCTGGAACAGAGCCATTATCCACCTCTGTTGGCTTAAAAACAACAACAAAAACTTATGTTGATTGATATCTGAAGCTAGCGTTTAGTCGATAATGAGCCAGCGAGTTCAAATATTACATTATGATAATATCTGTGATATTTCCTTGAAACTATATTTATAAGTAACTGACAAGTATTAGTAGTATAAACCTGGTCGTGTACTACCATTAGGAGGCCGATAGATCTATAAGTCGGACACCCTGCACCAAGGAAATGTTATGTATTTGATGGTGGGACTTTTTCATGATAAAAGAATGTGATTTGTTTTCTTTAATTATTAGAGCGTGCTTGCACGCGCTAAATACATCATCTAGAGTTTAGAGGGGTCCATATAGACTTTCAGGGTACTGCATACAAATTATCCCTTCACTATCTGTGTGCTATTATTCACTGTGATATTGAGAACAGAGCAGGGAGCCAGAGTCACAGTCTCTTAGAGGCGTGCCCAGCTGACGATGACCAATCACTAAAGACCAAAATACCTCAAGACCCACTGGTGCTTGATTTGATTGGATCCTAGACTCAGACAGTTGCAGAAATTGCAAGTTGACTGGGTGCAATTGGGTTACAGAAAACTATCCATAGACTGAATGTAACTTATACCTTTTAATTGTTATTCATTTATAGCACGCTCATTCATCTAGGATGAACATACTATCTGCTCCTAGTTTATGGATGGCAACACGGACCCCAGCATGCACTCACAGCTTTTCAAACTCATACGAGGCTCGACAAAAGGTCAATTAACTTTAAACTAGATCGACTGGCCTCAGGTCCAGTGTCCTACCATTCTGCCTCCCTGTCCCCCTTACTGCCCCCCCTACCTTACCCCCCCCCCCCCTACACTGCATCCTACAGCTGGACCAGCTATAGGAAGCTAACATGTTGTAATGCATTTCATATTGATCTATTTTTATAATTCAATTATTGTCCATAATCAAAGACTTAAGCAAGTCTAACTTTAAACCTGAATATATGTACTTAGATATTACAGTTGCATATTCTAATAAAATGTCAAACATTTTGCATAACTTTTAACATGATTTCCGACATGATATATCAAAAATGAAAACGGATATATTATCTAGCTAAATTCAGTATATATATAAGACAATAACGGCCATAATTCTAGGTTTGATATTGTACCTCTTGCAAATTACTCTCTATATTTATAAAATTTGAAAGAAAGGTTGTAATTAAGGCAAATACAACTTCCCAAATACTTTTGATGCACGCACCAGAGAAGGATTCTAGCTAAAAGAAGGCAGACATATTCCTATATACAGCGGTTGTGCGACAAAGGACAGGTAAACATTTAACTTCCTTAAAAAACTGGTGTGTACATAGACAAAATACTCTGTGAATCCACCACTAGATAATTATCTGGTGGGAGAACGAACCACAGTGGACCCGACCCACCCACCCACCCGCCCACCAGCCCGCCCACCCGCCCAACCACACAACCACACAACCACACAGCCACCCACTCACCTACAAGTCCTTGACATTGGGATGGGGGTTGCCCAGTCTCTCATATCCCCAGTTTTTAAAGATAAACATATGGAAAATATTCATTTTCTAAAATGTGACAATGTCGTATGCCTTTACTATTGCCATATGTAAAATGCCTGGAGATTCCGAAGCGGATGAAACATTGAACCCCCACCAAGTCCACAGCAAAGACTGCAAAAATCCAAACAAATGTTAGAAGTCCCTGAAATAGCGCACTGTGGTAGCAGAGTGGGTATCGAGTAATAGATCCAGTATCCGAGGTGGTCTCCATGGATTGCCATAAGCAGACAATCGTTTGGCACTGTTTGGTAACGGCGGTTCTATCAGGGATGACAGTTTTTCACTTTTACATGGAAATCCACTTTTTCATTTCCAGTTTAAGATTTTTTTTCTTGTATGATACAAAGATAGTGTAAGTTTAGCTTAATTCATGCCAGGACGTTCAAACAGTGGTTTGAACATCCCCCATAGACCATCAGCCCTTTCCTTAGCAACATTGATCAATGTGTTTTCTATGTTGTCTCATTTTCTCTGAAGCAGTAAATTCCACATGAAAAAATATTTCCACTTTTATTCCTGACCCCAACTGACATCCCTATCTATATTGACAGGCAGTGTGACTTTCAGAGTAGCATCGGCTGAAGCTAGAAGACCTATGGCTCGTTTTATGCCTCTTTATATCGTGGATGGTTTTATTAGGTATTAGACATTTTTCGCGATATAATGCATTGACAAGAGGTACGATTTCTTGACATTACATCTCGTAGCCGTTGTATTTGTGCAGTAATCGGTAAACAAGAATCGTCTTTTCTTTTTCAAATAGACATTATACATTATGAGAAACGCCAATATAGGACAGTGCCATGACAATTAATGTGCAAGGACCAACGGTAGTGTATTCAGCGTGCCATGAATATCTATCTGGATCCATTTACCTTCTTTGTATGTTTAGTAGAGATATTTACTCATCTGAGTCAGACAAGCGTATGGCCATTTTAACATTGCAACGATGATGTCTTTGCTCTGTAATATATTATCTTCTAAACGGTCCCCTTTGGTAGAAAGCAGTTTTTGGTCTCCAAACTTTAAATTTCAGCCCCTCATCTATTCGTGTGACACGCTCTACAACAGCAACATTGGTGTTGTATTATGGATCACTGCTCGTTTGTACATTAACACTAATTAGTAAGGGACACCCTCCGTTCTGAGCAAAGTGTCTCCCGTAAGTGGTCGTTGTCTGGTGTCTGATTGTCTAGACATCAGTCTCCCCACCTCATACACACCATCAACAAGCAATCAAGAGAATCTTGAGTGTTGACCTCACACTATCCTGGCAGATTTGATATGGTATCCCTCCAAAGTGTCTCATTAACCGGGGTTAAGAAGCATTCCATACCGAATTAACTGTCCCCTTAAGCGGGGTGTCCCCCTTGAGTGGGGTTAAAATGAAGAGGGACAAATTTACGTTTTGAGCAAATTGTCCTCTTAAACGTGGTGTCCCGGAAGCGGGGTTTTACTGTAGATACCAAATACACAACGTTGAAAATTATCTGAAAACATCGAGGTCATAATTCTATTTTCCGACATCTTAGAGCAAAATTCAGTGACTTGTATTGTTGTCTGGTGGCAATCATACGAACAGTGAACGAAAATGTCCTCTTCAATGGTATGTACATCACTTCTATGGGGGCAATAATGTTAAAGAAAAATCAGAAAGGTTTTTATCAAGGAATGATGGCTGTGAGGAGTGTGAAAAGAAGTAGAAGAACAGAAATAATATAGAAAGAAGGGCAATGCTGGAAAGGGGACTTTAAAATGCCGAGTCCTGGATCGATAGTTAGTGTAATGATACTGATATTGGCGGAATTGTGCCCACCTGATAGGGCTCAATCAAAGGGCAGATATCACTTCCCTGGCCAAATTCAGAACCTTGAATAATCGTATATATGTAACACTCATGGATATCAATAGAAGGAACGAAATGTGGGACGGGAAAGAGATTAGAGAGATAGGTAGTACCGCTGATATGGGTAGTTCTGCATGCATGAACGACCTTCCCAGGGCCAAAATATGTCAGAGATTGAACAATCAATGATTGATTCCTTAATCAATTGATAATAAAACAGTTAACAGTTAGACTTATCCATTTATTAATAGTAAACAGCTAACTAAGTAAAATGGATCTCTTCCCAATCTATTAAGTATTTAAATATCCCACATCTTTATATCAGGTTATGACAGAAAGAAATAACAGCTGACAATAAAAAGTATTTCAATGTCTTTGTTTGGCAACTGGTCCTGCCTTATAAAGTAGAGTTTGTCTAAGCAGTTTGACTTCATCGAGGTAAATGTAACATATTTGTATGAAATTTGTTTTGAATATTCGCTAGAAAAATAGTTTGTTAATTGTATATGTATCATGCAACAATGACTGCCTGGGAGTATTTCTGACCATGACATCATAGAACGCGTACATTTTTAAGTGGTTGCGGGAGAATTATTGCAGTGTTCGGAAAACAGAAAATGGGCGATGTATTCACGACTTTCTGGAACCACGGGATTCCCCACAATTGCTGAATTAGCAATTTGTCGTTCTTATGGACTTGCCATGTGTGTCGGGCCACATGATGTCGTCTAGTTTCTGTTTTGACTGGCTTTTTTTTTAGCCTGGGTGATGCGTCATCAGAGACCCAGTCCTGTATCTCACCCCCGGTATTTTTTCTCCATAGACTTAACATTGGGAACTCATATCCAACACCCATGTGAGTTATTTTAGGAAAAATATCCAATGGGAGATTATGTCACAAATGTTAGCCCATTAGTCAATGTGAAGGGTGAGATAAATTCAGAAACTCATTCAAGTCTAGGGTCAGAGCTCGATCTCATCTTGTGTGAATCGCTACAAATTCCACCCTGCTTTGCCTTGTGAATTACTACGTGATATAAACTCAATGGGATACAAGCTCGGACCCTAAACTTTCATAGGTTTACTCTATATTATTAACAACCTAATACGAAGTCTTATTCTAAACCTATGGAATTTACATATTGCTCATGAGTAGAATACGGAAAGCAATATTCTACTCAATATAATAGACTTTTTCTGCCACTTCACAGGCACTTTAGAAACTATATTATATATGTAAACAATGCACGGCGCTTAGGTGGAGTTTCTAATCATTTACGCGATTATTTTTTCTCAAATAATTAGTCAAAAGGAGAGTAATAAATACAACATTACATTATTTTGATCTGAGTGGACCCATTCTCCTTGTAGTTGACACTACGTAATACTCCTCGCCGTTGCTCAGAGTTTTACTACGTGTCAACTACGCGAAGAATACGGCAACTCAGATCAAAATCATGGTATTTGTGTATGTACTCGTGTAGGGCTGGTAGCGGGAGTGATTCACATAGACCAGGGACCTGTTTCACTAGTCTTGTGATATGTCTGTGAAACCATACAGACATTGGGGTTGTCTAGTTTCGTGACAACACAAGTAGCTGCCCTTAGGAAAAGACAGACCCCAAACATAAGAATTAGACAAATCTACACATCATGGACCTGTTCCACTAGTTTCGTGACAAAAGTGTTAGACAGACATGAAAAGCGGCACCAACAGTGCAGGCAAGAACGGACAAAACCAAGTCTAATGTCTAGTTCCTATGAAACCGGACACACCATCTAGACGCCATCTAGATATGTCACAAACTAGTGAAACAGGTCCCTGGTAATTGCCTAAAAGTACCTCTCCCAGCAGCCAAACGATGTCCATGTCCTAAAACAAATATTCACTGTTGATATACTACAACTGACTTTTACCATATGGTAATCGCCAGAGCTTCAGTGCTTGGTATCACTGATAAAACCCTATTCAGATTATTGAAGTGCGTACTCTTAGTTGGGGTATGGGTGCATTGAATTGCCACAGAGAGGGAGGCACTTCCTAAATCATCCAAGTATTATCCAAGGATTTTTATCTTTTTGACTATAAAACTCGTGTTTGGTTTTCCGTAAAAAATATTAGAGTAAGTTGTATAATGCTGTAAATATCACATCTCCTTAAACATGCCATACTAGTAGTTTTTTTGTTTTTTTTGCCAGCATCAGTTGTCTAGGGTAGTGTTTCTTGCCACATTTTTAAATCTTAAAAAAGGTAACTAGGATCAAATGGTATGTTCATCATTGATGAATGAGTGTGCAATCATAAATGAATAATACCTAAAAGGTTTAGGTGACATTCAGTCTATGGATCGTTTTCTGTAATCCACTTTCCCACAGTCAACTTACCATTTCTCTAACTGCTAGGATAAAACATATCAAGCAACAATGGGTCAATGACGTTTTTTGGTCTTGAACTATTGGTCATGTTTATCTGTGCCCACCTCATAGACACTGAGACACTGGCACCCTGCTCCTTATCCAATAGCACAGTGAAGAGCACACAGATAGTGAAGGGATAGATTTTTCTCAGCACGTTGAAGGGACATGTGACCACTCTAAACGTTTATAGGCAACGTACATAGATCATGCGAGCACGCTCTAACATGCGAGCACGCTCTAATAAAAGATAAAAAGTGATACTAAGAACATGTTTTATCAAGACACGGTGGGCCGCTATCTGGCTGATTACACGGGATGTGCCAGCTGGGGCCGGGAGGCGTCGTCCGGGTCACTTCACACACAGATAGGGCACCAACGAGAACTAGTCCATGTTCTAGCACGGTCAGCCATAATGAGCGCGGATCGAACTAGATCAGGGGACCTTGTATGGCCGTGAGGGGCCCACCACAAATCAATAGAATTTCCTCTGAATTTCATCGACTTTTCTGTAGCATCTACATGATTGTATCCAAAGGGATAACCTTTAGTTGTAGCGTTTTTTTTTAGAACGTTTCTTTATTGCTGAATTTACATCCATCATTCTTACAATATTGAGCAATGACATCACTGTACATGGATCTTGTATACTTCATACAGTTGTATTATGATTTCTGTAGTGCTTATACAATGTACTCATTCCCAAAATCAATAGACCAGTTGTAAGTAACAAGACAAGAATAAAGTGGGGTGAGTATCAGGCCTCATATAGCCTGGATTTCATACCCTGCCCCAACCCATATCCAGTATGTTGGCTTAAAATGCTGTCTCTGACCCCCTTAAACAATTCTCTCATAACAAATATGACAAATATGTCATATAATACCTTGACTACTCCATAAGTTTCGTCTGGTTTTATACTGGTATACCACTATACATTAGCCCCTTTGTCAATGCTTTAAATGACTTATATGATTCTATATTTCTGATATCAGGGGCCAGGTTGTTCCACCTTACAGCACCATTGTACATAACAGACTCCACAAATGCATGACAGTTAGGTTGTAGGACCTTTAACAATGGTGCTTCATTAGCTCTAGTAGACCTATGTTAGGAAATCTCATGTTAAACCTCCTGATGTTTAAGGAAATTATTCTTGTAGTTTTTAATTTAGAAGGACATGGATAGTAGCCTGTTGGGCAGCAAAAAATGTATTCTTGTAGTTTTGTTTATATACTGCATTTTTCACAACTGTTGTACAACAAACAGTCTCAAAACGGTCTCACATCAGTCTCACAACAGTCTCATAACAATCTCATAACAGTTTCACAACAGTCTCACAACAGGCTCACAAAAGTTGATTCTGCGCTGTAAAAAGTGGAAATAGTTTCATGTGAAATTTTCTACCTCACATAGATCGAGAAAATGTTTAAAACACATCGTTCCTGCCTGAATTTGCCTATCTTTATCGTTCGCTGTGTGTAGGAGGGCACCACGGGCTTCCCATTCAGATGGTGAGGTGTTGAGGGTGCTAACGGCTTACGTAATGTGGGGCCCATTATCTGCCAACTGATCCAGTGCTGGGTAGGGAGGTGATTGGTGAGAATCTGCCCCATTATCGCCCATATCACAAAGCGACCCATCCAGCTCATTAGAGGGGAGCCCCATACATTACGTATTAAATCTCCCTCCCTAATAAACCTGCAAGTGTCTGAAGGGGGTGCTAGCTAAACATTGGGCAATACCGTGAAGAGCCGGTCCCGTCAACGGTGGTGGTCACTTGAGCCAGCCATCTGTTTGCCAAGTGATCTTCCAATTCACACACCCTCACGTTTAAGCCTGTGTTCCACCGGGCCGACAATGCCATGAGGTTGCCAAACATGCTTATAGTGAGCAAAATACTAGCGTGGTTACTGCTGGTGGGTGACCAGTGGGTAACTAGTAGGTAACAGGCGGTGATTCTGTGGGGAACTTTTTTTTTATTTTATTTTTTTTTTATTCAGGAAAACGTGTCATCATTGGACAATCGCGTCTTTGATCTAACATCAGGTGATATTGCCGACCTAATCTCAGATCAGGGTTCATGGTAATTTTAATCTATCCGTTAGATTAACCTTTCGAAATTATATCTGAAGTGAACAAATCCACTTTGACTACAAAGTGACACCGAACGATAAATTCACTATTAAATACTTGGGCTACTAGAACAGTCCGAAATGTATTTATAAGCCCGACATCAACAAATGTTGGGGTTCCTATAAGTGCCATCGATTCGATGCTTCCAGAAATGATTTACGACGACTTCACAATTTGACATGTTGATAAGGATTTACCTCTGAAGAAAAAAGACAAACTTCAAATGGTATTTGAGAGCCCAGCGTTCCTCACAAGCCTCCTGCTGCCTACAGCGCCTTGTTTTCATGTCCGTTTTCTTCTTGAAGACCTCTGCGAGCCTCGGGCGCCGGCTTTAATCGATCCAGGTGTATTTTATTGCAGACACCTGCCTCGTTGCCATAGCGACAACGCACGATGTAGACAAGGCCTCATGACATCGACCAAACTGTTAAGACTCCCCAGAATAACAGACAGCTGACCTCTAGCACAACTTTTAATTCTATAAGCAAGTGTTGAGATATATAAAATACATATATATGAGGTATATAAAATACATGGTGTACCAATTCAACTACCAGTGTTCATGGAGATATCTCCAGGTGAAGTTTAGCGAGGGCTGGCACTTATAAGCAACTCCAAGGCTTGATATACTACCGTGATACATACACAATATTGACTGGTTTCAGATACAAGCGGTCGTATGCTCCGGGGAGTTGACGCATAGTAAAGAGTGACAACTCCAAGGAGTATGCAACCGCTTTTATCTTAAACCAGTCTATATTGTATTTATTATCCACCTTTTCCTGACAAGTGGGAAACTGATTTTTTTGTAGTATATAGAGCAGAGTTTATTTGTCCAAGAAACATCGTACCAAAGTGTCAAATCTATCGGTATACATATATCGTGCCTATAAGTGGAGTCAATACAAGCATAGTGGTCATTACAAGCTCTCTGTTTTGTGTGTGTTTTTTTTAATCCCCCCCCCCTTTATATCTATTTAAAAAGATTTTACAGGAAAGAGAACATTGTTGGCGATAAAGGCGCCAGTGACAGGTTATATTTCTTAAGATAAATGTTGTTCTACCATAATAATAACACCCTTTGACTTGAGTTCAAGTTAAAACCTCGTTAGGTCGTTACTCTTTTAGCTTATAGAGTATTGGAGATTTGGTGTACAATGATGATTCCTAAGTAAAACTATGGCTTGCCAGAAGCAGCTAGCCTTTAGTATAATCCTATGGGTAGATAGATTGATGAAGAGAGGACTTCTAGATAGTGTCCGCCAAGATAGAGGTGATGAAGGACTAAGACGAAAAATACAAAACAGAAAGAAGAAAGGTAAGAATAACATTACAGGACTATACAAATGTAATATGTAATGTACCAGAATCAGCTGCATATATTCGGGCTAGAGATTCCCTGTTTTTCCATACTCTCGCCACCATACGTTTACATGATAGCGACGTTCTACATTTCCTTGTATAATCTTTTTAAGAATTGGAACCTTCTCTCCTCCTTTAACATCATGCAAGTAGTCTTCTCTACCAGGATTTTGTTGGGGTACTGATATTAGTTCATTTCGGTATACACTATTTTTTCATATGCATTTTTTTTTACCCTATGCACCGGCTTTTGCAACCCGGAGCATACAACATATCCATATGCTCTGGGTATGTATATACATGCTGCCCATGTGTTTTCTATGGATACTGTGTATTAGGTGGATAATAAATGTTGATGCTTTGTGCATTCTCACCTGATGTGATTACTCTGATAGCCCAATGCCTAAAATATCAGGTGATGACCAGAAGCAGAGAAAACTATTGGCAGCAAGTTAATATCATATGACCAGGGAAATGTGTATTCAAGTCAAACCAGACATAATTTGACAAATAAACACTCTTGTCATCATAATGAACACAATTATTGTCATTATAATGAAGACAAAGAACTAGGATGCAAGTCGGCCTCAGGATGTTTTTGCCTTGATAATGGGATAACATAATTACGTAAATACTGTCATGAAACTGAGATGTTTTCTTGTGTTTCCTCCTTAACTGGTATCCTGTATAAATGTCACTGACGCTGCATGGAAGACCGCCTATAATACCCGGGGAATGTGTCCTGTTCTAAGCTGAAATTATAGAATAGTTTTATAGTTTAATCATAGTGGTGTAGTGCGGTTGTATAGTAAGTTTGTAATGGCTGGTGTACTGTATGGTAAGGTTGTGATGGGTGTTGTGCTGTATGTTAATGTTGTGATGGGTGGCGTGCTGTATGTTAAGGTTGTGATGGGTGTTGTGCTGTATGTTAATGTTATGATGGGTGGCGTGCTGTATGGTAATGTTGTGATGGGTGTTGTGCTGTATGTTAATGTTGTGATGGGTGGCGTGCTGTATGGTAAGGTTGTGATGGGTGTTGTGCTGTATGTTAATGTTGTGATGGGTGGCGTGCTGTATGGTAAGGTTGTGATAGGTGGTGTGCTGTATGTTAATGTTGTGATGGGTGTTGTGCTGTATGTTAATGTTGTGATGGGTGGCGTGCTGTATGGTAAGGTTGTGATGGGTGTTGTGCTGTATGTTAATGTTGTGATGGGTGGCGTGCTGTATGGTAAGGTTGTGATGGGTGTTGTGCTGTATGTTAATGTTGTGATGGGTGGCGTGCTGTATGGTAAGGTTGTGATGGGTGTTGTGATGTATGTTAATGTTGTGATGGGTGGCGTGCTGTATGGTAAGGTTGTGATGGGTGGTGTGCTGTATGGTAATGTTGTGATGGGTATTGTGCTGTATGGTAAGGTTGTGATGGGTGGTGTGCTGTATGGGAAGGTTGTGATGGGTGGTGTGCTGTATGGGAAGGTTGTGATGGGTGGTGTGCTGTATGGGAAGGTTGTGATGGGTGGTGTGCTGTACGGTAAGTTTGTGATGGGTGGTGTGCTGTATGGTAAGGTTGTGATCGGTAGTATGATGATATTTTAAGGTAGTTGGTTGGTTGGTTTGATTTAAGTCCAGTTAACTATTGCAGGTTCTCACCAGACTTTCTCAAGGTTCTTTTACACCACAAGGGTGGTGATCGAATCTATGAAATGAATTTAGGTAAAAATCTCACCCCTACACATTTACCGAAGTGAGAGTTCTTTTACTTCCCACACCACATAGACATGGTATGAGAAGGATTGGCCTTTGATATAGCAGTAAATCTACCACTGCTGGGGATGAAGAAGAAAAGTGGCTTCAGTGGGACCGGAATCAATAAAGTCGGACAACCTCTGTATTACAAGTCCAGTGCTCTTTACCACTGAGCTAACTTCGCACCCCCGTCGCTTTTGTTATGCTTGCATGCAAGCATATTCGGTAAGCACCACAAGGAGGCAAGGCGACAAAGAGGGTGAACAGATTGGTAATTGCTGTCCACCGCAGAGACCTATTTTAAAGTAAGGCTGTGAAGGATGGCTAGTGGAGTTGATCAGTAAGGGTGTGATGGGTGGTGTGGTGAGGTTTTAAGGTAAGGCTATGATGTGTGGTGTAGTGAGGTTTAACGGTAAGGCTGTGAATAGTGGTGTGATGGGGTTGTACAGTAAGGATGTGAAGGGTGTGTGGAGGGTTTGTATAGTAAGGTTGTGATGGGTGGTGTGGTGGGGTTGTAATTATATAGAACGTCCTGACCATGCTGTACAAGTCACAGAACGAGATGGTAATTTACGGTTTGTACGGAACGAGGCATTTGTGCCGAGTTCCGCACAAACCGTAAATTATCATTGATTAATTAAAATCATTAATCTAATTTTTAACAACCGATATGTTAATAAACATGTTTGGCAAGGTAGTCCGTATTTTAGTGTACGGACCAGTGGTCCGTACAGTACATTTACGTTATATTGCGAAACGGTGCGTATTTAGAGTATATACGGTATCGGTTTATAATAAAGTACAGTAATAACTCAGACTGAGGATCTTGATAATTATTTAGTAATCATTTTGGTTAGTACCGTCTCGGGATTATAGTTGAGGCTTCTTACGCAGGATGAGGGTTGGGGTTAGGACACTGGGTGAGGATCGAGCTCAGTATGGGCGGCAGACTCGTAAATCTCTCTTATCTCAGGGTGTTGTTTACAACACGTAAGTATCAGGGCAGTATCCATGATGTATCACTCCCTTTGATGCGGTCCACTGCGACTTGCCTTGTGTAACAATATTTTTGAACCAAAAACTTTGCCAGACCCCTGACCTCTACTTTTGCTTCTATAGTAGCAGTATTTGTTGGTAGCATTACCATAGGTCACCATTTTATGTCAAGTTTCGCAACCATAAAAATTAGTAAAAAAAAACAAAAACCATACGAAATGAGTAAAAAAAACAAAAACAGAAATGAGTAAAAAAACACACAGAAATGAAAGTATATTTCATGGCGAACATTTTTGATGTTTCAAGATCAATAGTTAGCCCATTCCGTAAGTTTCGGTTGTGAACTTTCGTAGCACACCTGAAGCCCATTGGGACTGCTGGGTTCTCTCCCGGTTTCAGGTCATGCGCGTGGCCGCTCACTCGGTTACCATGGCGACGAGTCATGCAGTCGTCATGACCTCGTTCTGACGGAACGCGCAGCATGCTGCAGGTGTTGTTGTGGTCGACAGAGCACGAAACCAGACAGGAATACCAGAGATCAGATCATAAAAGCAGTACCACCAGAACCTCAAAATTGTATCCATCCAGTCTGAAAGATGGCTACTGTATCTGTACGTGATAAATACGCAGTAAAATTGACAATCAGATGAACTGATTCCTAAGGCAAGACTTTCATCTGATTGTCAATTTTGTCCAAAAAAAGGGGGGGGGGGAAAGTGTCAATTTTACCAATTATTTATCACATACATGATATATTTTTTCTTTCACTGTAGTTCCTTCATCTCACTTTCCCTTGGGGATTTATTGGTGTGGATATTATTTCATGATAGATTTTTTTTAAATATTTATCACATACAGATACAGTATGCATGTTTTCGTATTATTACCTTAAATAATCATGTTTTACCTTAGCCTTTGGGCGATTTGTTGGGTTTCGCGACCGTACATACCCCGTACGCCACATACATATTGTACCGCCATACATACCACATGGGTAAGAGTTGGCGGTATATGTGGGACATACGACCACAGGTATATGATAATATAGAAACCTTTCTACATGTCAGTGTTGTTGACACACTACAATTTACACTAGACATGTTTATCAGAACATTATGATAATGAACTATTATATAGTGTGTTGACAACTTATCAACTATTAATGTCACTATAGTAATTAAAGCATTAGATACGCAGATGTAGGTGAAATAGACGTGCGATCGGCGAGCGACTGCTGGTATGATACGCAGATGTAGTTGATGATGTACCTGTTAAATTTAGGCCTCAGAGCAAAATGTTTTTTTTATTATCTACTTAAAACAAAGTGCCCATAGAAAACACATCGGGAGTGTGTATGGACATACCCGACGCATACAGATATATGTTGTATGCTCCGGGGGGGGGGGGGGGCGGGCGCATACGAAAATAGTGCGTACGGAAAATAGTGCATACCTAAAACCAACTGATATCGACATGCCACTTGTCCAGAAAAGGTGGATAATAAATACAAAATAGACTGGCTTCACCTTTTCTGGACAAGTGGCATGTCAATATCAGTTCGTTTTGGTTATGAACTATTTTTCCCTATTTTCCCAACATATCCGTATGCGCCGGGTATATCCATACAAACTCCCTTTGTGTTTTCTATGGACACTTTGTATTAGGTGGATGATAATGTGTATATATTCCACCCGAAATCACGGCGATTTAACCTTAACTCTATTCATACTTTCATAGAGCAAAATCGGCTGCTAGCAGAAGTTAAATCACACAGAAGATATAGAATCCCATTAAATGTTTCAAGTTATATGATACACCTGACGCTTCACGTACGTCTATTAAACCGAGAAGATGAATCACAGTCAGGTCAGGGCCACCTGGTCAAGCCTCCAGCATGCTCCTCTAACCTGCTTGGGGAGTGTAATTTAGACTACACGTGGAGAGTGATGCGAATCACGTGACCCCATTCACAAGATCTGGCTCTGACGTCACACACGGTGAAGGTTTCCGAGAAAACAGCCATAGTAAGGTATGCTACTTGAGCCTGAGGGTGTGGGAATGGACAGGTGAACCAGGATTCTGCTGTGAGAATGTTGTGTTCTGATACAGCTGGTGACATCTGGTGTTTGTAGGAGGTACCACGTCTGGTAAGCTACGAGCATCTCAGGTAGTTTGCAGTGTATGGGCCTCCTAAGACTAGCTAGCAGTAGATAGTGTAGCAGCATGTTTTAAAGACTTTATTTATACTGAAGGGTACATTGGCTATACAGCCGTTTCGAGTATACTCCCAGTGTGGAAGTCTTACATTTTTTATCTTCTATATACGCTGTTATGACAAAACAGTTCAATAAAAATTCAGAGTTGCTACACTTTTCAACTTACAGTAAGTAGGTAGTTAAGTTTGCGACCAGAAGATTCTCAAGTCAAATAATTACATTGTAATCAGGACAAGGTGTGATCCTTCAAAAGATGTCGGTTTCATGATGCACTCATCTGATTGTTCCCGAAAATGATGTTCTATTCAGTAAATTCTCTATGAGTTCATCGGGATGGCAACGGGTTATGCAGAGACTAGTTTTGAATCGTCACACTTCGTTACCACACTGTTGCCTATGGCTAAAATTTCAAAAAATGAAAAGAAGACGAGGCAAAGTCCTTCTCCCTATTAAAGCGATGCTACCTTGAATAGCAGTTATTAGACCTTTCCCTAACCGTTGTAACCATATCGCCCTGTCATCTGTGACATCATGATATGACCAACCATCTCCCCAGTGTCTCTGTAGCAATCCATAGAGACTTTCCCAGTAATATACTGTTAAATAGCACAAACGTTTTGTGATTAAGATTGAAATGTCAAACTTTTGGGGAGAAATGGTTTCACCGTGCTCGGCTCATCAGGCATCTTATTCAGCTCTGAGGGTTGTTTCAGGGTTTCAGATCCATCTTTTTATCTCTGGTCTGGACTTCTGCTGGCATTCTGGGTATGTGAACTGATGCTTTATTTTGTTTTAATAAAATTGACCCCCTTCTTGTGTGAATGACAGTGTTGTGCAGCGGTTACAAATTCCCGGGATCGGCTTTTTGTCCCATAGAATACGACCCTCCGAACCAAAGACTTCGAATAACCATCCCTAGGGGCTCAGTAGCCACGTTTTCTCTTAATACTGTCCATAGTGTGACACGTGAAAGCTATTCACTTTAACTGACACCATTGAATACACGTGCAGGATGTCTTAACTTAAATGTCTCTTTTATTTACAGCTGTCCAATCTGGGCATCTCCCAGCACCACGTGACGTGGTCACGTGTGACTATGACGTCAGACCTGCACATCTGTATTCGCTATGAAGAGCGAAACACAATGCAGGACAGAGCAGGCCTTCAGAAACAGGTACTGTCATGACGCCACTCAAAAATAGTCGTCAACTTTTACCATCTTATAATTAAATTTTATATTTTATTTCAGATATACACCAATGTAAAGGAGATATGTCAGTATCTGCTGAAAATGTGATTAATGCCATGATTCATTTCAAAATTTATAAAGACGTGGGAATAACACCTCTATGGCAATGCCATAGCTGATGCTAGAAAAACGTACAATTCATTTCAAATGACAACTAGAATAAAAACAAATTTCGACACAGGTTGTTAAGAGGAAGTTTATGACAGAATGTAAAGAAATGTTTTAGCACAAAGTGCAAAGACATTTTCAGCATTGATTAAGACAAGTTTTATAATCAAGGTATAAACACAAACTTTATCACAGGATGTTAAAGGAAAGTTCTGTGGCAGAGTGGAAAGGAAAGTTTTATCACAGAATGGCCAGGGAAGTTTGAACAGTGATTGTGAAAACAGCTTTAATCACAAAGTATGCAGAACAGTTTTACCGCAGAGTGTAAATGCAGATTTGTTCACAGAGCAGTGAGAATTTTTCAAACACAGCCTCAAAAGAGATTGTGAATGCAAAGTGTAAAACGAGATTAATCAGAGAATAAAGGCATCTTTAACACGGATTTCAACCAAACCATTTTTTTTGAAAAACATTTATTTATCCTGGGTCGTGCTCAATCTTACGATTGGTTTCAATGCATGCCCAGTGGAAATTATTACAATACATGTTCTTCCTATGTTTTCGGGGCATGTGAGCAACATATACAGATTTTACATAATAATCGTCAATGATACAAACACATAGATACATAGAGTGAGCAGATTAGTGAAGTTTTTGGGGCAATAGTCTCGCAAATATAAGTACTTGGGAAATTAGTTAAGCTTGTTTAAAGCATAGAGTCTCCACCCATGCACGCCGTGAGATTCCTAAAGGCATGAACCGGGGTTGGCCGGGTGATGAATTGAGGCATCATTTAGAAAATATTCGGATTTTTTTTCAAAAAATAAAATTTGAAATATTGGTTCAATAAACATGAAACACTCACAGAATGTAGGTATAACATCATATTTAATATTTTTAGGTGAATAAGATAATAGTATCAAAGATCACGTGTCATGTCACGTGATACAAAGTCAAGATCTTCACCGTAGGCCTCTATACCCGGCCTCTAGCGGTAATCATTGGCACTAGTACCTGGGTCCATGCCTGTGCCACTGCCGCGGGTACCCGGCGCGATAGGGTTAAGGTATGGCGCGGTGACGCTGTACATGAAGCTGAAGTTGAATGAAAGTATCACAGTGAGGTGATTTCTTGGGTTCCAGCTGATGGTGGTGAGTCTGAGGAGAGAAGGAGGGCAGCCCAAGACGTGGCCGATGAGCCCGGAGTCGGCCATGGTGAGCCCGCCGCCGCCGTCCACGGGCGCCGGCCCCTCCGCCGTCGACACGGCCCGCATCGGCATCAAGAGTAAGCCAGCAATGTTCTAATGATCTGATCCACAATTTATTATATACCTGTGCCAGTATGTTACACAAATACCAACCTCTGCTAAGGTATTGGTATTAGATATATACCAGTAGAGTATGGTGGTATAAAATGATGTAGCACCCTACTTTGAATACACATCCTGATTCGCTTTTGACGTATTGACATAGACTTACGGAACTCCACTAATTAATGCGTGCAAAGGATCCTTGTTTCTTTCGATAGAAATATTCCACTGGCTCTGCGAGCTTATAGAATATGCCAGTATGTACGTGAGAATGAACCAGTAATGTATATATAAATATATATATATATATATATATATATATATATACATTCTATCTTATTATCTTGCCCCTGGTATGTTTCCCCATAGAATTAACATTGAGAACTCGTACTCAACGCCCATGGAGTGTTTAGAGAAAATACCCGATGGGCTATTATGTCCCAAATGTTAGTCAATGGTGGGGGTGAGATCAAATCTGAACCGCACTCGATCCATAGCCACTGAAAATATGCAATATTCATTTTGGTTTGCTGCGTAATCTCACGGGGCTTTGCCTCGTGAGGTTACTCTGTAACCAGAACTCATGGCATAGTATCAGTATCTATGGATCTCGATGCAGTTCCTTCTTAATTCCTCATACAGAGATATCAGCTCTAAGTTATCGCAAACGAATCCCTACTCGGTCCATATGGGAATATATTCTCTCAATCTTGACTTGTTTCTAATTCAACATTTGGGTAATCCACCCGCGGCCACCTAGAGCATTGGACACCATCCTCCACCCGTCACATACACCTAGAGTGGCGCTAGTGTTTACCCCGTGCATGTTCTGTGTAACTAAGTGCGTGTTTCTCTGCTTGGTCACCAGGCGGCGACTCGGTGCTGGTGCTGAAGGTGGTGGACGGATGGGAGACGCTGGCCAAGTGTGAGGTGGCGCGCGTTCAGTTCTGGACGTGGGTGTCGTTCAGCGTGTTGGCACTCGTCACCGACCGCCACGTCTACCACTGGAACATCGACCAAGGTGAGCCTACTACTCCCCACGCCAAAGCTCCTACCAAAGAGTAGGCCCAATCATTTAAAGTCTCTCAGAACATCGACCAAGGTGAGGCCACTACTCCCCACGTCAAAGCTCCACCAAGAAGTCGGCCCAATCAATTAAAGTCTCTTAAAACCTCGACCAAGGTGAGCTCACGACTCCCCAAGCCAAAGCTCCACCAAGGAGTTTGCCCAATCAGTTAAAGTCTCTCAGAGCATCAAATAAGGTGAGGTCACTACTACCCAAGCCAAAGCTCCGCCAAAGAGTTGGCACAATCCGTTAAAGCCTCTTAGAACAGAGGTGTCACTTTTCCACTTTTCCGAGGAAATCCAGTTTTTTCCTTTTAGGTGTATGATTTTTTTTGTCTTTTTGTGAAACCTCTCAAAACATCGACCAAGCCAAAGTTTCATCAAAGAGTTGGTCCAATCAGTTAAAGTCTCTCAAAACTTCGACCAAGGTGAGCTCACTACTCCCCAAGCCAAAGCTCCCAGCAAGAAATTGGCCCAATCAGTTGAAGTCTCTCAGAACATCAACTAAGGTGAGCTCACTACTCCTCAAGCCAAAACTCCACCAAAGAGTTGGCCCAATCAGTTAAAGTCTCTCAAAACCTCGACCAAGGTGAGCTCACTACTCCCAAGCCAAAGCTCCACCAAAGAGTTGGCCCAATCAGTTAAATCTTGTCAGATACAGAGATGTCAATTTTCCACTTTTCCAAGGAAATCCACTCATTCCTTTTTAGAATATGAATCTTTTGTCTTTGTGTAAATATATCCAAGCCTCATTCATGCCCACCAAGTGGGGTTTGAACCCTCCCACACACCCCCAAGCTGATAAAATAGTTGCAAATTACTTGCATTCCATATTTTGTTCAGTCTCCCTAAATCTAATGCTCGTCATAGTGGTAGGGGAGATGGGCGACTGTCGCTCTGAAACCTTTAAGCCTGAGCATTTCCGGACGTGGCACAATGATACGGCCATGACGAGAGTGTGGTGATGTTAGTTGGTGTTTGTGCCTGCAGGTGGCATCCCGGAGCGGGTGTTTACACGTCACCAGAGACTGGCGTTCACGGAGATCGTCGGCTATCAGGGCGATCCCGACATGCGCTGGTTCGCGCTCACTGGACTCGCACCGCAGGTACGTAGCCAATAGAAAAGAAGAAAAACATCTCATTAAAAACTCAGCTAGACTTTCTATTCTAACTGAAATACTAAGAAATATAGAAATCTGCAATGGATAATATCATATTGTAACAATGCGGGATTGACACATGTAAACTACGAGGGATAGTCACATGTATAATATACTCTGCAGAAATAGAAAAATGAAAATGAAGAGAGCTAAACTCAATTGAAAAAAAATCGGGGACAATATATGTATTATTACATGTTTGGTATAAATCTAATCTTACTAGAGGGGTTTTCTGCCGTCAACTCTCAGAGAGTGTATTTGGGGAGACGTCATTCTCTCGGAATTTTTGGTTTTTTTGGTCACGTGGCTATGTATTATCATATACCCATGCGGTACATTTAACAATTACGCACTGCTGCTCCCTATAGATTATTAATTCTGTACTGCACCTTGTGCAGCATACTGTTATACTGAACACGTTGAAACGTCGCCAGTGTTTAGACTTTCACTTGGTCATGTTATTTTTTTGCCAAGAAGAACTTCTAATGACTTAAGAAAATTGGTATAATAACTCCGAGGTGTTAGGGTTCTAATAACATATCTTCTCACACTAGCTTCATACCTTAATCTCATGTAAAACATATTCTCGATGTATTTGTTTAATGTCACAATACGACTGATGTGTCTTACTGTATGGATACCTAAAGCTTGTATCAGAATAACTCACCGAGGTAAGAGATGCCATAAAGATTTTTTTTTATTATCAATGCCTCTCAACAAAGTTGAGTTTTTCAGGCATCTCCAGAAATACAGATACATTATGTAACATGGTAATCACATAAATATACAGTGGTATCTTTCAACAATGTTGTGGAAGTGAAAGATAGAAAGATAATGATGAGAAGAAATTTCATGAACAATCCATGTCATTTTCTACAAGCTCATTGTTCAGAATTTGGTAAGCGACGTGATCGGCTCTAGCGACTGCTGGTATGTGACTAGATCTTTCCCGCTTTCCGGTTTGGAAGAGGGAACTTTATGTTAATGTATTTAGTCAACCCGTTTGTTATTGGCTCTGTGTGGTCACCTGAGCCTTTTACTCCCTTGTTATTGGTTCACAGAGCAGACAAAGAGATTCAGGGAAGGGCTCCTCCAATCAGAGTCTGTCTTGTGAATGGTTTTGGCTATTGCTAGCTGGTTCCTGTATGTTTTTACATACCTCAATGCTTTGTGGGCGTTTTTAGTGTTCATTTTTGACACCAGATGTCCTGACTGTAGCTTTGGTCAGGTTTTATATGTGTGAGGGAGTGGTATGTCCTGTAGATTTTTTTTTCTTTCTCTGAATCTACCATACCAGCAGTTTCGATTATCGTTAATCTCATTCAGGCTATTATTGGCTGATCTTTTTTTCGCCAAAACCATCTTAATTTAGATGATTTTTTCCGATTGCCAGCGTACCGCACACCTCCATGAGGAAGAGATACGGAGGACGAAAGGGAATGATTTTTCCAAACTCATTGTTCAGAATTGTCTATTTTTATATGTCATTTGTAGTCTTTTCTTAAAGGATTCTTTGTCGGGCGCATTATGTAGTTCAGCATCGAGAGCTGAATTAAAAGAAGAAATTGTTGATTATTGTCTAAGTAGTATCGCCCTCTGCCCACAGGAGGACTGTATAGCGGGCATCACGCAGCTGTACTCGGTGGAGAACCACCTCACTCAGTGTATCAGCGCGCACAGTGTCACCTTCGTCAAGTACAAGTTTGACGGCAATAAGGAGCTCTCGACTGCGCTGTGTGTGGCCTGCCGCGAACCCGGCTCCAGCGGCTACGGCAAGGTGAGCACCGACCAGCTTCCCTCAAACAGGGACGGCAGCTTTCCACTTTTCCATGAAAATCTGTTACTGTAAAACTCCCCTTATAGGCCGACCCCGGATATAAGCCGACCCCCAACTTCAGCAAAATGCTGTACGCCCATTCTGAGGGCATTTCCTCTTTAGGAAAACCCCGGTTATAAGCCGACCCGCCCACTTTGAGGTCCTGACCAGCTTTTCTGACCGAACACAACCTTAAAAGAGAGCGCGTTCTCCTTTAAATCATTGGGCGACTTCATTTAGGGGTGAGCTCGCCAGGAATCACTAAAATGTGTGTTTATAGCCTTAGAAGAGATTTTCTATAGGTGTGTCAAGTAAAACACTTGTATTGACGGGCAACCCGGATCTAGACAATATTTTTTAGAGATTGCTGCTTTCCATTTTTCCACATTTTCATTAAAGACAATATTAATTTACACTTATTCACGTCAACATAACAGTGGTTCGAATCCCCAGTACACTGTAATAGGAAATGTACACTTTATTGTGATAGGTCAATTTTTTCCTTCCCGTAGTTGGTTTAGACATTTCTTTTTCATTTATGCTGACCCCATCTGAAATCTATCTATTTACAAGAAGATTCTGGTAAGTGTTGTGTGTAATCCAGTAAAATCATGTATTTTTGAGTTAATCATTGATACTGTCTGTGATCTATTTAAAAGTAACATCCCATGACGATTCGCTAAATTCTGATTCATCATTGTGTCTTGTGACGTGTACATATCAAAACGTACTTAGGACTATGTTTTGTGGCGTAGGTACACGTCATTGAGATGGGGCCGCACACAGTGGGAAACCTGGCACCTTCTTCTCACTTTGACCACATCAAGTTTATCGAGGACGAAGAACGCTATGATTTCCCTGTCTCTCTTGAGGTAGGTCTCTATGTATTTTCTTTTGGTGATTTTTAAACCAAAGATTGATAGATGCCCATTCCATGTTAAAAATGTTCAGATTCGACCTCTCATAGGAAGCCTGACAGGATGAACCAATGAGAACGGGGTTTACAGTCGTCCTAGACAGCAATCACGAATTGAGAGGTCATTATGGTAGCTTTATCAGGAATGGAGAACTGCGTATTTACTTCGAAGTCTACTATAGATGGGTAGGCAACTCTTTTAGAATGTAATCATAATGGGACCTGCATCTTTAAACATAAAATCAGTAAATCATTTAAGAATGAAGCTATTGAGACTCAAATTATCCTTTCCATTTACTAGAATACATTTACTCTGAATATAACGAGCTGATTCTGGATTGCAAGGATCTTTTATCTCACTCCTGGTACAAGTTTAGCCATAGGAATTTAACATCAAAAATACATATGCAACGATCACACCGGTAAAGTTACAACTCTACTCCATGTTTGTGGCGAGGTGATGTGAGATGACGTCATAATCGACTGGCCAATCAGCCGATTGGCCAATTGAGAAAATAGGCAAGACATCAACATGGTGATTTATATGTTCCTAACTGGATTTGCGAAGTAATTTGAGTTACTCTGATATTGCAATGCTATTCTTATATCTATGAAAGGGGTGAGATAAATCCAGAACCGCACTCGAATTGTAATATAGACAAGATTCCCCACGTTTGGATACGCCTCGATGACGATTGCGACACATCTTAAATCGTGGAGTATTTTCTATTTATATGAGTCTCAATCCAGTTCTATATAACAGTAAAACTGCACTGCCTGAGCTGCTCTGTAGTACACTCTGTATAACAAATCAAACAGTAGAATATTCACCAAAGAGTAGATCATAAGAAGTGTGCTGTTTGTGTTGAATGTGGTTCCAGTTTGGTCATTTACAATAACATACGGCAGTTAGTGTCATCTTTAAGTGATTAAGATATATAAGTAAGTCCTTTACCGTGATGTTTATTCATGAGTGGATCTATGAGTGATACCCTTATTGTGATATAAGGATTTAACTTTTGTATTTAGATTATTCATTTGAGTGAAGCAATCAATCTATTTTATCAAGAAATAATGATTTCCTATCGTTTTTGGTTGTTTTGGGGTTGTTTTCTATTTTCGTTAGTTGACTGGACGTTGCGTCATCTTTTTTCCCTGTCAATATTTCATGTCGTGTATAGGAGTTATTTAAGTTTATCCCATCCTTGGTATTTTTTTCTCCATTAACTTAACATTGAGAACTCGTATCCAACGCCCATGAGGTATTAAAGATATCCAATGGGGGATTATGTCACAAAGATTACTCCATTAGTCAATGTGAGGGGTGAGATAGGTTCAGAAACCCATTCAGGTTTACAGTCAGAGCTCAGTCCGATCTTGTTTGAATCGCGACGTAATTCGCGTGGCTTCGCCTTGTGAATTACTATGCGATTCAAACTCAATGGGATACAAGCTCTGACCCTAAACTTTTCCTCTATATTATCTATGAAATAAGCTTTGTATTATCACTTATATGTGAGTCTAATTTTGATCCATTTACGGTGATGGGTGTAGGTGAGCGTGTCGTACGGCCTGCTCTATGTTATTACCAAGTACGGCCAGCTGTACGTGTGTGACCTGGAGACGAGCACCTGCCTGTTCGCCTGCTGCATCTCCACCAGCATCGTCTTCACCACCGCGCTCAACACCAACACTCAGGTACGTGCTGATACATGCAGTAATCACTAAGTGTGACTGCGCTCAACACCAACACCCAGGTACATGCTGATACATGCAGTAATCACTAAGTATTACAACACTCAACACCAACACTCAGGTACGTACTGATACACGCAGTAACCACTGAGTATGACCACGCTCAACACCAACACTCAGGTACATACTGATACATGCAGTAACCACTGAGTCTGACCGCACTCAACACCAACACTCAGGTACGTACTGATACATGCAGTAACCACTGAGTCTGACCGCACTCAACACCAACACTCAGGTACGTACTGATACATGTAGCAATCACTAAGTGTGACGACACTCAACACCAACACTCAGGTATGTACTGATACATGCAGCAATCACTACGTGTGACCACACTCAACACCAACACCCATGTATGTACTGACACATGCAGTAATCACTAAGTATTACCGCGCTCAACACCCAACACCCAGGTACGTGCTGCAGTAATCACTAAGTGTGACCGCACTGAACAGCAACACCAACACTCAGGGTCGTGCTGGTACATGCAGTAATCACTGAGTCTGACCACACTGAATGAGAACACGGACATTCAGGTTAACTGTGCATTCTAGTCTAAGATATTTTACTGTTGTATATTATTAAATCTGATAATAAGTGTTATATTTTCGAAGATCTAAATTGCAAAAATAAATAGATTTAATTTTATAAAAGAGCTAAAAAAATATGTAAATGGACATTGCCTTGATAGAATGAAGATGTTAAGGGTTATATACATGTAATTGCGTCGAAAATAAAATTTTCGTATTTTCTTTTATATCCATGAGGATGACAGTAATAACTGATTTGGTGGTGCACAAAGCTGTAGAATTGTTTTCTTCACTTCACCTAAAACAAAGTTATTCCAGTTAAACTTCGTTGTAACAAGTCTTCTTTATGATTATAATTCTTTGGTCCCTAGAACTTTCTTATGATGGAGTTTAACTGTATAGAGTTTCTTATGACAAATTCTTATTATCCCCTTTCCAAATCATTGACCTGAGCCCTAACCGTTTGACCTCTGACCTCTGGCAGGGCATTCTGGGAGTGAGCCGGTCGGGTCAGGTTCTGGCCGTCGACCTCAAGTTGGACCGTCTTGCCACTTATGTCCGCAAGGTGGCGCGGAAAGCCACGCCGGCGCATCGTCTGGGGCTCCTGACTGGCCACCCTCAGGACGCCGACGACCAGCGCACCGCTGCTTCCGCCGCCGCCGGAAGTGACGTCAGTAGGAGTGATAGTACGGCGCGTCCCCTTCAGGGGGCGCCAGCAGGGACGCAGACGTCGCTGGTGACGTAACAAAGGGAGCAATGAGGACGTGTGACGTCACGCCATGTGACGTGTGTGATTGGAAGCTATAAGGCACAGAGTGATTGCTAGTTCTGCCATCATCCGCCAGGAAATTGTAAGATAGCGCCACTGTAGTCGGGGGGCAACCAATGTTATCAGTTGTTATAATCTATACATAATTTTGAGACGAAGCTTAAATTCCTCCATGGCAAGCACCAAAAAATATGATTTGTCCCGCCATCTGGAGATTTTGATGGCGTCGGAGGGCAAGATGGCCGCCTCTATAGCACAATAGCTATGTGCCCTATATACACGGCGGCGTCGTGTGCACTACAGTGACATGGTGCGGCCGATGGAGACACTGCCACCTGGCGGGCGTAGCTCGCGGCGCGGGCAGTTTGCAGGGATTCATATCTTAGATTATACTTGTAGATACGTGAGATGTATCGAAATCCATAGATACTGAGGATAAGCCATGGGTTTTGGTTGCGGAGTGATATCACGAGGCAAAGCTGAGTGAGATTACATTGCTAACCAAAATGAATTGCATATTTTCATTGGCTATGGACCGAGTGCGGTTTAGATTTTATCTCACCCATATCATTGACTGATTGACTAACATTTGTCACATTATCCCCCATTGGGTATTTCCTTAAATACTCCATGGGCGTTGAGTACGAGTTCCTAATGTTCAGTCTATGGTGGAAAAATACCAGGGGTGTAAATAGATCTACCAGTGTAGAAAGGCATGTCTCTTATTTATGGTACTCTTTATAATGAGATTTCATTCTACATAGAAACTCATCATATTCAAGAGGCTCTGTCGGTGGGAACACAGTGGGTATTGGCCACCACCTATGAACACAGCCAACTCGGTGTCAGACCTAGTTGGAGACCTCCACATGGTCAGTAGGGCCTATTAGCGTTCAAACGGAATAAGAACCATGACCTTATGACCTGTTTCCATTCTGATAAGGAACAACCGTCTGACATCCTGATACGACCAAGACGATTCACCGATCAATCGCCTTTTCCACTCTACGTCTCGGAACATACACAAGGCTCACTGGGCAAGGGTCACCTTATTACTGTGAAGGTGATGTTAACTTATTGTAGGTGCACAATGGGAGAGCTTTCTGCCAGCCGTTCTTTACATAACACATATGAAAGTGTTGATTTTCTAAGGCTGGTGTCCTGCGACTCGTTTTTAGACGGGATAATCGTTAATAGCAATTATTGAAGATATCTTGAGATTTCAAGATAAATACAACGACAATTGGCCCCAATGGCTCGATAGTTATGGCCAAATGTATGATAATTACAAAATGGTCGCTATTAACGATTATCCCGTTAAAAAAAGGTCACTGTTGTCGACTGTTAACTGTGACGTCTTCCTTCTTTTACTGTTGATGTACAGCCTCTCATTTTATTCCAAGGTTAACCACAGACTTGTCATACAGGTCCAGGGGTTAGCACATGATTTACAATATGATCATGGTAGAATTTAACGTGGTGCATCCTTAATACCCTTCCTGGAGAGAAATCTAGAAGGTCTGGTGAAATTTATAGAAAAATAATCTTCAAACGGTTTATAGGGTCTATTACTAGGCATTACTATACAGAATGCCTTAATGCCATGCAGTAATTTGGGCCCCGCATTATAACCTGGCTAGTCCCCATACATTGACAAATACCCCGTTATATAGTTACCCTATATTTCCGTAAACTACATGATATGATGTTAAGTTGAAATAATCACTACCTTTTATTGCTGTCCACTCGGTCACTGATAGATGTTTGTTTTCAAGAGGAGATCACAGATTTGCTGATTTGAAATGTTCATCTTTCAGGTGACATCAGTAATGAAAGGAAGGGAACGTATTGAAGGGATAGGGAGTTGTAGATATGAATATACTGCTGACCACAGCATTTGCAGGGGCATCTGTGTGTGACAGACCAAGTTTGCTGGCTATGGTAAACGGTAATTGTATACAACATAGATTGATGTAATATACTTGGAGAACGACTGTGATTCTTACATCGATTTTGGCATTCTTAATTGATGGGTGTTTAGTGTGTACATGGTAGGTATTACAATAGGGAAAACCGGCCTGCCATATTGTAGGTATGCTACCTACAGCAGAGAAAACCGGACTGCCATATTGTAGTTACGCTACCTACAGCAGAGAAAACCGGCCTGCCATATTGTAGTTGCGCTACCTACAGCAGAGAAAACCGGCCTGCCATATTGTAGTTATGCTACCTACAGCAGAGAAAACCGGCCTGCCATATTGTAGTTATGCTACCTACAGCAGAGAAAACCGGCCTGCCATATTGTAGTTACGCTACCTACAGCAGAGAAAACCGGCCTGCCATATTGTAGTTATGCTACTCAGCCATGGGCTCTGCTATTTGGATAGTTTTACCAATGAGAGGCGAGCTCACATCACCTGCAGCCCGCCATCTTTGTTTTTCAGAAAGTGGTGCAGCAGGGCCGATTTCCCTCTGCCATCCTACTGGAAGTATCCTCCTTACACTTAGCCTCATTTGGCTTTTACATAATGTAGGCTGTCAGGGGAGACGTAGCACTGCATTCAATTACACCTGTGCATTTTGATCATGTGAACATGTACAACCAATCAGTGTTTGTGCTTATGCAGTAAAGGCGGTGTTCCACCATACCAGCAGAATTTCACAGTTTGACTACAAAATGGCGTCCAAACGGCGGCCAATCCGGAGACCAAACGGCGCCAGTTATACCCCAAGTATCGGGACCAGGGCGGTGGAAGAGGTCAGAGAGATAAACCAAACGAGAACTGGCCATGAACCGGTGAAACATAATAATTTAGCATTTGCCAGCTCCCTGCAAGTTTCCCGCCTGTTAACCGCTGGATACCCACTAGCGGTGACTGGGCTGGTCATGTTTGGCAACCCCATAGTGTTTTTTGTCCGGTGGAACACAGCCGTAAGTGTGGAGTTAAAACCTGTGGATCTTTACCTTTTGTAAACAGCGGTAACACTACTCCTAACATAGCAGTGAACAACATGTGGGCTTTGGAATATAGTCACATAAATCATGATCTTTCTACACGTGTCTGGTATAACTGACAAGCGAGAGTCAGAAGACCTCCGCTGCAAGATGTGCATGTGATCAGTGAATTAGTCTGGTTTGTAATTAGCGAATCTATGTCTTTGTCACCTAAAGATTATAACGGTATCATGTTCCAGATGATAGCTAATGGTTAGAGGTAGTGTACAGACCTGTATCCTAATAGTGGACTTAAATCTAATTAGGCAATTGGGACTAATGAAGCAATGCTATATCTAACTCCCCAGAGGGTTTTGACACTTCTCAGAAGGACGATATTCAGGAACATCTTGTACATTTTGATCGATAGGTTGTATTGGTGAATGTATATAAACTATATAACAATTAGTCGTCTCACATTATTTTGAAGAGCATACTGAAACTGTAATGTAATCAGTATTTGTACAGGTCTGGTTAGAATAGGTCACCGAAGGTGGATATTCTGCTATGTTTCGATCTTCTCTGCTATTTCTTGAGCTGTGTTTACGTCTAGAAATGTTACCACACTTAATGAGGAGATACAGGAACTAGGTAACGGCTTCTTTGGATTTACCTAATTCCAGCGGATTGTTGGGTGAAATCTGTAGCCACTCTTTAGGTTTTTGTGATCGCATTGGAACAATTCTCCTTTAGACGTCATCTGAACTGCTCGCTTGGTACGACCAGCTCATTTACGTACGTGTAATAGTTGCTCACTACTGCTCCTTGATATAACGTTTTTATTGTTCATCTCACCCCTGATATTTTTGTCCCATATGCTTAACATTGGGAACTTGTTCTCCATACCCCTACGAGTATTGCAGTCCGTTCTCCATGTTCTATATTCTGTGTATCCTCCATTCTTTTTGTGTGTAGAGGGGTGAGATGAATAAAAGCAGCTCATTTTGGTCAAAGAAGTCATTCTCCAACTCGTTTGAGTGTTATGTGATATTCACTCGGCTGTTGCCTCGTTCATATCATTCTTCGACGACTTTAACCAAAACTTGTTGTTTTCTCTTTAGTATGGCGCATTGTTCTGTCCACTGTTTTACGGAACACGTTGAGTTATTGGCAGAGTGTGGACCTTCACTTCAACATGGTTCATACAACAATTCAAGTTACAGTGTTATTGATTTTGGGTATGTAAAGAAGACAGAACAACATACCATGGCCATATATTCAGAACTGATTTCATCTCACCCCGTATACATGATCAGAAACATTAATCAATTAAATAATTCACCCAATTAGCCATTGAGTATTGGGAACAATACCCTCATGGCCGTTGGGTATGAGTTCCGGACATTAAGCCTATGGAGAAAAATACTGGGGTGAGATAACATACGAGACTCGATGAGGTTGATGTTATTCATGAAACTCGGCCTCACAACCTTATGCCGTAAATAAACATAAAGCCGCATCTCGTTTTGTATGATATACTACCATGGTAATGCTGTTCTATATAAACCAAGACCAGCCCCTAATATATACATCAGGCTGCTTAATATACAAAGCTAGTGTCCTCACTCAAAGAACGGTCACAGATATTCTTGCCATATTGATAGATGATGTCCTCGCTTTGTCTCGTATTTCGTTCTGTTATTGTCAGTTGCATGTAAAACATGGTTGAGCAGCGTCAGGTTCAGAACGCGATCGTCTTGTTGGTGATTTTACGGGTCAGTAAGTCAGAATGCAAAAAAAGGTGTCCTTTATTCCTTATTCAATCAAATCAAAGACCTGGTAATGCAAAAATAAACATAGGGTATTTATCAATCTTCATATACATATACATAAAGGAAAAGTCTATAGTAATTACATTATCAAAGCAAGGTTACTATATTAAAATGTGTACCCGGTATTAGCTTTAGCTTGCAAGATGGTATAAAAAGTAGGTCGTGACCAAATTAAGTAGGCATTGATTCGCATATAAAGAATATTTCTGTCAGCAAACCGAAAGAAGATCCCATCAGATTCAGAACAAAAAAGTAGTTTGCATCAGTTTTTCAGGGTAGATGCTCAGGATTAATAGAAAATGTAGTTAGTAAGCCCATAGTGATTGCCGTTCAAGTTATTTTCTGCCATAAAATACATCCCGATGCTAGAGGTAGAAGGACATATTTTATGGGACAAAGGCCGAGAACTGAATCGCTACAGGTTCACTCACTACGTTTTTTAAAAAATTATTATACACCTAGAAAACACGAACAAAATGCCATTTTATGTAATTGTGAATGCACAATGCGCCCGAACATTCACTACGTCTCAGTGAGCCCAAACATTTTTCATACTGCACCCCTAGCAGCGGGTAGTATTTCGTAGATTCGGCCATAGGTGTGTGATAATAAGTTATAACAGAAACCATAAATGATTTGGATCTTGAAGAGTATGAATAGCAGATCACTGCTAGTCCTCAGTGAAAAGTGAATCTTATATTGCAGCAGTTGTCTCACTGATGCAGAAGGTACTAGAGGAAGGTGCTTAAATCTGGGGCCTGTTTTTTAGTCGTGACCATTTCCTATAGTGACCAGTTAGTGACCGTTTGGAGACCTTTATCAAATGAAACAATATTTACTGCGATGAATTATCTATATCTGTTTTATCAAATTCCCAAATTGTTGAGTAATATACATGTGAGACATGCTTGTTGTTTTTGAATGGGCCTTGGCCCAACAGTGATCATAACAGCTGAACAGTGACCGGGTCTGAGGAACACTTTTTGGTCATGGTCACTGGTTTGGTCACCCAACTGGTCACTCTTTTATGATCACTACAAATAAAGACGTCGCTGTCTGAAAAACAGGCCCCTGTTTTTCATGATGTATATACATGAGAAATGTTTCTCCTGATACACTCTAGACATTTGTCATGGTGTATACATGGGACATATTTCATGATGTATACAGGAAAATCTTTTATGATGTATAAATGAGACGTGTTTTATGAGAGTATCCTGAAATTGATATCTAGGACGGAAGTTTCATTACATGACAGCTATATATTTATTCACACATATATCACTAAATGAGAATTATCTAGGGTAAGCATATTGCAGTTATTGCATCGCTTTGTCATGAATCTCATGGGTAGAACTATTAGTAAACAGAAACTCGCAAAAAAAGTTTTATTATGTAATCGTTTGTAAGCTCGCAGCGATATTACTAGTGCCATGCTATTACTAAAAGATGAGATTTCTATCAACCTCAAAGCTACAAGCAATTGTACTTCATATATATTGCAATGTCTTGCAAGTATTATAATCACACTTATCAACAGCATAATAATTATGATATTTCAGGGTATAAATGTTGATGTATAAATTAAGAAGTAGGTTTGCTATAGGAACTACGGTTCAGTAGGTCACATTCATATACATAGAAATGTCTGATTAATCATTATGGATCGAACACAACGAAATGTGTAAAGTGCTGTTTCCACCGGTCTGATGTTTTTGACTGGTGGGGTCGGGCTGCATCTCGCAGTACCTAGTTGCATCTTGCCCAGGGGCCCGTTTAACAATCTAGGCTAGTACATAATATGAAAAGACGTCACGAGTTTGAGTCTGAGTTTATTCATGCCATGCATTTTGTTGGCTCCATAATTTCACGAGTCAAAGACGAGTGACATTACGGAGCCCCCAAAATGAGTGGCATAAATAAGCTCAAACTCAAACGAGTGGCGTCTAGATTTTATCCTACCCCGTTTCCATATTTTTTCAGTATCAGAAAGTAGTGGCATAAACAACACTTTATGTCACCCCCGTGACATAAATAAATCCCATGTTAAGCCTATGGTATTTTTTATTAGGGGTAGGATAAAGACCCTGTTTTGTACACCAAGGAGAACCGAGGATGGTGTGGGTCAACTTTATTCAACCCTTGTGGACGACCCTATGGACGGCTAACTGTCTTAGTGAACAAACTAAAATATCATTAAACGATAACCCTTGTACTAGGTACAGAAAAGAGTCTTCATATACGAGCCTGGATTATTCAACGGGCCTCAGGATTGTCCTCAATCCTGCAAGATTTGCTTGCATATATAGTACCTGTATATATAGCCCCTATTATCGCTCCCCTAATTCGGGGGTCTTCCTCCAGGCCGATCTAGCCCGGCACTCTCACACGATTTAGCCAGGTCTGCCCAGGTCGTCTCAACAGATCAAGATATGCTGAGATCTCGTGCTGGTGGAATACCCCCTTATGATATGTTGTTTTTCAGAAACAAAGCCAATATGGTTTCAGAATTGTCAGATTTCGATGCTTAGATGGGTATCAGGTCTCAGAACTCGATATCAGTTGTCTCAGTTGACGGCTAGTTGAGTGAAGTCTAATGAATTTTCAAATATATTTCTGATCTATAAAATTTCTCTTGGGTGTGTGCATCCCGTTTCCCTTAGACTCAGAAAAGAAAGCAGGAATTCAATGTCTCATTTCTGACACGTGCCTTATTTCTGACCGATCAGCCAGCTTTTCTGTGAACTGAAGGAAAAGTTCCATGTTACAACAAATTTTAATGTAAAAATAAAGCTGACATCAGATCGGTCACCGGGCATGGGTCTTTTTCATGTGGGCTGCAAAAGTGAAGGCCAAATTCAATCTAGCGATAAAGACAGCAATTTCGAGACCGATACGAAAGCGACAGCTCTTATTTAGTGGGTTGTAGAAGGCCAATGATAAGAGAACGGATTTCAGATGTAAATACACAGATTGCCTGGTTTCAGAGGAGTTGACGAGCAGTAATATCCGAGTGTATGCGAGGATCTTGTTCAGAATCAACTCCAACGAGCATACAACCGCTTTTATCTGAAAGCAGTCTATATTGTATTCATCATCCACCTTTTCCTGACAAGTGGGGTACTGATATTAGTTCATTCAGGTACGCACTATTTTTCCATACGCACTATTTTACCGTATTCGCCCCCTGGAGCATACAACATATCCGTATGCGCCGGGTATGTCCATACACACTTTCCATGTGTTTTCTATGGACACTTTGCATTAGGTGGATAACAATAGGGATGCCTCTCCTTTCCAGTCACACACACACAAACAAGAGAGAATCCCATCGTTGGCTGCTTTCGTCACTAGGTGGAGTTGTCCTTTCAAGTATCGGTATTCGTCATGCCCACTTTCAGATGCTGTTATGCAAATTAGGCATACGGCTGCGCGTTCTCTCTGAAGCCAACTGCGCATGCGTCAGCATGCCGCTGACATATTACACTCGTTATCTGTTCTGATTAAATGATGAATAGTGTCATATTGTTAACAACGAGATGTTGTTGGCCCAATCGGTTAAAGTTGGCATGTAGACCTTGGTACTACAAGTGTTGTCACTATTTGATAAGTGTTGTTTATTTTTCTTCCTCTCTTCCCTGCTACTGATGTATTTTTTTCTGATTGATAAATCGATATATATGATCTATAACCCAACTGCTACTCCTGACTTGACCTGTACAGCTCTCTGTGTGGCCTCAGTGTTTATTTCTCTCTCTGACCTTAACGGATTGGGCCAAGATTATGTTCCCATTAATGATGGAGAATACTGAGTCGTGTTCTGGTAGTGTAGTCACCCGAGTCAGTATACGGTGTCTGTATTTATCAGTAGCGAGCTACCGTGTCTGGCGAGCCAGGGGTGAGTTTTTAAATCAAAGAGGGATTTTGAATCAACGACTACGATAATGATTTACATGGGTGATACTGGAAACGATATATTTCCAGTTGCGTTACTTAAAAGTGATCTTATTTTTAAAGCCTACCCATTTATGATAGAAGACAACTCTCGGTGCAGAACCATCCGAAATTGGTATGAGTAGATACTAAAAGATGTATGTATATTGCCAAATACATACTAATTATATGTATATTGAATAATGAGTATATATTTAGAGTGGTCCATCCATGATCGTCTTGTAAGACTGGCTTCTATAAAGAGAACACCACAAAGACCACGATTGAAGAAAAATCATCAAGATTCTTCTCCAAATCGCTCTTAAAAAAAACTCACCCCAGAAAGTCATCAAAAACAGTTTACAACAGCACGGACTAGTATCACTTATCCATGACCACATTGGTGGTTCCTGCACCTAATATATCCAAGAGGCATTGACCCTACATTTATTGAAGGTATTACTCATATATTTCGATAAGTTTCCTTTTACCACACTGACATATTTAGCTCATTAGGAAAAAAATACATATCTCTACACCATGCTATATATTGGTCAATATCTGAGTGGTATGGTTAAAGGTACATTTAAAGGTACATTACCAAGTGTTGTGATTTCACCTGAACCTATTGCAGTGGTCCCAGTGAGATAATCATAGTCTGTTGCTTAATTATCTACACAAATGATTGTGTTCTGTTGTGGTTTTTTAAAAGATTTCTATCTTGAGGACAGAATGGTGCTTAAAGGACAAAAAATGTCCATTCATATAGCATTTATGAATGCATGAATAAAATCGTAGAATTTAGGTTGTTATGGAGGGGATTCCGATGTTAAGATGGTTGTTATAAATGTTATAAATGGGATGTTATCTAATAAGGATCATGAATTGTGGTTAATAAAAATATAAGTCACCCAGTTGCCCACCATCAAAGATGTAATTCGTGTACTGGTTGTTGCTGGATTCAGTAATCCCCATTGGTGACCCTTTACCAACCATGTTCTGGTTTGAATCACTACGGTGTGCACCATGTTGCGTTATTAACAAATAAAGTATTATATTTAGGTATTTTTTTTGTCTTCGTTTTGTTTCTGGTAAAATTGCTATATTCTTAAAGAATCGGATCATTATAGTAATGCATATCCTTTCATATAATCGTGTATGTAATATATGGAGACTTGGTTAATGTTTGTCTCATTATCATAATCATCATCGTTATCATCGTCATCGTCATCATCATTACAATATGCCTGGAAATAATTAAAACACCATTTTAAAACAAGTGACGTGGTACGGGTGACGTATGAATATTATTTCAACAGAATCGGTAGACCTGGTCAGTCAATGTGAGACATAATTTGCGCATGGGTATATTATATAATGATAGAAACATTGACATCATAATTCCACATGGTCACTGACCATAACCAGTAACCACTGTAGGTGCTGGGACATACGTCACATTCAGCCTGAAGATGTGTACAATCATTTAGACCAGTTTTCATTATCTGCTGCTGAGGAGTGCAGTTGCCCTACTGCCGTAATCAGGTCCCGAACATGTGGTGTCTCAATGTGGTTTAACTCTGAACTATTAATGGGTCGAATATCACGTCAGTCGGCCTACACAGGCAACCAGAGCTACGAGGATGGTTGTGGCCCCCAAGATTCGAGGTCAACTCTCGACCGTAGAACCGTCCCAAGGCGCTAGAAAATATCATGTAAGGAGGTCACGGTCAAGGTCGGGGTTTGCTGCGAATGCAGTCATTGGCTACTCGGTCTACTCTATTCCTTATATGGACTTAGTGTAATGGGACAACTCCATGCTGCTACACAAAGCTAGCTCAGCGCAGACAGGGGGTGGTTGCCTATCTAAGGTCGGCGCCGGTCGGTGGCACCATCTGTCGGGTCTAGCTGGAACCCCTCGTGAGACTCCTAGCGGATGGCGGAGGAAGGAGGGTAGTCTCTGTGCCTGAAAATGAAACTTCCACAGCAGTGTGATGAACAGTTTAGCAGCCCATGGAAGTGGAGAACTAAAGGAGAAACCAACAAATTTGGTTAAAGTTGTCATTCTCCATGAGTTGGTGCGGAGTAATATGAACAAGGTGAAGCCGAGTGAATATTGCGTAGCGTTCAAGTGAGTTGGAGAAAGATTACTTTGACCAAAATGAGTCGCTTTCTGTATGTACCTCACCCCTGTACATAGCAAAAGACAGGGCAACACACTGAATATATGACATCATATGTCATGGAGAATGGACTGTAATGCTCATAGGTGCATGGAGTATGAGTTACCAATGTTAAACCTATGGGACAAAAGTACCAGGGATAAGATAATGGAGAAGTGGGGTGACTTCGTGTGGATGTTTTCCGGTTTCTTCCACAGAGCCCCACTGACGTCGCTGATCAATTAACTCAGTATAAAAGATAAATGGGAAGTTACTCATAAAGGAACCATCACGAGTGATAGTAATTATAAGACAAGTTTCTATTGAAAACGACGTATACCGGCGTTTTTTTACAAGGGAATTCTCATTTAAACTAGGAGCAAATAGGATGTTCATCATAGATGAATGAGCATGCAATTATAAATGAATAACAATTAAAATGTTGGATTACATTCAGTCTAAGGATAGTTTTTTATAACCCACTCGCACCCAATTGACTTGCCATTTCTGCAACTGCTTGAGTCTAGGATCAAAACACGTCAAGCACCAGTGGGTCTCAGGGCCCTAAGTGGGTCTTGAGGTATTTTGGTCATGGTCAGCTGAGCATGCCTCCAAGACACTGAGACACTGGCTCCCTGCCTTGTTCTCAATATCATAGTGAATAGCACACAGATAGTGAAGGGATAATTTCTATGCAGTACCCTGAATGTCTATATGGACCCCTATAACTCCTAGATGATGTATTTAGCGCTTGCATGCACGCTCTAAAAATAAAGGCGATACCCACAGTAACGATACAATATAGGTCAAGCTAGTGCCTCTGAACTACCATGTATATTACGTATGTACAATTCATTGTCGCCTAATCAACCTTTGGAGCAGGTACATTCTGCAGCAGTCAAATCAGATCAAAGAATGTTGGTAGTCTCGAGATCTCCATATTCGCACTACTCTGCCGTATGGTTGGATATCAGAACACTGTGCAAGGTAAGCAGTAACACTTTCAGTTTCAAGCACCTCTGAATCCCAAGTAAAGGGCCATTAAGTTTGCACAAAATGAATGATTTTGAACAGTATGTGTCGGGAATTAGAGATATTCTTACCAAACGAGTTGGTTTATGCTAATAACCCATCTGAAATAATATTAGCCTACTGTAGGGACTTCTTACCCTATTGCCAAGAGTTGATTGGAGTGCCTATTCAACCAACGAGAAGGGTTGGGGAGTTAGCTCAGTGGTTAGAGCACCGGACTTGTAACCCCAAGGTTGTAAGACTTTGTGTGTTTGAGTCCCACCCCCAGCAGTGGTAGATTTACTGCTATAACAAAGGCCATCCTTCTCATACCATGTCTATGTGATGTGGGAAGTAAAAGAACTCTCACCTCGGTAAACGTGTAGGGGTGAGATTTCTACCTGAATTCATCACATAGATTCGATCACCACCCTAGTGGTGTAAAAGAACCTTGAGAAAGTCTGGAAAGGACCTATAGTGGTTGACTGGACGTAAAATCAAACCAAACAAACAAACAAACCACCAACAAGATGAATTCATCGCAACCTATCTCGCCAAGTCTTGTGGTGTCGGGTAGTGCCGGGGTGTGTCCTACCCTCCTTGCCGCGACCCGGCGTGTGTGATGCTGTGTCATTATTTGGTGTTCCACCGCTGATTCACGATTGATTCAGCCAGGCATACGCTGGGTGTCTCTGTTGTAAATGTCGGTACATACCAGGTACAGGCGAAGTCACCGTGCGCATGCATGTGACCTACTTCCGTTTCGCGCCAAAAACGAGTGTAAACAAAGGTTGGCCAGCAAGGCAACATGGACACGGCTACTTTGGGAGAGGTGTCTCTGCATCTTTTTATGATGTTGGCAATCAGCGATGAGGACGAAGGCATTATTTTCAAGAACCCCAACAGACGCCGACAACATTGTTACTGGATGGCTCCATATCTACACGGACGGGTGGATATGAGCCAGAGGAACACGCTGGCGAAGTTGGAGGAGCAGTTCCTTTGCGTGAGTGGCCATGTTTACATTTTGTTTCATCGCATGTGCTTATCCTGATTGGAAGCCGGTAGTTTATAACAGGGCTGGTTTTTTAAACTAAGTTTGACTAAAGGCATTCCAGAGCCAGTACAGCAAGACCATTTAGGACTAGCGACCAACATCATAAATCTATCAGATGACAAATTGTCACTAGAAGAAGAACAAGTGTTATCAAAGGGTCTCAAATTCATTCCCAGGCCAAAGCATATAGATAAAAATCAGATTAAAGAAGACCTTGGAAAATTCACCCATAAAGTAAAATTACAATATTTCTTTAGGACAAAACAAAAAAATGACCAATATGAAAAATTACCTTTCACAGAAAAATCCAATTGGGTACCTCCTGAAAATTTGATCCCACAGGAAATCCATGAGAGTTTAGATGATCTAACCAACGAAATAGAAGAAACCAGAATCAGGAAAGACAGACCTAACCTAAGTAAAAGCCAAATTGGAGCTTTAGGAAACTTGAGAAAGAAGATCCATCTCATAGTAAAAAAGGCTGACAAGGGATCAGCAACAGTCATTATGAAAAATGAAAATTACATTATAGAGGCAGAGAGACAATTAAATGACTCAAAATTTTACACTAAAATAAATGAACCTATTTTTTCAGAAATTGCCAAAGAAATTGATAGAATAATTACACAGATAGGGAAGAATAGATTTCTCCAAGACCAAGACAATTCTATCTATTACCAAAAGTACACAAAGATCCAGATAAATGGACCATTCCCAATAGAATGCCCCCAGGGCGACCCATTGTTTCAGACTGTAACAGTGAATCATACAGAGTTTCAGAATATATCGACCATTTTTTAAAACCCCAAGCTACAATTCACCCATCTTATTTAAGGGACACAAGGGACTTTTTAGAGAAACTGGAGAAAGTTGAGGTCCCAGCTAATGTTCTCCTAATCACAATGGATGTGGAATCCTTGTACACCAATATTCAGACTGAGAATGGACTAAAAGCAGTAAAAGATATTTTTGAAACTAACCCAAAATGCCTGAGACCAGATGAAGAAATTTTGGAACTTTTAGAATTGAGCTTAAAAAGAAATGACTTTATTTTCAACAATCAATGGTATCTACAAATTTCAGGAACAGCTATGGGGAAGAAATTTGCTCCTAATTATGCAAATATATACATGGCACAACTAGAGCAGGAAGTAATGAAAAAAGCTAAAAAGCTACCATTAGTTTATTGGAGATTCTTGGATGATATCTTTCTAATTTGGCCTCACTCAGAATCAGAATTCCAAGAATCTTTCGAGTTACTGAATAACCATCACAGTTCTATCAAGCTAAAAACTACAATAGATAGGGAAACAATAGATTTTTTGGATGTTACAGTTTTTAAGGGACAAAGATACCAAAATGGAAAAATCTTAGATACTAAAGTTTATTTCAAACAAACTGACACCCATGAACTCCTCCACAAAAAATCATTCCATCCTTCCCACACTTTCAAGGGAATTTTGAAATCACAGATAATCAGATTCTACAAAATTTGTAATAACATTTCGGATTTTAATGATGCATGCAGCCTACTATTCCAAAAACTTGGAAAATAAAGAAATTACTCAGCTAGATTTCTGAGGACAATTAAAGCAAAGACAGTTAGAGAATTAAAAAATGCAACCGGGAATGAATTGCCCATGGGAGCAGCATTGAAATGTGGACAGCGCGGTTGTGAATGCTGTTTGTGGATTAGAGAAACCTCTGAAATTCCATCCCTTACCCTTGAGTGTGACTACCAAATAGTAGGAAAATTGACCTGTAAGTCTAGAAATCTAATATACATCATTGAGTGCAAAAGATGTCAAGAATACTATGTAGGGGAAACTTCAAAAACTCTTAGGGAAAGACTCACTGGCCACCTCTCAGACATTCAGCATAATCTAAACAAACCAGTGGCAGAACATTTCAATGACTTTGATCATACTGTAGAACAGGACATGGTAATCTATCCAATGCATCAAATTCTTGACCAAGGCTCAGCAGAGAAAAACAAGATAAAAAGAAGAGATATTGAATATAAGTGGATGCAGCTACTAGAAACAATACAGCCTAAGGGCATGAACATTAAATTATCCCCAAAACAAACTGTGGTATTCTCGATCCCATATAGTGCTACTGCCATCAAAATCAGTTCATTGGTTAGACAAAAATACCAAACATTGCAAGACACATTTCCAAAACATTTCCACGATGATTTGGTTGTCGCATACAAAAGGAATAAAAATCTCAAGGATATTTTGGTATCTAGTCAGCTAAAATAAAGTAACAATGGGTAACTAAATCAAATAAATTATACTAGATCAAATGAATTCAATTGAATTCAGCTGATTCCCCCTAAAATAAAGATAAACTAAATCAAATGAAGTAAATTGAATCAAATATACAGATTAAAATTTAAAATTCCTCCATATAAATTTCCAAATGACTCATTCCCATTTGTTTTTATTTTACCTACTTTTTCAAATTATTGTTTTATTTCCTTTTTTGATTCTATTTATTATTATTTCTTAATTTTTATATATATATATATATTTTAACCAATTTTATTATAAAAAAGTTTGTTTTTTAATTTACTTAGTTACAATTTTAATATATATAACTAATTCTTATCTATTTATTATTATCATTTTACTTATTTGATTTTTATCATCATTTATTCTTAATTTTTCTTTTTTATACATTATATTCGATGTAATTCTAATTAAGTATTACCTTATAAATATATTCAACTAATTTATTCATTGCATTCATTGAACAGACTTCCTTTATTTAAATTATTCATTTCACATGTATATTCAGTATCAATTTCTCTTGATTTATGTTGTGGCATATGCAGTGTAGTGTAGGTGTTTTTTTTTTGTTTTTTAGCCTGTTAGGCCACATAAATCACCTTGAGTTTCATTTGCAACTTATTTCGCACGCTAATCGTCTATAACCGTCGTGTTAAAACAACGTTGATTAAATTAATAATGATTTACCTAACGCTATTCCTCGTGTTCTCTTATAAAAGAGCCTATAGTCGGCCTTCAATGTGGTGTAGAAATAATTCAAAAATGGCATATTATATTGCATAATTATCGTGCGATAGTCGTCTGTCGCTGTTGCTGCAAAAAAAACCATTGCTTTTCTTCATATTTCATATCTAACCCTTGTTCTCATGGTTTGATTTGTTTCAGACGCCTACCAAACGATCTGAGTGGGAGTCCATCGCCACTGATTTCGTGCTTCTGATACCTGTTGTAAAGGTCCAGGAACTGCTCTATAACAAAAGGTATTCATTCAATCCTTTCTCAGATTCCCCTCAATGCAATGCATCATCCACACTTTTATTATAAATAAGGGGGATCTAACTTTTCGTTCACTGTAACTAGGTAGAATCCATTTCTTTAACCTAATTCCACTGTTATTTGCTTTACTTTTCTGCATTTTGAAATGATGAGCTAGTTTTTCTCTATGACTTGAATGATCTCTGTAAACTGGTCCCGCTATAGTAGGAGGATGATCTATGTTGATGCCACTAACAAACACAGGGGAGGCTGATGGGAACAGGAACACCGGCTGCAGTCAAGTATGCCGTCAGACAAGCCTAGAACATGTTTACCAGCCACGTCATGGTCATCTCTGTGAGGCAACGGTCTCTAAAGGGGACAGGGCCATTCGTAGTTCATGACATAGTCACCAGGTAGCAGACAGTATAGGGCACAGAGAGATTGCTAGTTCTGTCATCAGCCAACAGGAAATTGTAATACAGCGCCACTGTAATCGGGGGTGTAACCACTGTTATCAGTTGTTATATTCTATGGATGATATTGAGACGAGGCTAAGATTCCTCCATCGCAAGCCCCAAAAGATATTTCCCGCCACTTGCTGTTTTGGATGACGTCTGGGGGCAAGATAGCCGCCTCTATAGCACAATTATTGACAATAGATATGTGCCCGATAACGCCACAATTCGGGAGACAGAAGTTGTACTGTGGCCCTTTATTCTTACGAAAATCAACTGACTCTCGAAGTTGTACCAAGGTTCCCTTGTCTCTTTGCACTCATTCCAGAGTAAGATGACCTAAAGATGAATCCCAGGACATGTTTCTTCCGACACGATAGGCTCTAGACATATGTCTGAGAAAGGCTAGAAGTGTGATAGTTCCCTTTAATGACTCACCAACTTTTGCACCTTCAGTTGTGACGAACACCGACTTGGAGGCAAAATGGAGGCACCCAGAGAACATATACCTATCTGCTATATAGGGGACAGAGCCATTGTTAGTCCAGGAAGCAGTCACTAGGTGGTCGGGGGACAAAACCTGTATTCTGGCTCTTTGTTCTTACGAAATTCAACTGCCTTTCAATGTTTTACCATGGTTCCTTTGACTCTCTAAACCCATCCCAGAGCAGGATGACATAATAATTAAACCCAAGACATGATGTTTTCCACATGGATCGCTTTATACACATATGTGAGCAAGGCTAGAGGTGTGACACTTCCCTATTATCACTCACTTCTTTTCCACCTCCATCAGTGAAGAACACCAACTTTTTCACCTCCATCAATGAAGAACACCTACTTGGGGCGTCATGGCGGCGCCCATGGATCATAGGCTATATGCCGTATAGGTGCTTTTCCACCTGCTGACAAAATAATCATTCAACTACGCAGTTAGTTGGAGGGTTGTGTGTGTACAAAAGATTCGCCGATTATGAATATCAATGGACTTCTTTTGGATCCTTGACCCAATTCATACATGACAAAATTAAACCCAGGTTGAAATAAGCAGTGACGACTTGTACAATGTCTCATGTAACATGTATAATATGTTTTTTTCTTCCTTAATCTCCATTCGCCGAAAATGTGTACAGTAAGGACTGCTCAATGGAATACATTTATCAGCTGTTCATAATATGTTTTATTCTTCCTTAATCTCCATTCGCCGAAAATGTGTACAGTAAGGACTGCTCAATGGAATACATTTATCAGCTGTCAATAGAGAAGACTGAATCCAAGAGTGTTCAAAGAGAAATGAAACTTTGATTAAAAAACAGGAGGTGGCAACTGAATACATAGATAGTAAGGGAGAACGATAAAGAACTTTGATCATATTGAAACTTACCCTATATAAGATGAATAACTAAAAACATCATGGGAGCATAGCAACAGACCACAAGGTAATGGAATCCTTTATTGGTGATGCACAGAATTGTTTATGAGAAGATGTGTAAAATCTGAAATGTCTGATGGAAACTGAAATAAACGCTTGCTACCAAAAAAGAAAAGAAAATCCGCAAGTGGAAACCTACCATAAGCCTTAAAGGGGCACCCCCAGGGGCCATAGAGGCAGCCCACTCAACTCACCGAATTGCACTCATCTGATCCACGGCATAAATGCCTCTATGCTAAGGTGGTTAGTTTTCAGTGCATCATAATAACATATGAGCTGGAACCTGACCTTTTCTGCTAAAATACACCCAGATATATATACAAACAAGTCTCCGCTGGTGTGTCTCAACGCGGTGTATACTTTACTTGCGGACGCCAGGATCAAGTGCGTATATTTACGTCATAGACTGTAGCAAATAGCACCTGGTGAGTGTCATGGGAACTAGCCATCGGGCAGGTGATGTGGTTATCGGCAGAGACACTGAAGACAGATAGGTGTAGAGACGGGAGATAAAGAATATCGGATATTTAAGTCACACTGGACATCTGACCGGACATACTACCATACACGGACAGCATGATCGTATTAATGCTACTAGCAGCAACGCTGGGTGAGTTGAAGGATATACTTCAGTAGCAATGTTTTAATGCATACCATGTGTCGACTTGTATTCCCGCTATATATAAGAACATAGTGTGCAGAGCCTTCAGAAGTATTCAAGAACTTTAAGTTTGCAGTTACCCCTGCAGCGAATTTCCGTAAGCATATCATGAATTTCATAGATAATGAAATTAACAAATTGTCAGTTTGTAGGAACAAGGATGTACCTTGTACAATTATTTAGATATCTTCTAATGCACCCCATTGGGAACTGATTGAACTACTTTTGAAGGTTCATCTTAATACTCAATAAGTACCATTTCATGCATCGAATTTGAAAATAGATGAGTTTGATGATTAGTCCATGGCTTATTTAATGGAACTTGATGAACTAGCTTTATAAAACATAGGGTTTAATTCAGCCACACTTCTATAGTGACCATTCATACAGAATTATTGCAACAAAGTGTTTGTGAAAATAGTTTAAATACTGCATTTAGTGTTTTTGCTGTACTTTCATTGTTCCAATCCAAAACTATATTTTACCTATTCAAATATCAGTGTTATACTCTCAGTGAGGTATTAAGAGAAAACCTCGTTACTGAGCCCGTAGGGATGGCCATTTGAGATCTCCAATAACTCTGTTCTGCTCTTCATGTTTTGTAGAAATGTTTTATATGGATACACCAGACTTTAACACTTCGTACCATTTCTAATCACGTACATATATCATCCATCGATTCAGTTAAGAATTTATGAACATTTTGGAGCCCCCCTCCTACCAGCGTTAACTTCATTGTGTCTAACTTCAATATTAATCTATTGAAGATTAAGTGGTTAGAGCTGCCATGATTTGATTGGCAGTCCTTTCCCTGCGGGCGGATGATCGTAAAGTCAGAGCAATTTCATCCTCTCATGATTTGTAGAATAAATAATTGAAAAAATGACAAGTGCATCCCTCTGTAGTATAATTATTTACGAGTACCAAGCAAAAGGTATATCAGATTGGATAATGCTAAAGAAAAGCTATATCCTAATTAGAAACGAGAAAAATGCATGTTGCAAACTGCTACTCGTCAATCTATAACCATCTCGCTTATAAATCGCTGTGTATTCTATATAAGAAGGTGAAGTGAAATCAATTTGTACAGCATTTTTTAGTCATGTTGGTTGTGACGGGGCCCGGTCGACAATGCCTATTGTCAGCGGTCATCACGATGTACCATTGTGCGCACGTGGCTGTCACGCCAACTCGGTGATTAATTCTGCTAGGAGAGAACAGGTTAAGTTGGGTTCTGTTAGTAATAAAACTCTTCTCATATATCATATTGTTCCATGATGTTTACCGGGGTGTCAGATGGACGATATACTACCCACTTTATCATCAACATTGTTATCCTTTTCATTCCATTATGTTCCTATTCGTCATTCTCATAGTAAGATTTTGGGAGACTTGTCTTTGTTGATCCGTTGAAGAAAGATTATGATTTTATAGAGGACAAAATGAGTGATGTAAAGGATATTTATAATCTTCTGTCTATAAGCTATATTTCATATTATGCCTTTCTACCCCGAGTATTAACAGGACATTCTAAGAGGGTGCCACTGTAGTTATGGAACAGTCGCTGTTTTCAGTTGTTATTATTTCGGTTTGACCTGTAGGTCAAGACCGAAATATATTAGGGGAGACAGGGAACGGATTTTGCGGCTTACATTATAATACATTAAAGTAATATATTCTGAATAATTAGAGCCTTGATACCCTCGATACCGGGTCCGCACCCAGCGACAGTAGTGTATTTTTTTATATTGTGTAGGCACCGTGTATTTATATATATTGCAACAGGCTTCCACTTCCCTCCCTCCCTCTCTCCCTCCCTCTCTCCCTCCCTCCCTCCCTCCCTCCCTCCCTCCCTCCCTCCCTCCCTCCCTCCCTCCCTCCCTCCCTGGGAAACCGATTGAAACCGAAATCATGGCAATGCCATGCCTACTTTTAATCCTTGTAATCCATAGGTAGTCATGAGACGATGCTAAAACCCTTCTATGGGAAGCTGTGAAAAACTAAAAGAAAACAACAATTTGCACCGCTTGACGACTTTTAGCAGTAAAATGGTAGAAATCGTCTAGTCTAAACGCCAAGTGCGTGGCGACTGCAGATCATTTGTATTTTTGCATCAAATAACCTCGAACGGCCATCCGTACTGGCTCAGTATTCACGTTTTCTCTTAATATACATTATACACACACCTTTACGCGGTGGCGTATATATATGGAATAGTTGCCTTTTTTCGTGCAGTGCATTATCAATACAGTGCGTTAGTCAATCATATCGTCGATATAGATCACGTGGTCAGCCTGGGACGAAAACCATAGCCTGAGACGAATATGTCAGCCTGGGACAAAAACGTCAGTCTTTGTAGTCACTGCACCCCTAGCAGCAGTATGTAACTATGGATTGTCCGTCAATTAAGCCTTTTTCCATTGGCTGACAAACACGGTGTAGATTTTCTGTGTTCTCCTAATAGCCTATTTCCACTCCTGGTCAGCAGTGGCAAGGTCCGTCGGTGGTTCCTGACTGTATATCGGCGATGGCCAATGGAAATTAGGAGGACACAAAAATCTACACAGTGTTTGTCGGCCAATGGAAACGGGCCTTATATAGTTATATAGGAATCAAGGATACATGTTTAGTGATTCTCTCTGCCCGGTAGGCGCGGCGGTGGCGCGGCCCATGCAGTCGGCGGAGGACTGTCGGGGTATCGCTAACGGCGTGGTCGTCGCCTGGGGATGCCGCTCCTACACCATCTGCAGGAACCAGAGGCCCTTCCAGATCGACTGTCACGCCGCAGGTCTGGTCTACAACCCCAGGACGAGGCAGTGCGACAAGTGAGTGCCACATGTATCAGCTAGTCATGGACGATCTATTCTAACAGTCAATGAAATAGCTTAGATACAGATAAAGGGTTAATAAATCAAAGATGAACAGACTATTTCTTCCTAGTATTGCTCTGATACCGTGTATCATAAGACAACATAATATGAAATCCCATATACATATAAAAATTATTTGGGTTAGAAACATGAGAAAATAAACATCTAATTGTATTCAGGATAGGAGCAAATGGTATGTTCATCATTGATCAATAAGCTTGGAATCATAAAAAAAAGAGTAAAAATTACAAGGTGTGGGTTATATTCAGTCTGTGGGTCATTTTCTGCAACCCACTTGCACCTAGTCAATTTGCCTCTACAACAGCCTGTCTAGGATCCAAAAATGTATCAAACACCAGTAGGTCAATGAGGTATTTTGGTCTCTAGTGATTGGCTGGGCACGCCACCAATACCCTGAGACCCGGCACTCTGCTCCTTTTCCCAATGCAATACATCTGATAACTAACAGGTTTCTTTGCTTAGAGTCCGTGGACGAACTCCCTGTGCGCCATTAGCTGTGACACAAAGGCGGCTTTATTTTTTTGCATTCCCGATAGTCTTTCTGCAGCAAGCTCAAAGTCTATGTGACCACACTAACCTTTAGGCAGCGTATATATAAACCTGTTACCGACTCTCAATAAGTTAGGTCTATAACTGGAGGAGATTCTCCATATTGATTCTGAGAGCCGTCCTCGATCCTCCGTTGTAGACGTGTTTTCTCCTCGCTCTTGCAGCAAGCTGAACACGCCGGCGCCCTGCGGTCTGTACCGGGACTGCCGCGGTAAGGCTGACGGACAGTACGCAGACAGATACGTCAACTGTACCGCCTTCTTCACCTGCAAGGACAACATCTTCTTCGGACACCAGATGTGCAACCCAGGTACGTCAGCGGATTGCCTATCCCGGCGTCTACACTGAACGATTACGGCACAGCGATTCAGGGGCCTGTTTAATAATCTAGGATCGTACATGTCAACCCTTTTCTGTATGTGATAGAGACCCAGGGACGATGTGGATCAACTTTATTCAACACCTATGGACGACGTTTGAGACGGTTAAGACCGTCTTAGCGCACAAACTTAAATGTTATTAAACGATAATTACTTAAACGAGTCATAGACAAGGGGCTTCATGTATGATCCTAGATTATTAAATGGCCCCTTTCATTTTGCACCGCCTGACGACTTTTAGCAGTAAAATGGTAGAAATCATCTATTTTAAACGCCAATGGCGTGGCGTCTGCAGATCGTCTGATTATGTCAGATTATGCAATTTGGGACCACCTGACGACTTTTGGAAACGCTCTGATGCCCCCGACTATTTCTAGCCAGCTTGAATTAGTCGTCTAGGGGAATTGATCGTCGAGGTTCATTTCTCTTGAAAATACCACCCACATACTTTTAGGGCAGCTTATAAAAATGAAAATCATAAAGTCTAGTCAGATAATAATTTAATATGCATACGCACATGTATATAGTTTGCAAATATGCCAATCTTTATGAAATACCTCCCAACCAAACCTATATGGGGAAGATTAGAATATGATAATCATAATATGACACCAATGATATTACTCTAGGGCACAAAGCTATTGTATTATGGAAGCGGCCACCCCCCACCCCCCCGGCGCCATCCAAAATACGAGGTGGTGGGACCAACTATCAATGGATTTTATCGAAAATATTTTTTGGGGCCTGCCATGGAGGACTTTCAGTCTTTTCTCATTATTATCTATAGATTATAACAACTAATACCAGTGGGTGCCGCCAGACTCCGGTGGTGCTATCTTACAGTTTCCTGGCGGATTATGGCAGAACTAGCAATCGCTCTGTGCCCTACAGTATTGCGTGGATCCTGTATCACAAACATATAGACAATAATCGATGGTTTTGTGGACAGGCGGCCGTAAACCACGAGAGGTTGACGCGTAGTAATACAAGAGCGCTAGCGAGTGTATTACGACGTCAACCTCGGGTGGTTTACAGAGCCGCCTATCCACATAATCATCGTTTGTTGTATCTATTATCCATCATTTCGAATGAATTGAACCCAGTAATTGCTATATTAAAGGGTATAGCAATAGGGACTATTTCTTTGCTCTATAGCACAAAGAGACTATTTTTCCCGTATACCATGGTTTTGAGGCCGTATACCACAGGTTTGAATCCGAATACCACAGTTATGGTATCTGACAGGTTTTATATAATGGGTCGTGGTTTACTGAGTCCCCATACATTTTCAATGGGGGCTTTGTATACGATGGATAATAAATTATCTTTCAATGTTGCAGGCCTCGTCTTCAATGAGAAGCTGCAGATCTGTGACTGGCCTTACAATGTGGAGCGACCATGCGGAACGAAGGGTGGCCCCATCAAACCTGTGCCCATGGATTCCCGCTCCAAAAACGCCGCCAAGAAACCACTGAAGATGAAGATCGCCATGACCAAGGAGGAGATGTTAGACTTCGTCAGCCACGCCCTCAGGTCCCAGCACAAGAACCTCGATGTCAGTGACGTCAAGACCTACCGGAACCGGGAGGACCGGAAGGCCGCCATTGTGTCTCAGCTAATGGCGTACAGGGAGTTCGTCCACGGTCTCTAAGCAGAGAAAATTGTTAGTTTTCAGATGTATTGCTGGAAATAGTGGGGAAGCATGGATGAATGTTATAACAATTTTTTGTTAAATAAAATGTATTATTCAATTTGAATTTTATTTTTCTGCATTCCTGATAGAATTTCTACCTCGCATTCTTTTTCCAAGTCAAGAAAAGATTATGACTTATTTGCACTGGGCATTACTTTTGTTTTAAACCCGTATTGTCATGAAAAATATGTTGTAATTTATTTGGAATATATTCAGTGTCATTAAAAGATTGTTAACACCATTCCAATGATTTTATTTATTGAATCTCAAATTGTAATGTTGGTATAAAGGCAATATTACTCTGATCAAAATAAGCTGATATAACTACGCAGGGATTCAAATAGAGATTGCAGACCAATGTAAATAAACCTGAGATCAGGATACAGTCTCCTGGTATGAACGGGGTATCACTATTATATCCATGTCGATCTCAGGCATGGCCACTATAGCAAAGATCGTGGACAATAAAAGTGCTACTCTGCTGGATATACCACTAAGTTTTAGCCATTTTCCACTGGCCGACTATTTGGCACAGATCTGCAGTCAGGAACCACCAATCAAGTTTTAGGGTATACGAACGCTAGAACGGTGAATGGAAACAGGCATGCAGAGAAGTGCTCACCGATTAATTGTGCATAGATTATGTAATGAGGCCACTACCGACCTTCAAACATCTTCCCCTACCGACAGAATCAAATGGGGTTGAAAACATTGGTGATGGTCATTATCTTTGGAGAACAATTTCTGTACGTACCTTCAACTGCATCAGAAACAAGGTATACACAGCACCCTCACCAACTTTTAGACACCGACATGCAGTCATTAGCCACCACCGACCGACTTTTAGGGGAACTCAAATAATCAGTGCCGTTTTCTTCAGCCAGTGGAAAATGGCTTTATGTGGCTCTGTCAGACATGTCAGTCAATCAGACAGTCTTTACACAGATTGAATAATCTGTTTAGCGCTTGGTTGATCAGCTTCTCACTAGAGGGCGTAGTGGTGCTGATGCTAGTTCATACACTTAGGAGAACGGCAATAGTAGACCTCTCAGTTTACTTTATGAAATACGTTTAAAAATCACTTCTCGCTGTTTGCTTTGTCATGGATGCAAGTGTAACAATTGTAGGAAGGCTAAGATTCAAACGGAATTAAGTTCATGCATTGATATCAGTTGCGGAAATTTACATTTTAATAGCGAATTTATATGTATATAATATGTATGTATATATATATATATATATATATATATATATATATATATATATATATATATATATATATATATATATATATATATATACATGTATACATATATGCATATATATTTGTGTGTATTTGCTTTAATTTTTAATCAAGATTATAACTATTTGAGCCTTCATATTTACAGATGCAGGCCTACTAAGATATATTTCCAAGATGTCCGCTCAGCCATATTCACCGAACCATGACCTTATGATACTATTAACACTTCGATTGGTTATTTCCAGTGATGGAAATAACCAATTGAAAATGCCGGAAGCCTTAATTTAAAGATGCAGCGCACGCATATCCCGTCTCAGTGGATCCGGTAGCTTTTACCCTTATTATCGCTCGGGGCTCTGTCTCCATCGCAACTGATCCATCAGAGAAACCCACACAAGTATCACAGCATGTGCAGCTAGGAAAAGCGTAAGGGTGTCCGTTGGACCCCTTTTTCTCTCATACAGACTTTGCTCTTTTTCATGTCTTTTAAAATGACTTCTGAATATCAACTAAATGTATAGTATAAGGGTAACACACATTTTCATATTTTGTGTTGACTAGCTTCCATATGAGGCTACGTGTAATTATGTACAAGATGTAGAGTTGCAAGGAAAGAAAGTTTGTATGTGAAGATGGTAACTATGTAATGAATCTGTACCTTGTGCTGCAGGGACAGTTCATACCGGCTGAATAGCTGATGTCCTTGCAGGATAAAGAACGAAAAAAAAGGACAATTCGTTACATCAAAGTTTCATATTAAGGGTCTGTACTTATATAGAACGTCCTGACCATGCTTGTACAAGCATGGTAGGTCGTTATATATTTACTATAAACCCGGAAAAAAAATCATTAATTGCATTTGGCTTAACAACCAATATCTTAATAAACGTGTATGGGAAGGTGTTCCGTATTTTCCCGTACGGTATTTTTACGTTATATGGCGAAACGGTGCGTATATTTACAGTAAATACGGCATGGGTATATCGTAAAAGAAATATCAAGCATATCACCGTTTAATTCCGTTGATGATTACCATGGTCAAAGTCCAAAGGGGACACGCTAGATAGAAGCCATCCACTTGAATTATATTAGTCTAGAGTTCGATTCACTATGTTAAACATTGCAGATATACATAATATACCAGCTGCTCACATGGACGCATTCTGCAATTCACATTGTGATGTGTTTTTAATTAGGATGGTCGATACTGCCGACTCAAAATATTCGATTCTGCCCATACATATTGATCAAATAACAATAGTATTGAGATCTTATTCATTTGGTACTCTATCATGCAACCCTGTTACATTGATTTTTAAAGGATTCACACCAACCCAAATGATCTCTGCCGGTGACGCAACTATCAAGATAATATGATGGAAACAGAATTTCAACCTGGGAACAAAATTTCAAAAGTTGAGTTACTGAGCTTGCATCATTAGCAGAGGATACTGTACTCGTGAGAGAAGGTTATAACTGTACATATACATACATATATACGTTTATGGGAATGTTATGTTAGCTCTGACGCAGAATCTCATTTTCTCTACTACTACTACTATTGCCACTACGACTGTTCATAACGGCCCCTTCATTGGGCAATATAAAGTTGGGTGGTTATTGTTTTAAGACGACGGAAACATTTTGTTTGTCACTATAATTACTTCTCTGGGGAGAACCAGACATTGGAGAAATATAACATACTGCTCATTGACACTTAGGGTGAGCAAGTATTATTTATCTCAATCCTGGTACTTTTGTCCCATATACTTAACATTGGGAACTCGTTCTACATGCAGTCATAGATTTCCTTACCAAGACGCCAGATTTATCCGTCTCCTTCTTTTGTCTGAGACTGCCCTCAGAAACGTCTCGCTGACATGCAGGCCTCAATAGTTAACCCCAGACTACAGAGAAGATGGACACGATATTGCGATAAATATTTCATGTATGCCTAGAAGGGAAGTCTAGTCTATAGGCTCGTATTGTTTAATCTACAGAATTGGCTTGGCCGTACAGGAACAATGCTCTGGAACAACCTCAGGGTCTCATATGTGATGTACTAAAGAAGAAACCAACGGGTTTTGCTCAAAGTCGCCATTCTCCACGAGTTTGATGTGGTGTGATATGAACGGGGCGACAGCCGAGTGAATATCACATAGCATTCAAACGAGTTGGAGAATGACTTCTTTGACCAAAACGAGTTGCTTTCTGTATTTATCTCACCCCTGTACACAATAAAAGACACTACACAGGATATATAGACCATGGAGAACGGACTGCAATACTTGTAGGGGCATGGAGAACGAGTTCCCCATGTTAAGCCTATAGACATTTATTCCAGGGGTGAGATAAAGTTCAATCTCTCTGCAGTAGACATTCGACACAGTCACACACTCAATACCATAGAGGAGACCGACGAGAGTGAATCCATTTATGGATTCGACATTAGTTAAGCATAAGTGAATGCGAGTGATATGGGACTTAAATTTGAATAGTTTTTTATTGACTATTTACCACGAGGGTGGTCCTCCATTATGGATTGCTGTAAAATATAATCATCCAGTCATTTATAGTACAGTGCTCCTAAGAGGAGTGGTGGTTAATCTACATTTTTACTATAATAGAATTGTAACATTTTAGATGATGACAGATGTACATATAAGGGATGAGATTAGATGTTGAAAATAGACAATAGCATTTTACTACAGAGTGTTTATGACAAGTGGTACTTGGGCATTTCACTTCTCTACGCGGTTTTAGTCTGAAGCGTAAAAGTGTGAAGTGTGGAAGGTTTGATAAACCTTTGAGTCCCCTCTTTCAAGCAAGAAAATGTATCTAGTAACGTTTTGATAGAAGGTTCCAAGTCATTGCATGTTTTTATTCTTACCTCGATGGTGATTTCTTTAATTCTTCACTGTGTGGCCTTGGTACCTTGAATATATATAACCTGAGTCTGCGATCTCAGAGTGAAGCAAGTTTCATCCCCATCATTCAACGAAGTTGACCTTTTAGAGGACGAATCGCCGTACATCGGAATATACCGCATCATAGAATAAACCGGGGCAGTTCAGCTCTCCTGCTCACTATTCACATCGTATACAATTATTGTTTGAGCACAAACGTTAACATATATATGCTGCTTCGCTATTTTGATTCTCATAGAATATCATTTTCTATGCATATATCAAGCCTGAAAAATAACCATATAAATAATACTCCAGACACTCTGTATAATAGAGCTAGATCCCAATTGTTCCAAAGCAATTGTCCCAAAGTTATCTGTAAAGCCACTTTTTGTTTACTGTGTGCATCTGAATACAGCCGACTACCGATTCCTGGTCAGATGATCAAATCGATCATATAGATTTTTAGAATGGTCCTTATTTCAACAGACAATAACTGTGTATTTGTAAAGGTCTCTCGCGATATTTATCCTGACTCCAGCTCGACACTGTGCGATCATTAAGTAACAGAGCAAATATATTGCTGGATCCGGATCCATGAAGGACAATGCTCCATAATGCCTTCAGCACACAAACGTAGGCTGCACGGATCGTTGGCGATTAGTGTGACCATTCACCTACATAAGCCTCCAGGTAAACCTACCTTACTGGTGATGTGGTAGGCAAACGATACTTCCTACTGTGGCGTGCGAGACAATGTCCCGTGCGGATGGACCTACCAAATGCATATTAGACCAGTTACGCACTATTAGGGATTGGGGGAATTTGGTATATTAAAATACCACATCGCACTGGTCTGCATTCTGCAACCTTTGGAAGTTTGTATTCTAGATATGAATGTTCCCTATTCAATATATAATAAGATAAAACGTGGTTACTGAGTCCTTGGGGATGGTCGTTCGAGGTATTTTGTATTACATGAGATATGTCCCGATGACAGTATATGTTACAAAAGGCCGAGAACGGCATCGCTATGGTTCTGTCACTATGTGTGTGGTTCTTTTTGTTATAAGTTTCATTCACTTATTAAGTAATCGATTCATAGCTCATTCACTACATCTGAGCCCGAACATTATTTATACTGCACCACTAGCAGCGGGTACTATTTCCTAGGCGTTCGGCTATAAGTATATAATAACAACGTATAAAGACTGGTAGCATATATGTATATATAATCATTTAATCTTGCTTCTGAGGATAGAAATTAATATTCAATTATCTACTGACAGTCTATTCACTGCGGGAATGTCTTCACAGGCGTCACACCACTCTTCCAGGTTGTTCGGTAACTGTCACAAAGCGTGTACATAGAATATTTAACAGCTGTAGCCATGCTGTCTTTTTTTTCAAAATTTAATCAATATGAATGACAAAAGCAATCGCCTGCATAGGATGCTCTTCCTAACAAATGCCGTTAGAGAAAATATCAATGACTACACTCGACACAAAAGGACAGGACAACCAAACCATACTTTCGGACAACATTCATGTCTATCCTTGAGCTTGTACAGAGCTGGGAATGACAATGTTTAAAATTGCAAAGAAGGATTAAAGGTTGATGTCGGATATTTATGTTGAATTTTATGATTTAGATATAATCTAGAAGTTTACTAGTTGAATTCATAAAAGCCACAATCCTGCCGAGTGACGGTCTTGGTTGAAAGATGCGTTGACCTTTAGCTACACTTAAACAAAAGTACTGGGGGTCGTTTAATAGTCTACGCTCGTACATGTAGCCCCTTTTCTGTATGCAAGGAGACCCAGGGGCGATGTGGATCAACTTTATTCAACACTTATGTATGACGTTATGGACGGCTAATACTGTCTTAGCAAACACACTTAGATATTATTAAACGGTAACCCAGAAAAGGGTCTTCATGTACGAGCCTAGATTATTAAACGCGCCCCTTGATACCTGCAGGTGTATAATGAATACAGTTAATATAATCAGGACGAAGGAGCTGACATAAGCAGAACCTCACCTGACAACGGGTGGTCAATACGTTAAAGGTAACGCTTGTCTACAACGAGTACTCACTGACGTTGTTAGCACTAAAGGCTTGAAAAAAACCAAACAGGTCTTTTTCCTGAAAATTAAATATGATTTTTGAAAGTGTTATAGAACACATATCTGATTTTATAAATGGTATAATACATATATATGTAGAATACATAGAAATTCGAAAGAGTTGTTTTTCACTTATTAAAACCTATGTCATTTTCCTCAAACCTTCATAGAATATAGTAATCACCAGGTGGCGCCACTGCGAATTGTAGGATATATATCTATAATTCAAATGTTTATTTGTATTTTGAGGTTTTACGCCCTACGAAAAGCCGAAGTCATATCACAATGAAATCTTTGGGCTGAGGGTGAAAAAAGCGAAATATAATGCAGCAACCCTGTCTTGAATACAAAGATGCAATCCATAAAGTACGTACGCACTGAGAGTGAGCGTAGTCAAAGATTTCGGAAATTTCGCGTGCGTTCCTTCTTTTGTGTACTAGATTTACAGGGGGTGGGGGATCAAACATTTCAGAAATTCTGCGAACATACTTCATGGATGGCCCCATATCGTGCTCACAGAACCACCATGCTACAGCTATCTCAATAACTCAAACTACGATGGGAGGAATATCATGAGAGGAGGCTGTATGGAAGTGAGTACGGTTTGCGCAGTAGGTGTTTCCGTTCTTACCATGGGAACTTCCCATAAATTCTGTGGTTAACCGAATTTATTGTACCTGTAATGCTCAGATACCATTCCATAATCCAATAGCAGCCTTGTGGCCCTGTGAGCTTACTGATATACTACAGGTATGCACGCACGCAAAGAAGATGGCGGGAGGTGACTGGAGGAGGGAGATGTGGGTGCTCCAGGTGGAGATGATTGATGGGGATCAATTTGATCAGGTGAGAAGCCAGGCAGCTTATAACTGAGCAGGTTTTGAGGCACTCCTCGTCAAGGTGTACCGCACCAGGGGCCCGTTTAATAATCTAGGTTTGTACCCTTTTCTGTATAGGCCGGTTTCCATTGGCCGGCGAAAATGGTGTAGATATTTTGTGTTCTCCTAATAGCCCATTTCCATTGGCCATCACCGCTATACAGTCAGGAGCCACCAACGGATCTTTGGCACTGCTGACCCAATATGTAAATAGGCTTTATGAAGAACACAAAAAACACCGTTTTTGTCGGCCAATGGAAACAGGCTTTATGCCATGGAGATCCAGGGACGTTGCGGGTCAACTTTATTCAACACTTATGGATGATATTATGGATGGCAAATACTGTCTCAGCGACCAGACTTAAATGTCATTAAACTACAATCCTTGTATGAGGTACGGAAAAGGGTATTCATGTACGATCCTAGATTATTAAACGGGTTGAGGATCCCACCCACAGGAGTTGTCAGGTGGCTTTAGCTATCATGGTATAGGGCACAGAGTGATCATCCGCCAGGTAATTGTTAGATAGCACCAATGTAGTTGGGGACAACCGCTGTTACTAGTTGTTCTAATCCATTGATACTCATGAGACTAAGATCCCTCCATAGCAATCCCCGCCCCCCACCAATGAAAAGAGAGAGAAAAAAGGTCGGCGGTGGCAGGATGGCCACGTCCATAACACAATAGCTACCTGCCTTATACTTCGGGAACCCTGTATTGTAGGATACATGTTTTAACTTTTATCATTCACCTAATACAAAGTGTGCATAGAAAATACATGGGGCATATGTATCATCATACCCGAAGCATACGGATATGTTGCATCCTCCCGTCTGAAAAGCTGGCGCATACGGGAAATAGTGCACATGAAGAAATAGTGCATACTTAAATGAATTAATATTGGTACGCCACTTGTCAGGAAAAGGTGGTTAATAAATGCAATATAGATTGGCCTCAGATAAAAGCGGTTGTTCAATCCTTGGAGTTGACTCTGCGCAATATCCGTGAGCATGTGCTTGGATATTACTACCTGTCAACTCCTCGGAGCATACGACCGCCTGTTTCTGAAACTAGTCAATATTGTGTATGTATACAATTTCCTCCTCTTGTCTTATAAAAATGATGTCAGATGTTATCCATCTCGAAGGCCTTCATGTCCGTGTGCTATGAATGGCAGTCCCCAGAAGTCTTAAGAACTCCAAAGACAATACTGCTGTGAATTTGTGACCAAAGGAATAACGTCTGTGGCCTGATGTTATTTTCTTTCACCAAAGGTTCTGCTTCATTTTAAAGCAAAAAACTGGTCAGATATTACTTTCTGTCAGCAACCATTCAGTCAAAAGCAGTGAATCATTCCAGAATTTCACCAGTGATTTTTACTTTCCTCCCCAACCATAATGTGGCGGGATTGCCGGCAATAGATGAAGGATAGATGACCCTGTCTCCTGTGAAAGCTGCCTTTAAGCCATAACAACACAGAGGGGCATATCACACTGCATTTGAATCAACATATGAGGCTGGCAGTAAATGGAGATCCACTCTTTACAATCTATTGGGACTATCGGCAATGATGTCGCAATGCATCCGTTCTCAATATGTATTCCTCAATAACAGTACAGGTTATATGGCAATAGTCGATATGTGATTCTTTTTTCAAATATCAATTATAACGTGATTATTAACTTTATTTCTGGTTTCAAAATTATCCTTCTTACTCAGGGAATAGAAGATAGCCAACAAGACTAATTTTGGTTAATCCGTGTTTAAAATGTCTTACAGTATAGCTCCGTATAGATTTAGGAAATTCACATTCTAATTTTGTAGAATTTAAATATGATTCTGTTGATCCAAACGAAAAATCCCTTCATAGCTAGCCCCCCCCCCTCCCCAAAACTGTAAATAAAATAAAATACATGTAGATAAAAAGATAAAAATCGGCAGCAAGATGGCCACCCCCATAACACAATAGCTACCCGCTCTCTACATTGGGGGCTACTTAGTAAAAGGTGTTAGTCTACAAAACAAATCTGCAAATAACTGATAGATATGAGATTTAAATTATATAAGTAATTTGTGAAATGATATCCCAATCTCCCAGTGAGTACTTTCCACCACGGCCATATCAGTTTCGACCACGCCGACGTTAACATATCAACCGTTCCAGCTAATCACAGTGAAAGTGTGCGATTCCACGTAGTTATAAAAAATGCCAAATAAGTTGCGTAATGTTTGGTATGTTTTAATCACGAGATCCGTGATAGGAGGCTATTTAGAACGGCTAGTTCTCAACGGTACATTTGACATCGATATAGGCAATAAATACTCTATTGTCATGTATGGTGGGCAGACCTAGTGGGGCTGTCCTGGATGGAGTAGAGAACGTTTTAGAGGCTCACACCTATGGTCATTTGGCTTTTATGTATACAGAGCCTGAGTAGAATCAAAGCTGGATCAATGATCATGGAATAATATATCAGGAGCTACATCAATGATGCATTATTCCATAATGAACTATAATAGCTCTCATTACCTGCTCTATTAGCAAGTATTTATATGGAGCTGGATCAAGAGTAGCGTAAAATAGGCAATACTCCATCAGTTTGAATCTGCCGCAAATATCATCGAGGCAAAGCCGGGTGACAATTACAGCGCATCCAAACGAGTCCAGTATTTTTTACTTTATGATTCGAGTATGATTCCGGATTTATCTCACCCCTTTTATGGACATCATAATAGAATAATAATATCAGAATGATCCAAACCACTTCCCAAATTCAGTTAGGAACATCTAAATCTCCATGTTTATGTCCTGTCTACTCTCTGAAATCCTGGCTCCTGATTGGTCAATCACATAGGACATCATCTCGCACCACTATACCACAACCATGGCGTAGTATTATCACCTTACCTGGGTGATCCTTGAGTTGGGTTTATTTTTAATATATTTTCTACGGCTATACTTGTGCCAGGGGTGAGATGAACTACAGCTTTCTAGAGCATATTATATACATTCATATTAATACATTTACTATGAAATCCGAAATTACCCCCAAAGTTGTGACTATGAACAGCTGCAGCCATTGTAAAAAGTCTTACCCTTTATATTTTTCACATATCGGTAGCACATATTGGGCCAGTTAGAATAGAAGTCATCATGTGTAATTACAATAAAAACCTTGAAATGGAAGATGAATTGTGAGTAGAACATTTGGAACAGTCAAAATATTTCTCAGATATTTCACGGATATCAAAGTATAATTGCATTTCTCGATCAGAAATATTCGGGTTATTTTCAAATATAGTAATCCATAAGGGATTTTATCAAAAGGTCAAAAGGTCACACAAGTAGGTGGTTTCCAGTGTGTGAAAATATGATTCCCACCCTTGCCCCCACACAACTCTTTGACCTATACATGTACCTTCCCAGTACTAATAATGCATGCATGCCTCAAAGGATCGTATGACAGAAGATGGCCACTGTGGCCTATTTTCTGAGCGCTTTCCTCAGGGGGCAATCCATTCCTGTCATATTTAGGGATTTTGTCCCGGATAATAGGCTTTACTTCAGATTGTTTCCGCTGGCATACAAAAGAGGGCCTCATAAGGGTGTCGCTCGAATGTCTCTCTTTATAAGTGAAGAGACTGACAATAGCTCAAACTCCAATTAGCTTTTGTGTATTTCTCAGGTGTACCCGATTAGGATCTACCAGCTGCACTGAAAGGGGAATGTCTCAATATCCTTTGTTAATCCTCTCAAAGTATCCTCTGGTAAGGGCGGACCTACTTTCGTTTTACCTGGTTTCCTCGGGTGGTCCAGGTGGACCCATATAAGAGATGATAACATAACTGGGTACACCCTGCAGCCTCACAACAACACGTGCAATAGTAGGAGCATAGATTGAGGTCCACCTAAAGGGGATTCACACGATGGGATTCAATGTACTTCACAGCGTGTTCTGTCTGAGGCGAATACTGCTGAGATTCTGTACTCGGATACAATCTGTTCGTCTAAATTGTATGATTCCATTTTACTGAGACATGTTTCCCCCCTGCAATTATTGGCGACATTTACCCCTAAAAAGGAACAGAATATCATGAGATTCTGAACCTTGTAAGGTACATGAATCCTACCCTGTGAATTCGACATAAAAAGGAACAGAATCTCATGAGATTCTGAACCTTGTAAGGTACATAAATCCAACCCTGTGAATTCGACATCAAAAGGAACAGAATCTCATGAGATTCTGAACCCTGTGAGGTAAATGAATCCCGCGTAGCCACAACGTGTATAACTAGGAGCAAATAGAATGTTCATCATTGATGAATGAGCGTGCAATTGTAATGTATAACAACTAAAAGGTGTGGGTTACATTCAGTCTTTGGATCGTTTTCTGTAACCACTTGCACCCAGTAAACCTGCCAATTCTGTAACTGCTTGAGTCTAACTATAGGATCCAAACATATCAAACGCCAGTAGGTCAATGAGGTTTTTCGGTCTTGAGTGATTGGTCATGGTCAATTGGGCATGCCTCTCAGACCCTCAGACACTGGCACCCTGCTCCCTATCCAATAGCACAGCGAAAAGCACGCGGAAAGTGAAGGGATAGATTTTTCTCAGCACGCTGAAAGTGTATGTGACCACTCTAACCTTTCATAGGCAACGTGTATCACACACTGATAAATATATCACCTTCCGTACTCCCATTGTCCTCATGGTGGCGCTAACAAGCAGGCCTCGCTTGGTGTTGTGAATCTGAGAACTTTACAATGGACAAGCCTTGGGGGAGGGTTTGTTTGTGTTGTAGCTACAATAACCAGGGGACCAGTGTATTCTCTGGCCTTGCCATGTATGCGCTGTGCCTTGTTGTGCAGCTGTTAGCAAACCCGGCTAACTTTCTATGGAAGGTAGAGGTGTATTCCTAAGTGCAAATTCACACTGGTAAAAATCTGAGACGAGACCCTAACCTAAAACATTTCACGCCACTGATTTTATGAAAGAGCTCCCAAGAGGTTTAAAGTTTCTACGACGTATCGTAACGCCCAATTTCCATCTATGTGTTAAAACGTTACATTATGGAAGTCAGCCTGGCACTCTGGAGTACACTGTGAACTGGGTTTGTCTAAAAATACTGACGGACGTCCTCTAATTGTGTACAGTCCAGTGAGTAATGTACGGAATACTGGCACGAGAAGCTCAGAGTACAGCAGATCAGCAGTGTGCCCGGACATTCCCAACAGAGCAGGGACCTGGGACCGGTTTCAATAGAAAGGGCGTCACTATCCAGTTAGTGACATGTTTAGTGACACCAATAGTGACAGGAATAAGGAAAAAATTAAAGTTTCGTTTCATAAGGCATGTCACTGTTGGGGTGGTATGTCAGTTCACTGTTGTGGATGTGTCCCTAGCTTGGGACAGCATAGCGGAAAAACATGTGGGGTACCCCATCTCGCTTACTCATGTGCTACCGGGAACAAGTGCTATCAAGCTAAAGGTCGCTGCAGAAATTAGCGACTGGCTTGAGTAATCCTACACTGGCCACCAGAGCAGCATTTGCTATGACAAAATTCAAATGCGAATATCTCTGGATTGCATGGGCCGATCTCCTCCATATTTGGCATGTTTATAAGTTGTATGTGTCCCTAACTGGGGTTAAAGTTTCATAGCTTAATTCCTACGGGAAGTAAAGTTACGCATTTGTGACAATAGAAGCGAGAGGGTATACCCTCTCGCTATTATAAACACAACAGTGGCAGCAATAGTGACCGGACATGTTTCTTTTGAAATGGGTGACTCATGAGCTTTGCTCAGGGGTGGTCATTGCCCCCTCTGGTGTACCCCCTCTGAACCGCGCCGCACGGGCGCCCCTCCTGCCACCTCACGGCTTTCGCACTCACCATACATCAAAGTGCGTGAGTGCGGTCCCGCTCTCTGCCTCACTTCTGCTCTTCACTTCATCCAGTACACACGTACTTCTCTTTTTCGTACTTTTGGCTCACCGCGTGCCCGCGCCCCATACATACCTCCCTGGGTATACGGCCGGCAGCTTTAGCAAAAGATTACGGATAAGTAAAGGATTACGGTGTAGAGTGGAAATGCCGCCAACCACAAGGAATGCCGCACCGAGCACCTCGAAGGATAGCGGGGACACGGCATTGGAGTCTACCGTAAAAGGTACGGACCACGTGGACTCGGTCTTGGAGCATGGGTCGAGCGTCAAAACCTCGAGGATCGTTGCCCTCGAGACACAGATAGGAACCGTGAATACCAGCGTCGATGGTATACACCAGAGAATGGACGGGATGATCGCCCAGTGCCTGTTCGGCGGCGGACGACCGTACACGTGACTGGGCGCAAGACCAAGCTGCGAGGATGCTGCCCCCGCCCAGACAACTACGGGAGCAGTACACGACCAACGAATATCTGCAGCGGGAAATGGACCGTGAGGCCCTACGACACGACCGCACGGCCGGTAAGATGGTTTCAGACTTGACTGTATCGAAATTGATCTCTAAGCCTTTCATGTTTGTGGAGCGAGAGGGTGTATACACCATAGCCCAAAAGCTCGAGGTCAGGGGGTCCCTCGGCCCGTTAGAGTACATCAGTGCTTTCCTGGCCCTCATGCAGGACACCCGGGCAGTGGAACCTCAGGATCGCGAGGATATGTACCGCCACCTCCACCAGGTCTCGGTGGACGCTCAGTCGAGACCGTGGGCCGGCGTACGCCGTTGGTCCAACCACGTGTTTGACCAGGTGGAGGCAGGCCGCCTCAACTGGGGAGACTATATCCGCATACAGGACGAGAGGGTCCGCCTGGCCATGACGGGAACCACGACAAGCAGCGGACCGGAGGGCAGCAAGGCCGGCGGCAAGGAGGCTCCTTGCCACGCATATAACTCGGAGAGGGGTTGCCGCCATCGTAACGGCCACCAAGACGGAGGGGTCAAATGGGTACATATTTGCTCCTTCTGCGTCTCGGTGGGCAGGATGTGTACCCATTCATTGTACGCGTGCAACAGGAAGTTGTCGTGGGGTGTCGGTTATGACAGCAGTCAACCCACACCGACCCCCGCACCCCGCAAGGCACCCCAGGCCGGACACGCGATGCGGCCCACCGAGCTAAACCAACAGAGTTAAAAAAACGGACCGGACGCGCCCCGCCAGTAAGCGAGGCGCGATACAACCCCCCATCTCCCAGTGCGCGTGCACCCACCAGCGGGGGGGGTGATGGGGTCGTGGGGTGCAGGACACGTGACGTCACACCCCATGTGACGGCCCGTCCGCGTGCTGACCACGTGGAACACAATAACAATAACAGTGAGGGACGGGACCCGCCCCGGGATGATTACCGCAAAGCACCACCACCATCGGACAAGGGGAGTGTTAGTGTTACTGCGTCTGGGCTTCACTCTACCGCCCTCGCAGCAAGTAACACCCCTGATTTTGCGGCAATTAGAAAAATGTGTGAGTCGGGAAAACCGGCCCCCGGGATCCGGACGGACCCCCCGGCCTTCGCCGAGCACCGTCGGGGCACGTGACCCCGCTTCACCGGCCCCGGCCCCCCGGGACACGCATTCACATACGAGGAGGTGAGGCGCACGGGCCTGCCCAACGCCCTCAGGGCCAGGATCGAGCTCAACACAGACCTGAACATAGCGGCGTGGGTTCGATACTTGTCGGCCTCCCTGACAAGTCCGAGCTTCTAGACTTCATCAGGTTTGGATTTCCCCTGGGATACATCGGGCCCGAGTCCGATACTCAGGGTATCACGAACCACCCCAGCGCTACCGGCTTCCCATCACAGGTACGGAAGTTCATCGAGAAGGAGCGTTCTCATTCAAACCTGCTTGGGCCGTTCGGCCACGCCCCCTTTGCTCCATGGTGTCACGTGTCGCCGTTGATGACACGGGAAAAGCGGGCAACTACCGACCGTAGGGTGATCACCGATATGACTTATCCTCGTGACAGTAGCGTGAATGCGTATATCATCAAGAATTCGGTATACGGTCAGGAACGCGAGCACGATCTCCCTACGGTCGACGGTTTCGTTCACCGCCTGGTGGCCTCGGGGCCGGGGAGCTATATGTCAAGTATCGACATCTCCAGGGCATACAAAAACTTCCGGTGTGACCCGTTGGACTGGCCACTGCTATGCTTCGAGTGGGAGGAGGGCTTCTACTGCGATACCGCGATGCCCTTCGGAGCGCGTGCCTCCTCCTACCATATGCAGTGTATCGCCGAGACCATCGTCCAGATCCTCGGGTCCAAAGGAGTGGAAGCGGCTATGTACCTGGACGACTTGATTATTCTCTCCCCCGGCCTCGAGAAAGCGACGGCTGACTTCAACCTGGCACGTGAACTCTTCAATGAACTAGGCCTCCCCGAGGCCAGAGACAAAGCTCAGCCCCCGAGCCAGGTCGTGACTTGGCTCGGCATCTCCATCGATGCTCCGCAGATGACACTCTCCATCCCCCGAGGAGAAGCTGCAGGACGTGAGGGACCACGTCAGGGTCGTATCCCGCAGGAGGTCCCTTACTAAGCGTCAGCTGCAGTCGGTCCTCGGGAAAATACTCCACGTGTCAAAGTGTATACGGCCGGCACGGCCCTTTGTGAGTAAGCTGCTGGAGGCACTAAGAGGGATGCAGGGATACTACCTCAACGTATCCTCGGAGGCAGGACCTCGCGTGGTTCCTACAGTTTGCCGAAGGATGGAACGGCCACGCCCTCATCCCTCGCGGTCCCCCAACTAAGTGCCTGATCGTGGATGCCTGCCTCACAGGTGTCGGGGGCACCAACGGGAGGCTCTGCTACTCCGGACGTGTGTGCCCCCTCAACGACCCAGTGACCTGCATCGCGGAATTGGAGGCACTAAACACTATCTTCGCCATGAATACCTTCCTCACGGACCGGGACCGCGGGACCCGTGTGGAGGTATTGTGCGACAACATGGGGACCGTCCAGGCCCTGACCAGCGGGCGGGCACGAAACCCCGCCAGGCCTGGATGGTACAAGCGAAACTGCAAGTGGAATTCCTGTATACCCACGGGCCCGGGGTCTTAAATACGGTCGCCGACGCCCTTAGACGGGCACACCTGACCTCGAGGGAATTTGATAAAGCTTGCATGTTTAGGAACTTCCACTCCCTCAGTGAAACGATTCCATGTACCCATGCCTTATTCGTGCCTGTCCTTTGTCTGTCCTGCAGATCCGGTGCTACGCTCACTCCAGACGAGGGCATCTGTGCGGCAGTCCGAGGCACGTGCATCAGGAACGGTCGCCAACCAGAGGTCGGCCGTATCAACATACCTCGCGTTCTGCCGCCGGATGGGGAAGGACCCACAGGCCCCTTCAGTGAGCTTTATCACGGCGTACCTCAAGTACGTCGCGGACCACGCCCCCTCGCCCGCGACCGTGGCCAACCACCTCTCCCATGTACGGTCACACCTACGGCTGTCCGGGGGGGATGTGGCCCCCACCGAGGACTTTCGTATCAAAAGGGCCCTCGAGGCAATGAGGCGGAACAAGAACTATACGCCAAACGTGAAACCGCCCGTGCCAATGGACGTCCTCCAGGCGGTCCTCGGGACTCTGACGGACACCCCCCTACACGTAACATTCCGTGCAGGGCTCCTCCTCATCTTCTATGCCGCCCTCAGACAGAGCGAGGTAGCTCCAGGCTCGGCAGCGGCATACGACCCGGCACATCACCTCTCACGTGGCGACGTGAGGACCACACCCACTCACGTGAACGTGACTATAAAAGCCGGGAAGAACCTACAACATACCGGGGAGTTCAAAGTGGTCACACTGCACGTATCTCCGGATCCACGGTTCTGCCCAGTCCACGCGGTGCAGAGGATGTTAGCGGCGACCCCCACGGCTCGGCCCGAGGACCCGTTCCTTATGCACGAGGACAGGTCGCCCCTGACATCGAGAACGATGGTGAAGGAGTGGCAGAGAATCCTCCAGCTATTGGGACACCCAGCTGGGAGATACACCCTCCACAGCCTGAGAAAAGCGGCAGCAACTCAGGCGTTCCAGGCGGGTGTGCCTGAATTGTCGATCCAACAGTATGGCGGGTGGAAATCGAAAGCACACCGCACATATATCAAGGACTCCGACGCTAAGGCCGTCAACATGGCCTTAGTCAGATCCTTCACAAACAAATGAACTCACATATATATATCTACCCACCCTCCATCTCCCTATTAATGGCTTCTTGGCTATTATTATCGTAATTGTTTATTCACAACAATATTCTATTGTTATCATTATTTATAATTGACTTATTATTCTTATCGTCAATTATCTACTTCTTATTGTACTTATATCATAACCTTATTTCATATGTCGTCCAATAAGGTCGACATAAACATTTTACTACTTTACTACAAATATAAAATTAAATAAAATTTTATGTCTCCCATACTGCATTCTCTCCTTTCATCCAGGGTGGGGTAATGGGTGACTCATGAGCTTTGCTCAGGGGTGGTCATTGCCCCCTCTGGTGTCCCCCTCTGAACCGCGCTGCACGGGCGCCCCTCCTGCCACCTCACGGCTTTCGCACTCACCATACATCAAAGTGTGTGAGTGCGGTCCCGCTCTCTGCCTCACTTCTGCTCTTCACTTCATCCAGTACACACGTACTTCTCTTTTTCGTCCCACCCACCCTCAACCTTTTTCTCTTTCTCCTACTCGCGTAGGGCTATTATTATCGTAATTGTTTATTCATAACAATATTCTATCATTATTTATAATTGACTTATTATTCTTATCGTCAATTATCTACTTCTTATTGTACTTATATCATAACCTTATTTCATATGTCGTCCAATAAGGTCGACATAAACATTTTACTACTTTACTACAAATATAAAATTAAATAAAATTTTATGTCTCCCATACTGCATTCTCTCCTTTCATCCAGGGTGGGGTAATGGTACAGCCACTGTTTGTGTCTGTCTGAATTTCAGTGTCACTAAATGTGTTGTCACGAAACTACTGAAAAGCGACCTGCCGCTATTGTGTCGCAAGGCCCAATAACGGACGTCCTACAGACTATTGAAACGGGTCCCTGTTTAACTAGTTTCTTGACATGTCTGTGACACCACACAGACATTGGGGTTGTCTAGTTTTGTGACAACACAAGTAGCTGCTCTTAGGAAAAGACAGACCCAAAACATAAGAATTAGCTAAATCTACACATCATGGGACCTGTTTCACTAGTTTCGTGACAGCTTTGCTGGGATATTTCCCCTTCCAAACTGAAAGGCTATAACCTGAAGAAATGATAGCGTAACCTGTACGCCACGACCCTAAATCAACCCAAGCATTGTACCCTACGAAGTACAGTGTAGTTTGTGACTGCTCGAATGCTCCAGGCACCCCGCACACAGTTGAACCTAGACTTGCTCAAGTCTTTGATTACGAACATTCATTGAATGTGTATCCTTCTCGTAGCAGGTTCAGGAATCAACCAGGGTGAGGGGACTGGAGGGGGAGGGGTTAGGCTGGTAAAAGGCTGGCAGGGAGAGGTTGGAAGGACACAGGGACTGGGGCCAGTCTCAGTCGAACCTTCACCAGAGAATAGTAGCTTACATATATTCGCCAATTTATGTTGGTGATTCCGGATATCGCTGCGTTTCTCGCTTGGTGTGCCGCAAGCATGCAGCCGAAAACACCAAGCAAGAAACAAAGCGATTTCCAGAATAGCCAACACAAAATAGCGTGTCTGTCAGCTATTACCTCATATTTCATCTGATTATTGCGTCTTAGATGCTAAATCGTCGGTGGGAGATATTCCTATGAAACAGCATGTCACATACACGATATTTTGTGTTGGTAATTCTCGAAATCGCTGTATTTCTCGCTTTGTGTGTCTTTTGCGTAAGGGTCTTATTGCTGGAGGTTGATTAATGTGGTAGAACTGTGACCAGATCATACCTGCCATTTATTTCCTGTCACGGGCACTTAGAGTAAGCACTCATATATGCAGCCCGTCCCCAGTTCTCTGGGTTCTCTGGTAAAAAAAGGTGATCATGGTCCCGACGCACCTCACGATATGACCTATACATTAGTGCTACCCGACATAGATGTGACATACCGTCAGTGATGTTTATATTACATAGACAATAATCAGTGAATTTTTGGACGGGCGGTCGTAAACTACGAGAGGTTGGGGCGTAGTAATACACGAGCGACAGCGAGAGTATTACGTCGTGAACCACGAGTGGTTTACAGAGCCGACCGTCCAAAATCCATCGATTATTGTATTTTTTATTTGCACAAAACAACAGTTCTGCGTTAAAGATTTCTTCCAATTTCTTTCCCATGGTCATTGATGATAATTCCTATTCCTGTTAATGGTTTTGGAAAGCTGTAAACCACGGGTGGGGTTTAGGGCCACTAATAACCAACGGGTCGTGGTTTACTGTGGCCCCATACATCTTCAATGGGGACTTTGTAACCCATGGGTGAGTAAGGCCCGGCGTCCACCTACTACGATGTGGCTCCGATATGGTCTGCGATGCACCTCCCGATAAAAAAATCAAAATATCTTCGGAAGGTCACCTAATATCGGGGAAGTTGACCACGTTTCTGCGATTAGACTCCGATAAAAACCCCATACAATGCGTGGTGGATTGGCATATCTAGAAATATGTCTACGATTTTGTAACTTCCCGATATGTATGTCTCCGATATTCGCTTTTTGTATCGGTGCCATATCGGTAGGTCTAAATTTCTATCGTAGTAGGTGGACGCCAGGCCTTCTGCAGGCATTGACGTGATGTTGCCATGACGTTAACATGACATTGACATGACGTATCCTGACGTTAACATGACATTGACATGACGCATCCTGACGTTGACATGACACTGACATGACGTATCCTAACGTTAACATGACACTGACATGACGTATCCTGACGTTGACATGACACTGACATGACGCATCCTGATGTTGACACGACACTGACATGACGCATCCTGACGTTGACATGACACTGACATGACGTATCCTAACGTTAACATGACACTGACATGACGTATCCTGACATTGACATGACACTAACATGACGTATCCTGACGTTGACATGATACTGACATGACGCATCCTGACGTTGACATGACACTGACATGACGTATCCTAACGTTAACCATGGCACTGACATGACGCATCCTGACGTTGACATGACACTGACATGACGCATCCTGACGTTGACATGACACTGACATGACACATCCTGACTTTGACATGACACTGACATGACGCATCCTGACGTTGACATGACACTGACATGACGCATCCTGACATTGACATGACACTGACATGACACATCCTGACGTTGACATGACACTGACATGACGCATCCTGACGTTGACATGACACTGATATGACACATCCTGATGTTGACATGACACTGACATGACGCATCCCGACGTTGACATGACACTGACATGACGCATCCTGATGTTGACATGACACTGACATGACACATCCTGACATTGACATGACACGGACATGACGCATCCTGACGTTGACATGACACTGACATGACGCATCCCGACGTTGAGATGACACTGACATGACGCATCCTGACGTTGACATGACACTGACATGACGCATCCCGACGTTGAGATGACACTGACATGACGCATCCTGACGTTGCTGTGACACTGAGGCGGGCAGTGACATGACCCCAGCTGATCAGTGTTAACATGATTAATGGGTGTTGAGCATGGAGCACACCGTGGGTCCTACAGTGGACAGGTGTTTGTCTGGCTACCCTTACCTGCGGGCATGCAGCAAGGTCACTGAGCAGTCACTGTGCTATCAGCGCTCCACACGCCATGCCTCCAGCAGCCTATACCTCATCTACTACTATTAACATCAGCCAGAATAGACCAGGGGCCCGTTGAACTAGGAGTAAATACTATGTTCATCATTGATGAATGAGCGTGCAGTCAAGATGAATAACAATTGAAAGGTTTGGGTCACATTCAGTATATATTGATCGTTTTCTTTAACCTACTTGCACCTAACTGCCTGAGTATAGGATCCAAATATATCAAGCGCCAATAGGGCAATCAGGTATTTCGGTCTTGAGTGATTGGTTATAGTCAGTTGGGCACCCTTCTAATACACTGAGACACTGGCACCCTGCTCCTTTGCTAGTAGCACAGTGAGTAGCATACAGATAGTGGAGGGAGAGTGTTTTTGCAGTACGCTGGAATCCCATATGTGACCACTCTAGATAACGTTTAGGCAACGTATATATTGGGCGTCCATGCACGCTCTAAGAATCTAGGCTCATACATGAAGACTCTTTTCTGTATCTCGTACAAGGGCTATCGTTTAATGATATTTAAGTCTGTTCGCTAAGACAGTATTAGCCGTCCATAAGGTCGCCCTTAAGGGTTGAATAAAGCTGGTCACACATCGTCCCTGAGTCTCTATAGCGTACAGAAAAGGGCCTACATGTACGATTCTAGATTATCAAACGAGCCCCAGGTACCGTAGGGTCTCTACGACATTTGATCATGATGTTGGTGACTAATCGAGTGCATCGTAGAGTATTCTGCAGGAAATATAGCTCTCCCGAGTGAGATACTCGTCACAAAATTATTGAATGAAGTTGTTGAATGAAGTTGGCGCAGATCGTCAACCTGAGTCTCTATAGCGTACAGAAAAGGATCTTCATGTACGATCCTAGATCATTAAACGGACCCCTGGCAATAGCAAGGTTAGACCTGACCTCTGTCATCTTGCATTCATGAGAAATTCAAAGAAATTCAAAGAAAGATACTAGAATCGTATGAGTTCAGATTGTTGCAATATTAGAATAGAAATGTCGTAGGATCGAGTATAAAGAAGAATTAATCTAATGTATGGGATATTCTTGGGGGGGTCCCTCTCATGCTTGGGAAAAGAAAGTTTATCTCACAGAGCTTAAATAGCATTATGATGTTTCAGGATAACTTGAGATCATTTTGCATCAAATAATGAAATTACACCTTCAGTGAACTGTGCCTAGACGAAAAAGGGTCGTCACAAGTCTATAACTATATATTCCAAAAGACATTCCATCTAATGTTGTTACCCTTTATCGTTGTTCCCCTTTCCTAGTTATCTTTTGGAAAAAAATAGTCCATGGACATATTCTTGACTTTCTATAAATAATCGACTTACTCGACCTAAAACGATATTATTTTAGACTGAAGTGGGCTCGAAAGGACGTGTAGGTCAAAATCCCACAAGAAATTTATGATAATAGAGATTTAAGTAAGGTAGAATCTAAAATTGGAAAATAAGGCTCATGAATATTTGCAATCCGCACATCGCCCAATGCACGAGGGTGTGTCTCCGGACGTTGTCTGGCCTCAGCCGACCACCCATGGATGCCCGCGGCTCTGTACCCTGCGTACGGCGGGTATCAGTTACGCAGATGATCACCGTTTTCAGTCATCAATCATCATTTGAGACCATAGGGAGAAGGCTATCTCCGAGGCTTTGACTATACGATCTACATGAATTTGAACCAGGAGAGTGATTACCTCTAAACAGAGTATTGGGTCCGTGGGGTAGTGATAAGCTTCAAACGTTTGAGCATGGATGTGATGTGTTGGGATGTTTTGAGCGTGGGAAACACACTCAGATATGCTGCGTAAAGGTTAGAGAGGTGGAAGAGGTTGCATGAGAGGTTCCTCTGAGCTTGCTGCAAAAACCTTCACTATTTGCGCCACGACTCTGTGACATTGGTGGGATGCAGAGGACCAGTTTATTAGTATCTAAAAGGAGATGAAAACCTGCTCTGCAGAAGAAGGTGTTTTTTGCTTTATCTCACCCCTGGTATATTTTCCCCATAGACATAACATTGGGAACTCGTATTCAATCCCCGTTAAGTATTTAGAATCGCTACGTAATTCACACGGCTTTGCCCTGTGAATTACTACGCGATTCAAACTCGATGGGATACGAGCTCTGACCTTAAACTTTCATAGGTTTCCTCTATAGTATCTTAATTTACTGCAATAAAAAAGGCGGGAAAGGCAGTTTTAGAAATAGCTGGTTGCCAAGTGGGTTACAGCAAACGACACACAGATTGGATAAAATCTAGGCCATTTGTTTAATAATTCTTTATAATTTCACGCTAATTCATCAATTATGAGAATACCATTTGTTCATAGTATTATTGATTCGCGATCAAGGCCCATGCTAGCTACTCATGCTTATACCGTGGTCCATGATATGCTCATTTAACAGATAGATGAAATCAACTGGTACCAGGGCAGAAGTGTGATCTTTAACTAATGACTACCATCTTTAATATCTAGACCAATCAAAATTTCGGGTTTTTTTTTTAAAGATTCATTTCAGGCAACTTAACGACTAAATATTCATCGAGTACATCGACGATCTTCCATGTGAAGTCACACATATAGACACTCAAATTCAGATACACAACACAGGACACTTAGCCAATACGATATATACAATATCTTTTGTTCTTAGGTCTCCTCTCTCATGAGAGTTTGTATCAATTCCTTTATGTTATGTTTAGATAGATTATTATCTCTTGTCTTTTGTATTTCTTTAGGGGTTTTATCCCAGTAATGTACAGTTTGATAAACCGCACTTTTCCGATATTTTTCAGTCTTTTGTCGTTTCAGGTATATTTTTTACTTTATTTTGTGTTTTTGTTTCATAAGCTGTTGCTGACCGTGTTGAAAGCGGGCTATACCTGCTTGATATAAGGCCTGGTGTCCACCTACTACAATAGAAATTCAGACCTACTGATATGGCACGGATACAAAAAGGAAGGTGCAAAATCGTAGACATATATGTCTAAACATGCCAATCCACCACGCATTGTATGGGTTTTTCATCGGTGTCTAATCGCAGAAACGTGGTCAACTGCCCCGATATTAGGTGACCTTCCGGTGCTATTTTGATTTTTAGTAGTATCGTAGTAGGTGGACGCCGGGCCTAAGAAGAACACTGCACCTCCTCATCGTCCGCGAAGTTCTGGAATTTTCCAATAGACCGGACATGCAATTTAATGACACTGGGCTGAGTTCAAACGCAAAGGAAAACATTCTGGAAAGAGCATGATGTTGTGGTTTATATGATACTGATATCAGGTACCTATCTAAATCGCCCATGATGATTGTTCACCCTGTGTACACTCAGACTGGCTCCGTCATACTCACATCGTTCACCCTTACTACTTATTTTGCGCAGTTATTTTTCATTATATGGAAACATGGTTAGTGTGCCTGAATGGAACCTGTTCAAAGATATTTTGGTTGGAAATATTCACCGAGTTCGAAGAACGAGGTGAACCATCTCCGACGAAAATATCGAGGAACAGATGGAATTTTGGTACACTCACTTTATCTCCTTATTATTATATACATGTAAATCATTAGAAATGCCATTTTACAGTGGTCACGTGGTACGGAGAGACGTATGAATATCATTTCGTCACTCAGTGACGAACGGATTCTATACTCTTGGTCAGTAAACGTGGTATGTAAAATGGGTATGTAACAATACTATGTACGCACTGGAAGATCTGAACACAACAGAACATGAATAAAAGCTTCAAACCAAAATTGCAGGCTTCGCAGTTAGAGTTTCAGTCATGCTAGTTTTCACTGTCTATCTGTCGTCCTTATCTCCTTTATAAAACCTCCCCATGACACGACCGTTGTTTTACTACGACAGAAAATACCGCAAACCACAGACTCCACTGCTGATTTATTCCACCACTGGTCTGCTAATTCCTGCTATCCATAGTTCAAAGCGCCTAATATATAGACACGGCATAAACACAATTGCCTCTCCTTGGCTTGGGTAATTACTATGTGACTGTCCACAGTTGATCCCGTATCAGTGACGCAATCAGTAACACATGTAACAGAAAAAGATGTAACTTCAATATAGGTCAGGCTTTCTCGAAATGCGGATCGAAATAACCGACACCGAAAATCAAATCCATTATACTAATGTCTATTTTTATATCTGTGTTAGTCTATTTGCATACAGAAAGTAGGCATTTGCTTAAAGAAAATAGGTAAAGCTGTTAGGGATACAACCTGGCGTGGCTACCAGAGGGGTTTGATCGTTAAACAAGCCCATCCTGAATTACCACTCAACCATGAAGATTTAGCCGTTAAAATCCACCCGGATCCCGATGTAGTGTATTTCCGATGGCCTCTGGTGTTAACGTTGGCTTGCATTGAATGCTTCCGGGACCCATACGTGGATATATTTGTATCGATATTTTCCGTATTGATGATCATCATTTCTAAGCCCATAAGACAGCGACAATTTCCACAGATTGTCCCCGATCCGATCACCGATTATAATCGGGAACAAGAATGTCGCTGTTATACACTTTGCCGATCACACATCTCCACTTTATGACCTTGTACAACGACCCGATTGAGATCAAAGAGAGCCACCGGGAGCCGAGCCGGGGTGAGCCACGGGCCGCTGGTGTGGATTCATAGAAAATAATTCAAAGTTTCATAACTTTGGATCCAAGTAAGATATTCGGAAACTGTTTTCAGATTCATTGTCACCTCTGTCTCCCCTACAAATCGGTATAAGGCACTTGTAAATCGGACTAGGGGATAGGTAGCATCGATGTTCAAATGGCCTTCTCAGAATCGGGAACAGTCGGTGAAGTGCGTACAGCGACACGATTATGGTCGGGCAGAGTCGGTCATTACCCCCCCGCTAGTAATTCCCGACCCGATTAAAATCGGGTCTGTGAAGTGCGTACAGCGACCCGATTCTGTCGGTCAGAATCGGGTCGCTGTACGCACTTCACAGACCCGATTAGCCTCCAGAGATCCAGGTATTTTATTCCCTATATGGTCTGCGGCACTAACGGCGACTAGCGCTAGATATCATTTTAACCAGTACAGTAGACTCCCGCAATTACGACCGCCATTGGGAGCCAGAGAGAACCTGCTGAAACCGCAGATACCCGTTCACAAAACACCATTTCCGGATATAGGCGCTCAGAACTTTGACCATATAGGTTTCAGATTATATGTATCATTCCCCGATCTTTCAAATCCATACTTTTGATATACTTAAAAACTGTCATCAAAGCTTTAGATACACTTATTCAGAAACGATAGTAGTAAACTACACTTCAATAGCAAAAAACGAGACCAAAAACAAATTTCTAGCCTCGAGCCCCCATAGCTTAAGTACTAAGCCTCGTTCTTACTGGTCTCCGGAAATGGTGTTTGGAGCACGGGTATCTGCCGTTTTATTGGGTTCACTTTGGCTCCCTATAGGGAATGAAGTAAAATGGCTGCACTGGCGAGGTGGTCCTATTACCGCGAGTACAGAATAACATACGAGACACTATATCATAGTATCATAATTCTACTCGTTAGATTATGAGACCTAACTTCAGTAACACCATTTACATTGATTTCAGAGTTGGTTCATAGCTTTTATTACGCCTATGATATCTGTTTCTCTCAGCTATGCAGACAATTTTCAAGGTGTCAAATTATGAAATTCCACCTGCAGTTGGTCGTATAGATTGTGCATATTTAACATTTGGGTCTTAAAATAAGTGGCCTTTTGGGCGAAGTGGTCGCAATAGCGAGGTGGTCGTATTACTGAACATTTTGTAAACAGGATATAGGGGGACAACTTTGGGACATCCCCAAAATGCCCGTAATCAAGGGGTGGTCGCATTAGCGAGGTGGTCGTTCGTTGAGAGTCTACTGTATCATGTTTTCATTAGTTAAAAGATGCAAGATTATGATTTGCTTGCTGAATTATTTGCCATTACGTAGAGATGTGTATATCAATTTGTTCATATACAGTGGGCAATTACACATTAGTTAGAGCGTGCTTGCACCTGCCATATATACATCACATAGAGGTTAAAGTGTTGACTTAAATACACTTCCAGCGTGCTCTAGAAAACTATCCCTTCACTATCTGCATGCTATTCACTGCAATAGTGGAAAGGGAGCAGGGTGCCAGTGTTTCAGGGTCTTTAATAGAAGCACGCTCAGCTGACCATGACCAATCACTTGAGACCGAATTACCTCATTCACCCTCTGGTGCTTGATAGGTTTGGATCCTAGACTCAGGTGGTTGCAGAAATGGCAAGTTGACTGAGTTCAATCAGGTTACATAATACTATCCATAGACTATATAACCCGAACCTTTTATTCTTATTCATATATAATTGCACGCTCACATACCATTTACTCCTAGTTATACTATCTAGAAGTGGCTGCTGAGTTCCTCAACTCGTCGGTAGAGGGTTAACGCTCCCGCGAGACCTCGAGTAAGACGCGATGTGGTCACGCGCGCGCTGACATTTCCCGCCAGTCGGCTGCTCATGGTCTATCATTGTCGTCTGCCCGGCCGGCGATCACGCAGCTCATCTTCCCTGCCTGCCTCTACTTAGTGTTACCGAGCTCGCGCCGGCAGGCAGTGGCGCGCCGGGCATGCTCCAGTCAACTACCGCTACTACTTAGCATTACAACTATCACTACTACTACTGTAACACTGCAGTTAGTACTGGAACACTATATCTACTGTTACCACTACTACTAAACACAACTATATCAACTACAACACATCTGCAGCTACTAGTTCGGCAAGTATTAGTACAACTGTTGTACCGCTGACACTACTGAAGCTACTACTACTACTGCACTGGATATGTATACTACCAATATAGCACTACATCTTCTACGATACTTCAGCTACTACAGCGACAACATCGCATCTACTTTTACAGCAACAAGAATACTACAACTACTGAACGTCTGAAGTACTATTACATCCATATGACTAGAACGACTATAGTTATCTACTCTGTTGGATTATTGCGCACACAAGTCTATGCAGTTGATCATCACCTACCATTGCTGGTACGGAGTTAAAGCTACGGTTAGATTTGTACAACATTCATGACTGGCAGGTCTTGTGACCGTGGACGCAGTTTGTAACTGCAAGTGCACCTCTCGAGTGTTGAGCTGACATGTTGCTTATCCTAACAGCAGGATACCATTTCTTATTTGTCGATTGGTTGCTTGTTATAAACCGCGAATGATTTACCATTAATGTTTGCCCTGGGCAATGCTGCCAAGAACTCCCAGTGATCCAATATGCCGTGGGATACCTAGCCAACATATACAACCACCCAGCAGCAATGTAACTATTCCCGGAACTCCCATGGATGTTAGCCTTTTTCATGATGACACAGATACCCTTTAGTCATGTTGACATTTGCTGACGGATACACATTACAGTTATATTGCTCATGTATATGACATTCATAACTGCCTGTCAGTTGTTATTAACCTACTTGACACATATATATTACATCCCCAACTTGGCCTTGCCAATTAGGAGACCGCCCTCTTGTTTACCTGGCTGGTATGCGTACTTGCTGGCTGCATAGCTCACACACAGCTGATATAGGTACACTATACTGTTTGCCAATCTAACATACATACACACATGCTGGGCTGTGCTGGTTGTTCTAGGAGTGACTAAATATACACAGCAACAGCCCCGCTCATAGCAGCCGACATTTGACTGGCAATTCCCGCCAATTCTTTGCTCCTGATGCTAATCGCCTATGCAGGTCTGGGCTGCAGATTGCACGCCTCACTGCAAGTTCTCTCCTCACCCCCTCCCTCCGCCCCTACCCCCAGCCTCCAGCCTCCGCCAGCTGCCTCTGACCAGCACCACGTATAATAAGATGGGAACTGCGTGTTCCCCTGCCTGGTCCCCTGCCTGGTCCCCTGCCTGGTTCCCTGCCTGGCTGTGTGTCCTCATCCTCCCGGGGCTGACAGGGACCCCCGTGTCGACGCTCCAGCTCCAGATCTCCGTGTGTAACATTCCGCCGTTCATCTACACAGCGGGCGGCGATGCGGGCACCGGAGGCGGGGACACCGTACCCGGCCCGCACCCGAGCGGCCGCTGGATGGAGGTGAACCAGTCGACCACGCTGGAGGACACGCGTGGCATCATGGTGGACGCCCTGGAGGCGATACTCAATGAATGCTACCATGAAAACACCACGCTGAACTTTACCCAAGTCAGCCCCACCCAGATCGAGCTCGAATCGGGCGACGTGAAAGACTTTGCACTGCCTGTGACGAGAACCCAGTTGAGACAGACTTTCTATGGAGCATTCCCCTCCACTGTGGTGTTTATACCTGTCTTTGAGAGTCCAGGTAAGCACCTCTGAAGCAGAGGAATTAATAGAGGGTCAGGGGGAAGGTAGCGGTACTAATGAATATACGATGGCATAATTTTATCAAATGAATACCTTTATAAGCCAAATTATATATATCATTGTTTCCATGTGCGTCCTTGTTTATATTAACCATAGCTTCAATGTTTTTTTATTTATTTCTCTTCTGTTAACTAATTTATTTACAATGTCTATATTCTAGGTCGCACGACCGTTTTCACACATAAGTAATACTCCTACCCTACATAGACTTCTTTTGTTTTTACTTCAGTTTTACTATATTTCTTACTTTTAAATACAACACATAACAATAGACACTCACATAACAAATAACGGATCATATGTGAAACCCCCTACATCAGCTTACAACAGAAATTCTCATTGTAACTCAAGGGAAATTGAAATATATCTTCACAGTATCACATGTGTAGCGTATGTGCGTAGTTTCTATTCTATTAGACTTCTTGCCATTGAACGCTTTGGTCGCATTTGGTCGACTAAATATGCCAGATATAGTTGAACTTAGTTTAGAGGACAAGGGGCAGGAGGCAGACAGGCCCCGGTAACCATACTAATACCTAGCATTACTAACTCTTGATTTAAATGAATAAATCCATGATACTTCCTATAAACATTCACGGGTACTTCCTGAATGCTGTGACTAGGAGACAAAGCCCAATAAATATCAGGTATGTAGTGTTATCATTACAATTGAGTCACTTACAGATGTAAACATGGGGTTCTTTGTATGAAACATGGAATTATGAGACTCATATGAGTCCTTAAAGTAATTACGGACCCGGGCCAAACTATAAATACATATTCGGGATATTTGGGGCGCAAGGTCGACCACCCGACATCCTACTTAGTCTGGTCCAGGCCTCATTTTTAACCTTCTCATAGGGGTATATTCTTTACCTATCTGCTGAAAATAGAAATAACTTCCCTAAACCTCTTATACCTTGCCCATATATCCCAACTGTTCTGAACCTCAGAAGGATTCTTGAAATAAATATTGCTGACTAGTGTTGAAAGAAACAGCCTCCTGAAACTCATGTCCGCATATCCCAATGATTCTCAACTTAACTAACATGCATGTTACATGGATGTTACATGGATCTCAGGAAGATGTTTTAACCCTTTTTATTGTTGCAAATAATTCGCCTTCGTTGAGGCGGTCTCCCATTACAGCATAGTCTGGTTAGACATTATCAATATATTGAAAGTACAAGTTCTAGGTAATGGTTACAGAATATATAATATGATACATGCGATCGTGTATAGAAATAGATAGTGTTTGAATCATTTTCCGTAGCAGCAGAATTAAAATATGTGGCTTGTTTACCAGACATCGAGTTAATATGGCTTATAACAATCTTAGAGCCAAACAGTGTAGATACTTCTATTTGTTACCCACCTCTCACAAAGTCTACATTGGAAAAGTACAGAACACTTGAAATTCGCTACCCGGAGATCCTGGCATATCAGAATCTCCGAAAGGAGATTCCGGAAAAATATTCCCTCCCTTAATGAGGTAGATTTATCATATACTTCAAAATAAGTTTTTCGAATGTTCATTCAATATCAAATATCTATAATCAGTCATAATAATCTCATATACTATCAAACATCATTGTCATAAAGCTAATACTAAAAACTAAAAAAAATATAGCAAACTATATAAATGGCGTAAGTACACAAAATGCTGTGGCTTATGGAAGGTGTAGTCATCCTATCTATTGACACATGGTCCATTCTTGTTATCAATTTTGTAGGCGGATAATAATTACACTAAAAACGGATTTTGTATAGTAATGGTCGTAATTACGACCATTTGTAAACAAAACCAGTCATTATTGTGAATATAATAGCGAGAAGATGGTAATAATGACGAAGGAGTATGGTAGGGGATGGAATACTGTGACATTAAAACTGAGGACACACAAAGTGAGAAACGCAGCTATTTCCGGAATCTTCAACACAAAATGATCTCGATGTGACCTATCATTTATTATCATATACCTATGCACAAACTCAGTGTAAACACTTGCTGTTCTTAGGGGTACAGTAAGTCGTTACATATTGCACGATATGTCGTGTACCTTTGTACTGAAATACATATTGCACGCTTTGGACGATTTATAGCACGCTTTGAATGACATATAGCACGCTTTGAAAAATAACGCAATCTGTTTGTAAATGAGCGTCACTATCCATGCGTAGTCTCTGTGGCCAGCGGCAAGCTTGAACAAACCGAACCTCTGCTCGGAGAGTGTATGTGACTTCCGATGAGTCTTGTAATGTACTTCCCGTGCTGGTTGGGAGTGACAGTGTCAACAGAGTTAAGTTTCGGTGAGTTTCGGCGAATTATAACCAATCTAAGGTATATGATAATATACTAGTGACATCGTCGGGTCCGAGTTAGGGGGGAAATATTTTTTAAAAAACCCGAAAAGTCAAAAGCCAATATGGGAATCGAACACTCTGCTGACTGCTCCACAGAGCTAGATGTCTGAAGTGGGTCAAATACTTAGAGTGGTGGCTGGAGTGGTGGTGGGTGGGGGGATGTTGTCAGCGGAGTTTTGAAAGGGCTACCAGAACCATGATAGGGAACCAGCGAAATGTAATCTCATTGGTTTCTCACGAGAAAGGTAGATTAGAAAACTACAGTTCTAAATCATGTTTTCAGTATGGCTAGAAACAAATCCTAAGGATAGAAGTACATCTGTGTAGACAAACACAAAAAAGAGTAGCAGGATTCAGTTAAGAACTGCACGAGATTCTCACTCTCGTGGCTCTTCAATCTCCATGCCTAGGTCTGGTTCACTTTGTCTCTATGTACGGCAGCAACTCCAAGCAGATATCACAAAATTCTACCGTTTTAGATATAGTAGGTAAAAAACATAGTGATGACGCCAATACGTTTATACTCTTTCTTCGAACTCGTTCGGAAGGATTTCTGGCCTTCACCTCGAATAAGTATCATCGTATAGGCGTCATAACCATGTTTCACCTGATTATTGCATCTGAGACGCTACATTATCCGTGGAACATAAAACTATGAAATAATTAGAACCATCATATTAGAATCAGAATAATTAAGACCAATTAGAAAATAAATCACCCAATTAGCAATTGAGTATTGGGTACACAACCTTCACGGGTGTGGAGTATGAGTTCCTAACGTTAAACCTATGGAGAAAAATACCGGGGTGAGATAATATTTCACATATATGCCATTTTAGGTTGGAGATTACAGAGATCGCTGCTATTTGTTACTTGGTGTGTCCCCGGCTTTACAGGGACATCCACCCAGCTGGTCCATACATAATGTCCAGTCTGGGTGGAGACTGATAGTCTATGTTACAAGTCGTCAGTCTGCCCCATGTAACTTAAAAATTTATTAGACAAAAGCCCAGACCTATTGACATATGGTCCACTCAGGCCCAGTGAGCGGTCAATGCGACATTATCAGACCAAAACACATTTAGCGAGAAGGTTAATCGACTCCAGGACCTAGCATATTATTCATTTAGAGAGGGTAATGCCCTCATCTCAGAGAACATGATGCTTTTAGAAATGTTGATGTTATCGGACACGGATGTTGATGCTAGACAAAAGTTACATAGATAAGAGAATGTCTATATATTCCTTATCGCATATGTGGCATACATCTGCTTGGTAATTTATCGTTGAAATGAAGTCGGGGAGGCTTTTTAAGCTTCCTCTGTTTCTTGGGAAAATCTTTTTTGCCTTTTTTGTATACATCTGTTCCTCAGTAAATGATATGTCAAGTATTTCTATGCTTATATTAGAGCGTGCTTGCACGCGCTAAATTCATCATCTAGAGGTTAGAGTGGTCACATTGAAATTTCAGTGTGCTTCCAGAAAACTATCTCTTTACTATCTGCATGCTGCTCACTGTAATAGAGAGAACAGAGCCTCAGGGTATTAGAGGTGTGCCCAGCTGACAATGACCAATCACTCAAGACCAAAATACCTCATTGACCTACTAGTCCAAGATCCTAGACGCAGGCAGTTGCAGAAATAGCAAGTTGACTGGGTGCAAGTGGGTTACAGAAAACTATCCATATACTGAATCTAACCCAAACCTTTTAATTGTTAGTCATTATTAATTGCACGCTCATTCATCTATGATGAACATCCAATTTGACCCTAGTTATATAATCACATGATACAAATGACTGGTTTCACTGGATGTGATTTCACCTAAACACACATATAATTCGCAGATGGCTGTAAATGACATGTTATTTCACTGTAGTTTAGGTGAGATACGGCGAAAGTTACGATACATTTCAGCTTAATATCCCTAATTAGCGTTAAATTAATGTTATGTCACGGGGCCCTAATAGGGCGGGCAGAGGTTTAACTGTTAAACACTGCATGTCGGTGCCAGACCTTTACTGTAGCCGCTCCACATACGCGTAGGTCATACCTGCTGAACGGCTCCGAGCACTAGCGAGTGGTTCCGAGCACCACCGAGTAGATCTGATCACCACCGAATGGTTACGAGCACAACCGAGTGGCTCCGAGCATCACCGAGTAGCTCCGAGCACCACCGAGCGGCTCCGAGCACCACCGAGTGGCTCCGAGCACCACCGAGTAGCTCCGAGCACCACCAAGTAGATCCAAGCATATCGAATTAGCTCCAAGCACAATCAAATAGCTCCAACACCATAGAACAGATCCGAGTACCTCTGAGTTGATCCAAGTACCAACAACTAGCACCAAGCATTACCGAGTAGTTCTGAGTACCTCTGAGTAGATCCAAACATTACAAAGTAGCTCCAAGCACCATCAAGTAACTCTGAACGCCACTGGGTAGCACCACCAAGTCGAACTGAGCACTGCAAAATGTCTCAAAGCGCCAACAAGTGGCTCCGACCACAGCCCAGGAGCTCCAAGCTCCAATGAGTTGCTGCAATCACCAACAAGCGTATTCGAGTACCACAGAGTGGCTTCCTGCAATGTCCAGCGGCTCCAAGAGCTGCAGACTAATTCTGAGCTCGACTGAGTATCTGTGAGCTCCACAGAGTAGATCTCAATAACGCCGAGTGGCTCTGAGCACCATCGAGTAGCTTCTTTTATCTTAGCCCGGAATAAGCGTCCATAGGCTTAACATTAGGAACTCGTTCTCAACAGGCTTGCGAGTACGGTAATTCATTCTTAAAGGGTGATAGACAGATAAATATTTCCAGGCTAAGATAAAATCAGAAACATTTTCGTGCTTGGTCTGAGTCCCCATTCGCCATCGAGTTTGGAGTTCGCAGTAATATGAACGAGGGGATAGCCGAGTGAATATTCTGAAGCACTCCAAACTCGATGGCGAACGAGGACACAGACCAAAAACTCATCAGTTTCTTTCATAGTCCCATCGCATGGTGCTAAGCACCACGTTGCTCTGAGTACCACTGGGTATTTCTGAGCAGTGAGTACCTCCCAGTACCACCGAGTAGCTTCGAGTACCATCGAGTAGCTCCGAGTATCACCGAGGAGCTCCGAGTATCACCGAGTATCACCGAGTAGCTCCGAGTATCACCGAGTATCACCGAGTAGCTCCGAGTATCACCGAGTAGCTCCGAGTATCACTGAGTAGCTCCGAGTATCACTGACTAGCTCCGAGTAGCACCGAGTACTCCGAGTATCACCGAGTAGCTCCGAGTATCACCGCGTAGCTCCGAGTATCACCGAGTAGCTTCGAGTATCACCAAGTAGCTCCGAGTATCACCGCGTAGCTCCGAGTAGTGTCTACTCTGAGCACCACCGAGTTGTTCTAAACACCTGCAAGGACCACCAAGTTGCTTTCAACTCCATCAAGTGGCTCCATGTACTACCGAGTAGCTCCGAATACCACCGAGTAGCTCCGAGGACCACCGTGTAGCTCCGAGTACCACCGAGTAGCTCCGAGTACCACCGAGTAGCTCCGAGTACCACTCAGTAGCTCCGAGTACCACCGAGTAGCTCTCAGTAGCTACGAGTACCACAGAGTAGCTCCGAGTACCACCGAATAGTTCCAAAGACCACAGAGTGGCTCCGAGCACCAATAATTAGTTCGTTGGTCAAATATCTGTATCAAGAGAATTTTCATTATACTTAGCATTATGTCATATGGAAAAGTGACCCTATTCTCACTAAAATTAGGTTGAGATACGGACCATCTATTGTTGGATTTGCAAACCAAATTCATGGGAAGTACGCCAAGAATACATCTATATGGCCTATGGTAGTAAGAGAGAACGTAGTTATTGAGGCTGTAGGGATGACCGTTCGAGGTCTTTTGTCCCATGAAATACACTAGAGGCAAGAGGCGGAGGGGTGCATTTTATGGGACAAAGGGCTGAGAATGGCATCTCTAAGGGCTCAAAAACTACGTTTTCTTTTATTACATACCTAAATAGCACCAAAAAACACATTTTAGTCATATTTTAAATAATAGATTCAAAGCTCACTACGTCTCAGTGAGCCCGAATATGATTTAAACTTCACCCCTAGCAGCGGGTTGTATTTCATAGGCGTTCGCCCATAGGTGTATAATAATGACATAAGTAATCTAGAATTGATTACTGTCGTCCTCTGTGTAAAGTACGTGTCGCGGAAAGTGAGATGAGTGATGGCTACACTGACGCATCACACTCCAATCATCATTATGCATTTCATCTGGAAATGTAAATATTTAGAACAAGCATACTTCATTGTCCATCACCCTGGGGATTTAGAGTGAACCCAGTTTATATCAACACCAATGGGTATTTGTGTGAAAACGTCATGATCACGATGATAATCGTTATCCAAGCAATGCAACTATTTATTAACGTATAACACGTTTAGAATGAATGGCTCCCTGCTGGTTAGGTTTTCAAGCCTTGTCGACTGACTGAGCAATGTAGTTTGGATCATGTTATGAGGGAATTGTATATACGTTATCTTTTATTGAAAAACAAATAGTACGACTTCAGGTACTTCAGGTAATGTTTCCATTTACAAAACAAGGCTGTTTCTGGATATAGCAGTATTATAAACTATCCCATGGCCAGCTTTAGTCTTTTAGATCATTTCATGTTCCTTATTTATTGTAAATATTATGATGCTATTATTTTGATTTATTTAGAGTTACCATTTTTATCATTTTGATTTATTTAGAGTTATCATTTTGAAATATGTCATATATAGACAGATAAATAAGTACTTAATAGATTGTAGTACCGCTTGGACATGAACCCCACCACCACTATAAATGCACTATTAGATACCTCCACGATCCTCCGGGTATTAGTATTGCATGAGCACTAAATATATACGGGTCAGACACAGATATACATACTGTCGGCTAAACTAGAATTACACGACGTACATACACTAACATTCACTGTAAGCTAAGGGTTTTAATAGTTTATCCTAATACCTCCGTAGCTATTAATAACGTTTGATACCCATAGCGGATCACCTATATACAGTGGAGGAAATCCTAAGAGATTATACTTTGTAATAGAGTGGTAGTATAATATATAGCATTGGACTGTTTTTAGAGTGTTTCATGGACATATGCCCACATTCGTGAAATATTCTGAGGGTGATCAGAAGGTGCACCCCTCTCATTAATTATCATAGGGTCTAAGCTGTTTTGTTCCATATTATTATTCTTTACCCAGTTAAGCAGTGAGAAAGGGTGTGTCACTTACTATGTAGACAGCACTATAGGGTTGGATGTTAGTACTCAATTTGACAACATCTTTTTTCATTTCTCACACCCTCTAAGCAATGTGTAAAAAGAAAGCTCACTGCCGAGAGACTGGTGAGAAAGAAAAAAAGTATTAAGAGTGATGCACCGTATGCACGCTAGGATAACATGCCTCGCTTCAGAGCGATTAATAAAATATATCATTGGACACATCCATCATTTAACTACTGATGCTACTTACAGGCATTGAAAGCTAAAGTCTTGGTTTGAAGGTCAATCGTGCCTCCCCATACAAAATTAATCATAATGTGTATTATGAAAAGATTCTGAAATAATCGATTGACTTTGATCCAACTTTGAAATAATCTAAAGAGACCATGTCGCTTTGAAGCGTTAGATACGAAGTTGGCTATTGCTTAAGAAGCAGGAGATATGTTACTATCCACCTATTACGAACTCTCCATAGGAAATGTATAGTCTACCTGCAATTCGCCACACGGAGATTCTAGTAAAAGGTTCCATCCATATTGAGGTCACATCATCATCAACTTTGGAATTACGTTCTTGAATATTTAATATGCATTATCTATAATCAGTCATAATTATCTCATTTACCATCAGATGGTTTTTCATACTAACTATATAAGTGGCATAAGTATTGACCAAATTACCACCATGCTTGACAGTGTTGTGGCTTTATGGCGTAATCTGGAACTGCATGTCTTGCAATAAACTTTTTATTGTAATATACTAATCATACAGATGAATAATGACTACAACAATGACCGGTTTTGTACAAGAGAGGTCCCCTCGTAGTTAACTATGTAATATCCTCGCTCTCGCTCAGATATAAGTATGAGTCAACTACTCGGAGATTACCGCCACTCATTTACAAAACCAATCATTATTGTGTATATAATTCGTTAAATCGTCATCTGACCATGAAATGTAGTTCAAAAACTTTTCTGAGATTCTTGGTTTTTGCCCTCCTCCCCAAATCCCTAATTAAGAGTTGTTTTTAGAAAGTTTTATTGAGACAACAATCTCAGCTTTTAGCAGGTGGTATTCTGACAATTGTTTATTATAATATCAAGAGCGATAGTAAAAACAACACTACAGACACATACATCAAGATCCAGTTCCTTTAGAATACTGCATCAGATATATTTAATGGCTTCCGTGAATAAGTTATGATTGGAACTATTCCCTCCAACATGAACTTTAGTTCGGTGTCCTAGATTGAAAACAATAAGGTGAGTTTCACACTCCTGATGCGCTTAGTGATTCAGATTCCTGGAACCTCGCCATTACGACCACCTGTAGTTCCCGGGGGCTGATCACTTTAATTGGCGTGTTTTCAAACTGAAATAAGAGGATAGATTCCCAGTTTAGATGGTTATAATTACAGGCTTCTTGGGTGGTTGAGCTGGTCGTTATAGGGAGGGGGGTCAACTTGAATTAGTTCCAGTCTCGCACTGGGCTATTTTCAACAGGATTGAGGATGTAGTCACATGATATTCCCTTTAGCATAATCACAACCTTTACACCTTCTAGCTACTTGATTTTTATTATTGTCTCTTTCTCTTAAAGTATTGTATTTCTGTGTGTCTCGAACAAGATTTGTGACTCCATACGCAGTTGCGGTGGAAGATCCTACTTTTGTAAGAACCGTTTCTTTGATAATAATGATAATAATAATAATAATAATAAAAGAAAAAAAAAAGGTCAGTTTGGATCACATAAAGACATAATTAGCCAGATATATGCTTGAGGACTGAAATGCTCTGAGATTCTTGAGTAGACAAAAACTAAAACCTGCTCTCATTTTGACATTTCTTTACTCAGATTTACCCTTCCTCTTATGATTCATTTCTAGCAATGCTGAAATCAAAATTTAGTTCTGTAGTTTTCTCGCCTTGGGAGTAGCTTATTCATGAGACTTTCAAAATGGCCGTCTTTACGCTGGTATATAGAAAACAAAGTACCCAAGAGGACACAGGTTACCAGCTCTGTAGTACTGTAGTTTTCTGATCACCTCAGCATGAGACATGTAAGACCTTGAGACTTTCAAAATGTCTGACTTTGTGTTAGTAACATAAGGTATACGAGAGCTTAATTGGACACTAGTTCTATGCCCACAGCAGGGGGCTGTAGCTCGCCGTTTAAGAAATCTTTGCAGATCGCAGAATAGCGACCCCAGGGCCTTATTACAGTTGCTTCTCAAATTTAGCGGTTTGCATCGCAATCGCATAGCCACATCACCGCGTGCAATAGGCTTTTAGTGATTCTTTTTACATGGACCTTCACATCATGGGGGGTCATCCACAGATCGCATCACTTTAAGCTAATTGGTGAAAATGGCATAATCTATTATTCTCAAAAAAGATGTGTGGTGGCACCACGCCCCACTCCCCTTGATTGTTTCTTTGTTTGTTTGTTTGGGTAGTTTAACCTCCAATTATTCAATTAGACTTCAATGACCCCAACCCATCATTTTTCTACCTTCTGCATCCACACCACAAGATGTCAGCCCAGTTTTAACTTTGGTGTCATCTTTATCTAGTTTACAAACTATTGAATCTTTCCCTGTCTCGTTCGATATGTCCTCCTGAAGGTATAGTATCGCTACCACATCATGAAAATTAGCGGTACTGCGTGAATATAGGCATACGATCCGACATCATTGGAGCAATGCTTTTCCAGTCGAATCGTTAAAGTAATCGTAGAAAATGAATTTACGCTCCAATTAACGCCAATGATACCATAAAAGTAGGAGCAACGACCCCAAGGTTCGTACCTTCGCTAATGTATATATTCTTTTTAACTCCACAGAAGACATACCTGTAAGTAACATTCCCCAACAGCCTTGATCACTGAGTTAGGAATTTGGTACGTGACCCAAATATGATCTCCAATATCTGATAAAACAAACTAGCTGTACTTCATAACTTTGATGTCTCAGACGGAGAGAGATGCAAGTAGTGCACTACTGGTACACGCCCTGCCCACCCAACTTCAGGATCCTTTCATATCCCGTGTGTAATCAAAGTGGCAGTGCTGCAGGGTCTCGTCAGAATGTGGCAATAAACAAATATCACACATGTCAGGTCTCTCATTCCCTACTTTAAGTATAAACGTTGGTGTTTTAATGCCAGGATTATGGCACGAAGGCCTCACAGATGATTTCTTATTTCTACTTAAATTGTTCACATGAGAGCACTCGAAGTTAAACGCACTGGCTAAGGTAGTGTGACAGGCACTTATATGTATATAGCTATAATCTGTTAGTAACAGAAGTGCAATAAGACAGCTACTTTGATATATTCCCGAGGGATAGAGTATGTCCAAGGAGGAGGGGAGCAATCTGACGATGTCCTGATGCACTTCCGGTCCCTCAGTGCCCTCTGGTGGCGTCTGGGGCTGATTACCGGACAACTCACTCTCCTAGCAGAGATCCTGCGCTCTACTTCCTGCGGTCGCTTGTATCTCTGCCCCAACCTGCTTGGGTTCAAATCTGGCCCATATGCCAGTGTTTGAAATATCCTAAATTCTGAGGGCTTTTGGGAGTATTTTGTGTTCTACTTATAGATAGAAATGAACATATGGTAATAATATACACACATTTCTATTATTTGTTATGTCAAATTAGACATAGTCATAGTGATTATTTTGTTCAGTGGAAGGCACCTCATGTGTTGCAGGGTTTTGTTTGTCAACATGTGACATGTGCTCACTTGAATAGACCAGCGTATGACGTCACTGGGTTGGGGCAGAGATTAAGCAAGCGCTAGCGCCACGAAAAATCTGGGAGGAGAGTGTGGACAACTTCCGGGAACCTCTATTTTTTATTTGGAAAAAGTCTCTCGGATATGTCCTAGGTTTCTAGTTACAAAATAGATATCAGTCATTAGTCATCACAAAGTAACATGATGGTGCCCTCCGTTACCTCCCCACACTACAAAATATGGTGAGTGTGTGAGCTATCATTTCATGTTCCACTTGGTCATTGCATCTGAGATGCGAAATAATGGCTGGGCGATATTATTCTGAAGTAATAGCTCACATTCTCGCCATATATGGTCCATTTCAAGTCGCCGTCCATTTTCCTGTCCTTGGAGACTTGAAATGTCATTCTAGTCTGTTTGATAAACCTGTCATTGTCCTGACCTCGATCCTGAAATCTCTCCATTTGGATGGACATCTCAATAGGTGTCCTTTCTGATGCTGGTAGCCTAACCAACCCCAATATACTCAATGTGCAGGCTTGAATAGTACCCTTCAGAATTTCTAACAGTTATATGCAAGTAATACATTCATTAGCCATTGAGTATTAAGAATAGAATTTGAATAGGAAAAACCCCAACAAAAGTGGGCTTGACCAGGGTTTGACCCGAGGACTTTCTGATTACCACTGGTTTTAACTGAGGGGCCCCACCAGTGGCAGACACAAAGACGAACCAACCACAGAAAGGGCTTCCATTATGAACTTTCCTTTCGAAGGATTCAGATCAGGAGAAGGAGAATAACATATTTATCTCACCCCTGGTATTTTGGTCCCATAGGCTTAACATTGGGAACTCGTTCCCCATGCCCCTATGAGTATTGCAGTCCGGTCTCCATGGACTATTTCCTGTAGAACGTCTAGTCTTTTAGTGTGTACATGGGTGAGATAAATACAGAAAGCAACTCGTTTTGGTCAAAGTCATTGTTCTCAAACTCATTTGAACGCTACTTGATTTTCACTCGGCTATCGTATCCTTCATATCACTCTGCATCATACTCATAACAACTTTTACCAAAATGTTGTTGGTTTCTTCTTTAGGACACCACTTACTCCACGATATCACTCTCCCATTCTTACCATTGTCCCTCCCTCCTATTATTGTCCTTATCATTCTCACTGTCGCCAGATATTAAGCGGCCCCCCTTGCTTCGATCTATCACCACTTGCCCTAAATAAAGTTAGTATTCCTAAAGTACAGTGTTACAGCGGTGAAGACCATAAAGTAAACTCAAAATCTAATCCGGGGATTTACCTCTCTCCAGGTTACGGATCGGACCCTTCATCCAGTACAACTCAGGTGGTCAAAATCTCACGCTGTTTGGAATTATCCAAGAACATACCTTAATGATTGCGTAACGGTTATTATCCTACCCCTAATATAAAATCTCATAGGCTTAACATTGGGTTTCCGTATGCCACGCTGACTGGCATACAGTGTTTTATATGCCACTAGTGGCATACAGCATTATTATCACGTAATATTCCAAAATCGAGGAGATAGGGTAGGATAAAATCAAAACCTGATTCGTTTTAATTTTGGCCACCGCATTCCACTCCTGAAGTTTTGGCTCCGGACTTCACTCGGCTTCCCCTCATAAAGTCACTTTGCCAAACTCCAGTCGTAGTATACGGTGGCCAAGATTAGACCTCATCCAGTTTTACGATAGTCCATGTTAGACTGGATGAAACTTAATTGAGGTACAAGTAACATGAATGTATAAACAACTTGGTTAATAGCAGATATAAGTACTATAGTGTGACATTTTTAATGTAAGATAGCACAAGTAAAAGGGGGAGCAACGAGGATGGTCATTTGGTACGAGATATAAAATATGCATTTAGTATTTCATTACCATATGTTAACTCTGTAAGGATAAAAAGAACTAGACTGTATTTTCTCTTAGCCTGGTTAACCGTCCTTAGGCTTAATGTTAGGGAATCGTGCCCAACAGGCTAGAGAGTACGGTAACCCATACTCAATTGGCAATAAACAGATAAACTTGTCCAGGCTTAGATAAAATTAGAAACATATTCGTCTTTGATCTGTGTCATTGTTCTCGTTTGAAGTGCCTCAGAATATTCACTTGGATATTGCCTCATTCATATACCTGAGCTTTCTAAACGCGATGGTGCACGGAGAACCAGACTAAACACTCATCAGTTTCTTTCTTAAATCGTCTGTTGGTCTTGGCCTGTCTGTCCATTCCCAGAAACCCTTATATAAGAAAATTTTCAATCCAATCTAATTATAATTGTCTGTGCATTACCAGAACGATCATATTTAGAATATTTAATCAGATTTAAAAATACAGGATATTGAAGTCGTGCATTCATGAATCTCCATACTCTTAACATGGTGGGACTATATGCCATAGTTATGCCATCACCTGATGAAGCTAATTAAATGTTAGTGAAACATTGTGACAGCTCTCGATACACTCCACCTACCATCCTGTGTACCACTTGGCTCAATAGCAACCGCCTTCAACAACTATTTGGATTTATTCCAAATATTGATATGCCATGCTTGACATATGAAGTTAAAAACATGTGATGAGGTAGGATAAAATCTAAATGTCACTCAATTTCATATAATTGTTTACATGGCCTTCATTGTCTTCCGTTAGAGATATCACTCAGCTTCGTTTCATGAAATCATTCCATGAAGACAACTCACGCAATATAAACACTCTTATGAAATTGTGTCACATTTCTTTAAATAATGTGGAAGAGATTCAGATGCAAGCCTTACAGTTACACTACCACCAGAAAGATTGTTAGATCCGATCTTAGACTTGGAATGAAAAATCATGGTTACACTTCCACCAGAAAAATATAAAAGAAATCAATTTTCAATCCGGTCATAGGCTTGGAAAGAAAGATTACGGTGCACTGGAGTATATCCATGCACAAACCACAATGTGGAAAACATTGAGCTGACATAAGTGTACTTGACGCAGAGCAGTCCGCCAGCCCACTGAGCACCATGCTGCTGAGTGTCCTTCACCTCATTGATGCATCCTCAAGATCATCAAGAGTGCATAGGCACTCGGCAGTAGCCTTCACACAGTGACTGGGTGTTACCATCCAGACTCATCAGTATGCATGAGCAGCCAGCAATGGCCTTGACCCAGTGAACACAGCAACCTCGGAATGCACTCTCACTGTCCTTGACCTTGAAAGGGGTAAGGACAGTGCACTACAGGGATGGCCATGGCATTTGGGACAGGGGCCTTGACATTGTAATTTATTCAACCTTGACATTGTAACCTATTCAACTTTGACATTGTAATTTATTCAGCCTTGATGTTGTAATGTATTTGGCCTTGAGAATTCCTATACAAGCAAGTAGCAGCCCTAGTTCAGGGTTCTTCGATCTGAGTTTGTGAGAAGTGATTGTCTGCATACCAAATAAAAGGAGTTATACTGCAAGTGCCTCTCCCCAGATCTTTCTGTGAAGGGCTGATACAGTCAAGGAGTATTCTACCACTTGCAACCTACCTACATTCAGCTGCTGCGTTCTAGTGACAACATAATCAAGGATTCCAGTGACTGCTGGTAACCATCCACAATCCAGTAGATATCTCACTGTGATACATCCCAGGACTATTTCAGCTACAGCAAGCTGAGGTTAGCTCATCCCCCATTGCAACACTAAGGACATTTACTTCCAACCACTCACACTTACCACGGTGTGGGTGAGTGGTATTCACATATAGGACTACACACATATACACCACTGTGTGGGTGGGTAGTCTATACATTGACAGAACTTACCTAATCACACACACATCCTAACCATAATTCCCATCCACCCCAACAGGTACACTACCACTAGAAACAATATCAAAACATTAATTTCCAATCTGGTCCTAGACTTGGAAAGAAAGATTATGGTTACACTACAACCAGAAAAAAATTGTCAAAAAATCAATTTTCAATCCGGTCCTAGACTTGGAAAGAAAGATCACAGTTACGCTACCATCAGAAAAAAAAAAAAAAAATTTACAATCTGTTCCTAGACTTGGAAAGAAAGATCACAGTTACACTAGCACCAGAAAAATTGTTAAAAAATAAATTTTCAATCCGGTCCTAGACTTGGGAAGAAACATTACAGTTACACTACCACCGTTTCTTGATAGTACTCTGAAGGTGTCACTAAGATGACCTGTGTGTCTCACCTGTATCTGCGTGTCTCACCTGTATCTGTGTCTCACCTGTATCTGTGTCTCACCTGTACAGGTGTGCTGTACCTGTCGGCGGCCGGGTACGGCACCACGGGCCCGCTGTCGGCGCTCGTCAGCGCGTGGCCGCTCTGTCTGCTCATCTTCCTCTCCTCAGCCCTCGCCGGATGCGTCCTCTGGATATTCGTAAGTCTTACTCTAATTTTATTAAACTTCTCTTGACCAACCTCGCGTGTGCGAAACAGGGACCCGTTTAATAATCTAGGGTAGCACTTGAACACCCTTTTCTGTACCTTATACAAGGGTTCATTTTTTCCAACCTCGGAGTGCCGAAAGACCTCTACAGGAACGAAGAAATTGTACCATTATACAAGGGTTATCATTTAATAATTTTTTTGTTCATTTGCTAGGACAGTATTAGCTGTCCATAAGTGTTGAATAAAGTTGATCCACATTGTCCTTGGATCTCCATGGCATACCGAAAAAGGTCTACATGTATGATCCTAGATTATTCAACGGGTCCTTGCAGTACAATGTATATAAACTAGATATTTTGTATGGAGATGATTATAGGCTAAGTCGGGTAAAACATTCCAGCTGACTCCTCTGATGGCTATAGTTTATATGTATAATGTCCAAAGACAAGAAGAGGGTGAAAAAGAGCAGGAGTATGGTTACTCAATAGTCATATCTCATAAATATGGTAGAGTCACAGCAAAAGACAAATGAAATGTATCGCGTTCAAAAACAACAATTATGTTATGTTACATTTTATGGAAATAAAATGTCTTTAAATGAAAATAAAAAGAACAACAAACTTTTAAACCCATCAACCTAGGTCACCGGCATTTGGGTTACAGAGTAGAGAAAGAGAAAACATTGGCATGAACTGGCATGTATAGCCAGAAATGGATTTTATGAATAAAAACACAAAAAAAACCACGCAGCATAACCTCCCGGTGCTACTACAATCTTAAAGAGTATATATGTGTAAGATATTCCAAGCAATTCTATGATAAATTCAGAAAATGTACTTTTTAAAACAACTAAAAAATATGCCATTTGCATCTTCGTAATTGATTAGTGTCGACCTCTACATGGTACGCCTACGGGGAATGCATTCATGAGCAATGATTCTTCTTTGGTTCTTACTCATAGATGGCCAAGTGATGAAAACAAAAACAGAGCTGGACCTTACTATTCTAACGTCCACCACTGTAACACTACGGCTAGCTTTCACATGAAGTCAGCTGGGTAGAATATAGACTAGTTATATATAGGTTATTGGGAAAAATCGTTTCTGACAGTTTAACGCTTTCTATTCCTCGTGGAGGTTTGTGAAATGTCTGCTCTACCAGAAATTTCTGTTGACCAGCAGCACTCGCTTAAACAGATCAAACGTCCACAGGCATAGTTATATATAAAAATAGTATATATATATATATATATATATATATATATATATATATATATATATATATATAGGGCACAGAGCTATTGTGTCGTGGAGGCGGCCATCTTGCCCCCCCCCCCCCGACATCTAAAACACCAGGTGGCGGGCCAATTATCAACAATATTTGTTTGGCCTTACCATAGAGGAATTTTAGCCTCAACTCAACAACTGATAACAATGATTGCCTCAAATGCAGTGGCGCTATCTTACAATTTCCTGGTGGTTAACAACAGAACTAGCAAACACTCTGTGTCATATATATATGTGTGTGTGTGTGTGTGTGTGTGTGTGTGTGTGTGTGTGTGTGTGTGTGTGTGTGTGTGTGTGTGTGTGTGTGTGTGTGTGTGTGCGTGTGTGTGTGTGTGTGTAGTGTAGTGTCAGTGTGTTGGGGTCTAAAACATGTACCGAAAATGCCAACTTTAACAATAGAGCGCTAGTCACGGAACTAATTGGTTGAATGGAGTTATATTCAGACGTGAGTGGAATATTTAAATCATAGTCATTGGAAGCTACCCACAATAACTTTGCTTTTGGCCATCCCGCGCTGTATTGTGCTTCATTTGAATACATGTGAGGGCTACAATATGAGCGGTATGCGCACTCGACCGGCGCTAGTTTTTATCTTGACGAACCACCACAGTACGAGTGCGTCGCCTGTTTTGGCAGGCGTGCTTCACACCTACTGGTCCCTATTGATCATTACATGCCTGTACTCTATCATCATCAAACATCGCCTGTTTTTTCACCCGAACTGAAAATGATGCCCAGTCCGAGCGAGTGCTTGTTGGAGCTTGTGAGCTGCTCACAAAGCTGTATTGACATGAGGGTGTTAGGCAGGGGCTGCTCGCCGCTTAGTAAATAATGCAGGCGCGAGGTGTGGATATAAACCTGCCTCCAGTGCAGCCAAAATGTCACACTGACACAGTAATAATAGGTCCCGTGACAACTAGGTCCCACCCGCCTTCCAGGTGGTGTACGAACTCGTTAGGTGCCAATCATGTATTAATGAATATGCCGTTGAATAATGAAGATCCGCCACCCCCGCAAGCTTGGGAAATTTAGGGGTATTTGGGTACTTGATGAACCTGGGGCAAATTATGAGAGAGAAATGTCAGAGGTACTTTACTGGTAATAATCTGTGCGGCATATTCAGACAAAAATAAGGAAGATGTTTCGGGGATATCGGTAAAAATACAGTGGTCAGAGTAAACTTTTTTCAATATCCCTGGCGCCGGCCCAAAATTTCTATTGAGAAAAAAAAGAGACACATCGGTCATAACAAAAGAAATAGTTATTTCAAATAAGCAAAACTTTTGGGTGTCTAAAGTTGACATCTTCGATATCATGTTTAGAACTTTGTCATTAGCATTATTATTGTAATTGTTATTATTATCTTTGAATGTTTTTTCGTAAAACATATATTCAAAAATGTTATAAAAGAAAGAAGTACGTACCCTTTGCAATTATATTTTCTGCAAAAAAAGCCTGGAGAAATGAAAGGGTCGTGTGCACATGATTTTAAGTGGACGATGAGGCAAATAAAACAAAAGCATAATACATCTGCAGTTGGAAAACTTTTCTATTTTTTTAAGTTAACGCTTTCTAAATATGAGTACCTCCTCCAGGACTCCTCAGGATGCTACCATTCTTCACTTCTTGATTCATAATAATGAAGTTTCCGCCTCTTAAAGTGTTGTTTGCCATCAGTGATGGACTCCCAGTGATTGTCCTCCCATTATCATCAACCTCAATTAACCATAAGGAGAAATAATACGCCATTAGTGGTCGAATGATGGTCTAACTATGTGATGCCATCAGTCAACAAGTAATAAGTAATGAGATTGTATGGCCCGTAATACATAATGAATAAATGAATGATCGAGGTGCATTCAACCCATGAAATGCATGTGGTAACACAATTGTTGCATGTGGTAACACTATACTCGTTGGTTTGATGCAATTAGGAAGGTAAAACCGCGATTGTTTAATCGTTATATAAGACAACTAATGATTCTTAGACAGTGGAGTGAATCTATTGTCATATACATTGTAATGGTCCCATGGTTAATCATCGATATTACATAAAAGATCTTTCAACTATGCAGAAGAGAAAAATAATCATTATATTGATTGATATATGATTGCTCTGCGCTGTCCTTGGATTTTTCAGTTCTGAATCAATTTGCGCGCATCCGAATCTCGTACTGATAAAGAAATGAGAATGAGGACTTTGAAGTCCGCTTTATTCTTATTGTGACTTCCTGGCGGCACATGTATAGATCAATATCGCTGTAAATTGAGCAGAGCTGTCGCCCCAGCATTCAGGCAAATCCCTGGGGGATATTTGACATGCCAATAGTCAATGAGATCACGCCCCTCATTGGAATTGTTCCTCAACTCGAGGCTTCGTCATTCTGATTGTCATACGATCATCGCATATGTTTTTATTAGAGCGTGCTTGCACGCACTAAATACATCATCTAGAAGTTAGAGTGGTCACTTTGAACTTTCAGTGTGCTTCCAGAAAACTATACCTTTACTATCTGCATGCTGTTCACTGTAATAGTGAGAACAGAGCAGGGAGCCAGTGTCTCAGGGTCTTAGAGGTGTGCAAAGCAGACCATGACCAATCACTCAAGACCAAAATACCTCAAGACCCACTGCTGCCACTGGACGAAAACCACTATTTTACATATATATACGCCATTGCGATAACGCAGTATCGGCTGTATCGTGGCTTGTTTATACTTGTATACACCTCTTATACGCGTCTATGTTTCGGGCATCTACGAGACAGTTTCCATATGTAGACGCGCGCGACTTGGCTGTCTTTCGCGCCTGGCGTATTTAAGATAAAATATACTCTGCGCAATATATATATACGCCAGGCGTATATATGATACCATGGGTGTTGGTAGAGGATAACACCAACACTGACCCGCCACCCGCGACCTCCCAACACCACCCCCCACTGCCCCTCGGACACCCCACCACCCCACCACTCTACCCACAGTGAAGCCCTGGTACACAACCCCCGCCTCCCTTTGTAGACGGATTAGCGGCCGCTCGGCGTGTGTAAGGTGTTTTCAGTCCTGAGTCGGCCGCCTTCACAAGGCAGGGTCGGAGTCGGAGTCGGAGTCGGAGTCGGAGTCGGAAGTCGGACTTCAGGTGCACAGAGACACTGGGGGGAGGTGATTATATAGTAAGCCTGACTGTCTACACATTGAAATGGTGTTTGAAAGTAAGATCTATTAGAAAAACAATTAAAAAAACAACATAATGCAAGGTTTACTTTGTGTAATTAATCAATTTATACTTAATTAGGTTTTTATAAAATAAATTGGTAATATAAAATTGCAATTTTCATATAATACAGACTTGGATGGTTAATGGCAAATGAAATATGCTACCAGTAGTGTCCCCAAGTTGCAAAGATCGGAACTATTGGATGTTGGTGTATATACAACGGAATCAGGCGTATATATGACGTATATGAGACCGCACTATGGACATGTATATACGCCACTAGATAAGGCGTCTACGAGACGGATAACAGGTCTAACTTCTAGACGCAAAATCCTACTGTTAGACGCGTTTCGCATACATATGTAAAGCGGTAAGTTTCGTGCAGTGTGCTTGATGTATTTGGATACTAAACTCAGGCAGTTGCAGGAATGGCAAGTTGACTGGGTGCAAGTGGGTTACAGAAAACTATCCATAGAATAAATCTAACTCAAACCTATTAATTGTTATTCATTTATAATTGGACGCTCATTCATCTGTGATGAACATACTTTTGGCTCCTAGTTCCCCGGAACCAACACCTGCGATAGATTCACCGTACTTTATTAGTGGTCATAAGGAGCGATGTGATTGGCATGGGGTCAGCACACAATATTTTTCTAAAATCTGTCATGATATGCTTAAGTTCATATTCTGGAGAAAATCCCTTCACACACAGGTACCTATTTGCTCCGCTTCCCCATGGGGGTTTGAAAGAGGAGAAAAAATGTACATACCAGCGGTAGCTAAAGCCAATCGAACGTCCAGCGACAAAATATTAAGTTCATATTCTGTTACATATCAAGAAGGAACTGCATCGAGATCCATATATATATACATGTACTGAATATATACCATGAGTTTTGATCGCGGAGTAATCTCATGGGGCAAAGCCGAGTGAGATTATCTAGCAAATCAAAATTAATGGCATATTTTCAGTGGCAATGGTTCGAGTGCGGTTCAGATTTCATCTCACTCCTATCACTGACTAATTGGCTAACATTTGTGACATTATCCCCCATTGTTGTTGTTTTTTTGATACTCCATGGAAGTTGAGTACAAGTTCCCAAACTTAAGTCTATGGAGAATAATATCAGGGGTGGGAAAATCTCGATACCCTGCGTTAGGATGTATTTCACTGTTTTAATTTCAATAAACCCCAGGCAAAGACGGAGAAATGGACATGAAAGTCACGGTCATGGCAGCTCCAATCACAGCCTTGTTCCAGCCTTGTCGTGAGAAGGGGGGCTCTGCGACAGCGTTGTCGTGGTGCATCGGGAAGTGCACACTCCTCCAAAATTTCCTACCATTGCCCTTTGCAACACGCTCCCGACACGCCTGACACTCCACGACAAGGGTCCAGTCATGGGAAAAATCGAATATGTTCAATTTTCGTAACCTTGTCGGAAGGCCCCCGACAAGCTTTCAGTCGCAGCCTGTCATGGCCTTGTCGTAGACTCATGTCGGGAACTGGGGAGCACAAACCACGACAAGGCTGCGACAAGCCTTCCAATCATAGGCCTGTCATGGACCTTGTTGGAAAGCCTTTGTCGTAGTCTTGTCGTGATTGGTGGACGCCTCCCTTAAGGCCTGGTGTCCACCTACTAGGATACGGCTCTGATTTGGTCTATGATGCACCTCCCGATAAAAAAAGAAAATCGCGTCGGAAGGTCCCCTAATATTGGGGCAATTGACCACGTTTCTGCGATTAGACACCGGTAAAAACCCCATACAATACGTGGTGGATTGGCATGTCTAGACATATGTCTACGATTTTGCACCTTCCCAATATGTCTCCGATATTTGTTTTTTGTATTGGTGTCATATCGGTAGGTCTAAATTTCTATCGTAATAGGTGGACGCCAGGCCTTACTCGATTTTTATTATCCACCTAATACAAATTTTCCATAGAAAACACCTAGGGAGTTTGTACATACCCGGCGCATACAGATATGTTGTATGCTCTGGGTGGCGCATACGGAAAAATAGGGCGTACGGAAAAATAGTGCATAACTAAAATGAACTGATATCGACATGCCACTTGCCCAGAAAAGGTGTATAAAGAATAAAATATAAACTGGTTTTAGATAAAATCAGTTGTATGCTCCTCAAAGATGATTCTGCGCAATATCCTCGCAAATGCTCAGATATTACTACGCTTCTTCTCCTCGGAGCATACGGCTGCTTGTATCTGAAACCATGCAATATTGTGTATGTATGCATATGATATACGGCATAAAGCCTATGAGCTATGGGGGCTGCCATGACGCCCCCCGAGTAGGTGTTCTTCACTAATGGAGGTGAAAAAGTGGGTGTTCTTCACTAATGGAGGTGCACAAGAAGTGAGTGATAATTGGGAAGTGTCACAATTTTAGCCTTGCTCACATATGTATATAAAGTGATCCATGTAGAAAACATCATGTCCTGGGTTTAATCATTAAGTCATCCTGCACTGGGATGGGTGTAGAGAGTCAAGGGAACCATGGTGAAACATTGAAAGGCAGTTGAATTTCATAAGAACAAAGAGCCAGAATATAGATTTGTCCCCCCAAAGGGGCCTACCATACTGCTAGCCACCTAGTGACTACTTCATGAACTAACAATGGCTCTGTCCCCTATAGACACGTGTATGTGGTTCCTGTAAGACGGAGTCATCCTGCTCCACAGACATCGGTTTTATCCATGTAGTGAAGATACTCGCCAGACACACACATCACTCATACAGAGGACGTTAACAGGGACAGTCTTTATGAGGGAAGCCGAGCTATTGTTTATTCTAGATGATTGGTCAGGATTGACTACAGGGATACATGTCCCGAGACTCTCTTGCCATATTGCATCTTTTCTGTGGTTTCCTCGCAGTGTTTGCAGTAGCAGTTTGTGGCTTCCATTTTAAGCTGCAATGATACTTGAATGGAAGAATTAATCAATGAGGAAGTCACCTCTGGTCGTTCAACACTGTTTTGCTGTAATGTATATAAATTCATAGATTCAATCTCAGCGTGGTTTGAATCATATCAGTGCTACACCATAAAACTAGGAACAAATGGTATGTTCATCATTGATGAATTAGCGTGGAATTATGAATAGATAACAATTTAAGGGATATTTGATATTCAGTCTAACCATCTTTTCCTGTAACCCACTTGCCCCCAGTCAACTTGCCTTTTCTACCACTGCTTGCTAGGATCCAAACATACCAAGCACCAGTGGGTATTTCGGACAAGAGCGATTGATCATGGTCAGCTGGCCATGCCTTTAAGACCCTGTGACACTTAAGTCCTTTAAGACCCTGTGGCTCTCTGCTCCTTTCACAATATCACAGTGTATAGCACGCATATAGTAAATGGATAGTTTTTTGCAGCAAGCTGGATGTCTATTTGACCACTCTAACGTTCAGGCACCGTATTAAGCGCTTGTGGGCACGCTCTAGAAACATCACCTCACTTAACTAAGCATCCCATGAATGCCAATTTCTAGTTGTGTATGAGGTCTCATCTAGTGAGTTTAAGAGAAGAATGCTGCTCATGTGGTGGGTACCTGATGCTCATGTGGTGGGTACCTGATGCTCATGTGGTAGGTACCTGCTACTCATGTGGTAGGTACATCTCATGTCTAGCCTACCTAGACGTAAACCTACATAAACAAACAAAAAAACAACCTCTCGTGTCACGGAGTTAAAAGCTCATCTGGCCTATTAAACCTGGGTGTGTCCATGTCTGTAACACGACCACGATGCCGAGGAGTGGGTGTGGCACCTCCTGCAGGCAGTGGTGGATCTGGAGGGAGAGCGCAGGTCTTTTGAGCCCAGAATGTAGGTTTATACTGTAAACCCAACTCAGCCTATATCCCCCTGCCAGTTCATATGTACCCAGGAATACCCCCCCCCCCCCTCTCTCTCTCGGTACCCATCAATGGTGGCCCTCTCCCTTTGGCCCCCTCCGATAGTATTAAGAGAGAACGTGGTTAGAGAGCCCGTAGGGATGAATGTTAGAGCTATTTCGTCCCATATGATACCTCCCAATTTCGGATGCAGAGGGATGTATTTCACGGGACAAAAAGCCAAGAACGGCATCCTTACGGGCTCTGTCACTACGTTTTCTTGCTGTTTCCGGTTTGTCTACTTCGTTGACATTTGTAAGGAAGAACGCCTGTGGGCGATTACTATTGTCGTTAAATTTATTGAATGAAAAAAAAAATATATATATACTGAAAGAACACACGAAAAAGCCATTTTATGTACTTACAAAGTTATCGTTTCACTAAGTCACAGTGAGCCCGAACATTATGTATACCACACCCCTAGCAGCGGGTAGTATTTCAGAGACGTTCGGCCATAGGTGTATAATGACAGTACCCCGCCCTTTTATTGAAATACTGGATGCATCTCTGGGAATGGATCGAGTTACTGTGGTAGCCATTAGTCAATGACAGGAATCCTTTACAAAATCTATGTCAGAAACCCATTGATGCTCCAGGTAATGGTATCCAGGATGCAGCTGGTAGTTCTTCGCCTATTATCGATAGACTTGCTCAAGTCTTTGATTATGAACAGTCATTGAATGATTGAAGAAAATCTGAATAAAGTTCATTATAATATGTTTCCTTCCCTGATTGACCCAGGAAACAAAGGTCGCTATGAGGTGGAGTGTGGAGAGGTGGGGTTTGGGTGAGGGAGGTAGCAGATGCAGAGGCAGGGCACAGGGACTGAGGCCAGTCTAACTCAATGATAATGATAGAATGTGGGTCCATCATCCGGGAATATATCAGGGCGAGGTCGCGTCCATGCGATGTTGGGACTGATAAGCAGTGTGATAAGCAGTGCAGAAGGCAACTTGGTCACAAATAACATCTTAAAGAAGCTGTCCTTTTCCATTGGCTGATGAAAATGGTGTAGCTTGTTTGTGTTCTCCTAATAAGCTATTTCCATTGGCCATCACCAAATTACAGTCAGGAACCACCGATGGACTTTTAGCACTGATGACGCAATATGTAAACAAGCTATTAAGAGAACACAGAAAATGTACAACGTTTTTGTCGGCCGATGGAAAAGGGCCTTAAACAAGCGGCAATTCAAGTTTATATCTCAAGCATAATTCCTGTTCTAGAATATTGCTTCTTTATAATGGGTAGAAAAAAAAGATTTGCAAGAGATTTACAAGCTTGACTATAGAGGATTAAGTATAGCAACTTGAGAAAATTCCTGCTACTAGTCACCCCATATCAGACATACATCGCCAAATAGGTTTACGGACGCTATATGAAAGAGGTAATAAGCAGTTTTGTGCCCTCATGTTTAAAAATAGACATAATAACAGTTGGCTGGATACTCCCACCAGGGCCACAGGACAAGCTGACAAAATTGTATTCAAGATTTTCCATACTAGGAATAGTCTAGTATCAAATTGCCCAAATCTACTAGGAGCCAGGCTCTGGAATTCTCCGTCCACTGGCTGTCAAAATAATAATTCAATTGAGATATAGGAAGCACGCTCACCACAACAAAGAGATATAGCTATAGGAGAATTCACCAATCAGACCAAAGCTCTCATACAGCGACAGGAAAGGAACCAATAGGAAACACCCTAACGGGGTCGGTAGGCCACCAGCGCGAAAATCGAACGCGCCTGGGCCAACTCACTGCACTGTGGTCGTGATAGCGGTAGGGACAAGACATCTGCCACGTTCACCTACAATAATTCAATAGAGACTTTTAAATCAAAAGTAGAGGCCGAAACCCAAAGAATTTAGATACTGAGAATTATGAAACCAAAATCTCTTATCATTATGGCATCCTTCATCCTCATCTTTGTATCTCATCTTTTTCTCTTAGCCGTATAGGCACGTCCAGCTTCATAGTTGTTTTGTTACTGAACTTGTAATCATGTAGAGCCCTTGATTCTTATAAAAAAAACACTCGCACTGGCAAAAGAAGAAAAGAAGAAAAAGAAAAGAGGATTTCTATATGCATGTCTTCAAAATGCACTTGAAACCTATGAGCCAGCTCGGGAGGGTGCAACTCTATGTGGTTCTCAATGAAAATACAGGACTGTATTTTAGTGTCAACTGTGTTGTTTATTTAAGAAGATACGGTTCTGGACCTCTAATTACAAATTCCTATACAACATTTAGAAACGCTTTTATTCTGGATACCGATAAATCGATATAAGCCAGTTGACAGTAATTGGGTTCTGGACATAGATAAGTGCCCACTTTCAAACCCTATAATTTCACCATTGAATTACCGGTGAAGCATCCCCCATTCGCCGCCCCTGTGATCATCATCACGACGCATTGTCCACACTAAACGTTTACCTGCCCATACTTATACCATATTTTATACCATCAAGGCACCACACCCTCTAAATACCTATGGGTCATCTACTTATCTTCAATATTATGTTCTGTATTCTACCAGCAAAAAGCTAATTTTGACATGAACAAAAAATGAATGAGGCTTAATGAGGCCAAAAGAGGGGAAGAGGGAAAGATCCAAATGGCTGATTTCAAAATTAGAAAAATGAATGAGATTTAATGAGACCAAAAGGGGAGAGGAGGGAAAGATTCAAAGCAAATCCTCGGTTCCACTCTGAAGGGAGGGTCTCCCTGGCCTCCATTTACTGAAGGTATCCGATATTTCACCTACGGTGGTATCTCTTATCTACATTTACTGCGTGTCCAACATGACTGCCATCATGTTTGCTTGGGGCTCTCATTGTATCTTAATGCACGGTTCTTGTATGGCAGAGGTTGTGAGGTCGTAGCCTTAGGCCTAGCGCAGGAGGTCCATTATCAGTGATGTAAACGGATAATGTAACGCCAGTAACATCCATTCACGTATCATCGAGGCTTCTGTCAGTTTCTAATCAAGTATTGGAGATGGAGAGTGAAATGGGAGAGGTTTTTTTTAATCTATAGTGTAAACTCAGCACAGAATCATGCAATACTGTTCATGGGAGTGTATTTCACCCGTATCATTTTAAAGATTCTATGTTGTGTTACTGGATTTTTAGTAATGATACTTGTAAGATGTCCTCAGATCCGTAACCTTCATAAGCATCTTCAAGGTTTTTTGGTACCAATCAATGAGGCATTATTATGAGAATGATTGATGAAAGGTATGGACATCATTATCCCTATCTATGGAGTAGGATAAAGAGGGGGAAGACAGCTTGGAGAAATATAACTCACCAACTATTTATTATTATACACCTATGGCCAAACGTCTATGAAATATTTCCCGCTGCTAGGGTATAGTATAAGATAATATTAGAGCTCGCTGAGACGTGATGAATCAGATCTGGATAGATGACTTAGTAAGTGAATAAAATAGCGAATATCTAGTGTTATTTAGGTATATATAGTAATAGGAAAACGGGACGTATTTTATGGGACAAAAGAGCTCGAACGGTCAGCCCTACGCGTTCAGTAATTATGCTTTCTCTTATTATCAGAAGTTGAATAGAATATTAAGTAGAATACGGAATTGATGAAAACGGAATAAAATAAGTTGTGAGCAGGATGGAGTGGCAAGTAGACTGTCGGTGAGGGTAGGAATCCAAAATTGAAATACCAGGCGAGGAAATGAAAACTCCCGAATGTTTCACATGGCCATGAGGTATCAAAGAAGAAACCAATGAGTTTTGATCAAATTCATCGTTCTCTATGAGTTTGATGCAGAACGATTGGAACAAGGCAAAGCCGAGTGAATATTGCCTAGCGTTCAAACGAGTTGGAGACCAACGACTTTGATCGAAACAAGTTGTTTACTGTATTTATCTCACCTATGTACACACTAAAAGAAAGGATGACAAATAGGGTTTAGACCATTGGGAACGGACTGCAATGCTCATAGGGGTGTGGAGAACGAGCTTCCAATGTCTATGGGACAAAACTAGCAGGGTTCAGATAAATCTACTGATTAGGTTATTTCAAGAATAGATTAAAGGGAGATACATATCCCATCTCCGTGATAAAATCCTGAATATTTCCCACGAAGATGTTGAGGTAAAAAAAACACTATTTTTACATGATGTTATCCGTGATAGCTGTTAGATAGGTATACATAAAACCTCATTTTATCACAAGGTTTGGAGGTAATGCTTCTATTTTGACGATGGTTGATTCCACGAGCAAAGTGGCTTCATGGTGTTGTACCTGGCGAACCTATGCTTCCATCATAGTAGGGTGAAGCCGGGAGATTAAAGCATTGAAACGGTAATTCACTGTGGGCCCAATGCGCACTAGTTTGATCCGCTATCCTATTGAACTTTTGCCACACTCGCCAACGCCAGGTGACCAGTGCATGCGAGATCCGCGTAAACATGTATGTTTCAGACCGGCCTCTGTATAGAAATGACATTATTCATTGATTTGTTGTTGAGGTTAAAGGTATATCCTCCAGTCCACTGTGGCGCCACCTGGTGATTTTTAGATATGGTCAATAATCAGTCGAAACTGATTCCTCAGGATTCATTCTAATGCCAAATAAGTAAATCTAACGGTTTGTACAGTTTATCCAATCCTAATAGGTAAAACAGGCCAATTTACATTTACTCGATTTACACAGGGAATATACTTTTAAGTATGGATTTTCTTCAATTTTATCAAAAAAACAAGGACGGTGACCTAGGAATCTTGAAACTTGAGTTTGTAGTACTACACATTTTCTACATTCCGTGAAAGTTTGAAGAGAATTGGTTTTACTGTGTGAAAAGCAACTTTTTAGAATTTCTATATGTTCTATTATACAATTATCATAATATTGATCTCTAAATCAAAAACGAGCACTTTTCAAGGCAAATTGTTTGATATGCCTTTAAAGGCATATCGGACAATTTGGCTTGAAAATGGAAACCCATGTCATTTTCCTGAAAATCGAATATGATGCTTAATATTATGATAATTTTACAATAAGATATATAGAAGTTCTTAAAAAGTAGATTTTCACATAGTAAAACCTATAGATGTCATTTCCCTTAAACTTTCACAGAATGTAGTAGATGTATATTACTACACTAGAAATATTTTCGGTCAGAAGCTTTTGTGTGTTGTTGTTAAGACGATATCTATAAAGATGTCAGTAATGGGAGATCAATGTTTTCATTTGGCATATATTCAGATTATTTGTTCGTATAATGTATTAATGGGTTTGTGGCGATGGATACAGGAATTGAGGACATTTCCATTTGTTTCTGTTTGTGTCTTCATCATGATCATCGGATGGCTTTTTTCTTAGGGAATTACTCCAAAACAACTGGTTCCAATTATAACAGAAAGGCGCCATTGAAAACACTCTTGACTGGTTGATCATTTTAATTAGGCTGATTTCAAATTGTTCAGCCTTTTTTCCCCAATTTCTAATCACATGAATCACTAAAAAAGTGTATTTCTATTTTCTTTATATACAGGAGAGGATATCTTCATCCGACGAATTCCCAAAATCCTTTACCCTGGGATTCTACGAGGGGTTATGGTGGGCATTAGTAACCATGACAACTGTAGGGTGAGTCACCTTAATCCATTTCTTTGGCAATTTGCGCCAGTCTTTTCCGATCATGTTCTCCTTGACTTGTACCCATGCAGCATGAACTAAAAGGTTTCCCTGCAAATAAGTGTCATAAGTGTCGTTTTTTCATAATTCATTTATTGATCGTTTGTATTACATTGCAGTGTATATAAATTCGTATGATACAGATTACGATCAGTAAGGGGGCCTTTATATCATATGTGGTGGTTCTTTCCATATTCTAGCTCAATCTAATGGTAATATATTGTCATAAATCTATAACCATGACCCAACGGTGTTAAAAGAATCTGTATTTGGCCGCCATGTATTTCATGAGAAAAAAATATTTAGGAAAGATTCAGATATTCAAAAATAGCATTTATTCCCTTGGGAATACTTCATGCTGTCTGGCCAATATACATAGAAAACACCCATACATTATTGACAACTACTTCATATTTTATGCATTTGGACATTTGGGAATTCCCTGTTGCTTGGCATTTTGTCTGTGACTAGAATCCTATATTATTTGTAAACAATAGCATATCATTCCAGTTATATCAGGTCTTCGCACGATAGCACCTTGTATAATATGAGCATAGTGATAAAGCCAATATTATACATCTATGGCCGAACGTCTATGAAATACTACCCGCTGCTAGGGTCTAGTATACATAATGTTCGGGTTCACCAAGAAATAGTGAATGTTCGGGTAAGCTGTGCCCGTAGTGTACATTACAAGTACATAAAATGACATTTATTTTCTTTTTTTCATGTGTATAACAATCAGAAAATATAGTGAGCGAACCCATAGCGATTCCATTCGCGGTCTTTTGTCCCATGAAACACGTTCCTCTGCTTCTGTCGTCAGGACATATTTTATGGTGCAAAAGACCTTAAACAGTAATCGCTACAGGCTCACTAGCTACGTTTTCTCTTATTAACAACTAGCCTTTTTTATAGTCTTCCCCTTGACTTTACCATCCATCACGAATTACAAGGTTGCCAACCAAATAAGTGTCACGAGATAAGATTTATGCTTTTATGTTCCAGTTAACCATCTCTTATAACACGCAATGTGGTGGTCATATATTATCAGTAACCTCTAATCATCATCCATCGGTGCTAGGGAATCAATGATATGTTTCCATGTACTTCCTATGCAAAAAAGTATTCCGGAAAGATTCAAATATGCATGTAGTAATTATTCCCTCAGGTGTTTTTATTGTGTACTTGTGACATGGTGGATCAATACACATTGGCAACGCCCATAGTTTATTGACAACCACTTCGTATTTTATGTATTTGGAAATGTCACCACCCCCTATCGCCTTATCCATCGTTGTTGACCACGATGCCGCATTATTTGTAAACAATGTAAAATGAATATTTAATAAAGGCACTGTTTCTGGGTGAGTGCATGGTATGTGCTGCTATGTCTTGGCTGGAGACAGCGTGCATATGCTTGGAACTGTAGAATGCGGCGTTTCCATCTGCCGACTAAAAATTCATCGATAAACCAATAATTCTCATGCTGTACAAAAGTCAGTCTGTGGTTCTCCTTGAGAAAGGTCGGTGGTACATAATGGGTGACCTGCATTGCATAAATGGGGTAGATCCTCACCGTCTTTTGGTAAATTGCATAAGGCAGGAGAGAATAACCACTCGACGATTATTGCATTAAATATGTACCCTGAACGGTCGGTGGTGCGAAATGCCATAATTAACGAGTGGCCACAAATATTGTTTGCATAAAAGAAACTTTTTATTATTATATCGTTTCTTAGAACATACCGCTTACACGGTTTTATAAAATTATTCGTGAGTACAATAATACACAAGTTGTGTTTCTTTTAAGAATAAATCAATACATCAGTATACAGTGCATGCATCAATAGACATTGTTTTTATATAATATGTTTTTGGGATGGTGGGTGGGAAATCGTGGTGTGTCTCTATGTGAATAAGAGAGAATGCTGATTCATCCCAGGGGCCGGGGTAGTTATAGTGAGCGGGGGAATTGCCTCGTGTGACCAGATGCGTGGTTTTGGCGGGTTGCCTCATGAATATTCATGTTTTGTTGCCTCGTGTATATTTGAGGTGTCGCCCTCTAGTAATTACAACACAATTTACAATTATTCCACAATCTGTGGTCATATCAGCAGGTGGAAACGCTGCATGAGCCATTTTCCATTGACTGATTATTCGCCACTGATCTTCAGTCGGGAACCACCTATCGATATGTTCTGATTATGCACTGAGGCCACCACCGACCGAATAAGTCAATGACCAACAAAATCAAAATACTTTGCTTTTAAGGCGAAAATCAAGGTATCAGCATGAACATCAAACTGGTAGGCACATGTGAAATACAGGATTAACGAGGTATGCACTGTACCCTCCGAAACTATTTGATACTGGCATGCAGTCGGTAGTACCACCAACAGATTAGGAGAACTCAAATAATCAGTGCCGTTTTAGTCGGCCAGTGGAAAATGGCTGTATAGGCCCGTTTCCATTGGCCGACAAAAACGGTGTAGATTTTGTTAGTTCTCCTAATAGCCCATTTCCACTGGCCATCACCGACCTACAGTCTAGGACCACCGACGGACCTTCAGCACTGATGACGCAAAATAGAAATAGGGTTTTAGTAGAACACAAAAAACCTACGCCCTTTTCGTCGGCCAATGGAAACGGTCTTTATGTCGCATTCATTCTGTATTGCTCCTGGCGACCTCAATCTCCCTAAAAGTGCGAGTTTCGGTCTGAGCTGCAGATCACCCCGATCCCGCCCAGCCGCCAGCCAAATCCGCTTTTACCTCGACGTGGTCTGTACGACGGGGTGCTTAGCCCTTTATCGCCGGGCACCCGTGGTAGGCTGGCCGGCTGAGGGGTGGGCACTAGTACCCGTATACACTGGTAGGGGATGAGCATTTATCATCCACCCAATACAAAGTGTCCATAGAAAACACATAGGGAGGGTGTATCACTAAACCCGGTGCGTACTGATATGTTGTATGCTCCTGGTTTCCAATAATGGGCGTATACGGAAAATAGTCCGTACTGAAAAATAGTTCATACAGGTATCTAAATTGAACTAATATTGGTATACCACTTGAAAGGAAAAGGTGAATGATATCACAATATAGGCTGGTTTCAGATAAATGCTTTTGTATGCTGATCGGAGTTGGCTCTGCGCAATATCCTCGCATGCGTTCGGACATTACTACGCGTCAACGTATCCGAGCATAGGACTGCTTGTATCTGAAACCAGTCAATATTATTATATGAACTCATAATTTGATGGATTCATCACGTGATATTATACACCATCCTTAAAAACAATTTTTCTGGGTTATTTTAAGAATTAAGATCTACCTGCATTCTGTGAACATTTTATGTTTATTAACAAATCATGTCTTTGCAAGTACTTGAATGTTAAGGAAAGATGCCTTGGTACATCATTTGCTCTGGGTCTGGTGATGCCTCAAGGCATCATTCTTCCTTAAAGGGTTAAGCTTCTATACCGTCCTCTAGTATGGAACATCAGTGCTCACGTAGAACAGTATTTAGTATACGGCTACGTTTTACCTGGAATACAGCTATATCACATGGGTGTATCACGTTTCCAAAGTAATAAATGGAGACCAATGCCATGGCATCAGAGTAGAGCTGAAATACTGTGTTGCCAATTGAGCAATGCTGATTGTCAAACTTTTTTTTCATTTTATGTGTGAAACGAAAAAAGGGAATAGAATTGAATCACAATGCATATTTATGTCCAACAAGAGAGGCATATATGTTGGTGCATTGCTATTTCATGTCTAGATTTATGCTGATCTCCAAATTCATACAAGGAGACTGAATAATCAGCATGTGGTCAACCTTTAACTGTCTCCTGATGTTTACGCTAGTTATACACTGGGACCATGCTCCGGTCAAAGTGAGTCAGGATTGAATCGATGACATGATGCTTCCTCTCCGCAAATATCGATATGGATCCAACGTGAACCTACTGAACTAATAGATACCTGTGCTCAAAACAGCACTTCCGGATACCGACACTCAGGAATTTGACTATGAGCTTTGAGATTATGCACCTCCTTCCCCAATTCTTTTCTAACGCATATTTTAACGCATTCAACAAGTGTCATAAATGTTATTGGCCAATTCACTCAGGGACAATGTTAGCCAAGTGTACTCAAATAGTAGCAAATGAGACATAAACAAATAAATCTTAACCTTAAACCCTCCCAGCATTAGAACTGAAGCATCGTTCCATGCGCTTTTAGTTGTATCCGGAAGTGTAGTTTTGAGAACAGGTATCTGCCGTTTAAGTGGGCTCACTTGAGTGTTGATTCCACCAGGACGTGCGATTTAAGCCAACTGCTGATTCGCTAGGTCGGGATGAATCGTGTGAGCATGTCTGGCTGGATCGCAGCGGTAGGTGAGCCCCCCGTGAGCGATAATAGGGGCTCCACACCCAGGTGTAAAGATCTTACAAGATCTAATCATATCCAGCAACATCTAGAAAGTTACTACGAGACACTGCATGACCCTGCTAGGCAACAAAATTCCACCAGCACTTAAGGCTCTCTCCACTACAGCCGGAAGTCATCGCCGAATCCTGTGACTTTCCCTCATCCAATATTTGTTCCTGATTGGAGTCAATGATTCAAATATCTGAGATAGACTTTTCTCTGTTAAAAACATGATATGAGTGTTTTACTCCCTTTTTTATTTTATGATAAAAAAACCAAACAAACAAACTAACCTTACCTAATGTCTGACTGATCATTTTATTATTGCCTTAGAGAAGATTGCCACCCTTTTCAGTAGTTCAGGTATAGGGTTTTGACAAAAACCTCAAATCCAAGTAATACCATACCTGCTGACTTGGTAAAACCAGGTGATCGAATGAACAGAACTGTTGGATCTAATTTACGTCCTGCCTGTTAGCATGGATACACACAATGGTCCTAGGCAATTCCAAGGCGTTATGGATAAAGGCCATCCGATAATAAATAATGGTAGGCATGGTGGAGGAACTCATATTACGATAAGGGTTAAATGATCTCCTCGATACTAAGTTACCAAGCATTATGTTCCAGCTATCGGAGATCGTAGATGTGTATATATTACAAGATATTCTAAGAAGTACAACCTCAAATGACCCTTTAGAATGAATACTATAGCACTGATAATTGATCATCGAGACCCTGTCTCGTAATATCTGGAAAGCAAAACCTGAGCAGGTTGGAAAAACTTGCTGTAGACCAATTCTTTGTTAGTAATGCGACCCTCGGGTGCCTTTATTAGGAGTCCTCTTTATCTGCTTACCTAAAGTGGGATTCACACTTAGACTAATGTACCTGAGACGGGTCTACCTCACGCCTTTCCCCTAGTCGCAGACAATTCGCTATTGGTACAAAATTCGCATGGCTAGGTGATTTTACCAGTGTCAAGGAAAAATAATGAATTTGATTCACATGGAGGGACTCACCTGGTACATGATCTCAGACATAGTCCCAGTGAACACCTACCCTGGGACTCAAATACCCTTGAGTTAAGGGGTTTGACAAACATGTGATCATGCTTGCTGGCCTCATATTGGCTAGATTGGGTACTTAGTCGGCGACTCAGCAGTGGGTTCATTTGTCTCCTCAAAATGCCCCCACAGGTTTTAAACATGTTTTAAATCAAAATCTCATGAGATTCTGTACCTCATTAGAGGTAATTGTCGCGACAATTACAGGGGAAGAAATTTGTCTCAGGGAAATGGAACCCTCCGATTCAGTAAAAGAAAGTCCAGTAGAGAATCGCAGCAGCATTTGTCCCAGACAAACATTCTCTACCCATACCTGGAACCAGGCTCTAGATCCAGTTTATATTAGAGAATATTTTACACCCAGTATCAAACTAGACTCTCCCTTGACCAGTAACATGTAGGCAAGATTTAAATATGAATCTACAGGATGATTATGTAATTGCATAGAATAGTCCACCAAAGGATATTGCTCCTTGGGGAACTACCTCGGACCATGTCAGTTAAGGACAGTTTCAATACCATGAAAGGGTTAAGAGTCAACAATATGTGTGGCTATTTCCAACGATTCGTTTTGATAATCTTCATCTCCCTGAAAATAATCTCCCTTTGGGATAAGATATTGTAGAGGAAACCTACAAAAGTTTAGGGTCAGGGCTGATATCCTATCGAGCTTGAATTGGATAGTAATTCACAAGGCGAAGCCGCGTGAATTACGTAGCGATTCAAACAATATGGGATCGAGCTCTGACCCTAAACTTGGATAAGTTTCCGAATTTATCTCACGCCTCACATTGACTGATGGGGTGACCTTTGTGACATAATCTCCCATGGAGTATATTTTTCTGAATACTCCATGGGCATTGAGTACGAATTCCCAATGTTAAGTCTATGGGGGAAAATACCAGGGGTGAGATAATTATTTAAATTGCACCAAAGACGTTTATGTTGTATTGGAAAGATTGCAATGACCCTATAAAAACCCTTGAGAAGGATTCGTTAAAAAAGAAATCATATTATGACGAGATTACGTAATTTAATGCCATTCAGTACTGCCCTATGTAAGCAGCTGGGAATGTCAGTTGCGAGTAAAACACCTGAGATCACCACATTCCTCACAGATTTGCCAGGTTACCTGTCCTTGTCTCTTGATGTACACGATAAAAGCTGAGGGTTTAGTGTCACTGATCAAGGCGGACTTTGAAGTATAGAAGTACGAGGCTGAGCAGCTGAGAGTGGGCGAGCAGCTCCCACCTGCTCACAGCTGACCCAGATCCCTCACATCTCGTGTCAGTCATCAGGGGGGGCGCCAGCACCACTGATCAGGCTGATTATAGATGAAGGAGGCCGCCTTGCACACGTAGACGACCACACGTCATCTACGTGTATGTATTCAGGTGTGCATTGTCCACGTGCATAATGCAGGACCAGGTCAAGCGAACATGGAACATTCTCAATGTGACTGTCGCTGGGTGAAATGTGTTTTAACTTCAGATGATTGTATAGATCATTCTGGAAATTAGATAGAATACCTTGTGGATATGTTAACTCACAGTTTGGTTCGTCTTCGTATGAATACAAGTGCGCATTGTCCACGTGCATAATGCATGACCAGGTCAAGCGAACATGGAACATTCTCAATGGAAATACCTTCTTCTATAAATCATATTGTATAATTTATGTATATCGTACTTATGTGACGGTCGCCAGGTTAAATCAGTTTTAACCTGCAATTAGATGTGGATATGTGGATATGTTAACTCACAGGTTGGTTCGTTTTCGTATGAAAGCTGTGTGATTTGGTAACCCCTAATCACAAAAAACATAGATGTGAACTTCAATAAAACGGGTTTTATTAACGATATTAAAATATATTGAACCTAAATATGGGGGACCCAAAGCTCGATCCTGTTGTTATATCCTCTAGCACTGGGTGCTAGGTAGCAGCACAGAGGAGTTGGACACAGTTAACTGAGGTTAAATAGCCCTAACTCAACCACCGAGAGGGTAGGAAGATCGCACCATACATGACACCCCAAAGCAGGTCTCTTTTGGGAGAGAGAATTGTCATAGTTCTTCTTTTACAAACATTTTAATTCAAAGGCCATCACGCGCAAACGTTGCCATATGCCACAGACTGCCATAACATGACCTCTGATTGGTTGAGAGCGTATTACACGGTCAACCTTGTTATGAAACTTTCAGCCTTGGTATGAATGCTGGCTGTAGGTGATATCAAAATATACAACTCAGGATCATTTTACAACAAAGTTAGCTAATCCTATTCATGGGTTTTTTATATAGTATGTCTGCTGATAAAGCCATATGGTTGTCCTTTATAGGGTTCATACAAGGAATAGCGTGATGGAAGTTGTTTCCATGATTTATTTACCATTTTCATACATCAGTAATGGGTCTGGTGTTATCAGTAGCCCATTATTACCATATTCCATCACGCACCTGTCATACAAAGCAGTGAAGAGGTGAAACATTAATAAAGTCCTGTTTATCGGATATACGACGAAGTGGATAAACGTGTTGAGGGCTGCAGAAATATAATAGAGTATGTTTGTCCCTGTTCCCTCTTATACGTCTCTTTCTTTCTCAGGCGTACGCGTTGTTTTTGCCTCGGTTTCTCTTTCATAGATGTGCAGGTCTGTCTTATAAATATTTAAATGGGAGGATGAATAAGTCAGATTGTTGTGAGGGAAGAAAGACAAAAGAACCGAGAAACGATATACCACAGAGAGAAAGGTAGCTAGAGGCCAACTGCCTTTATCAAGTCTGCAAATGGCGTTGCATCAATAGCAAGATTATATGAGTTAAGTCCGCATTTAAAAAACATCTCTCTGAAATTAAGAAAATATGGTTGAGTTTCTAAAATAATTATTCTGATGTACCATGCAATGATACCATGTACTGAAGTTTAAAGCTGTTTCTGAGGTTGAACGACACAGAATACAAAGCAAAATACATGGCATAAGACAAGGAATTTTACAGAACTGGATTGGGAATCGTATAAATAGACAATACTCCACGAGTCTAGGCGTGCTACAATTATCATCAAGACAATGGAGGTGCATACAAACGAGTGGAATATTGTTTATTTAACGATTCAAGTGCAGTTTTGGATTTATATCACCCCTTTCACGGCCATTAGAATAGCATCACAGTATCAGAATAATTCAAATGACTTCGCAAATCAAGTTGGCATACAGAAAAGGGGTCTTCATGTGCGATGCTATATTATTAAACGGGCTCCTGGTATACTATTGTCACTCTATGTGGGTCATAATTACGTATAATATCTTAATATTATTCCTATGGCTAAACTTGTATCAGAGGTGGGATAAGATGTGAATCATGACACAGAGAGTTTGAATACCGCACATACTGTTGGCAACAAGGGAACGGTACTTTGTCTCAGGTGAGTCATCCTATCGTTTTTTTGTTTTTTTTTTATTAGGTTAGATTCGTCAGTACAAAAGACTTCGATCTTCCATCCATCTTGTGACAAGTTGATCTCTACATTATCTGTCTACTCTAGGCTGCTTTCGTCACATTTTGTTTTTTAGGGTAACGAAATATAAGGGTAACATAGCAACAGGTTACAACTTTGGAACAGCGCAAGGTGGTGTATAATGTAATAATAATAATAATAATAATAAGTGGTTGTGCAGAGACACATATAACGATTCAGTGGCACATTGTGATAACAGTAAGCGATGAGGATGACGAGAGGTAGTCGACACATGGGTGTTCGGTTTTTTTTGGATCAGAGTCATGTTTTCATGCTCCTTTTGTTTGATCGTAGTTGGCCCTAGTCAGTAGATGTGGAACAGCTAGGCAAGGGTGAGCCTACGATTAGTGGATGTCCCCCATTTAGATGTTCCTTTCTCGCCGACTAGGGGGGTATTCCTATATCGTAAGACAATTGGGGGGGGGGGGGGGGAGACATAATCATATCTCTGTCAGTTAGTGTCGACTAATTTGCTTAGGGCTAACACCCACCACCCCCGCTCTAGTATCCCGTCATGATGGCGGCCGGCCGACCGACGGGATGCGTAATTTGCCTGCGACAAGTTCACCGCTTACTCTACGATTTGGGAACTAATCGTTCAATCCTGAATCGGTTGGTGTGGTCGTTTATGTTTCATATAGAAATAAAATATTTAAGAAGGCATCCCAGCGCGTGGAGATATGCATGGCAGACGTCTATTTTGACACTGGTGCCATCTGTATGCTGCCGGGCTGCGTGGGTACCCTCTGAACTGACCTCATCAATCTAACGGAGTGCCTGACCCAGGAGGCGTTTAGGTTCACCGGCCACCGTAAGTCACTTCGTCTGCCGTCTACACTCGACTGCGGGCTTCTCAAACTGTTTCCGTACATTCACAGTCTTAATAAGGGGCCCGACATGGCCCAGTAATTTCTAAAATTTTTGATATAGTCGTCCGAGTCAAGTCCGTCAAATCATGGTCATGAATTCAAGATGGCAGTTATCTAGCATAACATGAATATCAATCGGGTTTTCTTTTCAAATGAATATGGCATATAATTTTAATTCGCTCAGAATTTGCGCCTACATCTAAATTTGTAGTTCCAGTGACACTTTGTGGTAACAAGGGTGATGGCTGTTCTCTGTCTCCATACTCACCTAGCAGAGATATACTTTATTTTTGTGTTTACCCTGTGCATGTGGTACTCTACAAAAGCAGGGCGCCCGAGGATGTGCGCAGATTCTGGGGGAGGAGGTGGGTGTCTCACCCGTGGTTTATGAAGTCCCCATTAAAAATGTATGGGGCCACAGTAAACTACTACTCATGGTTTATTAATGGCCGTAAACCACACCCAAGCTTTACGGCTTTTCCAAACCCATTATCGAATTTCTAGGAATAGAAAATATCCTTAACGACTATGGGTAAGCAGTAAAACAATCGATGGTTTTTGGACGGCTTTGTAAAGGTTGACGATGTAATACACTCGCTATTGCTCGTGTATTACTACGCGTCAACCATTTGTGATTTACAGACGCCCGTCCAAAAAAACTTCGATTATTGTCTGTTTCACGAATATGTCCAGCCGACAGTTGACAAATGACTGCCAAATGTCATTGTAATGCCGTCGAACAGGGTCCTTTACCTATTGAACATGATAGATTTATGTTTAAATCCATCTTTAAAGTGGACGAAAAGCTGCAGGCCAAACTGAACAGTTAATATGATATCTTGCGCTGATAGTGCTGTATGAATTGATTTCAAAAATACTCGTCACTGATTGTCTTGTTCAGGCACCATTGTATCTTGTTCTTTATCTCACCCCTGGTACAAGTTTAGCCATAGGAATAACATTAGAAAAGAATACTCAACGATCACCCCCGTAAAGTGAGAATACTACGCCACAGTCGTGGCGTAGTAAATTTGAGATGACGTCACATGGATTTGCTAAGTCTATTCTGATTATTGTGAAATTTTGATGACATTTAATTTCATAAAAAGGGGTGAGACAAACCCAGAACTGCACTCGAATTGTAACATACACAAAATTCCACTCGTTTGAATGGGCCATAATCGTCACTCGGCTTCGCCTCGATGACGATTGCGGCCCATCCAAACTCGTGGAGTATTGTCTATTTATACGATTCTCGATACAGTTTTATACAAGTGTTTATTTACTAGAAAGAACGTCCAGTACCGTGGATGATTGTGAATAGCCTTTATTTGAATAATTGAAAAAAAGAGGAAGAAGAAGCATGGAGTGCCAGTTCTTAAAGACAACAAAGTAACACTCACCCATAAGCAGTAAAACATTCATGTTCTATTCATGTTTTCTTTCAGGTATGGAGACCGGAAACCAGGCTCGCTGGCGGGCAGGGTGATAGCCTCGGTCTGGATCCTGGTCGGCCTCGTTGTGATTGGCATGTTCACGGCTACGATGACGTCAGCGTTTGACTTTGAGGGCAGTGAGGACGTAGAGGTCAGAGGTCACAAGGTAGGACATTTACCCCATCGCCAACTTAAACAGAAACAAGAGAGACAAATCACTAGTGTAGGGTATGAGCACTCTTTCACGTATGACCACTGCTTGAGCAGCATTTTACAAATTCGGACAATTTTATCCAGCGTTGTGCTCACCTTTCCATATTCATATCATATGTTTTCACGAAACTCATATGGGGATACGAACTTAAATTTCCAGGACGCCCCTGGGACAAAGGTTTGTGGCATCTTCTTTGTGTTACACCTGTTGGTAAATATTTCCTATATAAGTATAAGACTATTTATACATTTGTGTGTATGCATATATTTATGCACCTGGGTATATATGTATGTAGATGTACTCGCGGATGAACATATATGTGTATCTGTATTTGTAAATTGGTGTGGGTTTGTGATGTAATAATCGGGTAAAAACAGCCAGGGTAATACATATCATACTGCACATGTTCTAGCGTATGGACATGTACTTAAATATATGCATATATTCACATGTACTGATTTATGCATATCTACAATTACCCTTATATGCATATAAGACATGTGTGTGCATATATATATCTGCATGTAGAGACACATGTGATTTTGTGCATGTGGTTCATTGACGTCTGAAACAGCCCCTTGCACGAGCCTGTCATTTCCATTAGTGCTATCATTTGGTGTGTGATACTCTATGATAAGATATAGTTACTGTTCGTGTGAACTTTCATTTAGATTATAAGAATAGGGTAAGGTTTCTGCAACAAATAGGCACACAAAATGAGTGTGGCATGGTTTGAATGTCTGCTGCATGGGTTTGGCTGGTTTATTTAGCATGAGCCAATGACTAACAGTGTTAAGGCAAGGGACCGGTTTGTCGGCCACGCAGCGGCTTATAGCTACAATATATACACCAACACAAATAGATATGGCATCTGAAAGATGGATTCCCCAGACAATGTTAAAAGGTCAAATTCTGAAGTAATAGCCAGGATTAGTTCAATCCTTATCATCCTTGTTCCATTTATAATGATTTTTTGTACTCAGACAATATCCTTGGAGAATCCCATATAAGTAAGTTCAATGTGTGTTATGCGATATTTAGTAACGAAAATCATAATTATATCATATACACTGTAGTAGCCCTTCTAGAGACCCACATTTTAGATAATGTTCCAATGGCCTCTTTTATATGATTTTGATCATGTCTATTGCTAGTATATGATTACAGACCTATAATACCACCTGCAACAAGACGCTCTACGATCCTGCAGTCTCCCTGTGTGAACGGTGCACTGCCGCCAAATCTCTTAGTCACCTCAGGGATCTCACATTGTGTATATATGTTTTCCCGTACAACACCACTTTACGTATGAGTATATATATGTAGTACCACGTAGATCCAACTAGATAAGATGGTGCCCAAGGCTCCACCAAAGTATTTCAATGCTATGACTCTTAAATGTTCATATACAAGACTATGACGTTTCCCACGTTTAAGACATATCCTTTTTCCATTCTAGCCCGTTAATTTTAAGATGTATATTATCAAGCAATCGAGGTGTAAAACAAAGCTTTGTGGAAGACAATCCCATAGCTCTGGTTGTCATATACTACAAGTACAGTAGAATCCTGCTCAAGGGGCATCCCGTTGAAACATTTAGAGGCCTAGACTCGCTAGGTAGACCTTGAGAGAACGGTGTAAGAACTCAAACACAGATATACTAGGTACTAGTATGTGTCAAGAACATAACTCATTTATTGACAAAATGGGTTTTCTTTTATACACTTAGCAGGGGGTTCACATGACAGGCTTGGCATCTCTGAGCTCTGGGCTCTCATTGGCTGTTGAACCAACAGCCAATATGAGATGGCCAAATTGATCAGGTTGAGCACTCATTCCGGTATGTCGCACACGTTAGGAGGCCGCACAAGACACTGAAAACTTAAGGTGTCATTGGTAGAGAACTCTGCCCTCATACGGACAGATTAGGAACTAGAGCTGAGCAATAATAGGGGTATTATTTGCCATTCAAAGCATGGTAGCCATACTGTAAACATCAGAGAGGAAGACACTAACAAAAATGGCAACTGTTCCAATTCAGTCAATTCGTTCACGAATAGAATAGGGGGTAATTTCGATGATTACTTTCTTTTCATAGAAACCAATACTACTTGGCCACGATAGGGATGTATAGACCAGGGGCCTGTTTCACTAGTCTTGTGACAACCCTTGTTGGTCTCTGCGACACAACAAGGGCAGGTTGCGTTTCAATACTCCTGTGACAACACAATTCTCGATGTCACAGAGAAGACATGGGTGAACAGTGGTATGTCTCGTTTCAGAACCAACTGTGATGTCACTGTTACCGCCTCTATTGTGTCACTATTTGCGTTATTATATGGCTGTCTTGGAAGTGCCACTCTCCATATCACACTGCAGTGCTCGATCGATCTGGAAGCAGAGTGGCACAGCATACAGTGTGACATACTGGGGACGCCACTGCGACACTTTAACTGTCTCTGGCTGAACAGTGACACCAACAAGGTGAGCAACAGTGACATGGCTTCTGCAACAGGAAAATAGTGGTTGCGCTATTACTACCACTGTTCCTGCCCTTGTCTATGTCGCCAGTATGTCTCTACGTCTGGACTAGTGAAACAGGTCCCAGAACTTTACACCGTCCTATGAGACTGTTTTAGGCTCGGCGTCCACCTACTACAATAGATACTTAAGACCTCCCGATGCACTAATGCACAGTGTAAAAAAATATAGACAATCGGAAATCTCTTATCTTATACAAATGTCTAGAGTATGAACATTGGCCTGCATCGTAAGCGGTCTATAGGAACATCGCAAGGCCTATCATAGATGATTTGGAGCTCAGTGGACGCCAGGCCTAAGGGATAGCCCCGTGTAATAAAGCCATTCTCAAGTGGCCGACGAAAACAGCACCGATTGTGTGAGTTCTCCTAAAAATCTGTTGTGGTGCCATCGACTACACGTCAAATGGTCCGGGAGGGTAGAGAGGATACTTTGCATCCCAGGTATTTTACAGGTATCTACCGACTTCATGTTGATGCTCAAACCTTGAGCCTCAGCTATGGAATCAAGGCATTTTGATTCTTTCGGTCGTTGACCAAGGTGGTCGGTGGTGGTCTTACTACGTATTTTTCGCCAAATTAATCGGTTGTTTCCAATCACCGATCCATTGGTGGTTCGCGACTACAGATCGGTGCTGAATAATCGGCCAATGGAAAATGGCTTCATGCAGACCTTCTTTCCCCAAACTCTTCTCTCTGTTGCAGGTTTGATTTTACCCTGTGTAACGGTGCACCCTGCTGAAGAAGACACTTTCTCTCGGAACGGAGGGTTGCCCTTACACGGTGTTCTACTGTATATTCTAATCATAAACGCCTGTATCCAAAACTGCCTAACACTCACTTGCATGGTTCAGATGTTCTAGTTTTCAATTTCATTTTATATCAAATTAATCTCGTTTATATCAGATCAAAGATAAGCTGATAACCATCGATATCCTTCAGTCCTTGATTCGTGACTACATTTAATCGCTCTAGCAGACTTGCTAGACCCACTGCTAGGAAATCCCAGCAAGGTCTTTGAGTGGCTAATAATACATACAGTGTGATCCACTGAAATGTGTCCGTTTGCGGCTGCTTGGCGATTCTATGAATATTTCCCAATACAGCCTCTCCACTCCATACCTACGGGAGGCCCCTGAAACATACACTGGCCGCCAGAGCCACACTACTTTAACTCTGGTCGTCTTTAATCCGTGGCCGCCTTGATCCACTACCTGTACGTGTCTCTTATTCTCCCAGCAGATCCTTTATGTGACCTGGACCTATGGTTGGAGAATGCATTCAATTCTCTCTCTTTAAACCATTTTTCTATGTTTATATGTCCTTTTGTGTGTATTTTTAATCAAATAATTATAAAGGTAGACTTTATTATCAATTTTGTCAGCTATGCACATTTCATAACGAGTATCTCAGCTCTAAGAATCCAAAAATAAAGAAAGCTGCTTGGTCTGAGAGTGAGAATCCGTGGACATGACCAGGGTTTAACGTTACCAACCTCTAAGTTGGAACAGAGCGTAAACACAGGTGGCGGCCAATCTACCTGAAACACAGAGTTTGTCAATGGATGTCATTGAGAGTGTGGAACCGTCAGTGAACGTAGGGGTAGCCAGTATAATGTTCTGCCAGTGTACTGTCTGCGAGTGTGCAGTCCGTCAATATACGGACACTCATACACCCATACACTCATTTACTATATACCCATGCCGTATTTACTGTAAATACGTACCGTTTTGACATATAGCGTAAAAATACTGTACAGACCACTGGTCCGTACACTAAAATACGGACCACCTTGCCAAACACGTTTATTAACATATCGGTTGTTAAAAATTAAATTAATGATTTCCTTTTAAAATTTTGGGTATATAGTAAATATATAACGTCCAACCATGCTTCTACAAGTCACAGACCTCGATGATAATTTATGGTTTGTACGGAACTCGGCATAAATGCCTCGTTCCGTACAAACCTTAAATTACCATCTCGTTCTGTGACTTGTACAGCATGGTCAGGACGTTCTATATAAATACTCACACACCCTTTCATCTATGCACCTTTCATCTATACACACTGTCAGGTTTGTTGACCAGTGTTGATAATTAGATGAAAACTCACGAGATCAAAATAACTTGGTCCCTACTGCACAGAGTTTGACTGCAAAGTAGTTCATGAAGCGGAGCTGAGTGAATTATGTAGTGGTCAAATGAGGTGGAGAGCAGACCAAGTTATTTTCATCGAGTGGGTTTCTGATTTTAACCCACCCTTTATCCTACCCCTAATATAAAATCCCATAGGCTTAATATTGCCACGCTGACTGGCATACAGAGTTTTATATGCCACTAGTGGCATACAGAATTGTTATCACATAATATTCCCAAATCGAGGAGGCGGGGTAGGATAAGATCAAAACCTGATTCTCCAGTTTTACGATAGTATACCATTATTAATTGATGAAATAACCACCCAATTAGCCATTGAGTATCGGATACACTTCCTTCATTTCCGTGGAGTATGAATTCGTGACGTTAAGCTTATGATAATAATCCACCCACCTTTTCAACCATAAACACTTTCATTCATACATACACCCTTTCAAACTTACACAATATCATTCATACACAGATTCATCCATATAGCATGGTGTTGTCTGCCAGTATACTTCATAACCAATGTGCTGTCTGTCAGTGCCCCCTGTGGGTGTGATGCCTGTGGGCTCCCTGTCAGTGTGCTCCCTGTCTGTGGGCTCCCTGTCAGTGTGCTCCATGTCTGTGGGCTCCCTGTCTGTGAGCTCCCTGTCTGTGGGCTCCCTGTCTGTGGGCTCTCTGTCTGTGGGCTCTCTGTCTGTGGGCTCCCTGTCAATGTTCTGCCTGAGAGTATGTTGTTTGTCATTGGTCCTGCTGTCAGTGTACTGCCTGTCAGTGTGCCCCTTGTCAGACTACTACCTGTCAGTGGACTTGCTGTCAGTGTACTGCCTGTCAGTGTGCCCCTTGTCAAACTACTACCTGTCAGTGGACTTGCTGTCAGTGGACTTACTGTCAGTGGACTTGCTGTCAGTGAGCTCCCTTTTTGTATGCTGACTCTCTGTGGGTTCCATGTCAGTGTTCTACCTGTGGGTTTTTGTCAATGGACTTGCTGCCAATGGACTGCCTGTCAGCCCTTTTCTGTCTGTCTGTTGACTCCATGTCAGTGTTCTGCAGATCAAAGTTCTCATCCTGCCCACAAACAGTACGACTATTCACATGGACTCAGCATTAAACGTTTCCCAAATGATGGGTTAAACACCTGCCAGAAGGGAAAGTTAAGAAAAGTAGACATTGTTTTATTGAAGGCCAAAGAACTGCCACCTTATTAGTTGTTTTTTTTTAGCAAAAGATTTTTATTTGTCATTTCCATAGATGTACACCTTATTAGTATTAAGAAAGAAATTGATGAGTGTTTGGTCTGTGTCCCTGTTCGCCATCGAGTTTGGAGTGTGTAGTGATATGAACGAGGCGATAACGGCGTGAATATTCCAAAGCTCCCCAAACAAGATGGCGAACGGAGACTCAGACCAAACACAAATCTGTTTATCGCCCATTGAGTAAGAGTTAACATAGCCGCAAGCCTATTGAGTACAAGTTCCTAATGTTAAACCTTGCAATTTGATTAATCAGAGGAAGATTACACCTTCAAATCTGTGTTCCCATCAAAAGGAGAGAGTTATTCCCTCAAATATTACTCCTACAATCAAAGCAATGGGTCGTGTACAATGTATCTATTCACTGGGATAGTTTGGATGCTGATATTAGAGGTATTGAATCGTACAACTGATTCAAAGCATTAATCAAGGGTCTTGTGTTAAACAAGATAAGATTTATGTGAAAGATATGCTTTATTATATCAAGTTGGACGTCTAAAATTGGGAGATTGTATTCAGGTTATTGTAAAAGCCTTCTGTTAAGAGAAATGTATATTGATTGACAATAGAAAGGTTGAACCCTAGACTGATCAAACATCTAGATATAAAGAGGGAAGGGTCAGGTCATGAAAATCAGACTATGGAAGGTCTGATACTCCCACTCTTTTTTGTACAGTGCACATATGGTTAGTGATCAAATTACAACACATTTGTAAGGAAATTATCTTCAAAACCAAATACAAAGATAATTGTAACAATTGGAATGACAACAATAAAGATAATGATCTGAAAAAAATACAACATGCTTTACCCCAGCTAAGCCTCAGCAACTACTCTACCACAAGCCCCAGCTCACAAGCATAAGTCAACCAAAATGTGCTTTGCACTTAGCTTCAAGTCTGCCTTGTCAAGTCTTAATTCACAAAGCAAGCCACTTCTAGTTCGAAACGGTCAAAACCCAATTTATTATTTACGCAATAGGAAGCATTGTACAATTCAACCAATTCTTTGTTTTGGAACTTCTATGGATATTTAGTGAAGGACATCATAAATAACACCTCCCAAATAGAAATAGACTTGGTTTAGCTTTGTGAATTCATTATAATATATTACAAAAAGTGGCTATTTAAATGAGTTGACTGTTATTGGGCTGGGGCCTGTATTCTTATTTCAAGCAAATCCTTGTAATGCTAGGAACGATTAGAGTAAGGAACCTACCTCTAGAATCCCAGTATTCATTATATTGTGATGATAATCCTATTTTCTTAATATTCAAATAAGTATGCTGTACCTAGAAGCTACTATATATTTCATTTAAAAATTTGCACAAGATCAATGATTAATATTTTATCTTGCAATTTTATTTACAACTAATATTGTATTTATTCAACCAACTTAGTTATTTATCTTATGTTAAACAGCTCGTAGATTCTATTTCTTTGTCAGCAGTTTATTCAATATGCTACCTGCATTCGTACATATGTAACACTTACTCCTAACCAAAACGAAAATGAATACACTGTTTCACTATAAATGCTGTCTATAGATATGCAGGTCATTCCTATACCTCCCGCATACACACGGTAGAACAAACATGAAGCTAAAAGATTATGATGCACACTGAAATCTGTGGTGATCTCTATTACAGGTAGGCGTGCTCAATGGTAGTGTCACCGAGGAGATAGCCTACACCTATGGCGCGGAGCCTCAAGGTATAAGCGTATGAGGGCGCTGTGAGCCAGTGTAATTTACATTTATAAGTAGTGCTAGTTTAACATGAACCAGGCTCTGACTGTCAATCTTGAAAACCTAGCATTTTATCCTTTATTATTGAGCAATTTAAGTGGGACCAACATTATGTGGTTGTTTATAGAGTATTGCATTGCTGATCATAAGCCCTGGCCGATGTTCATAGATTATTCAAAGAAAGTTAACAGAAGGAACCTTCAAAAGCAATTATGCATGAAATATGAGATTTTAGAACACCAACATTAGTTTTTCTGACAGATACTTGATGAAATATTCATAGACTCGCATTCATGTAGAGTGTCTCTCATGTAAATTATCCAATATATGAAATCCATCGTTTATTTAAAACTCTCAATTGTTTTGTTTTTTTCTACAGTGTATCCAACTGTCGATGCATTAATGGAGGCAGTCAGTAACGACACAACTCTACACGGCTTTCTACTGGAAAGTCTCCAAGCACAGTTCTACTCAGTGGCTCTTAGAGAGCGCAGTTTTCTATTTCTCAAACTTCTCGCGCATCCTCTCGTTCACGGGATCTTGGCACGAGACAAGAACGAGACTATGCGCGTATGCTTCATGGAGGCGGCCAACAAAGTACGCATTAAAGCCATGGTTCAAAGCCGCGAGAAAAAAGAATCCCTGCCAATCAAGGTAAGCGTCAACCTAAGCTTCATGCAAACCTTAGATTACATGAATAAGCAAACATACATTTATCGACACCAGGTAAAATGGCTCGTCCTTCAATATCTCACTTCCTAGCACGTCAAGGAGTTTCAAATTGCTGATAGAGGAGAATGTTTACTAGGCTCTATAATTCAGATATCGGGAAGGGGTTGAAATGTGATTCTGGGTTATCCTTTATGAAATACTACCCGCTGCCAGGGGTGCAGTATAAATAATGTTCGGGCTCAATGAGACGTAGTGAATGAGCTCTGAATCGATGCCTGAGTAAATGAAAAGAAGGATTTCTTTTTTTTGTCTTGGTACATAATAATAAGAAAACGCAGTGACTGAGCCCATAGGGATGCCGTTCTTAGCCCTATGTCCCATAAATACATCCGGCGTCGGGACGTATCTTCTGAGCGATTATCTATTAGATACTACCCGCTACTGGCTATGTGGTGTAAAAGAACAAAATCCCGCAAAAAGAACACGGCCCGCCAATCAAATTGACTAAGATATGTAGGCACACAACTGCAAGGAAACGTATTGACTGTGGGCGAATTCATTTTGTTCTTGGTCTGTTGGTCTTTTATGTGAACCTCCAACTACGTCGTCCGTCCGAACAAATAAATTCGCTAACGGTAAATATCTCTCCTCATACGGTTGTTGCTACTCGTGTAGGCTTTGATGGAACAGAGATCGGTATAAGAAATACCTGGTTCCACTAGTTTGGTATTGCAGGCTGTAGTGTGGCATACAATTAACCACTCACTCCCAGAGTCCATAGATGTAAATATAGTAAATATGTCTCTCAATAAAAGTTCATGGACTTGAACCCATGACCAATGGCATCTTTATTGGGTACATAGCTATTCTGTTATGGAGTCAGCCATCGTGCACCCGACACCAAATAAAACTCCAGGTGGCGGGTCCAATTATCAATGGATTTTATGAAGAATTTTTTTGGGGCTTGCTATAAAGGGGTTTTACCCTTGGCTTGCGATTATCTCCAGGTTATAACTGATAGTGGTTGTCCCCTAGCTGGCGCTATCTTAGGGGGAAACTATGTTCCAGTGAGCAAAAGTTCAAAGTTACGAGGTAAGGCTTCGAAAAATTACTGGCCAAGGCGTCAGCCGCGGGCAGTAATTTTTCCAAGCCTTACCGAGTAACTATGACTTTTGCTTACCAGTACTTGGTTTCCCTATTCCTATATACCTTCAAATATCGATAAACATGCTTAATTCTTTACCTGAAACACTTCCGAAGCAAATGGCCACCCTTATCGAATAACCACAACAGCTATTGTTACGTCCCGCTGCTGTATTGTATCACGTGATCAGAGCGGGACGAAAACGTCAGAGCGGGACGAAAACTCGACACATAACTTATTTTTAATGCACCCCCCAGTAGCGGTATGTAACTCTAGTTAGTTCAATAATGGGTATATAGGAATACCATTTCCTGGCAGATGATGGCGGAACTAGCAATTATTCTGTACTCTATAGATACGGACAATTTTTCAGTGAGCAGCAAATAACTAAGCAATTCACAAAGAAGATACAGAATCTGTATCAAAGGATGTGTGTGTGATGAAAAGAAATGTAAAAAATAGATTTGCGTTGCATGTACGCATATCACATCATCAGGGCCATACCTGTATTAAGGTAGACACAAGGTGTCTGTCGGAGCTGTCACACTTAGTGTGCTTCAGAGTGAGCAGATTTACCTTTACCAGCAGAGGGCTTCTCTGACACAAACACAGGTGAGATCCTCACAGTATGTTACCTGCAGCCGTGAAAGATTAGGTGATAACAGTTAATAAACAGCAAGAGATATCGTTTCTCAGTTCATAATCACACTGATACATATACTAAGGCCAAGTTTCTGATGGAGAGAGGCAGCAAGCAGTTCTTATTTAGATAGAATATCCATTTTGGTGGATTCTGTACGATATAGCTGTGGACATTTAGTGTGATGCTCAGGGACTAGATATTCTTACTTTACAGGCTTCAATCCTATTAAAGGCAGTTAATTAGGCTGGTTAAATACGTATGTGCATATCCACGTCAAACCACAAAGCAATCTGCTTCCTACTTCATTTTCCTCCTCCTTAAATGCAAGGTAAAGTTACATGTCTGTGACTTTGGAGGCTTTAAAGTGATAGCAAATTGCAGTAGACAACTCCATTGCTTTACATATTTCATATATTCCTTTGAAAAAAAACCACATTTTCATCATTTTCAGTCTGCAAAACACTTAAGCATGTAATAGCGAAGCAGTCTTATTTTCCCAGTCCGAGATGGTAAAATGTTATATAGATCATTTCACCTCCGTGCTTCTGACAGTAAAAACTCTGGCATACAGTTGCCGGTCCTCTGACATGTACATGTAACCTTCGCTCTTAATCAATAACGCCAACAGTCTTGGTTGTTGGTTGGCAAGCAGACTTTAGATGAAACTTGTAAGGCCAGGCCAAGGAAATACAGGTATCGACAGATGTCGGGCTGTCTGGGCACCTGCTGGGTTCGTGTTTACAAGTTACACTACACCAGTGCTAATTTTCACACGCCTGTCTTTATCCTCCACCCTGCCTGAACCATAAGTGAAGCGGCAGGGGTGTTGGGATAACTCTTGGTCGCCATCTGTCCTCAAAACACAGATATCCTTACTATTGTAAAAAATAAAACGTTGATTCCATCATCGAAGCTCAATCTGCCAATAGTTAAGCCAAGAACGGAGAAATTTCGACGATCCCCATCATACCTGAGTAGCAAATACTGGAAAACTTTAGAAGTTCAAACTCAAAAGACAGACTCCAAAACTACCTTTAGCCGTGAAACGAGATCGAAATAGCAAATATGATATAATTTGTTGTTATATATTGTATTCATGGTAATGAAAGGGTCGTTTAATCGAAATCTGACATGGAATGTCTATACTCTCAATTGGTCCGCTTTTCATCATATTTTTTGTATGCACATATAGTTAACCATATACATGTATATATATAATCTTATATTTATTGTCTAATAGTCATACATTTTGTCTTCAGATAGATCTGACATTTGTATAGAAGAACAATGTTGTTTACATTGAATCAAATAAAGATCATTAAAAAAAAAGCGGGAGCGACCAAAACCTGCCAAAATGAATATCAGGGAAAGTCACTAAAGCTTGGCTGACGGGGGAAGTGCCCTTTTTGCTGGTATTTCTGGGCGCTTTATCGCGCGAATTCATTCGCTACGTAAAGCTATTCTTTGATATATTCCAGAGAGGTGTGACATGTTATCACGAAATGCTTGAATGATAACGTGAAAAAATATGGAGTGATGTCATACAATTAATTCTGGACCCAGTTGACCTTCCTGGACACGATCTGGGGCTGAAGAAAAGAGTTTTTTTAAACAAAGTAATATGTTTTCATAACCTTTTAAAACTCCTAATCTTAGAATTGATCCATTCATCAATGATTCTATGAAGCCATGGCCCTAGGCCTGGTATCAGAACTCCTAAGACCAACCCTTCCTTTATTCATGTACTGTCGACCATATACGGGGGACACCCGATCCGGAATTTCAATGCCCGGATGTTTGATCGAGCGCGGCAGATTGATTTCCTGTCACCACTGCGCCTCCTGTAACCGGGCAACTCTTAGTCTGTCAAGGCTGGGTTTTCTTGGCGACTTTAGGAGGGCTGGCAGTGATTTGCCTTTGGTAAAGATAAGCAATCCGATCCTATATATAAAGCATGGATGTCCCTGCTGCAGTCTGTTATCGCTCTGTAATGGAATCAGAGAGGGGATCCGTGACTCTGAGATGTAGGAGGGAGACCCCCATGAAAAAGTCATTCCCCGAGTCATCTGGCAACTTCCGGTTAGAAATCCCCTCTGAATTCCCTTAACAACGGACATATCCGCCACCTTGCTGGTGAATACAAAGTGCTGTCAGAGTGTAAAATAGGGGAAAACTCTAATAATCTACTTTATAATGTATAATTTACACACGTAATAGTTGCAATAAGGTTATTTACATTATCCAGACATGATTTAAACGTGCCAACTCGAAGAAAGTCGTTGTTTCAACAATTTGTTGACATCGCAATCGGAGGCTAAACTGAGGCCATCACGTAATCACTTGATCTGAAACTGCCAGAGAGGTCTGGTTTACATAAGGGTTACTTAGAACATCCTCACATGTCGAATAATATCGGAAATGAACCTTTGAATTCGCCATAGGCTTAACACTGTGTAGGTTCCTTGCCAAGATGGCCGCGGAGGCGTTTCAAGGCGCCACCTACTTCCAGGCTGACTCGACGAATGGTATGTTATGGAAAGTAGTGGGAGAGTCCAACAAGCCTGGGGCCTGTTGAATAACGTATGTTGATGAGAGTACAGGGTAGAAGGAGATCTCGTTCGAGGGGTTATCATTTGGTAATAATGAAGCTCATTCGCTAAGCTCCTCCTTCATGACCAAAGGTCATCCCTAAGGACGGAGAAACACCAAGCGAGAAACGCAGCGGTTTCAAGAATCGCCAACGCAAAATGGCGTGTAGTTGAGCTACTATTTCATATTTCACCTGATTTTTGCTTCTGAGAGATATTACTATGAAATATTATCTCACACACGTGTTATTTGGTATTTGCGATTCCAAAGATCCCCGCCTTGACTCGCTTGGTGTGTACCCTGCATAAGTGTTGAATAAAGTTGATCCACATCATCCCTGGTTCCCGTTGACGTTCAAAAAAGAGTCTTCATGTACGAACTTTAATTATTCAACAGGCCCCTAATATCACCAGGGGTTAGGTCTCAGATCGGACACGGGAGCGTGGGGCGCCACTTTAGCCACAGTCCCGTACACGAGATAGAAGGATGGAATTCATTGGTTTAAAAATATTTCCGCCGCATTTTGTCTGACTTTTCAGCCAATGAAAAAGCGGGTAAATGGTCATGTGACCAAAGCAACCAATAAGAATCTTTCTCTGTACACGATAAAGGAATACATGAAAGGATTCACTCTCTGTAACCTGCTCGACATCGCCTCTTCCCATTCTTCAGGGCGCCTTTTGATATTTAGGGACAGTGAGACAGATAAGGACAATGACAGGAGAGTTTGTGGGAGGACAATGATAGGGATAGGAGAGTGATCACGTTAAATAGGTGTTGTCCATATTTTATTGTCCTTCTCTTGACCTAAATCCTTCGGAAGGACAGTTCATGATACAAGCCATCCTATGATTGGTTCTTCTATAGGACTCTCCCGGGGATGCAGAGTGGTTTTTTTTGGTTTTTTTTATTCAGGTAAATATCCATTATACATTCGCCTCCTTAGGCGTTCTTCCTTGTATAATAAAATATAAATCAAGAGTAACAATTAGTGCATTCAGCAAATTTACATTCCCTGACAAGTCAGGCTTACTGTAGGTCATATGACACTAACAGTTCGAATCGATGTAGTCTTTCGAGTTCATGAGTCTTGGTATTGAGGTGCTAACAATGGCAGGACTGCTGAGACGTTAGTGCAGGTAACATTCACAAAACACATGACAATGGACAGGATTAAGACGACAACATTACATTAAAGACAATACAAGACAAGACAGAATATAGTATGAGTTAGACGGCACAGCAAGATTACATGCCTATGACATTCTTGACATTTTGCAATGCGCAGATATTACCTAGCATGGGCAGCAGGAATAATGTTGTTCGTACAAAAAAGAGGCTTTGTTAGAGTATGAGCTTACTCTACTCAGTTGCCTGGTCATTTGACGCAGGTAACAACAGAGTTAAAATCCGAAGGTAATCAGTTCCAACCTCAGACAAGCCCAACTTTGTTGTTCTTTTGCTATTTGATGAAATTTATATTCTTATTATTTAAAGGCGAATCAATGCATCATTTACGTCTACGTTGTTAGACTCTATCATTATATAGTGGCTAGTTAGGTCACATATCTTCAGAAAGAACACCAATTCAAATTTCTTTCCAAAAGGAGAGTTTTCAGGATCGATGTCAGGGCAATGACAGTTTTCTTAAATAGCGTTGGAGGACATTTCAAATCTCCATCTTCTCCCTGTCCTTTGAAGGGCCAATTCTGATTTATTTAATGCGGTCCCTCCAATGACAATCATTGGACTACCGTATGTCAGCACTCATGCCGGGGACACACCAAGCGAGTCTCCACGCAGCGATCTCCAGAATCTGCAACAAAAATTTGCGGGTTTTTTGGGGTTTTTTTAAAGCTTTTATTTATACTGGAGATTTGGGTTAGGCGGCATTTGCCTATCTTCCACCCGCTCCAGTTTATCAAATATTGGTCCGTCCTGTCCAGCTAGTGGACTTACATGACGAGTTATGTAGACATGAAACTCCTTAACTAAGGCATCGTAGTGCAAAAAGGCACCAATACGTTGTACAGTGATAACATAATTCGAAGAAACGTGCAGACAGTGCTAATATCAACAATGTTCATTTGATGTATACTGCGGAGAGAAATGTTAAGGTTAGATTGCATGTAGTGAGAGTTTTATTTGTTAGTTAGTGGTTGATGTTGGAGGGTCAGGTCTAGTTTATTATATGTCCTCATGTAGCTTGGTTCGTAACTTGTTCCTGGTATAAGTTTGGAACTCGAGATAACTGGGAAGGTTGCGTGTGGCTACCTCTAGGTCATTCCACAGGCTGCCGGCCTTATAGGCTACCGACCTTTTGTATTTGTTATTTCGTATTGGTTTAGTTATGGTTAAGACTGGTCCCTCGTACAGCCTCATGGGCCTGGGGGGTGCGGCTAAGTATTGCGGTTTTCGTGACCTTTTGTAGGCGAGAGAAGTCAGGTGAGCTTCTCTACAGTCGTGAAGCTTATTTATATTGCAGCTTTGGTGGAGATATAGTATTGGTGTTCTGGGTTCATTGTTTGTGCAAATGCGCAAGGCACGGTTTTGGTATGACTGTAGTTTTGTTAGTAGATTTGAGTTGGTATCGTGGAAGAGAACATCTCCATACTCTAAGTAAGGCAGTACTTTAGTTTTGTATATGATAGTGGCCTGTTTAGTTGTGAGATACTTTTTGATATAGGATAGGATACGTATTTTATGCGAGGCAGAGCTGATTGTTCTGCTAATGTGTTTGTTGAAGTTTAAGTCAGAGACTAGCAATAAGCCTAGGTATATGTTGCAGGTTTGAGTTATATAGTTTTAGATCGAACTCGGGTATGGCCTTTAGCTGTTTTTTAGTTTCCGAAAGTCATCACCTTGGTTTTCTTGGCATTTATTGTGAGGCGATTTTTCGTGCCCCAATTTTGCAAGTTGTATGTGCGATATCATTTCATAGTAATATCTCACACAAACAATTTAGCATCTCTGACGCAATAATCAGATGAAATATGAAATAATAGCTCACATATACGCCATTTTGCGTTGGCGATTCCGGAAATCGCCTCGTTTCTCGCTTGGTGTGTCTCCAGCATAAGAGAGTCCTTTCAGGTATTAAACGACCCTCTGGATCCACTAATGAGAGGTTGGCTTAGCTACCAAATTACTTCCTGTCCACAAGCAGGATGTGAGACCTCCCGGGAGATAATGACGGATTCTGGGATGGTGAACCACAGGAAACTGATATCATTATATACCAATGGTAGTATCACCTACGTATACCGCCCGCCCCTATCCATGTCATATGTCTGGCCGTACAACACGTACATGCCGTACGGGGTTGTTTATCACTCTTTATCCTACCCCTAATATAAAATCCCATAGGCTTAGCATTGAGTTTCCGCATGCCACACTGACTGACATACAGAGTTTTATATGCCACTAGTGGCATACAGAATTTGTATCATGTAATATTCCAAAATCGAGAAGACGGGGTAGGATAAAATCAAAACCTGATTTGTTTTAATCTTGGCCATCACATGCCACTCCTGGAGTTTTGGCTCCAGACTTCATTCGGCTTCGCCTCATAAAGTCACTTAACCAAACACCAGCCGTGGCATACAGTGGCCAAGATTAAAACTCATCCAGTTTTACGATAGTACCCTATACGGAAACATCGGCATCGGTCAATCTGATCATCAATTTTACCAAGTATTCCGCACTTACAGACACAGTATCCCTGTTTTCGTATTATGTTTATCGACTAGAAGAGGGGAAATCTTGATGGCCGTTACTACAAATGTACCAATGGCGAATCGGTAAAATAAACCCAATATTCCTAATTGTATTGACCATTCAAGAAAGCTTAAACGTGCAAACCGACTGAATTCAGAAGTATTTGAGATTGTACAGTTCAGAAAAGTTTAAATCACTTAAATAGGTAAAATCAATCGATGACAACAAGATGACATACTCCAATATGGAGCGATGATACACAGACAGACTGAAAGTCACTGTAAAGCGAAGGTAAAAAATGCACATTTTAAGCTATATTATAATTCGAAAACAGGCATACTGCGTCTGTACGTGATAAATACTTGGTATAATTGTCGATCCGCTGGACCGATGCCGTTGTTTCCTTTAGATATATGGCACAGAGAGATTGCTATTTCTGCCATCATCGGCAAGGAAATTGTAAGATAGCGCCAACATAGTCGGGGGAAAACCGTTGTTATCAGTTGTCATTATCTATAGATAATATTGAGAGGATCCTGAAATTCCTTCATGGCAAGCCCGAACAAATATTTTTGATAGATTCCATGGATAATTGGTCCTGCCACCTGGTGTTTTAGATGGCGCCATGGGGGGGGGGGGGGGGCAAGACGGCTGCCTCCATAACATAATAGCTATGTGCCCTAAAATTATTTTTTTGGGGTAAAGAGTTTATTGACAGAAGGCATCATACAAAAAGTACATGATTTTCAGCTTAACCGCCAGTGCGGCAACAAACGGTAATACTCAAAAAGAGCAAGCTGAATTAGGTGAGACCTGACTCTTTCCGGTCAGGTACACCACCAAACAAGCCTCACCATCAACACAAGTGCAAGGTCAATGAGCCAATTATTGAGTTCACTGACCCTGGGCCTTCACCAGGCACGCCCTGACGACATCGTCACTCGCGGAAAACAAAGGTGAACGGAAGCAGGTCCTGACATGTAGCGTCACTTCATGCCAGATGACTGACGCTTATTGGCAATGTGGCAGAGGAGGCTGAAGATGGCTCTCTATGGAGAACGAGTAGAACGTTTTATGTCGGGATTGGTTGTCAAAGGGGACTTATTGCCTCAGGTTCTAAGCTCAGGTGCAGTTTGAAAGGAGGCGTACTAGACTCCAGGGTCGAGTTCTAACATCATGGTGGTATTTATTATCACTGATTTCCTTCGTTTATATGAAGGTGTTTCTATAAGTTTCTGGTTTCAATGTTTATTCATGAACTTTTTGAGGACGCATGATATCCGGAGGCATCCCGCGTTAAAGACGCATGATACCTCAAGGCATCATTTTGTCAATTTTATAATAATGCATTTACGCATATGGATATTTTGTTGAAAATAAGGAATGATTGAGGTATCTATTAAGATATCACATGGTTTTCCATAGCAGCGTGCATATATATAGAGGTTACTGATGAACGTTTAGGGTCAGAGCTCGTATCCCATCGAGTTTGAATCACGTACTAATTCACAAGGCGAAGCCGCGTGACTTCCGTAGCGATTCAAACGAGATATGATCGAGCTTTGACTGTAAACATGAATGGATTTCTAAATTTGTCTCACCCTTCACATTGACTGTAGCTAACATTTGCGATATAATCCTCCTTTGGGTATTTTTCCTAAATATCTCATGGGTTTTGCTGGGTTGGACGTGCGATCGGCTTAAGCGAAAAAAAATTCTCGAACGCGAGATTGACCACACCCCACACGGAAAGCGGACAAACCTCACCCGAGAGAGTTTTTACCAAACATCTCATGGGTTTTGGATACGAGTTCCCAATGTTGAGTCTATGGAGAAAAGATACCAGGGATGAGATGAAGATTTATACATACACAATATTGACTGGTTTCGCTACGGAATAGAATACGGAAAGCCGTATTCTACTAACTAGAATACGGAAAAGAAGTCCTAGCATCCAAAGTAAATAATTAACAGAATCAAAGGGGATTGAAATCGCTGGTGATAGTCATTGATATATATTGATATTCCGTCGGTATGGACCTGTTAAATGCGGGGAAAACAAGGCATGCACAGCACCCTCGCCGAGTTTTAGACACTGAGTTGCAATCATTGGCCACCGCTGACCGACTAGTAGAACAGCTTAGTTAATCAGTACCGTTTTCGTTTGCTAGTGTAAAATGACTTTATGGTTGCTAGTCCATGCGGAGGTTGCCCGTCTAAAGGTTGGTCGTCCTTAAAAGTACTGTTTTACCAGCATGGCCTTCTCATTTAGAAATCAATGGGTGTGCATATGGGAAAATGTACAAAACATGGTTTTAAAGCATAGTAGAATCTGGTGAATCTGAGTAACCATGAAAGATGTTTAAAATACCTTCATGTGTAGACCCTATATGGAAATACATTATGTGTGAAATTATATTGAAATATTCATGACGAAAAGCGATCTATTGCAATACGTAAATAGCAAAAATAAAAGTGTCAAACGTATCAATAATTTAGATAAGGATAAGTATTAGATATAGCTTCATAAAGATTATGAAAAGAAACAACAAATGTAGAGCTATTACAAGCACCATGCATGATTAAATGTCTATGTAATGGAAATGAACAATATAACTATGCTGAAGTACTGTGAAGTATTAGAAACCTATGTAAGATAAGGAATAAAATAACAAGTTTGCTCAGAAAACAAGAAGTCAATTCCTGATAATACCTGTTTACATAGGCACAGTTCTACATACAATCCAGTTGTAACAGAAAATAAAGACAATGAGATTTCACTCTGTTCACCTCACTGAATAAATCTGTTATTAACACAATGATGATAATGATTTCTTTGGGGTATTTTTATAATCATGCCTTGTATTTTCTCGTCCACAGTCGCAGAGGGGTCTCAAGTCGTCCTCCAAGGTGACCTCACTGCTGGGGGTGAACCTGATGGTACTACTGGCCTTGGGTGGACCGCTCATCTTTCTCGTCGTTGTCGTGATCGTCGTAGAGAAATTCCTCGCTCGCTCACAAATCAAGGACAAACAAACGCAACAGAAGCCCAGCGAGCGGAAGGTAGAGCCTGAAGTGGTCGCCCTTCACAGCGGAGGTTTAGCTGTAGCTGTGGAGTCACCTTGGAAGGGACCGTAGAGAAAATGGGGGGAGAGTGTGGGGGTTTTGTGCAGCAAGTTACGACATAATGTCTCATCATGTGATATCGTATCATCCTCATCTTTTTCATAGATCATGGTCTCACTATAGTCATACCATATATATTTTTCAGAGTGATAAAAGAGAATGATAAGACTACTCCTTATGTACCTACACAATTATATTCCTGCAAGGGAAGTTACGAGTCAATACCATTTTGTGTTTATATTTTCACTGTGTTGGCAAAGTGAATACAAACCCACGTTATGTAGTGCTAGACTTACACTATGTTCTCGGTGGCCATGGCTTCCACGTTTTGGAGCACCGTGGATGAACTGGGAGGGACGTAGGACAACTCAGGGGGACGGGATAGTTGAACGTAGCAGACCCTGGTTACTGTACCCATTGTGGCAGATTTTTAAACTGTCAGCCAAGGTGGCCACGGTGCTACAGGTGCTAATGAGAACCGTTCTGGGCCGTAGTGACTTGACGTGACTGAACTTAAAGCTGGAGACACACCAAGTGAGAGAGGCAGCGATTCCCGGAATCCCCAACACAAAATGATGACTATGTGAGCTATTATTTCATATTTCACCTGATTATTGCTTCAGAGACCCTACATTATCGATGGGAGACATTACTCTGAAATAATATCTCACATACATGCTATTTTGTATCGGCTATTCCAGATATGGCCACCTTGACTCGTTTGGTGTGTCCCGGGCATAATCCCCTTTTTCATTGGCTGACAAAAGCGGTGTAGATTTTTTGTGTTGTCCTAATAGCCTATTTACATTTTGCGTCAGCAGTGCTAAAGTCCGTCGGTGGTTCCTGACTGTATATCGGTGATGGCCAATGGAAATAGGCTATTAGGAGAACACCAAAAAATCTACACCGTTTTTGTCAGCCAATGGAAACAGGCTTATAGTCGACCGTCCAGGGCACCATGGACAAAACGTGAGGGACGTGAGACAACTAAGGGGGACGGGGTGTGCTATGTGGTGCTTGAAAGTAATTCAAACCATGGTTACTGTGAACATAGTGTGAAACCGTTTAAGACTAAAATAGCCAACATTTCAAGGCGGAACACGTTTTGAGTGAACTTGTCAACTGTGGCAACTGGGATTATAGTGAAAACCTAGCATCAGAATTTGGATGATGGTGTTTATTACAAATTGGTTTGAGAACACTTTTTCTATTGATGTCTCACTTCTTTTTTGGGGAAGGGAGGAACACAGCGCCAATGTGGCTGTTTGTAATGTTCCTTGACGAATATATTGTTTAAAATGTTTTTAACGATTGATCACGTATTAGATCACTTTTCATTTATTGGGTTTCATTCATTGGGTTACCTGGTTACCTCTTATCCTCTAATTCAACGTTCCAGGTATTGCAAGGCAATGGTCGATTTTGAGAGAATCTTCGTTGGATTTATCGTGTGACTGTTTTGGTGCGCAATATTTTCAGATAGATCTGAGCAATACGATTTAGATGTAGGTAATTTCGCCTTAATGTAAGTACACAAATTGTGTTAGTTATCTCTATTTCTTAACATTCATTTTATTTGATCACAAAAAACACATCTAATTCATTCGCATGTCATTATCATCTATTTTGGATGGAATCTGAATGTGTATGCTGAATAGAAATAAATGAATCTAGGATTCTAAATACGATACTGCCAAATATTCTCCTATAACATGGACTCAGTTTTTCACTACATCTTTCCCTTTAATTATTATTAGGCTATATGGACTAGTCTGGAGCATATACACGCTGGGTCGTACACTGATAACTGAAGTGCACACAGTATCTAGGATTTGGTGGACGAGGCTATGATTTCCTTTCCTTACAGCGCTTCTTATCTCTGAGGAAGACTTCCATGGTCTTTCCTGTCACCCACACCTCGTATATAGGGCACATAGCCATTGTGATATGGAGGCGGCCATCTTGCCCCCGACGCCATCTAAAACACCAGGTGGCGGGACCAATTATCAATGGATTTTATCAAAAATGTTTTTGGGGCTTGCCACTGAGGAATTTTAGCCTCGTCTCAATATCATGTATAGATTGTAACAACTGATAACATTGGTTGCCCTACGATTATAGTGGCGTTATCCTACAATTTCCTGGTGGCTGATGACAGAACTAGCAATCACTCTGTATCCTATAAGACCCATTCGATCCAGGGCGGTGGAACGGCAATACCGAGCTTCTGTGCTCCCAGAAAACACCCTGAGAGATGGTTTTGTATAACATGAGGTATGAGGAAGGTGTGCCTTGTAGACTGCCGCTTCGCCCCACAGGAAAGTTACCACTGAATCACTAACCTTTCAACGTTCCTGAAATATGTCTGGCATTATCCCAGGCAACGAGGAGACTCTCAGACGATATGCTCGACATTTATTATGTATGCTGAGGGTTGATCAGACAAATAGGATTGATTTCCAACAGCTGTGATTACTGCGTCATGACTGTAGCCAAGCACAGGTTTGGTGGCCGAGGCAATGTCAACAATAAATAACATGGGTTTGGCTGGACTAGTACTGTGTATAAAGTATGGATCCTGATCATATTTGTCAGGTACACGATGTTTACCTATGGCGCGCCGAAGTGGAGCCGGCTGAAATCAGTGAATACCTGTTGCACCGAAGAGGGTACAATTAAAGTTTAGGCCTGGCGTCCATCAACTATGATAGAAATTTAGATCTGCCGATATGGCACCGATACAAAAAGCAAATATCGGAGACATATCGGGAAGTTGCAAAATATTAGACAAGTCTAGACATGCCAATCCACCACGCCTTGTAAGGGGCTTTTATTGGTGTGTAATCGCAGAAACGTGGTCAACTGCTCCGATATCAAGTGACCTTCCGACGCGATTTTGATTTTGTATCGGGATGTACATTGTAGACCATATCAGAACCATATCGTAGTAGGTGGACGCCGGGCCCTACTCTCTTTGGTTGCACCTCAGATGAAAAGCAGAGCAGATCTTTGGTGCTTGTAGACCACCCGTGCGTGTGGTCTACGGCTTAACATACAAATGAAAAATGTTTACTATTTGCGTCCAATGAAATGACACATATGAATTTCTATCCCTCTTTCTTTACATTACTGGGAAATATCAACGGGCTATTTCTTTTTACGGTGACAACAAGGTAAGACAGATTATAGTACTATTCTATTATGACAATAATCATCATTGATTATTTTAGTTTAAGCTGTCGAAAACCTCTTTTAATCTAATTCAGACTGAACTCATTGCATTGCTTTTTTGCTGCATTGCACTGCTTGAGAATATCAATGGGTTATTTCTATGTGGATTGAAAAGCCAGGTTTAAATATAGTAAAACATCAATCATCTTTGATCATTCAAAAGTTCTCAAAAACCATTTCGATTTATTCATACAAAAGCTCTATGAAATAAAAGAGGTTCATCAGAAATGAAAGACTACTTGCCTTAGAGAATTGTAATGTTTTGTATGACCCTCGCATTGTTGTATTTTTTTAAATCACTTTATTTATCCTGGAGAAAAAAATACAAATCCATAGATGTGCGGTTCTCAATTTACTGCATGATGTTATCTGACATCATGAGGTGGTTATCTTCATAATGCCCCTCTTGTAATTAAATATCCCATATTTAGCCCATTGTGAACGGGTATCCCAAGTTTCAGCCGCATCCGCTCTGGCGCCCTTCCTTGTGTGACTGCTGGAGGTCTGACTTGTACCTACCTCTGTTAAAGAAAGGATGTATTTGGTTCAACAGCCTCGGCATTATGCTAGGTTTAACGGCGGCCACGTTTCAACAAGACATGGAGCACTGTTACAGATAATTAAAGAGTCATAAATTGCCATTTACACTGAGGTCCTGGCGGCCCCAGTTTAGGGAGGCTTAAGGGGTCAGTTTTGTCCACGGTTCCCTGTACGGCCGGCTGTGGTTGGTCATGTCCCCCACATTTTGTAATTGGTTCCCTGTTATAAATGGGCACCTGCATTCGCACACATCCAGTCATATTGTGTAGCCGTTTACCACATCTCACTACAATAGTCATTTAGGCCTGGCGTCCACCCACTACGATAGAAATTTAGACCTACCGATATAGCACCGATACAAAAACTAAATATCGGAGACATATCGGGAACGTGCAAAATCGTAGACATATGTCTAGACAAGCCAATCCACCATGCATTGTGTAGGGATTCTATCGGTGTCTAATCGTAGAAATGTGGTCAACTGCCCCGATATTAGGTGACCACACTTCCAACGCGATTTCGATTTTTTATCGGGAGGTACATCGTAGACCATATCGGGGTCATATCGTAGTAGGTGGACGCCGGACCGAACTCTGTGGCTGAATATGACTGCCGTGGCTGATTTATTGATGGTTTAAAATTCTGCCACAGTGATCACGGTGACCAAGATGTGTCATGGTCTGTCACGTTTGTCCATCCCATCCCCCTAAATCGTGTCACGTCCCTCACGTTAACGTCCACTGTGCCCCATGGAGGCCGGAAATGTGGCCACTATGGCCCAATGTAAACCTAGCATAATAGAGGCACGTTCAATAGAACCTGCAGCTCAAACGGTTATGTATGCTAACGTATGCATCTTGAATAATGAGAGAATGTTATTTGTGAGACAATAAATCTGATATCTGAAGGAGAGCGCTTGGGAAGACGCATGCTAATTGTATGTCTGTGCGATGGTTAGTAACCGTAGTTATGCTTACATTATGACTATTTTATACCATAAGGTACATGGCTTTAGCTTAAGGTCAAATTCCTGCTAGTACTAAATGCAACTAACAACACAGCCTCAGAGAAATCAATACAAAGACAAATACATCCCTCGTTGACCTTCCAAACTCAAGCAAACGACAGATTTGCTGAATCGGTACCCAAAATGCTATAGATGTGGAAAATTACTGTATTTATTGCTGTATGGAATTTGGTCCTTTGAAAGCCCCTTAAGCTAATCGAAATTTGTGAATGGGTGGTATAGAAAAGTGGTAATACACAGGGGTGCGGTATAAATAATGTTCGGGCTCACTGAGACGTAATGAATGAGATACGAATCGATAACTCAGCATGTAAATAAAATGTCTTTTTTTTCTTCAATTTTAGGTATATGATAATAAGAAAACGTAGTGATTGTGTCCGTAGGGATGCCATTCCCAGCCATTTGTAGTGTAAATAAATCCTCCGGCGCCGAGACATATTCTGTGTGGTACAAAAGACCTTGAAAGGCCATCCCAACGGGCTCAGTAATCATGTTTTATCATACTACTCTACTATCAACTCCTCTGAGTCGGGAAAAAAATCGGGGTAATATAAAGCAGCAAGCCCCATCCCAACCTTCTGCTCACCATCTTTAATTCCTAGAACTTTCTTTCTTTACAGTTCACCATATAAGAAATATACATTTTGGATTATGTCAATTCAAAATGCACACTTAACCAATGATTCTCTTGTTAGCCGAGGCTACTTCCATATCTCTGACAAATATTCCAGAATTGTCCTATTAAACATTTTATATCTATTTTTGTATGTTCAAAGTTGTGTGTTTTTCAGACTTTGTGAATTATTTATAGCAGTGGACTGGAAGTCTTTCCATGTGAAATAGTGCCAATTGGCCATTCTGTATCATTCTCACCCCATTATTCGATATCGTTTGAAGATATTAAATACAGAATCATATCATATCTAATAAAAGTAGCGTGGTACATGAGTTATTTCTAATGGAGTAAATAAAATTTAAGTATGTGATATGAATGTCTTAAATGTCTACGTATATATGTATATATATGACATTGTGAAAGTGATACCATACTTCCTCATGTTAAATGAATTAATCATTGGAAGTTATTTGTAGATACAACATGTGACATCAGCATTTATACAGTTGATTTTTTTTAAATCGAATATGGCCGTTCTCAATAGGCGACAATTGTACGCTTAGCTATTATAAGGATGCGACAAAAACTGCCGACAAATGGCGGCAGCTATGATGACAGTACAACATCTGTGTCTGCTCCTACTGCAGACACTGTCAATAAATGACTGTCACCCAATACTTGTCAGAAAATGACAACAAGGCAATAGGTAACTTGTGTTTTATTATCCATCGTATACGAAAAACCCCATTGAGAATGTATGGGGACTCAGTAAACCAGGACCCATTATATAAAACGTGTTAGGTACCATAGCTGTGGTATACGGATTCATATCTGTGGTATACGGCCTCAAAGCCATGGTATACGGGAAAAATAGCCCCTTTGTGCTATAGAGCAAAGAAATAGTCCCTATTGTTATATCTTTTAGTATGGCAATTACTGGGTTTGATTTATTCGAAAAGATGGATAATAAATGCAACAAAAGATGGCTATGTGGACAGGCGGCTCAGTAAACCGTCGTAATACACTCACTAGCGATCGTGTCAACCTCTCTTGATTTACGACCGCCTGTCCACAAAACCATCTTTTATTGTCTATTTACAATAACAGAATTCCTCAAAATATCAAACCAATGAGTGCTTATTTTCTAAACGTATAAATCATGGCTTAATGAATATTCAAACATGCATCTGAAAGCCTCATATTTACCAGATATTATAAGATATGAAAAGATTGCCCGAAGAATCTATAGACTGGTGATGTAGGTTTTGTGGTGTGTTTCTTTATAATTTCACAACGCATTTTACCATCATAATTTATTTTGCCTCTTTGAGAGTGGGTTATGTATTCATGATTTAACTAATAAAATGTAGACACTTCTACAAAAGTATTTAACTCGTCCATGGTTGATTCAAAGTTTTCACAGAAGCGTTCATCGTTATTTTGATAACATATGTGATAGATGGATTAGGGCTTTGTTATTTACAGACGTTAAACTATGTACCCGTATGACCTAAATGATCACCTTTTGTACGTATTTAGTTACCACTACCCATCAGAATTTGTGTTGGCAACTACTAGAAAAAACATCAAATTGAATTGACTGGAGATGACAGCTGCTGTTTGTGTTCCGTATTCTGGTATTTACTCAATAGACTGCTAATGTTTGTTTGCTCTTTGGCTGTGTGACTGGCTGGGCATTTTTACTGAAAGTTTAGAAGTATGGATTCCCACGTTTAGGAAATGTGAAAAACATGTCTCTATGTTAGTGGTGGGCAATGGTTACAGAGCTAATGTTACCGCTTAGTACAACACGGGACCTCTCCACTATGGATATCGCATGGATGGTCAATAATAAAAACAGGAATTACTGCAGTAAATAGTCCCTAGTGGTGTTGTCAACAGGTAGGGACTGGGCTGGGAAATGGACGATTTTAATTGCAGCAATGGAGGCTTATCTTACCCTGGTATAAACGTCAATACGCTTAACATGAGGAACTCGTTCTCAACTGGCATGCGAGTAAGGTAACTCATACTCAAAGGGCGTTAAACAGATAAGATGTGAAGGCTATGATAAAATCAGAAACATATTATTGTTTCAGCTGTGTCCCCGATAGCCATCTCGTTTGAAGCGCTTCAGAATATTTACTTGGCTATCGCCTCGTTCATATCCCTGAGCGCTCCAGACACTCATCTGTTTCTTTCATATGACCTGGTGTTTACACTAGACAACTAAAAAGGTGACGACTGTAGATCGTCTAGAAAAAAGTCGTCAGGTGGTTCAATATCGGTCGCAATGATCGTCAGACCCAGGATTTCCTCATGCGTTTACACCAGACGACTTTTTACAGAAGTGTACCATCTTGAAATAGTTGTCAGCCTATCAAATCTTCTGCATGATCGCCAGGCGGCGCCAACATGCGTAGTCTCACGTTATCAGACGACCTGTAGTCGCCACTCGTTTGACTTTTACACCGGACGATTTCTAGCCTTTTACTGCTGAAAGTCGCCAGGTGGTGCAGAATTCAAGAATTGTTGGCCATCAAAATAGGATTGTCTCCTATTTGATAAACCATAGGCAGTAGGCTCCCCTTCTTGTATAGTCTTACTTATATATCTTGAAGTCTTTAAGAGTTGGTGAACATTCCGCATGATGCATAGAGATATTATTTTCCGAGATTTGCCATACCATTGTTTTACAAGGAAATAAAGGATAAAAAATCTAACGTTCATAAAATATAGGTACAATTATAGATTTTAGTGAAACAACTTATCATATTATGGATGATATGTCATATTGTGTTATGAAACGTTTTGAATATGAGGTCAGACGACAATTGGCCTGTGGTGACCAGCCACCTTGCGGTGGATACTTACACTAGTACTTTGCCCTACACAACTCTTGCTGGCGCCGACCCATAAAGACCGAAGGTATATGATATAAGTCACCACAAAGAGTATGTATAGCATCTTCTCTGTCATGTATCCAGTGACAAAGATGTCATTGTTAAAAAGGAGAGCTGATAATGGCATTAATGGATGGGTTAAAAGAACACCTTTACCGGCATCCAAGCTCCTCAGGTTTGATGGTGTTTACAGGTATTCTCCGGTTAAAAGGCAAATATTACCTGTAGGCTATCAAAGATGTTTTAGCGCTGAAAGCACGAGATGAAGAGTCTCTATATAGCCTTTAATACAAGCGGGAGAAATATACGGCACAGGTCCTCAAAAAAAGTGTATTTCTTTCATACGGGACCCAGAATTCCAACGTCGTGCATTCCTCATGGACATCTTCGTAATAATCAAGTTAATTGTTCCTGCTAGTAACATTAGCCTTATGAAGGACAATCATACATGGGGACTGAAAACTATTTATTTCTGACTTGGTATACAATGATTCTAATTCAAGCTGTTGAAAAGATACAGATTTGCAAAAGGTACCATATTGAATCTATTTAGATGATTTAAAATTTTTCATTTTTTTTACATATTTTCTCAGAAATCATGTTAGAAAATTAGGCAAAATGTTTGACTTCGAGAATATTGGTGAATATTGGTGAGAAGATTGAATTCCATGTGAAGCAAAATCTCAACTCGATTTGATTAAGTAGAGGTTTCTTTTACATTCATTTTGATACTTCGTCTTCTGTTTTACTCGTAGGAGAAGTCAAAATGGACTGTTTTGTTATAAAAATCCCTTTTTGTGATATCTACCATATATCAAAGAAACGTCATGGTAGTTGAAAAATTAAGTAAAAAACTTTGTTGGAAATGGTGCAATATCTTTATTTTGTAATTTCAATGAATATTTCTCTTTTAATTGTTATATACAAACAAATGCTTACATAAACTAATTGGAATTAATTTTCAATAAACAGTTCTCACTTTTTCACGAACTGGCCCATATCCCTTTCATACACTAATGATTGTTATCATATATCGATGCAGTATATTTGATAATTACGTACTGCTGCTCCCTGTGCAGTATAAATTGTATACTGAACCCTGTGCAGTATACTGTTATACTGTAGACGTTGAAACATCAGCAGTGTTTGAGATTTCACGTAGACCTGTCTTCTAGGCAAATATATGGTAGGATTTTATCAATTTTTGGTATATGATAAATATAAAACGACCTATCATGCTTGTACATGCCACAAAACTCGATGTGAATTGATGTTATTTACAGAACTCGGCCTGAGGCCTTGTTCCATAAATAACAACAATTCCCCACCTCGTTTTCTAGCATGTACAGCATGGTCAGGTCGTTCTATATAATTATTCACGTTTATGGTCACTGGTACGTTTTGCAAGTCAATAGTCATCAGCAACTTCCTTCCTCTGAATGGACCATCATATGAGTAGTTTCTGCAATAAACCCGAGGTGATGGGAATTCCTTGAGCGTGGAAAAGGCAGTCATGGTTCCTAACAGTACACGACACCTGGTGAGAAGTGTACTCATTATCGACTTTTGAAAATTGAAACACCAATAAGAAAGACTAGGAATATGTGATATAAGATCCTTTACTGTTTTAGCTTTATGAATTTCAATGCTCTCATGGACACCTTGGATTATGTAATAAAACATTTGGAAACTGTCTTTGTACATCAACAATACGCGGTAAAATGATATACATCCCGATGCCGTAGGTTTGCATCATTGCCATAGCTGCAGCTTACAGCAACACAAACTCGCTACGTGAACACATAATCTATAAAAAGGGAAAATATTGAATAGTCAATATGTTTATAGAAGGCGAGGAGCAGAACTAACTTATATAGGGCCAAACTAGACACCTGATAGACATGGTATGCAAACTAGTTAGTATCACATTATGAAGGCTTTATATTGAAACAGGTGAAGTAGAATAGCATCATCAACCCGGAAAATAGATAATGGAAAAGGAAGGTTTTGTAATGGCCTGGTAGATATATGCAGACTGATACTCAGGCAATACTTCTGAATATTGACAAGATAATGACCTCTGTATTAATGTAATTTGACGATAGGAGAAGGCCCTCAAGGTGATAAATGAGCTCAGCAATGGATGGAACAGACGGTAGGCATGCAACAGTGTTAGGATAGTCTGCGAAACTTTATGCCGAGACAGGGACTGTGTTGTTAAAGCAAATAGAGACACGAGTTGGTGTCTGTTGAAAACTTTCATTTACCCACCATACTGAAACGTTTGTAACGTTCTCTGGTCATTCAATACTCAACATATTTGCTGGCAAACATTTGGGGTGACATTAACGATGCGAAGAGATGTGTGGCAGTAAGGATGCTTCTTCTGTCAATAGCCACCTTGATTGTTTTATTGCCTCCACAATTTATATTTTGCTGTTTAGTATCAGAACAGATATAGATTTTCTAAAACCACATTGCCTTGGTCACGTGTAGTATGTCTTCTGTTTCCTGTTTTTCATTATCTCAGATGGGTTTAAGATATTTCACTTTGAGCGGGATTTCTATCAGGTATCTCAGTGGTTAAATTGTGAGGCAGTATCCTCCAATTGCTAGACAGAGTATAAAATGGACGATATATAGGCATATAGGATGGAATATGCACTAAATATCACTTTTATAATACTACCTAAAAATATCTACCTATCACGAGGAAAAATATACCTGGAATCAGCTACCCGCAGGTTCCGGTAAAAGTAGTCCCATCCATAATGAGGTCAAATCATCATGTACGTCGAAATAAGTTTTATGAATATTGATTCAATATTGATTAATTAGAATCAGTCATTATGATATCATTTACTATAATTTACCATCAGAACTCACTGCCATAAAAAGGTTTGTATGCTAGAGTTATATAGCTGATGTAAATATACACCGAATTACCACCATGCTTGACAGTGCTGTGGCGTTATGGCGTAATCTGGAAATACATGTCATGCAATAAACATTTATTGCTATGGCAGATATAGGTCTGTTTTGCAGTAGACTAGATTAGTCGTGAAGGTCAGAAATAAATACAATAACGACTGGTTTTGTGTACGGGTGACTGTAATCTCCTCGTAGTTGACGTCGTGATATCCTCGCTGTCACTCAGATATTATTACTTGTCAACTACTCGGGGATGCGTCCACTCCTACACAAAGCCAGGTTAGAGTGCAGTGCTAATATAATGAGTGATGCCTTTAGATAGTTCCCTTTTATGAAACAACAAGGCATATGTTTTGTATATTTTAGGAAGGATAGGATGGCGTTGGTCTTGCCAAAGACTGATTGAGGATGAGGGCTCTCGAAATTAATGATTCAAGTGGTCTAATGCTGGATGTTTCAGTCAGAATAAATCTTAGTTCCGGGAGGGAGGCGTCCTGACTTATGTCATTCAGCAACATAATCTTTTGACAAATATAACATTAGTAACCCTTCATTAATATTTGCTAAAGAAACCTTTGATACTGGAACTTCCCTATATACAACTACTGAGTAAAATTGAAACAAGTCACTGTGGTTTTACAATATTGGAAGGAGCAACATAGCACCTTATTTCAAATCAAAAGAAATGTTAATTTTCATTTCATCGACAGGAACCCTCCTTTATCAGTAAGCTATCATGCCAGATTTTGGAAAATTCCTATTTTCTCTACATTGCTAAGAGACGTCCTGAAGAACTCACGGTGCACCCCTCTCATAAGACCACACATTCTCTAAGTCGCATTCTGTATTCTCACTACCCTCTATGGAGAATAATTCCCAACGAACTAGGCTTAGAGCCTTGAGAATCCACTGGCCTGCCTCCTGTACATCACTGCAACCCAAAGATTCCTATTATCTCAATGATGCCACCTAGCGGGTACAATGTGTGCCAGTGGATTCTCAAGGCCCTAAGCCTATTTCGTTAAGAATTCTTCTCCCATAGAGTGCAGTGAGAACCTTGTACAGAATACCACTTAGAGATTGTGAGATCTTATGAGAGGGGTGCACCCGGATAGGAGTATCTAGATGTGAAAAAGGAAAGAAGACAATCCAGACCAGGTATTACGGTGTCGTTTATGAGATTCCCACCAGACGGCGTTAGTGAGCAGCTCTAAGAGGCGCTCAGTGATGTGCAGCTGAGTGTGAACTCACGGGTACACCCACCTCACGGGTACACCCACCTCACGGGTACACCCACCTCACGGGTACACCCACCTCACGGGTACACCCACCTCACGGGTACACCCACCTCACGGGTACGCCCACCGCGGGTCACCGTCAGTGCAATGTGAGCAAAAAACCACAACTCTCAAAAGCTGAACTAGAAACCGACCATCGTAGCCAAAAACACATGCAATCTGAAAACCTTTAAAAAAATTTTTTATCATATTATGTTCATCTTTTTTTCTTAGTTTTATATCGAGGCGAACGCGGGAGCTTCGGGGTGGAGGTAAATAGAACCTAAATATGATGAGACAGTGTGTTAGTCTGTGGCGGTGGTTGATTTAGGAGAGGTGTGTGTACAGTCAGTACTGATTGCAGGGTTAGGCTGAACGGCCTACAACAATGTCTACCTTTTTAGGACACCGCATGGTTTTTCCGATGGTTCTATTGCCGTGCTATGTGTATCAAAACTCCATGCATAAACACACTTGTATAATGAGATGAGTTGATGACTACAACTATATAGCAAGAATCTTCTCAGGCGCATATATGATAGACAATGTTTCACAGACTGAACTATCTACAGAACAACAAGGGAATAGGAAATAGAGAAACGAAACAAACGAAACATCCCTATGATAAATTACAATGTTTCATCTTTCTCAAATATTACACTTATTCTTTGAACTGAACAGAGGTTTTTCTAGCTGGGGATGTGCTGTTTTAGACTCGTCACCTATTCATTTTAGAATTTAACAGCGTTCTATTGCAAATACCAAACAAACAAACAAATACGAAAGAAGCAATTGCAGCAAATGATAATCTGGGACCACATTGAAACCATCCCTAGGGTTGAGTGATTCGCAGTATGAATGAATGTTTCACACAAAAAAAGCAATTCACGACTAACACTGCCTTATAAAACATGATCCTCATAGATCACGCGAATAGAAATACCGTGTATTTGTGCAATACATCCATGTGGTTGGGGTCCAGGATTACCACTCTCCTGTGAGGGACGAATACGCCACAACAAGCAATACATGTATAACAAAGAGAGCTAATAGCCGTTACATGTCCCCATATACAGTAGTCAGTACTATGAGAGTAGAATATGGAAATGGGGGTTTGGCACAGGAAAGGAAATTCATACATGTACTGAAGTTACTCGATAAGGGTGGATATTGCTACCTCACCCAGCGGAGGTCAACTAATTGCTATTTATGTCAATATTTCAGCATGTATAGGAATAGTTCTATAATGTAGTTACGGGTGAAAAAATCCCGAAGTTGAGGATGCTTAAGGTTACTTACCTTGGTCAGTAATTTTAAGGATCTTCACCATCTATTGCTTGAATAAAGGTAAGTAATTTCGGTTCATGAGTTGTCATCAACTATGTATAGTAGTGTAGATTTATGTCGAATATATATATATATATATATATATATATATATATATATATATATATATATATATATATATATATATATATATATATATGGGTTCTCCCCTGCCTGAAAACCTTTTACTGAGCAACTGAGCACGAAAATGTAAACAGGTTCAATTTACAATACCCGGGCTGTTATTTTTATTTTTTTCTAATATAGAATGTATTTTCACATTTTCCTAATTTAATGTCACATGTCACGGCATACAACGGGAACGATGCCATAAAATACGGGACTCTCTGTGAAAGGGGAAAATAGACGCCAGGGTCGAGATATCAGCAATGAGCACTTTCCATGGTCCCCAGACTATAACCACCGGAGCTCTCAGTGCACTACTCACAGACCAGGATGTTTATCATACAAATCCCTCATGTGTGCAGGTAGACATCTGCAGTACCTGATCTATGCTTCCACCGGGCATGCGCAATCAACGCATCACGCGGGAAACTGTGCAGCAGACGACAATGAAGAACGCCCGCGGTTTGTTTGTTTTATAATGACACACGGATTACAGGCACTTATGGATAATGGACAGGTGATGTTTTAGTCGCACAGTGAGTGGTATATGAGGAGCAAGGGAACTGTCACGGAGACCGTGCGTGAAGGACGCTGCTCGTGAATTTGCGCGGGAAAGCTCGATGATTGTGGTATGCCTGAAAGTGGAGAAAATTCGTCTGCTTGGAGTCTAATCAAGGAAGACGCCTGGCCATGGGATGTGGCTCTAGTACAACTGGAAAACCCCCAGTCGAGGGTGAGCAAGATGATATTTCGTATATATTTATCTTCCTAGATGACGTTTCATACACCCCTATGATATTTTATTGGTAAATATTAGTAAATATCACAGTCAACTGAAATAACTTCTAATTCCGGCTATAAGAACATAAAGCATGGGTGAACCGAACACCAGAATGCCTATTATTGACTCAGGAGTGTCACAGAGGGACAGAAGTACTCTGAAATGCACTTCTGGTAGCTCCCTCCCGTGGCCTCTGACCCGCACAGTCACTGAAGAGACACGTAAAATAAGCTTGATATTACAATCGTCCTCGATATGGTAATGTGCAACTCCTCTAGTGGGTATCATTCTTAGAAGGGAATTTACGAGATGAAAATAACCTGGTCCATACTCCACCTAGTTTGACCGTAGAGTAATTCACGAAACGAATGAATTACGTTGTGGTCACTGAGTGGGTTTCTGATTTTATGTCACCCCATATACATGATCAGGAACATTGTTAAATACCTCACCTAATTAGTCATTGGGTATTTGGTATACTATTGGGTACACTACTTTCACAGCCGTGGAATATGAGTTCCGAACTTTAAGCCTATGAGATAATATTACTTACTTAAAGATTATATTACCACTAAAACATATTGTAAAAGATCAAGGACCATGAGTGGATTAATGCTGAAATAAGAAGCCGGAATTACATTTCCATATCTTCTGTTAAATCATAGCAAGAAAGGCGGAAGTGTGACTTATCGCAGACCGAGTATAAATACTCAGCTTCCAGAATTGCTCAGTTGATCTTTTTCGAGAGCGGAAATAAAACTTTCGATATTTTTCTCCTTGTAGTTCATTTAGTACATGATTCTAATATGTTGACACTGTCAGACAGGCATTTGCCATCGACATACAATGTTTACATATTTTCCCCAAAATGAAATGTCAATATGAGGTTGACGTGTAGTAATATCCGGTCGCATGCGAGGATATTGCGGAAAGTCAACTCCGAAGAGCATACAGCCGCTTTTATCTGAAACCAGTCTATATTGTATTTATCATCTTCTTTTTCCCGATAAGTGGTGTACCGATATTTAGGTGCACACTATTTTTCAGTGCGCACTATTTTTCCGTATGCGCGCTCTATCAGAACCCGGAGCATACAACATACCTGTATGCTCTGGGTATAATGGTGCACACTCCTTGTGTGTTTTCTATGGACACTTTGTATTGGGTGGAAAATAAAAGAAAGTATCCCTGAAGTAATCCATCGCAAGAGACTTTATGAAACACGAGCAGATAAGTTTTTATTTTCACTCTCATGTGATTAAGTACAATTGATAGTCTATGTTCAAATGTTTTGATACTTATGACTCGTGTGATAAAGAGTTACATTTGTAGCGATGCCATAACAAAATTTGTGCAACAGAAAATTGACAGAATTAACATTCAACAGAAATACTTTTTAAAAGATCAGAGATAAACAAGTCCGGACAGTAGAGCCGAGGTATTCTTGGTCCTAGAAATTTGGAATTAATATTCAACAGAAAGTCTGAAATATAACCAGATAGTTCTAATGCTTTGTCTGCAATGGAAAAAAGAAAACTGCTTATGAATACTTTCCCTATGTAGATCAGAAATTGTTTACGTAATAAACATAAGAGATGGGAACACCATGGCTCGACTGTACTTTTTAAAAAAGAAAAAAAAACAGGTATATGGGTTGCGACAATATTTCCTAGAAAATTGAAATTTTAAAGTTTCTATAATTTACGGACCCCTAAATTTGCATTCTAGTGCTCTACCAGAGACCCAAACCGCCACCTCCTGAAATAGAGAAAAACAGGTGAAAATGGCGACGGGTTTATTTGGTCTGCGTCCTATTTTCACCTCGTTCCGTATTTCTATCCGAGTAAACAACAATTATGTCTTTATATCGGTGCAGGCTTTCCCGCGTCCGGACCGGGTCTACCTCTGCCGCCCTCGTGGTAAAGCGTTTATTTTCAGCGTCCCATCGTCCTCCATCTTGTCGACGCATGCGCAGTTTGGCAGTTCCGGGCCCCGCTCGTCACGGTTGACTGGACAGCAGACGACAAATGGGCAGGCGGGCGCGGGAATTTTCCGCATGGAGGAACTTGGTGTAATGTGGCGGGGAGACGTATGGCAAGAAGCAGGGTGTTTGTTTGTAGGGGGGATGGATTCCTATAGGTTGTTTTCCCCGCCATATTTATAGCTCAAATATAGACCGTTCTAAAATAGGCTACTATGGCTACTATAGAGTTGCTGAGCCAGGCAAATACACTTACCCATTGCAAAAACAAACCTACTTCTTTTCCAATGTGAATATTCAGGTATCTATTTACTGCAATCTCGGAAAGAATTATTTTTTTAACATAATCGCTATATTTTGAACATAATCGGTAGAAAAACTTCATGATACTGTGACTCTTTATAAACATGTAAGTATGCAGGATTACTGCCACCCATTTTTTTAATAAGAGCTTTGCTCTTCTTTATTAATCATCAATTTGGAAGGAGTTTACAGGTGAATAATCCAACAATGACTAATCTAATATCTGTATTTGGCTACATGTGTATTATCCATTGGAGAACAATGTGAAAGCTGATTCAAGTGCGCAATCCATCTTTGAACAATGAGACTCACCCAAAATCCAATAAGCGAAAATTATTACATATTTTACTGTTCTTTCCCCCTAATAAGCCATATTGAATAGGATTTATAAGTCTGCCCTGACTGTGGTTAAAGAGCTTAGATCAGCTATATTATTTTTGTTTATAAATCTACCTGTAAAACAACAAAGGTAAACGATATTCAATTAGTTTATTATATCACCTAGATAAACAAAATGCTTTTACAACATAAGGAGATTCTGTGAATGAGTGGCATTCATTCCCCAACCTAATCAGTCGTATCTTTAAATGACTCCAGCAGTGAAGAAAGTGGTGGCGCCACTGGACCTGGACATAGACCTGGAGGACCCCGAGGTTCAGAAAGCTGCCACCAGGATACAGGCCACGTTCCGCGGTCACAAAGCTCGTAAGACCGTCAGCACTGAGCCCGGAGGTCACAGGGCCTCGACATCTACAGGTAAGTTACATGATGCCACTTCACCCAGAGATCTGTAGGTGAAGTGTTTGAATTAAGGGAGTGTTCCACTGGACCGACGGTAGCCGATTCCGTAGCCAGACAATCGCTGATTATTATCGGATGCCCTAGAATTTCTCAAATCTTTGAAAATGGTCATTTATTAAACTATTATTATCAGAATTAAATGAATTACAATACGTGAGCTTCCTCTTACGGGTCCAGGAACAATTGATCGGGTGAGAAATCGGCCTGGTGGATTCACCCCTTTAACAGGGTCAGAAAACTTGTAATACTAGTTGCATTAAGTATGATGGTCTCCAGGCCTCCACGTCTATGGGTAAGTTCTATTAAGCCTATTCATATAAGAATCTCCAAGTATCTAAACTTTATACAAAAAGTCAGGAAGGATATACAGTTGGTGCCACTATTCCAGGAAAATGAGGTTGATAAGTTTTTTTTAACATTTTGAGATGGTTGCTCGAAGCAGGAAATGACCAAAAGAGAAGTGGCCACTGATGTTACAGAGTGTTTTGAGGGGTAAATCTCAAGAAGCTTGCTCAGCACTATCCTTGCAAGACAGTTTAGATTATGAAAAGGTCAAAGCTGCTGTTCCCAAAGCTTAAAAATTGGTTCCAGATGCGAATTGTCAGAAGTCTATGGAAGTAGAAGATCGTTTTGATAAACTCAGACAACTGTGTCTTGTTCAGGAATTTGAGTGATCTCAAAACTTATCTGGGGGAAAAGAAAGCCACATTATTGCATAAAATGTCCACTCTTGCTGATGATAAAGCCATAACCCAAAATACTAGTGTTCAACATAAGAAGAATATCCCCCAAGGGAGTAATTCTAGTCAGGGGGCAAAAGGTGGTGATAGCAAATATCTCAAATTTAGTGTAAAGCCGAAGATTTACCAAGATGAATACTGCGGAAGAAGTTCAGGTACAAAATGTCATAGCTGAACATCGACAGGATGAATAAACGATTGGAAACAAAAAACAATGTCGTTGGCCACAGTGTCGTTACATCCACAGGTAGGTTATATAATTTATGCTGCTTCATCCAAAGTTCTCTTAGTAAAGTGATTAACCTTACCATGTCAAAAACCCGTAAAGTCATTCACATTCACAGTGGTGATGCCTGAGCCTCTACACAAATACAGGTAGGTTAAAAGATCCCATTTCATCCCCAAGTAAAGATCCCCAAGTAAAGTCTTTAAACCTAAAAGATCGGAAAACTAGTAGAATTATTTGTTGAATTGCATTTTGGTGGAGCGCATGTGTGTCGGCACGTGTGTGAGAGCGTGAGAACGAGATAGAGGCACCGGATACCTGCAGATGAAAGGCCCTCTTATTGACCCACTTCGTCATGCTTTGCATACATTGACATGTTAATACTTAGAATGCCTCATTGGTAGTCGTTGAATGGTGGACACCTAGAACTACATGTAATTAGCATGTGCGTATTCCCCTTTCCTCTGTAAATAGGCAAGCACTGACCCTACTTCCTGGTGATGTATGACATGAATTAGAGCATGAGGGACTCATGAATCAATACTAAAAGAGATCAATTTTACATACTCATTGTGCACCGTTATAGCGAATGTTTTATCATCAGTTATAGAATGCCAGTGGAATGATTCACTTTACTATTTCTTTCGTGATTTGTTTTATACAATTTTCAGGAGGACAACGTTAGATCAAGTCGCTGAATGGTATGGAGTAGTATTTTTTATCAATACTTTTATTCTCTATACGTTTACTATTCTTTAGATTCATCTTGATTTTCTGTGAAATATTGCTTTCATTGTTAGGCTAGAGTTTTACACTGTTCATATTATCATATTGTAGTATTTTCTTCATATATCTGTGACATGGGTAACACATTTGGTAAAGAATACCTTTTTCTGAACTGTTAATTGTTTAATCTAATTAAGATACATTATTTGGAATTTAACGTTTCATGCAAATAAGATTCCCCTTGTACATTTAGCCGAATCAATAACTGAACTCTAGAGGTTGGCTAATCATCAGAAATTTTTCTCAGAATCTGATGTCATTGAAAAACTGTTAAATGAAGTTCATCCATTCACTTCCAAGATGTACTCTTATTTCATCATACTGAGGAAACTCCTCATTGCTGGCATTTATTCCCATTAAATTGTATTTAACAAATGAACCTTACCTGTTGAGAAGCATTTATCTCAATAAAAGTCTTGTAACAAAATTTGAACAGAAAACAAATTTATCTTCCCAATTTTGCGTTTTCCAATGGTGCAGACCTTTGCATGCAATGCTGCCTCTTAGTATAGATCTGTATCAATTTTACTATTATTTTAACTCTGACTTTACAAATATCATCTGATTATCATTTCAATGACTGTCCTTCCGATATCAATTGATTTGTTTTAGAAATATGTGAATGTGTCATTTGTTTAATAGAGTTCCATATTTTATTGTTCTGCTTTTAACCTACTTTATTTTCTGAGGATATCATATACAGGTCCTTCTAGAATTGGAATTATGATATAGATTCGGAGATTTGGGTCAACATTTTATCGTCAGAGTTGTTCCTCTACCCAATTCAGAAAAGTAAGAGCAAGCGGATCGGGAGTCACATTTTAGTATACAATATTCAAAAAATTGATCAAGATATAATTACTATTTGGAACATCTGAAAAGAGCGCTGGAAACTAAATTTTGCATTCATCACATTCAACAACAACCATTAAATCACTATTTGTGTGGTATTTTTCCCGGTCTAATTGTACCTTGTTTTCGCAGATACTTAAGTATAATTCAAGAAGTGTATTTCTTGTGTGCATATATATATATATATATATATATATATATATATATATATATATATATATATTTTAAATTACTATTTACAATATTTCTATAATATTCTCTGAAGGATTCTCGCATTTTCTGTATGGATATTCTATGAAGCTGAGAAGCAGAAGGAAATCCTGACTTTGCTATTCAGAGAACTGTATAAGTACAGAACCTGTGAAAACAAATGTATGAATGGCATGCGAGGTGTATTTATTGTGGCCACATCTGAAGTGTGCCAATCGATATTCACCAATGTCAACCAATGGACCGTGGTACAGCGATGCAACGGAGGCCCAAAATACCACATCCTGCTGTACTAGACTGACTGCATAGTTCCCATACTTCTACTATTATATAATACTCGCTGAAGCAGATATTTTTCTATCATTTTTGTCCCTATTTGAATTACCTGCCAATACTGCGTTAAATAATCTAAGCTCATACATGAAGACCCATTTTTGTACCTCGTACAAGAGTTATCGTTTAATAATATTAAAGTCTGCTCGCTAAGACAGTCTTAGCCGTCCATGTTGACTAAAATTGACCCACATCGTCCCTGGGCTACCTTGGTGTACAGAAAAGGGTCTTCCTGTACGAGCCTAGATTATTCCACGGGCCCAGAAGATATTACAGACGCGTATCAAATTGTTTTAATTCTAAGCATTCAATAGATGATGAAATTGCATTATATGTATAGACGAGATCTTAAATTCAAATAATTAGCAATGAGTTGTTTCTAGCTCTTGATGATTTGTTTGAAATGCATACGTTGTTAGTTTTCTTAGTATTATTGATGATTGCGTGTTCAGCTTTTCATATCACCACGATTATAACGGTAATATGAGAAAACGTGGTTACTGAGCCCGTACGGGTGGCCGTTCGAGGTCATTTGATGAAAAAATACGGCCCGATGCCACAGGCGAGAGGGCCGTATTTTTTCATCAAAGGACCGAGAACGGACACCGTACGAGCTCAGTCACTACGTTTTCTTATTACTATATCCCTCCTACTCGTTTAAAACCCCATTTTATTGACTGTACAAGGCCAATATCATCCACTACGGCCCGCTGTTACAGCGGGCGCGAACATTATTCATACTACACCCCTAGCAGCGGGCAGTATTTCATATATGTTCGGCATAGGTATATAGTATATAGGTATATAGTAATAAGATGCATAGCTAAATTTAAAACAAACTCTTATTTCTGTACAATTTCTAGATCCCCATGACCTGGAATATTGATGTGTTCATCTTGGATCTGACCGGTTTATGTGTTGACCCGATATGGACCTATGGACGGACTTCACGAAATAACAAGCAAAAGGCACAGAAATCGATTTCCAGCCCACCCTCCCTAATCCACCGATGAATTTCCATAATAACAGGGAAGTGGCGATCCACGCTGATGCAGACGCGGTTGCCGTGGCAACGGTGCGCGATGCGGACGCCATGGCCACCTCGCGGCGAACTGCGAAAACACTGTTCAAAGGTGGAGAAAAAGAGAAGAAATACGAAGCTTTTATGTGTTGTAATGGGTACCGAAACGGGCGGTGGATGAAGGGTTGCTATAGCAATGGACAAAGGACGGAGTAGTCTGTGAATTCTAGCAGACGACAATTGGCCTTGAATCCACAGGCTTTATGGATGCGGACGCTGCAGTGTAGAGAGTACCTTGGTCATCCAAGTATTCTGAGGATACTAAAGAAGAAACCAACAAGTTTTGGTCAAAGTTGTTGTTCTCCCCAAGTTTGATGTGGAGTGTTATGAACGAGGCGACAACCGAGTGAATATCACGGAGCATTCAAACGAGTTGGAGAATGACTTCTTTGACCAAAACGAGTTGCTTTCTATATTCCTCACCCCTATATACAATAAAAGAATGGATGACACACAGGATATAGACCGTGGAGAACGGACTGCAATACTCATAGGGACATGGGGAACGAGTTCCCAATGTTAGCCTATGGGACAAAAAATGCCAGGGGTGAGGTACATTTTTCTCTCATTATCAAGTATGCCGCCCATTTAATCAGGTTTGGATATGTAAGCAGCTGGGATTTATATAGATAGATGATACAGTGCTGTCCTTAAATAAAGTAGACCTTCTGGGTGCCAGATGCTTCACAAGACGAAAGGAATTATCCTGGAACGGTTCTAGGTAGAACCTATAAGATATGCGTAGTCTAATGAATTCTGATTCAATATCCTTTCTTCATCATTTAGATCCGAAAATAAGAGAAAAACAATATGTCATGTTTAAAAAGGGTAAATTAATGATATTTCAAAATATACATATGACTGAAGTTAAAGAAACCATTAACTAAATATATCATATAACAAAGAATAACCATCAAGTTTTGATCAAAGTCGACGTTCTCCAAGAGTTTGATGCAGAGCGATATGAACGAGGCGACAGCCAAGTGGATATCACATAGCGTTCAAACAAGTTGGAGAACAACGATTTTGACCAAAACGAGTTGTTTTCTGTATTTATCTCAACCATGTACGCACAAAAGGAATGGACGATGCACAGGATATAGACCATAGAGAACGGACTGCAATACCCATAGGGGCATAGAGAACGATTTCACAATGTTAAACCTATGGGACAAAAATACTAGGGGTGAGATAAATCATGATGTCAGCAGACCACTTTTAAATCTACCAAAAAAAATAGAGTGCTACTGTAATGATTTGCATATTTGTAGATAACCCACATAAGCAGTCAATAAGTAATTATCAATCAATAAAGATTTTAATTCAAACCAAGTCTTCAAGTAGCTAACACTGTGCACAAGTAAACACACCTTTGAGAGCCTGATGACGTGTCAACAAAAACTGATGACGAATATCGCAGATAGATATTCACCCTTAGATGACAGAGTATTTGTCGAGATACAAGAACGGTGACCTCTGATTTTTAAGAACGAAATAAGTATTACTATACACCTATGGCCGAACATGTATGAAATACTGCCCGGTGCTAGGGGTGTAGTATAAATAATGTTCGCGCCCGCCGTGACAGCGGGCCGTAGTGAATTGCAGTAGTCTTTGTGGTCTTTGTAAAGTTAATAATAGGGTGTTTTAAATGATTGGGAGGTGTATAGTAATAAGAAAACGTAGTGACTGAGCCTGTACGGTGTCCGTTCTTGGTCATTTGATGAAAAAATACGGCCCTCCCACCTACGGTGTCGGGCCGTATTTTCATCATCAAATGACCTCGAACGGTCATCCGTACGGGCTCAGTAATCACGTTTTCTCATAGTACTTTACATATACTATATTCTGTGAAAGTTTGTAGAAATCGACATGGGTTTTACTATGTGAAAAACAACTTTTTAGAATCTCTATATATTCTTATGCAAAATAATTATAATATTGATCTCTAAATCAAAATCTAGCACGGTGACCCATGATTTTAAGTCAAATATGTGCTCTACAATACTTAGAGATCATTGTATTCCATTTTCAGAAAAATGACATGGGTTTTAATTTTCAAACCAAATTGTCCGATATGCCTTTAACAATTTTCCATTCATGTATAAATTTCTCCAATTTATACTATTCACTCTATATTAATTGTCTCGGTATTAACAAATCTTAAATCTCCACATTTCCTACTCCTTGTAAGTCATTCTGGTTTGCGTTTCATGAGAAGGTGCAGTCAAGCATGAACGTGAGTCAGGAAAGGAGTGAGACCAACAGTGAGAGAGTACGTTTCACTAGAAAATTAGGTCTCACTGTACCTATCACTTTTGAGGCACTATTAGTGACAGGGTACCAACGCAAACGCATGGAGGGAGTGAAAAATTCAAACGTCGATAACTTCGGAACGGTACGACCGTTCTTCTTCATATTTAGGACGATTATAGGTTATATATACCCCTTACTCGTACTAAAATTTCATCGCTTAATTCCTATGGGAAGCACGGGAAATCCTCTATATACACACAGTGAGGTTTGACAGCACAGCGAGACCCTGTGCTCACTAAGTGCACTGTGCTGTAAAATATGCCAACAGTGAGAGTTGGTGCCACCTCAACAGTGAGAGCACTGATGAAACGGGATCTTGTCATAGTCACTGGTGGTATCGCTGTTGGTATCGCTGTTGCTGGCACTGTTGCAGTCCTAGCTCTCACTTTTACCACCCCACTAGTGAAACGGCCCCCTGTATTTCCCAATCATCCATCCATAGCCAAGTAATTCACAAAGTCTACATATAATGGTCAATTCTCCCAGATCATGATCGATGCCCACGTACTGTGACCAAAAATTCAAACTAGTCATATCTTTATGAAAGAAGTGAAAGTATATAGTAGATTATAGGCTTAATGATTTTAACGTTATAATCCCTCTGTCACCGTACGTGGGCATGTGGGTTTAACAAGGCCTTAGGGGTAATATTGATTGTTACTTATTAGCAGAATCAGATTTTTATTATCAGAAAATGAATCTATATATCACATTGAGCAAATTAAAGTTGATTAATATTATTTATGTCACGCACGGTGACATAAATAAGAAGACATGTACGTTTCTTGGCATTAACATGCCTGAAGTCCTTGCAAATTGCAGATGTTAATGGTCCCATTATACTTTAATTATGTATAAAATATCATTCATTAATAATGTAAATCTTTTTCCTTACATAAGCAACACCTGATAATTTCTGCCCATGTACGGTGACCAAATGAATTTCACCACCCATGTTCAATTGGCTGTGGTATATCTGATGGGAAAATTAATTTATACACTACAGATGTTATGAAACCTGTTCACATACCTTTTTTACTTGGAGGATTAAAAAGTACCCCAAAAAGTACTTTTCTATAATTTTTGTACCTTTTAATGTGGCTTGCCCATGTACGGTGACATACCCTTCACCACTGATTTTTTACACCTAGACTACATATAAATTTCCCCAATTAAACATTTATTATGTTTTATAAGTTCTGCAACACATTTGTGGGTATGAAATATTCAGACCAGACAAACATTTATAGTTACAAATGTATAAGAGGTCTTCAAAATCTGGTTATATAGGTTTCATCTCTGAATTTTGAGTTAAAGATGCCTATTTTAGGAGTTTATCCATTTTCCTTTAAGATATAGGTACATGAAAGTAGGGTTCTCCTGACGGATCTTTCATTTCTACATACTCTGATATCGTTTCTGATATCATAAAACGAATTTTAGATATGAAAACGACCATTTGAATTATTGGTCACCGTACGTGGGCATCGATCACGATCTGGGAGAATTGACCATATATGCTATAGTAAGCGATATCAGACTGGCACCCTGTCAGTCTACATGAGCGTACAGTGAAATACTACGGGTAGAGCCCTCTGGTGTCGAGATCCGGCATGAGCTTTGGAGCGTCGTGTCAGTGTGGGAGGGTACCAGACGAAAGTTAGCTGAAAACCAACGAAATGTGTGATCTGGTACCTGAGTACGCATTGACCAAATCAAAACCGAACCAGCAAAAGACGTTTTGCCAAAACGTCTCCACTTTTGAGAATCACATTTTCGTTAATATCTCCGTAACGGATGGGAGTTTCTGAATGATTTTTTCACTGTTGGATAGAGAATTCCAAGCCGGACATAATGATATCAATTTCAATATGGATATCCTGATTGATTGAATTAGAATAAAAAATAACTGATTTTTACGGTGACTTCACTTTGGAATAGTGTTTAGCACAGAAAATAATACACAGCAAAATTATCTATGACTTAGAAAAATAGTTTAGTGTGATCCCATTCATATCCAGTGGTAGTTATTGCTCAAAATTGTATTTCATTTGATGAAATTAATTTTTGAAACAATATGATTTTTTTTCTTTTACATCGATGAAAAACATATTTCTATTAAGAGTATCATAATGGCATCTTTGTGCACGTTAGATGACATATAAATGTTCAATGATCATGGATAGTTAATGCCCGACTATTGATTGCATGCTTGGAATTAATTTTTTATCCGGGGAGGGTACTCATATTTGGTATTATGTTGGTACTTAAACCTCATTTTTTCATGGAAATAAACCCACTATCAAAAAGATAATTTCCATACTGCATAAGAAAAATGTTTCCCAACGAACTAAAGAGGTTTCGTTCCAATGAAATTATAAATATTTCTATTGCAACTGATTAAAGTAAAATGCATTGAAAAAGCTGCATTTCGTGCCTGTGATGCCATCTAGCGGATAATGTATGAAGCAGAATATCATTCACCTGCGGAGGTTTGGACAAGATTTCATAGACTCATAGAGGGAGACTGTAAGTGGAGAGTGTGAGACTTATTCTGTCGACACCTTTCACATCTTTTGTTCCTACCTATGGCTATGAAATAGCTTAGAATATTGTGTAGATCTTTACAGCTAACATAGTCCATGGGGGGGAATTGAAAGTTAGGGGGAAACAAATTGAAAAATGAAAAACTGGTATGCCAGTAACAAGGATCGAACTCCCGATTCCCAAACTCCCGGGCGATCATTCTGCTGACTGCTCCACAAAGCCAGATGCCTCAAAAAGGCCAAATACTTAGGGTGATGGTGAGGGGGGGGGGGGGTAGGGGGGAGGAGGGGAATCAGAGAAGTTTTGACCCGCGTGGCGGTTTCCCGGCTCGTCCTGGGTCATTCGGTGGACATCGTGATGAGAAACTGTGTTTTTCATGGGCTTATATGACCTTTTGACCTCTGACCTTAATGTGACTGGTCCCTGACCTCCTTCCGGTGGCGGGAATGGTTCGTTGACCAATCTGTGGTGGGGTTATATATGTTGTTGTTTTTAAAAACAACTTGGCCACCAACACCTGGATCGTTAACGTAAAATAGGCATATTAAGTATAGGGAGTTATTTCATGAGCCCCATAATCATTTTCAGCCTACCGATTTATATTTTTGTAGAGGTGATTTCTTTGAAATTGCACACATCCAAAACATTGCATTAAAAATGTGTGAATAAAAAAACTGCTTTCAAACATATCCTTCATATCTTTCACATTCTGGTATGACGGATCATACTTTATTGAAAGTAATATGTTTATTACATCTCATATTTGTCTTCTACACGGTTTATTCTTGATATTTCAGGATAATATTGTAACCAGCAATGTTCCCTATCTAACCCATTCACGGCTAGTGATGCCATATGGCATCAGCTGTGCTGGGGCGGGTGGTGCCAAAACGCAACAACCATGTGGGGGCGGGTGATGCCAAAACGCATTATTTCCTTAAATTTGCAAAATTTCGTTTTTGTGGAATTAGATAGGAAATATTGGATATAAAATCATAAGAGTTTTCACGGAATATAGATGCAACACCCAGGGCTCCCGCCCTTAGCAATATACTATTGTCAGAGGTCCCCGCACTTAAAGGGTTAAAGAGGAATTCCTGGTATGAGAGAAAATGATTTGAATGAGTTATTTCAAAAGTATGAACTATAGGCACGCTTAATTGGGATATAACCAGAAGATTTACGGGGGGGGGGGAATGGCGAATATCTAAAACGATGATATTTCCTTCCAAAGAACTAGCAAATAAAATCCTCAAATGCATTTCAATCTTTGTATCATTAGCAAAAAGAAATTCAATTATATAGAGTAATAAAGAACGCTTAGGTCAATACTATTTATTTTATTAGTTCACAACATTGGATATAATACAGCTAATACTACTTTTCAATATGATACATCTACTTTCTCCATGGGAGTAGATATGAAAAGTGGCCCTGAAAAAGTGGGCCAATAAAAATAGAGAAGAATCCTCAGCCAGGTTGTGCGGACATCATGATAAAAGATGCGGTTATCCTGTTACAACCTCTGTGGAAGCAGCATACCTTGGTGCACACACCTTTCGTGCCTTTCTTTCAATTACATTTTCACAGTTTGCACAACTCACATTGTATCTTTCGTTTCTTGCAATAATACAAAGAAAATGTTAGGTGACCAGCATTGTATCAAAGCTTTATGGTCTGGTTTGCCGAGCCTCAAGCAAGAGTTATATATTTCTATATTCCTTTACAGTTAGTGAGGTTCTGAGATATCTTTCTGTGTTAGGCACCTGATTGGGGTAGAGAAAGGGAAGGGGAGTCCAAGTTTAGGGACATTGGTGGGTCCTGACAGGTAAGCAGGATGAAACAAGTTATTAATTCTACATCTCACATCAACACCAAGGAGTCGGCCCATTCTGTTAAAGTCTGTCGGAACGATCCATGTGCGTACTATCGAGGAACATCAGGAAAATGTCATATGATTGTTTAAATGGCGTGAGCTGTGTTTTTTGGAAGGATATTACGAAGCAGAGCTGAGTGATATCTGTAGCGGAAGAGAATGAACGCCATGTAAACAATTACATGAAATTGAGTGACATCTATGTTTTATCCTACCCCGTTATACGTTTTTAACTTCATATGTCATGTGTGGCATATAAATAATTTACGTCATAACAGTTACACCATGTTAAGCCTTTGTAGATTTATATGAGGGGTAGGATAATGACCAGTGCACCTAAACTTTTTTGCAAATCTATTTTTCGGCAATTGTTTTCCCCTTAGTAGGTGTTTTTCAAAGTAATAGTCGCACGACTATATTACAACATGGAATAATAATACAGACAAACAAGATTGGCATCACCTTTACAAGAATCAGTGACCAACAAGAATTTTGGCGGGAAACGCCGTCATTTCCGGTGGTTGGGCATGCGCACCACAGACCTGGTTGCGTCCAGACGAGATTCCTGAATCTCCGGAAAAATAATTTGACCTTACATTTTTCTTTTTGGGGGGTATAGCATTACATCTTAGTTCTGTTCCTAGTAATGACATACTAAATGAGAACTGAAGTATATACTTCAGAGAAAAATGCATTTTCGTCCACGGCAACACCGTCCAACCTTGAGTATATCAATAAATGACCAGTCAGCCATTTGTTATCGCATATGATTATATACTTATAATAATACTTGAGACTCAAGGGTGGCCTATGGAGGTTTATATAACATACATGTATATCTTAAAAGGTTTTTAGTTACCTCTCCTATCTGCATAACGATATTCTAACAGCACCTTAGATATAATCCCATTTGAAGGATACTGTAGTTTATACAAACGACTCTGCTATCCTAAGTTTATCACCTTCTGAGGACAAAATGTAGCATTTCGGAATGTAACGAAGCAATAAAATCCTCTCCGAACTCTATCAAAAACCATCTATTCCTCCTATATATCTGTTTGGAGGTCTGTTCAAAATAGGGTATTTGTTACACCTTAAATAAAGCATATAAAGGTTTAATAAGGACATTTTTCAATTCTTTACATTGTATCACTACATATGCATACTTTGATCGTGTGGTCGGTAAAAGGAAATCCCGGTTCAAGTTGAGTTTTTTCTTGCTTGAATCGAGCCATGGAAAGATTATACACAGCGGGAATACAGGGACATAGTGCTCATTATCACATATGTAATGATGACTATACGAGTCCTTACAATAGCCATATCCAATACCTGTTGAATAAAACCTTGTACGAATATATACGTTGGAAACCTCTCAAACCTTAGTATTGTAGCATGAGGATGGATGCCTCTGCTTGGAGAGCGGGACGCTGTAAACCACACTGCACCGCTAGAGCAACCTACGGAAACAGGTTTTGCGGCACAATAAACCGGAGCGGCGCATTGTGGATGTAGACAACAAGTAAAGTCAGAGTCGTGTAGGATGCTGTCATAGTCAAAAACTGGGTAAATCTTCTAGAATTAAATGTGCCCCTTTATGTGTAATTTCCAGTGAGCCGCTATATTACAGCCTTCAAGATATGGGTGCTGTTTCTAAAATAGCCCCCTGAGAACCCCCTGAGAGTGTTCTCTGGACATAAATATGCATATCAATTATCAAATTATGACTCATAGCTAAGTCGATTGCCATTCGTGTTCGTTCTGAGCAATGTAAATATGAATTTTCAATTTCAAAATTGATGTCATTACTAGATCAATCATTTAATCGATAAGCACGTATAACAAACTGGTAGATTTCTGTATGGCTTATAGTGCAGTTTGTCTGTGGTGTTGTGCTGGACTCCAGCATGGCAAAGCGTCATTATGTATTGTAAGGCGAATGTATGCTGTCCCTCAAGACTCTCTCCTCAATAAAAACAAACAAAAGTAGATCAGATCACTATTGTCTTCGTCAGTGTATCAGGCCTAATTTCAGGAAATGATTTTGTAGATTTCCTCCCAAGGCACAATTCACAATTTTCAAATTAAAGTGAATTTCTTTCAGGTAATCAAAGTCCTGCTCTTAATAACAAACTACGTTCCTGTAGTAGATTGGTAGATGAAGTACCCTCAGCTAGTGAATACTGAATGTTGTCACAGACTAACAGCTGTGTTTTAAAATTATAAAAGACATTAGGTCAAAGCGGGACAATACAGCGATATCCAGCTAACAGAGCCTCGATCGGCATGGTTATCTCAGCCTTGGTACTTTTTCCCATGGACTTAAAATTAGGAACTCGTACTCAATGCCCATGGAGTATTTAGAAAACATACTCAAGGTCGGATCATGTCACAAATGTTAGCCAATTAGTCAATGTTAGGGGTGAGATAAAAACTGAACCGCACTCAATCCATATGCCATGAGATTTGGTTGCCTACCTAATCTCTCTAAGCAAAGCCAAGTGAAATTACTCTGCAACCAAAATTCATGGCATATTTTCAGTATATATGGATCTTGATGCAGTTATGATATGATATAGGAGTATTGCATATATTACATAGAGGTTTACTCTATATATATATTCAAAGAGGTTTCCAATGAAATACCCGCCATTGTAAAAGTGCTATTCTATAAATAGTGTCTCTAATGCTCGTATCAAAATTGCATAATACAACAAACATCAAAATATGACCTCATATCACTGAGGCTGTATGGAGACAGAGATCCCACCAGGGGTTACTTATGGTACTGTCAGCAGGTTTTGTTATGGCGTTATTGATGTCGACATGGCGTCATGTTCAAGGTGGCCTTTTGGATAGAGAATACAAAACGTACATCACCAACTATTTATCTCTACTTCAACCCACAAGCGTTCACATTAAGCAAATCGTTGATCCTTATATTCCCAGGAGTGTGGAGTCTAAGATAAAGCTACAAAATGCATTGTTATGACATTGTGGATATCCCAAGTTTGGTTTGTAAGGACGCTTTTCTATTTCCAGATATTCAACAGTTTATAAGACCTTTCCGAAGGAGATATCCAGATTGTGAACATGGTCGACGCTGTTAACCATTAATAAAGAATATACACAGGAAACCGTACACAGTCCGTGACAGGTGAGATAGGATGACATTAACATCACGTGACGTCATGGTAGAGTAACACAGTCAGGGGATGACTTATGGAGATGACGTCATCAGTAGCTGACGTGGTCGGGCGGGAAATGACCGGAGTCACCCAGGCGTGTCAAGGTCACAGTGCCGTCAGGGTTCACGTGCAGCAGTGTGATCGACGCATGCGCAATGAAGACCCGCATCCACGCGTCGCGGGGGAACTGCAGAGCTCTGCAAATAAGAATGGCGCAATTAACATATAAAGCATTATACATTGTAGTGAATTGTAACCGTTGATAGGTGTATGGCGAGGAGGAAAAGGGTATCAAAGTCGTATTTTGTTGATATCAAAGGACCTTTCTCTAAATGCATTGTTCATGAACGTCGAAGTTAGGGCCATGGGGCACTAACTCCTAACCTTGTTTACCTTCTCTCTCTCTCTCTCTCTCTCCATCTCTCTCTCTCTCTCTCTATCCCTATCTCTCTCAATCGCCCATCCATCTCCTCCCTCTTTGTTTCTCTCTTTATTCTACCCCTAATAAAAAAAACTGCCATAGACTTAACATAGGGAAATTTCTATGTGGCAGGCCGTGACATAAAGTGTTTTTTATGCCACTAGAGTGATAACAATATTGACCAATCAGAGAGCAGGATGTCAGCTACTATGAAAAAAAGTTCTGTTGGTCATTGACTCAATATTTATCTTTTAGTAATACAAAAGCATAGACGAGGTAGGATAAATACGAAACCGAACTCGAGTTAGACTTGACAATGTCTATGCCACGACGGGAAGGTCGCGTATTGCTACACGAGTCTAACTCGATTTCGGTTTTTACTAAGTCTCACTCTGTCTGTCTGTCTCTGTCTCTGCTTCTTTCTCTCTCTCTTTCTCTATGTCTCTCTGCCTCTCTCTGCCTTTCTCTCTATCTCTCTCAGCCTCTCAGCCTCTGTCTCTCTCTTCGCCTCTCTGTCTCTCTCTTTGCCTTTCTCTCCACCTCTCCCTCCGTCTCTGTCTGTCTGTCTCTCTCTCTCTGCCTCTGTTTCTCTCTCTCTGTCTCTCTCCCTCTCCCTCTCTCTCTCTCTCTGCCCCTTTGTTTCCCATGGCCTCCTCTCTGATTCTCTCTTCTCTCCGGGTCTTTCCCCCTCTCTGCCTCTCTATCATTCCTCTCTCTCTCTCTCTCTCTCTCTCTCTCTCTCTCTCTCTCTCTCTCTCTCTCTCTCTCTCTCTCTCTCTTTTGTCTCTCCCACACCATTTCCCTATCATTCTCTAGCTCTCTTTGTCCCTTATAAAACAAATCTTGGCAATCCGACTGTAATAGGTAGAACCAGAATCTGGATGACAGAGGACATATCTTATCTGGTGTAAGGAGGTCTGCATTTGGTGGAAAATAAAAAAAGAACATGATACATAAGGCAAGCGATTCATCTGATTCCGATTACAGTCAGCAGGAAGGAGACAAGGATTTACAGCTATGCCGACAAGCAATTTCCTATCACACTTACTTCTCCCAAGACATAGAAAAAACACTCCATTTCATTTATCATTCTACAACAGGATAAAACCACATACTATGTCAGGAGACGTTGTAACATTCCTGTAAGCAGATTCTGGGTGCAAAAATTAGTCCCTTGACTGAATAATCTTCAATTCAAAGGCATGATATTTGGGAAAACAAAAAAATGATTAACTGTATTTTATTTCGGTAAAATACTCAATAACCTAAGCCCAGGAGTCACTCATGCATAACAACTGGGTCGTGTTTATTCTATTGCTTAGTGACTTGCGATCATTATCATACCAGAATATCAAGGCTGCTTGGACAGCTGTGTCTAAGTACTGTCACATCGAACTCATTATTTACTCGGCAGTTACCATAAGAACCTGCGTGTGATGTTTATAACCACTAATGGTATCAGGTGAACTATGTTCTGTCTTGTTTATGGTAAATATGAATATTACATGTGTTATAATGACAATGGGGAATACTCGTGTTTTCGAAGTCACTATGAAATTTGTTTCGATTATTTGTCGTGAGCCACCTGAATTGATTAAAAAAACAATCAACGATACCTGAATCCATTAACATAAATCAAGGAATGAATGCAACATGACTTACAAATTATGGTCCTCAAAACACTGAAGCTTTTAAGTTGTTAAATTGTGGCCCTAATGGACCTTAAATTATAGGTTATACAGGTGAATTGTATGGGATTACAATGTATATAGTATTTCAACAGGAATGTTTCGACTATGTAATCGTCTACCAAATATACCTCAATATATGATGCATAATAGAATAATCATTTGTAGAGATGGTACTTGGGTCAAATTTAGAAAAAATGTACTATGCGGTTACGATGTGGTGACATAATACTAAAGACTAGGAGCAAATGGAATATTCATCAATGATGAATGAGCGCGCAATTATAAAAGGATAACAACAAAAAGGTTTGGGTTACGTTCAGTCTGCGGATATATTTCTGTAATGCACTTGCATCCAATCAACTTGCCATTTCTACAACTGCCTGAGTCTAGGATCCAAACATATCAAGCATCAGTGGGTCTTGAGGTATTTCAGTCCTGTGGGTCATTGTTCATGGTCAATTGGGTACACCTCTAAGACCCTGAGACACTCGCACCTGCTCTTTTCCCAATATCACAGAAAATAGCACATAGATAATAAAGGGATAATTTTTATGCATCACGCTGGAAGTCTATATGCGACCACTCTAACCTTTAGGCAACGTATATAGGGTACAAGCGGGCTGTAACAACTAAACAGTGATTCATTAATAGGCAGAGGCTGTACCTGAGAGTAAAGAACTTGAAGATGTTGGCGTGGCCGACTAGAATCTCGAAGGAGCGGACTTTCTGTGAGGGGTCTGCTCGGTAGAAATACTTTCTGAAAGCAGCTTCTAACCGCGGGCCGTCCGTGAAGTAAGTCTGTAATCAAATCATATAGACGTGTTATGATCTGATATGAGAAGTTATCTCACCCCTGGTATTTTTTTCTCTATAGACTTAACATTGGGAACTCGTACCATATGCCCATCAGATATTTAGGTAAAATATCCAATGGGGGATTATGTCACAAATGATAGCCCATTAGTCAATGTTAAGGGTGAGATAAATTCAGAAACCCATTCATGTTTAGTGTCAGAGCTCGATCCCATCTCGTTTGAATCACTACATAATTTACTCGGCTTCGCCTTGTGAATTACTATGTGATCCAAACTCGATGGGATACGAGCTCAGACCCTAAACTCTCATAGGTTTCCTCTATAGAAACTCATGAGATAAAAATAACTGGTCCATACCCCACCGAGTTTGACCGTGGAGTAATACACAAAGCGAAGCTGAGTGAATAACATAGCAGTCAAACGAGGTGAAGTGCGGACCAAGTTATTTTCATCGAGTGGGTTTCTGATTTTATCTCACCCTATATACATTATCAGGAACATAATTAATCAATCGAATGACTCGCCCAATTAGCCATTGAGTATTTGGTACACTACTTATCATCTCTTATCTTCTCTGCAATCCCGACACATGCAATGATCATACCATGTTTTCATTGCTCTACCCAGACACATGCAGTATATGTTACCTGATCACTGCTTCCAGTCATTGCTTCATACTCCTTCATTTCTGCAGTCCATACACACTTAATAAACATGTTGTCCTTTCATTGATTTTGCCCAGACATATGCTGTAAATATATGACTATGATTGCACTCACCCATGTCAATGGCCGCTTTATTGACATTGTTATTTGATATTCTACAACCAACTACTCTGACACTGTAACTACAATGAGTCAATAATGAAATGATTTTGGAGAAAAAAATACCATGCAGATTTGTATATATGGAGTTTTGACTGTGAAATCTATCGAAACATATCCACCTCCTGTACCAATATACATCAGGTGCCACATACTATTTATTTTCTTAAAAATTTCCCGCTACTTTGTAGTGAAAATAAATTAGTTAGTGGTCGCGTTCATAGCGTACACGCCTTGTCAACCACAAATACACTTCGCCACATACTATTTAGCCCTTTCACTACGCTGTGATGCCTTGAGGCATTCCCGAGTGATTTTATTAAATTTCAGGAATTGCTATTCTCTAATATTTAAAAAAATGTGAAAAATTGATAATATTTCCCAAACCTAGGTAAAACTGTATAAAGGCTGATATTATCAAAGAACTGTGGTAAAATGTCATCATGGTAATGTCGATATATGAATAAAATGGCTGTAAAATGACGTCATATTGGATAATACCAAACCACCAGCGTACTACAGGGGTGAAAATGAGGCTGGCTACTTCGAAACCCTTAAAAGTAAGAGACAATATCTGAATCTACTCTATATGAGGAGGTACGCAGAAAGTATTGAGTCGGAGGAAAATCCAGTAACAAGAGGGCTATGAAAAAGAAAGATTAATATAAAAAGGCCTAGATCTTCTTTTTTAAAGAAAAGTCCTCTATATAGAGGCAAGAATGGCTGGAATAATCTTCCAAAGAAGTCCAGGATAGCTCTCTATACTCTCACAAAAAATATATTAAAAATAAGCTTACGTATGGACTCGAAAACTTAGATTAATCATGGTAGAACATCAACTATGGACATCTAGGCGAAACTATTTGCACTCTTTGGCGTTCCTCTCATCCAACTCGATATTGCCTCATCCCTTCATGTAAATATCTGTACATTATTATTAGACAAGGCGTGTTGCCGTCCCGCATGTAAAACGTATATTAGAGTGGCCAGAAGTGGTTTAAAATTCTTTCGTTCTCGTGGGGTGTCTCGCACTCGTTGGAAAACATTTTTTTCCTTAGAGTGGCCAGAATACCTGCCATGCAGAGTCCACTAATTGTACCTCTTCTTTAATGCAATAAGATAAAATAGAATTTAAATGGCAGTGTACTGATAGGGTTAGAGACTTACCCGGCCAGGAAGCTGCCAGTAGCTGACTGTCGGGTCTGGTGGTACCGGACCTCCCTCCTCGATGTCGTCGTCGGCGACCAGACTGAGATGCGGCAAGTGTTTCTGCATGATCTTCGCCGTCTGCGCCGCTCGCTCCATGGTCGAGTGGTAGATTATCTTATAATCCATGTTCAGTTCCTTCAACCGCCTCCCTGTCATGTCTGCCTGCCGTTCACCTGCGCCCGGGAACATGCATTTTTAAAGTTTAGAGTTCCCAATATATATTCATATATGTAAGTTTAATAGCATTTAAGCTAGCAATATCCAGAAGGGTGGTAAGGAAGTCGTGGCATTAAAGTGATTTTGATTCAGAAATAACATACTATCTTAAAACTGGATGAGTTTTAATCTTGGCCACCGTATGGCACGACTGGAGTTTGGCAAAGTGACTTCATGAGGCGAAGCCGAGTGAAGTCTGGAGCCAAAACTCCAGGAGTGGCATGTGGTGGCCAAGATTAAAATTAATCAGGTTTTGATTTTATCCTACCCCGTCTCCTCGATTTTGGAATATTATGTGATAACAATTCTGTATGCCAGTTATGGCATATAGTCTCCGTACGCCAGTCACCGTGGCATACAGAAACTCAATGTTAAGCCTATGGAATTTTATATTAGGGGTAGGATAAAGGTCTATATTTCTACTCGCTGAACAATAGATGCCTCAAGTTCTGTGCTCCTTTGTTTCTTCACAGATCAATTTCTATTTTTGCTACCAAAGAAACCGAGTAAAACCGTTGGATGTAGCTTGGTGACATTCAAATACTATACATGAACAGTTCTTCCCTAGCAGCAATACATGGGGAGTTTAAAATCAATATGGAATTGGGAATTTACCAATATATCCAGCATATATCAATAGTGAATGAAACCATGTGTCAATGTCTATAGTTATATGCTAAGCGCAGACAAAACAACCATTAGCGATTTTGAATAAGGTTTTTAGATAACCGCTCCATATATGTATTTTATGGCATGCCTGGAGGCACTATTGTTCCTGCATGACAGGATGCCTGAAGGCAGCAGCAAACTTCCCTTTATAGGCCGTTCTCCTAGGATAGTGTCCCAGATTCAATTTTATGAACGGCAATGTTAAAGAGTGTAAATGGTTCACGTTCATTATATTTTGCAGATGTTTGAGTAGAAAAGATATATAACACAGCCCAGTATTGTATCATCCAGTTATAGGGAGCCAAAGGGAACTTGCTGAAAACGCAAGATACCTGTTCACAAAACACCATTTCCGGAGATAGACGGTCAGTATTTTGACTATATAGGTTTGAGATTATATGTGTCATTCTTTAATCTTTTAAATGCATATTTTTGATACACTTAACAACTGCCATCGGCTTCAAGACAGACTTATTCAGCGATGATAGCAGTTTGGAATGTGGCAGTTACCGCGACTTTTGAACTATTGATTCAGAGACGATAGTTAGTAAACTACACTTTAATAGTAGCAAACAAGACCAAAAACGAAATTCTAGCCTCGAACCCCCATAGCTATAGCACTAAGCCTCGTTCTTACTGGCCTCCGGAAATGCTGTTTTGAGTACGGGTATCTACGGTTTTAGCGGGTTCATTTTGGCTCCCTATACTTAGATGATGAAAGCTTGTCTACTCTCATCCATTCGTTTTAATCTTGGCCACCGCATGCCACGCCTGGAGTTTTGGCTCCGGACTTCACTCGGCTTCGCCTCATGAAGTCACTATGCCAAACTCCAGGCGTGGCATACGGTGGCCAAGATTAAAACTCATCCAGTTTTACGATAATATGACATAAAAGACACTAGAAAACACTAAATGTTTTAGAAATATGTCTTTTTTCAGTTGATGTTTATTTTGGAGGTAATGGAGGCTAAAGTATTGCTTATTTCCATAGAGCTCTAGGCTGGAAATTTACATACTCTTACCTACGCTTTGCGTTATACAAAATATAGCACAATAAATGGCATTGAGTCTAACACAAAAACCATACGGTTGTTTCACCCTTATAGCAAAGCTATAACAAAGTATAATTAAGCTCTCAATCTGTTGCTGATGCTGCTCGAAATAGCCCTGTCGACATTTAGTAGCGTGTAATAAAGTACCAATTATTGTATTTTGTCAATTTCTTTTTATTGCTTATGCTGTAGATGAATGCGGTAGGTTGGGGATATATGTTTAATATGAAGGCCACATGTAGACTACTCACCCATTGGCGTCAGTTTACCGGTGTTTAGGTCATAGTTTCCGTGCCTCACCAGTAAAATCGTTCTCACAACGGCAGCCTTAGCCTCCTGCGGGTTCCTGTATTGTTTTCTGTGATCAAAATTCAAATCATTCATATTAGATATTGAATCTAAGAATGAAATCAAATTCTGGAAATATGACAAATCATGTATGTGTAAAAAAAAGTTTTCATCATGGTTTCTCTGTTTTTACAAAAAGTCTCGAGTAACTTTGGGATTTTTTATTACAAATCATGATTTAGAATATCATAAACAATAGAAAATCAGAATCTTATTGTTTAGTAATAAATTATGCTTTAAGAAGCGCCACTTGATTCCTCTTTGGATACCATATAATATCATAAACAGTTTAAGTTTAAAAGTAATTCGTCTATTCCGCAAGAGTCACCTTGACCTGCAATTTGTGCACACTACTGAGTACAGCTTTCATACACATATATTAAGATCCAACACAAAGGTCGACATGCACTGGTTTCTATAAGCCTCCGATGAAAACCATTTACCATTAGCAATTAGTTTGATATTTTTATTGGCCTAATTCCCATGGTCTGATTACACTCCTAGAACTACCACTCAGTACGGTATCACTAATTGCAATTTCGCACGTATTTGTCTCTCATTATGGCGTGATATGTAAGCAGATAGTTTTTCCCTAATCTCCTAAGAGCTCAATTCACGTTGAGAGTAAATGTGTATTTGGATACACAACATAAGTAAGACATCATGGACCATGTAAATATTTTATCCCCCGTGTAAGATCTTATCAACGCGATGCCCTTCTTGTGGTAAACATGTTTGTTGCTAGATGTATAGAGGAGGATTTCTTGGTAGAACAAAATCACGCAACAAGGCTTGTATTGTGTGAACAAACTGCTCCGCGTACTTTGTTTCTAACGTCGTACGATGTTAATGACAGGGTACTACCGTGACCCATTCTGTAGACTCTTTGATTACAAGGAACAAGCTTATATCTTGAACCGGTTCCCAAATTCAGCTTTCTAAATTTCAACCATGGAGCCCTCGAATTGCACAATTTACGTGCATTTTAGGTCCTTACGTACGTGAATAGGTGACCGCCTTACGTGATAACGTACGTGCCTCCCGCACTCGGCTTGCACGATTCTCCACACAGACAATCCACGAAACTACGCAGGTTCGGATGTACGAGGGCCTTACGTAGACCCTACAGGTGCACCCCTCTCATAAGATCTCACACTCTCCAAGTCGTATTCCGTACTCTCACTACGCTCTATGGAGAAGAACTCTTAACGAACTAGGCTTAGAGCCTTCAGAATCAACTGGCCTGGCTCACGTGCTAAACACGTACATCAATGCAACCAAAGATTCCTATAATCTCAATGATGCCACCTAGCGGGAATACTGTGTGCCAGTGGATTCTCAAGGTTCTAAGCCTAGTTCGTTAAGAATTCTTCTTCCATAGAGCGCAGTGAGAACCTTGTACAGATTTCGACTTAGAGAGTGTGGGATCTTATGAGAGGGGTGCAATCGGCCCAGGTGCCCACCAAAGAACACTGCACTGCTTGCTCTCTATTGTGTGACATCCAGTAACATAGTAATCTATCTGAATTCAATGATACATCACATATCTCACCTTCAGAGCAGCCTTTTGCCATCAAACAAGTCTTTTAATAAGAGGGGAAAACTGTCAGAGCCCAGATTAAGGAACAGTCCAATATGCCCCTTTGACATTCCTCATGAACCCTTTGGGATAGCAGCCTTTTAGAATAAAACTTATTTTGGCTTCTTGGATTCTACCTTGTATTGCCCTTTTGGACTCATGGGAGACTATGAAGGTGTAGCACATTGGCTTTTTTCTGGACTCTTATGTTGGCCATTTGGACTCATATTTACTTTATCTTGTATTGATTCATGGATTCTACCACATATTGGCTTCACAGAATGTATCTTATAGTGGCTTCTTATGTTGCTGTGATAGTTTCTTCCTAATTGTAGCTTTATGAACTCTTTCACATCTGTTTTATAGACGCTCGTGTTATATATTGTCTTTCATGGACTTTTATTTTGGCATTTATTTTGGCTTAATGGATTCTACCTCATATTGGCTTTACGATCTTTGGCTCATGTTTGCTTTATGAAATCAATTCGAAGTAAATATAGCTTTACCTGTCCCAATTATAGTCCCACTTTGAAGCATTGGCACTGACTTGGGTGTGTCTGGAGTCACCAGACCCTAACATGGAATGGCATTGTCGGACTGTGTCCTGCAAAGAGAAAACACAAACAAAGTACTTAAATGATTAATTTTCTTTTTCAAAAATTATTTTCTATCAAGCAATAGTACCTGCCACCAATCTATGGTACTATGAGTATTAGTGGTGTAAAATTCTTAGCTATGTGTGACAGAGCGACTGGAAGTGCGATAATTCAATAGGTTCCTAAAAAAAGAAAACATTGAACTACAATTATGACGGCAACTGGCCAGTATCTGTAACACCCCAGTTCATCAAAACCTCATGAATAGGTTAAGCCACGTCAATATAAGGGGCATACTATACCATAATATGTTACTGGTCATTTAATGTTTGTTAATCAAAGGCTTTTATTCAATTCTGATGACATACCGCCTCTATTATCTCACCCCTGGAATATATGTCCTTAGGCTTAACATTGGGAACTCTTTTCTCCATGCCCCTACAAGTATTGTAGTCCGTTCTCCATGGTTTATATCCTGTGTGTTATCCATTCGTTTAGTATGTGCAGGGATAAGATAAATACAGAAGGCAACTCGTTTTGGTCAAAGAAGTCATTCTCCAACTCGTTTGAATGCTATGTGATATTCACTTGGCTGTTGCCTCGTTCATATTACTGCGCATCAAACTCGTGAAGAACGACAACTTTGACCAAAACTTGTTGGTTTCCTTTTTAGTATCTCCCACCTACCCCTACATACCCATCCATGCTTGATACAACCTCGACGATATTGATCTTTATTCACAGCACTCGACCGAAGGCCTCATTCAGTAAATAAACGTCAAGCCTCGTCTCGTTTTGCACCGTGTACAGCATGGTCATGTTGCTTTATACAAATACTTACTTGGTCTCTGATGACAGTGTAGAGAATGAAGACCGTGACAATGCCAACAGCAAAGAGCGCTAGTGACCGGATCGTGGGCAGGCATATACAGCCGCCTTCCCCCTCCTTCCTCATCCTGTAAATATACAATGTAAACTGATGAGCACAGAAAGTGACACACACTATTTTATCAAGTAGTTCGACACTATAGTATTATGGTTCACCTATTTATATTTGGATGCGGGAGAAGGAATATGTACATGCAGTTTGGACTATTGTGGTATATATATGTCTTATGTGATATATACTAATTGGCAATTTTCACAAGGGTAAACATCTCACACTCTCAAACCCTATTTATACAGAGGTGGCCACAGAGGATATACTTAAGGGGGAACATGTAGTCAAAGTTGTGCCCTCCCAAAAAAGATAAATCCTCTGTACACCCCTATTACATTGCCATTCAATAACACAACTATGGCCACTGAAATGACCCGGAAAATGCTTCCGAGGGCTACACCAACTGGAATCCCAGAATGTATCTACGAAAAGAATCTTGGATACCCCTCAAAGTTTGTGTTTCTTGTTACAAAACAGTATCATGGAATTTGCACCAATGTGATGTTTACGTGTGCTAATGTTATTACAGGTTTTGTGATATAAAACATGACTCATAGTGAATAGATCGTAAATTAGTGTCAGGCGATGAGCCATCACCCACACCTATCACTCACACCTATCACCCACACCCATCACTCACACCCATCACTCACACCCATCACCCACACCCATCACTCACACCCATCACTCACACCCATCACTCACACCCATCACCCACACCCATCACTCACACCCATCACCCGAACCCATCACCCACACCCATCACTCACACCCATCACTCACACCCATCACTCACACCCATCACTCACACCCATCACTCACACCCATCACTCACACCCATCACTCACACCCATCACCCACACCCATCAGTCACACCCATCACCCACACCCATCACTCACACCCATCACTCACACCCCTCACTCACACCTATCACTCACACCTATCACTCACACCCATCACTCACACCCATCAACCACACCCATCAACCACACCCATCTCTCACATATCACCCACACCCATCACCCACACCCATCACCCACACCCATCACTCACACCATCACTCACACCCATCACTCACACCCATCACCCACACCCAACACTCACACCCCTCACTCACACCTATCACTCACACCCATCACTCACACCCATCAACCACACCCATCAACCACACCCATCAACCACATATCACCCACACCCATCACCCACACCCATCACTCACACCCCTCACTCACACCCCTCACTCACACCCATCACTCACACCCATCGCTCACATCCATCACTCGCTACCCTGCAGCTATGTAAGAAAGTACACCATGAATACGAAAGGCCAGAACCTGTTACCCTAAGGATAACCATATATCTACAGGTAATTCATCGTATTTATATTGAAAAAACTTATCCAATAAATCAGCCACATTAGCCCCCAAATATGTGCTAGTATTTCTCTTCGTATCGACATTCAGATAACTATGCCAATAAATCATCCACATTACGCCCTAGCCTGAGCTATTTAGGTTTAAAAAAGATGAGAAAAAAAATAAGAGCCTTGGACGATAAGACCGTCAGAAACACTTAGAGTGACAAGCTGACCCCGCAGATGGTGTGATATGCCATCATGAACCCATTCCTCCGTCACATTACTGCGGCTAATTACGCACGTGGTACAAGTACCGCTAATGGCACACTGCCAGGAGGCATGTACCCTCCATCTCCCTCTCCTCATCTGAGACTGTTTTCTTTGGAGGGTGGGGGGTGGATTAGTTTATTGACAAAAAGAGTCACCTACGCAAGATGTTACTCCGACATGTTGATTGACTAGGCTGGGGAATGGAGGAATTAACACGGGTTTTTAGACAGGTGTACAGCAGTAGAGCGATGTCTCCTGTCCTTATGTGGTTACTGAAGATTTATACAGAACTGCATCGAGAACCGTATAAATAGACAATACTACACGAGTTTGGATGTGCCTGAATCATCATCGAGGCGAAGCTGAGTAATGATTATGGCACATCCAAACGAGTGGAATATTGTCTATTTTACAATTTGAGTGCAGTTCTGGATTTATCTCACCCCTTTCTATAACATTAGATAGCATCAGAATATGAAAATAGTTCGAATATACCTACCAAATCCATATGACGTCATCTCACATTCACTACGCCACGGCCGTGGCGTAGTATTGTCACTTTACGGGGGTGATCGTTGAGTATTTTTTCCTAATGTTATTTCTATGGCTAAGCTTGTACCAGGGGTGAGATAAAACACCAGGGCATGTATCAGCCTTCTCATGGAGTGAGGGTCTTTTCTTTGTATTCCTTTGGATTAATGCCATTCCTGATTCTTTAAAGTAAAATTAACTTTGACGGACTCTTTCTTTTTTTCATTTTTATCCCCCATTTTTATTCTCCGCCTTTCCATTTCCCTTTCTCTATTCCTATATCTATATCGCATAAACCAAAATGCCCAGATACCCCAGGTCACGTGACTTCTGACTCTCATGGGCATTGGATACGAGTTCCCAATGTTAAGTCTATGGAGAGAAAATACCAGGGGTGAGATAAGTAATACTATCTCACCCCTGTATTTTTCTCCATAGGCTTAACGTTAAGAAATCATACTCCATGGCAGTGAAGGTAGTGCACCCAATACTCGATAGTTAATTAAGTGCGTTATTTTGTTAATTAATAATGGTATACGGGGTGAGATCAGATCAGAAACCCATTCAATAAAAATAACTTGGTCCGCACTCCACCTCGTTTCACCGCTATGTAATTCACACAACTTCGCAATATAAATTACTCCTTGGTTAAACTCAGTGGAATACGGGCCAAGTTACTTTTATCTCATGAGTTTCCTTCTAGCCATAAACACTGGTCGACAAATGCAGAGATATGCCATGAAAATATTTCACCCATATGATATGACTAAATATACTCTGTTACTACAGAACAGGACACCGTGATACAACAAAGTCAAGTAAACCTATGACTAAAGGGTGGCGTCCACCAACCACGACAAGGCTATGACAAGCGGCGACAAGAAAGTTGCAATCGGCGCTTGTCGCAGCCTTGTCATAAGAAGGGAGGCTTTATGACAGCGTTGTCGGGGTGTGTTGGGAAGTGCACGCTCCACCAAAATTGCCTATCGTAGACCTTTGCGACATGCTCTCCACATGCCATGACACTCTACGACAAGGGTCCAATTGTGGGGAAAATCGAACATGCTCAATGTTGTCGTAGCCTTGTCGGAAGGCTCCCGACAAGATTGCAATCGTGGCCTTGTCATGGCCTTGTCATAGACTCTTGTCGGGAACTGGGGTCCCCCAACCACGACACGGCATTCAATCGCAGGCCAATCGTGGACCTTGTCGGGAAGCCATTGTCGTAGCCTTGTCATGGTTGGTGGACACCCCCCTTAAATGACTGAGCTTGTCCGCTAGGAAACGACAACCAGATGTTGATTGAACAGAGACTTTACTACATCTGACCACTAAACACTAACAGTCTGGCCTTCCGACAAGTGGCAGTTTATCCGCAGGGGATAAGTCACCCTTCTTACACCTTCAAGAAGATGTTTTTCCTCGTGTTTCGTTGTTCGTGAAGCATTGCACCAAACATGCTGGTCACGTGCCAAATGAGGACATTCTAGTTTGACAAAAGTGACCGGACACAATGGTGCTGCATTTTTAACGGCTTTCACCAACATCCAACTGTTATTACGACGATGGGCGACACGGTTCAGCGTCCTCTAAGGAAAACCGTTTTTGTTAAATAGTTCAGCGTTAGAAGGTATGAACCTGAAAACTTTGTTGTGTGTACCAGAATATTCTCAAACCCTGCAGAAATCAGCAATTTGTACCTTAATTCAGCATTAGACACGTATTTGAAATTGGCATATTGTACCATCTGAAAACATGAACACATATATGAGCATGTGTAAAATAGGAATATTGAACCAAAATCATGGGTATCTATCATAGAAGGTATTGGCGGATGAACAAATCTATCTGTTAAACAGATTCCAAATACTCGGAAATTAATAAAATAGGCTGGAGAGAATGATGTAGATAAAGGTGACTTGATACAGTGAGGTAATCGTGGAGGGATTAAAAGGAAACTCATGAGATGAAAATAACTTAGTCCCTACTCCACCAAGTTTGACCATGGAGTAATTTGCGAAGCAAAGCTGAGTGAATTACGTAGCAGTCAAACGAGGTGGAGTGCGGACCAAGTTTCATCCAGTGGATTTCTGATTTATCTCTCACCCCATATACATGATCAGGAATGTTATTAATCAATGATATAACTCACACAATTAGCCATTGAGCATTGGGTACACTACCTTCATTTCAGTGGAGCATGAGTTTCTAATGTTAAGCCTATGGAGACAAATCCCGGGGTGAGATAATATCGAAGGTGTGGGCTCTGGTTCAATTGCCTATATAATTCTAGAATTGCAATAAATGCACAATATTGACTTGTTTCAGATACAAGCAGTCATATTCTCCAAGGAGTTGACGCTTAGTAAGTCAAATCCGAGGAGCATACAACCGCATTAATCCGAAACCAGTCTATATCATAATCATCATCCACCTTTTGCTGACTAGTTGCGTACCAATATTAGTTCATTTTCAGTATGCACTATTTTTCCGTATGCGCCACCGGATCATACAACATATCCGTATGCGCCGGGTATGTCCATATGCACTCCATATGTATTTTCTATGGACACTCTGTATTAGCCGGGTATGACCATATGCACTCCCTATGTGTTTTCTATGGACACTTTGTATTAATCGAGTATGGCAATATGCACTCCCTATGCGTTTTCTATGGACACTTTGTATTAATCGGGTATGGCAATATGAACTCCCTATGTGTATTCTATGGACACTTTGTATTAATCGAGTATGGCAATATGCACTCCCTATGCGTTTTCTATGGACACTTTGTATTAATCGAGTATGGCAATATGCACTCCCTATGCGTTTTCTATGGACACTTTGTATTAATCGAGTATGGCAATATGCACTCCCTATGCGTTTTCTATGGACACTTTGTATTAATCGAGTATGGCAATATGCACTCCCTATGTGTTTTCTATGGACACTTTGTATTAATCGAGTATGACCATATGCACTCCCTATGTGTTTTCTATGGACACTTTGTATTAATCGAGTATGGCAATATGCACTCCCTATGCGTTTTCTATGGACACTTTGTATTAATCGGGTATGGCCATATGCACTTCCTATGTGTTTTCTATGGACACTTTGTATTAACCGGGTATGGCAATATGCACTCCCTATGTGTATTCTATGGACACTTTGTATTAACCGGGTATGGCAATATGCACTCCCTATGTGTATTCTATGGACACTTTGTATTAATCGGGTATGGCCATATGCACTCCCTATGTGTATTCTATGGACACTTTGTATTAATCGAGTATGGCAATATGCACTCCCTATGCGTTTTCTATGGACACTTTGTGGGTAATAAAAACGTATTTTCAACAGACCGGAGGTTCCTGCAGGCCGCGCGGACGTTCCTGAAGACGGCAGACAGAAGGGCACTTCCACACAGAACCATGGTGAACTCCCGTCCTTCAATATCCTAGCTTTTAATATCCTATCAACTTCCCATAGTATAGTACGCCAGGATCTTCTCCTCTTCATACAAAAAATCCCTGATCAGCTGCATATAGAATACATATGTGTGAGGAGCCAATACATAATCCTATGTCGTTTGTAGTTAATGTTGATAAACTGCAATGTAGTTTCCCATTGATGAAGCTCCAGCATGAACGAGTGTGTCGAATAGACGTGCGTTGAGACCAGACTTTGAAGGTAGGTCCGTTTTTTTTTATCTTATCAATACGTAATCAGTGAATTTATCAACATCCTCTGATTGAAAGAGGTATTGATTCTCGTACCTGTGAGAGTACCATCTCCTGGTCGGCTCAGTCGACTCGCCCACAGCGGGTTGCGTCAATATGTAACACTCCCAGCGTCAAAAGGGGAACTTTTTTCTATCTCCACTTGTTGTAAACTGGTTCAAGTGTGAACGGGTCTTTTAAGAGGTCCTTTTTCTCCACTTCCTCCAATCTTTGGTGTCTTGAATCACAGGCACAGATTTCCTCCACAATATGTGGACGGGCATATAAATACTTGTCACACCGTTTGAGGAGTTATTTCCTTATCATCCTCTGGGTTTCATTCCCAGTGAATGCTGACAATATATCTACATCAGAGTGGAAAGTGGCTAGACGCAGAACATGTGGCTATGGCTGTACAAGAGGAAATATATCGGCGTAGATTATATCCGTTAATTCAGCTATGTGAATCCGTATGGATAACGGGAGATCGAGCATTTCATGAGAGCAGGATCTTCAGTAGAGCCAGAATCTGACTGACTGCAGCGCTCCGATGCTATTTACCCACATCAGGGGGTCGTTTGATAACTTATACCACCGAAAAGACAGTGTGCCTCGTAGGAGAGTTATCGTTTAATAATATTCAAGATCGTCCAGCTAAGACTGTTCTACCTGACCACAGGTCGTCCATAAGTGTTGAATAAAGTTTATCTAGATCGTCCTTGGGTCTCGCTGGCATACAGAAAAGGGTCTTCATGTATGACTCTAAATTACTCAACAGATCCTGTACAGAGATTAGATATAAATGATGTAATTCTGGAGTTTTCCTACTTTTCCTTCATTATCATCCAAAACTGCGGTATTCCATATATCTTACTAGTTAGAGTTCTGCTCCTTTCCACCTGGAATATCTATTGATAGTCCAATGACGGAACTACAAAGATGAAAGAAAACTGTCTCTTTCCACCTGGAATATCTTTTGATAATCCAATGACAGAATCATAAATATGAAAAAAACCTCCAAATATCCATCCCTGTGTAGACTGCCTATAGTACAGTAAAACACCCCATGGCTGCTCCTAGGTGATGAGAGAGAGACTCTACTTCATGAGGTAGAATGTACAGCGAGCCCATCCCATGACGCGGAATGCTTCACGGTGGAGACTTGTACCCGGGGCGACGATGCGGCCTCTGACTGCGGGATCACCCGCACCTCCAGGTGTGTATAAACAGGATTGACACCTGCCTGATGCGGCTGTCATTAGCACCGATCCAGGAGCACACCTTTTCAAACACTAGTCGAGCCGGAAACGGGTTCCAATGACAGAGCCCAGCCAGGCGTCACCTGGCAACTTGTTGTCAAGGTTACCTGCCTCCCGCCTCCCTCTGGGGGCTCCTCCAGGGTCCATGTGCCAGTCACGTGACCCCGGCCACCACGCCCGCCCCCTTTCCCACCAGATGGCGCCAGTGATTTATACGTATATGTGTGTATGTGACTCGTAATGAACGATTATTGCATGATGTTTTATGGTGGATATAAAGCGACCCACCCACCCTCTACATTCCCCCACCATATAATTCCTACTCATTTCTGTTTGTTTTTATCGATGTTTTTGTCAGCAGGTCTTTGGTGTTGGGGGAGTGTTGATAATAGTGAGTCACACACTGGAACACTGAGTGTGTGGACTACGCTTGAATCATCGTGTAAAGGTGGGTGCTGCAGGTGGGAATAAAAATGATGAAACCAGGATGTTTCGGTGTCTGTATGTAAAGGGAAAGTCGAGGTGTTGGGGAGTAGGAGGTTGTAAATATGGGGGAAAGCTTTTAATGACCTCCCAACAAAAGATATTTTGACGGCACTCTATTTGAATATATAGCATGGATGTGGGTAGGTGTATATCCTATTTACTGGCATGGGCGTGGGCATGGCTGGGACCAATGTTGGATTGAATGAAAGCGGACATGAAAGACATTCAAGTAGTAGCTCTAGAGCAAAAACAATTTAACATGAATGACAAAGTGGAGCCTTTAGTGAAGCGTCTACATAGATTAAAAAAAGAAATAAAATAGAATATTGCAGCCATCCCGTTTAGAAGGCTAGTCAGGTGCACGCCAATGGATTCCCTTCTGTTTCTACCCCCCTCTGCTCTGTGTCTCTGGTATGTTTTAACTTCGACCATTCAGTTCTAATGGTTTGGATAATGGGAACACACATGGCATCTCTGGTTACTCGCACAAAGTGGAATTCTCCCAAAGTCTCGTGGAAGTCAATGTCTGCAACAATACACGGAAACTGGCTTACTGTCTGTGTACGTCAAAAATACGCGGTAAATTTTTTGTATCATTATATACCTAAAAATGGCTAAATTTGAGCTAGTTATGTCATGTCATACCCCTTTCGTCACAGTGTGATGTACAGTAAAACCCCTCTTCCGGGACACCCCGCTTAAGGGGACACCCCGCTTTAGAGGACAATTTGCTCGGAACGGAAATTTTTCCCTCTATTAAGAGTTTATTTTAACCCCGCTTAAGGGGACACCCCGCTTAAGGGGACACCCCGCTTTAGGGGACAGTTTTTCGGTACAGAAATGCCTAAAAACCCCGCTTAAGGGGACAGTTTGGAGGGACATCATATTAAAAACACTGAAAATCCAAGTTTATGGTGCCCGTTTGTACGGGACAGACAGGTGTCGCAACCAGAACAATAAACTGAGCATTCCCGGGCGGGCCCGGGCGGCCGGAGTGTGTTTTTTCAAGGTAATAACCACATCTCTAGCGGGTCTGGGCGGGCCACAGTGAGTGGATATTAGTATGAGCGACTTTCGCACCCTTGAAGGTAGGGGGTTAGAGGCCCGCTTACAGGTTAGCGGTGGGCGACACAGGGAGGGCGGGGGGCTTTGAAGGTGCGGTATTCAGTGAGCCGTCGCGGCTCTCGGCGGCTCACGGTCATAGGGCTGCTGACTTCGGGGGGTGGGGGGGGGGGGGGTGACATCGAACCGGGGTGTAAAAAGGAGCAAATTTCACAAGGAATGCATATTCATCTTCAACCTCTCTTATCTATTTATCTTTAATTGTGTGTACATTTATATTCATTTTTATTCATTTATATTGTATGATTTATATTTATTTGTTTATTTATTAATAAACCTTTTAACCTAATAACCATCATTTCCTTCATTTATGTGGACCTGTATTCTCTACTTTATAACCACTAGCATCCGGAAAACACCGCTTAAGGGGACACCCCGCTTAAGGGGACACTTGGCCCGGAACGGAGGGTGTCCCCTTAAGAGGGGTTTTACTGTACAGCCATAAATACGTCATGCGTAGCAGCGGGCAGTATGTGTAGGTTATACGGCCATAGGTATATCATAATAATGATAATAATAATAAAATTGTCTATGGTTGTGGAGTAATCTCACGAGGCAAAGCCGATTGGGATTACGTAGCAATGCAGACCTTGTTTTAAATGGCTGGGGCCGGGGGTTCGGTAAAGTAATAATTCGCCCACATGAATACGATTTTCTCATATTATCAGTGGCTATGGATCGAGTGAAGTTCAGATTTCATGTCACCCTGCCACAGACTAATTTACTCAAATTTGTGACATCATCGCCCATTGAGTATTCTCCTGCAATACCCCATGGACGCTGAGTGCGAGTTTCTAATGTTAAGTCTATGGGGGAAAATACAAGAGGTGAGATAAACATACAAAACTTGTTGGGGCTGAAGGGAAGTCAGGGTGGGAGGTAGGTGGTTGTAATCACCGGCTAGGGAGCGCCTTCCGTACAGACAGCCTGTTCTTTTGTATCTTTCTTTATTTCATGGATTTTTTTCATTAACCATGAGAGGTATTCCATTAATATGGAGTGGATGGAAACATATAGCAGAGATACACTTATTCCATACGGTAAATTTTTGCGCCTCTCATTGCTCCTGGTGTAACAGAAAATTCTCTTTCAAAGGGTCAAATATCCTCAGTCATGGATCAGATGATGCAAAGAAAGTAAATTTAAAAACCAACACGAGGTTTTGGCACTGGTTGCTAGATCCTTTTTATTATACACCTGTGATTCTTACACTTACTGACCTCTACCCCCTGCATCATAATTACCATGCACGGCTTACTGCGCCGTACGCTGTTGTACGGCCCAGGGGATCGTGTCATAAGTTACAAGGGATTTAGGGGCTGGACGATAGGATCTGTCCAACGATATACGACTTCAGAAGTTCGTTTCATAAGTTAAGAGCAATTTAGGACTGGACGATAAGATCTAACGAACGATGTACGACTTTAGGGACGATTCATGCCCAAAATCGTTACATAAATTAGATCGTAGGGAGACACGTGAATCGTTCGCACAAATGGTCGTACGTTTGACATACATCGTATGGGACAAAAGGTCTACTATGTGCAAGCTGTGCACCCCACACCCACCACACATACATCCATACGCGACGTAACAGACTCCAATACTGGAGATGATTCGATATCATAGTAAAACTGGATGAGTTTTAATCTTGGCCACTGTATGCCACGACTGGAGTTTGACATAGTGACTTCATGAGGCGAAGCGGAGTGAAGTCCAGAGCCCAAAACTCCAGAAGTGGCATGCGGTGGCCATGAATAAATCGAATCAGGTTTTGATTTTATCCTACCCTGTCTCCTCGATTTTGGAATATTATATGATAACAATTCTGTATGCCACTCATGGCATATAAAACACCGTAAGCCAGTTAGCTTGGCATACGGAAACTCAATGTTAAGCCTAAGAGATTTTATATTAGGGGTAGGATAAATGTATATATCTAGGCTTTTATTTCTTATATCTCATTTATTTTTTATATTACCAATGATCTTTTCTACATATCCATATGCTTTCTTTGGTATATAGAAAAGTCTTTAATCATGTCTATGCAATATTTCCAGAATTACAGTATAAGCTTCAGCAACGACAACCCTCCATATGTCGTATGTTATGACAATTATAGACGACTTAAGACCATTTGCATGATGTAGCTCAATGTTTATGTAAAGATTTTGAGGCATCCCATTTAATAATATCGTATGAAGGTCGTAGCTATAAGACAAAAAACTTATATAACGATATTCCCCCTAGGATAATCGTAACATCTTTCTTATGACCGTACAAAAGTTATGAAACAAACCCCAGGGTTTCATGTGCCCAAATTATATCTCGAATGACAACTACAGGTAATTTATTTTACCAAATTAGAATATTTGAAGGTGTATGGGAAAACAGACTAGGCATTTAATCGTATAATTGTTATTCACTCACGGACATGAGAAAAAACACGCATTAATCCGTTACTGGTCCGTGAGTTCGTGACAATTATTATATTAAATGCCAAGTCAGTTTTCCCATCATATGCATTCATCATATTCCCTTAAAGTGATATAAGCGAAAATCTGATTTTAAGAGCATCTAATCTAGATGTATTCAATTAGTAAATGCAAAATGATGTTGTTGCTATTAATTGAATATAGTATAATTTTACGAATAATGAAGAAAATGTAATAAACCGATGTATTATTAACCAAACGGATATCACGAACAAATAAATTCTGTGAATATCTGCTGTTCACCTGAGCCTTTCCAAAGAAAGTTTTTTAATGTCTTTTCATATAAGCCAACCTTCGATAATGACCCTTGCATGGACCGAGATATTCATGTTTACCTCAATTGTAGAAGATGCTTTGTGTAGCCAGACTGTAGCCAGACATTGGATCAAATATAGAGTACTAAACACATCAAATAAAACCTACCTCATATCCTGTAGAAACACGATCTGTGTTCTCTGCTGACCTACTTTCCCTGAAGACAGAAAACCACTGACGGAGTAATGAGCTCAACAACTCAGCAGAATGTCAAAAGGTTTCCCTGTCAGCGCAACCAGTTTTTCTATCTACCTTTCTTTGATCATTTTTTGCAGCAATTATTGGATCTGGACTAATCATAGGTTCCTACTGCTCAAGAAATTCCTCATACTAAATTAGCGATTAATGAAGGCCGAATTCCTTTATTTCTACCTGACATAAATTTCACGATATAGAGTAAAAGAAAATGAGGATGGCAAATTTACAGCTATTATTTATTAAATTTATCTGTTCCAGAAATTCATGTTTTAAACGGATAGCGATTTGCTTTATTATCCACCTATTATAAAGGGTCCATAGTGGGCCTATAGGAACTCTTCTGAGGTTGCGATAAAGGTGGATAATAGATATAATATAGACTGGCTTCAGATAAAAGCTGTTGTATGCACCTTAAAGTTGACCATATGTTATATCCTCACATGCGCTCGGATATTACTACACGTCAAATTCTCCGAGCATATGGCCACTTGTATCTGAAACCAGTCAATATAGACTGGAGAGTGAATCTAGAAATTCCACAGTAATAATGATATCGAATAATGACTTAAGATAACGCTTCTAGATTGAGTAAATTGGCCCCTGAGCTACAACCCTCAGTGATATTTCTGGCATTCGAAACCGACACTTGTTCTCTCTGCTCCCATTTGTGGGAATCAGTAATTATCCCTTTTAGTTTTTGGTTATATCATCTATTAATACAAACTGAATAGAAGAGCCATGCTTCATTTTAAATGGGTCAGGACAGAGAAAGTAGGATAATTCGTGTACACAGAGAACCATGCCAGAACGCTGCTGCTTCTACCTAGTGGAAAGACGTTGCACTACTTAGCTATGATATACAACGACATCGTTTTCAATATGTGGATCACATGGCAAAAGAGCTTTGTAGGTAAAACAATTGGTGCAATGGGATCATTGGATGGGCTGCTCGAGCTTCCATGCCCTACCCCAAGGTATTAAACTATACATGATTATCGAGATCTATTCTATTACCATTGGAGAGAAAAACATCAGAGCAATGGTAACTTTATGCCGGAGACACACCAAGCGATAAACGCAGCGAGTTCGAAATCGCCAACACAAAATGTCGTGTATTTGAGCTATTATTTCATATTTCGCTTATTATATAATTGCTTCTGAGACACTGGTGGGAGATATTACTACGAAATGATATGTCACATACACGCCAATTTATGTTGGCGATTCCAGAGATCGCCGCCTTGACTCGCTTGGTGTGTCCTCGGCTTTTTACGAGTGCCAAGTTCCAGTTCTAGGGGAGCACTTCAGATAGCATACCATCATCAGTATCATTAAGTACATGTTGAGATGACAAAACATTTCCTCGAAAAGTCTACCATGCACTTCATTTTATCGCCTCTCTGCAGTCAACAGTTGTATGTATGTGGTTCCGGGTGTTATGTTGCATACAATTTTTATTGGGAAATGTGATGGCTATTCATAAAGTTCAGATATAGCCATGCAAAGTATCACAATACTGGCCTCAATTTCTTTTCATACCCTACATTTCTTGATACATACGACCCCCTGTGCCCAAAATAGATACATCACAATGTATTCTTCTCTCCAGAAACTATGCCACATCCCTTAATATGGAGAAACCAAACAAGAGTTAGTCGTGTTGTTTATCGCATTACGGCAAGATCGCATATTATTGTGCGAGGCGAAGCCGAGAGCAGTAATACGCGATCTTGCCAGAGTGCGATGAACAATAACATGACTAACTCGAGTTTGGTTTAGAATTCAACCTACCCCGCCTGTCTAAATTACTTCTACATTGACAGATGATGTCATTTGTCAAGTGTATCCCACTAGAGCGATATTTTTAATTTTTCTGAACTCCAGACCGAATACAGTGACCCAATGTTAAGCCTATGGAGTTTTTTATTAGGGGTAGGATAATGCATACTATCAAGAAATATCAGGAAACTTCATATGAGTGTTTATATGGCGTGAGTTTTCTTCAAGGAATGATATCACGAAGCGGAGCTGTGTGATATCTGTAGCAAAAGACAATGGACGCCATGTAGGCAATTATATGAAATTAAGTGATGTTTGGTTTTTATCTTACCTCGTCACGTGTTTTTAACTTCATATGTCACCCGTGGCCTGTGGATATTTTATGGTATAACCGTGGCATACAGTCACACCATGTTAAGTCTATGGAAATTTATGTGCTGGGTAGGATAAATGTATATCTTCTGGAACAGCACTAGAATAGCACTTGAATATAAGGTAGGATGGATCAAGAAAAATTGTCATTGCTCTACAACATGTCAATGTTGTCTATTGTACCGATTTAGAAAGCTACATGACACAAATATCCCGGATGATATTCAGAAGTGCCTGGGGCCTGGCATGATTAATTCAGCGGCGTCAATAAATCAATATTATAGCAGTTTATAATGCACGTTTTATGGTAATATAATGGCGTCTATAGTCTCATTTAACCTCGTTGAATACTGTCATTTAACCTCGTTGAATACTGACCTAATTGCTCTTAAATGGTATGAGACCCTTCAATATCATTAATCGGCAAATTGTACTTTAATCAATGGAATCAAACGTTTTTAGTGAGAAAAATACTAAGACACGATGGAGGGTGCAGACATATTGGGTCCTGTCTGGTGAATACGACAATAGTCTCAGTGTTCTGTTGTATTTAGTGCCTGTAAATGTGCGTGTTAACATGAGTCTGGTGCTTTGTACCCATGCGTGTCTGCTATTTATATCATCTGACACATTTACGTTTTTTGATGCACAGATACTACACACAAACAATGAAACATTGAGTATGGTCTTCATACAGGGTTAAGAACCTCAGCGTTGGCGATTAATCAATCAATTAGCCTGCTATAAACACCCATAGACTTAACTAGGAACTCGTACCCAACAGGCAACTCATACTCAATGGACAATAAATAGATAGATATTTGAAATATATTCGTGTTTGGTTTGAGTCTCCGTTCACCCTCTCGTTTGGAGCGCTTCGAAATATTTCGAAATATTCACTCAGCTATCGCCTCGTTCCTATTATTCCACGCTCCAAACTCGATGGTGAACGGGGACACAGATCAAACACTCATCAATTTCTTATTCCCGTATCAATTGGTCAATGCAATTTCCAATCCAGCGGAAAGCAATACCCCAAACAGGTTGATGTTATAAGTATGTGAGTAGATGACACGTGCATATCTCCCTAGACGGCGCCACTCTCAAGACACCGTTGAGGTCGACTGACTTGGGACCGGTTTCTGTACTAGGACGAGATAAATCTCCTCACCCAGTCACAGGATTAACTTGTCATCAAGAGATGAACATGCTTGTCGGAACGACACATTCCGAGACCTGATGTAATTGCATGCGCTTTACAAATGTTCATGACAGCGGAATAATTTGGCAATATCTTTTACTTTTTTTAAATCATTTTAGCTATGAACGTTAAAGCCTCTTCTTAAACCTAGCATGAGTAATCTAGTGATGACTCCTTTCCCTAAATCCATATATCACTGCAAAGATAAAGATTATGTCAAAGCAAATGCTCACCTATGCAAACTGACAAATGTGTCCTCTTTATGTTATTTCTTTAAGCCTATTCTCTCCGCGACATATCATAGTACAGTAAAACCCCGCTTAAGGTACACCTCGTGTTAATGTTTACCCCCTATTGAGGGACACTTTTGCCCAGAACGGTCCCCTCTATTAAATATTTGACTTTATATCACGACAGGGTACATCATGCTTAACTCAATCAGTCCTGCACTCTAACAGCTGTGTCATGTACAAGTCTAGAGGATACTTTTGAAGCGATCTGCTAGAATCCTGCATTTGACTCTATAGTTAGGTATGCATTAGCAACTATCACCATGATACCCAGGGTTTCCTTGGCTACACTATTTTAACCCATATTACTATTATGGTTAGAACGTGCCAGATATATTGTTTTCTATATATCCTGAAATAATCATGAAACTATATGAAATATTTCCCCTTAAAATTTTCATTTTCGGTAAAGACTAAAAAAATGCCTGGAGGCATCTTCAGGATCCACTAGGCAATGCATGGAGGCATCTTTAGGATCCACTAGGAATGCCTGGAGGGATCTTCACGATCCAACAGGGGAATCCCTGGAGCCATTTTCAGGATCCACCAAGGGAATTCCTAGAGGCATCTTTAGAACCCACCAGAGCAATGCCTGGAGGCATCTTCAGGACCTGCCAGGGCAATGGCTAGAGGCATCTTCAGGACCCACAAGGGCAATGCCAGGAGGCATCTTCAGGACCCACCAGGGCAATGCCTGGAGGCATCTTCAGGACCCACCAGGGAAATGCCTACATGCAGTCTCAAGACTTCAGGACTGAAAAGGTTGAGGGGAAACTGAAAATCGGAGATGAGGATATGTCTTTGCGCGAGTTCTACTGAATAATAGGGTGTAAAGTGGACAATTATCAGGGTTGATATTTACATGGTTATGTCTCTGATTCGAACCTATGGCGTAAGATTAATCTAGTACAAAGACTAATTCCAGAAGCCAAACTTCAAAGGCTCATGGTGGATTCTTAGTGAATCTATAGAGAAAACCTACGAAGGTTTATGGTCAGAGCTCGTATTCCATCGAGTAATTCACAAGACAAGCTCGCGTGAATTACATAGCGATTCAAATGAGATGAGATTGAGCTCTAACCGTAAACTTGAATAGGTTTCTGAATTTATCTCACCCCTCACATTGACTAATTGGCTAACATTTGTGACATTATCTCCCATTGAGTATTTTTTCGAAATACTTCATCGGCATTAAGAACCAGTTCCCGATTTTTAGCCTATGGGGAAAAATACCAGGAGTGAGATAGATTTTCATGAATGCGAGCACCATCTAATGAGCTGCTCCCAGTAATCCCGGTAGGAGTAGTAGGTCAGGATAGTCACTGGAGACATTATTGATGATAAATAATCAACGAGAAGTTATCAAATATAAAACATTTCCGGTAAAATGAAAATGAAGGTGTGTTTTTAAGATACCTAATGAGTTATAAGATTGTAAGAGGGAATTGATTAAACTATCCATAAATAAGACATACAGTTTGTTCCGTTGAAAATAAAGTGGTCCCATTCTTGTGCCTGTCCCCTTTCTATAGGTCCACCTTTGGATCCTCTGCTTTACATTGGTCACCTCTACAAAACTATGATCAACCGGCACTGACCTACTACACGTCCTCCACTTACTGCACCTCCTCCTTCCTGATCTCCAATCTAAATGCCCCACTCTTATCATTACATGTATATACCTATGGGTGAATGTCTCACTTTCACTGACCAGGGCCCAGTTTAATAATCTAGAATCGTACATGTAGACCCTTCTCTGTATGCCATGTAGAGATTAAGGGATTATGTGGGTCAACTTTATTTAACACCTTTGAATGACCTTATAAAACACTTAATGCTGTCTTAGCTGACATATTTAGATATTGTTAAACAATAACCCTTGTATGAGGTACAGAAAAGAGTCTTCATGTATGATCCTAGATTATCAAACGGGCCCCAGGAGTATAGATTCCGTTCGTAACTGAGTGATGAAAGAATATTCATACGTCCCTCCATACCACCTGACCACTTTCATTCTCGAAAAAGTGAGTTGTAAAATTGTAAAATGGTATTCATTGATGATTTGTAGGTAATCCATCTCTTCCTCGATATTTTAATCGGAAATATCGAGGAACAGATTCCATTCAGGCACACTAACCATGTCTCCGTATATTACCCTTCCCTTTCCTTGTCAATCTCTTCCGGGGACAGCTCTCAGGTTCTCCTTGCAGGAATAAAACAGTAGTTATGATTGGCAAGTGTCTTTTATCTCACCCTTGGTATTTTTTCTCCATAGACTTAACATTGGGAACTCGTATCTAACGCCCATCAGATATTTAGGGAAAATATCCAATGGGGGATTATGTCACAAATAATATCCCATTATTCAATGTTACGGGTGAGATAAATTCAGAAACCCATTCATGTTTTGTGTCAGAGCTCGATCCAATCTCGTTTGAATCACGACATAATTCACGTGGATTCACCTTGTGAATTACTACGTGATTCAAACTCGATGGGATACGAGCTCAGACCCTAAACTCTCATAGGCTTCCTCAATAGGAGTCTGCCGTAGGGAGATCAGTTGACCTCAAAGTGCTGCTGACCGCGTGGTGTCCACACACACAGCTGTGTCCGGGGAGAGGCTACGCTTAACTCGGGCCGTTCCATGGAGGTGCAGGGGGAGGGTGTTTGTGAAAAAAGTCGGCAGTCGTGGTGCACGCGAACTCACTCACCTGTCTACCTGTCCGGACCGGGTGGAGAACTCAGGTGTGCGGCCTGTCACAACAACACCTGGCTTTTAGCCCTGTGTGTGTAGGTAGGATACAGTGTCCAGTGTCTGCGATCCGTTCAGGGGAAGATGTAGAATCTCCCAAAGCAGTGGCGATGCTGGATGTGGACGTTTCCGTGCAGGTTGTTGTCACCTGCGACACGTAAGACGGGAGAGTGGGAGCTGGCCACCACGTCACCTACCGTCTCAACACGCCTGACGGGCCCCCGATCCGCTCCCAGACCCGGCCCCCCGCAGGCGCCACGCTCCAGCGAGCAGGGATACCCCTGGGTGAGCTATAAATAACCACGCGGGGATTCCCCTGGCGCGCCAGACGAGCAGACGACAATTTCTGGAACCGGCAGAGTACAAGCGGCCGCAGGACGTAGAACGCAGGATCTCTGCTAGGAGAGTGACGATGTAGATCTCACAGAAGGTTGATGCTGAGAGCTTGGATTTGTATCTGTTGATATACCATAGGCATTGCATTAAATGTAGCTGTCGAAAATAACTCATTAAAAGTAAAGGCAATTACAGATAAATCTTGAATTAAATTGGAAAATCTTTCCCGTGAGTTTGATACAGTATGACTATTATTATTATTATTATTATTATTATCAGTATTATCGTTATTATTGTTATTATTGTTGTTGTTATTATCATTATCATTACTATTCAGAAAATACCACTTCTGTTTCGAGAACCAGGTCTTGCAATGGAATATTAGTTCCTCCAATAGATTTATTACTATGTTTAAAGTAATCCTGTTCTTTGTTTGATGAAGCGTTCAGTGATATTTTGATGGATGAAGTTTTATCTCATCTCCGGACAGAGCACAGAGTATTGAGGGTCTGGAGTATAAGTAATTCAGAGAGTAGCACCGTGAATTGTATCCAGTGTCGACGTAGGGAGACATCCACATAGTTTATTTCCTCAGTAGAGATCTTAAGAAGGGTGACAAATGGATCTTCGTGTAACCTTGAAGCTTTTCCTGAGATACAAACAGTCACGTTGGACAAATGAAAGGATATTTTTATAACAAAATACACAAGACCTTTTCTAGTAGACTTGGTCCTGCATGGCCTCCCATGTCCTTCCAACTCCTCCTTATGCTAGGCTTATAAATACTGGTGCCACGCAGACCACAGCAACTATGTTTTAGGCCAGCGTGGACGAAGCAGGGGCCCGTTGAATAATCTAGGATCGTACATGAAGACCCTTTTCTGTACCTCATATATAAGGGTTATCGTTTAATGATATTTAAAGACTGTTCACTAAAACAGCATCAGCCTTCCATAAGGTTGTCTATGAGTATTTAATAAAGTTGACCCACATCGTCCCTGGGTCTCTATGGAAAACAGAAAAGGGTCTACATGTACGAGCCTAGATTATTAAACGGACCCCAGGATGAACCAGGAGGGACGTGAGATAGTGAGATAACCCAACGGGTCGGCGTTGAGAAACTCACCTTGGTCGCTGTGGCAGATTTTTAAACTGTCAAAAATTAGCCACAGTGGTCACGGTGCTATTAAGGATCATACCCAGGCCAGGCTTAACTAGGGTGTTCTGGTAGTGGTATTGTTAATTCGTAATGATAAGATATAATTGTGGAAGTGGTAATGTAATTCAGGTATAAAGATAGATTATAGACTGATGAACTCTAAAGTATGGAACTGTAGGGATCTCAAGGAGAATACGGATTATAGTTAACTACATGCCAGTCGACAGAGACGTCTTGTGGACAGTAGGAGAACTAACCCACCGTTCTGCTATAGTACAGAGTGCTTGAATCATAATTATAAACGTGAATACGAATCTATTGGGTTAATTAGTTAATATTCATTAACCAATTAACGTGGGGAGGTAAAGCATCGCTCAGCAGTGTGTCGAATTGTCTACCAGAATCTAAATTAAATCCAATTCGACAACGAGGACCATAGGGAATATTGAATCATTAATCATTTGTTAATTATATGATAATTAATATTGAGAAGTAATCTGATAATAACCTGACTAATTTCTATGTGTCTTCTTCATAGGAAAGAGGTCAGAGAGTGAAGTAAGGTTCATATATTTAATAAGCAGTGTTCACATTCACAACAGTTCACAATTCCATAGTATTGACAGCAAAGCCAGTTCATATGACCCATGGTCTAATCAGGCAAGATGTCTCATTCTGGTGTCAATAGTTACTGTCAATGAGTGTCTCTTATAACACCAAGATAGTTCTGTGAGTGAGATCATAGTCTAAGATGGACTAGACATGATCTCACATAGACACAATGAGTAAGTGGATGGCATACAACAAAGATAGAAGACATAACTCACCAATAATGATATTTCCTGAAATGACTCAAGTCCCTATGAGAAAGTCAACCAATCTCAGTTTCCAGATGATTTCCTGATAATGTCAGATCTCAGATCCAAAGATCACTTCACTCTCACAGATGAGCAGTGAAGGTGAGATAAGTCCTGTGTTGTTTGTAGTATATCAGAACCGTGTAGTATTGGCAGTAAGCTCAGAAGAGTCCCTGAATTCTGAGCTACCTGCTGTCTAACGTGTGCCAGCGAAGTTGGCAGTACAACGCTAGTTCAGACCAATTCTGCATGCTGTATGCATAGTACTCACCTCGCTCGAGTAGGTGAGACACATGCACCCAGCATGAAGTGTGTTTAGAGACTGAAGATCCTCTCACTGCGGATCCAGCTCAGAGAGTGAGGATTTACTAGAGGATCATGGGTAATTTCGCAATGAGCTCAGACCAAACCAATAGGCAGCGAGACTGCGTTAATATATTCAGTTAGAACCGGGGAAAGCCTGCAGGGGCTTTCCCTATGAGTCATAGGTGACGTTTCTCTATTTTAACCACTGTAGTACGAGTGAATCCTGCCTATGGGAGCACTGGCGCTGCTGTAGTTACTCAGTGGCGTACTACCTCAAACCTCAAGTGATACATGATAGTGATACTATCGTAAAACTGGATGAGGTTTAATCTTGGCCACCATATTCCACGACTGGAGTTTGGCAAAGTGACTTCATGAGGCGAAGCCGAGTGAAGTCCGGGGCCAAAACTTCGGGAGTGGAATGCGGTGGCCAAGAATAAAACGAATCAGGTTTTGATTTTATCCTACCCTATCTTCTAGATTTTGGAATATTGCGTAATAACAATGCTGTATGCCACTAGTGGCATATAAAACTCCGTATGCCAGCCAGCGTGGCATACGGAAACCCAATGTTAAGCCTATGGGATTTTATATTAGGGGTAGGATAAATAGCTAGAACCTTGATACAGTGGCTATCTAAACGCTATTAACTATCATAATAAATACACAACATATTGATATATATTTGATACATATTTGTGAATAATTAATAAAACATGAAACTTAATGAATAACCAGAATAATCCAAAAACCTTTCACTTATTTATAATACTCCATACCTGTACCGTATTTGACTACGGTACAAGGGTATGGTGTCAGGTATCTAGATATATAATTTAAGTTGAAATACAGGCATATTAGAACAAGTTATAGAAACTATTGCAAGTCCTTATAGGAAATTGGGTGAAATTCTGGGTGAAAACATTCCATTTGGTGACCTTGACCTTGTTCAAAATAAAGATGGTGGCAAAAGCTGATGACTCTATGGTGTCTCAATATATTTACCAAATATCTAAGAAATCAACTTAATACTCTTGGAGAAATGACAAAATGTCTCAATTTCAAAACCCTCTGAAATTTGATTACCTTTGACCTCTGACCTCTAATAAAAGGTCAAATGGACACATTTACAGAAAAATGGCTACCATACCTGGAATGGCCAAAGTCTTAGCTTTCATTTGATACGATAGAATTGCTGCTATACTTCCATGGAACGAAACTTCTTAAATAACAGGATTTCAGGGAACTGGCCCCCTGACTAATAGTAATATGTGATCAATGCCACATGTGAGGGATGTGACATTATCTCACCCCGGTATCTTTCTCCACCTATAGGCATGGGCCTGGCGTCCACCTACTACGATGGAAATTTAGACCTCCCGATATGGCACCGATACAAAAACAAATAGTGCTAGGTGCAAAATCGTAGACATATGTCTATACCTGCTAATCCACCACGCATTGTATGGGGTTTTTATCGGTGTCTAATCGCAGAAACGTGGTCAACTGCCCCGATATTAGGTGACCTTCCGACGCGATTTTGATTTTGTATCGGTAGGTGCATCGTAGACCATATCGGTGCCATATCGTAGTAGGTGGACGCCGGGTCTAAATGTTAGGAGCTCACACTCCATGGTGAAGGTAGTATGCCAAATACTCATGGCTAATTCGGTGGTTAATCTATTAATTGATAATGTTACACGGAGTGAGATAAAATCTGAAGTCCACTCGATGAAAATAACTTGTTCCGTTCTCCACAGAGTTTGACAGCAGAATAGTTCTGCAGCTTCGCTTCGTGAATTACTCTGCCGTCAAACTCGGTGGAGTAAGGACCAAGTTATTTTCATCTCATGAGTTTCCTTCCAAGAACGGCATCGGCAACGTGAGCCTAGAACGTCCTCAAGTCCACAGACAACGTGGATGCTGGGATCATGTACATACAAATTTATCACTTCCATGACCATCTGCAACGGCGCTCTACATTTCAGTGAAACGTGGCAACCATGGTCGCTGTGGCTCAGTGTAAACTGTATGGACTCTTCCCCACCGTTAATTGACTTTCCACCACAATAATGCACCTGTCACCATTGCCTCTGTGAATCTTATCAATATCCATGCAACCTATAACTCATCATCCACACACTCTTACTATCAACGTTCATATTACCTTCTCCTATTGTCATATTATTCCCACCCGTGCAACTGCGTATCCTTCGCCCACCCTAACCTTGTTTCCTTATATTACTACCTTCTATCTACCATTGATGGAGTATGAAAATTTATGATCCAAGTCAAATATAAGAACTTTGATAGGGTATTAACTACTTGTTAGAGTAACAAAGACTTGTGACTGCATACAAAACAATGTTTGGTACTTCCATCAGTCGCTCCTATTGCCAAACCACTACTTTCCTTTCCTGGGAAGTACCTCATAACGTGTTCTAATCCATTGGTATTTGTCCCTCCTTTAACCCCATCACAATTCATGGGAGTACTAGAACAACTACACCCTCTCACAGTTCATGGCAGTGCTAGGACCTCTACACCCTCTCACAGTTCATGGCAGTTCTAGAACCTCTACACCCTCTCACAATTCATGGGGGTTCTAGGACCCCTACACCCCCTTATAGTTCTCTTATTTTTGTCAATGATAGGTGTAAAATTGACATCAACTAGGATTATAGTATCCTATTTTCACTAGGCCCCAATGAATGGAAGTGGTTCCTTATGGTTATGGTATGAATAGGAAGCAAGGACAATACATTAACAGCAAGATACAACATTTGTGGGGCAAATGTTCATTACCTGGTCAATATAACTTCAGTTAATGTGACAAACATAAATCATTCAGAAGTTGACTTACCACAGATGATGGATATTCTTCACCAAATAAAATAATTAATTCAAAAATTTGATCTGATGATCAGATTTTGTATTCAGTGACACCGAATATTTTACAAAACTCAAAGAAGTCTTTCAGAAATTGTTCTAATATATGATTATTTTCATCTTCCCAGTAATATCAAAACATTCAGTTGGAAGCTTTGCATGATAAACTGCTGGTCTCTTTCATGTTCACATATGACAGTAGTAGTTAAGGATGATTTGTCATACAGAAAAACAAAGAGCGGCGGAGTAAATGTCTACCCATGACAGGCATCTTCCCTACATGTATACAAAAAACACAAACAAGGCGATGCCCCCGCTGTTTCTTGCAGCAGGGAGGTGGTTGTATTTATATCCCCCTCTCGTAAGCCTGGTGTATACAGATCAACATGGAAGCACCACCTGAACATCCAGGCGTTTGTCACTGAGTGGGAAATAACACGATTTATCATCGTCAGCCAAGTCTGGTTCTGGTAACTATCTGAAGTAGGACTTTCGCAAGTCATTTTACTATTTATTTATAATTGGAATCATCTGGATTTGAATAAAATAAATATTTAGAAATCAAAATAATTTACCGTATGTCATTAGATAACGGCAGATGGAGGTAACTGATACCCACATTTTAATTTTAATTCAATGTAAATGAATGTGAACTTATAGATTTTGATTCGATTAATTATGACTTTAAGTGATATCTAATATTGAATTGAATACATCTGCAAACAATTAGAGAGACCTGCCATTCTATCTAAGATGTCAATAATTGAATCTAGGATATATCTAACCATGAATAATTGGTGAAATGGCCGGCCATAGCAGTATATTTCTTTGTTTATTTTAGCAATACACTTGGCCGTTTTCATCATTATTAGTAATTCAGTACCGAACAAACTGAATGATGGCAATTTACGCTGTCATCTGTTAACGCCTGAGTGACTTAAATAAGAAGACAAGCAAATAATTAGATCTTAAGTGTATGACTATTTTTCTGACACTGTAAATATGTCACGAATTCAATACACATATAAAACAGCAATTTCTTGAAGATATTCCATTACCATTCTTTCCCCACTTCTCTCACCCTTCACCTTTCTGCTCTAATCATAATAGAAATATTAATAATAATTACATTATCAAGAAGCCTCAAGAAATTTTATATGATTGTTTATATGGCATGAGTTATCTTCGTGGAATGATATCGCGAAGCGAAGCTGAGTGATATCTGTAGCAGAAGACAATGAATGCCATCCTAACGTTTATCAAATGTCCAAGGGTATTTCCATTTGGAACTCATTAACTTTGTATGAACAGAAAACAGAATCGAAAAAGGAATTTAAGAGAGCAGTCTTAAATAAGTTGTAAAACGATGGTCATCATACTAAAGAAGAAGTAGGTTTATTTGTGATTCGTGTATACTTTGTCAACTGCAATAATTTCATCAATAATGGTAACACTAAGACAGGAAACGTGTGTAAATAACGAGATATATGTCCAGACTGTAAATATTGATGAACTGTATGTGAACCATAAGTTAATACTACGCCATATAAGACTTTAAAGTGTTATGGCACCTGTCTGTCACAATAATTATCATATATTTTATAAAAAGTAACAAAAAGGTAAAATAAAAGGTACTTGTAAATGTAGCACTTTCCTGTATATATATGCACATTTTCATGACTGGAAGAACGAATCATGTATTCGAATTCACGAAAATAAAACCTTTTTAAAAAAAAAAGAATGTATCTCCTGCAGGTTCTATTCACTAGTGACCACACACGGTGAACCTCTATCCTTGCACGTTAAAGACCGACGATACAGCTACACCTCTGTAATACACCCCTCACCCCGCCACCAACACTACCAACACTACCAACGTAGAAAACACCACCACCAGAACTCAGAGAGACAAGTGGAACCCTCAGCTTTGTCAACAGAAACACAAGAAGTGCCAGCTGAGCGGCGACGGCGGCGGTGGTGGTGGTAGTGGTGGTGTGTAAGCCATTTTCCACTGGCCGACAAAAACGGCACCGATGAATTGAATTTTCTGTATAGTCGGTTGGTGTTGGCTAACGACTGCCAGTTGTCGGTGTCTAAAAATCAGGTGTTGTATCTGCCTTGTTTCTGCCGCATTTGACCATACCGATGGAATCCTCCGCCAAACTTGGTCATTTTCCAACGGCCGACTGTTCACCACTGATCTGCAGTCGGGAACCACCGACGCCAGATCGGTGAATGGAAATAGACATGCAGAGAAGTGTTCAGAGATTAATTGTGCATAGATTTGGCAATAAGGCCACCACAGACTGACTTGGTCAACGACCGACAGAATCAAAGGGGTTTGAAATTGTCAGTGATGGTCATTGTGTTTGGAGGACAGTTCTGTCGGTACGGACCTGTTGAATGCGGCAGAAACAAGACATACAAAGCACCATCACTGACTTTCAGACACCAACGTGTAGTCGTTGACTACAACTGACAGACTTTTATGAGAAATCAATTAATCAGTGCTGTTTTCGTCGTCCAGTGGACAATGGCTTTAAAAGGAATTCAAATAATCGGTGACATTTTTATCGGCTAGCGAAAAATGGCTTGAAGAGGAACTCAAATAATGGGTGATATTTTCGTCACCGTGGAAAATGGCTTTAAGAGGAACTCAAATAATCGGTACCGTTTTCGTCACCCAGTGGAAAATAGCTTTAAGAGGAACTAAAATAATCGGTGCCGTTTTCGTCACCCAGTGGAAAATGGCTTTATGAGGAACTCAAATAATCGGTGCCGTTTTCGTTGGCAAGTGCAAAAATGGCTTTAAGAGGAATTCAAATAATAGGTGCCGTTTTCGTTGGCTCGTGAAAAATGGCTTCAAGAGGAACTCAAATAATGGGTGCCGTTTTCGTCGCCCAGTGGAAAATGGCTTTATGAGGAACTCAAATAATCGGTGCGTTTTCGTTGGCCAGTGCAAAAATGGCTTTAAGAGGAATTCAAATAATAGGTGCCGTTTTCGTTGGCTCGTGAAAAATGGCTTCAAGAGGAACTCAAATAATCGGTGCCATTTTCGTCGCCCAGTGGAAAATGGCTTTATGAGGAACTCAAATAATCGGTGTCATTTTCGTCACCCAGTGGAAAATCGCTTTAAGAGGAACTCAAATAACCGGTGCTGTTTTCATCGGCTAGTGTAAAATGGCTCTGTGGCAGCACTGGGACGGGTCCACACGCCAGGAGTAGTCAGGAACGCCTCCCTCCCCTCACCCCTCCTCCCATCCACCAGACACAGACTCAGACCCCTCTCCACCATTATTAACATCACCAGCGACAGGAGCCACAGCTCCTATTGTCGCAAAATCAATTTCGTACACTTGAGCTTTTTTGTCCACTTTTGGACAGAATTGCTTCCTTTCGAAGTTTCGGAGCTGGATGAAATAGATGACATTTTCACTCATTTCAGTGGATAAGAAGTGTGCTGAGAGAAAAGTGCTGTTTTTTGGCCCGAGGTGGGCTGAGTTATATGAGGATGTGGACAGGAGGATACACTCATCTCTGTAGCAGGCACCACTCGCTTATTACCTCGATCTCAGGATGTTTGCAAGTATTCAGTGCTGAAAAGAGAGGTGAGTTGACAAGAATCGTGCATTCATTTCACTTAGTTCCCGAATTCATGTGTTTTTCCCTGGAAGCTTCCACTTGATACATATGGCAAGCCGTTTTGTCATCTGTTCAGAATTTGATACATCTCTAATTTGATTGAAAAATCTAAATTTCCTCTACAGCCTATTGAAGACAAATACCCCTATTCTATAACGATATTGTAACAGAACAGGTTTAGGGGAGGGAATTTATAGTGGTAGCTGCCGAAATAGTTCTAGAATAGTTTAGACAATAGTTTGGGTTCTTAGCCTGTTCTGTACAGAGGAGACAAAGGAACAAAACACATGAATATATTAATATAGATCTCTGTATTCAAGTGACAATATAAGCAGTGATAATAAGACAATTATAGCAATGATAATGGAACCAGCACACTTACCTATAGAAATCAGGGAGGAGAGGTCACAAGTCTGTAGTACTGGCACAAATCAGAACGTTTCTGTTGTACCAATACCTGTGAGTTGTGACCATGCTACCTAGAAATGATTCAGGATGCCCCTATATAGGGGTTGTAGAGGGCAGCACTGAGTGGGCATGACCATATATGGAGAGGGGATGAGGGGGAGTGACTATGGCAAGCCATTTCTGTTACAATATCGAAATTCGCTATTATGATTTAGTTATTGAGCCAAACATGGTAGATATAAGAGAAAGAGGTATTTTAAACTGTTAGTTTGAATATAGGATAAGGCCATATATATAGGTGGATACTGGTTTAGATTGTTTAAAAAAAACACAAAAATATGGGCATATTTTCCTACAGAAATCAGTGGCTGTGAAACTTTAACGGTAGCCAACAGCTCAACGTTGATGAGGATTACAATTAACCATTGTAAATGGATGGAGATGGAAGTCATATGTGCTCTTCAAAAGGAAATTAAGCTCTTTTAAAGGAATTTAGAATTTTGTTATTGATACAATGACCAATACAACTAAAAAACGTGAAAGCTATAATCATGTGCCGCATGCTCGACCAGGAACCCACCAACCCCGATAAGGTCCCCGATAGACTTCCCGATTCAGTTTCCGACTTGAATTTTACAATTCTTGTCGGGAAAGTTTTCCTATCGTAGCGGTGAGCGCTAGCAACTGGGTTGAGATACTTAAATACAGCGAGTTTGATGTATTTGTGTACTAGTACATTGGAAAGTCAAACGCTATAGGCTTGTTACTGACACATAACCGTTATTGTAAGATGTTTATCAAAATGTGATTTCCCCCTTAGCTTGTTCGCGTATGACAAACCTATTTGGATCCATAAATATCTACATAGAACATCACCTAGATGTAGAACACTATTACATGGTATCAATTTATATTTTGTAATGAGATAGACATACAATTTATGTCGCTACACTCATTTGGCAAACATATTAAAGCATTGACCATGAAAAGCAATTGCAATGATGTATGAATTAAATAGATTTATAAATACGACTCTATCCTACATGGGCCAGGAGATTAGGTATTTTAAGAATAAATATTACAACTGTTCCTATGAAGAATTTTACCTATATATGAAGTATAACACCTTCATAGCATTCTAAATACCTCTTTTTTATCTTCCTCAGCGTGTTTCGTGCAACAATAACCCAAACGGTGATAGAGGAATGGAAACAACTGGTCATCAGCAATGGCTTTTCTTAAGGTCTCACACAAGAGGAAGAAGCAGGCGGTGGAGGGGAGACTCTCGCGCACCTTTCACCAGTGTCTGTGCTGCATGCCCGACGGGGTTCTCTACCTCACGTGTGACTACTGCATCACTCTCGTCGTCGTAGTCTCCATCTTCGTGTTCGAGCTCTCCCTGGACTATGTCATCTGTGACAATGAGTGTTATACGTGAGATGATACGAGGAGGCTGCCTTAGTATGAATGTTTATCCTACCCCTCATATGAATATCCATAGACTTAACATGGTGTGATTGTGTGCCACGATTATGCCATAAAATATGTAAATGCAACGGGTGACATATGAAGTTACAAGCATGTGACGGGTAGGATAAAATCTAAACGTCATTCAAATTCATATGATTGTTTACATAGCGTTCGTTGTCTTATACTACAGATATCACTCAGCTACGCTTCATGAAATCGTTGCGAATACAACACACGCCATATAAACAATCATATGAAATTTTGTGACATTTCTCGATAATCCCTGATAGGATGAATCATAAACTAGCATTAATAGTCACAAATTTATCCATATGTCGAGGCTTTTCTTACGATTTAAGCTAGGTACTCGCTTAGTTCCTAGAGACAATGAGTACTGTTGTGGATTTTTCTTAAAATACGAAATATGTTTCCCATTACTATGGGTTCACATGAGTAGGAAGATCTACTATTATAAGACTCAAAAGAAGATGATCTTTCCTTATGAAAAAAAAACTTATGATAAAAATTGTGAATTTTCGCGGTGTATATGCTTACATTTTGCCTGTGTTAAATTCAAATCCCAGTATACCAGTTATAACCTCAGAAGGTGGAGTTATATCAGTTGATGATGTTGTATTATACCCATATTCATTTAACTACCACAGATTGTATATTCTGCTCGAGGAAAAATTGTTTATTTTGGCGCTCTCTAGCATGTGCTAGAACTGTCGCAGATGGGTTCGCTTGTGGCTTCACAAGTGGCTTCGTATTTGTACTCACTTGGCTTCGTCCATTGCTTCCTAACAACGCATTTCGATGGAGGAGGAAAAGAGCGAAGATTAGGTAGCTCTAAACTTGCTTGCAAATTCGATTTCTATAGGAAGCGTGGAAACTAGTGCTAGCCTCGAAGTACTTTTAACTGAAGCTTGAACATTCTGGCCAATACAAGCTGCTACTGCAGATAAGGCCAACCGTTTTTTGTTGTTGTAACCGAGTGAAACTATATATTTGAGGTCCAATGTTGCTATCGTCATGTATAACTGGATTATTAAAGGTGTGCTGCATTGCTGACCCCATCTAAATAGCATTAACCATGATGATCAGCACAATGGAGGCACGGATAACTACTTCAAAACACCAGGTGGGCGTTGCTCCATGTTTTGCAGATCGCAGAATACCGACCTGAGGTTTAAACCGTTGCTCTAGCTTCTTTGTGGATGGCATCATGACTAAGTCGCCATCTATATTCAATCAAAACTCTAATGAACCTTTCACCTATGTCACTGAAAATGTGGTGTTGCAAAATGCAGCGACATAACATGAAAATAACCATACCACACAACTTGGCCCAATATTACTGGAGCAACGCTCTTCCCACATTTCTAGGAGCATCAAACCCCAAGTGTGTAGTGAGTCGCCACACCTCCCGCTCCTTGGGCATGTCTGTGGAGGCTGTGGGGCGGGCAGGGAAATAGATGGACGAGTTGGTGTTCTGTGGAGGTGCAGCTCTGAGCAGCTCTGAGCTGCAGCAGGAGGGGTATGTGGGGCAGGCCTGGAGTCCACGCTCAATATACACACCCACCGACGGACCCAGATTCAGCCGGAAGTCAGGCGCACGCTGCTGCGTCCCCTCAGCGTTCGTCTCCGCTGTTGCCGCGACCTCTGCAGGTGAATGTCAACACTACAGCGCCCTTGGGATTAGAACTACAATGCTCAGTTGCTCTGTCGCAAGGTAAGTTGCATTACAGTGAAATTGCTTTCTGTAATATTAATCGCGAATATATTTGTGAGATGATGGTTTGTGGAATGTTTTATGGAGGTGTGTGACTTCTGTGACTTGTTGATACTCAATACTGATGGTGACTCAAGAGACGTAGTTTCATCGTTGTGTTATAATGTGTGCCTCAACATACCGGAAACTTTGCGTCTGGAACTATATTACAAGCTTAGCTAGACTCACATGTTCTCCCTCTACATTGAAGTAATGGCTGGAGGTAAGGTGGGTTAGTTTACAAGTTAAGATAAGATAAGACTTGGCGAGGCTACCCAGTATACAAGGAAGTGAAAGCCAGGCACCTTCCACGCCCCTCTACGAAAGGTTTCTGGGGGTTATACTCACACTAAAAGACATTTTCCACTGGCACACTATTCGCCACCGATCTGCAGTCGGGAACCACTGACGCCTGGTCGATGAATGGAAACAGGTTTTATAAAAGCCATTTTCCACTGGCCGACGAAAAAGGGACCGATTACTTGAGTTCTCTTAAAAGTCGGTCAGTGGTTACCAATGACTGTATGTCAGCGTCTTAAAATCGGTGAGGGTGCAGTGTATTGGCCTGTTTCAATTGGCCGACAAAAATGGTGTCGCTTTTATGAGTTCTCATAATAGCCGATTTCCATTGTGTCTCAGCAGTGATAAAGGTCCGTCGTTGGTTCCTGACTGTAGATCGGTGACGGCCAAGGGAAATGAGTTTTTAAGAGAACTGAAAGAATTTACACCGATTTTGTAGGGCAATGGAAACGGGCTTATCGCCTTGTTTCTGCTGCATTTGACTGGTCCATACTGACAGAATTCATTCGGTGGTGTACTCATTTTATGATTTGTGCACAATTAATCGGTGAGCACTTCTCTGCATGCCTGTTTCCATTCGCCGATCTGACGTTGGTGATTCCCGACTGCAGATCGGTGGCGAATAGTCGGCCAGTGGGAAATGGCTTTAACAGCGCACGAGGCACTGAAACAGTAACTCAGAATGTAGTGTATACATAACCTACGAGCAACAAATATAACCTCTGAACATTGTGTTCACCTAAATGTTCTATATAACCATGTGAAAGAGGAGTTGTCTTTCTGGTTGTGTAGCGAAAGAGATTCAAACTCTTGTTATAAACTCACATACTTCTAAACCTAAAGTAAAATCGATGGTGAAAATAGATTTTTTTAATTGATATTGACAAGGGCCTACAACTACTGGTACTTGCGTGTTCTTCACTAATGGCTAGATGTCAGAAGATTTAGCCTAGTCATTTGACTGATACAAATTTATTTAAACCAATGAGTAGGCCTTTGGTTAAAGAACTTATAAAACATTCTATTGATGGAGAACAGATCTTCCATGAAATACAACGCGACACGTTTTCTCAATATAATCAGAAATGACCGATAATAAGTATGCAGAAGGTCATTAGGTGAGGAGCAAGAGGAATTTGTACATTAGCCGAACCGGAGTTAGATTATAATCATATTTTACGAATTAGGTTGACGACACTCAAATGCATTGATATCACAGTTGCATAACCACATTCTACCTGTAGTCCTAGTGGATACAATACAGGCCTGTTTTGTAACAAAAACATGTTGTGGGGAAGTGGGTCGTGGTCAGGTAGTTTTGGGATATTGGGAAAAATGGTTTTGTGAAAAAGTTGCAGCCTCGGGCAATATTTACTGCTATTCTTCTCCGCTATACTCAGAAGACCCTCATAACTCTCACACCTGAAGTTGCCGCGTGTCTTCACTGCAAAGCCTTTGTTAATAAGGCTAATGTAGCGTTTCTACCGATTATGACCACCGATAATGGCATTTAGTCAACCGATTATGTAACGCTTTTTTACAACAATCATCAGTTGGAAAAAACAGAGTTAACGATTTTTCTCTCCATTATTATATAGTATAGCACCACTGATCGACATTTGATGCCACCGATGAAATAAAACCAGATTAATCGGGTGACCAAAAATCGGTCGGTTGCCCATCTCCATTTTCATTAAAAAACTAAGTTCTTTTCTGACCGCCACTGATTTCTTTGATAACCCTACATACACATAATCTTCAGCCTTTCAGGTCCTTTAAATAGTGAACAATCAATGCAAATGGAACACATAATCGATCGTTGGGTGGAAACATAGTTTGTGCTTTGGGGTCAACGATTATTAATACAGATATAATCTCAAGGAGGACCACCGACCGATTATTGTACAGGGTGCACATGATCGGTGAGGTGTTTTTTCGGCAAGTGGGAATGCCACATAAGATGCAGGGAGATCATCCACTGAGGTATTTAGTTTTGATTTGTATATCAAGTGCTAACATGATATGAGTTATCAGGTGGTAGGTTGATAATTGTAAAGTGTTACAAGATATGTCTGGCATTGATTGATACGGAGTAATTATATTAGTATCGTCAGGTATCGCAATTGTTCGATTTTTTAGTGGAATTTTAGTTGTTTTAGCTTGATTCACTGGAAAATCAACACAGAAGGTGAGGAGTTGTTGACCATAAGATCAAACGTAGTTTGAGCTTTAATTGCTGAGTTAGTAAGAATGCTAGGGAGTGAGAGAGGAAGTTTATATGGCATACGTTGTCTTCACAGAATGATATCATGAAGCAGAGCTAAGTGGTATCTGTAGTGGAAGACAACGAATGTTATGAAAACAATCATATGATATTGAGTGATGTTTAGCTTTGATCCTACCCTGTCATGTGTTTTTAACTTCATATGTCAAGCGTGGCATATAGATAATTTATGGCATAACCATTACATAGAGTTACACCATGTTAAGTCTATGGAGGTTTATATGAGGGGTAGGATAATGTAAAGAACGCTATGAATTTGATGAATATATTTGTCAATAAACACATTTTGATTTATCATAATCAGATATGGGTGGTCTTATCTTCCAAATTGCATTTGGACTCTTTCCCACAGAATATCTAACCTCAGCTACCAATTGTAAAGATTTGTAGCTTGATTAGTTTTAGATAGAGAATGCTACAATACCAGTAATGAAGACATCATTTCGCAACAGTTTCATTCATTCATTCTCACTGGGAAAAAGATATACTAGACTGTTGTGTAGAGAAATGAGAGAAATGGGTGATAAGATGTGAGTATTGGTAAAGAACTGTATTAGTTCTGACTATTAATGTAAGAGGGCGCCACAGTGGTCTAGGTTCGGGCCGCTAGTCGCACCACACACACTCACCCAATCGACTGCAGGGGCCTGTTTAATAATCTAGGATCCTACATGAAGACGCTTTTCTGTAACTCTTACGAGGGCTATCGTTTTCTAACATTCAAGTCTGTTCACTAAGACAGTCCTTGATAGCCGTACATAAGGTCGTCCGTCCATAAGTGTTGAATAAAGCTGACCCACATCGTCCCTAGGTCTCTATGACATACAGAAAAGGGGCCTACATTTACGAGCCTAGATTATTAAACGGCTCCCATAGGATTCGAACCTCGAATGGTCTCTGTGAATTGTTTTTTATTTATATCTTTATGTTTATAGTATTACTATGTTACTACTTTGTGTGACTTCCTTAAAAGTTATGTTTTTAAAAACAAGGGGAGTATGTCTATTTCATCCCAAATCGCATTTGCTCGTCATATCCTTTATCCTTAATATAGGAGTCACAAAAAGCAGTACGTTCAATAACTTCAACAGAGTCATAAACGAGTTTCATGATTTTAGTTTCAGTAGGACCCTCTAGATGGCGCCCCGGACGCACGAGACGGGACGTCATGGCACGTCCTACCAGCGCCACCTGGAGGAGCTGCTCCAAGGCATCATGTCAAAGGTCACTTCCGGTTTCAGGGCGGCCCCGGGCACGACGATCGCCATCACCGCCATCTTTACCGTCTTCGGTACTTCCGGCTACGTCGCCTACCGGGATTGGCGCCGGGAACGCCGCATGATGCGACAGTTTGCCCGAGGTGAGAGCAATACATCGTTACTAAATATCTATGCCGGGTATTTACTGTAAATACGCACCGTTTCGCCACATAACATAAATATAGCGTACGGAACAGTGTCCCGTACGGCAAAATACGGAACACTGTTCCATACACGTCGACTAAAATATTAGCTGTTAGGCCAAATTAAGTTAATTATTTTATTAATTTCGGGTATATAGTAAATATAAAACGACCCACCATGCTTGTACAAGCCACAAAACGCGATAATAATTTATATAAATACAAAAGGCTGTACCTACACAATATCGACTGGTTTCAAGCGGTCGTATGCTCCGAAGAGTTGACGCATAGTACTATCCGAGCGCATGTGAGGATATTACGGCAACTTCAAGGAGTAAACAACCGCTTTTATCTGAAACTATAACTGAAACTGACGGTCGGGGACGAGGCGTGTTGAGTCCGATGCACGACTGCACTATAACTGAAACTGAGTCTATATTGTATTCATTATCCACCTTTTACTGACAAACGGGGTACTGATATTAGTTCATTTTAGGTACGCACTATTTTTTCATATGCACTATATTTCTGTATGCACCAGCTTTTGCAACCCTGAGCATACACCATACCCAACTGATCTGGGTATGTAGATGCACATTGCTCATATGTTTTCTATGGACATTTTGTATTAGATGAATAATGAATGCATTTAGCATATGAAAAGATACACTTATGTTCAATTTATAAGATGCTTGCATCCAATGGAGATGAAATATGGGCTCGGGGTAATGTGTGAAATGAAGTAATATGCCACTACTCTTTACCGGCATTAATATTCAGTCCTGTAATGTATTACTTTAATATAATAAAGGGTAATGAATAAAATGTTTTATGAATAAACTGGTGAATTGTCTTAACTCAAAAGGGTAATAAGATGTTGGGTTTCATAGAACATTAAAGAGGAAACCAACAAGGTTTGGTCGAACTCGTTGTTCTTCACGACGTTGATGCGGATGATATACACGAGGCGACAGCCGAGTGAATATCATGTAGCATTAAAACGAGTATCAAAACAATGAAAGTGTTCTTCATATCACAATGGTCAGTAAGTAATTAGTAATGGTATTTGATGCGCCATCTCCAAATTCTAAACTCATTATGCTACTTACATACAGTTAATCAATCGCGAAGAGGTTATTCTGTGTTGCCCTCTCTATGCAACCAACGAGCATAGAGAAAGTATGAAATGCGAATTTTTGATAGACGTTCGACTGAGCGTCTGCTGCTGACCAGTATGTAGATAGACTGTGTCCGTCCGCGTGGGAGGCACACAAATCCGATTCATAGTGTAGCAATTTATCTCACCCCTGGTATTTTAATCCCATAGGCTTAACTTGGGGAATTCGTTCTCCATGTCTCTGTGAGTATTGCAATATTGTAATGCAACACATTGTATGGGGTTTTTATCGGTGTCTAATCGCAGAAACGTGATCAACTGCCCCGATATTAGGTGACCTTCCGACGCGATTTTGATCTTGCATCGTAGACCATATCGGTGCCATATCGTAGTAGGTGGACGCCAGGCCTTAGAACCAATTATGTTGCCCAGCGATGCCCCTAGTCTATACGTTTATGTAAGATAAAAATGTTCCTGATTGTCTATGATTTTTGACATTATGCATTGTAGTGTATCGGGAGGTATTATATTGTTATTGTAGTAGGTGGACGCCTGGCCTATGTATTTTGGATATGGCAATTGTGCATTGAAAATAAAGGTAGTTAGAGCAAGTACAACTCAACAACCTCCCAAATCGGTTTGATGGATGGTTTTAAACAGTCGTACACAAAGTTTCGGTAAAAGTAGCCTTTTTCAAGTTATTGAGGATAACTTTGACCAATATAATTACGGATTTCGTGAATGTTGTGTGTATCAATATTTCTTTGTCACCATTGCTCTCTGTATCGTTTCACAGGGAACATCCTGGAGCCGCTGACACAAGACAAACACGAGGTCCAGCTCTACGAGCGGCGGGAGGACATGGACAAGATCCGCCACCTGCTGCGCTCCGACGTGAGTAACCAGTACTACCTGGTGTTCGGGGAGGTGGGCACGGGCAAGACCCGCCTCATCACCGAGGTCGTCCGCAGCATGGTGGCCTCCAGCGGCCGGCAGCGGCACGGCGCCCCCATCTACATCCTCGCCTCGCAGGGCAACTCCTTCCCCGAGTCCTTCGGCAACGCTGTGGACTTTCACTACGACGAGCATATCAGTTTGAAATTCGTCATGGATTATATTTTCCGGGTGGGGCAGTTGCCCGAGCGCGATAGCCGCAGTAAGTTAGAGCGGTTACTGGATGCTATCGAGAAGGCTGCGTTTCGGTACTTGGAGGTGAGTGGGAAGCCTGCGGTGTTGGTTATCGATGGAGTGGATTATATCCATGATGTGATGCCTGATGCTATTAAGCTCCTGCAGGAGAAGGCCAAGCTCTGGGCGGATACGCATATCGTCAAGGTCATATTTGTCAGCAATGATGAGAAGACAGAGGAGGTCATGCAGAGGAACCACAGCGCTTGGTCCCGGGCGGCACTGCCGATTGTGCTTGGAGATCTCTCTCCCGAGAACTCGCGAGAGTTCCTGCGTCTGCGAGATCCGGTGATGACACAAGCGACGCTGGAATGTCGTAAAAGACGCTGTAAAGGTCATCACCATGGAGAAAACGATGACCCCAGCACGGATGATACTATAGAAGACAAAACAAATGGGAGCAGAGCTAGTGGGAACGATAATGTGGAGGAGGATAAGGAAACTGATGAATCATTTCAGATGCCGGATGAATACATCGACAAGGTCATCGATCTTGTTGGAGGACGTATCCAGAATCTCCTTTACGCCAAGCGGGAGTGGCTGAAGGGAAGCCCTTTCGAATACACAGCAACACATCTAAAGTTAAAGGAGCGAAGCAAGTTCATCGAGATCAGCAAAACGGCAAATCGCCGGAAAGTGATCGAGCTTCTATACGCCGCGCCAAACAGACGCATGCTGCTGGCTGACGTCATCGATATGACGTCACGCGATGACGTATTCGCATGCGCATTTAACAACGTCATCCGTATAGAGCGCGATGACGTGGCAGGTTTGATGGTGCATTTTGAGTCGCGGTTGACTGAGGTGATTGTGGATGAGATGTACAAGCACACGGACGAGACGGGTGTCGGGCAGTGGGTGGGCTCACTCACACGCTGGGTGGCATCTTACTTCAGCAGGAGTTGATCTGTCTACCTACCATTCATATCTATTCCGAGCCACTGCTCCAAGTATTGTATAACGATCTCCTTTCCAGGCCTTCAGGAATCTAGTTTATGTATACGTACTTTTACTCACTGTATTCTGAATATTTTTCTGAGACTTTCGGAATGTAATACCCTCTTGGAATAAAATGTGTAAATAAATAAGAATCTTTGTGACTACCATGTTGCCTGCCACGCTACAAGAGACGTACAGAAATTGCACTTTGCACTAAATCCATAATGGAATTTGTCTCTTCCACTTGGGGGCGCACAAGGCAGCCCAACAAGCACTGGATTCAAGCACGCCCAAGGTCACATACAAAGATCCTCATGGGGTGTATACATTTATTTGATATATAAACCGCCTACATCATACCGGGTCCGAGTAGGGAACAAATATGTCTGAACAATTGGGATCTCTTCAATTTAGTGACCTTGACTTTTGAACTCAAATACAATAGTGATGCTGAAAGGCCTGTAAGGCAAGAGCACTCACACAAAAAACAGTAGAGAGTCCCTAGAATCAGAATCAACTTTGATAACCATTGTGGTGAGCTGGCAAGAAAAATCCAAAATTTGGAGATCTGCTCCTCTACTAGTATAACGTTGGTTGTATAGCATGAGTTCCTCTATTGTAGTTTGCTATAAAATATATACATAAAACCTCCAAAACTAGGCAGGCGCAACACTGCATTATCCATGCATCTGGGTATGGGTTGATAGCATGTGGTGCCACCTAGTGTAAATCCCAACAGTAAGTACTCTCTTTAGACCAAGCATGCGCTCTGGAAGCCCAGCGCATCTACCGCTCACGTCCAATCGTAAGAGGTGACTGGGGATGTGTAGGCTTCCAGTGTGTCAAGCATGATGCCAGTCTGATCAATGTTAGTCAGTGTACACCGTCTGGTGATATTTTGCTGCACTAGAGACTCCAATGACATACAAGTATTAGACTGGATACCGGTCCAATATGCATTTTGAACGAATACTGTATACAGTGTTCTACCTTTTTTATTCAAAGGAAAACATATTTCAATGATCAACAGAATTAGAATACGGGGTACCACAGGGTTCCACACTGGGCCCTTTGTTATTCCTTATCTAAATTACCTCACAGATTGTATACAAGGAAGAAGTGTAAGTGTAAAAGAACAAGAATTGTCTATTAGGGAAATACAAAAGAAATAAAACAGGCTAGATCTATATGAAGGGGGGAGAAATAAAAACTTGTAATGGAATTAATGTTTCTATACACAAATATGCTTCTATCCTTAGGATTTGTTTCCAGCCATACTGAAAACATAATTTAGAACGTGTAGAACTTGAAAGAATGGAATGAGATCACATTTCGCTGGTTCCCTTCCATGATTCGGGTAGAATATGCTTGGAGTTTCTCCTGCACATAGAGACATAGTGAACCAAACTTAGACTTGGAGACTGAAGAGGTACGAGAGTGAGAATCAGTTTCAAGAGAGAAAAACTTGAAACTGCTAAATTCTTTTAAGTCTACACTTACATGTGCTTCTAATCTTATTGACAACATTATTAGAGCGTGCTTGCACGCCTATATACATCATCTAGAGTTAGAGTGGTCACATTGAACTTTCAGTGTGCTTCCAGAAAATTATCCCTTCACTATCTTTGTGCTGCTCACTGTGCTACTGTTAAAGGAGCAGGGTGCCAGTGTCTCATTGTATTAGAAGCGTGCCCAACTGACCATGACCAATCACTCAAGACCGAAATACCTTATTGACCCACTGGTGCTTGATATATTTGGGTCCTAGACTCAGGCAGTTTGACTGGGTGCAAGTGGGTTAAAGAAATGGTCCAAATATACTGAATGTAACCTAAACCTTTCAATTGTTATTCATTTAAAAATGCACGCTCATTCATCAATGATGAACATACTATTCACTCCTAGTCTATGTAGAGCCAAGACAGCTGACGTGACTGTCAGTTCAAGGTGTTCTCTAGTATTACGTGAGAAGTAGTTACCAGTCCCTTATTAGAGCGTGCATGCATGCAATATATACATCATCTACGGGTTAGAGGGTTCATAGACTTTCAGGGTACCGCATACAAACTATTCCTTTACTATCTGTGTGCTATTCCCTGTGATATTGAAAACAGAGCAGGGAGCCAGTGTCACAGTCTCTTAGAGGCGTGCCCAGCTGACCATGACCAATCACCCAAGACCAAAATACCTCATTGACCCACTGTTGCTTGATATGTTTGGATCCTAGAAAGGCATTGCAGAAATGGCAAGTTGACTGGGTGCAAGTGGGTTACAGAAAACAATCCATAGACAGAATGTAACCCAAACGTTTTAGTGGTTATTCATTTTTAATTGCACGCTCATTTATCTATGATGAACATACTATTTACTCCTAGTTTCATTTGAGCAGGGAACCAGTCTACCAGAGCTATACAACCAGAGCTACACACAGTTAGTAGAAGGTGTTGGTTGCCAAACCATGTATTTGTCCGCTGTCATAGTCTGTAAAGTGGCCAATAACCATCAGGTAGCGTGTCCATAGGCTTTAGCGATGACGAAGACGCAAATTTGTTAAAAAAATGTTATTATATAAACTTACCTGCTCCGCCCATCACCACTCGTTTGACGTACAAGTCGACTGTCATTCACTCCGGCCTGCTGTGCCTGCATGTACCCTAGCGGTATTTGTAGGAACTATTAGTTCCCGGTATTAACACTAGACACCGCTGTGTGACATTATCAGTGAATGTGCCAGGGGCCCGTTTCAATAGAATGGGTCACTAAACCACTTAGTGACATGTTTAGTGACTCAAATAGTGACAGGAATAATGACAAAATTTAATTCTCGTTGCAGAAGGCATGTCACTATTGGGGTGGTGTGTCTGTTCACTGTTGGTTACATAGTGACTTTGCTGCCTGGGCCTTACAATGGTTGGTGTTAGTGCTACCAGGAACAAGTGCTGTCAAGGTGAGGTCACTGCATAAATTAGCGACAGCGCTTGAATAATTCTACACTGGCCACCAGAGCAACACTTGTTATGACAAAATTTAAATGTGAATATCTCTGGATTGCATGAGTCGATCTCCTTCATATTTGGCATGTCTATAAGTTGTATGTGTCCCTAACTGGGGTTAAAGTTTCACAGCTTAATCCCTAGGGGAAGTAAAGTTACGCGTTTGTGACAATACAAGCGAGAGGGTATACCCTCTCGCTATTATAGACACTATAGTGACCCTTTTAGTGACCGGACAGCCACTTCTGAAATGGTACAAGCCACTATTAGCGCCTGTCTGCAACAAGGACTCAAGGAATGGCTTGTCACTAAACTACTGCAACGCAACTTGTCGCTATCGTGTCACTACACCCAATAACGGACGTCCTACAGACTATTGAAACGGGTCCCAGTTCCTGCTGTACCTTTATGGACACAAGATTCTCCTACCTAAGAATTGTACTTATTAGTGATATTGGTGATATGTATCTGATGATGAATATTTGTTTATTTCATGATCAATTCTTATTGCTACGTAGTGCTGGGCATCTGTATTGCGATAGAATATCAGTGAAGCGAGCAATCTCTTGTTTATGCCGACACCCCTACATGGCTCTCGCGATATATGACGTTAAATTTCGTTAGTGAGCCAAACGTTCCATTCATCGGGCACGAACGTTATATATACTTCACCCCCAGCAGAGAATAGTATTTCATAAACGTTCGGCCATGTGAATGTATTGATTACAGTACAAGTTATAGAAAAAATATATTTGTATAGAACTTTATCAGAGAGAATATATATAGACCTCATGTGAATCCACTTAATGTGATAATGATGAAGAAGATACGAATAAAGGGTATAGCTGGGCTAGATATCATGTATGACCTGGAATACCAACATTGTATTCAACATTAGCGCTTATTTCAAACTGTTACCGTTATAAAAGGATATTTACATTGGTTGGAAGAAATGATGCATAATCGAATGCAATGGAGGTTTTATAAAAGTTATCACACCAAGCTAGATTTCAAGGCTAATACAAATTTCAGTCTCCTAGCGCAGGCTTCGGGGCGCAGAGGTACGACCATCGATAGAAGATCTCCGCTGGGAGATCTGTACCCGTTACGGTTGAGGGACTTCTTTGTGGGTTCGTTATAAAACGGATGATAGAAGAAGATTACTTAGAAGTTATCTCCTTTGAAGATATTCCACATATCGATGTCATTAGTTTTGAATTCAGCCCAGCTATTTCCTTTAAGCTCAATCGTATCTTCACTAGTTTCAAATTCAATAATATCACACAAAAAATCATAGAATCTAGTGGCTTTCATTTGATTAAAAAATACATATTCGTGAAATAAATGAACATAATAAGAAAGAATCTCCTCAAAGTGGGACTAACTTCCTCCTGTTATTGATGACTGTAATAATGCTGTCTGGTGTGCGAGAGCATTCTACTTAGTACAGAGATTAGTGACAAACGTGGGTCCGCCTACCCCAGCACCTGAACATGGTAATAGATGCCCATTTGTCAGGGTTAGGTCAGAAGACCCACGTGTCAGTACTCCACCAACGTCTCAACCTATATACTACACACAGTGAAGAGTTGTACAGTCCCTTATTTCATCACAATAATTTTATTGTATGTGTTCTTCACTGCTGTAGCAGTCGCCTTCGCATCTTAGGGACCAATGAGATTAAATTAGAAAATTTAACCTCATTGAATGGATAAGGACATTAAGTGACATTTAGGTATTTGTCCAACACCAGTTTCTGTCTATCAATATTATGGTAATTTTATAATAGAATATATAGAAATTCTAAAAAGTTGCTTTTCATATAGTAAAATCCAAGTCATTTTCAAACTTTCACCGAATATAGTAGATGTATAATACTATACACTTGATTCTTAAAATCCATAGGTCACCTTCCTTGTCTTGGAGAGAATTGAAGAAAACGATATTTTTCAGTACATTTCCTATATTAATAAAACAAATGTTTTCTCTTTTAAAATTAGATATGTTAAATTTAGTCATTTAGAAATAGAATGAATGAAAAAAAAGCTTCGACTGGTAATTGAAAATATAAAAAGATCACCAGGTGACGCCACCTTGAATTGTAGGATATGCCTTTAAGTACATCAAGGAGAAAGGATGAGTCATCATTCGCCCAGGTTCGGCTGATATTATCCCTTTAATGGTGTTTTACGTCGTAGCTGCTACAAGAGCAATATCATGACGAGGAATTTATTAAGATGTTCCTGCTTGTTGGTTAACCAGACACTTTAAATTTCCCGTATTTCAGCAACATTATCCGCTCCCCGATCGTCCCTCCCTCCCATCCATCCCTGATGAAAGTTTCATCTAGATGATTCCCCCAAACAAAGATACGTCAAGAGGTGGAACATCGTATAATATTCAGAAGTGTAGATTCTTCTTTAAAAGCCATTTTCCATTGGCCGAATATTTAGCATCGATCTGCAATCGAGAACCACCGATCGAATTTTTCGGTATACCGACACCAGATCAGGTAGAGAAATGTTCCCATATTAATTGTACAAAGATTATGCAATAAGGCCAGCACTGACCGACTTGGTCAACGATCAGAATCAAAACGCCTTCATTTCATCGGTGAGGCTCTAGGTTTTAGGGGGGGGGGGGGGGATTAAATCGGTATGGACATATAAAATGCAGTAGAAACAGGACATTCACCGCACCGATTATTTGATACTGACGTTCAGTCGGTGCCGTTTTCTGTCGGCTAGTGGAAAATGTCCTTATGGCAATGTGAAGAGACAATTTCTACGGTGCATTATATTAATGTCTATCCACAGGATGGTTTCCTATATGCCCTCCAGAGGTTACTAAATTCCTATTATCGCCCAGGGTAAATACAATTTCCGCTCGCGACTGGCTGGGCACACCACGACCACATGAACCATAGTTTTCCCATTTATATTTCGAGAACCTGAATATAATTTTGGATTTATACGTAGAAATAGCTGAAATATCCATTTCTGACATCGGATTTCCAATTTGAATATTTATAAAAAACCGTTTGACTGCAATAATTGGGGGTTACGGTTCAAGGGTCTACCACCATACAACGTAACCAGGAAACAGCGGAACTTGTAAACAGACTGAATTATGGGATACCTCAATAGGGCCTATGCTATTTCAAGAGCGAAGAGGGTGCGGCAAAACACAGAGTGTGAGGTTAGGTTGATGTGTGGAGTGTGTTTTCATCACAGAAGGAACACATACCTTCCTAATATCAGAGCAGAGAAGACAACACACCTGATGCACCAACCTGAACCCTCCTCAGGCCGACCTGGGAATGCCTGCTCTATTTACACTGCGGGCTCCCAGACGCCAACTTAATCTGACATTCCACGAACGTTACACCATTATCAAAGACCACCCTATCAGCGCCAAGCCACCAACGACCTATCCGATACACAAACCCTACCCTGCTTCCTGCCCCCGGGCCATATCTACCAGCTCCCGCCATGTGTTATCGTTGGGACCTTTTGTAGATGCCGCGCTCTCCCTGCAGAGGTTCGGTAGGGACTAGTAGAATGGAGCATGTGTATGAAGAGTGTAAGCTTTTCTCGCTCACGTGACACTGCCCGAGATTTGACGGGAGCGGAAGTAGGGCGAACGTCTGTGAGAAACGGTGGTATCCAATATGGCCATTTTCATAATACGGATGAGTTCCTTAATATCACCGTTTTAAAGTCGAACTCTAGAGATCCATCAAGTTTAAAGATACGTAAAACGATGGATACTGCAGTTCTAGCATCACAACTGCTAAGGATAGCTGAGAATACAAGCTCTATTTGAAACATTCTACTTTTGTATCTGTGTGGTGAAAAAAGGCCCCCTCCCTTAAAGGCAGTGCTGAGTCTTGGGTCATTTTCTAATGCCAAATGATCTAAAACATTCAATATCATCCATTTAGTCATAACCCAGTCAGTAAAATAATACTATTTATATTTGTCCAATTTATATCACAAATATATATACATGTACATTCAAAATACGGTTTTCTGCGTGTCTTTCAAAAGCAAGGACAGTGACCTATGATTCTAAACTTAAATGTGTAGTACTATACATGCACAATATTCTGTAAAATATATTTAGAAAGTGACATAGGTTTTACTATGTGAAGAACAATTTTTTGGAATTTCTATATATTTTTGTATAATATATCATGCTATTGATCTCTTTATCAACAATTAGCACGGTAACACCATTTCTTAAACTAGTAATGTGTTCTTTAACACTTGGTGATCATCACATTCAATTTCCAGAAAATTAACATCGGTTTTCTTTTTCTAGGTGAATATTCCGGTATGCCTTCAACCTTCCCCTAGCCTATAAGGTGTTCTTCAATCTAAGTAATGGAATATAGCTCTTCATCCTACCCCTAATATAAAATCCCATAGGCTTAACATTGAGATTCCGTATGCCATGCCAACTGGCATACAGAGTTTTATATGCCACTAGTGGCATACAGAATTATTATCACGTAATATTCCAAAATCGAGGATATGGGGTAGGATAAAATCAAAACCTGATTTGTTTTAATCTTGGCCACCGTATGCCACTCCTGGAGTTTTGGCTCCGGACTTCACTCGGCCTCACCTCATGAAGTCACTATGCCAAACTCCAGTCGTGGAATACGGTGGCCAAGATTAAAACTCATCCAGTTTTACGATAGGATCTGATCTAAGCATTCTGGAGGGTGCCACTAACTGTGATAACAAATGTTTAGACACACCCAAAGTAACTCTATCACTAAAACTAGCGGTAGGTTGGCCTCAGTTGGGAGAGATATGTTGGGCTTTTTATGTAAAGAGATCACTTTTAAAAGCATTGCTTATGGACCTTTGAAACTGATAGGCACCAGTGAAAGATGGATTTTCTCTCCTCTGAATTCATCCTATATTTATTATGGGATAGTTTGAGGGGACAACAATGCTGGAGAGAACTGAGAATCTGCTTGGAGAGTGATCAAAGAGAAAAGATTCAAACAGATTTATCATTTCAAGAGTTTATTTCAGTTACTATGTCGTGCCGACCAGTTGGGCCTACCTGATGCACACAACGTTAACTGGACATACCGCCCAGTTCTTCCATATCCTTGTATGGAGCACGTTCAAAACTGTATACAAAAACTAAACAAGGCCTTGAAATCTTGTTCTCTCGTTTCAATTGTGACAAACATACAAAAGAAATACAAAGTGGCAGTGCTAGATCACAACTAAAACAATGTGTCCCGCGAGGTCTAGGCCCTGTTTGCACAAGGGGAATAATAATAATAATTTACAGTTTAATAAAACAGTGGGGTTCTTTTAATTCAATAAATATTAAATACGCACTCGCAAAGTATTTCGGTTCAGTAAAGACATATCTACAGTAATTACGTCCATGTCATTTATTAGTTTTACGAGAGCAATATATACAGAGAAATCATGACCTTATTCAATAGTAAATATGATATTATGGCGCTAGGTCCTAGTAAGTCATAAAGTATAATGCATTTTTGGTTTTACTTATATATTCTTGTATGCGAGACACCATTTCATATGTATTCACTACATTTATGTGGAAGCTTTCCCGTCTATAACTAAAATCATCGTCACCAACCATAAGATATGCTTGGAAATAGTTCATAATCCGGAGTTCTGTTCAAATGAAACACTGTTTTTGTGCGAATGATTAATGCTCCAAAATGTCACCTATATTTTACAGAAACATCTCTTTTAAATACGTGTCATAAGTGACTTATTGTTCATCGCTTCTTTGTCAAAACTCACATACATGTACACTGCACAGACGTCTATCGGAAAGACCACATACTGCTAGTTTGGATGACCCGTCTAGATTCATTCTGGTGATTGTATGAAGACTTCACCATGACTGCTACAGATTAGATAAGTTCTATTGCTGTACAAAGACGACCTTATCAGGCTTTTTCACACATGCACCAGTGAGAACATGTAATGAGTGTTCAAGTGAAAAAGACGAAGCCCACTTGACAGACAGCACAGGGTTGGGTGAGGGTGGAGGATAGAAGCCAAAGGTCACTGTTTTTTTCCCTATTTCAAACTCACATGTCAAAGTATGAATGAGCTTACACTGACAATCCTCAAAGACATGAGAGCTCAAGAGTTGCATGTTAGCATGGAGATATAAATTGTCAGCCATTTCATTTCGAGGTTTGGAGTTCATATTGATTGCTACCTTCTTCTCTTTTACAAATGTAAGGAGTTAGTATATTTTGTTATCTTATTGAGCAATGGTTTTTGTATGAGACTGCATACGCACACATTGTTCTATCTTTCCCGTGTGGTTTAACATGTTTCCGGTGCACATCTATTTTCAGGCACGGAGTTGAGACTAAGTTGGACGTTGATTGGACAGCATAAAAGTGAAATAAGCCTTTGGAATTCAGCCAAATGCTAGTACCAATGCCAGAGCAGACATAAGGGGCCATCCATAAAGTATGTACGCAAAATTTCTGAAACGTTTTACCCCACCCCTTCTCATCAATCATGTACGCAATAGAACACACAGCATACGCAAAATTTCGAAAATGTGTTAACTTAACCCCCTCCCCCATCAGTGCGTACGTACTTTATGGATGGCCCCTACACCAGGATGAAAGTCGGGATCGAGGAAAAAACCGCAATTTTAAAAAGCTTATGAAAAAAACACATTTATAATATCATTTTGGAAGGGAATGGCTATGAATCGATATATATTCTAGAGTTGCTGGTGTATGTGAAATGTCGAAATTCTATCATATGTCGGAAAACCTGCATCCCTGTATACAGCCCAGGGTGCTGACTGTTACAGCAGAGGTTTAATTGGCAGTGAATAATAACGTAACTACAGACTGCAATCATGGCTCTTCCTGTCGCCCTCTTCATACCCGGACCAGAGGTGGCGAAACCGGGATGGGCAAACTGCCAACAGAGTGCAGCGCCAGTTCCAGTGCGGCAATGATCTGCTTTCATGTCTGATATTGACCATGATCAAGTTATCTATTGAACCTTTACTATCTGACATGTACATTCGTATTTAACTGAATGGACGCGAGCAAACTGAAAGCTGGTTATGAGAGGTATTATTGTTGTCGTTGCGATTGTTCATGGAGGTTCTGACAGAAAAGGACAGCTTGGGAAGGATAAATTTGGGCATGAAAACAAGACTCGAAAAATTCATTGAATTAGCGATATCAACAATGATAAAATCAACACTTCCAATGCTAAAATTATATATTACATTTTTTGGACTTCAATAATCTGCAATAAGGAATTACTTCAGAAAAGGTAGGGAGAAGATCACAAAAACTATTGCTACGGTGTAAACCCATATAAGCCGAAAACAAGTTTATGAAGCGGCCCCAGGTTTACAAGACTGAATTGACCTGTGTGTATGACAGTTTACCTCCAAGCCCCACGCTGTATTGACTCAGTGGGAGGACGAGCTTGATCACATGCAGCAGGCCTGCGCAAACAAACAGCGGTCTTACCCACATCTGAGAGTTTAGGATCGTTGTTTGTTTGACTGCAGCGACGTCTAAATAACCACAATAACATTCTTATATCACCCAGTATCCGCCAACAAGGCAGTGGCCGAGATGGGACTTGCCTAATCGATAGTAACAGGGAGTCATTAGTTGGAAGCCCCAGGGCAAGATAGATTATTTTGGAGACGGGAACAAGAAGGTTCTAATTCGTTTGTCAATAAATATGCTTGTGTGTGGATGATTGGTGAGAGTGAAGATGAACCCCACAGTGGTGTAGGGGGGTACAGTTTATAGGTTTGTTTCATTAAGAGATATTTACTTATGATGACTGTGTACATATACATGCGTACGTCATGCCTTCAACATTGGGAAGAGACGAGAGACAATATACACGTACATATTTCATTTATATATTTACGTATGGACTGTGACAATTTAGACATGGAAATGGTCTTGAAATTTCGACCTACTCATAGAGTCATGGTACGGTTCATGAGACAAGAATGGCTATATGTAAGTATCAATTGGCAGCTTTGAAGAAGCATATTCCTTGTAGTGTTAGAGGGAATTATGAAGGAATTCCTCAAAGATAACACCTATTCAGAAGAAAATGTGTAAGATGAAGGGCGGATGAGGAGTGTGGATCCAGGTATAGATCCAAGAAAATAATCTCAACTTCAAGCATCATTTTAAAAAAAAAATGAAATCGATGATAAAGCTTTTATGAAATAAGTGTGTTTGACCAAGTTTACAGCGGGGATCAAAATTTCCTCATTTCCTGTAATAAAAGCCTATAAAAGTGACTGTTTCGCCCAGCTCTGAAATATTGCCCCTATTATCGCTCACCCATATATTACCACGGGGAAATCCTCAGGACCCTCGCGACCAGCATCTCTGTGACAACCGCTGCATTTACAACGGGCCGGCCCCCTGATAGTCGGCCCCTGTGCTGACTTTTATCTCGCCGAGTGTTTGACTGGCCATAAACAGAGAAGTCTGACCTCACAATGATTATTACCATCCAGCCATAACTTGTGCGCCTGCGCGGTGAACACTGAGAGATCCGCCACCTGCACTGTGAGTGATTTGCTGAGGTCGCCAAAGAAATAATCTTTTATGGTTTGCCATTAATCTGTTGACTTCCTTCATATGAGGCTAAAAGGCCACCTTGTCTTTAGGATTATGGGCAGCTGAGTTGGCGGGAGAGCACAAGAACAGGTTGCCTTCAGATTCAATTCAGGTGCTGTATTTTCAATAGAGAAGTTTTATAATTGTTCATTCTGAAATTACTTGCTAAATACTTAAATGAGTTTGCGTTTAATGTATCTGTTAATGAGGGAAGCTATTATGTCAGGACCAATATCTTCCTAGAGCAATCTAGTATGACTACTTTGTTTACCATTCTATAATGGTAGGTTATTATCGGAAGCTTCCAGGATTTTATAGCAGGAATATCTCACATCCGGGTAATAAATCAACAGCAAAAGTATTACAGGAAATTGTCCTGCCTTTGTAAGCAGTTGAACCTTGGGTCATAACCAATTAATACCTAATATCCTCTCTAATGGACCAACTATCCAAACACTCTTTAATAATTCTCAGCATTTTAGCACCAATAATAATTTCACTTAAACCACATGAAACTCTGATCCTACACGAACAGGAAATATTGAACACCACGTGTGTCTCTCTTCTTTAAGAGAAAAAGATATCATACATGAAAGGCTACTACATACGGCTGCTGTAGTAACTGAAATAGTACTTCTATTATGCAATGTTGTATCCTTTGGTATAGGTATCCTGCTTATAACATACTTTACTTATCATAACTTCTACGTGCCTTGCATAATCAACAATAGATGAATACAATAAATAAACCCCTGAATTCATTTTGTACTGTCGAAATTGGTAATGTTCATTCGAACAAATACATCAAAAACAACAAACCTTGGTCACTGAGAAACAAGGCATGTTGGGCATACATAATCAGTAAGTCGTTTTATGTTTTGTGCTTTTTGTCTGCACTATGAAAGACTGAACCTACTTACTTATCATTATTTACAAAAACCAATAAATATCTTTGTACAGTGGTTTGTCAGACCTGGTATTAACTAACACAGGGCGCACAGAAGGTACAGAAAAATGTACAAATCAGCTGAAGTATCTTTCACCGAGGGGCGGCCCCAGGTTTCGTCACTGCTTATGTCAATGTCATCCTTGTATCTTTTCTTCAATTTCGATTTCAGAAATCAGATCGTTTGACTTTTCGTTCTGTACATGAGGTATTTGCTTTTTTGATACCAGGAGGGTTCAACCACACTGGGTCTGAACGTATTCAAGTCTTGGCCTAGCGCCATGTGCATCACCACCAATATTCGGCTACTGCTAACACACGTAATCCACTTCATTCTCCATAGGGCTTTTCTGTTATCAACAAAGGGAAGCTTCAAAAAGGAAACTAAATCCATTGAAATCAATTCCTCTGGCGCAAATTCTAGTGGCTATGGTTGACATGGGAGTGCGTTGACAGGTGATGACTTCTACTTGTTGACGTTGCAATAATAATCCATAATCCAAATACCAGTACAATGCACGTGTCGTTGAATATTCCTCTGTAGGCTTGGTTTAATCCATACAAGAGGCCGCAGTGGAACTATACAACACTCAGACAAGCAAAGTCTTGGTTCTGATCCAGTGGTATTGTGATACAGGTTCCTGAAAATAACAACAGTGGATATTAGTCAAAAATACTATTAGATTGGGCGGATATTTTTTAAAGAATACAAGTAAGTCGAGTAGATATTAGTCAAAAACATGTATACCAGTATGTCTTATTAAATTGCACTCCAATCCGCTAGGATTATCGAGCTGACATTGGCTATATTTCTATATATATGGGAGTTGCCACAATATCATAGAAAGATATGGTGAATCTGGGTCAATAGAGACTCATTCATTGAAAGTCCAGTATCAGCAACAAAGATGTGGTTGAGGACATTACAAATTCAATATATATTCCGAAAAAGAGTCACCTATAGAATCTACTAACCTTTATTGTATGCCTTTTGTTATACCAGGCCACATCTTTTACTGCTTCTTCTAGGTATGGTTAGCACCGCAATACACTAAGGCTGAGCAGGTCTAAGATTTTGATAGTAATATTTTGAACCCGCTCCAAATCTGGGTTAATAGCCCATATTCATTAATCTAATGAATATAAGGTTGTCATTGTGTCTTCATATGTCTTCATATGTCTTCATATGCGGATTTTGGTTGGGTCCATGAAATATGTTCTTGGACATAGAATAGTGACAATGTCATATGCCTTGCTATAGCCCAAAATGAAAATACCTGGTGAGTTTCAATCGGATGAAACCTTACCTAACCTAATATCTAATAGGTTAACACCAAGAAATATGATCAGTCAGATCTATAATCAGTTTGAATGGTTGGTCCACAATAATAATGCAAATGAAGCAATGTTTCCTCTTTGGGAGAACACATACCTTCTGCCTCTGTATAAAGCACCATAGACCTCCTTCGCATGACGCCATCTTTCCCCGCATCAGATGACGTACGCCCCGTCCGGTGATGACGTCGCGAGTTGTGGCCCACCTGAGACGTTGACGACCCCTTAGATCCTCCTGTGCGCATGTCAGCGGAAGGGGTCACGTGACCCGCCCCAGCGTCCCTGTTATTATGCAGCATGGAGGCCCGCACCATCTTCAGGGATGACCGCAGACTGGCGCATGTGTGACACCCGTGACCTGACGCTGTTGCCACCTGATGGCCATGGTGGTGGGACACGGGGCATGATAAGGACAACTTCCGGCTGTTCCCCTTTGATGGAGACGAGCCTTTTTGATGATGTCGCACACTCGAGGCTACGTCCGAGTCTGTCCTGGTGGCTTCCCCCGGATGACCACCTTGAGTTTCACTTGGAATGTTGGTGTCGGTTTTGGACCGTTGTGATTCTGTATGTACACTAACACTGACTGGCAAGACTTCTTCACTAAGTTTCTCCTCCGAGTCACTGAGACCCCCACTCTCCTCACTGAGGTGGTCATCGCCTTCCTCCGCAGAGCCCTGCACACTCTCCCTGGGCTCAGCAAGCGAAACCGGAGAGCACGGCGACACTGCAGCGCTCGGAACAGCAGTTTGACAATTGGTGCAGATTTGGTCATTGGACTCAGACCCGCTACTCGGACACCAGTCGCTAACAATAGGCGACATCCCCGTTGTGTCCAGAGAGGATATCGAGTTGTCTGAAGACAAAGCACTTTGGTGAACGATATTGGCCTTTTTGGACTGTTTCAACTTGGACTTGAGGGTGGGTGGAAGCATTGCCTCCACGGACCCATGTTTGTACACATCACCATGGCAACTGTGGCGGGTGGTGTGGGGGGCATTGAGGTCTTGTTTCCTCCTCTGTAGGGAGTGGTGTGTCCTTGCTCTGCTGCGGGTACTCACACAAGCAGGCTTCAGGTGGGTGGGAGGCAGGACAGGAGGGGGCAGGGGCTCACCCAATACATCAGGACTGGGAGCCCGTACTTCCTCCGAAGCTCTACTACAATAGGCATTGGAATCAAAACTACTAACATCGCTTGGCAGGTCTGAACTACCTAATGTGCTGCGATTGCTACAATCCACATTTGAGCCCGAAAGGGCACCACAACTGCACGAGTCTGAATCTGAACCGCCACCACCACGAGGGGGCAGCACCAGCTGTTGCTGCTGGTGCAGCACCACCTGGTGGGTGGTGGGGACACTGTGGGGGTAAAGTTCAGCATCGCTCTCGGAGGAAGTCCAGTGGGATGCTGGAAGAGCAGCTCTTGCGCGCCCCGGTCGAGCAACTCGAGATGTCCCTGATTCGGGCCCTTTACCCGAAGACCCACTGTGCCTCGATGGAAGAAGGATACCATGAGACGCACTGTCCACCCTCTTGCCACCGATGAGGAACGGAGCCTTCGTTCCCATTCGGGATGTTGGTTTCACCGGGGTACCATCACTGGCAAGCGAGGTGGGTGTCGAACAGTAAGTCGAATACACAGGTAGTCCATAATGTGGAGGGTTTCCATGGCTGCTGAAAGCCACAGAGGCAGCTGACATGGGTATTGTCTCCAGCTGGTTATACTCCAGACCGGTGTACTGCCCGAAGGTCTGGTACCTGCCAGGTTGTACGGCGTAGTACCGGTCACCACTCACTATCCGCTGCTGGCCATAGTGCGTATAACCCATGTGGCTAGTGGACGGGTAAACCAGGTTGGCATTCGAGGAAGAACTGGAAGGAGCCATCGAGAGGCCAGCCATGTTGAGGTTGTTGATGTGGCCGATGTTGTTGTTGATGATGTTGGGGTGTGGAGGTAATGTAGCGGTGTGGTTACTGGCAGGGTTTGGAGTGGAGCATGGGGAGCCTTCGTTATCTGCTGGGCACTCTGTGGGAAGAAAAATAAAACATGTATTAAAACACCTGAAGACGAGTTGATGTACATAGGTGAATATTCATATGTGATAAAAGAATGTCAAACAATCATATTTCAAGCCTCCAAGTTATGATTGAATATATTTTTTATTTCTTTTTCATATTTTATATGTATGGAGTGTCTCCATTTTCTCTATTTGGAAAACATATGTGCACTTTCCTTTGGCTTAGTAATCACACTACCTCTGTGAAAAATTCCGTGAGGGGCATCCCTTGGTTATGATCAACATAGTCGCCCCTACACATAAACATGGAGCTACCCCTTAACATGGCATCTAGAGGTCTCGCCAGGCAGTCCACAGCCAGTGGTCATTGCAGTAACACCAGCAATAAAGCTTGTAACAGGGTTTTTTCGTGTGATTTCAAAATTTAGATATCTCATTATGAGGCATTTAGAAACACACAAATTGTAAGTTTGAGTTGCAATATTCAATAAGCCGTGCGGACAACTCATACCAGTTAACACCAAATTCGTCTATCCAGCTAACACCCAATATCCTAAATACAGAAATCCGAGAATTAAGGTACTCCTATTAATTATGAAATTCAGAGATCGGTGACGTTTCTTGACTGTGTAATCTAATCTTCACTTCAAGGGAATGGAAAACAATCAACATCATGACATCTATAATGAATATGTTTTTAATTCTAGAAGATCTACAATTGCGGGTCGTATTTTTCTTTTTTTATTGATATTGATTAGGTCCTTCAATTTTTTCCATAGATGTGTAATACTTGGACTTCTCTCAAGAAACTCAAACTTATTATCATATCTTTTTTGAAAGAACAATTAAAGGCTATGAAATATAGTATACACGTAGTCTTTCCAAATTTAAGACATAAATTAATAGATTTCTAATATATGACAGTAGAGGATGTATCAAGTTTAAACTATCGAATTTGAGGCACAATGAATGTTCTTCTTAGTATCACTGTTAAGAGTATCACTGATAGAACAAAGAAAATCAAAGCTCGATATATAATCAACGAGTATAGAGCTATACTCGTTGATATAATCTACAATGTGGTGACCTGCCAAGTTCACGGGCTAAAAAATCCCCACAAATGGTGATTGAACATTTCCTGCCGCTATCCCGACCTCCAGATTGACCTCTGTGCACCGGAAGTGGATTAACCACAACCCCAGGAACGGACTGAAGGGAAGGCTGTGTCTGGATTGGCTACTTAATCTAAACTGTCCCCTCGACTACATCGAAGCACATTGCATTGAGGGAGTGCAACGTAATTACGACATGGAGAGGCACTTAACGTATATTAACAGTGCTTGTACTCAGTGACAATGTAACCTGTTGTTAGAGAAGTTTTTATCTGAAACTCCCACATACACAACTGTCTAGAGATGGTTAAACTTTCATTCTGCAAATGCTTTATATGTTTTACTATGCCATTCCATAAAATACAAGAACCGACCATTCGACTTCCAGATAAGCCATTCTTAGAGTGAAATGAATAAAAATATAGAAATGGTTATGCAGACTTGGCCACACATATGGCTGATAGATATAAGATCCATTTAATGTTCTGTCAGAGCGAGAGAGAGAAGGGGATGAAATGTTCTTTCACACCATACGGATAGGATATATATTTCAGCCATGTGATAGCGAACTAGTGCTATTTTATTGGTGGGAGATATTGATGGTCTCTAACACTTTAGAGCACGGACTGATGACAGACCGTGCTTAGAATTTGTCATAATTATCCATTCCTATATTGAAGTATACTTCATTAATCACAATAGCGTTTCATTGTCAGAGCCCTCAACATCAACTTGCTGCTAATTCTGGTATGCTATTCGCTGCTTATGACTAACTTAATTTATCACTAGTGGAAAATGCAAATAACTTATTATGTAGTATGAAATGAAGTTACCACACAAAACCAGACTCGTTCAATTTACAGTTCAAAGTGATTTATTGATGATAGCAGCACGACTTACAGTATTATCAATGAGATGAGCTATGGATGATTCATAAAATAACTCAACGTTTCGATATAATTTGAATATCTTCGTCAGGACTTTTTATGTAATTAAGGTATCGATAAAGGATTATGCAAATCGACTCACCGAGAATGTTGTAGAGACACAGAGGGCAGGTGTGGTTGGAGATGAGCCACGGGTCGACGCATGAGCGGTGAAACTCGTGTGAACAGGGCAGGATGCGCAGGTCCTGAAACATCAATCAAACAGTGAGCGAAATATCGTCTGCTACTTACAGCACAATCCTGGGTTTTAAAGAAGAAACTAAGAAGTTTTGGTCAAAGTCGTTGTTCTCCACAAATTTGATGCGGAGTGATATGAACGAGGCCACAGCCGAGTGAGCATCACTAGCATCACATAGTTTTTTTTCTATTCAGGTATTATTCGTTAGTAAATGTCCACGATCTTCCATAACAATATACTTTTATACGAGTTGGAGGACGACTTCTTTAACAAAAACGAGTTTCTTTCATCATTATCTTCATCCTATACATGTCATCCTTATCTTGTTTATGTTATACGTCCAAGTAATGAGACGAAAGGAAAATATCTGAATGTGCTTATGTCACAAGTTTACATGCTTGAGTATTTATTGCTGTTTATTGTTTATACTTTACAATGGATTTGGTGGTAGACCGCAATACTATCCTGAACGCGAACCTCTTCCGTAATACAAAAAAAAGTATATATAAAAAATCCCCGCCATACGCAAGTAGAGGCACGCTGACAGATCTGCTGTCAGTAACTGTCAGCGTGTTTGATATACATCCTATAGGTCGCCACTGACAGATGACAGTCATCAGCTCAATAAACAGCGTATACCAAAGCCTATTACAAGACACATGGGCAAGTAGTGTGCTTGTAGTTCACCGGTCGCATGTTCTCAGTGATGGAAATGGGTCATTTATCTCGAACCCACTACGGGAATAAAGATTAAGTCCTGATGATGATACGGTAGGTAGCTTGAAATGTCTGTTTGGGTCTACAACAAGGTCCAAGGAGATTTATATGTATAGATTTGGTGATAGATGAGTGCAGGAAAACATGACAGAATGCATTATGTATACATAGTTTGTGTCTTGACTCATGATAATCATACATACCCCAAAAATAAAAGAAATCTTTCTGGTGGCAAAATGTTCATGTATATTTATAAAAGAAACCAATTCAAAAAGTGCCGATTTACAATATGTGGGCTGGCGATATACAAACCCATTACATTCAAACTGATTGTAAAACAAACAAACCCCAAAGGCAGATCTTTCCCATGAATATTTCCCGGTCAAAAATGATTTTTTTTCTCTTGTCACAATAGGGTCTAATGGAAGATACCGTTGAAAACCCCACGCATTGGTACAATCATTTAAATTACATCTACACAGGATAATGTAAGCGGACTTGCAGCGCACCAGCGAAGGCTTTCCCGTCCAAATCTCGTCGAGGCACGGGGGATCACGAGAATTCCCTGTAACAGGGCAAGCGGAAACCACCAAGCGGCCATTTCCGGTGTCCCTCTTCGTTCTAGTGGTACAGTTGAATCACACTAGAGGTCGCGTAAATCACGTTAGGTCTTCGCTGGTGCTCGGAAGCATTTACGTTGATGTCTAATTGACAACTGGGAAGGAGCATGAAGTTAGGACCATCAGTTTAGTCCCAACCTTCTGAATCACACCTAAATAAGGATTCTCCTGTTATTCTGCATATCATGCAAACATTGTGTGGTATGGAAACAGTATCATAAAATACTGGTTTTTATCTCACCCCTGGAATAAATGTCCATAGGTTTAACATTGGGAACTCATTCCCCATGCCCCTACAAGTATTGCAGTCCGTTCTCCATGGTATATATCCTGTGTGTTATCCATTCTTTTAGAGTGTACAGGGGTGAGAGAAATAGAGAAAGCAACTCGTTTTGGTCAAAGAAGTCATTCTCCAACTCGTTTGAATGCTATGTGATATATGAATTCACTCGGCTGTCGCCTCGTTCATATCACTCCGCATCGAACTCGTGAAGAACGACAACTTTGACCAAAACTTGTTGGTTTCTTCTTTAGAACTCTATATTCGAGTTCCATTCCATCTATAAAAAAAGCCATTTTCCACTGACCGACTATTCACCGCTATCACTGCAGTCGGTAACCACCAATCGATTTTTAGGGACTACGGACGACAGATCGGTGAATGGAAACAGGCATACAGAGAAGTGTTCACTGATGAATTGTGCATAGATTATGCAATGTAGCCACCACTGACTGACTTGACAGAATCAAAGGGGTTTAAAATTGTCGGTGATGGAGGACATCAGTATTGACCTTCAAATGCAGCGAGTATACACAGTATCCTCGCCGATTTTTATATAACGACATGCAGCCGTTGGCCACCACCGACCGATTTGCGGAGAACTCAATCAATCGGTACCGTTTTCGTCAGCCAGTGGAAAATGGCTTTATGTGAACGCAAAGTAGCTGCACACTGCTATTACCTAAGGGATACCTATATATACACAGCCACATACATTTATAACAGAGTATATCTAGACCTTCTGATCACGGAATGCATCAGCCCGTGATAGCAGAGTACACATGTACTCGGCACTTCCAGGACACTAAGTAAACAACTGCAGCATGCTGTAGGCTCATATCATGTGAATATTTATTTTGTCACGCATTATTTACTTCTTCAGAACGTCTCCGCCTCAATAGCCTCTCTCCTCCTACCCTGTACTCCTCAGCATTCAAAGCAGGGACCCATCGGGCACCGAGTCAACACTAATAACATAAAAAGAATAAACTATTTGACCTTGGCAAATCGAGCCTGAAACCGGGTGCAGTGAAACCCATCCTGGGGTGGCTGGTTTCTCTAGTAAACAGGAGTGGGGTCATTTACCCTGCGCCCGCCATCCAGCCGGGCTCTTTAGGGGGTAAATATGCGGACAAACACTCCACTCCCCACCCCCACCAGCCTGTTGCTATTGTGCAGGGGCGGTATCAAGTGGTCAGCATGGGCCCTGGGGTGTATGTATGCCAGAGGGGTTGTATACTAGACAGGCAGATGGTGGGAGTGGGAGTGGGGTGGGTACAGAGAATACCTTCCCTCATCCCACAGGAAGGGAGCAGGGAACTAGAAGAGTTTCAACGGGCTACTTTTTTTTGTTGGCGAGAGAGAGTTTGTGGTTGTGAGGTTTAGTGATATATACGCTCATCTCCGGCGTGGTAAACCACACCAAGGAGCACTACCGCCGAGTATGTATACAGAGGACAAGGCCAGGTGGAGCTGGGATGCCGGACGCCACTCGGGCGGGAAGGCACATCCTATACTCCGTCCACCATCTCATGGTAATACTAAAGAACTGAATCGAGATCCATAGTCACTGACAATATGCCATGAGTTTTAGTTGCGGAGTAATATCATGAGGCAAAGCCGAGTGAGATCATGTAGCAAACCAAAACGAATGGCATGTTATCAGTGGCTATGGATGGAGTGTGGTTCGGATTTTATCTCAACAGGCTTGCGAGTACGGTAACTCGTACTCAATAGGTGATAAACAGATACATATTTCCCGGCTAAGATAAAATCAGAAACAAATTTGTGCTTCGTCTGAGTCCCCATTCGCCATCTCATTTGGAGTGCTTCAGAATATTCACTCGGATATCGCCTCGTTCATATTACTGCGAACTCCAAAGTCGATGGCGAACGGGGACACAGACCAAAAACTCATCAATTTCTTTCTCAGTCTCTTGCTGTCTCAGAGAAATTGAAGAAATGTGGAAAGCGTTACTTTTGGCCACTGCGTGAGGCTCAGGGTCTGTGGGGATGTTCAAACCACTGTTTTATTGGCATTTATGAGTCTCAATCGTCGTTAACTTTGTTTTGCACAAGGATAAAGTATCCTATATACATGTACTGAAAACCAAAACGTGGATTTCCATGGAAAAAAACTGTCATCGCTGTCTTTTACTACCATCTCCGCTCAGATTTTAGAGATTGTTCATGTTTGTGATGGATATAATATAAAGAATACTCATGTTTAACATGCAGTATATGCTTTCCTGAACCCCGATCCCCTTAGGACAGACACCAGAAAATCATGACATGTAAGTATGGACAGGGATTATGGTGCAAACAGTGATTGAGTGTGTTGGCTACATGTGAAGAACAGTTCTTATTCTCACCAACACTTGGTGGACGAATTATAGCCGCATCTAACCACGACCTCCGGGTTCAAAGCGACGCGATATTAGACACAGGAGCGTCTACTTCAATCTCCTTCCAGATGTTTAGTTTTGGTACGTGCCTTCCCTACACTACTGAGGACTACATAGACTATGTGAGGAGAGTGTGTGCATGGATGCTCTTCATTTAAATAGCGGCGTCATTGTGGCCAACGAGGTTAAATACTCTCGTCACTGTCTGATCCCTGATAGGACGTCTGGATACATGGTTACTGGAGAACTCGACCCGAAACGAACTCGACCCGTAGTTGTCAGGAGAACTCGACCCGTTTTGTAGAAATCGATTGGAGAACTCGACCCATTTCAGATACTTATGAATAAGACATTCTCATATAGAAGTAACGGTCTGACTAGTTAGCTTTTAGACAAATAAACCAGCGGATATCGAAAAGTAAGTCCAGTTATGTTAAGGTGTAGGGTTAAGGTTAGGGATAGGGATGTGATTAAGGATAAGCTTATATAGGGCAAGGGTTTTCTGATTGTTTTCTTCCCCAGAGAAGACCAAATTTGAAGCCTAGGTAACATCAAATAAAGTATTTATCCACAGTTGTAATGAGTTACTTGAGTTAGGAAGATTTAAAACGGGTGGAGTTCGTTACGGGTCGTTATTTTACCGGGTCGAGTTCGTTACGGGTCGAGTTCTCCAGTACTCAGATACACCACACACATACAAGATTTCTCAAATCAAACCCACCCTTCTGTGTGTGTGTTCTTGTAATTAATGGCGGTTTTGTTTTGATCGAGGAGCCCAAATAACCATCGTACCCCTTTCATCGGCACATAAAGCAGCAAGTTGCGGGGGGCTGGAGTGTATGAAGTCAGGTGTGGTCAGTTAACGTTATCACCCGGGCTATCTGTCTCACCACTCCCGTATCACCCCCGAGATGCGTCCGGCATGTGTGGTATGGGGCGTCATCCCCACTTCAAAGTGCCTTTCAGGTCTGCGGCTAAATGACGTTAATTAACGTGGAGTTGGCGGTGAGGTTTGGGGCGGGGTGAGATCTTAGAGACTGTGCTCCAGGAGAGTGTGTTGTAAATCTTCCAGACTCGTAACCAAACCAAGGGGCAGTGCTCTGATGTTTTCTCAAAAGTAGGGGAAATATATGTGTCCGTGGTCATCACTCATAGGAGGTGAGTGAACCTGATTCACTGACGCTTTCTCAAAATCCTATAAACTAACCACCACTTCAAGAAACGCAGGCTTGAAAGAGATCATAAATGAGTTTTTTTTCACATATTATTAGGATTTTTTAATGACACATGGGGCTTATTTTTGTTTCAATATAGTCATATATGATTATCTGACAAGGGCAAGTTCCAGAGCTTCAAAGGAAAGGGGAATTACATATATATCACATTGGCCAGTAAAACCTCCGAAGTAGACTTGCTCAAGTTTTTGATTATGGACATTATTAAGAAATATAATTACTTTGAAACTTGTGGACTTCCTTTAACACCTGACAGGCCGAGGAATCAGGGTGAGGAGGGGTGTGGTAGGGTGGAGATGTAGGCATAGGAAACATGGACAGATGCCAGTATACCTCAGATTGTCTGAACTATTTATCTCTTCCCAGTTATAACCAAAAGCTGTTAACAGGAAACTAAACAGAGACCATTTCTCTGCTCTTAATAAGGACGTTTATTGGGTATACGATGGTCTTTTCCCAAATGCTGTATGGTAGTCAGAACACCGGGGAATGCGTGATCACGTGTGTGGATACCAGAAAGTATGCGGGTGATGCAGGGGGAGGGGTAACTGTGATAGGATCTTCCTCCTCATCTTAACGACCAGTCATCCCCGCCAGTTTACAGGCCAGCCTGCTGGGAGTGACGTATGGTGGCGCTGAAACTCGATCATCAGGCTCTTAAAGGCATATCGGACAATTCACCTTGAAAAGTAAAACCCATATCAATATGAAATAAAAACCTTGAATGCGATGATCTAAAACTGTTGTAGAACAAATGTTTAACTCATAAATTGGGATCACCTTTCTAGTTTTCGATCTAGAGATTGATATAGAAAAAACAATGTCATTTTCATCAAACTTTCACAGAAAGTTGTAAATGTATAATATTACACATTCATGCTATAAAAACTATAGGTCACCTTGCTGGGTTTTGAGAGAATTGCAGAAAATCTCATTTTTTAGTACATTCCCAATATAAATCAAGCAAATGAAAATGAGCTAACTTTAAATGTTATGTTATGCTCATTTGTCATTAGAATTCTTCACAACGAAACCGTTTGAACTGAAAATTGTCGATATTTGAAAATCACCAGGTCGCGCAATTGTGAATTGTAGGATATGCCTTTAAAAGAGTCACAACCCGCGGGGCTTCCATGAGGCAATAGGGGAATCTGCTTGGAGAGTGGAATAGGTCCGCTGGTTCCTGGTGCATGCCGGCGCTGATAGCTGGGCACCTGCGCTGATACCCAGCTTGAGCTGCTCATAACATGCCAACGACTATATGCGTGCCGGGTATCAGCAGAATGTTTCGTTGTCAAATGCTGCTCCACATGAGGATTTCCTGAACCAAATCAAGAATTACTGATCCATATAAATATGTATTTCCTCTCGTTACTTATCCATGTTTTCCCAGGAAAATAAAACGTTGGCTTGAAATTTAATCGAATCTCTAGGATTCAACATTTTCCCAGGCAAATAATTCCGCCAAATTATTGGAGATACAGTCCCCCCAAGCGGGTCGAGACAAATCCAACAGGAAAAAATATTCACATAAAATTTAATATTTCTTCGGGTTTTTCGGGTTTGTTTTTTTATGTATCATCGGCTTGTCATAGATATTGCCATGTCAACTTAATCTTTAGCATTCCATATTTAGTAAAGCTGATTGTCACAATTGAATACTTCATCACTGCAGTATATATCACATATACATGTATATTCATCAGTACATATATGTAGAGTTATGTCCGTCAGTACATTCGGTATCCGATATCAAAGCTTTCAGAAGCTGCTGAATCACATATCTCTTAATTCCAACCACATGTAAGTGAAATCTCGGGTAGCCAAGTTCTACCATCTCCGGGTGTTTTTTTTTCAGGGAATAGTCCAAGTAGGCTTCGCGAAAGTGATACACTCCAGTTTTGCGCCAACAAATAGCGTACGGAACTTCTGACACTGTGCTTAGGGATGGTTCTAATCATGGCTGACATCACACAGCTAACTGCTAACATGTTAGACCGCGAGCGACCGCATCAATGGAGCGTCAAGTGTCAGAAATAACATAAATTTCAAATAAATCCCAATAATCATTTCTAAATAGATAAGCACATAATATCCAAAGTAAATCTATAGGTAGTTATTATTACATGTATATTATCTGTAATTTTGATGAAAACAATTTTAGATTCTTGAGGGTGAAGTTTCAGCTCTTGTTTTATTTCTGCAGATAAGAATTGATCACACAAGTATTCGTTGACGTGTTTGGCGCCATGCCATAACAGTGGACGTTTTGAACATAGCGGACTCGTTCAGGACACCTTCTTTTCATCTTGTCTGAGGTGCTGGAATTCATTTTCTTTTAAATGGATAGAACCCAAATAGTAATATTCCCTTTTGTTTAAGGCCCATCGCTCTGATGAATCTTCGAAGAGGCTATCATCTAACTACACTTAAAGATATATCCACCCATTGGCACTATTTACCTAATGCGGATCAACTAAGTTTCCACTTGATAATATATCATCATGAGGTGATAGATAAGTGTGATAGAACAGAATGCAGTAATTGGAAATATGTTTTTATGTTTAGGGCCTGGGTTGAAGAATGACATTGTCGCAGAACTCGGTGGTTGTACACACAATATTCCCTCAATAGATTTTTTACAGGATGTTGGCTATAACCAACTGGACACAGTGAAATACATGTATATTGAAAAACTTGTGAAACTGTCAGGAATCACACGGTCGACACAGAGTGTCCAATCCTGCCCGTCCCATGGTTATTCAGGGTGGGTGGGGGGGGGGGGTTCAAACACGTTTAGAATCTGTTGAAAACCCTCTAAAATGGACCGGACAAGAACAGTGTTAACAACGTTGTCTTTCCTGACAGGTTTCTGCTGTGATATCAATGACCCAGCTCACTGCAGACACCTGTACCCCCCCCCCCCCCAAACTACCCCCACCCCCACCGTGTGATATAGCAGCACCCCCCTCCCACCTCTCTATTTGTGAGATCCTTATTCATCATTTTTCAATCGTCCCACGGATGGGAATGATGAGTAGTCACGGGGCGTCTCACAAGATGGCGCTTGGGGCAGCCGTCAGTCTTATTATATACGAACAGTATGGGGACAGGCCGAGAACGAGCTTTGATGTTGCGGAGAACATTCCGCGGGGGACGTTCTTTTTCGCTGCGGGCCGACTTCACAGGACACTAGCGCCATGATGAATAGGACAATCGGCCTGGCGTAACGCCACAATTAATGCCTGCTGGCCCCGCGAGGTGGCGGCACTGGCCGTGGCTACAGTTACAAATGAGGATCAGCTGGCGCTGCCCCGGCGCAAGAAGCAATCAGGCCAAGCCGCCTCCTCCATCCATCACCACCGAAATTGTTTTGTCAAAACCCACGCACCACCCCTCTCCCCCCCCCCTTTTTTTTTTAATACGTTCCCCAGAATGTGTAATCCCAATATAGATTTTTCCTCGAATCAGAGCATCAGGTGTGTCTGCTGGAATGGGTGAGATGGCAGTTTCCTATAGATAGGGCACATGGCTGTTGTGCTACGGGAGCGGCCATCTTGTCCCCCGATGCCAGCCAAAAACACCATGTGGTGGGACCAATTATCAATGGATTTTACAAAGGATATTTTTGGGGCTTGCCATGGAGGAATTTTAGCCTTGCCTAGCCTTGTGCTATGGAGGCGGCCATCTTGCCCCCGACGCCATCCAAAACACCAGGTGGCGGGACCAATTTTCAAAGGATTTTATAAAAGATATATTTTTGGGGCTTCCCATGGAGAAATATTAGCCATGTCTAAATATCATCTATATATTTTAACAACTGATAATAGTGGTTGCCCCACTAGTAGAGTGGCGCTATCTTACAATTTCTTAGCGGATGATGGCAGAACTAGCAATCCCTCTGTGCCCTCTACACTTCACAGTGGGCGGGTTTGGCGATGAAGCTGATTAAATGTGGAAAACTGCGAGCTCGATCTCTCATCTGTTCTGATGCTCAAGTGGTCGTCGTGGGACTGGGACGAGTCTGTTTTGAGGTCAGAGAGACTGCTATCGGGTATGACCTTCACCCCTGACCTCTAACGCTCGGGGTCATGGCCTCCCACGGTGCCACTCCACTCTGTGCACTAAGTTCATCTGAGTCGCCGCTGTGTGTGTGTATATGCATGTGGCTTTGTTATAGGACAACTCCAGTGAGTTATTTATAAAAAAAAATACACCTCAATTTATACATGCTAAAATTACGGAATCAACGTGCAGGTACTTTAAGTTTTTTTGCACCCTAGTGCAAGAGGGAATGGCAACAGTTAAGACCTTAGCCAGTGTAACAGGAGATGAGGGGGTGAATATCTTACCTATTTAGACATCGGAGATTGTTCTGCATAAGAATCAATCTATTTGAAGTGTCTGCACGTCTAAACAATCCACTCTTTTCTAAGTATCTGGTGGTAGATTGATCTAAATGAGCTGATGTGATCTAAAATGCGTGTTCCAGAAAACACGTGTGGTGTACAGGGTACTGTCCACCGTACAAGTAGGCCTACATATAAGGAGTTTCAAGAACGATAGGGAGGGGGGAGGGTCATTAAATATGCAGATATGACACGTACTTGTATATATACTGCACTGCATAAGGTGACATATGGACGTGCGAACATAACGTGTCATGTACCCCATCCAAAAAAATAAATAAATAAAAATTGTAATCTGGGCAGTAGGCGGAGCGCGGAATGTTTCGGCGATCCTCACCAGATGGCGTTAGTTATCGCGTTGTCGGAGCAACTCAGGCAGAAAATAAATGGTCGCCGGCCACGGAGCCTGCCAACCCCTCCCGGACCGCCACAGCGCTCCAGCGTGCCGCCTCCACACTCTCCAGGCGGGTTCTCCTCCCGGGGGCCCGGTACTAACCACAGGGGTGTGGTCATGAGAACCTACCAACAATATGGGTACGGTCACCATAGGCTGCCCTCAAGAGAAACTACTAACAGTATGGGTATGGTCACCATAGGCTGCCCTCAAGAGAAACTACCAACAGTATGGGTATGGTCACCATAGGCTGCCCTCAAGAGAAACTACTAACAATATGGGTACGGTCACCATAGGCTGCCCTCAAGAGAAACTACTAACAGTATGGGTATGGTCACCATAGGCTGCCCTCAAGAGAAACTACCAACAGTATGGGTATGGTCACCATAGGCTGCCCTCAGGAGAAACTACCAACAATATGGGTACGGTCACCATAGGCTGCCCTCAAGAGAAACTACTAACAATATGGGTATGGTCACCATAGGCTGCCCTCAAGAGAAACTACTAACAATATGGGTATGGTCACCATAGGCTGCCCTCAAGAGAAACTAACAACAATATGGGTACGGTCACCATAGGCTGCCCTCAGGAGAAACTACCAACAAGATGGGTATGGTCACCATAGGCTGCCCTCAAGAGAAACTAACAACATGGGTATGGTCACCATAGGCTGCCCTCAAGAGAAACTACTAACAATATGGGTACGGTCACTGTATATTGCCCTCAAGAGAAACTACTAACACTATGGGTACGGTCATTAAATGTTGCCTTCATGAGAAACAACCAACCATATGTGTATGGTCACTGTAGGTCAACCTCAGGAAAAACTAGCAACAATATGGGTATGGTTGTCTTAGGTTACCCTTAAGAGAAACTACTAACAATAGAGGTATTGTCACAATCGGTTGCCCTCCAGGGAAACTTTGAACCATATGGGTATGGTCACTGTCCGTCGACCTCAGTAGAAACTACTATCAATATGGGTATGGTCACCATTAGCAATAGGTTGCAGGGACTGGAGCCAGTCTGCATCAACAGAAAGTACCAACAATGTACATATGGTCACTGTATGTTCCCCTCAGGAGAAACTAACAACAATATGGGTATGGTCACTGTACATTGCCCTCAAGAGAAAATACTACTAATTGTAATATACTTAGCAAATCCATATGACGTCATCTCACATTCACTATGCCACGGCCCTGGCATAGTATTGTGACTTACGGGGGTGATCGTTGAGTATTTTTTCCTGATGTTATTTCTATGGCTAAAGTTGTAACTTGTACCAGGGGTGAGATAAAGGTATAGTCATCACAGGTTTCCCCTTCCACCCCTCACAAATGGGATACCCTGTTCCTGGGCCTTTCAGGCATTAGAGAAGTCTAAATGTTGATTAATTATGTACTTATTCAAAGACTTAAGCAAGTTCATATTCATCCCAAAACACATCATGTGTTTTTGGCCCTCTCCCCTGTCTCTCCATACCAGATCTCGGGCATTGCATATAGTTGCAGGTTTTGCCACAGCAACTCTATAACCTGGCAATGAAATCTGTTTACTCCGAAAATCCAGGATCCTGGCACTCAAGACTACGGTCTGCCCCCCTTTTTAATGAATCATTTTATTGCTTTCTAAATGTACACGGAGTTCTTTCCCCTCTCACACTGATAGTAAAATGAAAGCAGTGCCGCCGCCTCCCAATCTCATCAATGAAATCTGTGGTTTCTGGCAACAATCTGACTGTAGCCATTACAACGCTGAACCGCTCTGATGGCATCCGGGATGTTGTCAGTTGTATGGTATCTGGACACTACACTACATTGAGTCAACCTTCAAATTACCCCCTTTCATGGCGTGAGATCTACTGTAAACACGAAATAAACTACTGCAACTATGGGTAAACAACGGTGGACATGGAAGATCTGTACCACCACCGGAATGAAATAAAGGTTTTAACTAAAATTACAGGAAACCGGAGCATACTATCCGTGGCGACTACGTAGCATAGTGTCTTCTATCATCCACCTAATAATACAAGTACAAAGTGTCCATAGTAAACTTATGGGAACTTACAACTATATTGACATACCCAACGCATATGGATATGTCGTATGCTCCGGGTTGCGATAAAGAGCGCATACTAAAATCGGCATGCTGGAAAAAAAGGTGGATAATAAAGACAAAATAAATTGGTTTCAGATGAAAGCGGTTGTATGCTTTGGCCCTATGCAATATGCTCGTATGCGCTCAGATATTACTGAGTACTCCTTGCAGCATACGGCCGCTTGTATCTGAAACCAGTCAATATTGTGTATTTACTGTAATCTCCCGGACCTTAAGCCTCACACCGAGTGACTGTAAACTCAATGTCAGCGCAGACAGATCACGGTCAGTGACGAGTTGGGGTTCGTGGCGTGTCACATCACAGCGCTATCTAGGGTCAAATCACGGCGAGATGGGCTCTGTGTGATGAGGGTGTCATGCAGGCAGTTCATCACAACTAGTACCGCCGGACTGCAGGACACCGTGGGTTAAGATTATCATATGCTGTCCTCATATCCCCCCATTACGGTAGGTTTACACGATGTTCCCGGAACCCCACGGCGGTCCCGGCAGCCCCGTTTAACGAAACGTAGCGCACCGTTGAAGATCCGTTCATATTATGATCACGGCAGCGATGGTTTGGGGACGTTCAAGGTCCCCATTTTGTCCACGGTGCCATGTACAGGTTTATACTAGGTTCCCGGTGCCCTACGGCGGTCCCGGCAGCCCCGTTTCACGAAACGTAGCGCACCGTTGCAGATCCCTTCACACTGTGATCATGGCAGCCACAGTTTGAGGATGTTTAAGGTCCCCGTTTTGTCCACGGTGCCATGTGCAGCCCCCTGCGTTCTATCACGTCCCTCACGTTCTGTCCACGGTTCCCTGTACGACCGCCTACGTTCAGTCACGTTAAGAGGTCTTCACCACGGTCCTTTATGATTCTCATTAACACTGTGGCCACCGGCACAAAATCTTTGATAGAGCCTCGCACTCTCCAGGGGGGGGGGGGGGGGGTCAGAGAGACTTCTAGGGTGTGCTACGGTCTTTCACGTTTCCCTATCCCGTCTCCCTGCGTCGCCCTACGTCCTTCCCGTTTCGTCCCCAGTGTTCCACAGTGCTCCAGAATGGGGCTGCCAGGAGCACCAGTAACATAATGTAAACGTAGCATAATATCATCCTTGAGAGACCTAAACGTTTTATTTGGCACAACTATCAATCTCTAGTAAGAAAATTCTGGAATTTGTTGATGTAGCAAGCACCAGAGCATTTCAAAACGGTACCTCCTTACTATAAATATCCCACAGAAGCGGAATATAACTGTGTTTTATAGGATTATTTAGTCTACCCAGGCACAAGCAACTCGCCTTGATATTTACATCTAGGCGGAACCCTGGTACCTTATCTCAGACATATTTGTCGCAGTACCCGAGCATCCATCTGAATCTGAGAATTATTATGACAGATAAGGGCGGAGAGATAGTGAGTGTGGGATCAGATGAGAGCGGATGAAACTCCGTGTGAGCCCGGCTTGATTCATAGTGTGTCATGAAGTCTGACAGGTCAACGTCAACCAAATAACTCCCTCCATTCTCATTTCATTTCATACAGCATGCAAATCATGTGTTTTAATAGGAAATGAACTTGAATTGTTCATCTCTACCAGGTGCTACAATGTAGACTATTCTCTCAATATTTATATTATTTTTTCAAATATAACCTTGTTTCTACAATAATGAAGCCAATTTTGGGGTGGTTTGTTTGTTGAACGTCACAGGGGACCCCGGTGATACATATAGGGACTCAATTATGTTCAGCTTTTCTTGCTGGTTTAACCCCACAGGGAATCTATGTGATGAATCCAAATGGAAATCTGACCCCTACACATTTCCGGAGCTGCGATTTATTTAGTTCCCATACCACATAGAGATGGAATGACCTTTGATATAACAGTAAGTCTACCACTGCTGGGATGAACTAGACTTAGCCATGTCTTTGATTATGGACATATTAAGAATGTAGCTATTTTACCACATTTGGACTTCCAGGAATTCCAGCGAGGAGGATGGAGTTGGAGGGATAGGAGGGGGTAGGCATAGGAGACAGGGACTGAAGCCAGTCTAGGGATGAACAGGATAGTTGCAGTAGGATTCGAACCCACAACCTTGGGATTACTATTCTAGTGATTTAACCATTGAGCCAACTCCTCACAACCACTGAAGCAAGAAAACCATCTTCTGGAGGTACGGCATTGATGCTGCCCAATATGAACCTAGATGTCCATAGAATACTTCTGAATATCTTTTTAACAAAAGAATGATCAACCAATCCCAATCTTTAAGAAAATACACTAAAGTATACATATGTGTATTGTAATAAATTTATGGTACCTTTGCCTTTACGTATTTAGAGTGGATGTAAGCGTAACATGGTTGAGAAAACTTTATATTCTACCATACTTATATCTATAAGGGATGTACGCAATCACTTCAGTCTGTGCTCACTTGGCTCGCCTACACTGGATCCCTGTGCCATGGGCCGGCCGCCGGCACACACCGCTTCCACCGCGGCTAAAACAAAGGCCGGCGGCCTCCTTTGATGTCGCAAACGGTTGGCCCAATTTTCGACACAATTACCTCGAGTAATGACAGAGGCGAGTTGGGCCTGGGGGCATGGGGGTGCCGACTCCGTACAACTTATAATATATTATATCATAGTGTGTGGGCGCTGGGGGCAGGCAATGCCGCCTTTTTCTACACTATAATAACCATGTTTAAGGCGTTTCATAGAGCCGAGATTACAGGGAGGCTGCAGTCATATTTTGCCGACAAAATGCAGCGGAACATGAACACTGATCTAACTGTAATAGTCAAACATGAAAGCTACGTTTTTTTAGTATTTTCATAGGTATTTATATATGGAAGCTTTATCGGGTCGGTGGGGGAAAAACGCTGAAAAGATGACAGAGAACTATATGATTCGCAACTGATTAATTATTTTAATCATACAACTACGCAGAGTCTAAATATGCGATATGTGGGTCAAAGGCAACAGACACATGGTGCATCTAATCTGATATAGATTAAAATTTCTGGAATATCCTTGATTTTATCTCAAAATTAAAGGGAATGCCTCCAGGCCGTGGTAGAGAACAGGAAGTGGTGCGTATGGAATCGTTATGGCTCATGGTGGAAAACTCTGGTGTATATTTAACAGTCGAATTATGTCGGTCAAAATGGAGACACACGCTCGTTAAAATCATTAGTTATACTTGAAGTCTTAAAGGGAAGGAACCTGACAGCTGACATTATTGTGAAGAGTTGTGTGTCAACATGTGTGATTTATGTGCAGTTCAATTTTTCATTGAAAAAAAACACTTCTGTGGGTTAGACATCTTCCTTAGAGAAGTCATATTCATTTAATGGCAAAAAAAGTCGGATCTTTTCCCCTGTCCATTATCATGCCCAACTTGCGACTGGCTATAAAGTCAGTGACTGCATCATATTGACTTCCAAGAGGTTTAATTAAGTCATAATTACTGCCTTCGTTCAAGTTACTAACTCCATATAACGAGTATAGACAAAATTGTCCATACACACTTCTCCATACAACGCATGCAGTTCTTCGGCCCGTTCCCAATCCCCATGGCAGACTCTCAGTCCCCAGTCTCGGAGTCTTATTATTCGTATTATTTCAAGGGCTTCATTAAAAAAAAAAGAAAAAAAAGCGATTGATTCATCTAGGCCCAATCAATGCAGTCACAGGTGATAATGAATTTTTCGGTTCTTCATTTGTGAACAATATTATTTATAAGTGGTGCCAAAGCGGAGAACCCCGAGGCGCTGCATTATATACGACTCCATCAATCCAACTTAAAAACTGAGGCAGTTCCCTCCAAACAAAGTTTCAAAGTTTGGCCTTCTTCACCAGGACTGGGAAATCTATACATTATACCCGTGTTTGTACCTACATTAATCATCTTCTCGGTAAGTACAGTGTATCCGTATACGTATTTATCATCCACCTAATACAAAGTGTCAATAGAAAACACATAGGGAATGTGTAGCACCATATCCGGGGCATATAGATATGTTGTATGCTCCGTTTTCCGATAATTTGTTTGTTTGTTTGGGTTGTTTAACGTCCAATAAGTAACTCTACTTCTGTTGATGATGAAGGAGAAGCGTGGCTGCAGTGGGACTCGAACCAACAAAAGCCTATAAAGGATTTCAAGTCCAGTGCCTTTATTAGAACTCCATAGTTCCGATAAAGGGCGCATACGGGAAAATAGTGCTTATTAAGAAATAGTGCATAATGAACTAATATCGGTACATCAATTGTTAGGAAAATAATCAAAACACGTACAATATAGACTGGCTTCAGTTAAACCAGTAGTATGCTCCTCGGAGTTCCCTCTGCGCAATATCCTCGATTGCGCTGCTATATTACTACGCGTCAACTCCTCGGAGCATACGACCGCATGTATCTGAAACCAGTCAGTATAGTGTATTTAAGCGTGTATTTACCTGCGTGTCCTTGTACTCCTCCAAGCAGACTGCGCATGTCTCGACGCTCGAGTCGGCGTCCGAGCAGACGCTGGCTGACCGCTTCCGGCGTGAGGGCGGACATTTGTATTTGCGAGTCTCCAGCTTGTCTAGCGTGCGTTTTGCCACCTCTGACATGGAGAGCTGTAGGAGAGAGAGAAAGGGAGGGATATAGTATGGAGTAAGTACACTCCTAATGTTAGCGATGTATATTTGTCAGTTTATGGTGTTGCATTGGGGAATGTGAATGAACAATGACTGATACATCACTTTAGACCTTACAGAATCCCTTAACGTACAAGAGAGTCTACTAAACTGTATATCAGAACCTTGATCATGACTATCATAGATAAAACGTCGGTTCCTAATAAATGCCAACCAATATTTATAGATACCACTTGTAATTGTACTTTTTTTCATTTTCTACACTTTTTATATCAAAACATCAATTCAACAGCGACTTTTACGTTTACATGTTTTCTATGCCAATATATGATAAGATTTTATTAATGTTGGGCATATAATAAATACATGACGATCCACCATGCTTATTCATGCTACAAAATTCGGTGGGAATTGATTTTATTGACGGAACTCGGCTAGGGGCCTCGTTCCGTAAAAAAAACATCAATTTCCATTTCGTTTTGTAGCATCTACAGCAAGATGAGGTCGTTCTATATAAATACGTGGCACAATAATGAATCCCTATAATTAACAATAGGACTGGATGCCATTCACCTTTATCAGTAAATAGCGTTTCTTTTTGAACCGGTTCCTGTGGTTCATGAGCGCATTGCTTCATATTGCGAGGTCTTTACAGATTATTTCCTCTTAATAAAGATCTCAGTAAGTAAAGTTCAACGCCAATCAGTTTCAATGCTCTAAGTGAAGTTGATGGACAGGCCTGGCATCTACCAGTTGTTTCTTCTCTTATGTGACTTCCTGCACCTCTGAACCGTTCCCTTTAAGTCCCCCAGCACATGCAGAAAGCATTTCAAGTACCACTCACACCTCTATCCTGCAAAGAGATTTCCCCGAAAAAACTTAAAAGAGCTTCCTACATCAACGTTTCGTCACGTTTCTTATCCTATCAAATGATCTCCGGCGAAAAAAATATAAATCGTTTCAAGATGGCGGCATGAGGGACGCTGGCAGTATAAAGGTTTATTTTTTCTCTGCGAGGCTAAAATGTTTATCCTAGAGCATCACGGGTAGGGTGACCTTGACCTTTTTATCGGAGAGTTAGGTTTATAGCTGTCGGTGCCTTTATCAGTTGCTCTGTGAAGTTTGGTAGGCTTGCAGTGCCTACTCCATCTTGCCCCAGTACATGAGTTTACATATCTCTGTATATAACAGCTTACAACGCGTCCCGGCTGAGGATATCCAGACCCCAATGGCCTCCTCTCACTGCACTCCGATAAGAGTCATCAACCTCCTTTTATTTTCAAATAAATTCAAAATCATCAAAAAGATAGCCCTGACATTGATCGAGCATCATCTGAAATCATATTCGATGTGGAATATCGCGGTTTAGATCTTTTTGACACTGTTGGGTGAAGGTTTAGGACGTAGGAGTCCTACTTATAAACACTCCGTGGTTTGGAGAATACCTGGTGGATCTGTCAATATTGAAGTCAGGGTTGAAACACTTTTAACATGCTGGGTGTATTTTTTTTTTCAAACATGGAGGATGTTTACTGATCGCCGTTTTGCGCAGTGGAAGTCGATCTTTCTGCCAACTGTGGCTGAATCCGTCGATCGATAATTGATCCGTATTGAAAAGTGGCAGACTGGATGTCATTTTCTTTAATCACCTGTTCCTAAAATACATTGAGGAGTACAATCATTGTATACCATACAACGCAATGTATTCGGTTCGTATATCAGACCTTGATCGAGATGGTAATTTTTCAGTTTCCCAGAACCATTCACTTTAATATTTATTATCTCTAAACACATATCTATGGCAATATGAGGTTAAGCCCAACATTTAACCGCTGAGACTACTTCAAGTAAAGTTGTCAGTGCTGTCATCATCGAATTTTCACTTAGACACATGATGGCACAGTGTCAACAACACTATGGTAGTGATGTTGTGAAGCAATTTACTATGGAGTTGAGCTGGCTGTCAACAAACTGGGGTATCCCAAAATTTCTGTGTATAGTTTACACAGAGAACATGGTTTCAATAAGTGTCTCTTCAGGCATCAGGTTAAATGGTGCTACTTAGCACACGGTTCTAGTCTAGTTGACCAGGCCATGTCGGAAATACAGTTATTTTGTCAGTGGTTTGCCAGTTTCTCAGGTGAGAAACTGGGGAAAAGAGTGAAAATAGAACTCAGGCAATGTGTGTTCAAAGTGATGATGATTGCATAGTACAGATGGTTCAGGAGAAAACATGATTAGCTTACACAATGGTAAAAAGCTAGCTTCCCTAGCCACATAAAGAAATCTAAAAACAGATCTATATAAGTATATATATCCATATGTGTACAGATAAACTGATTTTTTTTGGTAATGAAATGAATATTTGTAGGTTGACGGGGCTTAGCGAACTTTCAAACACTCCTTAAAAGAATTTCCAACCGCGGCACCAACCATAGTGCCTACGGAACGAAAAAATTACACAAATGAAATGAATATTTCCCAAATCAATTCCTTCCATGGTTATTATTCGTAAGTTTCCACCTTCCACAGCAATCTTATTTTCCACAGAGGACAGGATTTCTTCTTCCTCATCTGAACCAATTCCATTGCCAACTGACATCACTCTGTCAATAAAACAGTATCCACTACTTCAGTATCACCATTTTCTAATTCACACCTCCCTGACCATATCCCATACAAGTTATGGTAGAGAGGAAAGGTATACGGCCTCACTCACATATACCACTTTCACATCGTTATAACGCTGACTGCTATATGGGCAGAGGGAGGGTAAAACGTCAGAGTGAACGTGGTGGATGTTGAGAGCGGGCCCTGCTGTGGGGTACCTGGAGGGGGTGGCGGGGTGCAGGTGTGACACGGTAACGACCCACCCCTACGAGCAGCTCACCTGTGCCCTTTGACAGGTGTGAAGAGACGGGTGAACAGCGCTCGCCAGATGGCGCCACACGCGGACACGTCCGTCACTGAGTCGCGCATCCAGACGGCAGCCTATAGGGCGCATAGCTATTGTTAGTTCATGAAGCAGTCACTAGGTGGCCAACAGTATGGCAGGCCCCTTTTTGGGGGACAGACCCTGTATTCTGGCTCTTTGTTCTTATGAAATTCAACTGCCTTTCAATGTTATACCACGGTTCTCTTGACTCTCTACCCCCATCCTAGAGCAGGATGACATATTGATTAAACCCAGAACATGAGGTTTTTCACATGGAACACTTTATATACATATGTGAGCAGGGCTAGAGTTGTGACACTTCCCAATTATCACTCACTTTTTTCACACCTCCTTTAGTGAAGAACACCTACTCGGGGGGCGTCATGGCAGCCCCAATGGTTCATAGGCTAAATGCAGTATAGGGCACATAGCTATTGTGTTATGGACGCGGCCATCTTAACCCCCCCCCCCCCCCCCCCTCCTGTGCTGGGGGTGAAGGAGACAAGTGTCAGTAGTGGGAATCGAAACCACAACGTGCTACAACTTTGGAATTACAAGTCCAGTGCCTAAACCACTGAGCTAAGTCCACATCCACCAGCAGCCTATATGCTGATTACCACAAATTAGTCTCCTCACTTCTAAATAGGTAGTCTATGGGCTTTAGTTGCTAGGGCACATAGCTATTGTGTTATGGAGGCGGCCATATTACCCACCCCTGACGTTAAAACAGCACATCAGGTAGCGGATCCAGTTAATAATGGCTTTTGTTAAATATTTTTGTTTTAGTTTGCCATAAAAGGGTTTTAGCCTCATCTCGTGATTATCTAGGTGCAATGATGCCTTCATCTTGGATGTGATATTCTGGATGCTGATTGGTCAGTAGTCTATCGGGTCTACGTGACGATCTGCATCCGTCCACAAGAAGTGTGCTTTGAGAATTAGGGTACATGTATAATTACCCGAGGTATTTATTTTGTTAAAGTGCCGAATTGGAACTGTAGTTGTAATGAGTCTTAAAGGCGATACAAGAGTGCCAAAAAGCGTAACATGTCTGTTTCTACCTGGCCCCAGGCTGTGTGGCACATGAGGTAGCATTCTCCCAAGCAGATATTTTGTGGCGCTTGCGCTTTCTTATCTCTACCTCAACCCAGTGATGTCACATAGAGACACTACATTTAGAATTTTAAAATGTGTGACTATCAAAAGTTATGAAACTCAAATAACACATATTTTATGAGTTGGGAAACACTGGAATGATTAAATGAGATTTAGTCAATCCAGCTGTTTCTTTTTCAGCTTTAAACCACTGTATAATGTGAATCTCCAGTTGATTAGACTACCCCTTTGGATGAGCAAATGTGTCATGTTGACAATCAAAACCCTACAACACATGAGGTGCTTTCCATTGAAGAAAGTAACCCAACAGTCTATTCCTGATCTGTCATCAGAAATAACAGAAATGGCTGTATATTATTTACCACATAAATATGTGCGTCTCATCTCTTAAAGACAAACACTATAAAAAAAGAAGGAAAATATATACACAATATTGACTGGTTTCAAATACAAGCGGCTGTATCCTCCGAGGAGTTGACGTGAAGAAATATCCGAGCGTATGCGAGGATGTTGCGACAGAGTCAACTCCAAGGAGCATATACAACCGCTTTTATCTGAAACCAGTCTATATTGTATTTACTATCCACCTTTTCTGGGCAAGTGGTATGTTGATATCAGTTCATTTTAGTTATGCACTATTTTCCCGTACGCACTATTTTTCCGTATGCGCCACCCAGCGTATACAACATATCGGTATGCGCCGGGTATGTCCATAGAAACTCTCTATGTGCTTTCTATGACACTTTGTATTAGGTGGATAATAAAAAAAATAACCGAAGAACTCCATAAAAGCTAAATTACCACACTTGATTCCACCAACACTGCGGACTAGAGTGTAGGAGACTAGTGAGCTTTATCTAGTGTTAGTTCACGTTATCTCGAGACACTTTTAAAGAAAGCCACATAAAACCCGGCGTTCACAGCGGTCTTGTTTCGCCGCCCGTCAACGCCGATAGCGTGGGTGGGCACACTTTTCGTCAAGCGGAAATCAAACGGTCTGGGTGGCCGACAGGCCATGAGACACCGGAAGGGCTCTCCTCTGAGCGCGTTCGTAAAACCGGAAATGAGCACAACCAATGCACACCCACTTCCTATTTGCCAGTTCAAGGTGATCCGATATACGAAACTATGAAGAAGTCTACTGAATGTAGACGAAACGTTGCAAATTAATAACTTAAATCCCCCCCCCTATCTCGATGTAAAGTTACCCACAATAAATTTACTTTAAATTCAATCAGCTTGTCTGGTTTTCTGTGGATTTCTTACGACTTGAAACTATGAAACAAAAGCCACGTTGAACCGTCACAGGTGCTGATATATTTCCATCCTTAATGTTGTAGTTTTCCTGTTAGGATTGGCATGATATCAGACTTCGACATTTATCATTGATTCTCACCGACCCGATCGTCTTTTACGACGGTAGCAGTCGGGAGTAATGAAGTCGCTGTGCGCGGGTACCCGATTCTCACCGATTATAATCGGTCAATATCCCGTGTTAGTAATGCCCGATTCTCGCCGGGATGAGGTGCGATCGAGGCAGTGAAGTGCGTAAAGCGACAAAAAGATGTGATCCTTAAGAGTCGGCGTGTCGATGTCTTATAGGCTTTCGGTATAGTTTTAGATGTGATCGATAGCGGTGGAGTCATATTGTCTTATTGGTTGGTCTCACCCCCACCCCACTCCTATCTCCAATTTTCGACCCCAATTTCCAATACTTTTCCACCAGGTTGAGGAAGTGCATTAGTCGGATGAAAAGTCACCTGGAAAAAACCTTGCTCCACTGAAATGATCATGAGCAAAGACCTGAGGCTACCAAAGGAGGTTCCAATCACCCCAACGAGAATCTATAGAATTAATTCTGATATTCTTCACTCATCATATTTACAATAATGTAGTGTTGGAAATTAATACAGTATCGAGTAACCTAGAATGGCTATGATTTCCTAACGTCCCCTCTCCCCCCACAGAGACGCCTACCGACATCTCACATGGGATACTCACAGGGGACACTGACAAGGTTGCTGGGTAAAAGCCCACAGAGTCACATCATAGAGTGATAATTCCCGCGTTGGGCAGGGCCCCCACTGCCTGTCTCTCCCTCACATCCACAAGGATTCAAAGGGCCTCCCCAGCTCTCCCCTATAACCAAAACCCTAAATGCTGCCCGCTCTGACCTGATTAGCTTCAGATGACAGATTTAGGAATACCGACCGCCGCCATCCATACTTTGATCCTGTTTAAGTCAACATCGACTTATTTCCCCATTTGAGATCCAGCTACGTCCCCATGATCGACTCCCAGAGCATACCATTGTGATTGGATTATGGTCTTATCAAAAGTCTAGCATCAGTTAATATTCTGGAAATTGATTAGCAGTTTATCTATTGCTGGATATAATTTTCGTTCTCAATCTCCCATTTTAACGATTTCAGAATCCTAAATCCATATAAATGAGCATATTCTAAGCCTGGGGTCAATTTGAAGGAAATGTCTACATACTCCCCATCACAAGAGATCTTTATCTAATTGTTTATGAGCTTCTTTAATTACCAAGGCTTCAAAGTACATGTTGTAGTTACTCATTTTACATGGAAACCTTTGAGATGTTCCCACTGCGTAGTGAATAGCAGGACAGGTTCCTTTAAGAGCTTATCTAATCCACGTATGGCAAAAACACCATGAAATAAAAATCAGAACTTGAAAGGAATTTAAATCCCAGCATTGCCTCCAACTACCATGTCCGTATCCTCCTAGTATTTGTTCTACATAAAATATCGGTTTCCTCCGCCGCTTTTGTCATGGAGCCCTGGTCTAGTGTTTGCAGCAAACAAGTCTTCACCAAAACAAGGTAGTCTGCGGCACGGGCGGCCATGTTGACAGAGACGCGCATGCGTGGGCCCAGATTACAGCGAGTTTCCGCTTGATGTGAACACAGTAAAACTTGGTTATAACAAACTCCATTCCAACAGATATTCGGTTCTAACAGATTAATTGGCCTGGTCCCGTTTATCTACTCAACATTTCTATAGTATAGAAACGGAAATTATTTCTGAGTACATTTTCTCGGATAAAACGAAGTAATTTTCTCTATGTAAAATGAAAGTTTTTGTTGATTAAGTAAGGCTTTTGGTAATAAATATGTTCTCATATATCTTACACTTCCAAGAGAGAGAAATGAGAGAGTTGGAGTAATTCACAAGGCAAAGCTGCGTGAATTATGTAGCGATTCAAACGAGATGGGATTGAACTCTGACTGTAAACCTGAATGGGTTTCTGAATTTATCTCACCCTTCACATTGACTAATGGACTAATATTTGTGACATTATCCCACAATGAGTACGTTTTCCTAAATACTCCATGGACATTGAATACGAGTTCCCAAATGTTAAGTCTATGGGGAAAATACCAGGGTTGAAATAATAAAGAAGAAACCAACAAGTTTTGGCCAAAGTTGTCTTTCTCCACGAGTCTGATGCTGAGTGATATGAACGAGGCGATAGCCGAGTGAATATCACATAGCATTCAAACGAGTTGGAGAACAACGACTTTGACCAAAACGAGTTGCTTCCAGTATTTATCTCACCCCTGTTCACACTAAAAGAATGGACAACACACAGGAAATAGACCATGGAGAACGGACTGCAATACTCGTAGGTACATGGAAAACGAGTTCCCAATGTTAAGCCTATGGGACAAAAATACCAGATAAAAGGAGATGAAATATGATGTACATGTATCAGTAATGTAAGTATTTTTGTGGCATAAAATAGACCCTGTGTAGATGCTACTCTGAAAGTGCGAGTGTTTCCTCTTCTCACACGTCCCCGTCACTGTCAATACACAGTCTGGTATTCTCCAGCTCCCGGCATGAGGAGTCCTGAAGACGGCTACAGAGGTTGAAATTCCCTCAATCCTCGCACAATGGTGTGGTTTTTCAGACACAATAACAACTTGAGACGGCGGCACACTGGACCCCTGCTCCGCGTAGCGTGACGGTGCACTCAGTTCCGCCACGATCACAGGTAGACCGCTGTTGACATGACTACACAGGGTGTGTGCAGCCAGCCATGACCAGATAAGCCCCGCTTCCGCGTCCCATCTTAAATGGAAGGTCACTGCACGGGGCAACCACTGTCTGCTTCTGTATTCACCACAAACATGAAACAATAACAAGCCGCCGCTTTGCCTGCACTGCTGAGCAAAGGAGATAGGAGACATGTGTTGACCTTAATTAGCCCCACTCACTGCGCCCTGGTGGCCCAGGTAGGTTTAAGGGCTGGGTCCACCAGCACAATGGATTTGCCGTGTTATATCTTGGGTCTGTCTTATCATCCTACCCCTAATATATAATCCCATAGGCTTAACATTGAGTTTCTGTATGCCACGCATACGGAGTTTTATATGCCACTAGTGGCATACAGAATTGTCATCACGTAATATTCCAAAATCGAGGAGACGGGTAGGATAAAATCAAAACCTGATTCATTTTAATCGTGGCCACCGCATTCCACTCCTGGAGTTTTGGGTCCGGACTTCACTCGGCTTCGCCTCGTGAAATCACTATGCCAAACTCCAGTCATGGCATATGGTGGCCAAGACTAAACCTCGTTCAGTTTTCCAATATTATATCTTACAGTTTCATATATGCCTCCTTTGCCATGACACGTCGCGCGCAATGATGTGTGTATTTTTCCAAGATGATATGTGTATATTTTCGTGCTCCACCACCGCAATGCCTCACAATCTATAGCCAGACATAATGCCGTATACCAAGAGCAATCACAGCAAGAACTGCACAGGTGCCAATTCATACTGATGCTCTGTTGCAAAGATGCATGTGATTACTCAGAACCTAGCAAAACTTAGCAAGTCAACCAAATCATGACAAATCTCGCGATATCTTGTGTGCTGGTGGAAGAGCCCCTTTAATGTGTTACAATTCATGAACCTGAAATATTTGGCAAGTCTCTATCCTTTAGAGGTAATATTTCACATCACTGGAATAGAAGGTCTGACCAATAGATTTTGTTTACATCTTTTAGTCGTGTGTATAGAAGGCAGATGTTGACAACTGGTCGTTTTTAGCTTTTGTTCTTTCTGGTAAAATATAGTTACATTAACATTGGAAAAAGTTAGAACTGCATTACTCTTTGCAAAAACAATTCAGTGTCTATTATCATCTGCACGTGAAGTGTTATTTCTACTAAATCCCGAGTCCTCTGTTCTATACTGATCTCTCCCGTGTGTATTTTCACAGGCAAATAATGTGAAATTCGAACAGTTTCTGATTTACTTACACAAAGAAACCCGTCAATATGGAGAACTGAGAGGCAGCAAGTGTTTATCATTAAATTGTTAACAAACTCTGACCTCACGTCACGTGACAAACAGACGCTGGTCGCGGATGTAAGAAAACGGAAGCCCACCATAGGGCGCTACTTGAATAGCGAGCAGACGACATTTGGAAAACAAGCAACGAGGAGCAAGCTGCGTTTACGTTCTCCGAGGTAGATGGAAACCATCACCATGTGAGGACCACAAAAAGGGGGTGCTCAACTTTCTCTGGTTTTTACTTCCTGTTAACTACACAAAGACCTGCGGAGGACTACCCCTTGTGTGAAGAGAATCCACTATCTTTTTTTTTTTATCAAAGATCACTTACTGAACAAATATTTTCTTGATATGATTCAACTTGCTACTTTGTATTAACATCATCCTTGATTTTCTTTGTTGCAGTTCATGTTTCTGGATGGTTTCTATAGGGGAAACTTAGGAAAGTTTAAAGTCGAGTTTAACCAGCGTAGTAATTCACAAGGCCCAGCCGCGTGAATTAAGTAGAAATTCAAACGAGATAGAATCTCGCTCTGACCATAAACTTGAATAGGTCTATAAATTCATTTCACTTCTCACATTGACCAATTGGCTAATTTTTGTGACATAATCCCCCATCGAAAATACCTCATGGGTGTTGAGTACAAGTTCCCATGTTAAGTTTATAGGGAAAAGAATACCAGGAGTGAGATAAAATGGGGATATCTCAGAGTCATTGTTCAAAGAGGACTCGTTCCCACTTGTTAATGCAATTTAAACAATTTCCTAGTAAACACGTGGACAATAATTGGAATAAAGGAGAAAGTCTCCAGGATAAAAGTAAAGAATTTAAAATAATTTGGACAAATTAAGATAATCATACTTCACAGTTACTCTTTTTTCAGAAGTCGAGTTCGAAATTGGCATTCAAAAATAAGGTAATATTATAAAGAAGTAATTCACCTTGGGCATTACACTTTTCAGGTTTGATTGGAGAGGATACAACTAGCTGACTTTCGTCTCTATCTTATAACATAATGAAATCACATTAATAAAAAGGTAATATAGAACTAAAATCTCAGAAATATGCCAAGCAAGAATCCTGAACAAAAGTGATAACAGTTTAAGTATTATCTGAGAATCCAATATGAAAACGATGACGACTACAAAATATACACTTCAAAGTGTTTTTGTGTGTTGATTTTTTCTAAAAACACTTCAGCGACATTCTGCTGGAGATCATCGCCAAAGGCCTTGTATACAAAGCAACACCGCGGGAAACACTTGTGAAAATAATACTCTTCTGAGTGCACTCCGGGCCACTATGTGGGGGTGAAGTTCCAGTGACCATTTCTTACCACTTCTTCTTCTTATTTATGGGAACGACAATCCATGGTAAAACACTACAGCCCAATAGAGCTCGGTGTTAATTCTTATCATAAAACTGATTTCTACACAGGCATTTTGCTGAGTGGTATTTCTCAAATAACTCGATCATTTCCTATTTTTGACATAATGCACAGGCTTATGCTTCTTTGCTGGTAATGACGGATCGCCTGTGGTATCCATGTGCTGCTGCTCAGTTAAGCACAAACCAGCACAGGGGTCCAGTGTCCCACCACACAGTAGCGCCTTCAGAAGATGCCCCGCCGGAGCTACTTGATCCCCGCCCGGGGGGTTCCGACGGCCGGCGGGGCGGGGCCGGGGCCGGCACGACGTCTCGTCGCCCTGTGTAAACACGCCACGACGACCGCGATCCCCTCATCCCCCGCCGCCAGGGGGCGCCACCAGGGGGCAGCACCGCGCGTCTGTTTGTTGGGTCCGGGTCAAGCGGCAAGTGGCGCGCAGTGGGGCGCTAAACGTGGGGCGGTGAGGAGGAGGGTGAGATGAAGGGGCATGGGAGAAGGGGTGTTTAAAAGATGAAGGGGCATGGGAGAAGGGGTGTTTAAAAGATGAAGGGGCATGGGAGAAGGGGTGTTTAAAAGATGAATGGGGCATGGGAGAAGGGGTGTTTAAAAGATGAAGGGGCATGGGAGAAGGGGTGTTTAAAAGATGAAGGGGCATGGGAGAAGGGGTGTTTAAAAGATGAAGGGGCATGGGAGAAGGGGTGTTTAAAAGATGAAGGGGCATGGGAGAAGGGTGTAAAATGAAGGAAGACTGGACATGGGTATGAGATGAAGGGGTATGAGACATGGGTGTAAGGTGAAGGGTTAAGGGACAGGGGTGTAAGATGAAGGGGTATGAGACAGGGGTGTAAGGTGAAGGGGTATGAGACAGGGGTGTAAGGTGAAGGGGTATGAGGCAGGGGTGTTAAATGAAGGAGTACAGGATATGGGGTGTCAGAAGATGCGGTAAGGGACAGGGGTTGTGGGATGAAGGTGTGTGGGAGAAGGGGAGTAAGGATTAGCAACGAGATTAGCTTATAATCTGGGAAACTGAATACTCGTCTTCTGATTTGTAGAGATTAGCAAGACATGGCTCACTGTTCTTTCACGTAAATCCATCCATCTCACATACCAGTATACTCGTTCCTAGAAATCCATAGATCGTGTTCTAGACTTACATCATGTTTGTACTCCCGATGTGCTATTCACGTAAAGACTGAATTCTAAAGTAATACCCGATTTCCTGCTATTTCCTTCGTGCAGCCACATAGTAAATAATATATGTAAATTCTAATCAATACGACGACACTAGACACATTGAGAAGTTGAATCTGGTATCCTATGTATAAAGTCTTCTAATATTAAGCCCCTATTTCATCCCTGACAGGATTGGGGAACCCTACTCTCTGATATTCCGTGAACTCCATCCTCCCTGCCCGGACCCAGCAGTCGGGGACGCTGGGTGGGCGATGATCTGTGCAATATCTCACCCAGCTGATATGATCTGTTGCCATGACGACAGTAAGATATATTTTGGGTTTCCATGGTCGCATCGCGGTCGGAGGCCAGAGAAAGTATCAATGTTGGTTATTTGCACTGACAGCTGCCTGCCAAGGATAGACGGTGCGTGCGCATGTATACGCTGACAGGGGGGTCAGTGTACTTCCGGTAAGGCTGGACAGTGGAGGAGGGGTATTGGGCCTGCATGACGTGCTTTGAGTGGTCACAGTGTTTTCAGCCTCCCCAGACCTGTCACTCACACTGCACTTATAGACCGGGCTCCCTTCATATCGGGCAGGTTTGTTTGTTTGTTTGGTTTTGTTTAACGTCCAGTCAACCATTATAGGTCCTTACGAGACTTTCTCAAGGTTCTTTTACACCACGAGGGTGGTGATCGAATCTATATGATGAATTTAGGTACCCCTACACATTTACCGAGGTGAGAGTTCTTTTACTTCCCACACCACATAGACATGGTATGAGAAGGATTGGCCTTTGATATAGCAGTAAATCTGCTGGGGGTGGGGTACGTTGTGTGTTATGACTGACTGTTCCTATAATTGCACCCCAGGCTCAAGTGATAAGGAACCGTTCGGAGAGTAATCATTGTTATTTTGACCCTGGTCCAAACTGAGTGAATGGCAGGTCGGATATCTTCTCCATCTGACTTTTCTGTAAGGCCACTCAAAAAAACAAACTTGTTTCTCATCACCGCGCGCATCAGAAAAAATGATTTTAGAAGATTTTTTTTTTTTTTTTTTTAAATAGATGAACCTTGATAAAAAATTATGAAAGGTATGTGTATTTAGTATCAAATTAAAGCTCCTGATGTCAGGGATGCATTAAATGTAGAGCCAGTAAAAATCTGGAAACCCCGCTTAAGTAGACACCCCGTGTAAGCAGTCACTTTGGCCTGGATCGGAGGGTGGCCGCTTATGCGGGGTTTTACTGTATGTCTGCCCTTTTTGATATAGCAAAAAAAAAAAAAAAAAAAAAAGCGCCCTCGTCATATTTCTCATTGCTTGGTGATGAGAAACAATTTTTTTTTTTTGAGTGGCCTAAAAGAGAATTCTGGTGAATTCTCTCAGGAGCATTCTCCAGCACTGATCTGCAGTTCATGCTCAGCAACAGAGGCAAACTGACTCGTCGTTCAGTGTTATACTACTTTATCTCTGGTATTTTTATCCCATAGGCTTAACATTAGTAACTCGTTCTCCATGCCCCTATGAGTATCACTTTGGACTTCCCTTAACGCCTGATAGGCCCAGGAATCATCTCTGCGATGAGGGGTCGGGTAGGTGGCAGGGTAGGAGACTAAAGAAGAAACCAACAAGTTTTGGTCAAAGTCGTTGTTCTCCACGAGTTTGATGCTGAGTGATATGAACAAGGCAACAGCCGAGTGAATATCACATAGCATTCAAACGAGTTGGGGACTGACTTCTTTGACCAAAACGAGTTGCTTTTTGTATTTATCTCACCCCTGTACACACTAAAAAATGGACTGCAATACTTGTAGGGATGGGGAACGAGTTCCCAATGTTAGGCCTATGGACATTTATTCCAGGGGTGAGATAAAGGGACTGAAACTAGTCTAGATGTTTTGAGGACACTCAAGTTGGAATCTGTTCATGGGTTATTAGAGTCATGTCATTTACGAGAATTCCTATATTTCTGCTTTATCTCACTCTGTATGATTAACTCGCTAAATGACTACGATTGTTACCCCCTTACCCAGTATATCACAGGTGTTATACATGTACATGTTTTATAGATGTCATGAAATATAGAGAGGCATTAATGTAATAATAAGAAAGACTCAGTAAAGAGAACATACTCTCACCTGTCTTGTTCTTTGGCGCCATTTTAACTGAAATTAAAATTGTAGGATTGATAAGCTATATGTTAAGTTATGAATTCCGAATGGGATTAATGAAGTGAGCAGGGTATTGATAAGATAAAGAGAGCTTCCTAAATGGAATGAGCAAAAAATATTGTAATGCAAAGAGATACTCTGACATCTCGCTCTATCATGATTGTGCGACTGGAAAAAGATTTAAGGAAAGAGATGATACTATAATAAAGTTGTAATACAAAAAAGCATACATGTCATTTCCTTTAGGAGATAGAACAATACATTCCGCAGAAATCTAAAATATTTGTTGACTGAGCAAGGAATGGTTTCAGATACAACCATCTTACCTTTAATATCACAGTAAGGCAGACTATACAGAACAATACGAAGACGGCAAGGAAGATTCCCATGTTAAAGAACTCTTTGGTCTTTGGCTGTAAAAAGAGAAAAAAAACAAACACATATGTTATGAAAGAGTAAAATTGTGGCATCATGGCTTCCTCTTAATTAAAGGAGATAGCAAACATATATGTGATGTAACCTTGATCTTTATCCGTATAGGTCTTTGGCAAGGATATCTACTTCATCAAAGGGGCCGAAATCGCCTTTACTGTCTCATATTCATATACTTCTAGACAGTCCTTGAAAATTTCAGAATCGCCCATTAATTGAAGAAATCAAGTCCTATAATTAAATGCAGTCAACCACATCCAGAGATGTAGGATGATAGACATAAATTATGTTGAAATTTTGAATTCCTGTAATAAACTACAATGAATTGCATTAATAGATATTTAATTACACTAATAGACGACCTCAGATGTCTTTAAATGGTGGGAAGGGATCACAAGGCTTGAGATGTCAATTAAGAAACTTGGCGACTTGATAAATTGTACAATTTTATTTTACACTTGTGTATGTCATTATCTTATTTCTTGAGAGTAAACTTTGGTCGTATTACGATGCATCCAAGTATGATCACTGGGTGTCGCTGTGGTGAAAGCACCTCGTTCCATGTAATTAATCCTTTCTTGCATTTCTAATTTGTCATTAGAGACAACTTTCTCACAGATGTTAGGATGGGTCAGAAAAAAATGGAAATATTTGTTCATATGGAACTTGGTGCCCCAGTTAGACCAAGAATACATGTCCGTGTCAGTCAGGGTATGCGGCTGACGGTCTGTGGGCAGGTTCAATCCACTGTTTTATTGGTGAGAACGAAGCTAAATTTACATATCGTCTTTGGTTTACATAAGGAAAGAAATGCATATTGAAAATGAATAAGTGGATTTCCATGGAAACGTGGAAAGCTGGCATCTCTGACTTCTTCTTTTCACCAAACAGGTTCAAATTCATAATATATATGGACTGCTACAATTATACCATATAGGTCGACGGTTGGTCTGAAGAAAACTTTAATAACACAACTCACTACACGATATTACTATACACCTATGGCCGAACATGTATGAAATACGGCCCGCTGCTACGGGCCGTATTTTTTCATTAAATGACCTCGACCAACCACCCGTACGGGCTCAGTAACTACGTTTTCTCATAATACCATGATTGAAGTGGTTATTAGTGGCGCTATGTTTCAGGTCCGGGGAAGATATGACTGTAGCAAGAAAGGGTTAAAATAATATGGAAATTCGTTGTTTAAAAACATTAACAACATAAATGGCTATCAATGGCTGCAGCTCGTTCACTTCCCGTTCACACTGTGAGACTGGGGGGGGGGGGGGCTTGCAACTAGCAGTACCTAGCTTGAGACTGGACGTTCCAATTGCTTGCAACCAACTGGGCGTAACCAAGGTACGCCCAGTCGCAAGGAACACTCAAATATGTGTGTGAACCAAGTGGTAGCAAATATCAAAAATGTTTGATATACAAAATGCTTGCGACTGGACGTACCCGAGGTACCTCCAGTCGGCGACTGGAGTTACCTCGGGTATGTCCAGTCTCAGACTAGCATCAAAGTGCGTTTTGCGACACTAGACGCACGAAGGGACGTCAAGTCTGCGACTGAGCGCGTCAAGGTACCTCCAGTCGCACAGTGTGAACAGGGCACAAAAACACTAGCAATAGAGCCTCCAGAGGTTACTAAACTCCCGATTATCGCCCCGGGTAAAGCAAAGTTCCGCTCCCGATAGACTTGGCAAACTACGACAAAATGAACCACAGTTTTCTGATTTATAATTGGAGAAACTGAATATAATTTCGGTTCTCATGTAGAAATAACTGAAATTTCCATTTCTGACATCAGAATTTCAATTTGAGGATGTTGGAAAACCGTTAGACTGCATTAATTCTGGGTTACGAGCAAGGGGTCTATCACAATACTACATCGGTAACCAGCGAAACCCGGAACTTGGTCAACAGACTGAATTACGGGATACCTCAATAGGGTCTATATGTTACCATGATCATTGGTGACCAATACGAAAAGAGAGAATCCTATACACACCAGTGTGGAAGTGGGGTGGCTAGCTCACGTAATGGGAAAATGGGTGGGGTAAAGTGTGGGTGAATAGCCAAATATGACTGTAGTATTTACCATCAACAATATGTTTGGGCAAGGGAGGGATGGTTACCTAACAAAATAAACTCGATATCTAATATATAAGGGCTGTGTTTCAGGGTGCGGGGAGAGATGAAGACTGTAGTATTCTACACTAACAACGCAATGATTTTGTTTTATAATAAATGCTATCCTAAAGTGTTCGTGCGATCTAACCTCGAGCAGGGCTTTTATATACAATTATAGGATTTCATTTCTTAAATTTTGGGTGAATTATAAACAAATCAAACATCATATGGCAATATATGTGGAGGCATAGATTATATTTGATGTAAATTTCGTTAGTTGACCTTAGATTCATGATTGTGAATGGACTATATCTCAGTTATTGACTGATGTCGTACAATATTGATAACACACGCCACATCTTTGAGACTATATTTATGAGTCAATAATCAGAAATAAAAGTTAGGGGTCGGGCCGGGTTTGGGTCTAGTCGTGATCGAAACTGGTCGTGCTCGTGACATGGTCGGGAAGGATTGGGCCATGTTCATCATGGAGTTGGGTCCTGGTCTGGTAGAAGCAGGGTCACGGTCAGATCGGAATGGGTCGGGCTATGGTCGTGTTGTGTCAGGTCATGAACAGGTCACAGTCAGGTTGTGTCAGGTCATTGTCAGGAACGATTGGGCTATGTTCATGATTGAGTCGGGTTGTGGTCAGGTTGCGATATGGTTGGGGTCAGACCAGGACGGGTCGAGTCATGGCTGGTTCTGGGTTGTGATGAAGTCATGTTGCGATCAAATCGCAATTGGGTTATGGTCCAGAAGGATTGGATTATGTTCATGATTGAGTTTGGTTGTGGTTTGGTCCCGATAGAGTCGTGACCATATCCAGATGGGTCAGGGTTGTGATCATGTTGTGGGCGCATCATAGTCAGATCACGGTCAGATCGGAATTGGTTGGGGCGTGGTTGGGTCTTGGTTCGATTAGTCATCGAGTCAGGGTCATGATCTGGTCATGATGGAATTGAGTTGGGCTCGAGTTGTGATGGAATCAGGTCATGGTCGGGTCTCGGTTGGGTCTTAATGGAATTGGGTCACAGTCGGGTCATGTCTGGGTCATGATGGAATTGGGTCACAGTCGGGTCATGATGGAATCGGGCCATGATCAGGTTGTGGTTGGGTCATGATGGAATCGGGTTGTGGTCAGGTCGTGGTCGTGTTGGAATCGGGTTGTGATTGGGTCGTGATGGAATCGGGTTATGGTCGTGTCTGGGTCGTGATGGATTCGGGTCGTGATCGTGATGGAATCGGGTCGTGGTCGGGTCGCGTCGTGGTAAGGTCGTGATCGTGGACAAGTCATACTGACCGTGTGGGCGGCGGGGCGCGCCGTCAGCGACTTGATGCGGGCGCGGGCTTGTTTCTGCGTGTTGACGATGTTCATGAGGCGGTTGGCCTCCTTGCCGCGCACGATGACCACGGGACGGGCGAGCGGCGGCCCCGACGCCGTGCGCAGCTGTTTGGCCGCGCGCTGGTTGTCCGTCACGTCAAACACCACGGCCGTCGCCCCGCGCTGAATGGCGCGCTTAGCCTGAAACACAAAAACAATACACGTCAGCAACTAGATCCTACTGTGTTCATGGCTATCTAGTTCTACAGAATATGCTACAACAGTATGTATGAAGCTAAAAAATATATATACAGTAGAACCCGGTGAAGGGGACACGCTCCTTTCCGAGCAAGGTGTCCTCTTAAGCAGGGTTAAATAAAGCAGGGTTAAATAAATGTCTGTTCAGAGCAAATTGCTCCATTAAGCGGGTTGTCCCCTTAGGCGAGGTGTCCCCTAAGCGGGGTTTTACTATATACATTGTATATACATATATATAATATATAGAGTAAAATTATATATATATTGACAATTGGCTAACATTTGTGGTATCAAATCGTCATAAATTGAGTATTTTCCTAAAAATACTCCATGGGCGTTGAGAATGAGTTTCCGATGTTTAGTGTATGAGGAAAAAACACCGGGGGTGAAATGAACATATATACACCTACATATATCAGCCATATATTATTTGCTATATAATATATGCAGGGCATTGGCATATACACAAAGTCTCTGTGTATAAAACGGTACAGGTTATTCTTACGAACAAAACAACTCCGGATATATCATTTTATTTGTCACTTTTGTGTAGATAAGATACATAATCAACGAAACAAATATACTGTAACATAAAAATTGGAAACATTGTTTTTAAAGGATGACCAATGTATTTGAAGGTTCAGAATATGTATGTGGTGTTCACATTGATCTTGTTAGCTCAGATAGATCTGAAATATCTCTAAATTAGTAATCTTATTACCCCAAAAATCACGAAAAAAGAAATAATTGCCATTCTCATAAATCTGTCAGGTTTGCTACAATCTGTGTGTGTGTATTTGGCTTCTACAACAGAAGAGGTGCCATAGTTAAGGCAGAAGAATCTCTACCCTCCTCTCTGCACCTCTCAGGGAAGCCCCATCGCTCTCACGGCTGAGTTATGGGCTCCCTGCCCCCCTGTACACCTCTAATAATTCAGCCAGATCAAAGCGCCGATCTGCCGCCGCGCAATCTGTTCTGCGCAGCATCTGCTCCTTCCGGTGGCTACGGGCGCGCCACCTGGCGTGGGAGTCAGATTGTCATAAGCGACCAGCCGAACAGAGGTCTTCACTCTCCAAGCACAATTTACGGCTGGCTGACCAGGACTGAGCACTGTGTTCATGTATCTGTTGATGTTGTGTGCTGGAGAGGTAAAATCAGAAATGTCCCAATGTGGGTACGAGCTCAGTTCTGGCTACAAGTCCCTCGCATTTGTCTCTGGGTGCTCTGTCTCTCTGTGCCTCTCCGAATCCCTCGGACCCTCACTCCTAGCGCTCCTGTCTTCAATCCTCACTTTCTGTGCTTTATCTGTGAGTGTACGCTTTCTTGTGGTTTCGAGCTGTGGATTAGCTTAGTGTGGGGTATAGGTGGCGCCACGAACAGTGAGCCCACCCCCGAGCATCTGGTTTCAGGAGGTTAGAGAAGGAGGTGAGCATCTGCTACCACGAGGCAAGCCAGAGAGAAAAATACGAGGCGGTTTGGAGAAAGACAGGGTAAGCTCTCCGATAAAAACAGTAGTAAAAAAATCCTTGGTGTGTATTCCCATGGAAAAAGTAGTGGCTGCAATTTGTGACATATGGAGTCAATGGTGAACATCAAGAGAACAGGGTGAGATCAGAGTATGTCAAGTGGAGGCGCGGCAAACGCGGCATGACGTCAGCGTCAGTCGGCGTCTCTGCGAGGCAACGCCTCGGTTGGTGCTGTAGACATTGCCTACCAGACAGATGCTAACCACGGGGCGTGCGGCGCGCGCACCTCGTACCTCAAGCCGGCAATAACTGGTTGTGACGTCAAATTAAAAGGGCCGCTTCACGCCTGGAGGGGTGCTCGTCGCTCACGCGGACAATGCTGTCAGAGGGATAAGCAGAGATGTATTTATATGGGCCATGGGTATACAAAGTACCCATTGAGGATGTATGGGGATTCTGTTAACCACTACCCATTAGTTTAAAGCTGCCAGATACCATAACAATGGTTTGCGGATTCAAATCTGTGGCATACGGCCTTCTGTGGCATACGGCCTCAGAGCCATTGTATACGAAAAAAATAGTCCCTTTCTGCTATAGAGCAAACAAATAGTCCCTACTGATATAACCTTTAATATGACAATTCCTGGGATTAATATCTTGGAGATGTATCATGAATACAACAAACGTTGGTTTTGTAGACAGGCGGCTCAGTAAACCACTCGAGGTTAAGGTGGTAATGCACTCGCTGAGGCTCCTGTATTACTATGCGTCAACCGGTCATGGTTTACTACCCCCTGTCCACAAAACTATCGAGTATTGTGTATTCAGACCACGGACGGCGCCCGCCACCGCACCATCAGGATTATCTCACCTTAAAACAAGAAGCCGCTAATGTAACCCATTGTCGTCTGTCGCTGTACGCTGGAGAGAAAACTATGTGGCCAGAGAAAAGACAACAGGGATGAAGAGCGGTCGGAGAGAGGATGAAAAACTCTCTGGGCGAACAGGAAAGCAAAAAAAAACCCACAAGGAGAACAGAGAGGAAGCATGCAGCGGCATTTCAACATCACTAAGCGTGCCGATTAGAGGCTTTCTGCTGCCGAGCAAGAGTAATGGACCGCGTGATCGGGGCGATGGCTAATTCAGTGATACATCATGGCGGCGCCCATGAGCTGAAAGGCTGCGGCCATGATGAGGATCCGGGGAACTCTGCTTTGTCATCACGTGGGAGGCCAATCGACGTACAGGGGCCTCATGAAGGGCCATATTTTTAATTTCTATTTTCATTTACCTCGTTATGACTTCTCACTGACCAGCGCTAGTCTTTCTGGTGCGTGTAAACATAGATACCAAGACTGTCAATGGAATCATATTATGTGGACCATAGATGATATATTATCGTAAAACTGGATGAGTTTTAATCTTGGGCACCGTATGCCACGACTGGAGTTTGGCATAGTGACTTCATGAGGCGAGGCCGAGTGAAGTCCGGAGCCAAAACTCCAGGAGTGGAATGCAGTGGCCACGACTAAAATGAATCAGGTTTTGATTTTATCCTACCCTGTCTCCTCGATTTTGGAATATTATGTGATAACAATTCTGTATGCCACTAGTGGCATATAAAACTCTGTATGCCAGTCAGCGTGGCATACGGAAACTCAATGTTAAGCCTATGGGATTTTATATTAGGGGTAGGATAAAGCCTAGGATCATTATCAAAACAAAGATATATATGTTTTTAATTTTGCATTCGAGACAAATATCAACATGTATATAAGCGCCTGATTCAATAAATATGGTCATGGGAAATATCAGTAAGATCCTGTCATTATCATTTGGCGTACTCAACAGTTCAGATATTTCTTTTCCATCCTGTGTATAACGTTAATAAAAAAGAATCATTTATAACACTATTTTGGAAAAGAATAGCTATGAATCCATAAATATTCTAGTGTTGCCGGTGTAGAAGAAATGTAGGAATTCCGTCATATGTTGGAAATCTTGCGACCCAGAATAAAAAGATTCAAGACCACTGACCAAGAAGAAGGTATCCATCTCATAGACCACACACACCGTGGAAGCATTGGGTGTCTGGTAATTCAAGCAGAACATATCAGAATAACCTGTCATAAGCTGGGCGAGGACAGGCACTGCCTGACTACACTTACCGCCACATTCCATTTTTACATCATAAAATTTAGATACCGAACTTGAACGTCTATTTAAGAAGACCTATCTCGATTGGTTTTGTGGGAATATCTTGTGAAGTTAATTTCAATCATAAAACTAACTGGAAATGGGGTAACTCATCACTAATCTCAACCTTTCTTACACTGTTGTTCTAACTATAAGAATTATTTCGGATATTGCAGAAATCAGAATACGAGGTTCACACGAAGGAATGATATCTAAGACCTTGCCGCTTTATTTTTTATGATCCATTCTGACTATGTTTCTTATATGTGAAAAATCCATAAAATTTGACATTAACGGGAAATAACAAAACTATATCTTTGAATTGGCCGCGTTCAATTTTAATTGGTATGATAATAAAAGTATCTGAGGTCATAACTACATTGTCACCTTAACTGTGTCTTTTTCACTTGGAATTTGGGCTGGCCCCTCTGACCACATCACCACTTGCTATGCTGACTACTGTCTACTGGCAACTAATACATATTTGTTTTGTTTATGCTTTCCTTGATGTTGATTGGGTGAAATCCAATGGCCTTCATTCTCCACTGGTTGTGTTTTCATCTCTTTATAAACCCTAAATTACATTTCCCTCTGCTTTTCCATGGTACATCGTAACCTTATACTCAATGAATCGTGAGGGCTGAGTTGTAACAGCCAGCCATATTGACATCCCCACCCCCTCATATACCCCACCCCCACACCGAATGATTGTGCCCTGTGGTTTCTGTCGGAGAAGACCTGTCAACCACAATCAGGTATAGTGTTACCTGGGTGGTGCATCCAAGTACCCCCTCAGTCAGTCTCAGGTGTGTAGATACTCATTACCTGATTTATAACCTTGTCTAACTTTCAATACAATGGACATTTGAATCAAATATTCCACTTGACAATGAATGCATTTTGGGGGTGTTTTTCAGGACATTAAAGGCTGTGGTTTCACATAGAGATAGCACTACATCAGTCCAGTAATTACACTATACTGGATTCTCAGAAGTGAGATCTTCCTCGTGATTCTTTCGCAGGCTTTTCCACAATTTGAATACATTTAATTTTATCTTGATTTCACATTGGAGCGTCAGAACATGATTAATGCAGTCAGACCACATGAGGCACGGCTTTATAGTCAACCTTGACCGCAATGGGCAGAAAGCTGAAGGCTCAATTTTTATCTCACCCCTTGTAATATTTTTTTACAATACTCGTACCCAACACCCATGGAGTATTTTTTAATACTCAATGGGAAGATGATGTCACATGATGTTAGCCAATTAGTCAGTGATAGGGATGAGATAAAATCTGAATCGCACTCGATCCATAAATTCTGATAATATGCCATTCATTTTGATTTGCTACATAATCTAACTCGGCTGTGCCTCGTGAGATTACTCCGCAACCAAATCTCATGACATATGTTCAGTATCTATGGATCTGGATGCAGTTCCTTACTAGTAACCCTTTCACGGCCACCATCAGAGCCCAGACGTGGGAGGAAGGTGAACTGTGCCCGAGGGATGTTCTATGTCGGGGACATTCTATTTCGGTCCAGGTTGCTGGAAAACAGGCTGCTATTGTCAACCAGTAGCCCAATGCTTTCTTTCTCTGGTGCTCTTTTTTCCCCTCCAGTTTTTATCATTTCTTACTTTTCTTATATGATTGAATAAAAATATGTTGTCGTGTTTATTACAACCAAACAAAATTAACTACAGCCCTCGCTTTGGAAAGGATTACAAAGAAAATACCCTATACTTTTGCCCATGTATGTAAATATATTGAAGCGACAAAATATTATCTATTGGCAAAAATATACATCGAGTATTTTTTAGAAACAGATAGAAAATGGCAGTCATTTAAAAAAAAAAATCTAATCCAGCACACTTCTAGCGGACATTAGAAGGAAAATCATGAGATGAAAATTCGCCTAGTGAATTACTCCGCCGTCAAACTCAGTGAAGGGCGGACCAAGTCATTTTCATCGAGTGGGATTTCTGATTGTATCTCACCGTGTATACATGATCAAAAACACTAGATATCAATCAATTGAATACCTCACCCAATTAGCCATTGACTACTGGGCACAATACTTCCACGGCCGAAGAGTATGAGTTCCTAATGTCAAGCCTATGAAGAAAAATACCAGAAAAACTTTGGTATGGGGAACGCACGAGTTCATGTCTGAGGAAGTCATCGCCGAGGAAGTGGCCAGCTCTGATGCTGCCCCCGGAGGGAGGGAGAAACAGGCACAGACCCCTCGTAAGGTCTCATGAACACTGAGCAAAGGATCTTTTCATCAGAGAGTGAAAAACATCCAGGCTTCTACCGTCCTCCTTTGGGATAGCAGAGAGAGAAGGGCCTTTCTACCCACTTCTCTGTCGGCCCCTCTCCCCAGGGGAACCCTCAAACCCCCGAAACCCTGCACTCTGCGACCCCAGGAAAAGGTTGGGAGAAAGTCACAATAAAACCTGATATACATACATGAATATTTTTTTCCAGGAATCTAATGGTAATCACAGTTAATCTTCCCCGAATCAGCTGGTTTTAGGATTGATATGATTGGATTTATATAATTGGAATTATATGTATATTAATGTGTTGAAGTATCTCTTTATTTTGGTTTCTTACCTTTTTTTCAAAATATCTCCTGGAATTTCTAAGTTAACGACCCATATCCTTATCTAAAATACATCTGTGGCCTACCACCCATGCTACTAATGAACACTATAGCCTTACCCAAACCTCTTATCACTTCAGAACTCTGGCAGGGTGTCTGTTTTTCCACTGATAGAAGGTATCCAGCTGTTAATTCATTTTAATTGGAGCTTCATCTGGTCTCCATGCCACTCCGATGAGAACGTCTGCGCGACAAGGTTGTCACGACTTGAGGTGATTAAGTGGGAGTAATTCGCGCGGTCAGGAAGTTGGGTCCGTGTGATGATCGTTAACAGCCTCCACGGTATTAATGAGACAACACACACTGAGCTACAACTCTAATTGTCGCAGCACATCGCCCACTGGAGCCCGTCCCGCCTTTCCTCAAATCCCCATCACCCAAACTTCTCCACTCCACAGGCCGTGACGCACTGTGCGATTCTTCCCCTGTGATTACCGGTCCCTCCATGTTGAATCGCCCAGTGGGGTTTACCTTGCGATTTCTGGCCCTGAGATTCTGGTACACCACCCTCGCGGTTTGTCGCCAACAACATGCATCTCTCAGTGGCCCGGAATCTCATGCGATAGAATTCAAACATATCTGTCTTTTTCCCGGCGATTTAGTCTACCACGCGTGGCGAGGATCGTTCTGTCAACGACACAGCCGGGGGACTTGTCAATTTTAGACGCCCTTTACTTTTCCTATGGGGAGTTCGTAATAGATCGACAATAAAACGAGAGAGAAAAAACGTATTCTCCCTACTTAGAGTTATCAGATCTGCAGTGATAGTTCCCTACCTTGTAGGCCATCGAGCGGTGCAGTGCACTCCAGCCGCCATTAAGCTTACACCCCAAATACCCGGCAGCAATGAGTGCTCATAAAAATGGGGTGGAGAGGGGGCCGGGTGCCCCCCTCACGTTTGGGTGGCCTTTCCCACCGTTTGGGTGACAAAACTCATTAACGGGTCGACACTAAATCAGCCTCGGTCTGAGATAAATCCTCACAGCCGGAAGTAGAGTGAAGGCACGCGTGCGCAGTCCTGTCTCCGGTCGCTGATCCCCGGCGTCACACGCATAAAACTAGGAATTGAAACATCAATTCTCCTCGGCAAATAAATCCGCTTTTCATGGCCGGTCTTTTACTTTTTCATGGCTCAACTTCATGGGTATATGCATCATTCCTAAGCCTCCCACAGCAAAACACCCCCCCCCCCCCCACACTCTCATCAACAGAAAAAAACTCATTTCCTATCTGGCTCAATATCATCAGTAGAATACTGTTGTTTAGCCTGCTACATGTTTTTTTCTTCATATATCAAATTAAGATAAAGATTGCGTTACATATTTCGAGAATTCTTATTTTTAACATCTGAGTAATTGGTCCTAGTAATAAGGTTCTAGGGAATAGTAAAGTCTGTCAGGGGCCAGTTGGCTAAAGGTCAAACACTGGTACCTAAATGGTAATAACCCTCTGGATGCCAGTGTAGTGGATCGGTATTCCACACAAAAGGAAATGGTGTTCGTCAAGTGAAATATCCAAATGTCGATATCAACGTAAAAACACAGATTATAATAAGGACATTATTAGCCATCGTCCACAAAAATTAGATAACTTAAGACACGTTTAATTGTTCATAATGGATCTATGTAGCGTAAGAGAAAACTGCTAGAGATATATGCTTCAATCTGTGGTTGTGCCCCCCCCCCCCCCCCACACACACACACACGCACGTTCCATGGCAGACATGGTATTCAGGGCCCTGATGCCTAAAACCAAACAGCATACCGCACAGTGTGCAGAAAAGCGCTGTGACGGAGCACGGGTCGTCTCCTCTTTGATCTGCTGACCCACACACTGAGTGTAACGGAGAGTGGTGCCCGTGATTCAGCTCATAATTCACAATTAACTGCACAGGACACTGTATATCCCGCGCCACCAGTTGCGTGTCGATAAAACAAACCCTTTCAGCAGGGTCATCGTGTAAAACTTTTTTTTCTTTTTTCTTTTTTTTTCAATCTGAGCCTAGCTCTCTTTATTAAGGCGTATAAAATGGTACATATCTTCTTCCCGTATCATGAGTCAGTTGTTCATCTCAGTTGTAATCCAAATCATCATTATCAGTAATATTTTTTTACAGCTGGTTTATAAAGTAACTTAAACTAGCTTCAGCTTGACTAACAATTATTGTAATCAGGGGAGTATCTCCATCACGCATCTCATCGATGTCCTTGTTCATTCCAGCTATTAACTCCCAGTGTACTCTATTCACATTAAAGAACATGCATATTTATTTATGGACAATTCTTTAGTTCTTTAGCGTTTGAAAGTTGAGGAAATGAGTATGATAGCCTTTCGCCCCAAGCCTGCTCTATTCTTATGTTTTTTGTTTGTTTTGAAACTTAACCAACCATGTGGGCATGGACCCACGATATTAACCTATTTCTTAAAAGTCTTAAATGACCAAAAATAACAAACCTACACAGAGATTGTTTCGGGGATGTCAGTTGGGCAAAGACAAAAAAAGTGGATATATTTTTCATGCGGAATTTGCTATTGGGAGGTTTGATCCATTGTTTATTGGTGTGAATGAGGCCCAATTCATAATATCTTTGTTCTACACTAGAGATAATAGTTGATGAACCATACAGGTTAATCATGGTCTAACAATTGAGTTCTGTATCAAATATCAACTTATTACCTGGCAAGAAAATAATCAAAAAAGAAAAAGGTACAACATGAAGTATGATGGTGACACCTCCTGTAGTTTCAGCCCTTTACCAGGATCGTCGATATTAAATTACATTCTTTGCCAGGATTCACATGAACCTAGGAAGGATTTCAACAGATTCGGTCAACTCCTTTGTGGAGCAGCCTCTATTATAGATCAATTCTTTCCCCTTTTTTTGCATCGGTTTGCCATAGAGGTGCTATTGTCACGTCTTCATAATCTGTGGGAGGACCAGATCATTCAACTTCTCAGAAATGGGAATGTGATTTGAGGAACAGTTAAAAAGCCTATTTACTGAGGGTGAGTTTCAGGACCATTCACTGGTAAGAGCAAGGTGCACTCATTAACCCCGGGCAGTTTACTATGGGCGGCGCCCGCGGCGGTGGCCACCAGGCGGCAGTCAGGTATAAGGTATGTGGGCACAGTGTCATTAACACAGTTCACCCCTTTACTGTCCGCTAAGCAATAACACGGGCAACAATTAACTGTTGTAGAAATGTGCGTTTTAATCGTGTTGGCCTCCTCAGTGGTTCTTTACGAGTTCTTATGTTGACAGCGCTGTTCTAACCACCCCCATATCCTGTTGTACCATTATGTATACCCTTTTATATATGGTATCAGTTGAATGCAATGCAACGTTGAAAAACGTGGTGTACGTAGAGATATGCTGCTTTTAAGCATTATGTATAAGAGGTCTAGGAAAATGGGAAATGTGATGGCATGATGAACGAGAAGTTATGAAAAGGTGAGGCTCAATGATTACAGATTCAGAACCTGAACTTACGTGAAAAGCTGTGAGTACAGGGTAACTAAGCTTTGGCGAGCCCTCAGTGCTGAAACGCACTAAGCTACCACAAAGCTGTCCTTGAAAGGGAGGCAATGATCAAGGAGTTAATGCTGAAACGCTAAGATACCAAGAGTTTAGTCGTTGAAGATACCAATCTGTTTCCTTAATTGCAAACCCCTAATGGTCAATCTTGTTATTTATCCATCATCCCATCTTCCCGATGTGTTTACTTTTGTATACTTTACCTTCTCAAGGCTATCAGTCGCGGTAGTTTATTGTCACCTTATTCATGGAAGAACTGTAAAACGTTTACAGAATGAATAAAAAAAAAACACTTCCAAAAATCTTGTTATATTCATCCCGACTTCTCACCACGGGAAACTTTTTGCCTGCACTTCTGGGCTGAGATAGAGATATCTACAGATAAACAGGAAGTTGACTGTAAAGTTTCCACTGATTAAAAAGCACTTTTACTACTTCCGATGAGTGGGTAGTAGGCATGGGTCTCGTGTTACTCAGGTGAAATCCTCAAGGTATGAGCCTAGAGCTACGTAAATGTACGACCAGTGATCCATCACGTGTACGGATATTTATCCTATCTTGTATGTACATATACCTACCCCCCTATGTTCTTTTGTTTTCGGTGGGTTCTTTTTGGTTCGTTCGTTATATTCATATACACACAGACGGTACACGATATTATAATAAAGATGACAATAATATATATTTACGATTGAGGACTCGTACTGGAGCATAATGGAAGAACACAAATGTATTGTGAATTTATCAATATAAAAGGAAAAAAACGACCAGTGGTCAACTAAAATGAACTCTAACCCTACCATGGGTCCATGTACTACTAGTAGTCCTACCATGAACTCCGCGCTAAAGCCCCATTCTCACTATGGGACTAGGCATACCTGCCTGTGACTAGCGCGCCAAATCGCTAAGTGGGAATGACGTGCTTCCTGCTAGTCAGCGACTAGGTGTGTGAGGTATACCTAGTCACCCACTAGCCGTACCTAAGCTAGGACCAGTTTCTTGCAATTAAGATATAAAATATGTTTGGTATTTGGTGACGCTAGTCGTCGGAAGTCCCTAGTAGTAAGCCAGCTCGTTGCATAGTGGGAATGGGCCTTAACAGTGGTCCATCACCAAAAACTCTGTACTGACAGTGGTCCACCAAAAAAGAAACCAACATATCTTGGTCAAAGTTGTCGTTCTCCATGAGTTTGATGCAGAGCGATATGAATGAGGCGAAGCCAAGTGAATATTGCATAGCGTTCAAACAAGTTGGAAAACAACGACTTTCTGTATTTATATCACCCCTGTACACACTAAAAGGGTGGACGACACACTGGATATATCATAGACCATGGAGAACAAACTGTAGTATTCATAAGGGCATGGTGAATGATTTACCAATCTTAAGCCTATGGGACAAAAATACCAGGGATGAGACAATACCCCGAACTCTTTGCTAACAGTGGTATATCCCCAAGTACTCTCTATTGCTAGTGGTCCATCACCAAGACTAAGTACAATGTACTACGATTCATCCATTACTACGAACTATGTACTACCCGTGGTCCATTGCCAATAACTCTGTACTACCAGTGGTCTACTACAACGAACTCTACGCTAACAGTGGTCCATTGCTATTAACTATGTACTACGATTTGTCCAATGCTATGAACTAAGTACACCCATGGTCCATTGCCAACAACTCGGTTCTACCAGCGGTCCCCTACCATGAACTTTACGCTAACAGTGGTCCATCGCTCTGGACTGTGTAGCCAAGTTATAAAGCCGGGTGAGTGCCGAGAGTTGGTAATGCCTTCTTCCTCTCAGGTTATTTACCCCAGAGCCTCCGACTTGCTTGCTCTCACATGGTCCCACCTCCATCATCTCCCCACTCGGCTCCCTATAGCCCGCTCGCGTTGACATGCGCGGTGACCCCGGGGTCATGACCCCTCAGAGGTCAGCCTGATCTATGTCCGCCTCGCTTTCATGTGGGATCGCGTTTCCGGTCTGGTTCCCCTTCACGCCGCCCGGTGGCGCGCGCTGCTCGGGGAGGGGTGGTGGCGACGTGTTGCTATGGCGACCGAGCCCGGACCCCACTCCCTATTACTGAAATTTGGCCGAGGATCTATCTTCAACCCCTCACCCCTACCCCAACCTCCTCATCCACTGCTGACAATACCCTGATTTGTTTAATTAGTACAAATGCGCGATATAGAGCGAGAGGCCAATCCCATCATTCTTAGCGCCTTTGAGAACTCCGCATCAACTGCGTTACAAGCGAAGTTCCGGAACTTAAAGATGTAGGGAAGTAGACTAAGTAAAAGTTTTCCAGATATCTTTCTAATCAGTCTCCTCCTGAGTCATTATCTTTCAGGAATGTTATCTCAGATATTTTTTTTTATTTCTCGATATTTCAGATATTTTGTTTCCAGAGCCCAGTGGGCCACGACTAATGCTTATAATGTTAATGGTATGACCTTGTTTGTCAATTGCCACTGCAACACCATCAAAATCAAAACTCAAACTGGACAGGACACTATCGCGAAAAACAGTACCTACTTATATGCCGTGTGTGTCTAATCTCAGAAAGTCAAATATTGGATTCGCACGGGTGCGTTATTCAGCAAGTACAGGGTAGACTTGCTCAAGTCTTTGATTATGAACATTCATTGAATGATGAAAATAAATCAAGATGGAATATCCGACAATGTGTAAGCTTCCCCCATCAGGTTCAGGAAACAACCAGGTCACATATAAGATCCTCAGGGGGAGTGTCAACCACTTACAGCTAATGGGTCAAGGTGGTCACAGATCTAACCCAACCAGAGCTAACGTAGCGTAGCTCTGGCGGCCAGTGTAGGGTAAGGGCGGTGCGCAATCGCAGCAGAGGTGGGTAGGACCAACGAGTTGGTAGGACACAGGGACTGAGGCCAGTCTATGGACAGTCCGGGGCACCAGGTCGGCCGTCTGACACAGCACCCTGTCCATCTACAGGTGATGCACGTCTGAAACAACTCTCTACATCAACAGCCGAATTTGATTAATTAATGTGGCTACAACCTGATGCCTGTTTAGGCAATCTTCCATTGGACGATTATTCACCATCTATCTGCAGTCGGGAACCTCCGATTGATTTTTGGTATATACCAACGCAAGATGGGTGAATGGAAAGCATGGTATTTAAAATTGGCACTGATTATTTTAGCGAAAATTATGTAATAAGGCCACCCGAATCACCCGACTCGGTCATTGACCGATAAGATCAAAAGGCTTTGATATCATCGATACCAAACTCATGGTTTCAGCCTGTACACTTATTTGGTGGTCCTGTGAAATACAGGAGAAACAAGGAATACACTGCACCCTCACCAACTGGAACCACCGAGAGACATTTAGAAGAAATAAAATAATCGGTACCGTTTTCGTCGGCCAGTGGAAAAAGGCTTTGTGTGTACTAAGTCTGCCGATGTAGTACTTGACCGGTTATCATGAGTTGTGCATTTGCCCAGGAGTCAACTTTATCTTAGCCTGGTATAAGCGTCCATGGGCTTAACATTGGGAACTCATACTCAACAGGTGTGCGAGTACGGTAACTCATTCTCAATGGGAAATAAACAGATATATATTTCCAGCTTCAGAATATTCACTCGACTATCGCCTCGTTCATATTACTGCGCGCTCCAAACTTAATGCCGAACAGGGAAACAGACCAGCGATATACATCACTATTTCTTAATTCAAAATATATGATAACCTTATTTTACTCTCAATATTTCATACTATATTATTTATTGCCAGCCTTTCGGACATACTCAGAAATCTGGTTTAAGATTTCAGTGCCTCCCCGTTTTTCGTGCACTTTAAGGAACGGACTTGGCGTAATAAAATATCACCCATTCCTTTCACATTTAACTCGTACTGTTCCCATCTTCCACAACTGTCTTACGTTACTCCCCCGAGCTTTGATAGCAGAGCCATGCGACCTGCCGCTTTCATGTCTAATCTGCCCCGCATGGCCATGTGCACTGCCCAGCCCGTAAAAGACAAGACATGTTTTACTACTGAAACAATTCTCCTCACATGTTCACTATATAAGAAAAGGACTGGAAATCAAGAAATAAATCAAAATGGAGAATTTGGTAGTAAGAAATTGGTTAGTGTTTGGCCTGTGTAACCCTTTGCCATCGATTTTGGAGCGTGCAGTAATATGAACGAGGCGATATATTTCGAAGCGCTCCAAATGAGTTGATGAACGGGGACTCAGACCAAACACGAATATGTTACTGGTTTTATCTTTGTCTGCAAATACTTATCTGTTTATCGCCCATTGAGTATGAGTTACCGTACTTGCAAGCCTGTTGAGTACAAGTTCCTAATGCTAAGTCTATGGCGATTATACTGGGCTAAGATAAAATCAGAAGATACCTCTAATATTATAGTAGCAGGGATGTCAGTTGGGGTCAAGAAAAAAAAGAGGAAATATTTTTTATTTGGAATTAACCACCTCAGAAAGACTGAGATAGCATGGGAAACACATCGTTATTGGCCATGGAATGGTGCCGGGGATTCCAGTAAACGTTGAGCCACTGTTTATTGGTGTAAATGCGGCCTAGTTTATTCTCACTTTGCTTTAGACAAGAACAAGAATTTGATAACTGAAAATGAAAAACAAGGATTCTCTTGGAAAAGAGGAAAACTGTCATCCCTGTAGTAGCCCCAGCTATGTTCAAACGGGATTGGGCTACGACCACGTGGTTCCCCCTGACCAGGGAGCCCTATGAGCACCACATCCACAGCTGGGCCACTTTTAGAAGACCCCTTCAAAACATCAGGTCCCAGGCGAATAAATCAACCTAGAAATTCCTTCACATCCGCCAACTAAAGAATAAAATACGCGAGGTTATTTTTGGCTGCAGCCCACCACACTCCCTGACCTCCGAACAACATGGAATACCCGGTGGGTGGGTCCGGCGAGGGGGGAGGCGTGGGTCCCATCTCCACATCCTGTACGCTCCTACTATAATACTACATCAACTTTAATTTGAGTAATTAGCAGCCTCTATAGATATCTAAATACCTTCATGACTGAACTAGTATCGCTGGTGAAGCCAGCAGTGGTAGGCAGAGACGGTGGGACCACTTGAGTGCTGTCAGTCCACCGCAGCAATAATAACCACTTTTTAAGGGGTAGTGGAGTGATAAATATTCATGTTTTGATCAGCTCTGCACCTTTTTTTTCATCAAACTCTCGGAGCTGGCAGGAGAGTTTCATACAGCCCCCTACCAGTACTTCAATAGAGGCAGCGTGCCGCTACTGGGTGAATAAACCTCAGGGTACAGGGTCTTCTCAATGGCAGGGTGGGATGTACACAGATAGACATTCACAAACATAACACTCCTTTTCTCCTTTGTCACCATAGCCACAACCACCAACAACACCATCAGACACTTGTAACAGACCCCACCACTATTTTATCATATTCCTTTTTATAGTCCTTTTTATCTGAAGGTGTTTTGAGTTTATATCTGATACAATAAAAGATGCTTTTATTGCGGCCTACAAAACGTTAGGAGTATAGTGAAAGAACCTGAAATGAAGTGTGATGCTATTATATAGCAAAAACTAGATAAACAGTTGAGTATATACGTCGTTGTTGTTGATAATATACTCGTGCAAATTACTTTTACTATGCAGAAACTGGATTTATTCTGAGGCCTAGATGAAGAAAGTTTAAGTATGTTTCTAAGATTTTTTATCGGATTATTATCCTTTGTGTTTTTAAAATGTTGCATAGGATAACATGTATTATCTTAACTTACATTCTATTGCAGGAAAAAAGCATCTTATATGTAAAAAAAATAATACAAACATCAATGACGTAAAGCAAATACAAACACCTTTAATATGTGCAAACAATTAAAGGTAAGCAAAGAGTTACAAACACCTTTTCAGTTCTGTTAACATAAAAAGAATTGAAGGGAACTGCTTTTCTAGTGTTTTATGTTACAGCAATTTGTTACTTGTCGGGTCCATATTACAGTGGTACTACATTTATTGAAATAGGGATAACAGAAAAAAACATACTGAAGAGTAAAGACCATTCCCCACTATACGATCCTGGAACATGGATGTGCCTTTATTTCATACAAAGGCATCGGTACAGAATCGCCCGCGGTGCCCACCCCTCCAGTCATTTGTCTAGGACACGTCCTAACCCCTAATGGAGATGTCCTTTTGTCTCAGACAAAGTACAGGCCGATGTTCCGAAATCGGGTCCGAGAAATTTATCAACATGTTGATACACTTTGTCACCGACAACAGAGTTAAAGAAATACCCCCGTGGCCAATAATTGGTCAGTGGGTGTGCTGACAGGGGTATGTCACACACAGACTCGGAGAGCCCCGCTGGTTTTTGTCCAATGTCCATTGGATTGCTTTTAGGACAAAACCCATCTCAGGATGGTCCCCATATCGGCTGGCAATCGTTGAAGGGTAAAATCGTACCTCTGTCTTCCAGTGTGAACCAAATTGCTTAGGACTAACTTGTACCAGTCCCTCTCCTGTACCCCGCTTTGATGCTCAATGCTCAGAAGAAAATCGCCAGAGACAATCTAGGATACGCTTATGCCGGGGACACACCAATTATTTCATAGTAATATGTCCCACCAATAATTTAGCATCTCTGACGCAATAATCAGGTGAAATATGAAATAATAGCTCACATATACGCCATTTTGTGTTGGCTATTCCGGAAATCGCCGCGTTACTCGCTTGGTGTGTCTCCAGCATAATGCCGGGGACACACCAAGCAAGTCAAGCCAGCGATCTCTAGAATCGCCAACACAATATGGCACGTATGTGAAATATTATTTCATAGCAATATCTCCCACTGATAATTTAGCGTCTCGGAAGCAATAATTAGGTGAAATATGAAATAAAAGCTCGCATATATGACATTTTGTGTTGGCGATTCCGGGAATCGCCGCGTTTCTCGCTTGGTGTGTCTCCAGCTTTCGGATTAAGGAAGTTCGACTTAAGAAAACGAATCGTACAGTGGGCATTGGGCTTTGTTACACAGATTTTGTTGCACATCAAAACATCTCGACATTTCAAAAGCCATGCCTTAAGACTTTTTTCTAGGAAGTTTCGAGGAAATCCTATTTTAATAGCTGTTTGACTTGGCGGTCTCATTTTCAGTGCCATTCAAGGAGGTTGGACCACAAATATAAAAAGATAATTATGTTTTGTCCAAACTGAAATATTATGAATCTCATCATTACTTCAAATATTTGAATGGTGTACAGGAGTGCTTCTCTACACTGAGACATTTTCGAAGGGATCTTATTTAGGAGGATTTTTTTAGTGGAATGATCATCTTGATGCATCTCATTAAACACTGTAATTACCCATCTGTGGGTCAGAGAGATGCATTTGAGTGAGTGGGCGATGCAATGATTTCAGTTGAGCACCTACTCACTGTAGTTACTAGATGTTACATTGGTCCTTCAGTTAGTCCTTGACCATGACTACCTGGGCGATATATTTCTTCAGCTAGTCTTTGACCATGACTCACTGGGCGATATTTTTCTTCAGCTAGTCCTTGATCATGACTCACTGGGCGATATATCTCTTTGCGATATTGGGGCTCCACAAAATCGCATGGGGGCGAGGGGCAGTTTATCGCAAGGCCCATCAACCGCCACAATGGGGAGTACACAACAAAGATTGGTACTGGAGTCGCAAGTGCTTTTGTGGTCCACTGTGTGCTTTCTACACTGCTATTCCGGTACGGGTGGACGGCGACCTTCGCCATAGGTGGTATAGGTCTCCAGGAACAGAATCCCAGGGAAAAAGACTTGTCTCAATTTCATCTCATGCGATTCTGGGCTCCTCTATGGTACAATCTATCGCTGAAAAGATCCTCAACGGACAACTACCATTTCTGCAGGCTAGTAATGACCGATTGCCATCAGCCACGCACCGAATCGGATCTATAGTGTTCGCAGCGCCTAGAATGAAGCAGATCCAACGTAGAATCGGGCAGAATCTGACCGGTGATGTCAATACATTGCAGTTTTTAGCTTTTCACAATTAAAAGCCGGTGACCTACAATAATAACTTCACCTCTACAATGCTGCCTACAGGGAGGAGCCCTGGGTTGCCGGTGTTCCCTGAAGGACACACTAATGGATGTAATTGATTAGCTGTAGAGCTTGTGCCACTCCAGGCCAGCTACAGCCAAGTGTCTTACAGCGTGTGACATAAGGCGCCCCGTGTACAAAGCTTTATCTACTGCCGCGCCGATAACTGATCGCTTCCTCTCAGATTTAATGAATGCCACCAGCGCCACCTGGACGATAGGCGGGACACGATATTGTGGAAATGTGAATAGGTAGCTTTGAAATGTGTGTACCTGGATACTTTATTTTGATGCAAAAGGCCCAATATATAATGAGCTACGTTCTGGGTAAACATTTGCCCGTAGGTATATAATAATATGTGTAAGTTACCCAACCATAACCTCAGTCAACATTATGTGTAAGTTACATAATTATAACCTCAGTCACAGTCAATACAATATGTAAGTTACCCAACTACAACATCAGTCAATAATATGTGTAAGTTACCCAACCACACCCTCAGTCAATACTAAGTATAACATGTACCAAACCACAACATCACTAAATACTATGTGGAAGTTACCCAACAATAACCTCAGCCAATAATGTAACATGTCCCCAACCATAACCTCAGTTAATAATATGTCTAAATTACCCAACTATAACCTCAGTCAATAATATGTGTAAGTTATCCTACAACAACATCAGTCAATACTATAATGTAACATGTACCCAACCATAACCTCAGTCAACACTATATGTAAGTTACCCAACCATAACCTCAGTTAATAATATGTCTAAGTTACCCAACTATAACTTCAGTCAGAACTAAAATGTAACATGTACCCAACCACAACCTCAGTCAATACGATGTGTAAGTTACCCGACCACAACCTTAGTCACTACTATTCAAGATACGCAACAAGGCCTTCATATTCAATACTACAAACAGATATTTCGCTCACTTGTCGATGTCCAGGACTGGGTATCGCGAGCTCCATCTATCATCAGTAACTCACACTCCGCTACATAGTGAGGCATTGAGAGACACTTGAAATCCCATGAGATGTTGCAGGATGTCCTGGGCTTCTAGCTGATATTTAAGCGGGACAAGATGGCCTTTGATGAGTTTTTCTTAATCCGCGATTCTAGCCTGGTAAATCCGGTGCTGTGTGAGGCACTTAGCGGTGAGCACTCTCCGGGCTGGATTAGAGGGATTAATGGCTGGCGGATTAGCGGGACAAGGTGTGGGGGCCTGAGGTGAATCTCAACAGATAACATCAAGCAGAGCGGACTGTGTGTCTAGTCTCTATCTCCACCCACCCTGACCTTCTCATAGGGAGCCAAAGTGAACCCGCTGCAACCACAGATGGCCGGTCACAAAATACTATTTCCGGGTATAGGCGCTCAGTACTTAAACTATGTAGGTTCGAGATTATATGTGTCATTCTCCAATCTTTTAGATCCAAATTTTTAATAAACTTGTCAGAGTGGTAAATCACAAAAAAAACAGACACAGTAAGTTTTTGTAGATGGTGTTATTATCAAAACCAAGGTGTACAATAGTTGTTACATACGGGGTATCAAAAAGTTTTAATAAACTTAACAACTGTCATTGTAGTTTTGAAACAAAGTTATTCAGAGACGATAGTTATAAACTTCACTTCAAAAGTAACAAACGAGACCAAAAACATAAGTCTAGACTCAAACCCCCATAGCTTTAGCACTAAGCCTCGTTCTTACTGGCCACCGCAAATGGTGTTTTGTAGGTGGGTATCAGTGGTTTCAGCGGGTTCACTTTGGCTCCCTATAGGCGTTAGAGGCACACAGTCCCAGGAAACTGGTCAGTTGGAACAAGATGTGAACAAGGAATATATTAACCCCTTATTCCGCTAAGAATGCTCATCACCGTAACTTGTTGAATAGAAAAGGTTAAGATAATAATTATCATATTAACTGAAAATTATAAATAATCATCAGGATTATTCTTATCAAATTTTGTGACATATGCTTGCTTTTGCATCAAATCCCTAAATCACGTTATTTTTCATAATAACAATGATAATTATTATTATTTTTATGTATGATATGACAAGTGAATATACAACATTTTATAATATGATTGCCGACATAGATTTTAAAATATAATTCAAGCAATGCCTAAATAGAACTGAATTGAGAATCGTATGAATAAACAATAACCCACGAGTTTGGATGCGCTGTAAGCATCATCGCGGCGAAGCAGAGTGACATCCAAATGAGTGGAGTATTATCTATTTTTCGAGCACGGTTCTGGCTTTATCTCATCCCTTTCACAGATACTAGAATAGCATCACAATAGCAGAATAATTCAAATTACTTATTCAAATCTAGTTAGGAACGTTTAAATCTCCATATTGATGTCTTGTCTACTCAAACTGCGCCGCTCCAGTTTATTGCTCAGCAAAACCTGTTGGCCAGTCGCATATGACATCATATCACATCACTCTACCACGACTATGGTGTAGTATTGCTATTTACGTGGGTGACCATTACATATAATTTTTCAGTGTTATTCCTATGGCTTAACTTGTATCGGCGGTGAGATAAACATTATAGATTCATTATTTCATTCAAAGAACAGATCTAATTATCTATGAAACCAACAGCGATTTACCACAAAACATTTAAAAGGATATGCACAAATCACTCAGATCAATTGCAAGGAAATTCAAGTTGGGTCTCCTTTTTCTATAATTAATTAATTGGCCATATCACTTCAGTGCTGCTTCCTTCACTGAAATCTAAATGAGACCCTAAAAGAGTACAATCGTGGCAATCCTTTGTAGTAAAAACCATGTGTGAACTACTGGTCTAGAAGTTAATACCACTGCTGGGATACGGCGACAAAAATGACCTTAAAAGGAGTTTCTGGCTCCTAGAGACCTCCATGTTCACACTGAGCGAGGCCGCTACGTGGATGGCATGTCAGCCTCGTGTCGAAACCAGAGGTCGACGGTCTAGCATGGCGGAGCTTTTGATCTCTCTGTGATGACTGACTTTACACAATTATGAATAATTAGCTCTGTTGATTGATATTAATTACTAGTTAGAGACGTGTCGGCGACTGGGTCTAGTATGCGCTCGGCCAACACTGTGTTCACTGAGGCTCTGTCACTGCAGCTACTGAAGTATTCTCCTCACTCAATTTTATTCTCAATCATCTTTTTTCCATTATTCTTTCCTTGAGTTATCAGAAAAATCCATACATTTCTCATGTTTATTAATGTTTTCTAATGTTTAAATCTCTATTTATACAATTTTTCTTTTATGAATCTATATTAGTACACCCAATTCTATTCTCAAACGTCTTTTTTCCTCGTTATCCTCTCCTTAAGTAATCAGCAAAAAATCCATACATTTTTCATGTTTGTTAATATTTCTAATGTAGTAACCAATCTTAATTTATACGATTTTTTTTTTATGATTCTACATTAGTAATTTTAATAATTCATCTTTCATCAGTCATGTATTTCGTTTAATTCCTGTCAGTTCTTCAGGTCATCTAATAAAAAAAATACACGTATTTAACAGGGACTGACCTGACTCTATTTCCGGAGAAAACATTAATGATTTCGGCACCCATTCATTATAACCTTGACAACGATAGGACTTTTTTGTCAAGCACGCAGATACTCAATGATTTCGTGTTCTCAAGTACATGTATTTCCATTACGGACTCGTTGGCATAGCATATCTCAGGCCGCACGAATTATGCTTAGTGTCAATCAATCCTTGTACCAAGTGGTCCACCTTTCTTGTGGTATCTCATTACAATGTCATAAAGACTGCGTACGGTGTCGTTTATGGTCACCATTTTTTCTCCTCTGTATCTCTCTGTATATTTTTTTATTAGCCTTGAGCGCCTTTTCTTCACTGTTCTACAAGCATTTATCAAGTAACATAAAGGTCCGCTTGGACATCAAACTTTGTTACTCAAGCGACCTGAACACAAAGATTCGTGCCAGTTGTATCCAGGATACAGACATTTTTCTGCGCATAGTTACCAGAAATAAAGGATAAAAATGTGAGAATGAGATCTGGGAATATTGACATCACCCCAACCAATGAAGAGGGGCTTCAGCAAAATGAAATTAATACATGTACATGTAAATTTCATCAAACTGTAACTGGCATGACAGTGATTATGTACTGGCTGATGAAGTCGCTCGGATTCGACATTGAGAATTTGAATTGCATCTCTTAATGGAACCACATCTGGTTGCATGATGATACCGATACATGATATATTGGGCTTCCTCTCAGCTGTGTCCTATTTTGATGATGCATCAGGTTGCTAGTTCATCTTAAAGTAGACATCCATGATTATCTGACAAGGTAGATGCTAAAAGAATGAAAAGAATAAAATAAAGGATACATCCATATACCCAAACCCATCTTATTTCAACCAACTAGACCATAACCTGATGTACTGATACTGCCTCATTTATTCATGGTTTTGTGGACAGGTGGCCGTAAACCACGAGTGGTTGACGCCTCGTAATAAGTATGAGTGTATAAGTATAGATATCCACTTTAATAGTGGAGTCTCCAGAACTGGGCAGTGTATGCTAATGGAGTATTCTTGAAAGCATTCAATGCATATCTTGAGGGCATGTGAATATTCTGGGTGTCTGGCATTCCTCATGCAGACAGCTTTGACAGGTTTGCTAACAGGTGGTGTATGTAGTAAATAAAGGTGATACGAGCTCTCATGAACGGGTCCGGGAACCACCATGTATGTTAACCATGGGAGTTTTCTTTTTAAATATCACAAACAATTTATCATCCTTAACAACATGCTTTGCTTAGTTATAAGTGATGTGACAGTCACTGTGATGTGTCTTAATATATAGATACATTCAGGGTTGTTTGGGTAAATAAATGTCCAATATGTTCTATAAGACTCACTTTGGGTTTGATGGTGATCAAATCTATCAGGTAAAAGTCTCACCCCTACAAATTTACTGAGGTCAGAGATCTTTTATTTCCCAAACCACATGGACATGGTGTGAGAAGGATTGGCCTTTGATATAGCAGTAAATCTACCACTGCTTGGGGTGAAGGTGAAAAGTGGCTGCAGTGGGACTCAAACCCACACAGTCGCACAACCTTAGGATTCCAGTGCTCTTAACCATTGAGCTAACTCCCCACCCCAGTCAGTCACTTTGGTAACATAGATACATTGCCACAGATTAATAAATAAACTGAGGGTTATCACAATCACGAGAGACAACAAACTGATACAGGAAGTACAACAATCCATCTAGATACTTTGAAGAGATCGCTACTAAACAAACAAAGGACATTCGCACATATTATTATGATGGATTATTCTTCTAGAGCCTGCCTCTCACTTCCATAGTCGACTGCAGAGATGTGAGCCAAGAATTTTGTTAGTGAGTTTATTTACAGAACTTGTTCCTTGCTTTTATTCCCAAATTGTTTGTTTTTTTGTGTGTTTTTTAGGGGATCAGGGATGACATCATTTAATGATGTCACACCCACCAGTGTACATGGTTACGGTGGTTAGGTACAGTTCTTAACTGTTATTCAAGGTAGCATCAAGCTAGGGGACAGACTTAGCCTCGTCTTACATCTAGTTTATTCCCAAATTGATTAAATGGAAAAAGAAATCATTCTCAAATTGAATGGCCTTCAAATGACGCGACCACAGTGTATATTCCCCTCGGGTGTAATGATAGATGGCTGTTGGTAACCCAGCAATCGCCTGCGTTTGAAAGACGAGGCAGGGGTACCAGACGAAATAGATAAGTCTCCTCTGGTGGCTGGCATACGTGAAGGCCATGCGATAAGCTTGTGGTATGCACCAGATTTAAATACGAACCTACGGCTCACACCCTACAACTATTTTCCCCCATATTTCTTTCTTAATTGAGAAACATAGGTCTCTGTTTATTAGGTTACAGATTACATCACGTGGGTTATCAAGGGTATGCCACGCGCCACGCAGCCCATCGTGTATCTTCCCAAGTGAATGATGTACCTGGAATGGAGAGCTAGGGTTTTTTATTTATCTCACCCCTGGTATTTTTCCCCCTAGACTTATAATTGGGAACTCGGACTCAACACCCATAGAATATTGTAGAAAAATACTCAATGGGGAATAACATCAGTCATTTTAGCCAATTAGTCAGTAATAGGGATGAGATAAAATATGAACAGCACTCGATCCATGGCCACTGATAACCCGAATACCAGTCAGACAAAAACACGCACATGTAGTTCGCTCGTACCTCACTCCTTTTAAGCTCAGAGACACATTCAATTAGTTAATAAACGAGCTAGTATCACTGACTCTCTTTTTTTTCTTTTGTGTTTGGGGGGGGGGGGGGCATTGCATATATATTCACCACAAGGATGGTCTTCCATTTATGGCTATCCAATTCCATTGACATCTGATATCTCTCTTCTTGCCTCAGGACCTTTTGCTTTTTTTTAAAAAGCTTTTTGGATGTGCTCCTTAGTTCCCATATCAAATTTTGTTTGGGATGTGTACGGATCGTCATTTTCTTTCAGTATTTTTCTATAATCATCGAGAGTTTTGTTTACCTTTCTTGAAGAGGAACGGAATAGGGTTGTTAGGTGGAAGGATAGCCCGTGATAATGACATTTAAAGTTAACTTGTACGCCTGGATATACCATCATGTGTATCTGTGTTTGAATGAGGAGGGTGGGGTACAGGAGGAGGGGTAACCCTGCCCTGTCTCGTGGACAGGGGGCGGGGTGGGGTTGAGTGGACCACGTTCTGGCTCACTTGTGTGTGTACGTGGAAGTGGGAGTCAGGCGGGTGAGTTATGGTGATCGCTTATTGATAGAGATCGATGAGATTCGTCGAGAACGAAAAGAAGTGGGCGACCTCTCCTCCTGCCTCTCTCACCTCACACTGCCTCACCCCTCACACACCTCACCCTACACCCCACTCACACCTCACACACCTCAACCCGCACACTGCCTCACCCCTCACCCACCTCACCCTACACCCCACTCACACCTCACCCCACACACTGCCTCTCTCATCTCACACTGCCTCACCCCACACACACCTCACCCCACACACTGCCTCACCCCACACACACCTCACACTGCCTCACCCCACACACCTCACCCCACATACTGCTTCACCCCACACACACCTCACCCCACACACTGCCTCACCCCACACACACCTCACACTGCCTCACCCCACACACACACCTCACCCCACATACTGCTTCACCCCACACACACCTCACCCCGCACACTGCCTCAACCCACACACACCTCTCACCTCACACTGCCTCAACCCACACACTCCTCACCTCACACTGCCTCAACCCACACACACCTCACCTCACACTGCCTCACCCCACACACACCTCTCACCCCACACCCCTCACTCTCTCTAGAACTAGCCCCCACACTCCTAACATACCAACCTGCACCCCTCCCACACCCACAACCACACCAACACAAAGCTCGCACAGCCTGGGCGCTGATTGACTGGTTTAAGGATTATCACCAAACACTCCTCTTTCACCTTACACTGCCGCACATCTCCAAAAGAACTCAGAACCCAAGGCCGGATCCAGAGGTGAGAGATCCAACAATTGGATAGACATGTATAGATTATCGACACACTGAACTATGGCAAATGGATGAATATCACAATATCACATGTTTTTGTATTTGCAAAAATTATGCCATTTGACTAACTTCTAAGTAAACCGCATCCATACAACAATCCCGCATCCCGGAACAGTTGAAAATAAAATGTTTTTTCGTGGTCAACATCAAAAGCCAGTGCGTTAAATGTCCCTGAACTAAAGCAATTGAGCATTTACTTATTGCTTTGATAGTACATAAACATGTACCGCTATGATTCTTTTCTGTACACTGAAAAGGGAGGAGGGGGCGGGGCTTGACAGGGGTCATATCTATAGGGAAAGTTTAGGTCAACACATCAAAGGGAAGAATCTCTTTGTACCGTATCCTTACAGGTATTATTCTAACGTAATACTGTGTGGTCACATAAACAGGATAATGTTATCAAATAAATAATTTTCCAAGAATTTGTCGCTGATCCAAAGCTGACCTAGCACGATTCGGATTGTTTTTCGTAGTCTACACAACTGCTATGAACGCTAGTTTGATGTTGATGAAGCTGAATCAAGAGAAAAATAATCTAAGCTTATAATGATGTAAACTTACTCAATCTCTTTCCAAGCGTACGCTCTATACAAATTTTATGCCAATAACCAGGAATATGAGTTGAGTGAGGGAAAAAAGGGGAGTTTTTCCATGTGCAATTTTCTCCCTCAAAGAGACTGAGAAATCATGGAAAACAGGACAGTATCAGCCACTGTGTGGGACTGGGTGTGCAGAGGTTCAAACAATCCTCTAGGCGTGAATGAGGTTCCATTATCTTTGTTTTACAAGGAAACAATTTTATATACTGAAAACAAAACCCATGATGCATTAGAAAAATGGAGGCGTTACCCATAATGCACCAAAAAAATGGCGGGCGTTACCTGGCCTATAATGTGAGTAAACACATAGGCCAGGCTTCCAGACTAACGATCTGGGTTGAACCATACCAACCGCTTGGCTGGAACAGAGTGGAGACAAGAGGTGGTGGCCAATCTCTGGAAGTAGGTGAGGGGTGGGAGAGGGAGGGCGCGAGCGGTGTGCTGGTGGTGTCCGTGTCGGCGTCTGGCGCGCACATCAAAGCGTCCCAACAAGACGCGATCACCGGGCGGCGAGACGCTGCCCGCCGCCCATGCGCACCGACCCAATGTACCGTATTATCGCCCACCGGCGTCCGCAGGTACAGACGCCGCCGGGACGCCGGGAAGACGCCCTCCTCCCCCGAACATAAAGCGACAACTTTTTTTTCTTTTTTTTAAATTTTGACCAGTTCGGTCGGGATTGGACAGATTTTCCAGTGGAAGTATAACTTAACAATACATTGCGTTACAACATCCGACGTGTTAGTCCGGTTTCTACTTAAAACTAGATGACAATGATAATGGTACTGGTATGGTATGATAAGAAACTGTCCAGAAGACGCCATTAAAAACACACAGGAGGGTTGTATTAAACGTACTCTGGTAGTGTTTACTCTCTTGTAATCAGTCGTAGGTTGAAATCGTAACTTGAAACTTTTTAATAATTGAGGCAACTTTAATTGATAAAGCAACACAGTATAGATAATGTTCGGGCTCACTGAGGTGTAGTGTATGTTCGGGCACACTATGCCCGTAGTGTACTTCACAAATACATGCTTAAACTTACATGGTTTTTTTAAGAATATGATAATAAAAAACGTGAAAGAACCCGTAGCAATTCTGTTTTGGCGTTTTGCCCCATAAAAAAATGTCCCTCCGCCTCTGGCATCGGGATGTATTTCATGGGACAAAAGACCTTGAACGGCAATTGCTACGGGCTCACATACTACGTTTTTTCTTAATATACTTAGCTATTCAGTCTGTATCTTAGAGCTAACCATACTAGAGCCCCGAGCCGAGTTTCACAATGAGATCATTATTGCAGGTGGGCAGGGGTATCCCTAGACTTGCTCAAGTCTTTGATTATGAACATTCATTAAATGATTAATCACAATCAGAATAAAGTTCATTAAAGTATGTATCCTTCTCTGACTGGACCATGTATCCCAGCGAGGAGAGTAGACATAGGATGCAGGGACCGGAGCTAGTCTAGGTTATCCCTTTCGACATAGTCGCGTTTGCAGGAGAAACTACAGTATTGCATTGCTGCAGGGTAGTTGTGTACGAGTTGGACTGGCCTCAGTCCCTGTATCCTACCCCTCCACCCCTTCTGAGTGACACAGATTCATGGGCCAGTCAGAGAAGGACACATACTATAATGAATTGTATTCCGATTTTCTGTAATCATTTAATGAATGTTCATAATCAGAGACTTGAGCAAGTCTATGTACGAGTGTGTGTGTGTGAGGGGAGAGGGGGGGGGGACGGAGAGACACCACATGACCTGGAGCACCAAACCATACTGGTCACCACCTCCCCGCACATTGAAGCCAACCCCGCGGGGGTGAGGCAAGCGGCGCGAGAAAAGAAAGTCCAGAAATAAGGATCACAACAAACTCCTTACTGTGAGCCTAATTGAATTGTCCTCTTTGTTAAGAAATAATAATAAAACTTCCAAAATGTGAAGGTCCTGACAGAAAGCTAAGAGGAAGCTAACCAGGTATGTGCCTAGGCCAAAATGTCTTTTTAGCATCAACATTTCAGTTCATGCCTACACCTTGAAGGCTGTTTTATGGCAAATGGCATATTCTATTTAAAGGCATATCCCATAATACACATAGGTTACACCTGGTGATTTTCAAATACTGCCAATTATTATTTCAAATCGAAATGAGTGATGTATACCGATTTGACCCAACTTCCTTCAGTTCTTTCAAAAGTAACTTCTTGGATGTGATGTAGGTAATGTAAGATTTTTACAACTTAAATGTGTAGTACTGTACATTTACTATACTGTCTGAAAGTCTGAAGAAAATGACATGGATTTTATCATTCAAGGTAAATTGTCCGACATGCCTTTAATATGTTTCAAGTATGGCGGCATGTTCCCAACAAGAATGAACCTCGCATGGAAGGTGGTAATGCATTATTCTCAAACTATTCTATCACAAATGTACACATTCATATCTCTCTATAATTTAACATATTCATATAATATCCATACCCAAACTTTTCGCGTGGGACATGAGGGCCGACACACACTGTGACCATGTAAAATGTCGCTCACTGTGTTGATAAATAAACGAGACTTCCATCGCCCACAGCACATCCTTATGTCAGACCACCTCCTTATCTATGCACTATCTGCGGGCCAAGTGGGTCAAGCCCCAGGAGGGTCCTCCATATAAAGCTCGTTATCGGTGGAAAACACATGTTCAATGTGTAAACCTGGTGTAATAACCATGTGGGGCCACACAGAGCGCAGCAACGGCTATAGGGGACAGAGCCATTGTTAGTTCATAAAATAGTCACTAGGTGGCCAGCAGTATGTCAGGCCCCTTTGGGGGGACAGATCTATATTCTAGCTCTTTGTTCTTACAAAATTCAACTGCCTTTTTACCCTACTTTAGCTCCAAGTACGTCCGACCGATCCCGGTGTTCGCGCGTTACTGACTAATCATATAGTTCCTCTTCCCTGTATTCTGGGGCGACAGGAAAGTAGTTCCCGTAGTGAGTAGGAATCAATGTTATACCATGGTTCCCTTGACTCTCTACACCTATCCTATCGAAGGATGACATGATGATTAAACCCAGAACATGAGGTTTTTCAAATGAAACACTTTAAATACACATATGTCAGCAAGGCTAGAGTTGTGACACTTCCCAATTATCACTCACTTCTTTCACACCTCCTTTAGTGAAGAACACCTACTTTTTCACCTCCTTTAGTGAAGAACACCTACTCGGGGGGCATCATGGCGGCCCCCATGGATCATAGGCTATATGCTGTATAGACTGTGTCAGATGTGATGGTCGGTTGATATAGTCCCTATTGAGCTATCCCATAATTCAGTCTATTAACAAGTTCCGGCGTTCGCTGGTTGCCGACGTCGTATGGTGATAGACCCTTGAACCGCAACCCACAATTATTGAAGTTTAACGGTTTTCATAAATCTTCAAATTGGAAATCCGAGGCCAGAAATGGAAATTTCTACATGTATAGATCCAAAATTATATTCAGTTTCTCCAATTATAAATCGGAAAACTGTGTTTCACGTGGTCGTGGTGTGGCCAGCCAGTCGCGAGCGGAACTTGTATTTACCCTGGGCGAGAACAGGGAGTTTAATAACCTCTGCAGGGTCTATGAAACTGTTGATATCGCCAAAAGGATATTGCGTTCAACCTAGACTGGCCTCAGTCCCTGTGATCTCCCCACTTCTCCCTACCTGCCTACCGCCACTGCATGCCGTCCTTATTAAAGTGGTGATTCCACCAACACACAAGATCTAGCGAGATTAGCCACGATTTGGTGGTCTTGCTGAGTCGGGCTAGGTTTGAATAATCGCGTGCCTATACGTCGCGAAGTGTCTTGAGGTGTCGCGGTGGTGGAGCACCAAAATATACACCCGACACCGCACGGCTACGCTTTGCGACAACAGAGGTACGACATATCCCAACACTGCAAGACACTACACGACATAGCACGGCAAATCCATTGTATTGGTGGAATCAGCCCTTTACCCCATCACCTACACTCCCTTCTGCCTGGCTGACAGAGGGGGTGGAGATGGGGGGTTGCTCAGAGGCAATACCTCCTACGTATCCCCGTCCTTTCTTTTCAATAGTTGGCTTCAAAGAAATTAGTATTTTTGTGAATATTCGTGATATAAATACACGATGTGACCTACAGGTATCACATTTCGGAGACAGAGGTGATGACCAATCTAAGAAGCCATCCTCACAGTGGCGTCCCCTGATGACAGCCTTGTACGGCATTGTTCTCAGTGAGGGTGGGGGCAGAGCGGCCAGTTATCGTACACTGTGGACGGGAGTGATTGGCTGAGGACGTTATAATGACGTTTAGTGTGACTGATGTTGGGACTTGGATTTAGTCCTCTGTGAGCTCCTTTACCTGTACACTGGCCGCCAGAGCTATACTACGTTAGCTCTGGTTAAATGTGTGGCACCTTGACCCACAAACTGTAAATGTCTGTTACTCTTCCAGCAGATGTTTCGTATGACGTGGACCTATGCTTGTGTAGCATTTCTCACCCTTGAAGCCATTTTTGCATATTCTTACTTCCTTTTGTGTGTATTATGAATAAAATAACGATAAAGGTAGATTTTATCATCAATTTAGTGAGCTGTATTTCTGCTCTCAGAACCCACTTATGAAAAACAACAACTTGTTCTTAGAGTGAGAATTGTGGACACGACGTGGGTTTAACCCTTTAACAGCAGCATGATGCCTGGAGGCATCATTGATACTTATATACAAATTTCAATAAATACAAAAATAATTGTTTAAATTGAAAGAAATTCTGACATAGTAAAAACGGCATATTGACCTTTGATTTGGTATAACAAAATATCATCAGCTACCAAGATAAATTACTCAAATCATATGACACATCATGTGACATTGCTATTCTCAAAAAAAGGTGCCTGCTGTAGCAAGGTTGTTTATGCAGGCAATGCCTGCTGTACAATGGTGATCAGAGGAACTGGGTGCAGCAGGGAAAGGGTTAAATAATAATAGTTAGAGGTAGACAGGTGGTGACCAATCTACTTCACCTGTGGCTAGGAAGATGGCTAAAGTAGAGTCTCCGCCCAGCTCCCTGCTGCTACCGATGCTACGCGTGAGGTGGAGGGTATAAATCCTGGGACATCTAGTAGTATATAGAGCCCCCCTTTACCGGTATGAATTATAAGGTAGGCCGGGCTTCGTCGAGCTCCCCTGTAGCGACGTCCCCGGCAGAAGAAATCCATTCATTCATGAAGCATACGCCTACTCTATTCTCACGTCGTGGAGGGTTGTGTATGGGAATCACAGTACAGCATGGCTGTGTGGTGCCACAGAATGGTGCAATAATCTCAACAAAGAATCGCCGACCTTTACAACGTTGTGGAGTGACGTATGCGGAATAGATGATACATTAGAGGTAGCTTCTATTTAGAGGAAAATCTACAGATATAGGTCATGGCAACGAAGCACTGCTTTTATCTCTGGTAACATTTGTTATGATGATTTAAGAGTAAGTCAAAGTAAAGATTAACCTGCACCTTTAAGTCAATGTAGCCGACAATAATTGGGGGGAAGAATCGATTATAACTACTAATAGATTAGCAATCTCCAATCATTTTGAAGCGAAGCACTTGTATATTCCATGAGCTATTGTGCAGATTCCCAATCAAGTCCTTGGGTGCTATCTACAGAATTCAGGATATGTTTAGAAGGGAAAGAAAGTAGGAAAACAGACTGGGCATAGTATTTGTATCATGAATACGAACTCCGGAACGTCAAATACTTGCCCCAACGTCGTAAGGCGGGAGGAGCGTATTTACGAGTCAGGGAGGGAGTATTCATTAACAGATACAAAAACCTGGGACCTGTTTCAGTAGTCTCGTGACATTAGGCCTAGACAGACATAAACAGCGGCACCAACAGTGCAAGCAACAGCGGAAAAAGACTAGCAAATATCAGATGATCGAAGTGGCCAATCTTCTTCATATTTGGAAAGATTATAGATTAGATGTATCCCCTACTCATGTTAAAGTGTCATTGTTTAATTCCTACGGGAAGTGAGTGAGACTCCGTGTGTCATTGATTGCAATTTTGTGATCTGTCTGTATGGTGTCACAGACGCCATCTAGACATGTCACGAAACTACTGAAACAGGTCCCAGGTCGCCAGGTGTTTTTCTTTTATTGTACACTTTTTTTTTAAATGGACAGGAATCTACCTGTAATCACCATTTGGAATCTAATTTGGGCATACAGAGCTGGTCCAGTCATGCTGATACGGCCCAGCTGCACGAGTCCAGTCCTTCCCTTTTGTTTTGTAACTAAAGGGAAGGATTGTTTAAAAAAGTGTTACCATACATATGATTATACAAATATTACGCAATACCTGTATAATTTTCTTCTGAATATTCATTCAAATTCTGTGTTTTGGGGCTTGTTTGGTCTAGATATGCATTCACGGCTGAATGCCTACAGTGGTAAAGCCGGCCGTACATGTCCGTGCATGGTATTTTGATACTTCTGTGCAATACGGTATACTTATGATACCCTGAACATAGGTTAGTACTCACTACAAACATAGTTAGTTGAGCTAATTGATGGCAATATCTAAGTTCCTGGTGTCTTTATCAAAATTTACAAAAAGGACATTGATAAAATGAATAAGGGGCTTCGAGAGTACTGCAATCTGGAAGCACAACTAAAGATCTGCTGGGAGAATGAGTCATATGATTCACTCTTCCATTAGTAATTATAATTTTGTTAGTAAAAATATCAGATAGTAGAGTACCACTCAAGGTAAACTGGTTCCCTGCCCCAAAGAATAATGGGACAGGTAACGCACAGCTTCAGCAATGAATGAACAACCTTGAACCGACGCTGGTTCCCCGCTCATTTGCAGTGGCCAGGAAAACCAGCACAGCCTCTCTCCACCAGGTGATTTCTCATTTAACTAATCTATACTGGTTTCAAATACATGGAAATATAAGGTAAAGGAATGGCAACGTTTTTAAATATAGAAGATAACTTATTAGAAAACATATCTAAACGGGCCCTCTAGCGGGGCACCAGCATAAAATCCAACAAGTATCTGTTGGGTACCAGCTGAATGCAATCACGCAATGCCCTAGAAAAATGGCGGGCGTTACCTGGCCTAACATGTGAGTGCACATTGGCCAGGCTTCCAGGCTACAGTCAAGGCGGCCGCCGATCGGACTTCACCAGGGCTAACGTGGGTGTGCTCTGGAGGCCAGTGTAATGGCGTCTAAGTCTCCTTCACAGACCGCTTGGAGGCGCATAGGCAGAAGGGTTTAGTTCGAATCTGGCAGATCTGGGCGCTGATTGACTGGTTGTCACTCTCCCAGCAGAGATCCTATGCTCTACTTCCTGCGGCTACTTGTATCTCGCCCCCAACCTGCCTGTTTTGGGTCCAAATCTGGCCCATATGCCAGTTTTTGAAATATCCTAAATCCTGAGGGCATTTGGTGGTATTTTGTGTTCTACTTGTAAATAGAGATGAACATATTTATATGATAAATAGAATAAATCTCATTCCTGTTTTTATCTGTGTCAAACCAGACAGTCTCTGGGATTACTTTCTATAGTGGAAAGCACCTCTTGTGTTGAAGGGTTTTGTTTTGACAACAATGCCCATGTGCTCCTCTGAAGGGACAGTCTAATCAACTGTAGATTCCCTTTTTTAAGATGGTTTAAGTCTGAAAAAGAAACAGCTGGAGCGTCTGTGAACCTCCTTTCCCAATTCCCATATTTTCATACTCATGATATGTGAGTTGTTTGATTTGTATAACTTTTGACAGTTGCCTTGTTTTGAATCTGAAATGTTCGCTGGTCTCCCCTGTCTTTAGTGGATACCCAGGGAACCAGCTTTGGATTGAAGCAGAGATTAGTAGGCGTTAGCGCTGTTAAAGATGTGGGAGGAGACTGACTGGTGGTGTGATTTTCTCATTGGTCGTGCTGAAAATAGTATGGATTCAGCCAATGGGAATCCCACAGAAACCTGTATGTGGGTACTTAAAGATGTTAAGGTTCTCAACATATCTAAATCAAATTCACCATACATGCTGTATGTACTATGTATGTTTATCTCTCCAATACATCATCACAAATTAACTCCCCAACAAAGTGCGATTCGTATCCCAACTGCTAATACTTCTGACGTACGCCAAACACTGTTTGTTTACTTCCGCCATACTGGTTCCTGTATCCGGTTATCAGTCCAGGAATCCGGCTGCCTACACTAGACCCCAACAGGCCTACATAGAAACATAAACGACGCCATCTGGGGATAGCTGGCCGAACTATAGGCTCCTGGCCTCTATGAATGAATGGCCTTTCCCCTCTGTTGTTCCGTCAATGCTAGAGGCTCGCCTGTTGAAGGGCTAGTCAAGGGTAAGTCTAGTGCTGAATGGAAAGCTGGCTGCAGCAAAGAAGATTCTGGATGCCCATTGGTTAATATTGTTCTGCCAACACGGCATCTGCTGGAGCTTGATGATTCTACCTCAGAGAATTTAACTGATTGCAAGTCACTGACTAGAATCTTGAGCAAAATAGAATTTTCTCCAAGGAAGAGGATTCCGTGGGCAACACAGAAATAACAGTTTCTAGGATTTCCTGTGTTTATTAAGCACCACACATCGTGATGTTGTCAGATGGGCATGACCAAAACTGCCAAAATAGCATCTTTCTCTCTTAATACATTACCGATCCTGGGGCCTGTTGAATAACCTGAGATCGTAAATGAACACCCTTTTCTGTACCTCATACAAGGGTTATCGTTTAATGACTTTTGCTAAGTCAGTATTAACCATCCATAAGGTAGCCCATAAGTGTTGAATAAAGTTGACCCACATCGTCCCTGGGTTGCTGGCGGACAAAAAAAGGGTCTTCACGTACGATCCTAGATTATCATAGTCCGGTTTCAAAGGCCATTCCTACACAAACCAACACTGTCTTGTTGGTTAAAAGTCCACCAGAACCAAAAATTGCGTTCAGACATATTTGCTTCCTAACTGCCCGAGGTACGTTCGCCTTCATGACCAGGGGCCATGCACTTGGTTGGCGGCGTTGGCACAAGACTCGCACTTCTTATTCCTCCTTTCATCACGTTGTATTTGAAGATGTCGGTGTGCCTTTGAGGCCCCGATTTCACCGAGAAAAAAGGGGAAAAGTTAACAGAATTTATCCCAGGCATGGTCGTCATTAGTTTGATTATGTGGTGTTAATAGTGGTACATTCACTGAATGCAATGTTGGAATCAAAGTCCGGTTCATTGCATGTACTTAAATAGAACAATCTTCCCATAGCCGTACATTATACAAGACTCAATGAGGTTGACGTTATTCACAGAACTCGGCAACACAGGTTCATTCAGTAGATAGACGTTGATGATGTTAAACCATGGCATATTGTTCTATATTCATTATATACCCCAAACTAATAATATTCTCCATAAACTGGTGTACAAACCATATCGAACGTCCACACCCTGTTGAAATCTCAACGTGTTCCGTTATAACAGTTTACGGCATAGAATAGCGGTATGTAGCTACATGTATTATCATTATACACCTGTGGCCGTATGTCCTACGAATACCGCCCGCTCCAACCCATGTCATATTTATGGCCGTACAACACGTACGGGCGTGAGTGGTATGTATGTGGCATACGGGGTATGTATGGCAGAAAAAAAAACCAACAAATCGTAAAGGTAAACGTAAAGGTACCTAAGGTAAACAATGGCAATTTTAAGGTAAATGATAGCGAGAAAACAGGTATACTGTGTCTGTATGTGATATATATATATATGCAGTAAAATTGATGATTAGATTCTTAAAAGTACCGCACGGGTATATAATGAATAACTGCTCTGGATTGTAACTGAGTGTCACTTGAAGCAAAGAGAATAGAATAGTTCTGGATTCTATGGTGTAAGCTGCAGCCCTTATTAAGTCCCGCAGTTTCGCCGGTGTTTGCTCCAGACACTGTCAAAATGAAAGAACTAGTCGCCATAAATGCCGCGCCGCTCCCTCAAAAGGTTATATATAATCATGTAATAACTGGGTATCCAATAACAGTGCCCACTCGATCATAACAACCCGGAGTACTCTTACGCCGGCCCGGGCCAATAAAAAGCTGGCCTTTGATCGTGCTTTGATGTGCCGCCGACTGTCCGGGGGGCCGAGGCGACCGCCTTATTTATTTATTTATCATGGCCGGTCCGTTGACCTAATCTACATCTGACGTTAGGGACGGACGTGGGGTTGCCCCAGGTAAAGAGGAGATATATGTAGGGCTTTATGCCGTGCTTACTGTCACCTAAGATATCACCAAAAAGCTATTTTTGACTGCAATCTCTTGGCAGTTATTTCTTAATGTCCATAAGATAACCTTGTGGTAGTTCCTGTATCCTATAGCTACCCTCCTTGTTGGGTTACAGGTTCATGGGCCATGCAGACAAGGATGCATAACTTTATTCTGATTTTGATAAATCATTTAACGAATGTTCATAATCAAAGACTTGAGCAAGTCTAACCTTGTAGCTGTGTCATGGAACAGAACAAATACAAGTGGTATAATTAAAATATCTATATTTCTTTTATCGATTTCTTGAATACCATGTTATTAATTGATAACGCTGTTTACATCCAATATAGATTGACTAAAATCTGAGGTTGCTGAGGTCCACAACAACAACTACATCAAGAAGAAGAAGAACAACAACAACAATGAATTGAGGTCAGTTAAACCAGGAGTTATCATCAATCTTGGCTGGTTGTGCATCCACTAAAATGCTTTCACTAACTCCTAGCGTAACATTAAAATATAGTACAGAAAGCTAACTGCATATATCTAAAGCCTTCCTTACTTACATGCTTGAGTTAAAATGTTCATGCATTGCTTTTGGATATGAATGTACTTTGTATATACCATTAAGTTTTTTGTAGTTTCACACAAATGTTTCCACACCTCCTTAGACGAGGCACCACATTAAAGTATTAGCATATGCAACACATAAATACCAAAGGATAAGGCTGACTTGAAACCTTATCAGTGGTAATTTGTATGTTGTCGATACGACTCTGAGAGAAACTAGCCCATGGAATATTACCAAATCCCAAATTTTGTAAATAGTTGGTGTCAGGCGTTAATAAATAAAGGCATACGGTGTGTTGTATATATATAGCCTTTTACCAACAGGCTAATCATCATCATCATCTCATTTCATACCAAAGGTGGAGGGTATTTGTTTTGTTTTTGTGGTAGTAATTTTCTATAATTAGACACCCTTATAATATGGGGAGAGGTGTAAAAAAAACCAGTTGCAAGCTCGTAGAAAATCACTGTATATGACATGAATGGAAGACCATCCTTGTGATGAATTTGTGTGCAATAAAAAAATACAAAAAAATACACCACAGCACACTATCTGACAAGGGACGTCAGTTGGAGTCAGGAAAAAAATTGACATATTTTTGACGAAGAATTCATTGCCTCAGAGAAACTGAGAAAACATGGAGGACACATCTATGTTGGCCACGGAATAGTGCTAAGGGTGGGAGGCTCAATTTATATTATCTTTGTTTAATACAATAAAATAATTATTCAAACTGGAAATGGAAACAAGGATTTCCTTGGACAAGTGGAGAACTGCCATCCATGTTTGACGCCAGTGCAGCATGCACGCATCTTTTAACACTTGGCGCCGCATACAGGTGGGCCTGTATGGTGACTGGTGGTATATTAATTGACACTAGGAGTTACATACAGATGAACCTGAGGTGTATGTGCTTATCACTAACTCTCTCCTCCAGGGCGAAGCAGGATATATTCCCATCCGTCCCATAGCTCAACCTGCATTAGAACCTCCTCCTCCCCATCCTCATAGGATGGGGCTCAATAGGACAGGGACCCTTCGTCCACCCATTCAACCGCAACTTTTGGATATTTATATAAACTCCAGATGTGTGTGGGTATTAACTCCAACCCAGCATTCTAACCAACTTAGTATGTTCTGATTATGCTTTACAAACATTTATTCAACTTTTCTAGATGCAGGTTTGCGTCATCTAGCAGCATTACATTGGGAGGGTATTTGATAAAAAGAAATATAAGGTAACTAACTTGTTATCACCTGAGTAGGCCCACCATGCCTGCATTGGACGTCGGCATTCTTCACATGACTGACAAGTAAAGCTCAAGGTAACATTACAGCCACCAATAATAAGTGAATATCTCCTCCATGAAGTGTCTTTCCCCTCATGCATTCCTCTGGCCAGGCTGTATTGTGAAGCTCTACTCATGACTTGATCATTGCAGTCTCTTTCCTGTACTAATATTCATGTCATGTTCTTCGTCCCAAGATGTCTACATATCCTGAGTTTGTACATGTACTATTACATTATTTCTAATTTAAGTTCTGGTATTTTCTTTTCGCTTTTACAACGTGGATTCTCAATAAGTTTTCTGAGGTTTCTTCTATAAGTACACTTGTTCTATGCTGCACTGTATTATTTCTCCTAGCATTTCATTGTTTTCTATGACGGTATATTATCAAGCAGCTCCTCGTTTACTCAGAGGAATATCTTCAATTTAAATCTATTAGATTCATGTTAAAGATATTCCTCTGCCGTGACGGTGCAACTCCATGTGCAGTCGGGCGGAACGATGATTAGGTCTACTACAGTGTGTTGTCAACTATTCCTGGCACCAGTTAGCGTGGACACGGTCAGATATGGTGCATGATGCGATATCCGCTCCACACTTCACTATCTGTGTGCCAACTCTGTGCCATTGGTAACTTGTAAAGACCCAGTGTCTTCGTGTCTCAGAAGGACGCCCAGCTGACAAAACACCTCAGACTGACGTTGACCCACTGGCGCTTGACAGGTATAGAACTGGCTGGTTGATTTATCATAATTCCACGCTCAATCATCAAGGATGAACGTGGTCTTGTCTCTACTTACACGTAGGCACCATACACGCTTCGAGGTAATTGCCACAGCCACCTGTGCAATTCCTATCGGGGGCACTACAGTGCCCCGGGCTCGTAGGAACTTCAATTCCCCTTCAGTACTAGGTAAGTACCTCGGGTAATTAACTATTCAATGACCCATTAATATTCCGTTCCTTCGGGAATAGCAGCTCGAAGGCAATTAAAGTGCATGATGAAACAAAGTTCTAACAAACTCTGAGTGCAGCATTCATCTTTACTGATCTCCATGAGAGCTGAATTTGCATCAAATTGACTACGATATTGTCTAAACATCTAAACGGAGGGGAATGGTTTGACAAATCCCATTTTACGCCAGTTTTCACCCAAAAGCATTGCTCACCTATATACAGACAAACTATTTTTAACCAACTAGGAGTGATTTGAAAAACTAATGATGGCAGCCGTTGACTCATACAATGGAAAGAATCTTAGGATGTTGAGGACAGAAAATAGGTTTAACAGCTTTGTTCAGACATCTACTAAATTTCTACTGGTACTAACCTCAGTAGGAATACCATTAACGTCTACTAATTCAAGGCTTTGCAACTGGAGAAGTAGCGAACCCCTGGAAACTCATGAAATTGAGTTTTTTTTTATTGCTTTTGAGAGCACCTTCGACAAGAAAACGATAGTTATCTGGACAAGAGTCCGCGAAACTATCCCACCGCACAAAATATTGTCACCGGATTTACACTGACTCAGAAATGACCCTACAGAACGAAATGCGAAAATCCACCGGTCTGCGGAAAATTCTCACGCATGGGTATTCTGCATTCACGTGGATCACTTCGTGCAGCGCCTCTGGGGCCCGTTTAATAAGCTAGGATCGTAGATGTAGACCCTTTTCTATACGCCAAGGAGAGACAGGGACGATATGGGTCAACTTTATTTAACCCTTGTGTACGGAGCCTGTCTTAGCGAACAGACTTGAATAGTACTAAACGATATCCCATGTGCGAAATACAGAAAAGGGTCTTCATGTACGACCCAAGATTACTGAACGGGCCCCTGGTGTGAGCCTTTCTGGGGAGTAGTCTGTAGCAAGGAGTATAAAGTATATATAGTCAGACTGGTACGACCGTCTAAATACGTGAAACGAAGTAGTATGAGTATCAGGGATGTCAGTTAGGGGGTCATGATAAAAAGAGGAAATATTTTCCACGTGGAATTAACTGCCTCGGAGAGACTGAGAAAACGTGGAATATACATCATTATTCTTCAGTAAATGAGGCTTGCGCGTGTGGGGAGTTTTGAACCGATGTTTATTGGTGTGAATGAGACCCAATTTATTCTCGCTTTGTTGTAAACGCAAAACAATATCTTACACTGGAAACGGAAACAAGGATTTCCTTGGAAAAGAGGAAAACTGCCATCTCTGGAGTATAGAGTAATCAATAAGAAACCAACCAGTTTTGGTTAAAGTCGTCGTTCTCCACGAGTTTGATGTGGAGTGAATATCACGTATCATTCAAACGAGTTGGAGAACAACGAGTGGCTTTCTGTATTTATCTCACCCCTGTACACACTAAAAAAGTGGACAACGTACAAGATATAGACCATGGAGAACAGACTGCAATACTCGTAGCGGCATGGAGAACCAAGTTTCCAATGTTAAGCCTATGGGACAGAAATACCAGGGTTGGTATAAACTCGTTGTCTGCAGCAAGGAGCGGGCAATGCGTGTGGGCTGCACGTGCTGCCCTCTGCTGAGCAGCTCAACGAACCACTCATGAGCAGCTCACAGCCTTTCATCAGACTTAATTCCAACCACGTAGACTCCTCCGGCTATTTCTGTGTGCGCTGCTCCAGATCGGCAATTGGAACCAGCTGCAAGCGCTGTGCTCCCAGCAAGAAAAAGAAATAAATACCACCCCAGAACAAATTCTTATTATTACGAAACGCGGTGAAGAGCTGCAACACAAGACCCGACATTCTTGTGAGTTGATAAATCTCTCGGCCTCCGTTCACATGTAATAAAGGCCACAAAGACCTGTCTGTTTTTATGTCTTAGATCCATTTTGGAATTAGGTGCAGGCGATGCCGCAAATAAAAACAAATTCATATTGTGCTTCATATCCCCAACTGATCAGTGGAATCCAAAGAAGTTGCCAATTGGAGAATAATGAATAGGCAAGGCACGTATATGTGAATGTAAGAGAGAAATAAGGAAAAGGAAAGTAGTATGAGTAATGATAAGGATGGGTGCAGACCATTGCTGAGGGAGTGGAATGTCTAGGCATTAAATACCAACTCCCTGTGTCCAACCAAGAGAATCAGAATCAATTCTGTCATCACCCACTGACATATATATATATATATATAAACATGTTCATTATTATCATGCCTTGTCTAAGTTATCTAGAATACCATCGGAATTCCCTTCGACTACTGAGGATGAGAATTGCATTTGATGACTGAGAAAAGATAACAAATATTTATTACTTCTTTCTAATCGCAAAAGCCGTAGGTAAGGTAGAGCTCTGCAATCAAGATAATGGTATTTCGAATCAGTTGCAAATGCTTCCTATAGTGAGCTCGACCAATCTATAATAACTCTAGTTAAACAGGCCTTATGCCACATCAGAAGCCAGTCTCTTCTTTTTCCTGGAACTCGCGAGGCGTACCATGCCATGAATTCCTTACTATTTATAGAATCAACATACTCAAGCAGCGCTGAAAGTACGAGTCATAAACCTTATCTTAACATTCCTATTTCTGTTCTGATCCATGAAAGCACTTGTTATTGGAGATAATAGATAACAGGTTTTTATCTCTGGTTGAAATAGGTTTTTGATAACGTGTGGAGCAGCCTCTGGATAGGGCATTCCTCAATAAAAGCTCAATAGCCTTGAATGATGATGATTGTACATTGCCGTTCTTTCTGCCTTTGAATCCCCGTTCCACTCTGATTGAAGTCATCGTTGCGTGACATCGTTACAACTTCTTGACTTGTTCATTTATTGGCCTATCCCCACAGGTCTCACATTGTTCGGACAGGGATATTGGAGATTATACCGACTTGACAGGCAGCTCTGATTTGCAATCACAGGTATTTATCAATCATTGTATCAGGGTTCCCAGTTAGGCTCAGAAAAAGTACGTTGAAATATTGGGTTTTCGTATTATATAAACATTACAGTGGGGAATTAAAGGGAAAGGGAAGGCCCAAGTTTTTACGTGGGAAGGTTCCGTTGGGGATCATGGACTGTGGCTGAATTGGGTAATTCAGCAGCTGGTATGTCAATATTACACAAGCAAAATTATTGTTTATCCTTAAAATGAAAACATGAATTTCAATGTGTCATCCCTGTTGCATTCCTGCCATGTAAACAACCATGACTGCATTTTTACAATGAAAACTGAACCAGCTCTGCCTTTGTTATATGCATGTATTTACTATCGACAAACAATATTCAGTGTAGACTGACTCTGTGTAACGGTACCTATAACAGGATTCCAGTTAGTTTTTAAGGCCACTCAAAAAAAACTTGTTTCTCATCACCAAGCCATGAGAAATATGACGAGAGCGTTTTTCTGTTTTTTTTGCTATATTATAGATGGCTTTTGAAGTGCCATAAAATGGGCTTTAGACATACAGTAAAACCCTGCATAAGCGGACACCCTCCGATCCGGGCCAAAGTGTCCGCTTATGCGGGGTGTCTGCTTACAAAGGGTTTCCAGATTTTTATTGGCTATACATTTAATGCGTCCTTGACATCAGGAGCTTTAATTTGATACTGAATACACATACCTTTTGCAATTTCTATCAAGGTTCACCTATTAAAAAAAAACAATCTTCTAAAATCGTTTTTTCTGATGCGCGCGGTGATGAGAAAGAAGGGTTTTTTTGAGTGGCCTAAATGATTTTTTTGTGGGCATAAAACCAACCAAATTTATATCCATTTACATAAAGACGAATGCCAAATGGATTTATACCGCTACAGTGGTCTCTAACGTCCAATGCTGTGTAAGTTTCCTGTAAATTAAAGTAAACATGCACCCATATGCCGTAGTGCCACAGAGGTGTGAGCATAGACTTACCTTGTTATATATGGACATACATGGGTCTGGGTCGAGTTGGGGCAGTTCAAGTTTGACCACAACGACCCAGCCATAATCCTTGTGGGACCGTATACTCTCCTCAAAGTCCCCATCGTTACAGAGACCCATAGGGTGGATCTGCAAGGAATTCAAAGACACCGTTAGATATGCCTGCAATGTTTATGCTTTGACATGTCTACAATAACAACAACATTCAGATTCTGAAAAGAGACTATACTATCTGAATTGTCTTGTTTCTACTTTAGAATAATCCCTTCAATCTTTAGTAAATTACATAGGTGTTGGGTGTGCATACACATATGCTAAGAGTTTTTGCTCATCAAGAACATATTAGAAATACCAAACGGAAACTACAATTATCGGCTACAGAATAAAGTAACAAATATAGGTGGCACTATATATGACTATAAGCATGTTATAACTGTGCTACCTTTCGATAAGGGCTTAAATAATCACTTTATGCATTCTCCATTTAATATTGATATTATCACGAAGCTGAGAGGAACCGCAGAACTCATATGAAATTATTTTCTTGTTTACTCATTCCAATAAGATTTCCATTTCTCCACGAAATTATGAAAACATATCGACCCAAACTCAAGATATTGTAAATAAGATAAGTGGGGGCATTGGTTATGAACTGGATTTAACAGTGAACAATACCCGTGTTAGAAGCAGGAGGTATGTTCACATAAAAAAGATACACGAGTGTTTATTGGTTGGAAACGTGTAATTCCTTTAGATACTGGCTTCAGTACTTGAGTGTTAACCACACACCTCTCCTCTGCCTTTGACCCTGGGGCCCGTTTAATAATATAGGGTCGTACATGAAGACCCTGTTCTGTATGCCAGAGACCCAGGGACGATGTGGGTCAACTTTATTCAACACCTATGGACAACCTAATACTGTCTTAGCAAACAGACTCATTAAACGATAAACCTTGACAAGTCAAGGGTGTCAGTTGGGATCATGAAAAAAGGAAATATTTTTCATGTGGAATTTACTACCTCAGAGGGACTGAGAAAAACCCATCATTATTGGTCATGGAATGGGGCTGTGATGTGTGGGGAGGCTTGGATCACTGTTTATTAGTGTGAAGGAGGCCCAATTTATTCTCTTTGTTTTACACATGGAAAAATAAATTCATGAACTAAAAAAAAAAGGAAAAAGAAAGGATTTGCTTGGAAAATAGAAAATTGTCATCTCTGACCAGTTATAGAAGAGGGATCTCATGTACGATCCTAGATTATTAAACGGGCCCCTGATTCCTAGCTCAGTGACGTAGTGGAGTCTGTGAAACAGAGAAGCTGACTGGCCAATCCTCACGGAATGTGTATAATCAATGAGCGGAGCTGGTCTGATGTACTTCAGTTCTAGGTCAGTGCTTCCGGTGTCTCTGGTGTTCTCATAAACACTCACAAATAGTGAGACAGTAACAGTTCCCAGGACAAGAGTCGAACAAGACATCAACACTGTTGTAATCAAGACACAAACCAACATATCCACCTTATCTACCTTGACTTATGAGGGTTGCACAAAATATACCACTCTATGACAATCAGAAATATCATTTAACAATGATGCAAAGATTCTTCATGTAATTCGTATTCATCCATTTCTCCTCCCCTCCGACTGAGCTATAGGTGTTTGGTGTTACTTCCTGTCTAAATCAAATGTAATTTGTATAACTCATACATTTGTTTGTCTCGATGAATCTAGTATTTCAGGCATACTAGGGATATACATTGCTTCTGTCAAAATTGATTTTTGAGAAGAAAACTTCAACAATGCATGAGAAGAAAACCTCAACAACCACTGAAAGAAGTGAATTTCGGAAACATGGAAAGCTATTATTTTCCTCTATAATTAGATGACATCCTTTAGGATTTAGTCTTTGGTGCTTGTGGCAGTTCCTGCATGTTTAGTCACAATGTCTTACTGCTAAGTTCTATAGCGCGCAACTAACTACTTGCGTGGTCCTCATTCCAGAGATCCACACAAACCACATCACTGTCACAAAAGTTATGCCTCTGCTTGTCCGCACTAAATGATGCTGATACTACATGACTGAATGTCGGCTGCTCGTATGTCACCCTCTTTTCTGCGCGCGTAGAAACGGCGTCTCTGGCGCGCTGTAATCTCTGACTGCCGCGACACCTAGCGGAGGTAATCTCTGCGCATGCGCTATTTCTGTGATAGCGAGCAGACGACATTTAGTTCATTTCCCTTCCCTTCCAGAAGGGTGATATTCCGCAGACGTAAAAATGGTTTATCAGGTGAGAAGTTGACTGTTGCAGGTGGAAGAGAGGGGGATGACTGATGGGAGTACAAGATGTCTAGCCATGGTTCAAAGGTAGACACACCATCCCACAAAAGATGATGAGTTTCTAGTCCCCTGTCGTTGCTTTTTTCATAATTGTCTTGGAGCAAGTGAGGAACAAATCCTGACCAGCCTTTTCGCGTTCACTATGGGTTAGTTCCAGTATTGCAATTTTCACTTTGCTTTGCCTTTTCTGATTTCAACATTAGCACCTCACTATGCAGAAACGAATGGGAATGTATAGAGATGCAGGCTGATTCTTGATACCATACACGAAAAGAAACAAGGTGTGATTAATAGCAATCATATTTCAAATCTCTTTCAAATACCCATTCCATACCGTACAAGCCATTAGACAACTGACTAGCCTCAGAATCCTACATTTTATGACCTGGCAATGCCTACAATAGAGTATTGTCCAAGGCTGTCGACCGAAATGGCCGGTGAGACGAGCCATCGCGCTACTTTGCTCCAAACACATTTTCTCTTTAACACCACCAGCATGAGGGTGTTTGTATCAGCCCGGCGCCCGCCCGTCACCACGCCGAGCCTCCCCGGCACGGAGCCGGGCGCCCGCCGCCGCCCGCATACCGGGCGCGCCGCGGGTGCAGGCCATAGCCACCTCCGGCTGTGAGGATAAACACTGGCAGCGAATTGCCACTGTGTGTTTTCCTAGCGCCGCCGACATTCTATGGTAATGTGCGGGCGCTACCTTAGCCCAGTGACGTTGTGTCTGACATGACGTCATACCTGACATGACTGCTGATGAGGAGAGCGCGCGACTTGCACTCTGTGTACACAGAAGCCGTCAAATGTAGAATCCAGGTGTACATAGAAATACAGTAAAACCCCGCTTCTGGGACACCTCGCTTAAGACGACAGTTTGCTCGGAACAGAAATTCTTATCCAGTTCATTTCAACCCCCCTTAAGGGACACCCTGCTTAAGAGGGACACTTTACTTATAACGGAGTGTGTCCCCTTAAGCGAGGTTTTACTGCAGTCTAAGCGGGGTTTTACTGTAGTCTAAGAAGAAACCAACAAGTTTTGGTCAAAGTCGTCATTCTTCATGAGTTTGATGCGGAGCGATATCAATGAAGTGAAGATGAGCTTTCAAACGAGTTGAAGAACTATGAATTTAACTAAAACTAGTCACTTTCTGTATTTACCTTACCCCTGCACATACTAGAAGAATGGGCAACACACTGAATATATGACATCATAGACCATAAAGAATGGACTGTAATACTCATTGGGGGGGGGGGGGTTGGAGAACGAGTCACCAATGTAGCATTCATTTTGCGTATACAGAGACAGTCAGAGTGTATAGTCAACACAGCATACACTTTTGTGTGAACAGAAAGAGTCACAGTGCATAAAAATAACTTTGTGCCCTCTTTGATTAGAGAAACGGTGATAGAATACATCACTTGAAGCAGCAGACTGTACTATATACCTGTACTGCCTGTCTGTACTATCTACATGCACTGTGCACTTACCTGCTCTGCTTGTATTGTCTACCTGTACTGCCTGCCTGTACTGTATACCTGTACTGTCTACCTGCACTGCCTTCCTGCACTGTCTACCTGTACTGTCTACCTGCAGTGCATCCACCTGCACTGTCTGTACTGTATACCTGTACTGTCTACATGCACTGACTGTACTGTATACCTGTACTGACTACCTGCACTGCCTGCCTGCTTGCACTGCAATGCCGGCTTGCTTGCATTGCACTGCCTGCCTGCTTGTACTATCTAACTGCATTGCCTGCTTGCACTGCACTGTCTCCCTGCAATATCTAACTGCACTGCCGGCACTATCTAACTGCACTTCCGGCAATATCTAACTGGACTACCTGCACTGTCTCCCTGCACTTCCTGACACCTCCTCCCTCCCCTGCCAGTCGCTCCTTCACTCATCCCCCATGGCTTCCCATCTGCCTCCACCTCGCGTTCTTCTAGTTTCTATATGCCAGCTCGTACCTGTCACACATTTCCGTTGCTACATCCATTTCTTGTTCGGTTTATCTGTTCTTCTTTTCTTCCTCATGCCTATATAGGTACATTGTATATCATTCAGTACTTTAATACTCACACATTCCTTTATAACATGCTTTATCCCTAGTCAGAAATTCCGACCGCCAATGTCCTTCTAATGATATCATGAATTCACTCGTAAACCAACATATATACTCAGAAACTATCCCCATGGAAGCATATAAAGGCCCATACAGTCATATCTAATGAGCCTTTTTCAATAGTAGTATTGAGTAGTATCTGCAGTCAATCTGAAGATACCTAATTCATGTTGGATCATTCCAACCCTGAGGACCCTCTCAGAGAGAAGCCTGTGTGCAATCACCCCTCGTGTAATTCTGAATCTTTCCAGTTCATAAGCCGGCTTTATCGCCGCTATCAATATATCATGAGGGCCCGTCGTCTTATATTGGTGGGCATAATGAGATAACGCCTACTCTATGGCGGCCATAAAGCCGGGCTTTATTGCTGTCACCTGTGACAGGCCCATCATGGCGAGCTCAGTAGGGGCACTCCCCATGGAGTCACCACCATCACCACCACCTCCACACACCAGCCTGTTTTAGTTAAAGAGACACAACATGGTGTACCGTATATATATCTCTACCAGCACGTATACCTCTAGGAGTGATTCTGGGGAGATACGTGTAAATATACCATCTTTTTTGTTGCAGCCTTTATAGAATTTTTGTGGAGCCTTTATAGAATCCACAAGTTGTGACATAAAGTCAAATAAGGATTGTCAGATCTCAAAAATAGAACCCCAACTGAACATTCTCAACATATATAGGAAATTAGTTCTGCTGATCACAACAGAGTGACTGGTGATATAAAACAAATGACTTGCCTTAGATAGAACTGAATATGTTCTCTTTTTCAGAGATAAGTGACACTAGTTATAACTATATTAAGCTTACCTGTAAATATACCTTTAATATATATTTTTTTTATTGTTGATTGAATTGTAGATATTGTAGATATATATCCCGTATGACATGTATCCTTATTATTTCTGAAAAAGTTTTGTAGAATCAATTTCACATATTTGTTGGGTTTTTTTTTTTTAAATAATTTACCTTCCCATATTTTCCCGTTTGTTTTCAAGTTTCAATGATGTGCCGTTGCTTCAAGAAACTTTACCTTAATACCTGTGATATTTGCTTATTTTTTCATTTCATATGTCCAGAAATGCATCCTACTGTCACAGAACCTGAGAAACTCCCATGAAGCAATCACCATTACCGTACAGCTGCCACATAACCCAGCCACACATCTCCGCCGCGGTCTGATAGTCTGGTGTTTACGGTAGGCAAACCCCTGTCTTCATAAGCCTCATATAGAAGCCCATCAAGCACTTAATGGTTGACAATTAGTCGCAAAGGTCAATGGCGTTGTGTGCGGCCTCCGGGAGGCATGCCGCCACGTCGGGGAGTCCGGGCCGGGAAGCCGGGCCACCATCTCCTGTGTGGACCCTCATACAGCTTTCAATTTTCCGTGGAATTTTTTTTTTTTTTTTGTAATTTTTATCAAGGGCAGGGATATCAGTTGGGGGTCAGGAATAAAAGTAGGTATATTTTTAAAGTGGAATTTACTGCCTTAGAGAGACTGAGAAAACATGGAAAACACATCACTATTGCCAAGGAATTGGCTATGGAGAGGTTCACACCACTGTTTTAATGACGTGACTGTGGCTAAATTTACACTTTCTTCGTTTTATACAAGGATCATTAACTCTTAAACTGGGAATGAAAAAGTGAATTTCCATGGAAAAGTGGAAAACTGACATCCCTGTAAAGGAATATTGTGTGTACAATCACCGAGTTCTGCGATACAGCCGTTCTTCCACTTGGGCCCTAGCCCCCTACTCCTCATTCTTCTGGTGGGTGTTAAGCCAGATGAGCAGTGGGTACCATTTTTGTATAAGTCTTTGGTATGACCCGACTGGGGCTTGAACCTACGACCTCCTATGCTTGAGGTGAACACCCCATCCATTTAGCCAACAATACATTTTTTCATTCGAACTCGGTAAATATTTCCAATCAAAAGATTGCGGAACCGATGGAATGCAGGCGCACTCACTTTTTCTCCTTTTTTTTTGTTTTGGTCACAGATTCAAACTTAACATTTTGGTTTTCTATATGGCCAGCATTATACCCCGAGAAGTCACTTTACAACTCACTTATTCCAGAATATAATAGGCCATGTGGTACGGAGGGATGTATCAGTATTCTTTCGTGACTCAGTGACTAAGGGAATCTGTACTCCTGGTCAGTAAAAGTGAGACATTCGCCCACAGGTATATAATAATAAAATTTCCCCTCTTGCAAAACAAAGATAATATCAATTGAACATTCTTCAAGCCAATAACAACACAGTGATTTGAACTTACCCACTGGATCCCAGCCCCATGCCATGGCCTACACCGACGTATTCTCTATGTTTTTCCAGTCTCTCTGACACAGCAAATTCCACATGAAAAAATGTTTTAAGTTATTCTTCTGAACCCAAGTGACATCCCTATTTATCATTTAAGGGGTGGCGGGGAATGGAGATGGAAAGGCGAATGTTTCGTGCCAAATCAAACTCTTATTCATTTACAGCCCATTGCGTTTACAATCACGATTTTAAATAGATATCTTTTTTGAATAATTTATCGGTCTCGTAAGCTCATCCATATGTTGATGGCCTGTTATGGATTGATTGCCTTGTTATTTCTATTATTTTCTACTGTTACTTAATTTGAATGATCTTTTCTGAAACACCATATTTTCTCTTGACTATGCTTTCCATTGTAAATTTCAAACAGATTGGTTTCAATGTCTCAACACCCAGAGTATAGTCTACCCACATTATATTGGAATGCTTGGGTGTTGTTGTATACTGTCTGCAGTCCCGCATGCAACAACAATATATGTGGTGACGGAATGACAAGGCTTTCATCTGTATTTTTTTCACCAGAGATGTAACATGTACTGTGACAAGGTTTCTGAGTTCAGAATCCTAATAAGGGGTTCATTCAGACAGCTCATGGTACAATCAATTATCCCTGGGCTTGTTATCAGCGTCAAAGGCCTACAATTCACTTTGTACTTGACCCTTTATAAAGCGTCTAGAACTCGGAATAATGCTATATCTCCATATGCCAAATATAAGTACATGAATACCGTTTGAAATTTGGGCAATACACCAAGAGTCTACAAGAGCTAGTGTGTTATCATTCTGGGTTATCTGTATTCTATGTAACTGAGCACTGTCGTTATATACTGGGCCTATATTTAGGCCTTAGTCGGCCTACAGAATCAGGTACTTAGGCCTAGGTGATTACGTAACTGGCGAGGGTTACATCAAACATGGAAGGCAGGCGATGATACAAGAAGATCATTAAATATTCTGGCGATAACATCAGTAAGGGATCCTGGCCTTCAGATTTCTCAATGGGCAACCGATGTACACGAACATGTACTATTGATCTCAATTGACGACTTGAAGCTGCTGCCAAAACCAAACCTTTAGACACAATTTGTTAGAGGAGGTTAACGTTATCCATTATCCACCTAATACGCGGTGTCCATAGAAAACACATGTATAGGGAGCGTGTATCACTATAACCAGAGTATAATAGCATGTTGTATGCTCCGGGTTGCAAAAGTCAGCGCATACGGAAAATTAGTGCGTATGAAAAAATAATGCGTACCCATATGAACTAATATCGGTGCGCCACTTGTCAAGTTGTCAGAGAAAGGTGTATAATAAATACAATATAGACTAGTTTCACATAAATGTTGAATTCTCCTCGGAGTGCCCTATGTGCAGTACCCTCGCACGCGCTCGGATATTACTAAGCAACAATTCCTCGGAGCATACGGCCGCTTGTATCTGAAACCAGTCAAAATTGTGTAATAAATCACCAACTCCTCATCCACCACACACTCCTATATTTCCTTACAGAACCCCAGTTACCTTATAGTTATAGCATAATCTTGTAAAATTTGTGCAAAATATACATTCCATACAGCCTACTCTTTCCAACTGCATACATCATACGTTACTGGTCGAGTTCTCCAGTATTCGTAGCAACATGGGTATCTGACCTTAACCGATTGAGACAAAATCACCCTCAAAGTGAACATCCTCGTGGCCCTCCGCCCAGGATCTGTTCACTCAACCATGACTCTGTCTAATGACCTGGAACACTGCGGGTCACTGGTGAGGGATCGGGGCGAGATCTGCCCCGGAGAGAGACACGCATGCGCAACACATTCCAGGAAGATGTATCTTTATGGATGACCACAGGGGGCGCCATAGACTTGCTCAAGTCTTTGATCATAAACATTAAATATATAATAAAATAAAATCAGAATGAAATGCATTACAATATGTACCCTTTCCCTGACAGGCCCAGGAATTAAAGACTTGTCCAATAGGTACAAAACCTCCTGTATGCGTCCTCCCAGCCGCTCCCTGTATCACAGGGATGGGGTAGATGGACGAGTAAGCATAGACTTGCTCAAGTCTTTTATTATGAACATTCATTAAATGTTTAATCATTATAGTACGTATCCTTCTCTGACTGGCCCATGAATCCCAGCGAGGAGAGTAGACATAGGATGCAGGGACTGGAGCCAGTCTAAGGGCGCCGCAGGAGAAAGAGATCCGTTCATCTTCAGGGGAATTCCCCGAGCAAGTGTGACAAGATTGAGCTCCTGCAAAACCATGTGTAAAAACCCGGATGAAGAGAAGCGTTTAAGAAAGTAATGGCTCTGTGGGGGATGGCTCTGTAGGGTTGAATGGTGAGAAAGGACAGATTAAAGCCCTTCAAAACAGACATTGTGGATCGGGTTATGGCGACATTCTGTGAACTTCCGCTGTAAATATCGCACCCGGGAAGCCTCGGCCGGACAAACTTCCTGGAACGAATAATTCTTTTTCATATCGTCTTACTTTGCAGCAAGTTGAAGGTTTCTCCTAGAACTGTGCCACGCCTATCTGGTTGGAGACACAAAGTCGTGCAATATGCAAAGCCCGTTCTGTATTCCAATCAGGGGGAAGTGTTCTTTGTTGTTCCCTCCCAATGGACCAATACTGGTGGCTCTACTTAAGTTTTGTTCTCATCTGCACTGTGCCTTGGTTCGGGTGGGTTTCTGCCAGCACACTACCACCATAGGTTTGCAGTAGGCGTGATCTTTTTCATCGGAACCTTAAGGGAAAAGTACCTGATTCCGAAAAAAAATCCCACCAGTTTCGATACTTGACAAACTGGATGTAATAATGGTACGATTTTATAGTTGATGTATTTTTTTTCAAATTCATTAAATGAGAGGAAATGTAGGATAATAGGTACGAGTACAGTCGCCACGGTTGATTTGGTTTATCGCCTATTTCATCTCGTCAAGTATGTCAGTTGGGGCCAGAAAAAAGATATGGAACTGTGGAATTTGTGGTCCCAGAGACACCGAGAAAAACGTGGAGAACACATCAACATCGGCCATAGTGTGGTACAGAGTGTCTGTGGGGAGGTTCAAACCACTGTTTAACTGGCGTGAAGGAGGTCCAAATAATGTTATTCTTGCTTTACACAATTCAAATAATTTTACATACAGAAAATAAAAAACAGATTTCCTTAGACAAACAGAAAACTGCCATCGCCGTTCTGTAGTATAGTTTATAAACCATTAATGCCTAATATATTGTCAGTTGGATAACCACTCATCAATACCTCGTACCACGTTGTATATATTGTATGTAACCTTAGAAGAGGACCGTTCCTGTACAGTATCCCTATTGAATATCAGAATGGCCAGAATACCTGCCTTGGCAGAGGCCGTTAATGAACCTTTTTGTGCAAATAAATTTCTTTTAAAAAAAAAGTATATTTTTTTTGCCTACGTGTGAGCGCACTGAAGAAGGACACCACACCCCCCACCCCCTCCTTCCACACACACACACACACACACACAGACACACACACACAGACACACACACACAGACACACACACACACACACACACACACACACACACACACACACAGACACACAGACACACAGACACACAGACACACAGACACACAGACACACAGACACACACAGACACACACAGACACAGACACAGACACAGACACAGACACAGACACACACACACACACACACACACATACCCAACAATCATTGGCGAGCACGACCTACAAGCATGTTCCAATATTATCCATCGTAAATAAAGGTGGCGTCGTCCAATAAGCGGGGCCCATAACTTAGGCGGCGGGGGCGGCGCGAAACGACACCAGTTAGCAGCGGATCAAAGCGGGCCCAGCATGACAATGGTGGGCGCGGCGAGCGGCCGCCGCTTTCATCTCTTATCTCCCGGCCCCGAGGTATTTGCTCGTCGATGGTGGAGACACTGCAGATAAAGGGTCCCGTGTATACATGTGAAGGCGGGGAGGGGGGGGGGGGGGCTTATTACAGCTGTCTCAGGCTGCCGGGGTCACGGGGTCACGACCAGTGGCCAGGGTCAAGGACGCTCGAGGTTTTCTTGGCCGGTCCCAAGACCAGTGTGTTGTATTTAGAAGGAACTGCATCGAGATCCATAGATATTGAGAATATGACATGAGTTTTGGTTGCGGTGTAATCTCACGAGGTAAACCGAGTGACATGAAACCAGTGACCCACTGGGCGATGTATTGCAGTTTATTGCACGGGCACATTCCTTATGCATTGTGTCGGTGGTGTTCTGATATCTTTTAATAGTATATTTTAATAGTACTATGAGTAAAGCTCTATTCTAAAGCCAGTGGCTTAGTGGTAGGGGTGTTTGCATAGAGCATGGGAGGTCAGGGGTTCAAATCCTGGTAGGGTCATAACTAAGACTTCCACAAAAATGGTACCCACTGCTCATTCGGCTTAACACCTGCCATTAGAATGATGAGTAGGGGGCTAGGTTTCACAGAAGAACATCCAGTGATGAACTACTTACGCATAGGGCCAGAGTGAAAGAACGGCTGTATTGCTGAACTCGGTCGTTGTACACCCGATATACCCTCTATAAAAATTGTTTGAATAATAAAACGCTTTGCAATATAAACCTTTCCTTATCAATGATGACTCAAACATGCCTCAACATGGATCTTAATGATTTGTTCAAAGAATATGAAGAATGCCATTATAGTGATAATCAATTAATGATGTTATAAATATCACCTTAGAAACATTGACAGAAATAAATATGCAGGAAATGAATCAATTTTCTCAACAATTGTAACATAGTCTTGCACTACAGAGGTGGTCCGGTGTCAGGCATGCTGCATTTTAAGATGTACACATGCGACCATTTCCGGTCAGGAAAGGGTTAACAGTGACCGCCAGATTTGATCCCTGAGTCTGTCAGGAGGTGGGTGAAGTCCACGTGGTTTGATACTCTAATGCACGTCTACAATCAAAGACTTGAGCATGTCTACTAGACTTGAGCATGTCTACTAGACTTGCTCAAGTCTTTGATTATGAACAAATTATGATTACACCAAATTAAGATAGATTAGGTTGCAGTGAGACTGGTCCAGGAATCAAGGTATCAACCTGTATCGAGGAGAGGAGGGGTAGGGTAGCTGGAGGGATACAGGGACTGGGGCCAGTCTACATGTCTACGTATGCACGTAGAAGGTTAGACTTGCTCAAGTCTTTGATTATGAACATTCATTAAATGATTAACCCTTTAAGGACTGGTGCCTGTGGACAAGCTACCGCCTGGAGGACGGGTGCTGGTGGCACTTTATACCGCATGGGGACGGGCACACAGTCATTAAAACCTACAATTCAATTGTTAAATCACATGATATGATATATAATCTTAAGTATTTTATTTCTTTTGAATAGAAAACTAATAATAGTATCATACATACATCCTGTGAAAATTTCATGAATGTTTATTTATTATATTTTGTTAAAAACGATTTTGTAGATTTTTGAGAAATGATGCCTCAAGGCATCATTCGCCCTAGGCTGGATGATGCCTCAAGGCATCATTCGCCCTGGCCTGGATGATGCCTCAAGGCATCATTCGCCCTTAAATGGTTAAAGAAAATCGGAACACAATTCATTATAGCATGTGTACTTCTCTGACTGGCCCATAATTCATACAGGTGGAGGGGTAGGGGCGGTGCGGTGGCGGTAGGATACGGGGACTGAGGCCAGTCTAGTAGAAGGCGAATGGCGGGAGGCACGGTTCTCTCACGTCCACAGCGCCACAGCTGACGCGACTCGGCGTTATCAACACACAGCGATATAAATCAAAACAAGTCTAATATACGCTCCACTCTCTTTTTATAATTGTACTTGAGCTTCAAAGAGATCCCGCGATAACTAACCAGACTCCAGTCTGTTGTTAGGACGATTATTATTAATTATATTTGCAACAGTTTCCTTATCTTGATGACTGCAATCAGCAGACAAATAGCGGAAATATAATGTATTAAAACAAGTAGAAGAAAGTCTGCGTGTGGACAATGATAGTAATGAAGATATGGATTGGCACAATTTGCTCAATATTTCATTTGTTGAGGTGTCATGCTAACCAATCCTCCAACTCTGCACTGAATTCTGAATATAATTTCTCAAAAGGCAAGCTTGGATGTTTTACTAACTAGCAGAATGGGTGGATATTTCCCATATATATATAAACAATATTGAGTGGCTTCAGATACAAGCGGCTGTATGCTCCGAAGAGTTGGCGCATAGTAATATCCGAGCGTTTTCAAGGAAAGCTTCCTCCAATCGTGTTGGGATTCTTTCCTGCAGTTTAATATCCAAACTGCACATTACCAGACCATACGCTGGCCACCTATATGCCATATATGTTTTACATAGGACAGCTATTCACCCCAACGGTGATGAGGAGCGAATGCATTGCCTGGAGCGCCTAGAGAAACAGTACTACAAGGTGGAAATAAACCCTGAACCAGTTCTGAGGAAATAGCAATGTGATCTGGTAACATCCCCAGAGCAGTTCAACAAGCACAATAGTGTGAGCTGCACAGGGCCCTGATACCTAAAGTGGGTTCTGTGGAAACAGTAGTAAGTAATTAGAAGGAAATTCATGAGATGGAAATAAGTTGGTCCGTACTCCACCACCCACCACGGTGACCCACTGAGTTTGACTTTGGAGTAATTCATAATGTGAAGCTGAGTGAATTACATATCAGATCAAACGAGGTGGAGCGCAGACCAAGTTATTTTCATTGACCAGGTTTCTGATTTTATCTCACCCTATATACATGATCAGGAACATTATTAATCAATAAAATAACTCATCCAATTAGCCATTGAGTATTGGGTACACTACATTCACGGCCATGGAGTATGAGTTCCTAATGTTTAGCCCAGGGTGAAATATGAGCTGGGCCGATACCCAAGGACTGTGGAAACAGCAGTGTGAGCCGAGCTGAGTCAGAGGGTGGTATCCAGCAGGATTTGTAGACTGGTTCCCTGCCCCAATGAAATCTGGGACAGGTAACGCCTATCTAGTGAACGACCTTAAACTGCTGAAATGTTGGCTGGTTCCCCTTGTCCTTACTGTATATCCGGGAAACCAGCGTTGGGTTGTGGCAGAGATTAGTATGCGCTAGCGCCACGAAAGATCTACTGGGAGAGTGCAATTCCACAATGCACCAGAAAAATGGTGGCGTTACCCATAATGCACCAAAAAATGGCGGGCGTTACCTGGCCTATTATGTGAGTGAGCACTTAGGCCAGGCTTCCAGGCTACAGGAGCTGTTCCCCCTCATCTTACGCCGACTGGGTACCAGCAATGCTCACACCCTGTGCACACGTTTACTACGACCCGACCTGGTGACCAGGAGACTGCCAACACTGCACCGCTCAAACCCCACATCCGAGACAGCCAAATTCCGCAATTCGTCTCCCCTCGTTTTACAGTCTTCGATCCTGTGGATTTCTGCTGACTGTGTGTATTTCAGGAATCTGTTGTTTCTAGAGAGTCTACGAAAAAGTAAAGTTTCCTGGTGGCTCGCCTACGTAGTGTACATTGATGAGTATGCAGAACCTGATTCTATAGAGAGTCATCAATAACGTAGAGAAAAAATCTATGGTCTGGCCTTTTCAAATCGTTCTCGGTTTGATCGGGGTAAACTCGTTCGGTGTTCGGTGTATCAAATTAATCATCTTGACCCAGGAAACCATTGTACTGGACTTTCCTATCTATAACTGATTTTGGAAAGTCAAATTTAGCTACTTAAATGCAAGACTCACTAGGTGAAAGTGAATGATATGGATTTTGTGAGCCCTCGCGGTTGACAGTGTGAGTGTGCCTGTAAATTGAATCTCTGTAGGCAGGACATTCTTACTGGACAACTCTGTGACAAGACAGCAATGGATTCAATTAGATATATATATATATATATATATCTTAGATGTACCGCAATCAGTGGATTGTCCAATTGCTTCACAATCCATACTGTGAGTAAACTATGAGGATTTTATACTCTACCAAAGAGATCGCCCATTAGTATAAAATCTATATGAAGCATCTATGTCTGTAAAGAAAAATAACAGGTGGTGCCACCGTTACAATTTGTTTGGCCTCATAAAGAGCTTATCTGATTTCAACTGATTGTGCCAACACCCAAAAAAACCGCTCCGTCATGGCTACATGTCAAGCATCTAAATTAGTTTTATGTCAGAATAAAACCAAAGATTGGTGTGTGGGGGTGTTTTCAAATGTGTTTAAACACCGTAGCAACTACCAGGATCATATCAAGGAAAGAATCAATGTGATGAAGATAGCATGAGCCATCCATCACTGTATCGTGGGGTTCCCATAGCTATTTGGTCAACGTGTCAATCATAAGATGAGAAAAATCGGGATATCAGTTGGGGTCAGCAAATAAGTGCAAATATTTTTCATGTGGAATCTACTGCCTCAGAGAGACTGAGAAAACATGAAGAACACATCAGTTTTGGCCGTGGAATATGACAGGGGGTGTGTGAGGAGGTTCAAACCACTGTTTTATTGACGTCAATGAGGCTCAATTTATGCCATCATTGTTTTATGCAATAAAAATTATTTCATAAACTGGAAATGAAAACAAGGATTTCCTTGAAAAAGTGGAAAACCGTCATCCCTGTAAAAATGAGCTGTGGTGTTGGGACCAAGGCAACAGGTGAGGTCATTTCCTTGTCTCGTTTTGAGTGAAGGTTCGTGTCCTCGACATTCCTGCGACACCCTCTGGGGAGGACATCAAAGCTGGCCGGACGTGCGGCCATGACACACATTACGCATGCTCACTGGGTGCGGAGAAAGGCGTCAAGACGTGTGTATGGCATGCGCCGTTCACGGACGGCTGCATGTCGAGCATCCCTCAGCGATCAAGGGGTTAAAATACTAAAGGGGTAGCTGTAGGTGGGCAGGGGTTAGGAGGTGGTTGGGGTAGATGAAACACAGTCATAAATCTGTAGGGTCGAGTTTTCTGTACATAATGTAGTGTGTTTTCTCCCTAAAGAGGGTCTGGCATGATGAGCCAATTGGTCAAATTGTACACTGACAGAAGAGATTTCTTTCAAATCTGAAAAACAACTCACTCAGGGACATTCCCTGCTCATCTAAACTCAAAATATCAAATTTCTTCCAGCGTCTACAAGCCTGTTTCCATTGGCCGACGAAAACGGCGGAGATTTTTTTAGTTCTCCAAAAATTCTTTCGGTGGCACGTCGGTATCATATAATCGGTGAGGGTAGTAGTTTTCACTCGCCTCGCATACCTACAGATTTTTCCTTCTAGAATCCCCGACAAAATCAAAGGGCTTTGACTCGGTCAGTCGGGAAAAAATTCTTTGATGGTGCCATATTTCATAATCTAAGTAGAAAAAGTCGTTGGTCATTTCAGTAGCTGGGTTATTTCCCTTGACCGATTTTGCCTCAGAAGTCTGTTGTCTGGTTCTGACCTCAAACACTATACTGTCTCATAGGAATAGAATTAGACATTCATTGGTGCCCCAGTGCGATTCACACCCTCACGAGCGTACCTGCTACCCAATCAGCGATCAGATTGAGCACAAGATGGACGTAATTATTCATTACCTAGTTGTTGTGCAAAATCAAGGGATTTCATTCGAGATTTCTACTTATGGATCACCTGTGTCACAATGTGATAAAGGTTGTAGAGAGAGAATGGCAATTTAGTGAATGGTCGACCCTTACTACCGACGCTTCCACTACAACACCCTCCCATGCTGGTCCCTCTCACGATAAATCCCTGTTTATTCCGTGTAACTTTGCAGCTCTCATCCCCCACTATTGAATCAGGTGGGCCCGTACCCTCTTGCCGCAAATCTCTGCCACACAGATGAACTATGGCGACCCTGCTCCACTGAAACTTACGACGGGAAACGGCCCAGGTGTCCAGTGTAGTTTCTGTCTGCTCCAACACCTTTCGTCACCTGGACGCTTGCCTCGCGCACACAGATGCTGTTGTAACACCTATTCTGTTGCCTACCCCAGGCAAACACTCGGCAGCGCGCCAGTTCAAACAATGTGATCAAACAGTTGGGCAGACGACACTCGGCTTGCACCGGGAGCGTTTATCCATCAATTCCCACCATGAAAACAACTCAGGGCTGCGCATTGTGGAGTGGGCCGAGGAGGAGGAAGAGGGATTGTCAGGACACAGAAGGGTGAAGGAGGTGAGGATCAGGGTGGTTGAAGAAGGAGGGCATACGTCAAGCAGACGCTGGGAGGTGTGACGTCATCATAAAATGTCGTCTGTTCTCGAAAGAAATCCAAATCCTGACTGCGATTCAGCTGATTCAATTACCCAAGTGACACACTCTGTTGACTGATACAGAACGCCATACAAATAAATATCCTATGAGAAGTGTATCTAGCAGATCACACATAAATTAAAGACAATGAGCTTCCAACATATAAGGCTAGAGGATACTATTGGCCACGGCCCTGTAGAGATGTGTTTATGCATACCCAAGGCTTAGCAGGGCTGGTTCACAATTTCACATACCAAAGTGAACACCTGATATGGCTGCGAGTGCCCACTCCATCACTCACCCCCTCGTGGCTACATCTCCAGCTAAACGGCGCTGGGATTCAGGCTCTATTGTAAGCTCCAACTGGGACTTTCAGCTCAGAGAAACCTGATATCGCCAACGCGACATCCATTAATTTATGCTAACCTCAAGCAAGACGAGACAAATCAAACATATGTGAATATCCTACTGGCCCTGGTCCGACTTAGATGAATCTCATTGGCTTGACGAGTAGCCTCTATAATCAATATAACACAAATCGGTTATAATTCTCATTCTTTTTCAATTATTCCTGAAAGTTTAAATGGTCCAAAAACTGTCATCAATCACTCATGTCGGGTGGACTTTCTTGAGACTGGTGACAGCTTCAAGTTATTCGAGAAACCATTTCAACTGGGAAATTGATAACCAAACAGGGTACAGTCATCCGCCCCCATAGTCCAGGTATGAGAGATTCTTACAAAACAGCATAGGCGCTAGAGACTTCATTTAAACACAGCAGAGGTGCTACAGACCTTTCAAAAAAGATTGCAAGGATAAAACGCTATTCATCCAAAATGACACAGCCGGCTGATACATTTCACACATAATTAGCCCAGATATCAAAAGGCTTTCATGGTTAAAAAATAGAGTTACAATAAAACAAGATTCAGACTTTTCATACGAAATAGTACATGTTTATATGTCTGAACATTTTTGTGCAAAACATATAAACATCTCCGACTTTTCACGAAAGGGAATAGCAGAGGTGCTAGATATTTGTCACACAAAAAGGGCAAGATATTACAAGCCCATACTACAAAACTCTTGAATACAATTAGAGCTAGGAATTTGTGAATTTCTTCCCTATCAATGCAGTTAAGATTTAGTACACGAGAAAGCCTCAGAATTTCGAGGGGGGGCTCCTGCCAAGGTCTACCACAGTGAAGTTGGCAGTGTTATTTTGGTGAAGAATATTAGAGAGTGTACTAGAGCAGGGTGGAATATGGCCCGCTGTTTTATGCGGGGTGATTGACCGCACCTCTCGATCATGTTTATCCGAAGACAGTAGTGTCGCTGCTTCTATCGTGGTGTTTAGCGATAGCTGTGATCCATCTTCATAGTGAACTATTACCCACAGCATGGCGCGCTATGTGCTATATATGGCTGACGAGCAATAGGCAGCAGAATATAGCCGCAGTTGGTCTGACAGGCGGCTGAATATGATTATGCTAAAGAGCCACGGTCAGAACAGAGTAAGGAGGAAGGGTGATAAGGAGGAAGGGGAGGAATTTGGGGAATTATCTCACCCCTGGTATTTTTTCCCCTATAGACGTAACATTGGGAATCCATACTCAATGCCCATGGAGTATTTTCAGAAAATAGTCAATGGGGAATTATGTCGCAAATGTTAGCCAATTTAGTCAATGTGCAGGGTGAGATAAATTCAGAAACCTTTTTCAAGTTTACGGTGTGAATTCGATCCCATCTCGCTTGAATCGCTATGTAAATGACACTACGAATTACTATGATATTCAAACTCGATGGGATACTTCTTCTATATCATGATAGTGAAGAGGTGAACGCGGATCCGTGCCACTTGTCTTACCACTGCACTACACCCGACCTAGACTTGCTCAAGTCTTTTTTTTATAAATATTCTTTAACACGATTAAACAAAATCAGGATAATTATGCTGCAGTGACTGGTCCAGTTATCAGTTTTCCTTTTGCTGGAGTATCGTCAGTGGGTTATATTTATTAAATACGAATAAAGAGGTACATATATCCCAATTTTGTTACACAAATGAATTATTTTATTTCAACCAATTTGTAATACCTGTGTTGGCCATGTCCATGAAAAAGAATTGATGTTAATTTTTTTTAATTGATGTTCTAATACTGTATTTATATAGAACGACCTGACCATGCTGTACATGCTACAAAAAGGAATTGTTACTTTTTACAGAACGAGGCCCTATACCGAGTTCTGTAAAAACATCAATTGCCATCGAGTTTTGTAGCATGTACTAGCGACTTCGTCGTCGTATGTGCCCCTGAGTAAAGTCCTACAAAAAAGAAGACCAGGTTCGAGTTTTTCACTGTACGAGAATCTCACTCTCGTGGGCCCTCATTCTCCACCCCCAGGTTTGGTTCACTATGTCTCTATGTATGGGAGCAACTTCAAGCGGATTCGACGGAATTCTACCGTTTTAAATATAGTAGGTAACAAGCATGGTAGGTTGTTATATATTTATTGTATACCCAGAATTAATAAAATCTTACCATATATTGGCATAGAAGACATGTCTACGTGAATCCCACACACTGCTGATGTTTCACCGTGTTCAGTATAACAGTGTACTGCACAGGGTTCAGTATACGATTTATACTGCTCAGGGAGCAGCAGTACGTAATTATCAAATCTACTGCATGGGTATCTGATAAATGACTATAGGCAAGTTCCTTATATACAGTTGTATATACACTTAATCGGAAGTACAAATAACATCAATCATAGTTATAAAGCTCCAGGTGTTATTACTGGAAACATATCATCATGTATACTGGTTTGACTATTGCATATAAGCAATCATTAATTTCATTCAACCTCTATATGAACTAGTTACAGTTCCCAACCTTAAATCCTAAGTCGAATGGTTCTGGGTTACTGATAATTACTTCAGATACTCTTTTTATTTACAACTGACATGCCTCGGCTCCTAAAGAAATTGGTTTAGATTTTAATTAATGTACCTGTCTTAATTAGTTTGGGCGATCTTGTCATCTTCTAATTATGTAATATATATAAATCTTTACAAGTGTGCCAAGGTTTCTACGTTTAGTCGGCAGTGTGCTTTGAAGAAAGCATGAAAAAGTATCTGAATGGGATTGATATGATTTATATGGGGTCATAAAGTTTCAATCTCAATAATTTTCCCAGACATGAATCCTCCGCTCAAGATGCCAGCTGGAGCTAGTAAAATAAGAAGTGCAAATATTTTTCATGTGGAATTTGCTGCATCGGAGACCGAGGAAAACTTGGAAAGTACACGGGTTTCAGCTATGGACTGACTGTTGGTGGGGAGGTTCAAACCACTGTTTTCTCGGCATGAATTAGGCTCAATTGATAACAATCGTATTTATCTTACACAAGGTAAAATAATGTAATATACTAATAAGGAAAACATGGATTTCCACAAAAAAAAATTGGAAGGCTGCAATTTCTGCTTATATGATTTTGGTTTCGGAGAAGACACTTGTACAACATCATCACAGTGATCAACATAGACTGGCTTCAGTCCCTGTGTGAGTGTGTCCTACCCACCTCCACCTTCCTGCCTGCTGCCAGCACACGCCACCCTTACCCCTCCCCTACACTCTCCTTGGCCTGGTTGACACGGGTTTTGATTCTTGATCCAGTGAGAGGAACCTTACACATTGTAGTTTATTCTAATTATTCAATGTATGTTCGTAATCAATGACTTAAGTCTATGATCAACGTTACGCCCATAGCCAGTAGCGGATATATACATGGAGGGACAAACAGGCTCTTGGTCACCAGTAAAGTGGGAAAATTGAAGTTATTTTGATCTGTGAATGAACACGACCTCATTGACTTAGCAAATACTTGCCCTGATGCCGTCAGGCGGAAGGGCGTATTTTCGAGTCTGAGTGAGTATTCATTTACAGGTTAAATGTCTGGTCTATTTTTCCTTTATCATACACCTTGTACTATTTCAAATTCATAATAATTATCTTTTATCGCCATTCGAGGTCAAATCTCGGCACACAGAAGCATCTGGTCATTACCTGTATAATCTTTTCCTGCACATTCAATCAATTTCTGTGCTTTTTTGCTTGTTTGGTCCAGATGTGCATTGGCAAAGCGGGCCGTACATGACACACTTGGCCGTACATCATATCCTTTACCACTGTGCAATATGAATTGTTTACTGTTATAATGATCATAGGTCAGCAAGCATAGGCCTGGCGTGCACAGGTGAAGGCCTATAATAAAGGTTTATAAAGTGAAATCAGCTATGCCTCCTTTAATACGCTCATCCCCTTTGCTTCCCACTATAATAACACGCCACCATCTTTCTTCTCTACTCCATCCCTTAACGCCATCGTCATGACGTAATTATCGTCGATACTAATGACGTCATCATGACAGCATCAATAACGTCATCATCGTCACCATCATGACGTCACGGTGTACGTCATGATCATTCTTCTCGTCATTACTTGTGACGATCGTCCACTTCCCGTGTGCGCTTTGGGCGTCCCTCCCACATATTTTCAGCTATCGCGTTACGCGAGACTCCACGAGATCGAGCGGTGTCTTGTCGTGTCAATAGGGGGCGCTGCGGGCACACGGCGCGTCTCTTCATGGATGGTGCAGTGGTGCAGTGGTGGGGCTTACCCAGGCCGGGGTATCATAGCACAAGGACCACAAGGTGGGAGCTATTTAACATGATGCGCTCGGCCAGTAACCAAACAACGCCTGACCTCTTACACAGCCCCCCTTCCCTCTCCCTACTCCCAGCTCCCCTGAACATGGACAGCTTCCTCCACAGTACCTCTCAGGTACACCTTTCACGTGGGGCGCTTTGAATAGACAGGCCTAGGATGGATGGTCTATGGAAGATGGTTGACCTTAACTGAGCTGACAGCCTAACTCAGCTGACAGTCTCTCACTTCAGCTGGCCTTATGGTATGTCTGGGCGTTTTTCATCTATTATGTTTTGCATGTGACAAATATGCCAGAGCCTTGCATCATCACCTACCATTACATATGTACTGAATTGAGCACTGTTTGATAGGAAGGTGTATGAACTAGTAAGACTAACTTGAAGATGAAGCAATGACGTTGGCTCACTGACTTGCCAAAAGGGATTTATAAGAAAGTAAAACTGGACAATAGATATAACTGGAGTAAGAAATGGACCAATAATCAGTAAGTTACAACATGAAACACGGCTCAGAAAAACAGGGAGCTGTTTCAAAACCATAGACTTAACCCACGTTTTGAAACAGCTCCCTGGTCTCTTTCACTATGAGTCGTACAGAGGCTGTAAAAGCTCGCCTCATAGTCTGTGTTTGGAGAGGTCTCCCTGACATATTTCTACATAAAGGCTGTCCTGTCAAAATACACAACAAGACAAAGACGACCGTTAAAGGCATATTCGGACAATTTGGCTTGAAAATTAAAACCCATATAATTTCCCTGACAATTTAATATGATGATCCCTCAGTGCCGTGGAACACATATCTAACATAAAAATTAGGGGTCATCGTGCTCGTTTTTGATTTAGAGATCAATATTATGATAATTTTATGATAGAATACCACTGTATAGAAATTCTAAAAAGTTGCTTTTCACATAGTAAAACCCATGTCATTTCCCTCAAAATTTCAGAAAATACAGTAGATGTATAGTACTACACATTTAGGTTTTTTTAATTCATAGGTCATTGTGCTTTGTTTTTGAAAGAATTAAAGAAAACCGTATTTTTCAGTACATTTCCGATGTAAAACAAGTACATGTAAATGTTAATTGGCCTGGTTTCTGATTGCATAAACTGGACAACACGTTAAACTCACTCATTTAGAATTAGAATGAAATCACAAAGAACCAGTTTTGACTGATAATTGACAATATCTAAAAATCCCCAGTAGGCGCCACCGTGAATTCTAGGATATGCCTTTAAGACAAGACAAGTTCAGACTGCAAAAAACACGCCTGGTCCGGACTGGTCGGGTCGCGGTAAAAGTTGCTCGTGTGTGATGGGCTTTAGATTGAGAAGCCGTGCCGTTCATGTGCAGCACGCTCCGTGTTTTCCCTCCACTCTTAGTGAAAACGGTAATTGGTGATGATGATGAGTAAGTGATCTTCCAGCCGCATGTCGCTTCCAGGACGACATCGGATATGACTTGTTATCATTCCCACCTGGCGCTGGTCGCCGTGTGTGTGTGTGGTGAACTAGATGAGGATGGCGGTACCAGCGACCTTTCCTCCCCAACACCCATCCACTTCCCCCTAGCGGCCATCACGCGTACTACAGACGTTTCACACGCTTCCACCAAGGAGGTGTGGTCCATTCGGTTAATGTCTAGCTAAGTACTCATGTTTTTAAATTCTGTAAAGAAATGCACGAATAATTGCCAGACCAATGGAGCCTGATGGAAATAGGCCCATCTGATTGCATACACTAGCTTTTATAAGAAATAAAAATCACAAAATATAAAACATCTAACCTTGGTATGTATTTGGCACTACAGATGGCACTACCATTATAAGTTGTGCGGATTATTCAGGTCACCGACCTTAACCAATTGGACCAAAACCAAGTTTGCTCCCCGGAATATTTCCCCCATCTATATCTCGGTGGGAATCATTTGAGAAGATAAGAAACATGCCCCACCATTTCCCTATTTCATTTTAGTTCCCTCTGGAGTCGGTATACCTCTGTGCTCCTCCTCCCCCTCCTGTGGCCCGCCCATTCTGACGTGATGAAAATTGCCGAGGCGGGTATGCGTAGTGATAGATCGGACGAGGATGGGTGGGATCGGTCTCACAGGGACGAGAGGTATTTCGCGGGCCACAGGGCATGCTTGGTGCTGTAATAAGGGGTGTTGGATATGGCGTCTTAGCGTATGGAGTGTGGGGAGTACAGGGTATTGGAGCATGGTGTTGACCCGTTTAGTGAAGCAGTGTTGAGGTATGGGGTACTGATCTATGGGGTGATGGGGTGATGGAGCACTGGGTGTTAATGGTGTTGGGATGTGGAGTGTTGGGGTATGTTATGTTGTGGTGTGGATATGTGAAGTGAGGGTTTTGGGAGATGAAGTCAGGTCCTCATGATTGATTGCTACATACGTATTCAATCAATGATCCAGGTAAATATTCTGGACTAGTCTGTTCATGTAGAACATGTGTCCGTACACCTGGACAGGGATTTCCTGCATATATAGGCTCACACTAATAATATTGATGACTATCACAGGAACAGATTCAGCTAGGATGCAGCCAGATCTCTAGAATGTTATATGGTTGCAGCTATATATCCCCAACATTGTCTCTTCCATCACATCCTGTCTGTGTTATCTCCATTACAGTTGTAATAGGATTCTGTGCGGATCCGACACGCCATCAAGAACAGTAATGAAACTGGACTGCACAAAATGAGCAAAGTCAGTAATCCACTTTAAGGGGTTATGCTAGGTTTACACCTGCCACAGCGGCCACGTTTTTGGCCACCGTGGATGCGTCATGGGTGAAACGTGAGGGACGTGACACAACTTGGGGGGAGGGGATGGACAAACGTGACACACCCTGATCACTGTGGCCACTGTGGTAGAATTTGAAACTGTCAAAAAAATCAGCCATGGTGCTAAAGAGAATCGTTCTGGGTTGTAGTGACATGTAATGAACGCCACATAACGTGACTGAACGTGACCGAATGCAGTAGGCCGTACAAAGCACCATGGACAAAACATGAGGGCAATGACCGAACACAGTCGGCCGCACAGTGCACCATGGACAAGACATGAGGGACATAACTACACACAGTCGGCCGCACAGTGTACCCTGAACGAAACGGGACGGCCATGAGGCAACTCAGGGTGATGGCATGGACAACATGAGCCTTGATGAACGTCCTCAAACAAGGGTCTCCGGAAAAATAGTATAAACACAAATATATTACTTCCATGACCATCTGCAACGGCGGACTACGTTTCGGCTGCCGTAGTTGCCGTGGCCCCAGTGTAAACCTAGTATTACTAAAGTTCTCAACTAAAATTATATATATTTCTCCTGTTATATATATATTGATGATTTGGCTTCATAGTTCAATACGGCATCACTGATGGGCTCTCCAGCCACAGGTCCACGGTTAAGCGCACGTATAGCCTAGCGGGTAAAAACTCTGCTTAGAGACTGCGCCTGTGGTTTTCGTCACTTCCGGACGCCGCCGCGTGGGGTCGCGTCGAGGTTGGTCGCCATTACTGAAGTCCAAGCAGCGACCCCAGTCGGCGGGGGCAGGCAGCTCGAGGTTAGAAACCGACACACACCTCTCCTAATCGGCGTGATTGTGCTCGTTGATGTCGTCTAAATCTATTTCACGCTAAATGCTACCGGAAGGTGTGCGCAAAGCGTGCTCGTACACGGTCTGGTTAGACAGTTGTTCGTGGGTGGCTGGCAGCAGAAACTGTTTTAATGATGAAATATGTGTGTGTGTCTTCCGGAGTTTTTAGGTGCGCTTTCACATGTTTAAAATTGCATGTTAATTATGTTGTTGACGCCATCCCCTATTAACCCTTCCCCAACGGAAATGTGATTTGCCTGGAGTTATTTTTCCAATTAGATTTACTTTGATGTGGTAAATTAAATTTAGATTTGATGTGGGACAACAGGATTCTGCCTCGAGGTATCAACGGTAATATGTCTACACATGTTCTTCCAAATTTGAAATATTCAGGGTTTAGAACTTGATCAGATTCTGTTAATATGAACGAAAATCTTACGTCTTATACATTGTATAATCAGATTGTAGTGTGTTTGTTCATATTGCACAATGATTAACAAAGCTATAGACTGCTGTATACATTACCATTATGAAGTATCATGTGAAGTATGGAAGGGTTAATATCATACAAATTTAACAGATGGTCTTGGTTTGAGGATTAATTTTCTTTCGATTTACAGAATATATCATGGACATCATAAACCATTATAATTATAACACTTAAGTAAACGAGTAACATATATTATTACAATTTATCTTATAAACACAAATCAACTTTTTTTATGACTACCCTATTGGAATACAATTTCCAAAAGTACATAGGTACAATTAACCATCTGACAGCACAACGGATGCTGACAATTTACAATGTTTTAACACGAGAAGAAACCAGGAAGACAAACTCATAAAAGACCCGATCCAATAAAAGACGCTAGTTAATGCTTACTACGACACCATCACAATGGCGCTACTGTCGGCTTCCACCCGAACGCTGACACGTCACGTGACCTGATGGGCCAATCACATTAATTGTCTGATCAATAGTTTTTGCACGCTCGGCACGCCATAGCGCCTGTTGCGGGTGCGGGGCGGGCGGGCGGCAGGCGAGGCATCCTGCCAAACCTTTCTGCTGCTCTGTACGCGCGTGTGGCGTGCTCTGCCAGCAAAAAAAAACGGATTAACAAATCAACTCCCAAACCGGGTTTTCACAAAGTTCTTTGACATTCAGCAAACACGCTCACCGTTCTTGTTTTGTTTTTGGTATGGTTTCTGTCTTGTTTACCTATTTGTTTCTCATTTTTTGCTGACCTACTTTGAGCTCGTGTATGTGCGTGAGGCCCGAGTTACAGACGTTTGTGGTTGCCAGGTGCTAATAGCTTTAGCAGACATCGTTTGTATACAACGAAGGGTTCATTGAGACACGTGGGTTATATAGACAATAATCGATGGTTTTGTGGACAGGCGGCCGTAAACCACGAGAGGTTGACGCGTAGTAATACAAGAGCGCTAGCGAGTGTATTACGACGTCAACCTCGAGTGGTTTACAGAGCCGCCTATCCACGTAATCATCGTTTGTTGTATTTATTAACCATCATTTCGAATGAATTGAACCCAGTAATTGCTATATTAAAGGGTATAGCAATAGGGACTCTTTCTTTGCTCTATAGCACAAAGGGACTATTTTTCCCGTATACCATGATTTTGAGGCCGTATACCACACGTTTGAATCCGTATACCACAGTTATGGTATCTGGCAGGTTTTATACAATGGGTGGTTGTTTACTGAGTCCCCATACACTTCCAATGGGGACTTTGTATACGATGGATAATAAAGTTTGGTATAGACTCAAAGTGTGCCCCTGAAGCACGACACTGTACTCCTGTTATCCCCATCTCCTGGGTTCTATTTGACCTTTGACCATCATGAATACGCCTTTATAAGCTCATTGCTATGAACCTGCACAATGATACGCCCTCCAACTTTCCTACTATCATTACTATCACACCTGAATACATCTACGATCAACATGAGAGAGGTTTATGGAATAATTATCTTGAGATACTATTTTCGCCGCGTCGGATCATCATGGAATCATTATCATGATGACAGTTTTAGAGCATCTGGGGTTCCTTGCTATTAGAAATGTGTGGAAAGCGTTGGTCCTGTAAGATCAGATTGTGCCGAGTGGTATCGTTATTTTCACTTTGCATCGCTACTTTTTACAACACGACATTTTTAGTGACATATGTAAAAGGTTCATTAGGTTTCCAATTGAATATAGATGACAACATAGTCGTGATGGGATCCTCCAAGAATCTGGAGCAACGGTTTCGACCTCAGGTCTCTATTTAGACTTGCTCAAGTCTTTGAATATGAACAGTCATTAAATGTTGAAACACAATCAGAATAAAGTTCATAATAATATGTATCCTTCTCTGACTGGCCCGTGAATCAATCCTGTAGTGTATCCCAGCGAGGAGGGTAGCCATAGGATGCAGGGACTGGAGCCAGTCTAGTCTCTATTCTGCGATCCGCAAAACGTGGTGCAACGCCCTCCTGATTTACAGGTATCACATGGGGCGACGTACTACAGTGAGTAACGTGTGGTCCGGTAAATACCAGGGACCTGTTTCAGTAGTTTCGTGACATGTCTAGATGGCGTCTGTGACACCATACGGACAGATCACAAGATTGCAGTCAATGACACACGGAGTTTCACTCACTTCTCGTAGTAATTAAGCAATGAAACTTTAGCATGAGTAGGAGATACATATAATGTATAATCGTTCCAAATATGAAGAAGATTGGCCAGTTCGATCTTCTGATATTTGCTAGTCTTTTTCCGCTGTTGCTTGCACTGTTGGTGCCGCTGTTGATGTCTGTCTAGGCCTAATGTCACGAGACTACTGAAACAGGTCCCTGGTCGATGTTCGGTTCCCGTTTCTCGCCAGAACTGAGGTATCTCTAGACCCCATGGTCTCTAGACCATGGGGTTTGGTCGGGTTCATGGACTTCATAATCGAATAGCCAATCAGCGGCCAGGACTTCAGAGAGCAGACGAGACATCAACTTGGAAATTCAAATGTTCCTAACTGGATTTTCGAAGTAACTATAATTATTCTGATATTGCGATGCTATTCTAATGTCTATGAAAGGAGTGAGATAAATCCAGAACTGCACTCGAATTGTAAGATGAACTATATTCCATGATTTTGAATGCGCCATAATCGTCACTCATGGAGTTTTTCAATTTTTATGATTTTCAGTGCAGTTCTATATGAATATGTATGTAATAATACATTGTGATGTCATGTCTATATGACAAGTCAGGAGCGTTCCCATAGACCCCATGCTTTATGTGAGAGCAAGATTAAACATGATTTAAATATTTAATCTCGTTTGGTGAGAGCGAGGCTGCATCTCAGATGTGGCTACCACGCATGCGCATTTCAGCCTTTTAGGAGAACTAGTGGCGACACGTAGCAGCTGGCGGAGGGAGCGGAACCACCTTCAACACTCACTATGTGCGGACGACTCTCACACGGCGCACACTTGGTTCTGGGTGCTATGTGGGCCACGCACGACCAAAACACGCATGGGTTCACGTTTGTTGTACTCCGGTGGGTTGTACAGTCGGGTAGGTGGAGGGTGGGGGTGGTACCGAGCTCCCTGGGTCCTCTCTATAACCACGGCGTCGGAAACCCAAGACGACGGCGGGCGAGCGGCGGGCGGGCGGCCGGGTCGCGCAGGTCGCCCGTCGGCACGGAGGTGGTAAAGGGGCCCCGGCTTGGATGTCACTTTACCCCCCCTGAGCCCCGGCCCGGGTCCCGGCAAACCCCCGGCCCGCTCCCGGCGGGGGTCTGCCGGCGCCGGGTCGCTGCAAGTCGGTCAAGGCGCCGGCGACGATCAAAGCCGGCCCCGACACGCCGACGAGCGGCGGCAGCGGCGGCGGCGGTGGCTCACTGCCGTGCGAGCTGCTCACGGCCGACCCGGGACCTGCTCCGGGCCTCAACTCCTCCACCACGCCGTGGAGCAGGGCTACCATAGCACCCCTCTCATAAGATCTCACATTCTCTAATACGTGGTATTCTGTACAACCTGTATGCCATAGAGACCCAGGGACGATGTGGGTCAACTTTATTCAACACTTATGGACAAGATTATGGACGGCTAAGACTATCTTTAACGGACAAACTTAAATATTATCAAATGATGACCCTTGTACGGGGTACAGAAAAAGGGTCTTCATGTACGATCCTAGATTATTAAACGGGCCCCTGAACGATGAGGCAGGTTGCCAGGAGAGATGACGGGGCACAAGTGGGAACGCCTGGACTCTGATTCCGCTGTGATACCACATTTTATCCTACCCCTAATATAAAATCCCATAGGCTTAAATTGAGATTCCGTATGCCACGCTGACTGGCATACGGACGTTTGTATGCTACTACGTACTAGGGGCATACGGAATTTTGATGATTTTCATTCATGATTTTGATATTAAAATATTGTAGAGAGGGGTAGGATAAAATCAAAACCCGATTCGTTTTAATCTTGGCTCCCGTATGCCACGACTGGCGTTTGGCGTAATGATATCACGAGGCGGAGCCGAGTGGTATCCGGAACCAAAGGCCAGTCGTGGCATTCGGGAGCCAAGATTTAAACGAATCCGGTTTTACGATAATATGCTCCACACAATCTGGAGTAACATCTAGCTAGCATCTGCGGTGGGGAAAAGGGTTGGGAAGTTTTCCTCTTTGATCTACAAACTAGATAACCCTTGTGGGTTTTATTCCTGTCAACTTTCATTGCGATGCTCAAGTAGGGTCTATCAACAGGCAGAACCACCACGGGTATACAAAGATCTGCTACAGCTCATACTCAGCTCACGCATGTGTTATGGACACGGAGACTGGATGGGCTGGGAAGACACAATAGCAACGGTCAGGGCCATATCAAGGCAATATGTCATTTGTCTGTGAGAATGGGCGAAATATCACACCGCATCCGAAGGGACTTGAAATCCTAGCGATGTGGGCTCCGAGACAATAGAGGGTTTGAATATGGTTTCCTGCTATTCTAAATACATCATAACTTAGCCTCCATTGTGTAAAGACTACATAGTACATCATATCCACTTGGGAAACAGTATGGTGACAGCAGTATGCAGTAGCCACCTGGTTTAACCTACTTATACCACTTTCACAGAAGTACCCTAGACATGTATAGTAAAGTCTAAATACCCATATAGACAGAAAGGCCTCTGTTTCATGTGACGAGCGACCATCTGAGCTGCTCTCAACTGCTCCGAGATCATCAAAGGGTGTGCTGGGAGCTGCAGCTGCTGGCCATGCGATGACACTCTCCAGGCCGATACTTACTCGCGTTTTGTTTACAACCATGCTGTGTACACCAGCGACTATTTATCTATAGAGTTTCCACTCAGATGGTTCACTTCGGAAGCGGAGTTCCTGCCCGCTTTTTCTTCTGATTATTGCTATGTGTGTTATTTTCTGTTGATTCTTTTTTTACAAGAGGCACAGAAGATTGAGGTATCAACAGAGGATTCCGGAAGTGTTTGACCCCAGTGCGTGGCAGTGATGAAGAGGGGGTGGGGTTTGTATGGGAGCGGTATGGAATCCCTATACGCCCCCTGCGGAAATAACCCCCTCATTCCCATTCAGTCCCCTTCAACCCGGCCGGTGGTACAGCAATAAGGAGGCGATGGAGAGGCAAGCATCATAGACTGGCCTCTGGTCTCTATCTCTACAACGAGTATAGAGTATGTATACACGTTGCTCCCTCTATCCCTTTTCTCCCCGCCCCCTCTTTCTCCCCCTACACCCATTCACCTTATCCCCCTCTCTCTCGCTGGCTCTCCCTTCCTCTATCCTCTTTCTCCTTGTATCCCTGGCTCCCGCTCTCTCCCTCTATCCTGTCCCCCTCCCTCTATCCCGTCTCTCTCGCTCTATCTTGTATCTCCCTGTCTCCCTCTCGCTCCATCCTGTCTCCCCCGGTCTCCCTCTCGCTCTACTCCCTCTCGCTCTACTCCGTCTCCCTCTCGCTCTACTCCGTCTCCCTCTCGCTCTACTCCGTCTCCCTCTCGCTCTATTCCGTCTCCCTCTCGCTCTATTCCGTCTCCCTCTCGCTCTATCCTGTCTCCCTCTAGCTCTATCATGTCTCCCTCTCGCTCTATCCTGTCTCCCTCTCGCTCTATCCTGTCTCTCTTTCGCTCTATCCTGTCTCTCTTTCGCTCTATCCTGTATCTCCCTGTCTCCCTCTCGCTCCATCCTGTCTCCCCCGGTCTCCCTCTCGCTCTACTCCCTCTCGCTCTACTCCGTCTCCCTCTCGCTCTACTCCGTCTCCCTCTCGCTCTACTCCGTCTCCCTCTCGCTCTACTCCGTCTCCCTCTCGCTCTATTCCGTCTCCCTCTCGCTCTATTCCGTCTCCCTCTCGCTCTATCCTGTCTCCCTCTAGCGCTATCATGTCTCCCTCTCGCTCTATCCTGTCTCCCTCTCGCTCTATCCTGTCTCTCTTTCGCTCTATCCTGTCTCTCCCTGTCTCCCTCTATCTCCCTCTCGCTTTGATTTAACTGGATCGCTAACTGTTAGCATCAGGAAGTTTTGATACTAACAATCCAGTTAAGTGCCCAGCTAGGGTCACGTCTCATCATAATGTATTCACTGTCAGAGGCCCGTTACACATGTACCGACTAGCATCAACTGCTCTCAGGTTCGGTCTATATACCACTAGGTTGGTGGTAACAAGTCAACAAAGATAAAACAAAACAAAAAGGAATTATACCATTGAGGCTTCAGCAAGTCTAGGGGGAGGGGCGACTATCAAGAGGTTTGGGGCTGACGTGAACTGGTGGAGCGGGTCATAAAGTCAGTGGACGAGCTGCTCTACGGCTCTACCTGCTCACAACCCGCGCCAGCAGATCAGCTGTCGCATAGAAATGTCGAGATTATCCAGCTTCTCAGATGCTGCCCTGCCCAGCTCTTCTTTTAACTGGACAAGCCATGTCAGTTGGGGGTCAGAAAAAAGGCGGAAATGTTTTTCATGTGGATTTTACTCTCTCAGAGAAACCGGGAAAATATAGACAAGACATCGGTGTTGACCATGGAATAGGGCTGAGGGCCTGTGGGAAGGTTGAAATCAATGTTTTATTGGCGTGAATGAGGCTCGATATAAGCTATCTTTGATTTATTTAGAACAAATAATTTCATAGACTGGAAATAAATTTCCCCTGGAAAAGCCGAAAACTGTCATCCCTGGGACATGCACCCCAGACATCAACTGGGATGAATCCGCAATATATTAACGAACTAAATTAAAAGTATAACTTGTTAGGCGATCCTGGGTGTTGCACAATACACATTTCTGTAAATGTGTGTGTATAATTAAAATGACTGACATAAATACAAACTATAATCTGTATATTTACTGCTTCTTCCTTGATGCAGCAAGAATTTGATAGATAATGTTTTATTGTGATTATATTAGGGCTTCAAGAGGGCCAGGCAGTATATAAAAATGTTTTAATGATGTTTCCGTGTAAAGAACCAATGTGTGATTGAGTAAGTAGGACAAGAAAAAGAGAAGGGGTCATATTACAGGGGCGATATAGTATTTATGATAATTATCCGTTTTAAAAAAGGAGAAAATTGTGTGATATGCTACGAAGAGAAGCTTAGGGACCTTGAGAGAGGTCAAAGCTCAAATGCTCATTACATCAGGGTAACTGAAGGGTTAGGGTATAGGTTCAGAGTTGGAGCCATGCTCCCCTCTATTAGGGAGAAACTCCTCGAGTGGGGTGATATTATACAAATTGCACCTCGCGACTTTAGTTTGTGGGTATCAGACAAGGGGCTACATCTGGAGCACCCGTTTACAATCTCCTTTGAAAACATCATCATTAGTTCTAGTTGGCTAGCTTTTTAGACCAACAACCTCGAAATTGTTTATTTGTGAAACCTTCCTGATTACTGCAGTAGAGCTTTGTAATTAATTTACTATACATGTTATGGTTAAAGATGTATTTGACAATGTATTCACCATACCGCAGTGTGTGTCCAAGAGGCCACAGGGTGGGAAAGTGGTGCAGATGGCAACACGTTGACCTAAATACTGCAGCATCAAGGGTTCGAATCTCGACCATGTTAAGACTTGGCCTGTCTCTTTTTCTATACTAATATATCACCAAACCAAACTGAGAGGTTGTGTATATGCTGTCACTAATGTCACTAAGGTAGAAATGATAAGTGTCACGTGTTCATATTTAACTGTAAACATCTGAACTTATGGTATTGTAGTGGGAAAATCAACACGTCCTAAAGTAGGGAGGTGGCATTTCATTCGGAAATAGGTTGCATTTCATTTGGAAATGATTTTGTTTTCAATCGAACACACAGCATAAAAAAATATTGGAAAATAGCTACATATACCTTGCAAACCTTTATCAAGTATCTGTATCTGTCAGACAATTATGCCTACGGTAAAAGCTAGATATGTAGTAGGATATAACAATAATACATGAGCAAAATAGAACTGAGTTGACACTCACTGAGCTGAATGATGATATTATCACTCGACTGTATTAGCAGCAGGTATGGATTAAAGTGACCACCCACCCTCCCTCCCACCCCCACACTGACATATAAGAAGTGGCATACCTCGGGTAAGGTCAACGTCTACTCCAGCTTACAATCTGTTATCAGCATCTTCCTATCATCCATACCACAGACCTCATCCATATACCGAGTTGCCATCACAACCCGAACCTTGTACATTTTCACGCACTGGATCGAACACTTCACCTGGGATGTAATCTAAAAAGCCAACAGATCAAAGCACAGTCAAGTACTGGGAACCACTTTGATGTGTAATCTCAGGTACATACTTCCATTCCCAGGCCCTTGACCGACATTGCCTGCATATATAGACTCCTGTAGGTATGAGAAGTTGTTTACAGTCTGCTTTTCGGGCAAGTATTTCCGTTTTATGGGCATTGCAACACTGGAAAGTGTCCTATGCAAATTAAGACTACAATTTGATGAATGAGGGGTTTCTTTAACAGAGAATGTTAATCGTTTGGCTGTGTGGATTGGAATAGTCTTAGGCATTTTAGGCCTTTCACAAAACTGAAAGGGGGTAAATAAATGTGGAGAGGCCAATCAGGAAGGCCAGGGGCTCACTAACGTCTTGTGGTCATTTCGACATTAAGCGGTCAATCTCAAGTGCCTCTGATGTGCTGCACGACCCAGTGGCCAATAATAGACTCCCTTTTGGTGAGTTGGCAGGGGGCAAACATTGGTCTTTTAGGCGGGGTGCAGGGGGATGCGGGCGGTAAAGAAAGGACAGAAGGGGCTGGGAGAACTTGCTGGCCGGGCGGTGGGTTTTATGAAGGTGATGCTATCAACCCCTCAGCCCACACCTTTCCTGTGGTGCGCCGCGCTCAGTGAAGTGTGAAGGAAATTAGAGGGTGAGACGAGAGGCGTGGGGGGGATTCACAAGGGACAATACCCCCGGATAGGGCAGGTAGACGCGGGGCGGGGTGTTTGTGGCCGGGTATAGGGGACGGGGGGCACATTGTGAGGGGGGCACATAGGGACTATTGAGACCGGCCTCTCTTTGATCTGAACACGGTCCGCTGGGTACGGTGACGGGGGGGGGGGGGGGAGGGTATAGCCTCGATCCGGTCCCCAACCACACACACCAACAACCACCTCAAGTTGTGTTCGGGCGGGAAAAGTTTGTAGATGTTGGTGGAAGGAAGCGGGGAGAAATTAACGAAATGCGAATAAGGTCAGAGGAAGGAAGTTGCGAAATGCGAGCCGTGTCTTTGTTTGGCAGGTGCTAGTTAAAGCTTCGAGTATGCTTGTTGGTTATAGTTCTATGTTGGCCCCAACGTGGTAGGTGTCAACCAGGGTGTGCTGTAGGGTGGCAGAGGCGAATTCCTTCTGGTTCGCCCTTTACGACTGTTCATCATTTCGATATGCCCATATCACGTAAAGGAATAAAAGTCCTCGCAATGAAACTCGCGGACTTAGTGGGCTTTATGTTGTTGTTATAATTTCTACTATTTTCATACGCTCATATATTTTAAGTTTTTCACAGATTGCTTCATTTCAACATTTCAGCAAACCAGAACGTGTTTATGCTATGTGAATATACAACATCATATGGTACAAACGAACGTATTTACATATTTCCTGTCTGTTTTCTCTGCAGTAAGTACAGTTTGAGAGCCCTCAAGCTATTTAACTGTTCTGACCACTGCGGTATTGTTTAGGAGTGCCCTGCATCTTTCCCACATTCTATGTCGACAAATAGCAGCTTCCAAACAAGGGCCTTTTTTCAACAAATGAAGCAGCATTGTCAATGTCCCCTCCTAACAAGGAACATCTGTGATGTGTGAAAACAAGGAAAAAACACTCGGGACCCCTATGTGTACTGAGCCCAAAAGCTGTGGATTCTGCACTACTACCATCCCACTAGCTTGAACGGTTTTACTAAACAGTGACTGTAACCCGTTGACACAAGTCCCTCTGTAACTAGCCCATTAATTCAACTGGCTTTAAAAAGTAGAAAGCAGTGCCGGTAATTAAAGTATTTATCTAGCTCTAGATCTATGGGCCTACCCGCTAGCATCCTGTGTATGTGTGTGTTAATGAACCTCGAGATCAAAACTGGACCGAAGTTAGGCGTGGATATATATCATTATGTGCACTTACTGTTTCAGTGATGCCGAATTCATACTGTGTGTTTATAGTCTATGCCTACCGTACTATGATCATATATATATATATATATATATATATATATATATATATATATATATATATATATATATATATATACATATATATATATATATATATATATAGATATATGAATGTCGTTAAGAGAAGTTTTCCACGTCTTCCAAATATAAAATGATATATTCAGTTAATTTCAGCAACAACTTTTCACGAGCCGTGCTTGGAAGTTAGAGGCCAATGCTTCCACTTGACCAATTAACCAACATGTGGACAGATAAACGTTCCTAAAGTTTATTTACATTTCTTCTGGCCTTCTTTGTCCAGCCATAGACACCCACGTATCGCAATTTCCAAGTCACAGCTCCCCCTTCCAGAGTTTATCGCCTCCAGCGACAGAGAGAGTCCTTTGAACTTTGCCGTCGGTACCGCTTTGATATGCGAGACCGGGGGGATTTCTATTAGAACTGTGGACGCACATAAACACTGGCGGTGCACTGGGGAGAAGGGACGTGACCGACTGTCAAACGCTGCCGCCGCTCGCCCCACTCACTCCGCCCGGTCGTGTTTACTGGAAACCACATGTAGAACTTGGCCTTGGTAGGGGGTAGCAGTCAGGGGTGTACTTGGGGAGTCAACCCTGATGCGAGTCCACTGTTGTGAGTGTGGAGTCGTGGGTAGTGTGTGTCGATGGAACGGGGACTGGGAGTCGGGCAGGCCTCCCCGGCCTCCCGGTCGCCGAGCGGCCGAAAACTTCGGGCCGCCACCCGGCCCGTCCCAGCCTACCAACTTTTGCGGGACCCCAAAACAACAACCCTTACAATTCACCTATTCCTCCTACCTACCCACTGCCAAGTGACACCCAGTCACACATCAATGTGTGAGGTACACTCTTCTTGTGTTCTGGGGACAGGTATGACTCCAATGCACTCATAAAGTTACAAAACATGCACCCCCTGAATCTTACCTGTACGATCTGTCCCTCGGCGCTCCCGAGCGCCCCTGCCGCAGTGAAGTGCCCATTCAACTCAAACTCGTATGTCTTGACATCCCCGTTCGCCACTTGTTCGTAGAGTACAATTTCCAGGATAGCACGCTCTTTAGCCAAAGCTACCATGACGCACTGGAAGAGAAGTAGTAGCACTCCTCTCATCTTGTTGCTACATAAATCCAGTCGCGTTGCAGCCACATAGTTGCCGCCTCGCTTACCGACCGCTAACCGTACTCCCGGCCATCACTTAGCCAACTGAGCTACCACCACCCTAGTCCGTCCACGCACCGCGCCGCCTTCTGGTTAGTCGCCAGTTTGGGAGCATGAGCGCCCTGGCACCTAGCGACAACGGGACGTACTACAGTCTACCACCACCCCGCCACCTACCTTCTCTCCCGTCACGTGGTCTTCAGGGCTTCCCCGGCTCTGCTACTGGCGCCGCCCGGTGGGGATTCCCTGAACTAAGCCCTGTTGCGCGTTGAAGATTTTGTGAACTGTAGAGGTAGGACTCTTTATCTTTGCCAGATGTTTATTCTTAATGATTTACTTTAATGAATAACATTGAAGGGTCTATATATAGATAGTTATTACATAAATTGGCGTAGTTTTTTCTCTCGACATTGGCCCATGGTAGGCCTATAGCTCATAGAATATACAGATAAAAAATGCATAAGATCTGTAGGCAATTTTTACAATGTATTATGATTCTAGAATTATCAATATCGAGCCCAGCTCTCTACCTATAGTTGATTCATAGTTATCATAAACATATAAAGTTAGAAATACCCAAGTCATGAGCATGATATAAGAAAATTCTTGATGTTGCTAGAATTTGGTTGCAGGCCTACCAGAAATGATGAACTGGTGTCAATGAAGTGGCTTTGAAGTATACGGGGTGTGCTACTATATATTAAAGAAAATAGAATTGTTATATATATATATATATATATATATATATATATATATATATATATATATATATATATATATATATATATATACTATCTTATATTTATCATTCTATTAGGATTTTACGTAAATGTAGCCTGCATTTCAGATCCATGCATGGTACTTTACCCGTAGCCTTTAAAATACAACAGGGTGTCTTTTTAATATCTAATACCCTCTCTTATCTCTCTGTATCAACACTCTTAGAGACTAGAGTGACCAGGAATTGTTTTGCATACATAACATGAAATGAGGCCTTAAGCTACTATCTTTTAATAAAAAAAGGAAAAGAAAATCAACATCAACATAGTGAATATCACAGAAAACATCATTATATATTAAATATGTGCTCATGTATATCCTAATGAGTACATAATTGCGTTTGCCTGCTACCTGGGGAAATGAATGAAAAATATTCCTAACAAGCATAATAATTATTCATCGTCAGTTTACAATATTTTAGTTCCTCATTTATAACTCCATCTCAAAACTGGAAGAATTGTAGGCATCAGAAACCACAAACACCTCTGAAAATTTGCATGAATTTCAATTTAGCTAACATATATTTTGCCTATTGAAAGGGTACATTTGAATGTGCTAATCGAATTTGATTAAGTGTCGTTAGTATTTCTTTCTAAATCAAGACTTGCTTTGAACAGAGACCTTTACTACTTTGGAATAGAAGTCTATGGATTGCGAAGGGTACTGAGTTTCAGACTACAGTAGAACCCCGCCTAACGGACACCCCGCGTAAGCGGACACCCCGTGTAAAAGGTCACTTTTCCTCGGAACGAAATTTTTTCCCGCTGTTAAATCCATAAGTTTCTTAAAATCCTGATTCACTTGTGTGTAAATATTATAATTCTCATCTATACTTCACTTATAGCTTGGAGGTTAGAGAACAAGAACCCTTAAAGGCATATCGGACAATTTACCTTGAAAATAAACTCATATCAATGAAATGGAAATTGAATATGATGATCTACAAGTGTTTTAGAACACATAGCTAATTTTTAAAATGGGGGTCCCCGTACTAGGTTATGGTTTAGAGATGAATATCATGAGAATATAGAGCAATTCTTAAAAGTTGTATATCACATAGTAAAACCCATGCCACTTTTTTTTAAGTTTCACAGAATATATTAGGCCTAATGTAGGCCTATAGAACCACAGATTTAAATTTTAGAAACCATAGGTTACCATCCTCGTTTCTGAAAGAATTTTAGAAAACTGTATGTTCAGTACATTTCCTATATAAGTCAGTCAAATGTAAATTGGCTTAACTCTATAATATTTTGTATTTCACTCATTTGGAATTAGAATAAGTCAAGGGAACTGGTGTGAATGGAAACTTGTTAGTATTTGAAAAGCACCAGGTGGCACCACTGTGTATTGTAGGATACGCCTTTAAGAGAAGGGAAATTAACTATATTTTCAGATATCTCAGAAAAAAGTTTTGTTAGTAACGCACAGATATTAAATATCGCACGTCTCAGTTTTGACAGCAGGGGTGTATAGTTGGCCTGTAGATTTCATGTATTTGGTTTTAAACCATGAGGACAACACAACAGGGTACAATGATTAAATATGAGAATTCAAAATGGCATAGAGTGCAAGCAGTTGCAAACACACAAAGGCATCCTTTTATCTTCTCTACTATCGAGTGGAGAATTCCATGGCTTGCCGAAAGACTCATGATACAGTATTAGATAAGAAAGATCTATTACTATACACCTATGGGCGAACATGTATGAAATACTGCCCGCTGCTGGGGGTGTAGTATAAATAATGTTCGCGCCCGCTGTGGCAGCAGTGGCCGTAGTGGATAGCAGTGATCTTTTGAGGTGCAGAAAAGTTAATAAAAACATTTTCAACGAGTAGGAGGTGTATAGTAATAAGAAAACGTAGTGACTGAGCCCGTACGGTGTCCGTTCTCGGTCATTTGATGAAAAAAATATGGCCCTCTAGCCTGCGGCATCGGGCCGTATTTTTTCATCAAATGACCTCGAACAGCCACCTGTACGGGCTCAGTAACCACGTTTTCTCATAGTTGTGTGCTTCATAACATACTCTTTCTATTCAAATTTGATGGATGTCTATAAAGTCTTATCTAATATCCCTCTGTCTTATAACAAATAAGTATCGGTTATATCTTAAGAACACCTGGATTTTTGCTACTTTGAAAGGCTCTCAAGGTCGTACATAGAATTTGGCAGATATCGTCAACAACCAATAGAACTCTCCCACTCATTACGAGAGTAGGCGTAACACGAGTTATACCAAAGAGAATAGAATACATTAATTGTAGAATGAATTTGAATTTATTCCAATATCTTTGGTTACACGTGCCACCTGGAGCTCGTTTTAACGCACTTCAGAATGTAGGCTGTGAATTCAGGATGTTTTCGCTCACTTTTTGGATATTGATGATGGGACCAGGCATCAAGTGGCCGTTAAAAGTGACCACTTCACCACCACAAAATTCCCTCTGTGGAACCTCTTGTGAAAAAAAATCCCGATAATTCCAGGAGTTTACGTTGCTTTATCTTAGACTAGTATAAACGTCATTAGACTTAACATTAGGAACTCGTACTCAACATGCTTGCGAGTTTGATAACTGCTTCTCAATTGGAAAATAAACAAATAGATATTTGCAGGCTAAGATGAAATCAGAAAGATATTCGTGTTTGGTCTAAGTCCCCGTTCACCATCTCGTTTGAAGCACTTCGAAATATTTACTCGGCTATCGCCTCGTTCATATTACTACATACCTATAGGCGAATGTCTCACTTTTACTGACGAGGAGGATAAATTCCGTTCGTCACTGAGTGCCGAAAGAATATCCATACGTCCCTCTGTACCACGTGACCACTCATTCTATTTTCTGGCGAGTTGTAGAATGTCATTTTTAATTATTTCTAGGTGTATGATAAGAAAGAGACACAGTGAGTGTGACTGAATTCCATCTGTTCCTCGATATTTTGGTCAGAAATATCTCTGAACAGATTTCACTCAGTCACACTAACTATATCTCTATATACTACTGTACGCTCCAAACTCGATGGCAAACGGGGATACAGACCAAACACTCATCAATTTCTTTCTTGTTCTTTTTACAGTGTTTGATACGGTGTTATATGGATGACCATCGATTAAGCAATACGAAAAAATATTCACATTAGCAGCAAATATTTAATCAAGAATGACAATTTATTACTTTCTATTAGAGTCTACTTATTGGAAGAGGGGTGGGGGAGGGGGGGATTAAAAGCATAAACCATTTAGGTCTAGTACCTGCATGCAGTGCATGCGCTATCTCGAGTTAGAACTGGGGTGAGTGGGTATGACATTTCGGTTACGAGTCGGGTTCCGTCTGATCTGACAGCTCCGTTCTGGGTGTCACTGGCAATTCAAAGACATATCACTCCTGATATTATTCCGCAAGTCTTGGTTGATAATAATCTTGGCATCAAGTCAAGTATGTACCAGAACTGTGAGAATGGAAAACCATAGAGTCTACATATGAAATGAGTCAAAGAAGCGTGAAGAGTGCGATTTGTGCGAGTCCTGCACTGGAACCTCCCACCTGGCGCTGACGTCACTGTGGGTGAGTGCAGACGGAAGGGGTTGGGGATGGAGTGCAGCATTTCCACTTCCACTCGGTCTACATAATTCACTACACCCGAAATATGAACCACAAAACATGAAGGAAATCCGTGTGAGAAGTGGTGCACGCCCAGGGTGGCGGTTGGGCATGCCGGTCCAAACGTTAAAGGCATATGGGACAATTTGTCTTGAAAATTAAAAACCCATGTCAATTTCCTTTAAGTTAAATGATCTCTAACTGTTGAACACATACCTAGCCTAAAAATCGGTGGTCACAGTGCAAGTTAATTTTATTCAGAAGACAATATTATGATAATTCTATAAAAGAATATATAGAAATTCGAAAAAGTTGTTTTTCACATAATAAAACAAAACCCAGGTCATTTTACTCAACCTTTCACAGAACATAATAGATGCATAGCACTACTCATTCAAGTTTTAAAATTTATAGGTCACTGTCCTTGTGTTTGAAAGAATTGAAGAAAAGCATATTTGCCAGTACATTTCTCATGTAAATTAACCAAATTGGCATATTTCACCAATTGGCATATTTCACCTATTAAGATTAGGTAACAGAACAAAACTTTAGATTTACTCATTTAGAATTAGAATAAATCACAAAGAACAAGATTTGACTGATAATTGACAATATTCAAACATCACCAGGTGGCGCCACTGTGAATAGTAGGATATGCCTTTAAGGGGGTTCCGGGCGATTACGTCGGGCGCCGTGCTTCGTTAGCGGCCGCCTCTCTGATGTGACGCCGACAGGTGAGCATCAAAGCCCGGCGCCGCTTGGCACGCGACCCGGAGGTGGCAGGTGATAAGACCGCCGCCGCCCGCCACTTGAGGGGGACCGCCCGGCGCCTGCCTGACGCCACGCCTCGCTGCCCCCAGTGACGCCACTTCCACGGTCTGCAGCAGTCGCTTATGGCCCGACGTCCGCGGAGCTCCCGATACATTACGATAAGGCCCGTTTCCATTGGCTGATTTCCCGTCAGCGATCTACAGTCAAGGACCACCGATGGATTTTGGGCACTGCTGACCCAAAATCGGTCAATGGAAACGACCCAGTTTGTGAAATGACCCACAACTTTTTTCTGCCTAGATTATGCAATGTGGCACCACCCACCACTGCGCAAGCTTGGTCACTGAGTGAAAACTTCTACCCTCACCAATTTATCGATACAACACACAGTCGGTGGCACCATCGACAGACTTTCTAGGTAGCTCAAAAAATCTCCGCCGTTTTTGTCGGCCAATGGAAACGAGCCTATGAGGGTGGTGTGGAGGTTTGTGGTTCTCCAATCTCATGTGTTAGTATTTCAGATTGCTAGGAAGCCATAACGATGTTTTAAGGAAGACATTGCATTAAACGGAATCCATTGTATAAACGACAAGGGAACATAACAAATCCTTCCATGAATTTTACAAGTTTGTTTTGGTTGTTCTAGTTCCATTAGAAGCAAAGGACAGTTATTGTGTTTTATTTGCTCATTATAGTCCATTCGAAACGCTTTCCTGTTTCGACAGAATTCCACTACCACTTAGCTTTCCAATCTGGTGTCGATGCCATCCTGTCTCTGCTCCCCACACTTCTACACACATCTTATCCTATCAAAACCCTGGTTCACGATATGGAAGTGCCCTCCGCCTGCACCACTACATCGTAGATTAATGTGCACTGGTCTAGTACATTTGGTAACGTTGGATTTACATGAAGGGACTACTGTACCTGAAACTGGTGTACGTCACACCTTTCCCCAGTCTCATACAATTATCCCTATGTATTTTTTTTTTCAATCCAAGATCCAATTCTGTCATGGGACAGATCTTCCATGGACGGTATAGACGTTTCATTGCAGCATGCCGCCTTTGAAGCGGTATTGAGTCACATCCAACTGAGGTATTAAGGGGGGCGTCCACCAACCACGACAAGGCTACGACAGGTGCCGACAAGAAAGTTCCTATCGGCGCCTTGTCGCAGCCTTGTCGTGAGGAGGGGAGCTCTGCAACATCGGTGTCGGGGCGTGTCATAGACGTCGCTGGTTCCGGTAAAAAAATGGCGTCCATGGTCCCAACACACTACGACAGTGATATTGAGGAAACCACAACACTCCACGACAAGGCTCCTGTCGTGGCAAAAATCGAACATGTTCGATTTTGTCGTAACCTTGTCGGAAGGCCTCCGACAACCACCCGATAAGCTTCCAGTCGCAGCCTGTCGTGGCCTTGTCGTAGCCTCTTGTCGGGAACTATGGTCCACCAAACACGCTTTCCAATCGCAGGCCTGTCGTGGACCTTGTCGGAAAGCCATTGTCGTAGCCTTGTCGTGGTTGGTGGACGCCCCCCTTTATATAACAACACAAGCTCTTCGCCTGAATGGGAGAAGAGGGTTCATTCTATCGAGACTGAAGATTCATTGGGCTAATTGTCGCCGACAAATTCCCTTCCCGAAGTACAGAATCTCAAAATTCATAGGGGCATTTTGGTGAGACAAATGTACCCACTGCCGAAGCCAGCAATCAGAATCCCATGTGCCCTGGTCCCCCACACCCTAACATAGTGTCAATATGGGACCGCATGATTGTTCTGAATATTTTGTAGAATAACAAATCAGTTTTGAGGCAATTTGCAATCTGCAAAGCACAAAAAGGAGTGATTTATTTGAAGTATTCGCGAAATTGAAAAAACGTTGTTTTTTGGAGCACAGACAATCTTTAAAACGGACAGAGTCTTGATTAGGTGGTCATTTCAAATGAGACCCCACGAAGTCATGAAAAAAGTATTTTTTCGTGAAGCAAGATTTCCCCTCTTTTTCAGGAGGGGATGCACAGAAGAAAATCATTGAAAAAGGTTCTTCTCTAATATCTGGAATTATGATGAACTCATATTATCATACGAAGGGAAGCCTCGAGCCTTGTGTTTACCTCAATACGGCTTCGTAGTCCATGTCTAAAGGCCCTTCTCCATTACAGCAGATTGAGGGCCCATCATTTGGTCTTTGGTCAGATGTATCGCATGCTATTCGTGGTAGTAGAGTTTGAGTGAAGTAATGACCGCATATACTCCGCATATATTCCGCTAGCGATTGCAGTATTATCCTACCCCTAATATAAAATCCCATGGGCTTAACATTGAGTTTCCGTATGCCACACTGACTGGCATATGGAGTTTTACATGCCACTAGTGGCACACGGAATTCTTATCATGTAATATTCTAAAATCGAGGAGACAGGGTAGGATAAAATCAAAACCTGATTCGTTTTAATCTTGGCCATCGCATGCCACTCCTGGAGTTTTGGCTCCGGACTCCACTCGGCTTCGCCTCATGAAGTCACTATGCCAAACTCCAGTCGTGGCATACGGTGGCCAAGATTAAAACTCATCTAGTTTTACGATAGTATCCCCTCTGATTCTTGAGCACTTCTTTCACTAATCGCAGTACATTCGTAACATTGGTCTGATTCAGAGGCAACTTCCCTGTTTTCAGCTGGGTTTTTGCCGCTCATGATACAGTGAGGAACTGCTTGTGATGTCATTAGAAACAGCAGCTATGGTGCACCCTCATAATTTTTGAAAGTTTGGACAGTATTTCACCAAAAGAGTGTCCTGCACACCTTCAAAATATCAATACTTATCTTTATTCACTTACATTATTCGATTAACCGCAGTATTCAGCAGAAATGAACGTGCTGTCGATCACCGTATCATACAAATTCCAAGATGGCAGACACTGTGCATTCGATGAGCCCCCCCCCCCCCCCCCCCTCGACTGAGCGGGGAACTCGGCTAGCACGAGAATGCGGTGGAGCAGGCCATATGCCACCGTATGCTGTCAAAACCTGATAAAAACTGATAAAGAAAGGTAAGGTTTATAGACGCCTTGAGCCCAGGACGATTTGAGCCCTGGACGCCTTGAACCTACCCTGTGGACGCCTTGAGCCTATTCCTTTTGCAGACCTTGAACCTCTAGGTGTAAAATCTTTGAAAATTGCAATTAAACTGGTTTATAGTTATATATACACAACCCTAACCCTGACCCAACCCTATTCTGACCATAACCTGTCAGTCGGAACTGAAATAGGTGAAGGCCCAAGGCGTCCACAGGGTGGGCTCAAGGCGTCCACGATTCCGCGCTGACAGGAGGCTCAAACGGTAAAAGGCTCAAGGCGTCCAATTCCCGTTTGTAAGACGCCTGGAGAAGTGTAAATCTGGCCTAGCCGGTGGAATTCACCCTTAAGCCAGACACAGACGTGCTCAAAGTTGATTAGGTATAGATATTGACGGATTTTCGCGATTGAAGTTTACCTGATTACCCTCTGAAGTATTCTGTCACTATGTAGGCTGTGGTTTTCTACAGGAGACACCATTGGTATCCCGGTAAAGAAACATGTTTGAGTATATCCCGAGTCTATTTTAGAATATATGATTAAAGACTATGTTCATGATAAGATTATAAGAAACCAATAATTGGGATAGACAATATTCCATGAATTTCAAATCGAGGGCATACTTGATATTGTAAGCACGTATTTTAACGTTCCTGATATTGCTAGCATTCCCGCAATGTATTGGTCGTTCTACATAACTCTAAGAAATGGAGGCATTTATAGACATTCATTGGAGAAGTACCAGTGTCTATTAGATCGATAACACGTAAGAAAAACATTGCTATTCCAAGCTAATATTTCCTGAGGTCTATTGTTCCGAAATGACAGATTATGGCGTTGTTCATTAATGTCTTTGGAGCCAGCTTGTGTCGTGTTTCTTTTTATCACAGCAGTAACATCTGCGTGAACGTTAATTGAGCCTCATTCATCGTCGCAAAAAGTAATAGGCATGTAACTCATATAAACCACAACATGGCAGATGTGGCAGAGAAACCGCCCTGCATTCATTGCAGCCTTTGTACGGAAAATACCCATATTTTATCTACAGAGTGAGTGCAGTTTCCGTATGAGTGCTAATATTATTATATACCGGTGTATGAATGTATCATGTTTATGCCCCAGTAGTAATGATTTCATTCGTCCACACTGTGGCGTAATATATATAATACTACCCTTTGTACCACGTGACCACTCATTCTTCTATTTAGTGAGTTGTAGAATGGCATTCTTAATGATTCCTAGGTATATAATAATAAAAAGACATAGTGAATGTGTCTGAATTTCAACTGTTCCTCGATATTTTGGTCAGAAATACTCACCGAATTCGAAGAATGAGGTGAGTATTTCTGACCAAAATATCTCTGAACAGATTCCATTCAGACACACTAACCATGTCTTTCTATATTACGAGTATCTCGAAGCATACACAATAAATGATATAAATACTATTAATCCTAGTAATGATACAATCCGGGAAGGGTTTATTCAGTTAACACCACAGAGTTATGTAGTCCACCTAGAAGCATCTATCACATGCAACTTCCTGTCGTAGAAATAGTATTTAAAGCTATGGAGGCTTGTGAGAGCCAGCAAATGATCTTGAAATCGGTTTTTGGCTTGGAGTCACTTCTATGTTGGTGTGCAATAATCCTTTGCAACTGATCCTTTATTCAGTTTGTTTTTAAACATTTCACTATTTATCACGATTTTTTAATCGGTAATGGATTATTACTTATAGGATGATGAGATATGTGTTTTGAGGTATTTCTATAAAGTCGACACAATTCTACACAATTCTAGTTACAATGGATTTTATCAACCGGCATGTTCTGATTTTCAACACGGTATTTCGGGGATCTTATTGACAGCTAGACTGTATCTTTCACTTCATTCCCATGCATTGCAGTGCCACATATAGCAGACTCCTAAATATAGATTATGAACAGAAACCTGTTAAGAGCTCTTACACCAGGTTCATCGCAGTAACGGATATTACTGGTCGGAGATATTCTCATGCCACGTCTTACGTTAAAGTCTGTGGGATGTCACAGGTTTCTGTGTGTTATGTTTCTCCATTTTACATGGCAGCTGCAGCGGCAGTATTCCAGTGGCAACACACACCAGTAATTGTAATAATAGCGGATAACCAACCTTATCCAATGGTTATTTTGCTGCCACACATCCTATGGCAATTTCGTGATGCAACTTATCAAGAAATCTATTCTAGATTTACTTATGGTTAACTATCTTAGAATGACGTTGATTTCTTATCTCCTTGTTTAGATTCAATATAACTCAAATGATAAAAAACTATTATTTCCATTCAAGATGAATGTTATTGGAGGTTGGCTATTTGGCACTGATTTCAAAACACCACAAGTCAATGCCAGATCTACATGTGTATATGTCTATGATTAGTTGAAAATACAAATTGAATAATATTTAGGTTCAAATCAGGATACTATCAATAGGATATATGGATGATTTCCATAGTAATATGCATATTAATCATTTCATCTCAAACATGGCACACTGCTGGGAAGATGCACTGATAAAAGATTAGAAACGTCAGGAATGTAGAGAAAACAATAATGAAATGACGGGAACTTTATCTTAGCTGAAAATACACCAATATGAGTTAGAGAGTGAAATCTGAAAATAAACTTTCATCACGGATTTATCACGTGAACGAATGTATTAAAGCACCACAGATTCACTTTGCAAATACTGTTGAGGGTCGAGGCAAGCTGAAGTCGCCCTGGAAGAGGGCAAAGAGTCTATACTCGATGAAGAGAGTAAAAACGACAAGTTTAATTCAGAGGCGACCAATGGCAAGTCAAATTGCAGGAAAGGAGCGGACGAAGACTTGATTAAAACTGTTGATCTGATCTGTTGCTTCATGGAGAGCTCTTCATGGCTGAGTCAGTAGAACCTAAAACCCAATCTGCACCCGTCAAGTAGCCCACCAGCCGATGACTGCGCGTCTTCAGGCACAACCACCCGATGAGTCACTTCCCGTTGTGGAGCGCCACATTGTCCCCTGGCGGGACGCTTGTCACTCGGTATTCCGGGCGAGTAGGCTTAATGATTTTTCATTACACGCCGTTGAGGACGCAAACAGGACATCGTGCCCATTTCAAGCCCCTGTAATGAAGGGTGTGAACCCTGCAGAAGGAAGTGACGCGCACCGACCGTGACACGCATGCGCAATGGGACTTCGTCGAATCACGTGACCTGTGGCGCTTCGGAAAAGAGACATCCACTGCTCCTCTCCCCGTCCTTCTACTTCCTCTGTCCATGACGAGACTGGTGCCGCTGATAGAATGCTTTAATAGAAGTGATGACCTTAACTATCCAGTAACTATCCAGGAGTGGTGAATTATATTCAATCCACGTCCTGACTGTATGTTTTTCATCATTGAGAGCTATAACACAGTGCAAAATAAAAATAGAGATGGCGAATCATGAGAAATAGAATTCATTGTGATATAGGTGATATATTTCATAATAATATATTCTAATAATATAGGTACAATGTATATGTTATAAGATCTTACCTGTAAGACTTGAAAAAGATGTGAGGGCAATGAAAACAGCTATAATAGCCTGATTGCCTGCATGTACATGTATTGTATTTACCTGTTCTGTAGGTATTGTAGTAATTTAAATGTATTGAAGAAAACGGTGTTCCTAATATGATTTTACCAGTTTTTACATAGATTCTCCACCTTATTCAGCTCAGCAAAGAATTCGCTTACATGAGGAGGAAAATGAGGAAAGTTATATTTCCACCTTCAGTGGAAGTATATAACCAATACCATTTCATTTACTATTCATGGGCGGGTCAATGATTGTGAAAACAAGTTTATAACTTATATATTTATGTTCCGTGGTGAACGGTCGAGGAAGTCAGCCGAGAGGATGTTATGGTAATTATTGCCACTTCTACCTTAACACTTCTACCTTCCTCTAGGAATGCCCTTTTCTTCTACCTGAGTCTTCCTCAGCACTCTACATACATTCCGGAATTTGTGTCTCCATATATCGACCGTGTCCTCCTAAAAAGATGATAATGCTAATTTCCATTGGCATTTAATTAGTCAGCCATCAAATGACAGATCAGCCACGTAGTCTAATGAAAAAGCACTGGCATGTCAGACAACCACAGTGATGGATATGGTAAATGCTTTACGGTCTATTTTTATTGCCCTCCGGAATCTACCTGCTATGAAAACTGTCACCCACCGAATAATTTTCTGAATATTCTATTAAAGTAGGCATCAAGAAATATATAACCAGTATGATGACATGATTATGTTCCTCAGAGTAACATATCACGTAATTGAGCCAGATTTTGACCTAAACAAACGCCGTGAATCCCATGTAAAACGTGTTTAAAACCAAAATCTCATGGGATTCTGTACCTAGGGTAATTGTCGCCGATAATGGCAGGGGGTGAATACTTGTTTCAGGGAAATGGAACCCTGCAATGCAGACGTAGAGATTGCGGTCCAGTACAGAATCTCAACAGGATTTGTCTCAGATAAAAACCCTGTAAAGTGGAATTCACATTGTGGGATTCATTTACCTTGCAATACTCCATGAGCATTGAGTACGAGTTCCCAATGTTAGAAATACCAGGGGTGACATGATTAGAAGGAAACCCACGAGATGTGAATCACTTGACCCGTACTCCACCGAGTTTGACTGCGGAGTAATCCACGAAGCGAAGCTGAGTGAATTACGTAGCGGTCAAACGAGGTGGAGTGCAGACCGAGTTATTCTCATCGAGTGGGTTTCTGATTTTATTTCACCCCTATAACATCATTTATTGCTGGAATGACTCGCCAAATTAGCCATTGAGTATTGGGTACAATACTTTCACGGCCGTGAAGTACGAGTTCCTAACGTTAAGCCTATGGAGAAAAATACCGGGGTGAGATGAATGTACATATTGACACGATCCGGTAGAGTGATCTAACGGAAAGTACCTTAAATGAAGGGAGACGACTGGATTCCTTCTGTAGCTTTATTGTATGTCTATATCAGCCGGCTGACCAGAGCATACTGGCCCACACCGTGTGTGTGGGGGCAGTGTGTGGGGGAGGGGGACTGTTGCCAGGGGCAACAGTCCCCCTCCCCCACACTGGTCAGCAGGGCCCGGGTAGGCGGGATTACATGAGGATATGAAATGGGATACTAACACCATACAACCTGTCCCTATCCCAAATACACATACATATTTCTGTTGCTAGGACTGTTGCTAATCTCTGGCATAGTGCTTTAGCGCACTGTAACCTACCTTTGTGTTCACGGCAAGATGCTTGTTTACTCAAAGATTTGAAATAAAGATCCAAGAGACTTGACTTAACAGCTACACGATCCCCTCCTCCCGGGACCAACAAAACGCCTCCTGTGCCAATTTGTCAAAATACGACTTGCAATTAGATTTATTCACGAGGAGGTTTCACTTTCCTTCCCGGCAGACAGATTCAATTTGAATCGTATCTATAACTCACTGCCCTGTTCATCATAAATAACTCACAGGGATTTTGTTGGGGTCGGGGAAGGGGTAACAGACTCTCCACTGAGTTTACACATTTGTAAACATGGGTTTATCTTATGCATGGTGAACTGTATAAAGGTGTGGTAATTCCAGAGGCCCGTTTCCATTGGCCGACGAAAACGATGTAGATTATTTTTGAGTTCTTCTAAAAGCCCGTTTCCATTGGGCATCACTGATATACAGTTAGGAACCACCGACGGACCTATGGCACTTCTGACGCAAAATGGAAATGGGCTAGAATCTAATCTGATCTCAAGTGATTAGTCATGGTCAGCTGGGCACGTCTTTAAGACCCTGAGGCACTGGCACTCTGCTCCTTTGCCAATATCACAGAGAAGAGCACGAATGGATATTTTCTGCAGCAAGCTGTTAGTACTCTAACCTTTAGGCACTGTATATAGGCCGTGCGAGTATGCTCTAAAGTGGGATTCACACGGTGGGACAAATGGACCTAAGACTGGTGTACTTCACACCTTTGCACCAGTCGGCTCCTATTTCCAGCTGGGTACAAAGTTTCACAGATTTGGGTGTTCTACAGTCTCAGTGTAACATGGCGGATTCAATTTACATGGGAAGACATAACAGGTACATAGTCTCACCCCTACACCTCTACACAGGGTACACAGTCGCCGACTAAGGGTACTTCCCCATGTGAATAGGTGTTATTTGAGACCACCGAGACTCACAGATTGGTGGAGAACGTTTGAAATACATTTGTCTCACCAAAATACTCCTCTAAATTTTAAACCTGTTCAAAGTTAAAATCTCATGAGATTCTGTTCCTTGTTAGGGGTGATTGTCGCTGACAATTGCAAGAGAAAAAAAATTGTCTCAGCAAAAAGGCACCTTGTCATTCACAGGAGGAGATTGTGTTCCAGTACAGAATCTCAACAGGATTTGTCTCAGACAAACGGCCATTGAGGTATGTGACTGCCATCGTGTGAATCCCACTTTAAGGGAGTGTTCCACTGGCCCGACGGTAGCCGATTTTGTAGCCAGACAATCACCGATCATTATCGTATGCCCTAGAATTTCTCAAATCTTTGAAAATGGTCATTTATTATTATCAGAATTAAATAAATTACAATATGTGAGCTTCCTCTACAGGGCCCAGGAACAATTGATCGGGTGAGAAATCGGCCTGGTGGAGCACACCCTTAACAAGGATATGATGCCACAACTCTGTGCAAAGCAGATCATGGTGTCAAGAGTCCCGAGAAACTTACAACCATTCCTTGCTGGGACGTCCGCAACTGTTCAATATGGACTTTGATATGTATTCTTGAAATAGCTGAAGGACCGACTTTGAATCTGGCTCTGGGGAACAGTGGGCTTCACTACAGTGGATGGAGGACTTCACTGTTCTAAATTACTTGGAATTCTGGTCACGGACTTAATTAAGATCATTGCACATTAGGACTTCAACATATATCATGGTTTAGTTTATATTTCGATCTTGAGTGAAATGGAGTGAATACTTTGTAGCCACCTGTCACGAGATTATGTGAACTATTGGATTGGTGAATGATGAGTGGGTAACGTTTAATTGTGTAACAGTTCACAACTGAGGTAAGATCAACAGAACTTCTCATGAATAAAGATTCTGGTTTGACATTACACCTCCGTTGGTCCTTTATGTATTACCAGTAAGGGGACCAGCTACCACGGGCAATCGATATCCTATGGACTCTAGCTCTAGCCTCACGGCTCTGCCCGTCAGACCACACCTTTCTACTCGGTCTGATATAAAGTAGGCAACATCCAATGATAAACGATATCTAAACACATGTGGTACAATGGCCAAAAGATCTACTGGGGAAGTATATACACAATATAGCCATGATTTTGATCTGAGTGGTCGTATTCTCCGTGTAGTTGATGCGTAGTAAACTCCGAGCGATAGCAAGGAGTATTGCGTAGTGTCAACTACAAAGATAATATGGCCACACAGATCAAAATTATGGCAATATTGTATTCACTCAGCTTTCAACTAATTATGAGAAGAAAATGCGCCGGGCATTGTCTTTATAAGATAGTTCCCATAATGTGCCCGTCAGATGGCAGAGAAAACCATATTCTACTGAGTAGAGTATGGCTTTCCGTATTCTACACAGTAGAAATTTGTGGATTTTGACGTGAATGAACTTGTTAAAAGTCCGTGTCGTATCCTACTCAGAAACGATCTGTATAGCTCCATGTATGTTTAGTATGGAGTCTGTATCGGGTGGGTAACTAACGAAATCCATTGCCGTGCAATCCTTTACGGATGTGTCTATAAATAGGTTCAAGCAACTGTTCATATTCAGTTTACATACAGTTTACATACCATAACCAGTGTTCTTCTGATACTGTCTGTATGCGTTTGTGTTGAGGTAAGTGTTTGTCTATATGTTAAATCTAGAGTATGTTTGTGTTGATATTTGTGTGTTGCTGTAAGGGTATGTTTGAGTTTACTGATGAATCTGCAGACATATTTCAGTGATTGCCACAGAACAAGCGGCGATTATTTGGACTGGAGCTGCAGTGGCGTCAGAATAGGGGGGGCAGGGGGGGCGACTGCCCCCCCACTTTTTTGCCAGCCCAAAAAAGTCAGCAGCTTAAAATTTTACTCAAACGTGTGTAAAACCTGTCTTGACTTTTCAGCATAGAAAAATGTCAAAGTCTGACTTTTTAGCATGCAATGATGGCTAAGCCAGACTTTTCACCGTGAAAAAATGTCAAAGTCTGACTTTTTATCGTGCAATAATGGCTAAGCCCTGGCTTTTCACCGTGGAAAAGTGTCAAAGTCTGACTTTTTATTGTGCAATGATGGATAGGTCCTGACTTTTCACCGTGAAAAAGTGTCAAAGTCTGACTTTTTAGCGTGCAATGATGGCTAGGTCCTGACTTTTCACCGTGGAAAAGTGTCAAAGTCTAACTCTTTAGTGTGCAATAATGGCTAAGCCCTGACTCTTCAACATGGAAAAGTGTCTAAGTCTGACTCTTTAGCATGCAATAATGGCTATGCCCCGACTCTTCAAAGTTGAAAAGTGTCAAAGTCTGACTTTTTAGCGTGCAATGAAGGCTAGGTTCTGACTTTTCACCGTAGAAAAGTGTCAAAGTCTGACTTTTTAGTATGCAATGAAGGCTAGGTCTTGACTTTTCACTGTGGAAAAGTGTCAAAGTCTGACTCTTTAGCGTGCAATGATGGCTAAGCCCTGACTCTTCACTGTGGAAAAGTGTCAAAATCTGACTTTTTAGCATGCAATGATGGCTAGGTCCTGACTTTTCACCTTGAAAAAGTGTCTAAGTCTGACTCTTTAGCGTGCAATGATGGATAGGTCCTGACTTTTCACTGTGGAAAATTGTCAAAGTCTGACTCTTTAGCGAGCAATGATGGCTAGGTCCTGACTCTGCACCATGGAAAAGTGTCAAAGTCTGACTTTTTAGCGTGCAATAATGGCTAAGCCCTGACTTTTCACCGTGGAAAAGTGTCAAAGTCTGACCATTTAGCATGCAATGATGGCTAGGTCCTGACTTTTCACTGTGGAAAAGTGTCAAAGTCTGACTCTTTAGCATGCAATGATGGATAAGCCCTGACTATTCACCATGGAAAAGTGTCAAAGTCTGACTTTTTAGCATGCATTCATGGCTATGCCCTTACTTTTAACTGTGGAAAAGTGTCAAAGTCTCACTTTTCGCAGACTTTTCGCAGATTCACAGTAAATCCAGAGGAACAGGAAAATGTCTGATTTCATACCAAGAAAAAAGTCAGCAATTTTTCAGTTCGCCCCCCCACTTTCAAAACGTTCTGACGCCCCTGAGCTGGTTGACGGCGGAAATAACGTTTCATGCCCCGAAAACAGCCTTGCGTCGGGCATTTTATAACTCTCATTTCTTTTTCTCAAGGTTAGGAAAATTACAGGATTTGATTTCATTATCGCCACAGTTAAAGACAAAGCATAGGAAAAAAATGTATATCTGAGTGAAGAGATCTAAAAAAGAAGTATATGTTTTTCTCTACACGAGAATCTCATTCTCGAGGCACCAGGCTTTGGTCTGGTTCACTCTGCCTTTATGTGCGGGAGCGAATCTGACAGAATTCTAGGGTTTTTTTTATAGATGCTAGGTAAGTCAACTTGTAACAACCTTTAAGATTACTTATAAGCCCATTTAATTGGTGTAATCTCTATGTTAAACACATTATCTCAGATATCCCAGGAAATCCTATTCATTTAAATTGATACATCCATCTATGTTAGATAAGAAACACCGGAAATACATTGACTTTGCGTAAAGGTTAGAACCTAACACTCCATTGCAGGGTATCACTACACAAAATAGCCCATTAAGCTTAATTAGGTGAGATGATCAAAGGGGTATGGGCGGGTTGGGAGTGTGTGATCACAGACAGTACTGTCAAGCCGCATCTATCCTAATTAATACAACAATGGGGTATGTGGGCAACCTGTTACCGTAGGGAATACAAATATTTGCCAATGGCCACGCCAGGGACCAGCGACCGGCGCGACCCCTGAACCGGATACACTTGGGTCAAAGCGCTGATAACTGGCTTTCGAGGCTGAGCGTAAATAGGTGCCTGTGGTGACCAGCGCATGCGTGTGCACGTCATATTCGTGTTACGGTGACGCCATCATCAATACGAGATGATGGAGCCACGAATATATATATATATATATATATATATATATATATATATATATATATATATATATATATAGGTATATATATACATACATACATACCTACAGTAGAACTCCGCCTAAGGGACACCCCACGTAAGCGGACACCCTTCCTTCAGTGTGGGACATATTCTAGGACTATTTCAACTACAATTTACTGAAGCTAGCCTCTCCCCACTACCATAGCTTACTACACCACTACTTCAGCCTTCTGTATGAGTATTAGTGTATACTCTACCCATCCCTAGGACTTACACATACACCATAACCAACCATCGTGTCACTGTAGGCCACTGCTGAATGCTAGTATACAGTCCAGCCCATATGGATAGTCCCAAACTGCCATACCACATTGTTTCATGGGAGTAGAGCACTCATCACCAGATGATGCTAAGTCTCCATCAAATACGTTGATGTTACGTTGCCAGGTGAAACAAACAAGGGTCGCTTCTGACTAAAATGGCGGTCTCTAAGCCCCTACTCAATATGTGCCTTGTACGCTGGTCAACTCTTCGCCATCCTACATAGCACGTGCAGGCCCAGGGGTCTGTTAATATTTAACTAAAGCTATCACGCGCATGGCACGGGTTGGAGCCAGACGTCGGCTTTTACAAATGAGATGGTGAATAGTGGCTGTTGTTGGCAGGGGGTATTTGAGGTGGGGTAGTAGTGTAAGTTCCATGCAATCCTCCCCAACCCACACCCACCATCTCCGTGAGGTTCCCTCCACCTAGAAATGACAGGCTCACGCATAGGCATTCCAAATAAAGCCTCCATCCCACATCATCAGCAGGAGCGGTGCTTCCAATTTATAATCGCGTGAATCCGTGAGAGGCTGTTACACCCTAAAATGTAACAAAATCCTGCAAAAGTAATAACCCTTAAATGTAATAAGATTTCAAACACATTTGTAATAAACTCCCTTAAATGTTATAACACCTCCCTTAAATGTAATAATCTTTTCTCCTTTATTTGTAATAAAATTTCACCCTTAAATGTAATAAACCTTGTACCCACAAATGTAATAACCTTCTCCCTTATTTGTAAGAGAGGCTCCACTCTGAGAAGTGGGCTTTGTGGTTTGGGTTTAACAGAGGGAGATGGGACAACAGTGACTGCGGCCGGCAGGCACGCACCATGTCGAGAAAAATGATCTCATTTCTTATAGATACACATAAACATATTGGCTCTGGGCTTGATTCGGGTGGCTAAATAACAGGATACTGTCAGTGTCTCATTTGTATATCAGATGTAAAATTGATAGCTCTCATCTTAAATAAGATCAACATTTCTTATCTTTCATGTATAAACATGTATAAACGAGAGACATTCCTCTGACCTATCGACCTCTGAATGATTCTAAATAAAAAATGTGAGGTTCAGACCCTAATCCTAGTTATTTCAAACATAGCCCGCTGTACAGTAATAATGCTTCTCGGGAACACCATAAGGGGGGGGGAGACAAGGACTATGAGAAGATAGCTTATGGGAGGAGAAAGAAAATGCTAGGAGAGTGTTGACATCTAATAAAGCGTGTCTTCATTAGAGCGTACTTGCATGCGCTATATACACCATCTAGAGTTTAGAGTGTTCACATATATACACTTCCAGTGTGCTACCTATCTCTTCACTATCTCTGTGCTGCTCACTGTGCTACTGGCAAAGGAGCAGGGTGCCAGTGTCTCAGTGTATAGTTAATTACCCGAGGTACTTACCTAGTACTGAAGGGGAATTGAAGTTCCTACGAGTCCGGGGCACTGAAGTGCCCCGAGATAACATGGAGATACGCATGCGTGAGAAGGCACTACCGCGCAAACACCGACAGGATACACACGTACTTTAAGGAGCAGGTAGGTTATTAAGGTTTTTAAGCCGTTTTTTCTTAATCAATTTTTTAAGATAACTTGAAGTCTATCTCTTTGCGTTGCCCTCTATATACTTAAATATTTTATTAATTTGAGACTTACCTAATTCCGGTTTGTTTCTTGGTTTTTTCAGACACTGAAAAAACGGGCACGCTCGGGTGGCACCCGCCATTACCCATTCTTAAGAACCGCAGTACCAGAGATAGACACAATTGAAATACTCTCCGGAGTTCATTTCAATCACAATGTCCGCCAAATCCCTTAAGGAGCAGGCGGATATATATAAGACGGTTCTGGCGCAGGGTTTAACGACCCCGTCGCCACAGACTACTCCATCTTCGGAGAAGACTGATGAAGCCCAGTCACTCAAGACTGAACTACTCATTGACCTACTGGTGCTTGATTTATTTGGATCCTAGACTCAGGCAGTTGATGGCAAGTTGACTGGTATAAGTGATTGACAGAAAGCTATCCACTGACTGAATGTAACCCAAACCTTTTAATTGTTATTTATTTATAATTGCACGCTCATCAATTATGAACATTCTATTTGCTCCTTGTTTCTGAGTCCAGGGGCCCGTTTATTAATCTAGGATCGTAGAGACCCTCTTCTGTACCTCGTACAAAGGTTATCATTTAATAATATTTAAGTCTGTTGGCTAAGACAGTATTAGCCTCCATAAGGTCATCCAAGTGTTTAACCCTTTAAGGACGGGTGCCTGTGGCCAAGCTACCCCCTGGAGGACGGTTGCTGGTGGCACTTCATACCGCTAGGGGATGGGCATGCAATCGTTAAACCCACAATTCAATTTTGTAATCAGTTGATATAATATAAAATCATAAATAACTTATTTCTTTTGAATACAAATACTAATAATGATATTATGTATACATTCTGTGAAAATTTCATCAATGTTCCTCCATTATTTTTTTGTCAAAAACGATTTTGTAGATTTTTGAGAAATGATGCATCAAGGCATCATTCGCCCTGAGCTGGATGATGCCTCAAGGCATCATTCACCCTGTACTGGATGATGCCTTGAGGCATCATTCGCCCTTAAAGGGTTAATAAAGTTGACCCACGGGTTTCTATGGCATACAAAAAAGGGTCTACATGTATGATCCTAGATTATTAAACGAACCCCTGATCGTGACACTCATTGTCACATAGGAGAAACCTACCACCCTACACATGCCATGAATGCTACTCTCCGAACACAGGACGTTCACTCCCCATACACAATTAAAGTGACCGTCCCGGGCAACCTCATTTTCGTTTATTTTTTCTTTTAACCCCCCTCCCCCGTTACTGTATTGGATGATCTATTTCAATATATAGTGATTGTTCATGGAACTCGAGTATCGTTCTCAAATGTGTATCATATATCAATTATGTAGAGGTTTGTCAGATTTCCAGCTTTAGTAAGGACACTTCTGAAGGCGTTTTTCTGCATTTCTATGGAGTTCATAATACTGAATATATAGCAATATACCATCTTCTCTCATCGACACAGTTCTTTCTATACGGCATATAGCCTATGATCCATGGGCGTCGCCATGACGCCCCCCGAGTAGGTGTTCTTCACTAAAGGAGGTGAAAAAGTAGCTGTTCTTCACTAATGGAGGTGCAAAAGAAGTGAGTGATAATTAGGAAATGTCACTTTTCTTGCCTTGCTCACATATGTAAATAAAGTGTTCCATGTGAAAACATCATATCCTTGGTTTTAGCATTATATCTTCCTGCTCTGGGATCGGTGTAGAGAGTCAAAGAAACCTTGGTAAAACATTGAAAGGCAGCTGAATTTCGTAAGAACAAAGAGCCAGAATACAGGTTTTGTCCCCCGACAACCTAGTGACTGCTTCATGAACTAACAATGGCTCAGTCCCCTATAATATAAGCACTGATGTGATAGAAGCTTTGTACGTTGAACACATCTGGATTTACGTTGATTATGCTAAGAAAACGTATTGATCATATTTTGCTATGGATATCTTTATATACCAACTTCAAATGCATGGCTCAGGGGATAGAGGAATCGGCCTTTAACTTCTTATTCCCAATAGGATCCCAGCCTTTAGAATCGGCGCGATGCCACAAAGTAGGATATATTCTTATACACTCAGAAAACAGCTCACAAACCTTTTACAAAATGGTATATATGATACAATTTACATATTTACACGTCTTTTAATTTAGTCATGATGCGCTCTATGTTGCCCTGATGTCTATATTAATTCCGAAAATAGAGTCCATTCTATGACCCATGACAAATGTTTTGTGTGTGGTTAATGACTTGCATATATTACATTCCATATCAAAAGGGGCATCTCAACCATAAGTGATTTGGAATCCAATTTGTAATACATGTATTTGGAATGACACAAATATTATTACGCTCTTCAAATATTTCGGTGTTTACAATAACTCGAGCGATCGTTTATTTAGCATTCAACAAGTGACCAGAGTAAACTTGGTTGATGGGATGTTGAAGTACCACAAACAATTCCACACCAAAATTACAGGAATTTAACCTCCATAATAGATATGAAAATGATTATGTGATTTATCTTTACGGTAGCACTCCTGCGGTATGGCTCAGGGGCCCGTTGAATAATCTAGGATGTACATGTAGACCCTTTTCTGTATGCCATGGAAACCCAGGGACGATGCGGGCCAACTTTGCACAATACTTATAGATGACCCTATGGACGGCTAATTCTGTCTTAGCAAACAAACTTAAATATCATTAAACGATAACCCTTATGTAAAGTACAGAGAAGGGTCTTTATGTAAGATCCTGGATTATTCAACGGGTCGGGTCCTCCTAGAAACAACCAGTCATCACACTTAATTACTGGTATAAATACAAATATATAAAAAAAATCCGCCAGACGTAAAACGTCAAACACACCCCACCGGGAACGCGAGACGAAGACGTTACGCAGAAAGATTTTTGATCTAACGAAATAAGTACAAATTTATAAACCCTCATCAGGAGAGTGGACAGAGAGACATTGGGAGTGGTCAGCCAGAGACTACGCTCTGCCGAGGCTGCTAAGTGATACATGCCATCTCTGTCGTACCGGGTTAGAGGGTCGCGTGTAAACGTGATGCCACAGGAAATTAGCCTCTCACGTCCCACCGCCGCGGGCCACGTAATAATTCATACTACTATTTAGCGGCGCTTATACCGGTTTCACCAAGACGGACTGCAAATAAGCCAATCTTCGCGCGTGTTAATCCTGTGCCACCGACTTAAAAAATGTAGCTAATTGGAGATATATTTTATATATATATTTCATGGAAGATCTGTTGTTAATGACAGAATTAAATAAAGAACATTGAAAGAAATTATTTGGGATGTATTTGTGATTTTCAGGCATTCTTTAAGGTATATTTGTGGTACTTACAGATAAAACATGAGAAGACAAGTCAGTAGAATAATGTTGTCTTAAAGAGTTATTGGGAATATATTTGTGATTGTCATGCATTCTTTCAGGCATATTTTGGCACTCATATGAGAGGTTACAGATAAAACATGAGAAGATAGGTCAACTGAATTAATTTGTTATCCCATGCATTTGTATTCTTCTACGTGTAAGATATCTTTATAGATGTAAGCCTACCTGTTCAATGTACACCATAAAACTAGAAAAATAAAAGGGATTTTTGGTAGGAGAAGAATTCATTTTCGCGGTATTTCTTCCCTCGGCGTCACCAGACCGAGATTGATAAATGTACTGCTGGTTGTTGTCGAGAACACGGCAGAACCAGCGGTGACGGGCGTCTCCCTGGCGTCCCTTCAAGGTCCGTTCACCCAACGAGTACATGTGTATTTATATAGAACTGCATCAAGAATCGTTTAAATACACAATACTCCACGAGTTTGGATGGGCCGCAATCGTCATAGAGGCTAAGCCGACTGACAATTACGACCCATTCAAATGCCTTGTCTTGTCTTCTCTGTGAAATCCTGGTCGCTGATTGGTCAACCACCTAAGTCGTCATCTCGTATTCATTCCGCCACAAATGTGGCATAGTATCGTAACTTTATCGGGGATGATCATTGTGTATTTTTTCTGACGTTATTCCTATGGCTAAAGTTGTACCAGGGCTGAGATAAATTCTCTATAGTCGTTCGTTCACCCAGCACAGTGGTGGGCACTCGGGCCCTGAGTAGTACACCAAAATGGCGGCCTGCAGCAGGCGCCGCCATCATGCAGGTCACACGTCCACGGGACGTCCCAGTATGCCTGATCATACATCCCCTACCCTCACCGGGCACCAGCACCAACACGCATGCGCCGTTGTTTAGGAGACGGTTATGGTTCCGCTGTAGATCATCATCTATTATCGCCCGGATAAAGGGGGTGTCCTGACGTGGCCCTGTCTGGCAGTGTAAACACAGGAGGCAGGGTGTGTGTGTGCAGGGAGGTGCATGGGGGTCCCTCCTCACCCTCTATTGTGATAACCCCCCACAGTAGTAGCAGCCCTCAAGTGCATGTTGAGGGCTAACGAGGGGAAGTCGGGAAAGGGGGCGCTGCACTCGCCGGCGGGTGAACCAATGGGCGTCTGTCATACAAAGTAGGACCGGGAATGTCTTTTTGGTGCAGCTATTAGTGGTAACTACCACACACTCAGTATGCGCGGAGAAAACAAGCGAACGCATTACCGCGTCAACCGACTGCAAGTGGGAATCTACCTACTTTGCGTATTCCTGAAGATATCAGGGGAGATCAGAGAGGCAGAGCACGTGCTGTCTCGACCCTCTTTAGATCAATGAGGGATCCTCACCATTAGTTAAGGCCAGTTCGCACTCTGCGATTTGGGGGGCCTCGCGAGCGGGTACCTCCAGTCTGAGACTGGAGGTACCGCGTTTGGAACTTGAGGCGTGCAAATATATATATATATATATATATATATATATATATATATATATATATATATATATATATATATATGTGTGTGTGTGTGTGTGTGTGAAGCACCCCATTGCGACTAGAACGCTTGCTATTTGGAGGTACATCGGTACGCCCAGTCTCAGACTGGACGTACCAAATATCAAATATGTTTGATATTCAGAAACGCTTGGGACTGGGTGTACCTGAGGTACCTCCAGTCTAAGACTGGGCATACCCAGGACGCCCAGTTCCCGACTAGCAGGAAACTTGCAGTTCACACTGTGCGTTTTGAGGTACATAGGTACACCCGGTCTGAGACTCGGGGTACAAATATAACTCAACAGGCAGTGTGAACTGGCCATTATATCTCAGACTGGGCGTACCCATGTACCTCAAAATGCACAGTGTGAACTGGCCATTATATCTCAGACTGGGCGTACCCATGTACCCCAAAATGCACAGTGCGAACTGGCCATTATATCTCAGACTGGGCGTACCAATGTACCTCAAGACGCAAAGTGTGAAGTGGCCATTATATCTCAGACTGGGCGTACCAATGTACCTCAAAATGCACAGTGTGAACTGGCCATTATATCTCAGACTAAGCGTACCAATGTACCTCAAAATGCACAGTGTGAACTGGCCATTATATCTCAGACTGGGCGTACCCATGTACCTCAAAACGCACAGTGTGAACTGGCCATTATATCTCAGACTGGGCGTACCAATGTACCTCAAAATGCACATTGCGAACTGGCCATTATATCTCAGACTGGGCGTACCCATGTACCCTAAAATGCACAGTGCGAACTGGCCATTATATCTCAGACTGGGCGTACCCATGTACCCCAAAACGCACAGTGTGAACTGGCCATTATATCTCAGACTGGGCGTACCCATGTACCCCAAAATGCACAGTGCGAACTGGCCATTATATCTCAGACTGGGCGTACCAATGTACCTCAAGACGCACAGTGTGAAGTGGCCATTATATCTCAGACTGGGCGTACCAATGTACCTCAAAATGCACAGTGTGAACTGGCCATTATATCTCAGACTGGGCGTACCCATGTACCTCAAAACGCACAGTGTGAACTGGCCATTATGACACAGACAGGGCTGGGCTCCACCATCAGTTACCATTTACAAGCCCCGCAGCGGAGACAGCCACAGACGCGTGCTGAGCCCCGCAACATGCAAACACTCGTGCGCCCAAAATGGCGGACGATTAGGGACAATACACGCGCGCCTGAACGCCTGCCAACAAGTGGCGGGCACGAGAACACAGCGAATAACTTCTTATGTACGCTCAATTTGAGAGAGAGGCCTGTGGTAAGGAGAGGCAGTATTTCACCACTGGTCCCATTATGAAACACGCCCCACGAAGCCCACTCAATGAGAGACATTCAGTGAGGCACTCTCCAAACATAACACCTCGCCCTACTTGTATCTCGGCGCCAACCGGCCTGTTTGGGACAAGATCTGCCGTATGCTGCAGTATTTCGTGTATGAGGCCATACGTACGCACTGAGGGGGTCGGGTGGGGGGTCAACAATTTTGGAAATATTGCGTAAGCTTCCTCTTTTTTCTATTGCGTACAAGACTGAGAAGTGGGGTAGGGGGTCCAAAATTTCAGAAATTCTGCATGCTTACTTTATGGATGGCCTCTATCCTAATTTATGAGCAATTTAAGGAGTGTTTTGTGATCTGTTTATGAGTGAGTTATACACATTATATACTTATGCTTGTTATGTGAGGTTCAAATCAGGCATAGTCTCTGGGACTGCTTTCATAAGTGGAAAACACTTCTTGTGTTGCAGTGTTGTACTTTGTCAACAAGACCCCTGTGCTCTTCCGCAGTGTATGTCAATTCTCATCAACTGTGGATGCACTCCACACTAGCTTAGAGACTGTCCATAATTGACGTCTTGCTATTTATAACTGCTTTTGATCTCCCCCTGCCTTGTTATGTTTTGTCATAAAAAGGTGTACCTGATGAAGCTGGTTAAACCATAGCGAATCGTCGTGACTCTAACCTTGATACTCCATATAGAACACCACCAGTTCTACATGGTTCAATGATAACATCATAAATAAATTACTGTGTCTGTTATTTTGTGATTTTCAATTTTCAATTTGTCATAAAAACCTTGTCATGCTTGGTCATTGCAATTGGAACCACTCCCCCCCCCCCCCCCCCCACAATACACGACGTCATTTTAAAGTTGGTGTTAACCCCGATGATGGCATTGTGGTGGCATTGTGGTCGACGACAGTTGCCGGCCCAAATTGCATGTCGGCGGACCGATCTGCTCTGTGGACGAGCAAAAAAGGTATTTATGGCTGTCCCTGTCGACTTCTGGCCCATCGCAGTGTCTCCAAAACCCTGTCACCAGCCAGTGTATGCTGCCCTGTCCATGGGCGCCGACCGCTGGGCAGGCCTAAAGGAGATTTTGAAGCTGTTCCACCAAGCTCATTGAAGCAGGCCGGCTGGGTGGCGGGTGCTTTGAGTGTTAACTTCTACAAATCTGCCTCCAAAGCATGGCTGGCAAAATCTATTTGAATAGATATTTAGCCCAAGCTGGCTGGTCGGCCAACGACGCTGTGAGCCTTCCCAGATTCCATGTTGGCCGCTCGCTCGCATATACTGTAACACACACAGTCAACATGAAATGAGGGCCACCCGCGAGAAGCTATCCCGCGAACAGAGACCAAATGTTTGCAAAGTTGCGGTAGTTTGAGCAGAATTTCAGCATCAGAGCATGTCATACACATTCATAGCATTATCCTTTTTAAAAAAAAAAACTCCTCTTAGTGCGTTTGCAGCCAACGTCCACCAGACAGCAGCAGCAAACCTGCTGCGTGTTCATTGCCACACCAGCGCCGGGCTGGCCACCCAGCTTGGTGGAACCGCTTGCTGGGCACCAGCCAAGCAGTGTGTTAGACTTGCTCAAGTCTTTGATTATGAACATTCATTAAATGATTAAAAACACTAAGATAAAAGTTCATTAAAGTATGTATCCTTCTCTGACTGGCCTGTATACCAACGAGGAGGGTAGCCATAGGATGCAGGGACTGGAGCCAGTCTAGCAGTGTGTGTGCACCGTGTGGTCGTCGGCGGGCTAGAAGTAGGGGATTTTATGGAACAGCTCACTGATTTCCCTGATTTAGGGCCGGCCGGACGGCCGACCCCAGCGAGCAACGTCAGCTGGAGGCTAAAAACCTGCCTGCGGAGCCCTGTTTGGTGGAATACCCGCTTTAGGTAGCTCCTTGTAATTGAAGGAGATACCAGTGGAATGTAAGTGAAGCGCATTTAATATTAACCTTAATTCCCCACTCACACTATGTTGGCGTTCAATCTGCTTGATAATTCCACTGTTTTGCAGCTTCAGTTCGCATTCTGGTGTATTAATACGTGATTGTTTGGAGCAGAGTCTAGGTAGTCAACGCGCCAGGAGATATCTGCGGGGAGAGTGTGGGCGAGGCGCCCGCCAGTCGGGCTCCGTGTGCGGGCTCGTCACCAGGCGGCGCCACCGTAAGGGCATGGAGGAGCGGGGAGGAGAGTAGGGGGGGGGGGGAGGTAATCTGCGATAAGGCCTCTCCCACGGGCGGATCGATCCCCAGTCGATAAGCCGGGCCCGGCGTGATGGCATCGCCGGGCGCCGGACGACACACCCCGGCGAGCAGCTCCGGCCCGGGCCCGGGAGCAACTCAGCCGTCACCCCATCTGACCTGTCAGTCTGTCAGCGACCGGCATGGCCGCTGTCAGTCACTTCTTAGTCAGCGTACCCTCAGTGCACATGTAACTTTCCCGCAGTATCTATAATTTATCCAAGTTGCTTCTACGCTAGAACGAAGAGATGTCAGTTGAAAACAGGGAAAATGGAGGAAATACTTTGCATGTGGGATTTACTGCCTCAGCGAGGAAGAGGAAACATGGTATCAGTGGGACTGAGGGTCTATGGGGAGGATAAAACCAGTTTATTGGCGAGAATAAGGCTCAATTTTAACTTTCTTTGGTTTATGAAAGAAAATTTATTTCGTGAATTTGCATTGAAAAGTAGGATTTCCTTGAAAAAGGAAAACCAGCATCCCTGACTGAGCGCAGCCTTTCCTCAGTGTCTAAACTGTAGTGGAACAGAAAAAAACCCATTCTCAGAGAAATCGTGCAAATGCTGATACAATCACCGTAATTATCTATGGTATACTTAGAAATTCTATCCAAAGATCCACTTGAAAATTCAAGGTGGCTGCCGTTTTTCAAAATGGCTACCAGAGTGACCTTCTTTCACACCAATGGTGTGAAGGTAGTGCACTGTAGCCATGCAAAAAACATGTGCGATAGGAGTACGTTCTTGACATAAAGCATGAAAACAATCCCGTCAACTAATCTCATTAGCCCCAGCCTTATTGATGATGCATAGCCATTACCACCTAGTGCGGCATTCATCCCGACTGTGGAAGATGATACATGCAGGGAACAGGCCTGATGAGCAGAGGTGGCACCCTAGGCATTGTGTTTAATATGATGATACGTCCAACCCCGACCTCTCAATGTATCCGAAATAGGGATCACCATACAGGCTCCCGACGGCCAGCGATCTGGGTTCATCTTGGTCTGACTTTGGTAAGAAATATATCGTCTTGTGGATGTATAGCAATAAAACAAGGAAGCATATACACAAGACCTCCGTATGGATTTCAACTGTAAGGGCTAACACAGTCAAGGATTCCTCTACCACCGAATTGAAGTTGATGTAATCTGTTACGTTCTGCTGAAGACTGAAGCTTAGTTACAAATCAGTCAATACTATTCTTATTTCCCTTAGGGTTATTTTTAACTTATACAGTTGGTCGCTCAACCTGTCATTAGATATTCATTCATGTTTCATTTCCAGGTTTCTTGACAATCTTGAATATTCCAAGATTCAATCATATTATGATCAAAATCCTTTGTGGTACCAGAGATGAGAGGTGTCATTAGTGGGACCATCCATTATTACTGAAACATTGCTCATTATGAAAGAGAATAGGTATATGTTCAAGCAATGCGACACATGGCAGGGAAATCATCTTTATCCATATCAATGATATTCATTATATTTCTTTGTATCACATATCTTTATATTTCATCTAATGGGACAAATAACACTTACACATTGAAATTAGCAATCTTCGGGTATGCTTCATGAAATGAAATTCTCCTTGTGCTTTCGCTGTATGTCAAACGATAACCCAAATGCTATGAGGTTTCCTTTGGATATACTTTCAGAAAATAATTAGATATAATTAGGGATCAAATAGCTGAACCTATAGCTTCAACTAAAAGACAAACTACAGTTTCTCTCTGAAAAACACTGGTGAAATATCTGAAAAGGACCTGTGATGATTGACCATACGTAAGAATCAATCAAAATACCGACCAAACAAAATGAGAAAGACTAGGATATGACGCTCGTTTTTGTCGCCGATATTAAAGAAGAAACCAACAAGTTTTGGTAAAAGTCGTCATTCTCCATGAGTTTGATGCGGTGTGATATGAACGAGGCAACAGCCGAGTGAATATCACATAGCATTCAAACGAGTTGGAGAATGACTTCTTTGACCAAATCGAGTTGCTTTCTGTATTTATCTCACCCTTGTTCACACTAAAAGAATGGTCAACACACAGGATATAGACTATGGAGAACGGATTGCAATACTTGAAGGGGTATGGAGAACGAGTTCCCAATGTTAAGCCTATGGACAATTATTCCAGAGGTGAGATAAAGATAAGGGTTTCTCTGCTCTGCTCACATTGATATGATATTCTCACTGTAGGTGCTTATGTCTCTGTTGGCAACTATAAATCCACTACACAGAGCGGGCCCAGTGCAAATGAAGTTCCCATCCCTTACAAGCAATTATGAAAGGGATCATCCATAGATCAACTATAATGACGCAATATAATGAAGACTAAATTCTGTGGAGGCACCTGGTTAATTTATCTATCCGATTTTATTATCCCAGAACAGCAATCGGTCATTATTTGCTTCCAGAATATGGCTGACCCTGCCCGATTGCAATCTTTTCGATGGGCACAATATACCCGACTGAAACTGATAGTTACATTATCTATGCACAATTAATTGGTGAACACTTCTCTGCATGTCTGTTTCCATTCACCGATCTGGCATCAGTGGCTCCTATAGGCCCGTTTCCATTGGCAGATTTCCCGTCACCGATCTACAGTCAGGAACCACTGACTGACTTTTGGCACTGTGGACGTCATATCGGTCAATGGAAACAACCAAGGTTGTGAAATGCCCCACGCCTTTTTCTGTTTAGATTATGTAATGTGGCACCACCCACCATTGAGTGAAAGCTAGGTCACTGATTGAAATCTACTACCCTCAGCGAATTTTCTATACCTACGCACAGTCAGTGGCACCAACGACAGACTTTCAATGTAACTCAAAAAGTCTAAGCAATCTTCGTCGGCCAATGGAAATGGGCCTATCCCAACTGCAGATCGGTGGCGAATAGTCGGCCAGTGGAAAATGGCTTTATCAGGCCTCACACCAGCTGCGTGGCGGTGCTATTCGGGCATATTCGAGCAGCTCAATAGACATGCTTCAGATTACTTTATCCATTCAGTGTAGGCAGCATCATGAAAGTCAATGAGTCTAGGAACGCTGTCTGTCAAACTCCTAGCTTCTGCCTCTCACCAAATTGATTAGATAATCAGAGATATAACAGGAGATGACTTGTCAGGATATTACATAGTCTGAGATTGATAATCCACAAGCAGTTTAGATAGCACGGGAATACCTCATGCGCCTCAGATCATATTCAAATGAGTGAATTTCTGATTCCTCCCTTGAGTTATCAAAGAAAGGAACTCTCCGAGAAGATACAATAGTGCACACAAATTATTTCAGGCACAAGTCGGGGTCTTTCTAGTTAGTCCCATGTTGTGTTTGTTTTGTTAAAACACTTTTATTAGCTGGTTATACATTACCACATTCGTGGAGTTTTTCCGCAGATCAGTAACATAACAAGGAAAACAAAGTAAAATTAGCAAGAGAATATATAATCAAACATAACAGATTTTCATTTTCCCATGGAAATCGACCTCTAAATCGTCAGTGTATGGAATTCTTATTCCTTATGTCAAAGATAATATAGATTGACTCCATTCACACTAAAAAAGAACCTGTGGTTTGAATCTCCACCACAGACCTTCGTCCCCATGCAATGGCTGACACCGACATGTTTTCCACGTTTCTTGGTCTCTCCGAGGCAGCAAATCCTCATGAGAAATATTTCCATAATTCTTTACTGACCCCGACTAAAATCCCTGATTTAAATGTATATTGATCTGAAAACAAGGGTGACATATCAAAAGCAGAATAAAACTTTATAATCTTAAAGCATCTTTATTCACGAATAATAGTCTATCAATATTGTTTGACTAGCATATCCTGAATCTAAAGGCACCATCTTTGGAAAGGGCTAGTTTTGTTGTTGTTTTTTAATTCAAGGAAAATATGGGTGTCGACGACGTATATATTCGCCCTCGATTGGTCGTTCTTATATACACTTGTCACAAATATCAAATTCAAGAAGGGTCTAAGTACTAATAACCCATAATATGTAACAAATAAACGAAGTGTCCTTCGTTTAGTACATATACATACGTACATGTCATATTTTATAATGTTCATTGATGGGTTCCTTTAACTGGGCATTATATCAATATAGGGCGGGAATAAAGCTCGAATCCACAGGACATGGAAGTGCTCTGTAGACAGATACAGTGGTCTGACAAGAGGTCTCTATAGCGATCAGAGAGAACGTGGACTGAGCCTGACTTGTCTTTATAGATCTTCGTGCTTTGTCTCCCATCTCGCCGACTCGGATCCCACGAGGGCCGCACCTGCCCTTTACACCGCCTCATCCACTCTCCCTGCAGAGGTTTGCTTTAGGCCCATGACTACTCGACACTTGTCTTTGATGTAGTGCGACTGTGGGTTCGTGAATCAATTCGATATTCCTCTATATCAATATTGTCTCAACATTGAGTACATGTACTTAAATTTTTAAAAGAAAAACTTTATTTAGATTTGTGGTATGTTTTGGTATTTGTTTTCGGAAATACTACAAAACGTTGCATAAATAATACAGCAGCCCAGTTACCAGAACTCTTTTACGTAGAGGTGCAAATGCGCGGTGTCGTTCAGCTTATATGGTTTCTCATTTCTCCGTAATAAATCTCAAGACATAACCTGTCACTTGGTGTCAATATTTATATTTCAATTGGTGTTCACTTAATGCTCTAATAATAAATGCAGAAACCGAAATGTTGTTTCAAACAAGCAGTAGTTTAATAGAATGATCACCTCTATATGTTGTGTTCCGGCGAGTTGCACCATGGGCAGGTTTATCAAAATGCATATAGCAGGGATATCAGTTGGGATCAGAAAAAAGGTGGAAATACTTTTTTTTATCCGAAATCTACTGCCACAGTAAAACCGAGAAAACATGGAAAACATGTTAGTGTCGGCCAAGGTCTGGGGCTCATGGTCTGGCGGAGGTTCAAATTATTTACGTGAATGGGGCTCAAATAATGGAATGTGTTTTACACAAGGACAAAGAATTTCATATACTGAAAATGAAAGTGTATTTTCACGGAAAAATGGAAAGCTTCTATCAAAGAGTGTATAAGATTTACCTTCTTTGCCCTGATATAATCCGTAAACTGTAGTGAAGGTGTTAATACATCAATAGAGAGCAGAGAATCTGCTAGGCGAGTGCATCTAGTGTGGGTGGGAGGGAGGGAGAGTGACGTCAATACTCATCACGCCATCACCAGAGAGCGCATGCGCAATGGAAACAGACGTAAAGGGGCATCGGGGTAACAAGCCACCCACAATACACGAAATGCCCATGAGAGCGGTGTTCACCCTGTGGACTGTTCACTATACATATACAGCGCGTCTATTTCTAACAATATCTGCCAGAAAACATGTATCCGATGGAATATCCTCGTCTTATCCAAATCGTGATAAAATACTCGACAAGAACGTAAAAGGTTGACGTACTTGAAAATGTTGTTCTCATGGAATTTTTGTGTTATTTTCTACAATAGATGTTTGTTGTAACGTTTCTTTTTTTTGTCTTGCACGCTCATAAGTCCCAAGGGTTATGAGGATAGCAGAGTGTAACATAAACATCAAACACGGGAATTATACACGATGGTCATATAAATGGTATCTCGTTTCAATAACGCTCTATGGTATCATTCAAAACGAGAATGAAGTGCTACAAAGTGCAATTATTTATTGAATTGTTTTATATTGTAAAATTTTCTTACAAAATAAAAAATGGTCAACTAGAGCAGCACACGTAAGATACGTCCAGCGCTGATTAAATTAGTAAATTGGGAAATGGAGATCCATGAGTCATGAGTCAGACCAGCTGGTCGTCGCATAGGGAGACAAAGTGGACCCGCTGAAACCGTAGATACCTGTTCACAAGATACCATTTATAGAGATATACGCTCAGTACTTGGACTATATAGGTTCAAGGTTATATGTGTCATTCTCTAATCTTTTGAATCCATATTTTTGAAACACTTAACAACTGTCATTGTAGCTTCGAGACAGACTTATTCAGAGACGATAGTAGGAAACTACATTTCAATAGTTACAAACGAGACCAAAAACAAAATTCTAGCCTCGAACCCCATAGCTTTAGCACTAAGCCTCGTTCTTACTTGCCTCCGGAAATGCTGTTTTGGGCATGGGTGTCTACGGTTCTAGCGGGTTCACTTTGGCAACCAATAGATTTAATGATTTCTAAATGATTGCTTTATAAAACAAGAAACCATAAATCTGATAAGAGCATGCTATAAATGAATGATTTTATACACGAAGACCGTGTATATCATGATCTGTCGTGTTATAAAACTGCATGTATTATATGCATGGAATCACGTATATCAAATTCTATATGAAAGTAAGAGATTGTTTCAGTCTTCTAAGTGACAAGGCAAGTGCCACAGATTAATCATATAAAGAACCTGGGATGACCTTTCTACACTCTTACCAATACACCAATTGCCCCAGTTAACATCAATCTCTGTGTTATTCAGATAAGAAACATGTCTCTCATACAGGAAAAGACCTTATTTATCCAGAGAATTGTGTGAGGTCATCTTCCATGCCGAGCAAAGTAAGTCAATCCTACAATCCCATCGTCACTGACGCCTACACATATCAGCGTGTATTATTCATTCTCCACCTGATACAAAGTGTCCATAGAAAACGTACGGGCCCGCGTTATCGCTGGCGGAGGAGGGTACAGACCATAGTAGCCTCCTAGGAGAATGTATAAAATAGTCCCTGAACTATCATGTAGCATGCGAAGTATAGAATGAGAAGATGGGCGGCCATTTTGTCATTCCTTGGATAACTTAAATTTGCAATGCTTGATGATAAATGTTATATTAACCTCTTTCTGATATTACTGTGCATATCCTCCTTGTAGTTTACTACAGATTTAGGGCACAGAGTGATTGCTAGTTCTGCCGTCATCCACCAGGACATTGCCACTGTGGTGGTGGTGGGGGGGGGGGGCAAGCATTGTCATCAGTTGTTATGATCTATAGATAATATTTAGATAGAGCGAAAATTCCTCCATGGCAAGCCCCAAAAAATATTTTTTAATAAAATCCATTGATAATTGGTCCCGCCAACTGGTGTTTTGGATGGTGTCGGGGGGCAAGATGGCCGTTTCCATAGCACAATAGCTATGTGCCCTTATAGAGAAGATAGGTGGCTATTTTGTCAATCCTTGGATAACTTAAATTAACAATGCTGGATAATAAATGTTATATTAACCTCTTTCTGCTGCTACTACTGTGCATATCCTCCTTGTAGTTGAATACGGATATATGTGCGCGTCAAGAAAAGTTAATATTGTGTATTCATATCTCTAATCTTTGACCGTGTCTAAAGCTGCACTCAAACACAGTGTTGGTTAGATTGGCCGCCACCTGTATTTGCACTCTGTTCCAACAATTTTGTTCTGCGTGGGTTCTGAGAGCCGAAATACTTACTAAGAAATATTCAAAGCTCACACAATTGATGATAAAGTCTCCCTTCATGGTAATTTTTTTCAGAATACACACAAAAGGAAAGAAAATGGCTCCCAAGGGTGGGAAATCAGGTACTCTCCAACCATAGGTTTATGTCATGTGAAAGATCTGCTGGGAGAGTGACAAACATTTCAAGGTCAAGGTGCCGCGGAGTTAACAACACCATAGATAGACTCTAGTACAGTCCGTTGTCGCCAGGGCCAGGGCATACAGGCTCAAACTGAGACTGTTTTGCGCTGCCATTTTAAGGTGGGAATTCCTACCTTCGCTGGTACTAAGCTACCCTGATTTATTTGCCAGTAACCAGTATGCTACTCTTCAAGCAAAGGTCCTAGAGTAGCTTTTACTGGGCATGCACCAAATAAATCAGCTTGGAGAGTTATAATGATTCCCAGAATAGTGCCAGAATCTGTTATTGGGTTTGCACTAAAATTAGAACAGCCAACCAAGAAATTCTTTTTCCAATCAGTGCCTAAGGAACTGGCAAATCGGAGCTGTGCTCTGTTAGACCCTTACAGACCTTAAGCAGACTTAGCGCCTGTCGGTATTCCCCCTTGTCAAACTGATACTATAAATAGAACAGCCAACCACAAAATTCCTCCCACTAAAGGTCGCAGGCCAGTCAGAGTCATGCTCTGTTAGACCTTCACGTACCGTAACCCGAAGGCGGCGCGGTGCGTGAACGGACTACACCATAGATTGGACACCTCTGTCTCCACTCTGTGCTGACTAAGAGGTTAGTCGGGTTAGATCCCATACGGTCCCATACACCAGGGCTAACATAATGTAGCTCTGGCGGCCAGTGTAACCACACCAGAACTAACCTAGTGTAGCTCTGGCAGCCAGTGTAAACACACCAGAGCTAACCTAGTGTAGCTCTGGCGGCCAGTGTAAACACACCAGAGCTAAACTAGTGAAGCTCTGGCGACCATTGTAAACACACCAGAGCTAAACTAGTGAAGCTCTGGCAGCCAGTGTAAACACACCAGAACTAACCTAGTGTAGCTCTGGCTACCATTGTAAACACACCAGAACTAACCTAGTGTAGCTCTGGCGGCCAGTGTAAACACACCAGAACTAACCTAGTGTAGCTCTGGCGGCCAGTGTAAACACACCAGAGCTAACCTCGTGTAGCTCTGGTGGCCAGTGTTGGTTGGCACTGCTGGCCGCAGTTGTCTCCAGTGTGGTGCCGTGGTACCGTCCCACTCTCGGTCTCCCACCCTCTCCGCCGGCTGCCCACACGTTACGGCCAGGCACTGATTTGTGGCTCCACAGATTTGCCCCGGGCATCGGTGAAATGGGAATTGCTCGCTCTCACTCGGAATTGCTCGTAGAAGCTGCATATCGAGCTGGTCGTGCCTCGGGGCAGCTCGGCCAACTCCGGAGACACGAACTCTTCACCTCCGTGTCCACTCTCAGTTAGCTTTCCGCTCTATATTATGTATATTCTTAAAGGCATATCGGACAATCTATCTTGAATATTAAAACCCATGTCAATTACTTGGAAATTGAATGTGATAATCTGCTAGTGTTATAAAACATAGATCCGCTATTTTATGAAATGAGGGACACTGTGTTAGTTCTTGAGTGAGAGACAAATATTATGAAAATATCATAATAGAGCATATCAAACGTTGCATTCCACATAGATCGATTTTATGACAAAAATACTAAAAAGTTGTTTTTCATATAGTATAACCCGTTATTTTCTTCAAACGTTCCCACAAAGTAGTAAATGTATAATACTACACATTTATGCTTTAAAAACTATAGGTCACCGGTCTGGTTTTTGAGAGAATTGAAGTAAATCATATTTTTGAGTACATTTCCTATATTAATCAAGCAAATGAAAATAGTCTTACTTTACCTATTGGGGTCGGTCAAACTATAAAATATATCATATTTTACTAATTTGGCATTATAATTAATCAAAACAAAAACAGTTTGGTCTAAAAATTGTCAATATTATTTTGGATTGAAGGATACCCCTTTAATGTCGATGGTTGGCTTTTGGTTATTTCAAATGCGAATAGATGTAGAATATAAGCATTTACTTGAACATGTAGAGAAAAACGACTATATCCTATAGTTGAATATGATGCATATAAATATGCACAAGGAATGGTGATCAGATCGTTGCCAGTCCTTCCAAGTTTTTCTAAGTTTATTTAAAGGACCACACTTAAAGCTCTACCGTTGGGATTTCATGCAGACAAGCACAATATGCCATCCGGTTATGGGGCTCTGTATGTCCCTCTAATTGGGAATAAAATAGGCCTAATTTGCATAGGCCTTTTGGGTAGTTGTATTCTGGTTCCCGGTAACGATAAAGTGGGATACCCGCATATTCCGGACACAAGCAATAGGTCATTGAGTATTGCCCGAGGGCGGGAGGGAGCTTTTTATAGGCCGGCGGTTCAGGATGACCTTGTGGTGTAATAACCCAGACCCTGAGGAGAAATACATACGAAGTTGGATGCAGTTTAAGGGGATTAAATTTTCTGTATTTAACGCTGATACTCGATGCAGTGGTATTTCTGGGAAAGGCAGGCCGAATGGTGCAGTGCCTCTGGATCGGTTCGAATGGTACAATGTTTCTCACAAATGGGTTGATACTTATAAAATGATGAAATTTGGTACACATGTATTACATACATATATAATTCTCAGTTCAAAAAATGATTTAATTTGAATGAGATTTAGAGCATTAAGAACGAGTTTGACGTCATCTACAACACCTCTAGAGGTGTCTTTCGGGACGACAAATGGATGACAAAATGGACATTTTTAAAATGGACGATTTCTTATGCTACACCACCTACGACATAAAAGGTTCTCATATCGCCGAAGGCTCGTACGCCTACGACATACTTTTTATGCTACGTTTTCATACCAACGAGACTTGTACAATACCTTTTTGTATCGTAAAATAATCATTCAACGGCCCCAAGGCTCTTACCAGACTTTCTCAAGGTTCCTTTACACCACAATGGTGGTGATCGAATCTATGTAATGAACTTAGTTAGAAATCTAGCTCCTATACATTTATTAAGGTGAGAGTTCTTTTACTTCCTACACCACCTAGAAATGGTATGGGAAGGATTGGCCTTTGATATAGCAGTAAATCTACCAATGCTGCCACCTGTCCAGTCACTGACTCGTCACCATCGTTATAGCCTAATATTTCAGTAGGTTATGGGCCCAGTAACCCAAGGTGTGGATGCAAGAACAATCTGTGAGTACATATAGTGAAACATTCTGGAATTTTAGTGTTCATGTAACTTAGTTCGTGTAGTTAGTGTTCATGTAGTTTGGGCTTATCCTGTGGTGGACTAAACAGATGGTGGGCACCTTGATGGAGCTCTGTAGTCATCTTGTATGTCCACATTTTGTTTAACTATCAGCGTGGTATATGACGTGTGATGAATGTCAAGAACAAATGCTAGGAATATTTTGCTAATTATTGTATGCCATGCATGGGACTGAAGGTCTGCAAGACTGCAAGAATGACCCAAATATCTCTTCTCTTAAACTGATATAATTCTCTGCTACAAATACACAGTTTGCTACATACAATACAAACAGCAGTCCACATATGCCAAGTAGGCTGCAATCGAGAATGCTGTGAATTATGACTCCGTTTAAAAATGGACAGATTAAATAGACACTGACGGAATTCATTTCATCTGTACGGGTATCCAAACTGCCTCCATTAATATCAGGGCGACACTATTAATTCCATACAGGCAAATAAACTATGGGGTATATTTCAATTTCACACATTGTGGGGATCAAATTTGCATGTAAATACAATTTGATTGAGAAACAATTGACATCGCTAACAGAATATATACCGTTTAGCCGATGTATTTGGATGATGGCTAGACAATTTCCGACCATCGTATTTAAAATGATGGCTGTCTGTTAATTGATTTTTTGCTTTAGGCAATAGTAGCAGGCAAGGCTTTGTCACCAGCTTATGAAATCTATCATGACACGATTTCCAGAACGACCTTATTATATTGTCAAGGTGACGGAAAGTTGGTATCTATTATTCGAATATCAATTTGGAAGAGTAGAGATGTATAAATGGGTTCAATATGATAAGAAAAATGTGCTCAATTCGTTTCTAAGCAAACCATTTTAGATTCTTTCAATTCAACTTGATCATTATTATACACATAGAACAAATAAATATAGGCATACGAAGTGAAACTATGTGGGTCAATATATTTGTAGGGGTATGTGATAGTTTGAACACGTTCGAACATGGCCACATCCCGAGGCACTATAAACTCTGATACTTCAGAACTATCAACTCACCTAATTGCTCCAATACTGCAAATATAACCACTGGCCACCTCATAACTAATCAAATACAGAGCTTTACAGTTGTGACAAAGGTTTGAAGGCGCTACTTTACAGTGTGTTTTCATGGGTTTTTCGTAATTATAAAGAAACAGTGCAAGTGAAATAGTATGATCAGTCTGGGAGTACATTACTTATGATCTAAATGACTCAAACAATGAATCAATTCTTCTACTTTCATTAGTATGAGTTATTTTTTTTCTGTATGGGAAAAACAAATTCAACTTCATTTTTGTATAAATTTATTACAGAAGGATTAAGAGACTGTACAATTTGCAGTACAGTAAGTCCATGCGCTTTTGTGTTGCAACATCAGCACTTAAACGAATACATTAAGCATGTACAATATTAGCAGAAGAGAATCCGACCATAGTGTAGTGGTCATAGTATCTCCTATCACATTTCTCAAAACGTGAAAGGCATAAAAAATCTTTAAGTCAATTGTCGATTCCCTTCATAGAAAACCACGAGTCTACCTCCCCGGAGGAATATTTATCTTACTGCAGGCGAGTGGACAGCGAAGCCAAAAGTCGTCTGCTCCATCACGGTTGGCGGGAAAACGCCCTCGTCCTGATGGGCTTTCCTTGTCTCCACCGTCGGAGATGTCCACTTCATTAGGTAGTCGTCTGCCGGACGCCATCACCAGCGCCATCTGGGGAGAGGGAACAGAGTAAATTATATACAGCACCGACAAGTCCAGACACATATACAAAAATGTTAGATTTCCAGTTTTGCATAGCAGGGATTTGCTTTTTTGATACAGAAACCGGCTTTCTGTCTTCGAAAGGTCAAAAATACGTGTTGAAATCGTCAATCAGATATATCCCGATGCTAAAGGAAGAGGGATATATCTGATTAACAATATTACCAAGCAATTCTTATGTACAAAGACACTCAGCATGTTTTCATATTTTTACATATCTTAAAATAGTTGAATTTTCCATGGTGTTGTTACCTACCATATATAAAAAGATCTGCTTGGAGTTTCTCCCTCATATAGCGACAAATAGAACCAGAGCTGTCCATGGAGACTGAAGTGCCACGAGGGTAAGATTCTCGTGGGCAGAAAACTCAAACCTGCTTATCTGTTTTTGTAGGTTTATACCCAGATATAGTTTTTCTCTTATAATTAATAAGAAACTATATTGAAAACAAAATTGTATTCTGTTTTCTGATCTCTTAACCCTGAGACAATCCTCTAAGAGCCTCCGCCATCTTAAAATGGCACAAGTTTTGCTGGTTCCTAAATCACGTTGAAATCAAATACTGCTTTGTCATTGTAGTTTGGGCCACCACCCGTCTGCCTATGCATATTCATGATCGAAGACCAGATGCTTAGACTGTCATGCCCTCTAGCAGGTAATAATGAAGGCGCCAGCTATCTGGTGAAAACAGGTCGGGCACAGTGTTTACCTACTATATCTAAAACGGTAGAATTTCGTCGAATCCGCTTAAAGTTGCTCCCGTACATAGAGACATAGTGAACCCGACCTGGGCCTGGAGATTGATCTGTTTTCTCGTGAGATCGCAAAATTTCGCTGGTACCCCTTTCGAAACTCTGCTGGTTCTCACATCAACCACGAGCCTAAGTATTTGGCCTCTTCAGCACATCTGGCTCTGTGGAGCAGTCAGCAGGGTGTCAGGCTGGGAATGCAGGTGATGGGGGTTCGAGCCTAGCAGTCGGGAAAATCTTTTTCAAATTTTTCACTAAGTATTTAGCCAAGTCTCTGTGTGGAGCGGTCATCAGAGCGTCCGTTTGCGAACGTGAGTGTCTGGGGTTCGATCCCCGCCCCCAGTAGTCTTACATCTCTTTTTTCAAATATTTTTAGGACTCGGACTCGACGAAGTCGCTAGTTATGGGTATAAAACGACATGGATAGGAGCGGCCGGTATGCCAGGTTGATATGGTTATAGGGATATAATAGTAAATTAGATACAGGTGCAGCATGAAGGACTGGGATATTCCGACGGGTCTACTAGGATTTTCAACTGTATGGCTGACTAAATACACATTAACCCTTTCCAGGCGAGCAGGTTGGTGGATACCAGTAGCTGCAGGGGCTAGGATGCCCCTGGGTTGTATGTCTCTGGGGGGCGAGAATGCCTTGAGGCATTCAGGAAAGTTTCACTTGTCATGTGACCCAGAGAACCTCTATATTGCCATAGTCTAATTTTATTTCAAACAGTATACAAAATATATTCATTTCCACACATATCTTTCCATATTTTACACAAACTCTTTGAATATTTCTTGAATTTATTGGAAAATGCCTGAATAAATCATGAATGCCTGTAGGCATTTTCGCCCCCTGTGTACATAATGCCTACAGGCATTTTCGCCCCCTGTGTACATAATGCCTACAGGCATTTTCGCCCTGAAAGGGTTAATGACTGGTTTAGTGAACGAGTGGTCGTAACCTCCAAGTAGTTGACGCGTAGTAATATCCGCGCCTGCGAGGATATCATTATATATCTATGCATGAAGTACTAATTCTGTACATACTGCGAAGTACGCCGTAAAACTTTGTACCCAGATACATATTGCGTGCTTTGAACCCCACTACGGTGTGCTTTGAAGAAATAACGCATTCTGATTGGCTGAGAGGCCGGAAGCACTCGTCTGGGCGGACAATTTTAAAATGGCGGTCACTACCGCACCGTGACTGAGGAGACGTTTTCTAAACTCCTCATAAAGAGTAAACGTGCATAATGACCAAATATTAAGGTAAAGAACGTGGGGCATTCAGGTGATACAGTTTGAATAGTTTAAATATGCGAAATCAATCGATACCAACAAGAAGCAACTGGAAATGAAAATGAGGATTTCAATGAAAAAAACTGAAAAACTGCAATGTCTGACGTGATGATGAAAACACATAAGTAGAGGTCGACGAGGATACAAATTTTTTTCCGACGGAATTGAAGCCGAATCACATAGCTTAGACTCGGAGACCCATCCGACGGTAGAATTTGATATACGAAAACACATAATGAATCTCATTCATTACTCTTCGCACCGAGGCGACCCCGTCACTTCCCGTGTCTATAAACAGCGCATGTTGAGTTACTCCTTCCTCTCTCGTGCAGAGCCCGAGCTGATTACAGCCACGCCTTGTTCTATTCGGGGCTAATTATCGGCGGCCTGAGCGTGTCTGGGCTGCGATTAGGTGCCAGAATGCGACCATTTGCCCACCGCCTGACCACACACTGTAGGGTGAGGTGGACTGTGAAATGTATAATCGTCCGCACGGAGCAGAACGCCTGTTGCTACTGCCCTGTTGCTGCCTTGTTTATTACCTCTGAACATGCCATCGACAAACGTCCCCAGTCTCCGCTTTGTTTGCATCTAGTCTTACTTCCGTGTCAGCCATGATTGCTGATCATGTATGTATAATTAAGAATCACAATGCTCCTGTTGGAATATTAGATTAGGGATACAATCTTTTAAAAACTTTCATATTGAATATAAATCTAAATTTTGACATGATGCAAGGTGGAAGTGTAAACGTTTTATGGACAGCAAGGAATATATCCAATAGACTGGTTATTGCTGATTAAATCTTAGTGTAAATGATTACGGAAAGTTGATTTCTTAAAGAGGTGTTTCTCTACACTGTAAAGGCATCGGCGGTATTATTAATCCTTACAATGTCATTAATAGGAACAACCCATACCTTAACTAATCACTAATCAATTTATCTGACGGTGTTACCTTTTGGAAATGTTATCAAGTTCAATATTTGAGTTCACACAAATCATGCCATAATAAAGACAGATGGAAATAGATAATGACACACATTGGCCATATGTGTAGCATATTTAATATTTGTTGATAATGTGATATAAAAGATCAGCAAAATATTATAGGGAGGAGATGGAATCCGAGAAAACAGTCCGCAGACGACAATGGGAACCTTCGCTGGTTCCGGCGAGTCGCACCTGGCTGGCGGTGGTCACGTGCTGACCGCCATTGTTACTGACGACGGACGCAGCCAGGCCGCCATTATGCCATATTACATGCTCTCACCTCTGACCTTGTGGCGGGAGGGTGGGGAAAGTGGGGGCAGCCCAACGGGAACCCACTGCGGGAACAAGCGTTAACCAATCAGTTTCTATTACGCGCCTGGCCGCGCTGGCAGCGACGTCTGGCGGGCTTGAAAATGCAGCGCCTCGTTTGCCAAGGACAGACTCTTGTCTGCGATTTATCGGCAAGTGCAAAAGTAGTCGACCAGGAGGACTTTTAGAATATTCATCATCTCAGGGTGTTGTTGTATCAGAGAAATGTATTGGCGAGCGGCATTCACCTTGTCCGGTCAGCTGCACAGCATTTCCCGCCGTTTATCACGCGTCTGCCACCACAGTTCCGTGGATTTATAACAATGGGAACTCCTGGTTGGGCAGTGAACTGGAGAAATCTAATAATGCTACAGGTTTATATCGTGGGGTGTAGTGGTACTATAGAGGAAACCTATGAAAGTTTAGGGTCTGAGCTCGTATCCCATCGAGGTTGAATCACGTAGTAATTCACAAGGCGAAGCCTAGTGATTCAAACGAGATGGGATTGAGCTCTGACACTAAACTTGAATGGGTTTCTGAATTTATCTCACACTTAACATTGATTAATGGGCTATCATTTGTGACTTAATCCCCCATTGGATTTTCCCCCTAAATATCTCATGGGCGTTAGATACGAGTTCCCAATGTTAAGTCTATGGAGAAAAAATACCAGGGGTGAGATAAACGGTGGTAGCGCCATATATCAAATGGGTAAATGTGTACGTTGAACAGTCTGAACTGAGCACATCCCATTTCCAATGCTTTATTGAGGCCAGTTCACACTGTGCGACTTGAGGAGCTTGCGAGCGGGTATCTCCCGTCTTAAACTGGATGTACCGCGTCTGAGACTGGGGGTACCTATGTACCTCAAAAGGCACAGTGTGAACTGGCCATTAGGCATATCAGACCATCAGCCTTGAAATTTTAACCCATGCCAATATCCCAAAAATTGAATGTGCTAAACTCCAAAAAGCGAGATGACAACACAGAAGACTCAACGCGGAATTGCAACAACCACCATAACAAACCAACAGACACAGCAAAAAGGAGAACTGCAAACTCCTTCCGGAACATGAACAGTGTCTCCCCCCCCCCCCCCCGCGACCAATTATTCATTATAGTCAACAAGTGTGAGTCATCACATGAAAGTCGCCATGATGAAACGCTGCTACGTAAACAAGGCAAGGCCAGGATTATTCTAAGGAATTAGACCTTTGAAAAACAAGAAGGATGATGTCGAACATTCAAAAAGTGCTGACAGTGCTAATATTTTTTGTTTGTTTTTGAACTGGTTCGGTCTAATTTATTCCACATTGGCTCCTCTGTATAGGGTACTGGCTTCGTAGCGTTCGATATGGAGGTGGGGGGTCGGGGGAGTAATTTTGAATTTGAGATTGTTTGTGGTTTAACGTCCCAGGCGACCCTGAGGGTATATAGGGACTAAAAGACTTCAACTGATCTTATTAGTCCTTTCGGTGTCTCTATTAGTAATGCTTATTTACACATATAATTCATAAGGTGACCATCCCATCTGTTCTCAAGTAACAGAATCTTCAGGTTCCTGTGTAAAGCAATTACATCGGTACCGGGTCTTGCCTTTTGAGAGGACCGGAGTCATATGCCACCACATAAAACCTCGCACCTGTACTTGTACGACTTGTTTTAAAGATAGTCACATTCCTAAGGGACTGAGCCCTATTATACACATGGGCAGGGATAGACATATGCAAGTCACAATCATACACACATACATATAGACAGACAACCCTACACACTGACATATGGACATATATCTGTCAGACTGACAGGAAAAGACATTGTTTTGACTTTTTTACACAATGTATCAGTGTTGAGCTACCCCAGCCATGTGTCGTGCTTGGGGGACCCGCGTGGCGACGGGGTCATAAAACGGTCGGGGCGTGGTTAGAGGCCTCTGGGCAGTAAGTCGTATATAAGAACTGTTATAATAAGTATTACAGATCAACCAATCTGAATTACAATGTACCTACTATTAGCATCTGTCTCTACTACATTAAAAAATTGACACAACAACCAGACTCCATCTTCGTTTCAACAAACAATCTCCACTAAGCAGGTACCAAACCGACCATAAGAGTAAATGAGCAACTTGAACCACTCACCGAGTACCTTTGGACTTGAATCAAAAATAGTTTAACCTTGAAAAGGACTATGTGATAGTCAAGACGTCGGTTCTATACCATAAACGTCAATACATATAACGGTAACTTTGGTAGTTGTACTATATTCACCTTAATACAACGATTCAATCTGACTAGGGAGGGCATGCAGAAATAGGTCAGAAGGGCACATAAAAAGCTCAAGCTGAGTTTGAAGATATCGGCATGAGGTTTATCCTACCCCTAATAAAAAACCGCCATAGACTTAACATAGGGAAATTTTATGTGGCAGGCCGTGACATAATTTTTTTTATGCCACTAGAGTAATAACAATATTGACCAATCAGAGATCAGGATGTCAGCTACTATGAAAAAAAGTTCTGTTGGTCATTGACTCAATATTTATCTTTTAGTAATACAAAAGCATAGACGAGGTAGGATAAATACGAAACCGAACCCGAGTTAGACTTGTCAATGTCTATGCCACTCTGGTCAGGTCTGCTCCTCACTACACTCGCCTACGCCTCGTGTAGTAATACGCGACCTTCCCGTCGTGGCATAAACATTGTCAAGTCTAACTCTCGTTCGGTTTCTACTAATTCTATGTGGCAAGTGAACCTATTGGAATTCATAAGAATTAGAAGACGTGATTACACCTGTATGGCAAGCCGATGCTATAAATTAATTATCAGAATTTCTATAATATTCTAATCTAATCTAGGACAATCCATAAAGTACATATGCACTAAGGGTGGTGGGGGTTAGTAAATGTCCTGTCTGTGGTAAGGCAGTTCCAGACGACGCTGTCTGGGTCCAGGAGGGTTGGGCATTTTGGTCAGGAGGCGACAGGATGAAATGGCGGGGCAATCTGACACACTCCATTCAGTTTCGAGGAGCATATGAAGTGAGCAGTTGTATGAGTTCCTTGTGTGAGTACATCCTTCCTATACTTACAATATATCTAGAGGCAAAAGAATCAGTAAAAACTGTTCATTAAGTTAATGTTTACTATTAGGGCTATGTGAAACGTCATAAAACAAGGTGACAAAATGCACTGTTTCTTTATAATTACGAAAAACACATGAAAATGACTAAATCAAAGCGAATACGGTGATCTACATACACCATTCTGTGGTCATCATTTTCATTGTTTGGTGAATTGTAGTGCCTACTGTATCGCTTATGTTATTATAATCAGTGTATAGGATTTTATGGCAGACAGCGAAATGAGGATATATTATATTGTGTCTAAAGTGGGAATCACACCGAGTGACTGATGTACATCTACCATACTTGAGATTGGTGTACTTATCATATTTTCCCCAGTCTCCGATAATTTTCACTTTGTCCAATAATCTCAGAGCAGAGTGCTAAAATTTAGCTTTCCCAGTCTCTGGGGAAAGTGGCGGATCTGATTCAAAGGAAAGGACAAACATGGTGCAAACATGGTACTACTGAGACTAGGGGACCCTCATTATCAGTATCTATGAAATGAATCTAGGTAGAAATCTCACGCCTACACATTTACCGAGGTGAAAGTTCTTTTAGTTCCCACACCACATGAATCTGGTATGAGAACGATTGGCCTTTGATAAAGCAGTAAATCTACTACTGTTGGGGATGAAGGAATAGAGTGGCTGCAGTGGGACTCGAACCCACAAAGTTGTCCTAGGCTCGTAGGAACATCAACTCCCCTTCAGTACTAGGTAAGTACCTCGGGTAATTTTCCCCTTCAGTACTAGGTAAGTACCTCGGGTAATTATCTATTCAAAGCGGCGAGCATCCTGGCATGAATGAGGATGTGGCTGCTGTGAATAAACATGTGGTTTGTAGACAGGTATCTCCTCCTCACAAATTGGTTGGTCTATTTGTATCCATCCCTTCACAAGTTGTCTCTTGTGCGTTGCTTTGGTTGTGTTGGATCTGTCCAAAACATCCCAAATTTTGCTAACTTATGTTGGTCATTTGTATGAACAGATACTTTGACCTTTGACCTTGACATAGACATCGATAAATATATCGTCTCTAACTCTGTAAGAGACAGCCATTGGTAGACTATGTAAAGGAAAAAAATATTGGGATCGATAACCAATTGAGATGCAGAAACTACCCAGAGGAGGAAACTTCAAGATATATTACCAAAAATTCTAAAGCAAGATGATTTCTCATAAGAAGATCATAAGATCAAAAATGTCATCAGATCATGAGATCTAAAAGTTGTAAAAATTTCATATGAGAGCGAATGTGATGTTTATTTTCTTCTGTTATTGTGGTGTTAATGTAACCCGTTATGTATTATATGTGAATTCATTATGGAAGATCGCCAAGTAAAGACGAATAATTCTCTCGTGAAATGTTGTTACCTGAATTAAAAAAAAGGAAAAAGAACATTCATTAAGAAAAGAAATGAACTATGGTCTCATGCATACATGTACTGTTTGCAATGTGTAACCAGGTGCTAGCAAGCGGCAGTAGAGTAGGGGGTGGATAGCGGGAGAAATAGGGATAAGTCTCACAGATGGAAGGCAGTCTACGGCAGTAGTAGGGACAGGTTTGTAGTGGTTAAACACGATCGTATGGAAGGATAAACAGAGGATGAACCCCATCCATCTCCATACGGGTAACGACCTATTCGTGCCGACCTTGACCTTCAACCTGTGTGTGACCTTCATTCGGTGGTCACGTAGTCCACTAGTGACCTTGGTGGTCTTGTCTCTAATTAGAGTCCTAATTAGCGTTTGTTGTCTTAGTGCTTCCTGAGGGATGGCTGACCTAAAAGTGGCCTCTGGGACATCTTTATTGTCCCTAATTAGGATACATGTTCGAGAGAGGGATCTAAGATAAATGGGCATACCCCTGTCTTCAACAGTGCTGTATTTTGTACCTTGAAAGTGTAGGAAATCAGCAGTGAATACGATCGTGAATATAGTTTAAAAAAAAGAAAGAATTTGACTATAGGCTTTCAACCTGGATAACCTGGAGATGGGGACCTCCTGTTGAAAATTCTTCCAACGTAAATCCGGCTCGTGTGAAAACGATCCTAAGCCGTAGTCTTTATAACACAGCCATTTGCCTTTCCGTTGTTCCCTAAAATATATTGAACTTCCAGCTTTCATTGATTAAAATAAAACCCATCACAACACATTTCAAACCAATGTAATTAACTTTTAGTATTTGGCAGTCTACCATCATATAATTATATGCTTTGGAAACAGGCATAAATTCTGTAAACCAGTGAGGATATATACGTCATTGTTTTACTACATGGACACAACATGCGTATACGACTTATCTCTCAAGGTTCCAGACTGTAATGTAACAGAAATGCAGTCGTTGCCACTCATATCACTTCTAAACGTAACGTAAACGAGTATAGAGATTGATGACTATAAAGGAAATCCTGCTGATTCAGCTTCAAAGATTTACTAAATAAATCATCAGAGCACACCGTTTAGACTACAGACAATAACTCCACTGGGCCTGAATCTGTTTGGGGGTGTGAGTGTAGGGATCACTAAGAAATACCCACAACATACCCTGCTGCTATTGGAGAAAGGGACAGGGAGAGATAAACAGTTTTAGCAAAATTTCCCAGTGGGCTGCGGGCGCACGTTGCCGGGTAAATAATGTATGATTCATACCAGTATGCGTTGTACACTTCCATCCACATATGTCCCCGAAGAGGCCCGACATAAAGGGCAGTCTGGTAGTTCTTCTTTCAGTTTTAACGGACTACTATCTGTACGGCCGTCTATGTACAATCACGTTCAGTCACGTTATGTGACGTTCATCACGTCCCAGTACGATGCTCATGAACACCGTGTAGCACAGTGGCCGCCAGGACTAAATCTTTGGCAGCACTGTCCCAGAAAATCCCACTGCTCCGAAACGGGGGTGGCGGGACCGCCAGGAACATCGTGTAAACATAGCATTAGCGCTTGATCAGATATCTCAATGTCCAAATGCGCCTGACAGAGCCACCTCTGTAGTTATGAATATCACAGTATTTGAGCTTTTTCCTGGGAAATTTCTTCTTTTTTATAAAGATTTTGTATTGATATCCTTTGGTATACAGTAATGTAGTTGAATGGTATTATACAAACAAGACACCAGATATCAATAAATGAGAATGATCCTCAACTGAGGTCAGTTGATTTTCATGGCTCATCCCTCCCTTTACAGAATACAATATCATCTAGGGTTGAGGTATATCATCAACAATCAAATATAAAAAAAAACAACATAACATACTGTCCACCTGTTATTGAATCTCTACACACAAATAATATTATTGAATGAACGACAACTGAAATGGACTGAATCACTGACCCTTGCCTTGTAATTTCAGGTGGTGAAGCTTCCGTTCACATTCAGATCATATCACCGAGCAGATCAAGACCATCAGCAGAACCTACGATAGCCGGTATAGAACTAAGGTTTGTTTAGTAACCTACCTACGAAGCATTAGCATTTGATAGGATATCCCAATGTCCAAATGCCCCTGACAGAGCCACCTCTGTAGTTATGAATATCTCAATATTTGAGCTTTTATTTGGGTATTTCTTTTTCTTTAGATTTTGTTTTGATATCCTTTGGTGTAGTTGAATGGTATTAGACAAACAAGACACAAATTATAAATAAATGAGAATGATCCTCAACTGAGGTCAGTTGATTTTCATTGTTCGTCCCTCCCTTTATAGAATACAATATCATTTATTATCCTACCCCTAATATAAAATCCCATAGACTTAACATTGACTTTCCGTATGCGCCCGTATGTCACATACGGATAAAAAATCGCTCCTAGGAGCAAACAAAAAATGGACCAATCAGAGATCAGCAGCTGAAAGTAGTTCCAAGCGCCTTAAGAGCAGCAAGGAGAGCTATATGGAGGACTTCAGAAAGTTTTTATCATGTTTATTGTTATTATCCTCACATAAAAAAATCGTTCACAGGGGGTAGGATAAAATCAAAACCTTATTCGTTTTAATCTGGGCTCCCGTATGCGACTCATGGAGTTTTGGCTCCGGATATCACTTGGCTCCACCTCGTGATATCACTACGCCAAACTCCAGTCGTCGCATACGGGAGCCCAGATTAAAACTCATCCGGTTTTACGATATTATCCTACCCCTAATATAAAATCCCATAGACTTAACATTGACTTTCCGTATGCGCCCGTATGTCGCATACGGATAAAAAATCGCTCCTAGGAGCATACAAAAAATGGACCAATCAGAGATCAGCAGCTGAAAGTAGTTCCAAGCGCCTTAAGAGCAGCAAGGAGAGCTATATGGAGGACTTCAGAAAGTTTTTATCATGTTTATTGTTATTATCCTCACATAAAAAAATCGTTCACAGGGGGTAGGATAAAATCAAAACCTTATTCGTTTTAATCTGGGCTCCCGTATGCGACTCATGGAGTTTTGGCTACGGATATCACTTGGCTCCGCCTCGTGATATCACTACGCCAAACTCCAGTCGTCGCATACGGGAGCCCAGATTAAAACTCATCCGGTTTTACGATAGGGTTAAGGTATATCATCAACAATAAAATATAAAATAAGTAACATACGATACTGTCCACCCATTATTGAATCTCTACACACAAATAATATTATTGAATGAACGAAAACTGAAATGGACTGAGTCACTGACCCTTGCCTTGTGATTTCAGGTGGTGAACCTTCCTGTTTACATTCCGATCATATCACTGAGCAGATCAAGACCATAAGCAGAACCTACGCGCTTACATACGTCCGTCCTCCTTGGGTGTTCGCGCGGGACTGTTTACTCCCGGAAGTGTGTTTCCCTGTAGCCTTGGGCAACGAAAAGTAGTTCCCCAAGGTGAGTTAGAACCTACGATAGCCGGTATAGAACTAAGGTTTGTTTAGTAACCTACCTACGATTGAAAGCTTTCCGATACGACTTATGAAGCGATGAGGGGACAGGACTTATATTTGTATTGGTTAGTTGGTTGAATAACTACCGCAAAGATTAGACCAGCTTAGTCCCTGCATCCAATGGCTACCCTTCCACCTACTTCAACGCTCCTTTAGGAGATACAGGAATTGATTCATGGGCTAGTCAGAGAAAGATAATACTATAATGAACATTATTCTGATTGTGTTTAATCATTTAATGAATGTTCATAATCAAAGACTTGAACAAGTCTACCCCTAGAGGTGTTGCAGGCTGAGACCATTTTTAAGGCATCGGAATGACACGGAGATTTGGTTCATACCCTTTATCAAATAACATCTGAGGTCCTATCGTAGTTGCCAGACCTAAACTTTATCGACCGATACCTGGCCTAGGACCATCCTCAGATTATTTGTAGTATAGTTCCTAGATTATTAATCAGGCCCCGGGTTTATTAGATCGTACGCAAATGATTTATATACGTTGCCTAAAGGTTAGAGTGGTTACATATAGACTTCCAGCGTACTGTTTAAACAATATCCCTTTAATATCTGTGTGCTATTCACTCTGATATTGGGAGAGGAGCAGGGTGCCAGTTGCTCAGGGTCTTACAAGCGTGCCCAACTGTCCATAACCAATCACTCAAGACCGAAATACCTCAAGACCCACTGATACTTAGTATGTTTGGACTCTAGACTCATGAAATTGCAGAAATGGCAAGTTGACTGGTTGCAAATGGGTTACAGAAAACTATCCATAGACTGAATCTAACCCAAACCTTTTAATAGTTATTCATTTATAATTGCACGCTCATTCATCAATGCTGAACATACCATGTGCTCCTAGTTCTTGAAGATCCTGCACATGTATTTGTGATCATTTTTAGTATGGTTCCTAGATTATTAAACAGGGCCCCTGCCTTATTCTTAAAGATCCTGCACGCATGCGTGTCCGGGCGGGTCTCCGCCAGGTGGCGCAGGGCTGGTCAAACTGCCCGCCACACTCTATCTGTTATTTTTAAACACGCAGCCTGTCTGCCCCGTCAGCCACGCTCAAGGACGTCGCCTCTGACCTTCACCTTTTATTTGCGGACTGTTCATTTCCGGCAGGCCCGAGGCGCCGATTGCGGGTAAAAGATGTCACCGGCTTCATCTGCAGACACCGTCTTCGCCGCGTGGTGGCGCGTCTAGCCGTTTGCGGACAGTTGGCGGTCAGGCCCCCAGAGGGCGTCCCTAAATTTAATCACACTAATGATCTTAACCAGCACTGGCCGCGCTGTGTGGTGTCACTTGGCGTCTTCAGATTAAAGGCATATCCTACACTCAGCAGTGGCGCCACCTGTGATTTTCAGACATCAAAATTGATAATTTGTGTCATATTCCAATCTCCAAAGAGCAAAATTTACGTTTTGTCTAGTTTGAACTCACCCAATAGGTAAAATAGGCCCACTTTCATTTGTTAAGATTTATAAAGGATATGTACTGAAAAATATGGGTTTCCTGAATTCTTTTAAAAACAACGTCGGGGACCTGCGGTTTTTTAAAGATTAAATGTGTAGTACTATACATTTACTACATTCTGTGAAAGTTTGGAGAAAATGACATGGGTTTTACTATGTGAAAAATAACTTTGTAGAATTTCTATGTAATCTATTATAAAATCATCATAATATTGATATCTAAATCAAAAACTAGCACGGTGACCACCGATGTTTAATTTAGATATGTGTTCTACAACACTAATAGATCATCATATTAAATTTTCATGAAAATAACATGGGTTTAAATTTTCAAACCAAATTGTCCGAAATGCCTTTAATGGTCTGGAGACAACCCACATACGGACATCAACCAACAACATAGACACACCACCCCTCAGGGTTTTTAAGGAATTTAAAGCGTATGTCAAAACTACCCCTCTCCTACAAATAAGGTGGTTGTATGCAGTTACTGCGGAAGGTTGAAGCCAATTGGTGTTTGTGGTAGTATACCAGCAAACCGTTAGAATTTTGCAATATGTACGTTTTTCTGAAGTAATTATTCACAGTATCCCAGTATTCAGCTTGATCTAAGGACTTGCTAGGACTGACGTCATAGCCGACCAATGAGAGGCTATCTGCCAGTCAAAGTCCACAACCCTATCTTACAGAAGTAAATTGGATGGTGAAGGTTCACCGTTGACTGTGGGGCCGGCGGGCCAGCCGACCTTCAGTCATTAAGACGAGGCTTTTCAGTGTCTCTAGAAGCTACTCTTTGTGGCTCATTAGTCAAGTGGAGTATCTCGTCGAGATGTCAATCTAGTTCCTTTCGTTCTAAAAGCTAAAGTCCAAGTTGGGATTGTAGACTGACATTATAGTCTACGTGTCTTGACTATGTATATTCTTCAGTAGGCTCAAAACAGACAACCAATCCTTCTATTTTTCTCGCTATACATGTATACTCGACAATATGCTGTTGTGTTATGATCTACTTGTTAAAACCATTTATCTATGTAAACCATCTATGAAACTTGCCCTAATTTGGTTAGAAAGTGGTTTCTTTTTTACTGCACTTTTCTAGGAATGGCGACGAATCCTGGGACCAATATACAGGGAGTGACAAGTGTTCTGGTGATAATTTCTCAAGGAATGACGATTGATCCTGGGACCAATATGCAAGAAGTAACAAGCGATCCGTCAATGAATTTTCTGGGAACGACGAGAAATCCTGGGACCAATATGCAAGAAGTGACAATTGTTCCGGTGAACAATTTGCTAGAAATAAAGAGGGGTCCTAGGACCAATATGCTAGGAGTGACTATTGTTCCAAGCATCCATGAATGATGTAAAGAATGACAGGTTTGTCAGTAACAGGGATGCCAGTGGGGGTCAGGAAAAATTCCTAAATGGGGACTGAGGCCAGTCTATGTATCACCTAAAACGCACATGGTGTGTGGGGAAATTCCCATCACTCTCCTAGCAGATCCTTGGGCATGGACTGGCAGTATAGGATATCTAGGTGACTGCTATGAGAGTGGGTACATGTTTTAAGCCAATCAGATGTCAGTATACAAGTTTGCCCTTATCCGTAGGAGCATTTCCCACAAGAATCCGACCATCCTACAGCTGTAGGTTGGAGCACTGGGATCCATAAGCCCTGTAACTGAGTGTGCTGGGGGTAGCTGAATTCAGAATTTTGAAAGATTACAGAACAGGTTTATCTAAGATTTAGATTTTAGGGAACCTGGAGTGTGTATTGTTCTCACAGCATACAATTTCTTGAAATTTTCATCTCTTTGAGACTAAAATGAAAATCCTACATGTAGGCAAAATCCTACTGACTGGCATCCCTGCAGTAATGCTAGGTTTACACTGGGCAACGGCGGCCACGTTTTGCCAAAACGTGGGCACTGTTGCAGATGGTCAAGGAGCCATAAATCTGCGTTAAACACTGGGTTCCTGGCAACTCCGGTTTAGGGACGTTTAAGAGGTGTTTTGTCCATGGTTCCCTGTACGGCCTGCTGCGGTCAGTCACGTCCCTCACGCTCCCTGTTTGGCTGCCTACGTTTGATAATATTTAGTCATGTTTTGTGATGCTCATCACGTCTCATGAAGGCCCGGTATTTTTCTCATTAGCACCGTGGCGGCCAGGGATGTCAGGAGAAATTGTGTAATTTACTGCATCAAACCAGTGATTTTGCTTGGTGTAGACGAGGCTCAGTTTACACTAAACTTATACAAGAAAATCAGCAAATAAAAACAAGGATTTCCATGGGAAACTGCCATCCCTGTCCTGTGACCTTTGTCAATTATTCATAGAACTGCTGTCTCCACTGGACCATTATATCCAAGGTGCTATGATGACCGTAGAACATTAAACCATAAAGAAAGAAATACTGAACCTTACTCCCGCTTTATATATATATTCAGAGTCTATTACATAAGCTTTATTAAATTATATCCTATGTGCTTGATATTTATGACTGTGATATACCATGATTAATCTGAAATTCATCATTGAATGTTCGTATTACGGTGGAAATTCCTGATGGCCCTATTACGGCCACCGCCAGATTTCAAACTGTGTTAACTCCATTTTGGACCAACTTTTTACGCATGCCATGTTACATTCTTATTAGGATCACTCTGTTTTGATGATCCAAATGTTAGTATAAAAGGAGTTGTAATATCGTTACATTCCTGTCCTGAGCAAGGTTTTAACCCGCCGAAACGTCGACCAGTTGGAATACAGTATTGATTGTCATAACCTGGAGTGGACATCTGTGATAATGGGGGGTTTAGCGTTAGACGGGCTTCAAATTAGTGAATGTTTTTATCACCCTTGCTATGATAGCCACCGAATTCAATTCCTTGTAAATACTATACTGCTTGACCAAATCAAACTAGCTCAAAGCTAATAATGGGACGACAGTCTAAACTTAAACCACAGCAACTGGAATAAGTTATCAAGCGTTACTGTCAATACGTACATGCATTTTGTAAATTTGAAAAGCCGATGAAGGCATTTGACAGAAATATTGAAAAACTGTAATTCTTGAAAAGAGCGTTGTGATTCTTGAAAAGAACAGTGTCATTTTATACATTTCAAGATTAAACTCATGTTGTATAACGCATTCATATTATCACCTGTATATATACTCAAGTTTTTATAGACTGCCAAAATGCTAAAGGTACTGTGCAATAATCCGCAGATTCTTGTCAATAAAGTGCTATTTAAAAGATCAGTCTTGTGTTAAGACATTTTGAATTAATCCCTTGTTTGTTTGTTTGTTCGTTTGTTTATGACTTAACGTCCAAGAGACCATGAGGGTATATAGGGACTATCAATGATTTAGCTTTTCACTTTCATAGACTTATTTCAGTCAATTCTTTTCAATGTTTTCAAATATTTTATATACAATCAAAGAGATTTGTCTCTTTCAAAAACATGATATCTTTCTATGAAATAGTTTCAAACAAAATTTTCATGTTGTTACTGTATTTTCAAGTACTTTCTTCTATTTTCTTGTACCCTTTTACAGTTCAGCAGGATATGCTGAACAGTTATGGGAACATTGCATGCTTGGCATAATGGGGGATTTTCCCCTTTCAGGAGATATTCAATGGTAATGGCGCATGGCCAAGGACTCAGACGTGTTATAATCTATTGTGTCAGGAGACTCTTTCCCGACAACAGTCACTATTAACGTCTACTTTCTGACGGGGGATGAAGCAGTTGTGATGTGTCCCAGTCGACTGCTCCAGCCCTGCTTGGTATGCGGCGTGTGACATAGGGCCGCGCCCCTGATGAGCAACCCCTGTCTGCTGAGTGTGACGTGAGTGGCTCGTGATTAGCTCATTAAGACGAGCTGCTCAGTCTCACACCGGGGACGTACTCTAAGCCAGACGCACGGGGCGCTATCAGAGGGCAAGCGAGCACCTGGTGTCACCCGCTCTGCATGATAATGAACTTTATATAGGCTCAGGTAGACTGCTTATAGTTGTATATTGAGTTCATGCTAATCAAACCTATTTAGGAGTAGATAGACATGCTTATAGCTGTATATTGAGTGCATGCTAATGAACCCTATTTAGTAGTAGATAGACATGCGATGGCCAAGATTAAAACAAATCAAGTTTTGATTTTATCCTAGTGGCATTATTTACATAAGTAATAAAACTTGCTCTCCACTAGGGGGAACTGGGTGACAGTATGGACTTTGGTAATTACTAAACCTGGGTCACTTATATAAACTTATCACAAGAACAGTGTACTGAACCTACATCGTTCATCATAACTGACCCAACTTGCTCCTTTGGTGAAAGGTCCGCCCGCCTAACGCGGAACCAATTGAGATTCAATGATAAATGGAAATCTAAATGTCTGCTGCCCCTCAGACCATGGCCCAGTGCGAGCAGAGCGGCGTTGTATTTTTTTGCAACGTCACAGACCGGAGCAGACGAATGTTCCCGGTATGCGGCGCGATTTATAAATCTCATTAGGCCTGTCACGTGGTATATCACATGTGCATCATCATGGGACGCAATTGTTTAATGCCACCGGATGTGACGTATACCAGATTCACGCGCGTGGGCGAAAATAGGCGCCAGGGGACAGCATCCGGGTCTCAACTTCCGCTTGTTCCCCATAATACAGTTACTTATACAGGCATCAGGCAGGTTTACCACCACCCGGAGAGAAAATCCCCGAAAATAGCCATCTTGTACCATGTCGACGCAAGTAAAGCTACAAATTTGCAAAAGGTTACCATTTAAGGGCCATCCACAAAGGACGTACGCCAAATTACTGACTTTACCGCCCGCCCCCAACTATGTACGCATTAGATTCCCCCTCCCCCCCCCCCCTTACAGCGTGCATACTTTATGGATTGCCCCTCCATCTACATTTAACGGTATTGGGAGAATCCTGTACCTCTCTATTGTCCTTAAATCAATTTTAAATCTACTTATTTCATTAGAGCTATTGCTATATCTCACAATTCACTTGTAACTGATTCCAAATTTAAGCACTGGAGGAATGGCCATACTAGATCACGTGATATCCGGAGCCATATAAAGCAGTCCACTGCCATGCCTGGAAAATTAAGGTTTAATCTACATGTGCGTGTTGTGATCACGTGTTCAGAGCTGACCAATCAGCTTCCCCTGCGCCATGATAAGCGGCTCCCATGGTCCAGTGGGCGACCTGAAACGACTGCCCAGGTCACGTGACTTCACAATGCGCTGTAATACCTGAGTGCGTCGTCTGGATGTATCACTACGCCAAGTCAACAGGTGCAACATGGACACTGTGTTACAGACTGTGTACGCCCTCCAGACCTGACTAAACTCCCTAATATCGCCCTGGGTAAGTAAAGGATCCGCCCCCGACTCGGTGGCCGCACCCACGGCCGCCTGTTCCCCGATGAACTCCCATTTTCGGATTTCTAACAGGAAAAACTTAATTTAATCATAATTGAAAAAGACTGATAGTCGAAATGTCGGTTCTTCATACAATAAATGCCAACATATATAATGGTATTACCCGTTATTATATACTTGTGCCAGTATGTTACACAAATGCCAACCTCTGCTAGGGTATTGGTATTACATATATACCGGCACAGTATAGTGGTATAAACTGATGTACCACCCTACTATGAATACAAATTGTGATTGGCTGAAAAAAATTGCACTGACCTACCTAGGAAGTGCTGGCAGTGACTTGCATAAGGATCACAGGAGTTGAAGGGGAAAAAAGAGTAGAAAATGTGCTTGGAGCATATTCTGTGCTTGACTTTCACTAAGATGTCAAGAGATATACCAGTACACTTTGAATTCAGCTCAGACGTTGTTATATTTCCTTATGTAATTCATCAAATACTTATATTTGAAGGTATATAATAAAATAAAAATGTATTACCTTACTGGTACATACTCACGTACCACGTTTCTTTTGATGAAAATATTCCACTCGCTCTGAGAGCTCGTGGAATATTTTTATCAAAAGAAACACGGTATGTGAGTATGTACCAGTAAGGTATATACATTTTATCTTATTACCATATCCCCTACGTATACCGCCCGCTCCTACCCATGTCATATTTATCGTCGTACGTCACACTGTGACGTATGGCGTCATCATGATGATCGTGCGGCAAAATAGAATTTCGGCAAATTTAGGTGTGTACTCCCGGGACTAATCTAAAAGTACAAGTATCAAACATCGATTTGTAGGGGAAACGAAGACGGTTATAGATGTGAAATCCGTTTCCCAGTATCTTACTTAGATCAAAAATCGGAAAGGCAATAAAATCGGGTCGGTTAAGTGTGTATATCAACCCGAGTGACGCCGATTCTCACCGACCCGACGGATCCAGCATCGGGCAGAGTCGGTGGGTCGATGTCTTAAAGAACATTTTATCATCCACCTAAACACGGTCGCCGATTTGGTAGCCAGACTCATGCCGATCATTATCGGATGCCCTAGAGTTTCTCAAGGTTTTTAACAACGGTTATCAATTAAACTATTATAGTCAGGATTGAATACATAAAAAGGTCGGTTTTTTTTCGTAACATCGAACCGTGGCGCTTCCAGAACGGAGAACCACGGAACGATGGGAAGAAAAATATTTGAACCCATTAAAACATAAAAATATGTGGCCTTCCTCTTAAAGGCCCAGGAACAATCTGTCGGGTGAGAATTCGGTCTGGTGGAGCACACCCTTTATAGGTTTAAGCCTGTTCTCCCTAATCAAAGGTCGTCCAGAAGTGTTGAATAAAGTTTACCCGAATCATCATCGGGTCTCGTTGGCGTACAGAAAAGGGTCTTCATGTACGAGCCTAAATTATTCAACAGGCCCCAGATATACTTCTAAATGCACTACTGTTACCACTATGGTGAACGCACATCTGTCGCTGCTCAATCATTTCTTGTATAGGAGCCAGCCAGGATTTCCCTTCCTCAGGCCATGGATTCTAACCTTGCAACCCCTTTGAGAAATGTGTCTATTGTAGCTGAACCCTAGTATTCCGTTTTTCTAAAAGAAGAAATGTATACCATGTTCCAATAGATATTCTCATGAGAGTCGATTCAAAAATCACTGGGAATCCCAATGATAAAATGGAAATAAGCCGATCCGATACAGCTTGAAAAGGAAAAAATAGGAAACTTTTATAGAAAAAAACGAAACTCACCTCGAGTTATCGTTAATCGCACCTAGAATATCCTACGCTTACGTATTTGAAGGAAACTCGCGAAATGAATTGCGTAGCGGTGGCACGAGGTAGAGTGCGGACCAAGTTATTTTCATGGAGAGGGTTTCTGATTTTATCTCACCCAGACACATGATCAGAAAATATTTGAACACACACCGATATGCAGTTATTTAATAAATGTACAATTAGCCATTTCAGTTCCTCCTATTTGATCGTGCGAGTTGAGTGCAAATATAGGTGTCTCATTGAAACAATCGACGCGATGGTTGATCCTTCCACGTTGGGACAAGAATGTAGTTCGAAATGGGTTCACTAATATTGAAAAGTGTGCAAATAGTATGATAAGTTCGGTCTTAATGTATAAAAGACGACTAAAATAATAAATCCAGCTGTTGATCCTCTATTCCTACATCGTTAACCCTCTGAGGGCGGATGATGCCTTAAGGCATCAACCGGCCAGGGGCGGATGATGCCTTAAGGCATCATTTGCTGGACATATATGTGAAATTGTTTTTGAAAATGAAATATTTTAACAATAAACTTGAAATTTGTACAGAATGTAGACCTGTGTGCCCTCATATTTTCGAATTCTAAATAATAGAAATAGAAATATTAAGGAAAATAGATTATATCACATGATCAACCTTCGAATTTCAAATTCAGAGGACAATGCCCCCGTCCCCTAGAACTGTACATAGCCACTAGTATCCGTCCCCAAGAGTGCAGGTCCGCCATAGACGGGGCCGTCCTTAAAGGGTTAAACGCATCAACAACTCAGGCTGCTATGGGCACTTGTAAATGGGTCAGTATTCTGACGTCATCACAGGTATATATCATCTGAGAGGAAACCACTGTCGCCAACAGACGTGCATACTGGATAATTCAATCTAAACCAACACGCCAATGTGCTAATCTTAACCCTTTAAGGACAAGTGCCTGCGACCGAGCTACCCCCTTAAGGATGGGTGCTGGCGGCACTTTATACCGCCAGAGGACCGGCACAGATTGATCAAAACCCATAATCTCAAATATTTATTTTTTTCTTAATAGTAAAAACTAATTGTGGTGTTAGACCTACATTCTGTAAAAATTTCATTAATATTTCTCCGTTATTTCCTTGTTAAAAACGATTTTGTATTTTTTTGAGAAATGAAGTCTCAAGGAATCAATCTCACTGGGCCGGTTGCTGCCTCAAGGCACCATTCGCCCTTAAAGGGTTAATCTGAATAGAAGGAGACGAACACATATTTCAACGGCTATTTACAATGACACTGCCAGCATGTCACATTATAAGTCATTGAATATTGGCTACACTATCTTCAAAACCATAGAGTACGAGTTCCTAATGTTAACCTTATGGAGAAAATACCGGGGTGAGATAAATACCTACATATATTGCACAGTAGGCTGCTGGGACCTGCTCTCTTACCCGGCCGTTCACACCCGGCCCAGTAAAGCATTCACCACTATGTATAATTCATGCCTGACGGGCACTGAGCGCTTGTGAGCAGCTCCATCCGCCACACGCCCACCGAGCAGCTCACGGAGCGGCTCGTAAAGACTGGGCACGCCGCTAGACAAGCCTCCAGCCCGGCCAATAAATCTGCCCAGACCTGCACGCTCTAGATGGCGACATGAGGAAGCTGTGTGGAGTATGCACACGACAGCCTATGAGAGAGGGATCAAGCAACTTTAGCCGATAGGATATCTGACATGGGCGAGAACGTGGTATACGCCCAATGAATATATGCCTATTGTTATATACCTATGGCCGTGTCAACTACCTATACCGCCCGCTCCTACCCACGCCAGATTTGTACCCATACATCAACTTGTGTCGTACGAGATATCATTAAATACCTATACAGTATTCCACAAGTTTGGATGGGCTGCAATTGTCATCGAGGCGAAGCAGAGTGACGATTACGGCCCATCCAAACAAGTGGAGTATTGTGTCTTTCAAAATTCGAGTGCGGTTCTGGATTTATCTCACCCCTTTCAAAGACATTAAATAGCATCAAAACATCAGGAAAATTCACATTACTTCGCAAATCCATTTGGGGACATTTGAATTTCCATGTTGATGTCTTACCTACATACTGATTGGCCAGTTCCTTATGATGTCATCCCCTATAACTCTGCCACCACCATGGCGTAGTATCGTCCCTTTACGTGGGTGATCGTTGCGTATAATTTGTTAAGGTTATTCCTAAACTTGTATCGGGGTAAGGTAATGTCTAGATACCCCTCCTTAACACCTACTACCTTATAATCACCTACCTGAGATATACTGCTGTACACAATCAATTCTACCTTTATTAGTCAGAGGAGACAAGGGACGCAATTACAATCTCCGAGCACAAGTCCAGAAGACCACCAACTGCAAATGTCCCTTAAAGGAACTCTTGATATACATGTACATGGTTATTTATAAAAAAAAAATAATAATTTAAAAAAAAACGCAGCAAATTAGACATTTGCTCACTCTGGCCTCACGCTCAACCAATGAGAAAACGTACTGTCCTATCGAGGTGAAGCCTGTTGGAGAGTCTAGGTGATAGCGCTCGTGGTACTGGTACAAATATGTACTTCTCTTTACTTCACCTGTCACTGAGATGTGCTTCATGGAGAGGCCAACAACAACAGCCAAGAGACTTCGAGGGCCATAAAGGCAACAAGGGGAGGCGCACAGCTGAGGGCAGCCCTGGAGAGTCATTCCACCCCCACACAGTGGCTCCAGTGTGGGTAGACTTGCTCAAGTCTTTAATTATGGAAATTATATAAACATAAAACTACTTTGCAACATGTGGACTTCCACTTGCGCCTGACTATCGTCAAACTGGATGAGTTTCAATCTTGGCCACCGTATTCCACGACTGGAGTTTGGCAAAGTGACTTCACGAGGCGAAGCCGAGTGAAGTCCGGAGCCAAAACTTCAGGAGTGGAATGCGGTGGCCAAGATTAAAACGAATCAGGTTTTGATTTTATCCTACCCTATCTCCTCGATTTTGGAATATTACGTGATAATAATGCTGTATGCCACTAGTGGCATATAAAACTCCGTATGCCAGTCAGCGTGGCATACGGAAACCCAATGTTAAGCCTATGGGATTTTATATTAGGGGTAGGATAAAAGCCCGAGAATCACGGTGAAGAAGGGTGTGTTTGTTGGAGGGATGGGCATAGGAGACATGGACTGAAGCCAGTATACCTCGTACATGTAGACCCTTTTCAGTTTGCCATACAGACCCAGTAAGGATAACTTTATTCAACGCTTATGGACGACCTTATAGAAGGCTGTCTTACCGAACATACTTGAATATTATTTAAACGATAATCGTTGTACGAGGTACAGAAAACGGTCTACATGTATGATCCTAGATTATTCAACGAGCCCCAGGTATCCCGGCGAGGAGGGGTGGAGTAGTTGGAGGGGTCGCGGTAAGCATATGCGTCAGGGACTGAAGCCAGTTTACAGTGTGGGCTTCCCAGAAGCCAACCGGCGCACCGTTGAATGAAGCCAGCTGCCGTTTGCAGACACCTTCGGGGATTATAATCAAGGTGAATTTGTGTACAAAAACATTATATTTTGATTTATACTGCAATTCATATCCCAGCCCATGTAAAACAACACAATTAGGTTTCAGAGATTCACTGTGTTTAACGACCTCTTTATCATTGTGAAATGAAGACCACGTTGTTCTCTGGGATGCGGTGGCTTTTCCTAATCTACATAATAGGCGGCGAGGGAGATATGTTGATAACCACCAAACCTCGAATCGAGCAGTGTAGTAAACAGGTTGCTTTCCAAGATTCCAATGTCATCTAAGGAAGGTTTTATGTTAATTGACAGATGTGCACACAAAACGAGGAAGATTCATTACATTTGGAAAAAGATATTTAACGAATGGTTTCATTTTCCTCGTCAGGGTTGGAGCACGTGGCGGGCATCAAAACAGAAAGACTCAAAATACATGATCACTGACTCCCGAACTAAGATGAAGTCTTCCTGCGCCCGGGTAATGATGATTAAGGGTGCGTGGTCATTATCCAAAGAGAAGTGATTAGTTAGAAAACGCCTTCTAATAGAATTACTCTACAGTGATCCGGGGCAAAGAATTCGCTCCTTTTCTCGTAAGATGGAGAAAGTACCACATGGATTTCAACATGGGAAAATAAACTTTTGAGAATTTCTATATATTCTAATGTAATCTTATAATCTGGAGACCACCATATCCCATTTCCAGTAATCTGACATGGGTTTTGATATTTAAGATGATCGTCCGATATGCCTTTAATACTGAGCCAGTTTATAAAACTCATCAACGTATACCTATCACTCGAATTTGTAACCACGCAAGTTCTGGAGGCCACAATATTGCAATAGCGACAACCTTGTTTGTTGAATTGCGACAAATAAAACTAATATAAAAAATGTCATAGACCTTCTATACATAAGTTAATCTGTCTTGATTGTGTTAATATGTTAACATTTAGGTTTAACTATGACGATATAAGCTCATCTTTTGAGAAATTGGATATGATTAGCAGAGTCTCCATCCATAAAGTATGTACGCAAAATTCTGAAGATATTTACCCCTCCCCCCCCCCCCCAGCCATCTTATATAAAGATGACACACCTTCACTGCGTACATTTGTTTGTTTGTTTGTTGGTTTTTTTAATGTCCAATATGTTCTATTAGACCAACTTTGGGTTTGAAGGTGATCGAATCTATGAAACGAAATTAGGTAGAAAGCTCACCCCTACACATTAACCAAGGTGAGAGTTATTTTATTTCCCACACCACATAGACATGGTATGAGAACGATTGACATTTGATATAGCAGTAAATCTACCACTGCTGGGGGCAAGCGAGAACCTTAACCACAAATAACTTAGGGTGAGGTACAAGTGAGAGAAATCCCACCTTTTAGAGTCTCCGGGTTAGGTATACACATCAGAGACAGGTGTGGTGCCCATGAGGCCCGCCCAGACCCACAATACACATTGACCCAGGGGGCCCATTTAATAATCTAGGATCGCACAGGAAGATGCTTTTCTGTACCTCGTACAAGGGTTATCTTTTGATAATATTCGATTCTGTTCACTATTGGTGGAATTACCGCTTTAGACAGTATTAACCGTCCATAAGGTCGTCCATAAGTGTTGAATAAAGTTGACCCACATCATCCCTGGCATACAGAAAAGGTTCTACATGTACGATCCTAGATAATTATCCATCCTATACAAAGATCCTATTGAAAATGTATGACCCAGTAAACCACGACTCAATATATAAAACCTGTCAAATACCATAACTGTAGTATACGCATTCAAATCTGTGGTATACGGCCTCAAAACCATGGTATACGGGGAAAATTATCCCTTTGTGCTATAGAGCAAAGAAATAGTCCCTATTGTTATACCCTTTGATATGGCAATTACAGGGTTTAATTCATTCGAAATGAGGGATAATAAATGCAACAAACGATCGCTATGTGGACAGTCGGTTCTGTAAACCACTCAAGGTTGACGTCTTAATACACTCGCCAACGTTCGTGTAATACTACGCGTCAACCACTCGTGGTTTACGGCCGCCTGTCCATAAACACATCGATTATTGTCTATTTATTAAACGGGCCCTAGCACCACCCCCCCCCCCCCCTCCCACCCGCGGACCATAACCTCGTCTCCGTGTGTCTCTCTATGTTGACCAAACCCCACTGCTAACAACAAGTGTTCCGCAGCTGGCAGCGCTCTGACTAAAGAGGGGGAACTCTCTGGAGAAGCCGGACTCCGATGTAGCCCTGGGTGAGGATTTATCTGTAGAGAAAGGCAGCGCACTAAAAGCTTTCTATAGTAAGTGCTCACCGCTGGGCGTCGCTTTTTCTCCCAGTGTGTCCACCTGAGGGAGCTGACCCGGGCTGGTTTATAGTTCCGATATGGCGCGGCAGATGGCGCAGCTTCTCGTATACAGTCCATCCATCACTTGTAGACATCAGCCTGGCCAGTCCAGACCCACCCCTGCACCCTCCCCACGGAGACCAATGAATGGGATTATGTCTGAGAGCTGTAGCAAATACGTAGCCAAGTCTTTTATTTCTGAATCATTACCTCGAGAATTGAGCGAAAACCTTTCGCCTGTGATGGAAATTTGGCGCGAAGCAATTTATATGTACTTGAAAGGAGATTACCTTATGGACGTAACAGTTTTACCTAGTAGTCTCATAAAGCTAACACTGAAAAGCACACACAGTCCGTCTTTCATACACTCGTTAAGGGCATAAATAGTATATAAATATAGTACAATTCATGAACTCTGGTAGTTTAGCCTGTTTTCGCAAATTCATAAAATCGGAACAGGTTTCTTTTAAAATCAAAATTTCAAACGCATCTTTAATTGACACAAAAGGGTACGTGTTAGAATAGTACTTAGCGGAATAGATAGTACCAATGACATTCACCGAACAGTTGACCTATGACCTCAAACGGATGTGAGCTACACTTCCTGAAAGGCTAGACATGGTTATTCATGTAAAAGGATATAGATCCGGAAATTCCACAAATGCTGAATTGAATGTTATATCCACATGTCTTATGGTGCATTCCATTACATTCCTGGGAGATTTTGATCTTTAAAATGGTATTACCTATATATTTCATATAATATAAATGAGAAATACTGCAAACGTAAACATGCTTGTAGAATCTAAAGTCTGACGTAAATGAGCAAGTGGCTTCAAGTTACACTGTGCAACATCCCGTTACATTCTACAATCACGGAAAAGGTTTAACAACAGCGGTCAAATATTGACTACCATGAACATATGCCTGAAAGATAACACCCGACTTAGAAGGTCGCCAGAACCTAGATATGATTTAAATTGGATTTTTTAAACTAGAGGACAATATGCGGCGGGGCGGGCGGGCGGTGTCTGCTGTGATTGGTGGCAGAGAAGATGCTCAACGCCAGCCTCACTAATGTGACGTACTGCTTACGTCAGCCCTCATCTTCACCCAATCGTTGCCATGGTCACCACCAGACCAGCGTCCCTGATGGATCTCCACTGCTTCGCTGGAGCCTTTCCGACCTGTTCATCGCGGCTCCACAGACGGACGGGCAACCAGCGCGCCACCGGAAGTGCCCAGACACTTTCCTCTATACCAGTCCTGCAGATGGCGCTGCAGAGCGCCGTATCCGCCATTGCAGTGTCCCGGATGCTGCTGACAATGTAACTCTCCTTCCGGTGCACAATGGCGCCGCATACAGCACGGACACCCCCGACCTTCTTCTTGCCACATCTCCTCACTGAGTATGCCTGCCTCTCCTCACCTCACACGGGGGGTTTGTGAGGGGGGCAGTGTTTTGTTATGGGGGAAGGGGACAGAGAGACTGGCGGAGGCTGTTGCAGGGGGATAAATCACTATTGTCGGATAAATAATGGAGGCGTGGGGTAATCTGCGGGTCTGGCAGCGTCAATAAATCCTCCCGGGCTCCCTGTTAACCGCCTTTATGCTCCTCCTCATCGGCAGACTTCAGAAATCGGCGTCCACGTCGAGTCCGGCCGACTTTTAACCTTCGCCCTCGCTCAGACCACCACTAGCGCCCCCTACATAATGCCGCGTCAGGGACCTCTGGACGGGATTTAGGCGGAAGTGACACTGCTGAGGTTTAAACTCAGTGAAGGTTGGTTGGGTGGTTGGTTTGATTTAACGTCCAGTTAACCATTGCAGGTTATCACCAGACTTTCTCTTTTACACCACAAGGGTGGTGATCGAATCTATGAAATGAATTTAGGTGGAAAACGAGTTTTTTTACTTCCCACGCCACATAGACATGGAATGAGAAGGATTGGCCTTAGATATGGCAGTAAATCTACCACTGCTGGGGGTGAAGGAGAAAAGTGGCTGCAGTGGGACCCGAATCAACAAAGTCTGACAACCTTGGTATTACAAGTCCAGTGCTCTTTACCACTGAACTAACTCCCCACCCCGGCCGCTTTTGTTATGCTTGTGTGCATGCATATCCAGTCTGCACCACGAGGAGGCGAGCAGACCTTAAAATGCTGGGGTGAAGGGACAGGGGGCGGGTTCCTGAAAATACCGGCTCAAGAAATGTTTGAGGCACGGAGTGGTTTCATTGGTAATCTAGATGTAATCCAACGAAGATGAATGACGACCACTCACGTGATCATCTAATCCAATAATCTGCCCCATACCACGCACATCATTGCTCGGAGCAGGATTTTGCCATCAACGAGGAGTTGACTTTGTAACTGAATAGAGCAAGTTTTTACTACAGTCTCTGGAACGGATAAAGGGGACAGCCCTGGCTGTCGTTATCGCACTATGTATGTGAAACAATAGGCATTGTTTCTTTGATTTAACGTCCAGTCAAACAACGTCCCAGACGTTCTATAGGTTCTTTAAGACCACAGGCACTCCCGTGGTGGTCAAATTTATGTGATGAATTCAGTCCGACACATTTAATGAGTTGAAAGTTCTTCTCAAACCACACGAGGCATAGACATGAAATGAGAAGAATTGACCTTTGATATAGCAGCAGATCTACCACTGCTTGGGATGAAGAGAAAAGTGGCTTCAGTGGGACTCGAACCCATAAAGTCCTACAACCTTGGGGTTACAAGTCCAGCGCTCTTAACCACTGAGCCAACTCCCCATCCCCAACAGTAGGTATTGGCAACACTTGTTGAAAAGAGTTACATGAGTGTAGTATTCAACAGACTAACTAGTTAAGATCTGCTACAGGTGACATGTAGTCACAGAACAATTGATCCTGGCCTCTACCTGTTCGTGTGTACTGCAATCATAAAGATTGTATGAATATATAAATCAATATTATAATAAATATACTCAGGCATTTTCTTATTTTTCCTTCAAATTTCCAAATTCCAAATACATGTACACATTTTTGCAATCATATTCAGTCACCGTATGAGATTCTCCAGATATTTACAACAGATACCTCACGTGTATTCAATGTAATCAAATCAGAACAGATTGTATGTTTGGGGACGGGTGGGAGTATCAGGTTGGAAGATAGGTTACTCGTTTGGTATCACATATAACATGTCCAGATTGGAGCTGCGAGAAAAGGGACAGCAGCCATGGCAGATGAGCATGACTGTGCATAAGTCTGGGACAGCTGCGGCTGAGATTCGGGCCGGTCAGGATGCGTCTGGGATGGGAGAGTGAGGGTGAAGGGGCCGTGGACGTTCATAAAGCCCATTTCCATTAGCCGACGAAAATGGAACCGATTTTTGTAGTTCCTCTAAAGTCTGTCGGTGGTGCCACTGACTGTATATCGGTATCAATTTATCGGTGAGGGTGTATTCTATGGCCTGTTTCTACTGTATATTCTGGATACAAACATATCTAATTGCCATCGTTACATGATCCATGCTAAGTTAATCAGTGAGCACTCTCTGCAGGTCTGTTTCCATTCAACCATCTGGCATTAGTGTATCCCAAAAAACCTATCGGTGGTTTCCGAATGCAGATCTGGATGTTTGGTTGGTTGGTCACATATGGTTTGGTTGGTCCCACATCACATAGACATGGTATGAGAAGAATTGGCCTTTGATCTAGCAGTAAATCTACCACTGCTGGGGTTGAAGGAGAAGGATGGCTACAGTGGGACTCGGAACCAACGACCTTGGGGTTACAAGTCCAGTGCCTTAACCACTGAGCTAACTCCCCATCCCGAGACGACTGCAGTTCAGTGCTAAATAGTCGACCAATGGAAACGGTCTTGTACACGTAATCCGCCAGGGCCCTGACTTTACCCGCTACTCTGGGATTGAATCCACTCACCGCCACAGAGGAGATGGGGCGGGGCAGGGAGACAACGACGACCCCTGGTGGGGAGGCAGGGTACCCCCCTCGTCTGTCTACGGTAGGCTGCAGGCGGTGATAGGCAGAGACACTATTCCCCCACCCCTATATAGCACTGCAGTGAAGCCAGAGTACTAGCCCTCCACCCTCAAACCATTCGGTGATTGTCGGCCTATATACATGGATTCCTACCTATGTTGGTATACCTAATAAATTAAATATTCCTTTAGTTGATTTAAGTGATATTTCTTTTATGGTTGTTTTTTCGGAGAGGGGCAATCTCTGGAGGTGTTGACTCCCGACCCCCTAGTAATCTTGCGTGCAGTAGAATAAAGAAGGGGCGTGCGCAAAATTTCTAACTCCCCCACCCCTCTCACTGCAAACGTATTTATGGATGGCAACTGAGAAATATTTAGAAGGAAACTCACGAGATGAGAATAACTTGGGCTGTACTCCACCTAGTTTGACCGCGGAGTAATTCAGGAAGCAAACCTGAGTAGATTACGTAACTTATCTTTAGTGAGTTTCTGATTTTATCTCACCCCTTATACATGGCCAGGGACATTAACAAACAATAAAATAACTCATCTAATTAGCCAGTGAGTATAAGTACTGGGTACGCCACTTTCATGGCCGTGGAGCATAAGTTCCCCCTGGCCTTTGAGTAAAAGGACCAGGGTGAGATAAATACTTCAGATATTATTTCCTTAGCAACCAGAGTTATCCCTGAGCACTTTCATTCATGTGGCCCTACTTGTGAAGGATCGGCTCGCAACAAATTGCCTTACGGTATATTGTATCCGTATATTCAGCATTTATGATTAGAAATACATGTACCACACTACTGAACATATTTTATCATGGAGAATATACCATGGAGAAAAGTGCCAGTAGCTTTAACAGTCCAAATTAGTCGAGCAGAATGCACAATAACAGAAACAGATGCACTTTGGCTTTGTTTCCATTCAAAGTCAGGCCTCAACATCTATAATGGAGCTACTCTGCTGTGGAACAAGAGCAGAACTGTTGCGAGGCGAAAAACAATAGGAATGTAAGGGAGAAATTTCAATTTGCATCCGATCAATGGCCATCTATCCCCACTCGCCCTCTGAGTTTGGCGCTCCGTATTGCCGATATTGACATGGTTGACAGATGGGGTCCAGCGAAGAACAAAACCACCCCGAGTCGACTGAACCAGTAAAAGGATTATAATGGTCAAATTGCCACTGCCATAGTCGTCCAGCTTAGGTTTTTGTTCTTGTTAAGTACCCTGATTGCATCCACTTGTTGGCTCTTTGCATTAGGATCTACAGATATTTGCAATCAAGAGCCATTATAGAGAAATTCCCCTTTCATGTTTTCTCCTTCTTGGTTCTTTATTATTCATTTTTATTGCGTCTATCGAGAAACGCAATTCATTATCCACGTTACGATGCGTCTCGCAGAGCATGCCGGGAACGGCGTCTAAAGAGCTGACTTCCGGCGTGGGACGCACGAGAAATCTCCAAGCAGAGTCTGGGTAGATGGATGGCAACGACAGATAGCCCGGGAACTGTGTTTGGAGATTGGGTGACGCAGACAGATTCGCCATGGAGATTATTGGCAGCCATGGCGGGCAGGGCATGCCGGGATAAATAACGGCCGACTTAACATGGTCGCTCCAACAGGTGGCGTGGTAGTCGACAATGCAAATTGGCCAGTAACCCATAAATCACTGCAGTGTAGCAAAATCCCGCCATAAATTGTGAACGTCTTTTTTTTAAATCTCAGAAGAAACTAAACCCTCATCATTTTAACAGCGCATGAATTCAGGTTGGCAGTTCAGATTTATACAAGGAACTTATGATGCTAGCATTTAGAATCTGTTGAATTACATTAGGATGTATCAAGAAAAAATTCTTAAAGGGGGACCAGCGGATATCGACGCTAGAATATGATACTTGAGGGCATTTATGGTAGAATATAGATTGGACTATCTTGAACAATGACGCATTGAAAAGCCTACAGTGGGAGCAGTCAATCCATTACAGATAAGTTATCGTGCCTACTACAGTCTAGGGTGATTCAGACTGACACTTAAGCCAGATAGAGTGTTTTTCTCGACTTAAATAAAGCGAATGGATTTCGGGGAGCTATATCATACAAAAACGTGTATGTGTTGAGTCCGCAAACTGCGGACGGGAGGGGCGATAATTGAGCACTGGGCTGGCGGGGTTGCTGCACCGTGAGGAGGAACCTAAAGGTCGCATCCGCCCGTAATTAGGCCTTAACCCACTGAGCGATTCTTGTTCCTTTCCCTCAAACAAATGGCGCTTCCATCACGAGTCGCCCAGTAGCCCTGAGATTCCGGTAAGTGGAATACACAGGGTGGGACTCATGTACCTCACAGGGTTCAAAATCTCATGAGATTCTGTTGCTTTCTAGGGGTAAATGTCACCAATAATTGTAGAGGAAAAAACATGTCTCAGGGAAATAGAATCCTACAATTTAGACGAAGAAATTGTGTTCGAGAACAGAGTCTCAGCAGGATTTGTCTCAGACAAACACCCTGTGAGGTACATGAATCCCATCGTGGGAACCCCACTTTACCGGCCCCGGCAGAGGGTACAGTTTGTCGCTGACAAATTGTACCTCGCAGGGGCCCGAAATCATATGCGATAAAATTCAAACATGTCTAGGTTTTTTCCCCTGCGATTCTGTTCCTAGACCCCTGTACCCCTCTGGAGAGGGTGGCCAGCCCGCTGTCCTAAAAATAGGCAATGGCCAAAATGGGCTGTACAGCGCACAGTGGACCCCCAAAACGCATGCGATTCCTTTACCGATCCTAACAGTGCACACCCAACTATAGAAGTCCACAGCCCTTGCGATAAACTGCCTCTCCCTGCGATTCAGGAGAGGCCAAATATCGCAGGAAGTTATATCGCCCAGTGGGTTACGGCCTTTAATAACCGTGAGGGAAAAATGGCCGTTGGGATTAACATTGGGTGGCAGCTGTCATCGCAGGAGGGGGGGGGGTCCCCCTTGACGATCCCCGCCTCCCCCTTCCCGGTTCCTTTCCCAGAAGACACTGTGGCAGATCACAGAAAGTACGCATGCAATACGAGCGTCCATTTCATGGTTGTCAGGCAGCGGTGACGTCCTGGCGCTCCATCTCCACGCTGGACCTCTGCCCGTCCAGCCATGCCAACAATCCCGACCCGCACGTTGAATATCGCTATTCCCCGGAGGGAACAGTCATAACTGATGGCGGGCGAATAGAAATTCCCCTCTCAGAATGGCCTCAATATGCTACGCACAAACGGTATATCAACTGAAATACGTGTATTCGCACCCTTTGCAAATGAAGATATAGGAAGAAGTATTACTGTTTATAGAGTACTATGAATACGAATTCATCAAATTTCCCATTAGTTTGGTTTGTTTGTTTATTTAACGTCCAAGGGGACATTGAGGGTACAGCTTGGTTCAGCATTTCTCGCTGGTGTTACACCACAAGGGTGGTGATCGAATCTATAAGATGATTTTAGGTAGAAATCTCACCCCTACACATTTACCGAAGTGAGAGTTCTTTTAGTTCCCACACCACATAGACATGGTATGAGGACGACTGGCCTTTGATATAGCAGTAAATCTACCACTGCTGGGGATGAAGGAGAAACCTGGCTGCAGAGACTCGAACTCACAACCTTGGGATTACAAGTCCAGTGCCTTAACCACTGAGCTAACTCCCCACCTCCAAATTTCCCATTAAAATATACAGATGTATATTATTTAAATTTCTCATCAATACAGTGGGAAATATTTTTCCTTGAAGGAGAAACTTGTGCAGATTTTTGAGGAGCTTGGTTGGTTTGGTTAATTCCGTAGCAACAGCCAGGTTCATATCACAGCAAGATCTAATCTATGAGATGGGGATGACAGACAAACAGGATATGCAGTGGCAGGGAGCAGCTCTGAGCTGCTTACCTGCTTAGTCTGGCATTAATATCTAACGTGCACCGCTCTTATGTGCTCCTCGGAGTTGACCCTACGCAACATTCTCGTATACGCTAGGATATTTCTAAGCGTCAACTCCTCGGAGCATATGGCCGCTTGTATGTGACACCAGTCAATATTGTGTATATATTACACACGTGACATCGCATGGTGGAGTCTCGGGGGAAGTGGTCAAAGCTATCTGAGAACAGTGCCAGCCCTAAATCACCATCGAGGCCATGTAGCTCAGAACTGAATGATATTAAGATATCCATTTATGATTGGCGCTGACAACTTTGAAAGAATGCGATCGTTACACACCAACTAAGTAATTACCTGAGGTACTTACCATTGTGGCCATTTTAACACAAGGGGATACTAGCATTAAGTACTGAACGGGAACGCGAATTCTAACAAGCATAGGGCATAGCCTTTGAGCTATAGGATGACAGGGAGATGTGGCTATGTCCCTATCCACTTCAGTATGTGATGTAGAGATGAATAGTATGACAGTAACCGCTACTAGATCTAAAGAGAGTTCATTAGATGAACAAAGTATTGACCGTTTCAGCTCTAGTCGTCTTTGTTTGTTTGTTTGTTTGGGTAGTTTAACGTCCAATTTGTTCAATTAGACTTTCTAGTCGTCTACATAGGTTCCACGCATGCCAAACTAGCTGTGCCTTTTTTTAATAATAAACAATCATGGCGGTGCCCTGGTTTATTTCTTCAGCATGGGTCTTCTTTAAAATCGCATGGAACTGCCTCAAAATCAGGGATATCAGCAGCCCCTAAAGAAAATCCCTGAAGTTATTTGCTGGGACAACCCCCCACCCTCACCCCCACCATCCTCACCTGACTACAATGAACAAGATTACTGGGAACTCAAAAACAATGAAAACTGTGTCCCCTCGTGAGTAGGGCTAGTACTACGGTCTGTTCTTGAATTATGAAGCTGATTCCTGGTTAGCTATGCCCTAAAAGTGGTGTGTATGGTAACAGTGCAAGGGTTTCAGGGATCAAAATCCATGCATTATCAATGGGGAGCTTGTCAGGGAAAATCCTGAAAATCCTGGCAGCAATAATGCACAGATTTATAGGGAAATTAGGTACAGGGAGTTCCTGAGACAATAAGGGTTGACATACACAGGTCTTTTCGGCCTTTTTGAGTAAATATTTCTGTTTTATAAAAACCCTGATTTAAGGGATTCCCCTGAACTCTCACATCCCTTAGTGCATCAATGATGTAGCTGAAAGTGCAAATAAGGAATACTCCTGTTTCGAAATGAGGAATCACCAGGAGGAATGGAAGAGTTTGTTAGATCCACCAACCAGCCCTGCAGCAGTCCCTGAGGGTGGCAGTCTGTAGAGATAGACCTCAACTGACACTTTAAACTGTCGGGAGGCTGACACCAGCTCCGTTTGGAATTCATGCATATTTAAGTAGACCCCAGGACCTGGCTTCGCTTTACACCCACATGGGCGGTTAGTGCTGGACTCAAGCGTGATTTAATGTTTATGTATTGTAGATTAACAATTGTGGAAATATTCACTTGTGCTTCTCACCACTTGGGCGTAACAGTCAGCTTACAATACAATCCTAGAATGGATTGTGACAATTTATGACTTTTCTATTTGCAGAATACGATAAATAACCGGAAACTGTAATAGAATATAGGATTGAACTATTTGAATTCGTATAACTCATGGAATCAGGCACTATAATAGGTTCAAATAGCAGAACTAGGATATAATTTGATGTTGGGGCTGGTGGCTGTGGATTGGTGAATGAGCTGTTGCAACTGAAGCCTACACTGTAGTAAGCCTCTTGGGGGCGTTGCTTCACGTTTTGCGGATCGCAGAATAGCGACTCGAGGTAGAAATCATTGCTACAGATTCTTTGCGGATCGCATCGTAACTAAATCGCTATCTATATTCAATCAGAAATCTAATGATTTCACCTATGTCACTGACAATGTGGTGTTGTAAAAAAGTAGCGATACAAAGTGAAAATAACTATACCACACGACACGATCCAATATTACTGGAGCAACGCTTTCCACACATTTCTAGGAGCAACGAACCTCTGGTAACTTGTGGCCTGGGTTCTGTACCCTGTAGGATGCTAGCAGGGAGTCAAGAGCCGGGGTCAGCGACTTGGATCGGTTGTAAGAGGATGCTGAAGTCTGGGTTACCATGTGAGTAGGCTACTATTTACAGTACTTAAAGGACCACAACAATTATCCAGTATTTCCCCGAACCTGAGGCAGCCTTGACCTTGCCCTGACCCGCTACACTCCCACCAATCAACGCAGAGATGACTGCCTACTTGAAATGCGTCTACTTCCCAATACCGGTCTATGTATGGGTCTTTCGTGTGTTTCACTGAGTTATTGATATTGCTTACATAAACCTGTCATCCACGTGAATGCATTTGTGTGATTAGTCAATCTGTGAAAGAGTAAAAAATATCAACTGGATCCATGAGCTTTAAGAGCACTGACTCCAGTGTTAACAATCTCGACCGAGTGGCATTTCACTGTCGTTAAAAACTCCCATTTGCCAATAACAGAATAACAGCGCGCTAAACAGTCCACATTGGGGATGAATTCTCACATGGACGGGCCCAATCAGCAACGACAGCAATTGGCACTTTGGCAGGTTTTCTGGTTTAATGAATATCGGAGAATTCGCTCGCTACATCAATCCTCAAAATTCATGAATGCCCCATGGATTGGCAATGGAGCAACAACCTGGAACGGATAATGGCCTTTTACCAAGCAAACAAGGCCAACGTAGCGCAATGATTGATAATTGCATAAAAGACAGGGGTCTTAGCTACTACAATTGATTACCTCGGTGATTAAGACATTAGGCTGGTATAAGCGCGGGATCCAATGACACGGGGACACCTCCCACATTCCCCGACTTCCCGAAAAAGAAACGCGATAAGCCGACGACGGTTCCTCCTAATATCGCCCAAGTCGATGGTGGCGCCCTCTCGGCGGTGGTGACCCCGGACCCCGGTGTCCGCCAGGCGTCACTTACTGCTGTAATACTGTTAGCTCGCCTGATTGACTCGCCGATCAGATGAATTGATCTCCATAACCAAATAAGCACTGCGCCCCGGCCATCATGCCTGTCGACAAGTCACGTGACTCATCCCGCTGCCATGGCGACGACCTTGGCCGCCCGGGTCACGTGGGGCGGGCGCCGACCAATCAGAAGCCGATGTGTGACTTACATCGGGGACGGGGGACGTAGCGCATCGAGTCACGTGATCGGGAGAGCGGGGTCTTATTGGATGAGGTCTCTCCAACCCGTTGCAAAAGTGACATAAATCTTGCCGCCAGGGCGATCAGACGCGCTCACGAGTTGCACCGGTTTCTCCGCTATCTATCTTCCGCGCTTTTCGCTCTGGCGGAGGTCAGGTCTGGCGTAAATTACGATGAGCGCGAGGACTGATAACGTAATGGATTCGCCCGGAATTACCTACAATCCACAATGTCCTTCCGCTGTTAATGTTCCCGTTCTGAGTCGGTGCCACGTGTGGATCATGAACGATTCCAGACCAATGGAACGTTTGCAATACATCATCTTAATCCTTCCCTCATATGACCCATATTCCAACACCTTTATTTAGACTTTATATTAAAAGTGCCATCTGTTATTAGTTTGTATTGAATTGATCTGAATTTTGAAAATATTTTAGTTCTGGTTCCCATAGTTAATCTCAAGAAAACTTTATGCTTTTACTGTGATCAATCTGTGATTAATCTTTTTCTAATAATAAAAACATCAGTGATACAAGACAACTAGGAGTTGTGGCGCTTTTTACACGTACTTGCATCTCAAAGGTTTCAAGAAATTGGTTAGTTAGGTCAAGTCATTGCAGGCAGCTAATCGGTTCATTTATACATAAACTTAGACCAAAATCAGCCTTTATCATATTGGTAAACCTTTGCTCGAATTAAATATAAATTTTCAGTTTTCAAAACTGAAAACAACACAACTATAGAAATAAATGGAACACAACATTCAAACCATTTATCATGTTGTTGTGTATTGTTAGCGCCTGATGGTCTGTTAGAGGTCAGTCAAAACTTGCCACATATTTAGACTTATTACCCACCTAATACAGAGACTCTATACTAAACCTATGGAGTCTACAGATCGCTACTGAATAGAATATGGAAAGCCGTATTCTACTCAATAGAATGCGGCTTTCTTGCCACCTTACGGGCACTATAGGAACTTTTTTGTATAAACAATAGACCTTGTTTACGTTGATTTTCTAAACATTTATATGACTTTCTTCCTGATAATTAGTCGAAAGGTGGGTAGTAAATACAACATTGCCATGAATTTGATCTGCGTGGTCGTATTCTCCTTGAAGTTGACACTACGCAATACTCCTCGCTATAGTTTAACTACGCGTCTACCACGTGGAGAATACAACTAGGCAAATAAAAAACATGGTAATATTGTGTATATATTATACACTGCTGATTTAACCCGTAAATGACTATGTGTGTTGGTCAGTTGGTTCGCTTTAACGTCTAGTTAACGACCACAGGTTTTAACGAGACTTTCTTGAGTTTCTTTTACACCACAAGGATGGTGATCGAATCTATATAATGAATTTAAGTAGAAATCCCACCCCTACACATTTACCCAGGTCAGAGATCTTTAAATTTCCAAACCACATAGACTTGGTATGAGAAGGATTGGCCTTTGATATAGCAGTAAATCAAACACTGTTGGGGATGAAGGAGAAGAGTGTCTGCAGTGGGACTCAAACCCACGACCTTGAGATTACAAGTCCAGTGTCTTAACCACAGACCTAACTCCCCACCCCCTAGCGATGTGTGTGTTGGTTGTGGGGGTGACGGTTTTTTTTCACGGAAATGCTAATATCTGATTGGCGTTAAGTGGACGAGACGTTAGAGATGAGCAAACGCCACCTATCGGCATTAGAGCGCGCCCACGGTGCATTGAGGCGGAAGTGGCGATTAGGCCGTGGCGCGCCGGCCTGGTCAGGGCACCAGTGGGTGTGATAGCATCGCAGCAGGCGCCCGGAGTGGGGCTGAGTCAGACTGAGCAGCCCGCCCACAACTCACTTATGTAACACGAGCAAACACGCTGCTCAATTACACACGCCTGGCCATGTGTACGCTGATCGATGTGACCATTACTGCCGATGTAGAGGAATGCAAGCGCGCATGCGTATCGATAGGCGCCTGCTAGAGGTCGCCATAGACTTGCTCAAGTCATTAAAGGATTGAAGAAAATCTGAAAAAAGTTCATAATTTGTTAAAAAGTTGTTGTTTTTTTGTTTTTTGTAAAATTTCGTTATTGAGACTTTCATTTACAATCAGTCGAAGTGTGTCACATAGTTCGGAGACAATAAAGGGGCTGAGACCTCAGCGTTTTCATAAGGCTGGTTTACATGGTCTAGCCATCTGTTCGTATAAAACACATTTGTGCAAAATTTATAATCTGTACCATACAGCTATGAACAATAACATGAACAACAAGTTATAATATGTATTCTTCCCGGAGTGGCCCATGAATCAATTATGTATGGAGTGAAAATGCGTATGCAGTGGTTCTATGAGTGGGAGCCAGTGACAAGTGGAGGGATAGCCATAAGATGCAGGACTGGAGCTAGTCTAAGGTCGCCACAGTGTTATCACCCGGCAAATCCGCTAAATAAACCAGGATCAATCAGTCAAATGAACAGCAATACTAACACCAACAAGGCATGAAGCGCAAGCAAAACTATGTGAAATACATACAAATATAGAGCGGCATTGTTTTATTTTCCGCACACTCATAATGAAATGTAGTACATGTAATGTGTTATATTTGTCGTGGAAGGGTCTTTGAATCTGGGGACACACCAGGTGAGAAATGAAGCGATTTCGGGAATCGTCAACACTGAATAACAAGTATGTGAGTTATTATTTCATACTTCACCTGATTGTCGCGTCTGATATGCTAAATTATCAGTGGGAGATTCATCCAGAAAAGACATTTCACATATATGCATTTTAGTATTGGCGATTCCAGAGATCACCGCCTTGACTCGTTTGGTGTGTCCCAGCATGAAGGTATGCATGTATTCCCACTGTACTTAATAAATCAATCCGTTCGCAATGTCCGCACTTGACCTATCGAAGTACACGATCATCTACAGATGCACTTGCTTGCTTGTTTGGGTAGTTTAACGTCCAATTTGTTCAATTAGACTTACATACAAATGCACGATTATGGCGTTGGACTTTCTAAGATGGTAGAAGGAATCTAAATGTTCAACTTCTGAAATTCGATTTTTATGTTAAGTCCAACGTCCACTACTAAATAGACTTTGCTCTGAAAGCCTTTCAGTTTGGTATGTCTATTTAAAAGTCTTTATTAAGCATAAAAAAGTGACTTTCAAACTGGAATGAAAGTTAGGACACATCGTTCAATCGGGAGGACCATTTAAAGTATTACATATCAAGGTCAGGTAACAAAAACATGCATTTCTCTCATATGAGCAAAATATTTTTCACTCAACTCTCCTTGGTCTTCTTTCTTAATACCACAGCTTCCCTACTTCTGCGGACGCCGTCAGAATACATTATCTGTACGGTACACACTGCTGCAGATTGAAGAGTGTAACTAGTGACGTCACGGGGAACAATGTCAGAATACGAGACGCCAATCGTCCAGCAGGAAATAACGCCAAAGTGCTCCGAGCTGCTCCTGTCTGCAGTTTAACGTTTCCATCAGCGCCAACCAATCACGCGAGTCGTATTTATTTTCTGCGGATCTACTTCCCCGCTGCGGAGTTGCTCCCACGCTCCCCCCAGATGTCTGGCCGCATACTAAGCCGGCGGGCGGCAGATGACACCACCGTCCAAGCACAGCATAATTGAATTGTCTTTTCTTAACGGCGCGGGTTCCAACAATAGGACGGAGAAGAAAGGAGCCATAGCTGAGATGTGCAGCTCTCTCCACCCCGGGGAAATCAATAAGTAATTGAAACAGCCGTTTGGAAATTAAGACGTCAAAATATCAGATTGGGAGTAGGAGGGAGGCATTAGCGTCCCCTCGCATATTAACTCTTACTTGACAAGCTGATTGGCATTCGCTTCTCTACTAGACAACTTAAGCGAAGATGGGATTGGGGTGAGGGACACTTACGACTGCACGTGTGTGTGTATGTGGAGGTGGTGGTGGGATATTCATTTCACAGAGACAAACTGCTGAATATGGACTTCCTAATCACCATAACCTGGCATATTAACTGAGGGATAATGCAGACATACGATACACCCAGCCCAAGTAAAGGCTGCAATATGTGGTGAATTGTGGAAAGGGTATTGTTTTACTAAATCCTTCCATGGCCGTGAGCAAACTGGTACAAGCATAATTCTGCTTTATATTCCTCTTCCAACTTAAATTGAATAGCATAAATACAACATAGAAACAGCAGGTGTATCAATAGAATCATTGCCATTTATGCAGTACCGTACCTAATCAACTTGCTTCTTAATGAAACAAATAAATCACTTTTCAGATGTAAATTCCACGATTGCATTAGGCTAAGTACAAAAACTAAGCAGAATGGAGGAGGTGAATCTAATTGCTCTACCACCGTGAGTCGATAAGATGATGAATGTGACGAGAATCGGAAGACGGAGATGCATTTACATAATAAAAACAATACCATAAGACACATTGCTGTCTGCATACAACTCGTTTATCTTCTATGTAAGTACATGCAGAGTTTTAATACCGGACACATGTCATTAGAATCACTCAAGTTAGGTCTGCAGTATTGTCTTTTGTCATCCACCTAACACAAAGTGTCCATAAAAAACACATAAGGAGTGTGTATCACCGTACCCGGAGCATACAGATATGGTGTATGCTTCCGGCTGCAAAGGCCGGCGCATACGGGAAAATAGTGCACATGAAAAAATAGTGCGCACTTAAATACTAATATCGGTACGTCACTTGAAAAGGTGGATAATAAATAAAATATAGTCTGGTTTCAGATTAAAGCGATTGTATGCTCCTTGGAGTTGACTCTGAGCAATATCCTCACATGCGTTCGGATATTACTACGCGTCTACTCCTCGGAACATTAGACAGCTTGTATCTGAAACCAATCAATACTGTGTATTTCTGCTACCATTTCCGTACCACAACGGACAAAATCTCTACTCATCCTTCCTTTCACACTGTGTGGGGAACAGTTAAAAGTGATCCTTTACACATGTAATTCAAGATATTAAAGAATATGTTTTCCATGGAGTTTTAATCCCTTTAAAGAAAAATGACGAATAATAATCTTCCTGGTATACACTCATCGAGAAATGATTGTCGCATTCATGGCCATTTAAAAAGGAAAGCAAGAAGTAATCGGGATTCTCATTAAAAACATTTGATAGAAATATCTGTTCTAATCTTGAACTTCTACCATCATTTAATGACTGTAAATGCCTCATAAGACAAGGTTCATAAAGGGCATCATGGTTACACATTGCCTTAGTCAGTCCACACACCGACAATTCTGAACTAAAGCAGACGAAGAAGGAACTGAATCGAGATCCATAGATACTAAATATATGCCATGAGATATGGTTGTGGTGTAATCTCACGAGACAAAGCTGAGTGAGATTACGTAGCAAACCAAAATGAGTAGCATATTTCAGTGGCTATGGTTCGAGTGCGGTTCAGATTTGATCTCACACGGTATTGACTAATTGACTAAAATTTATTACAAAATCCTCCATTGGGTATTTTTAGAATACTCCATGGGGGGTTATACGAGTTCCCAATGTTATGTCTATCGGGATAAAGTACAAGGGAGAGGGAGAGCATACTGATAACATGACAAATTTAAACTCACACGAGGGCCAGAACAAGGGGACATTTATATAAACCCCAGCCCTTTCTCAATAACCCCTAAATCATGTTAGTTATTAAGAAGAGAATGGTAGCACTAACAGCTGCCTACAGGCGGACTGATTGCGCTCTGGGAGCTCAGCTGTAAATCGCCCTAGTCGCCATTGTGTATCCGGCGTAGTCACGCCAGCATGTCCGTGTCCTCCATATTGATGCCTTCATGCGCGAAAACGTGGAATGTCTACCAATGTGATTACTTACCCAAAATACGGATTCCCAAAGACACAAGCTTTGCTGTATTATATTATTTGTCTATCATCCACAATAAAGAATCTTACAAAACAAATACATATCCTATAAAACATGTGTGATAACCCTAATCCTATCCCTAAACCTAACCCTATCCCAAACCTTAACCCTCTCCCTATCCCTCTCCCTATCCCTATCCCTAAACTTAACGTTAACCCTATCCCAACCCATAGCCCTAACCCTAATCCTTTCCCTATCATCAACCCTATCCTTAACCCGCGAAAGCGGGAGTGCCGCGAGGGGGCCGAGATGACCGCACAAAAACGGGTCCGAGACGTCCGTGTACCCATGATACCCGGGTCCTGAGTGTAAGTGTAACACATAGGGATCGATCGTTGATACAGGTACATTTTATCCTCCTGACGGTGATTTTCCAATAAGAATTATGTATATCATGGTAATTTAATCATCAGAGGTCTGGAAAGGGGACGAGGAAATTTCACTCTTTTCTTAAAGTCTCAATGACGATTATAATGTAATATACATAATATCAATACATTGAAGAATTATAATGTAATAACAGCAAGACTGACATCCCCTCGTCACCGCTGGTTTACCCTTCAAGGACGGCCGCCTACAGCAGAACTACACACTTGGGGACGGCAGACGCCAGCCTTAATTTTTTCAGTGCAAATTTCAAGTTTATGGGTAAACTATTTCGTTTTTAAAAACAATTTCATAAATATCCAGTAAATGTTCATAAATGATGCGTTAAGGCATCATCCGCCCTGAGCTGGGTGATGCCTTAAAGTATCATTTACCCTTAAAGGGTTAAGTGTTTTGGTTTACGACACTAACGTCGACTGCATCAGTCTATAGGCAATGCAATAGAACATCACCTTAATGCTTGGTCCATGAGTTAGCGGAAATTACGATGAATAGCAATCTGCATAATAGACACATTAATCCTGCCAATGATCCGCCATCTTAGTTTATTTTGAAGGGGTGACTGCAGGGCGCGAGAATAGAGGCCCGCAATGAAATTCTTCGATGCTGAACAAATCACTGGGCACGCATTTAAATGTGGATTACAAAATCTAAGAAAATTCAGCTTGACTTATCGTCTCGTGACAAAGTCTTGCTTTTCAATAATGACTTTAGTCCCTGCCAAAGGTTGCACGTTTCTTTACCCGGAATTATATGTTCAAAGCCAATCCGAGCATTTAATTTGCAAGATAAGATAAACATGTAATCAGTGTATTCCTAGTCTAGGTAGAACTACAATCCCCCCTCAGAATAATCATTACCAAAGATATATTTTTTCTCATAGGATCTTCACAACAAAGATGGTATAGGTTTGCATTTGTATATATATTTTCCATTACACAACGAAATACAGTGGGAAGGACACTTATATAACATAGAATCTCTGAAACACCAGAGCCACCTAGCGGCGTGAGCGAAATCTCGTCTGCTTCACGTCGCTGGTTCCCGAACTCATCGCTCCTCTGTTGTATATATCTCCTGTGCAGCCTGCCGGGCCCCGGTGGATATATATGGAAAGTAACGTCCGTAGTTGCCCGATAGGAGTCACTTTATAATCATTCTAGTCGACGTTTACAGCCGGCTTTGGTCAGGGGAATGGACGCTGCGCCTCTACAATGGGGGTATTACACCAGGTTTACACTTTCCTGACTGACCTCCTTGATTTTGTGCTCGCATGTTGAGCGTTTCCCTCGTCTCCTTACAGTGAGGTCAGTGAGCCTATTTCAGAGAACTAAATTAAAATGGGAATAGACGTGTACACACAGGAAAGACACACGGGCGTTCATTATAAATGATCCTGACGCTTTGTAATTAACAGCAGCCTTAAAAACTCCCATCAACTGGTTTTATGTCACACCTATCCTTTACACCATGGGGACTTTTCAGGAAATTAAGTGTATGAATATTTGAATGGAAATGACAAAACTTGGCCGTCAGAACAGAAGTAAATGAATTAGAGATAATTCCATTAAAGGTGTTTTAAGCATCACGCCTTTGTTTGGCTTGCTGGTCGTTACATCAACTATAGAAGAGGCCCGTGTTCCGAGTAAACTCTGGGGCTTAGTCAAAGAGTGTTAGAATATTTCATAACAACACGCAACTTCTCTTTCAAAGTTACAGCTTTGCTCTTAACTGTAGATTCCCTATGGTATCTCTATCTGTACTCTTTTTATTCAGTAACCATAATTTAACGACAATAAATATTTGTCTACATATGTGACGATCTTCTTTACACGTCGTCTACAATCGTAATAAATATAAATATATTATTTTTGTGTGACGTTTAATGAGATTGATTTCTGTTTTTACGCGTAGCATAAGTTATCAAGTGATTTGTCTCATGTACTATGTTTTTTTCCCATCGTTACGGTGTTTCCTGTCACTATGAAATACTTTATATACGGCTGGGTAGGAGTATAAGATTATTTACATATACGGATGAAAAAATATATTGAATTGCGTGAAAGAGTGAATATAAAGTCGAACGAATTGTGATAATCAGAAAAATAGACCCAGTGAACTATCGACGACCAAGCAGGAGATATATGTGTGCTCGAGGAGTATGGTATGTACACGAAGCATAGAGATTGATAAGGACAAGAGAGAACTTTTAAACCTTTTAACTACAAACATGAAACGTCTACATAGAGAAGTGGCCCTTTATATAAAAAAAGAGCTAATGGAAATTAGTTCAACTGAGAAAGTCCCACTTATGCTAGTAAGTTATAGACTGAGATACATAAAGAAATAAAATATCTACATATAGAAGCAGCCTTCCATAAAAAATATCCGTTACTGAAAATAAGTTTCCCCCAAAAAATGTCCCACTCATGCTAGAAGGAGGTTTTAGACCAAGAAAGTGACAGACAGATCAGACAAACAGAAAACGTCCATTCCGCCCTTTCACGGTTCACTCCATCCGGTCACCTGACCTCTCACCGCACCTCTCTCTGCTTCACTGGAGCAGCTCACTGACAGGGGGCACGCAATGCCAAAAGGTGATTTCTCCGTTTGAATGACAGGAGGAAAAGTATAGGAAGTCTTTCAGTTCTGTCACAAAGAACCTTAGTCTATTTTAGTATATGAGCACCAAAGGTTTGTACTGCAGCAGCAAATGACAAACATTTGAGTACATTTTATATGTGAACTGTTTGCTTCATTGAGTATGTTAACTGCTGCAAAATCTGGTATTACGAAATGTCGTCTGCTGGGTATATGAGAGGACAATATATCTTGAAACGCTAGACATTCTTCATGCAAATGCCTCAAGCTATCCTTCATTACTTTCAATGATTACCTACTATATTTAAAACGGTAGAATTCCGTCGAATCCGCTTGAAGTTGCTCCCGTACATAGAGACATAGTGAACCCGACCTAGACCTGGAGATTGAATGCCCACGAGTGAGATTCTTGTGCAGTACTAAACTGTAAACTGCTACTCTTTATTGTATTTCAATACTGAGACATACGTTTTCTCTCATGATTCATTTTGAGCAATGCCGAAATTAAAGTTTAGTATTGTCGTTTTCTGATCTACTTTTCTTGTGAGAAACCAATGAGATTGCAAGATTTCGCTGGTACCCCTTTCGAAACTCCGCTGATTCCCCCCACCCACCAACAGGCTAAGTATTTGACCCAGATAGAGCACCTATCTTTGTGGAGCAGTCAGCCGAGCATTCGGCTGAGAATGCGGACGACGGGAGTTCGAATCCTGCTATCGGCAGTCAGATAATTCATTTTTCTATATTTTTCGGACTCGATGAAGTCGCTAGTAATGCCTTAAATAATGATATCTCCTTTGCATAATGTTACTGCAAGTCATTATTTGCATGGTGATGCATCAAGTTATCATGTGATCCTTCATATGGTAGGGCCTGAAGCCATTATGGCATCCTTTACATATCAGTGCCTCAAGCCAATCATTATACAAGAGTGCCTCAAGTCAATGTTTACATATGTACATGGCAGTGCCGCTAGTAGACCTTTTGTACTAAAGCTTATCTTCAACGTTAATGACTAAGTCAATTTTTACACAAGAGTCAATCTTTAGACATGCACATGAGAGTGCCTCAAGCCAATCTTTACACAGACAAATGCCAATGCCTCAAGCCAATCTTTACATATGCACATAGCAGTGCCTTAAGTAAATCTTTACATATGCACATGACAGTACCCCAAACCAATCTTTACAAATGTCCATGACAGTGTCTCAAGCAAATCTTTACAGAGGTTCATGACAGTGCCTCAAGCCAACCTGTCCATGATAGTGACTCAAGCCATAGTGAAGACGGTCTAGTTTTGCCACGTTAATCTTTGCATGGACGTGATTGGAGCCATCAAGTTGTGTTTATAGCAACCTGCCTGATGCTACCGGACTGACACTTACATGACAGTGCCTCAAGTGATCATGTCTTTATTGCCATGTTTCGACCATTGCACGGTAGAGTATCAAGAAAAAGTTGTTTTTTATAGTGACCTGTCTGACACTACAATGTAGACATTACACGACAATGCCTCAAGCAATCTCCTTGTTCATTTTTGCCTGATACTATCACAATCCTTGCATGATTGCGATTCTGAAGCCATCAAGTTGTTCTTCACCTGATCCTCTCAGGTCCATCAGTATATGGTAGTGCCTCAAGTCACCACGTCCTTCTTTACTCCACGTGGACGGTCGAACCTGATACCACCATATCGGCTTCCGAGTGTAGAAATTCCTCTCTAGAGGCATTACACTGTCCTTAACAATACCTCACGACATCTAATCGTGCTTGGAAATGCCTCAAGGCCGCAAAGCAATCTTTATGTAGGAATGCATTTGTAAAGCATCCTGTCGTTCTCTACATGAAAATAGCATATTTTAAGGGATCAGGGATGTCAGTTGGGTCATGGAAAAAAGGGGAATTTACTGCCTCAAAGAGACAGAGAAAACGGGAAACTACATCGTTATTGGCCATGGAATGTGGCTGGGAAGGTTTGAAACCACCGTGTATTGGTGTGAATGAGACCCATTCTATTTTCTCTTTAATAAACTGAAAATGAAAACAAGGATTTCCTCAGAAAATAGGAAAACTGACATCTCTGAGGGATAACGTTTTAAAAGAACATTTTCGATATGCCAAATGCTTGAAGCACCAGCAGCATTTGTATAATATGGATGATGAGATTATTAACACTTGACCCAGCATCATCAGGGAGGTTCTTGGCCACCCATTCGGCGACTTTGTCACTGTTTGATCTACTCTGCCCCCTGGCAATGGCGTCTGTCCACACCTGCCTGCCCCCTGTCGGACACCAATCAGACTTCTGCCATCTCCCCTTTTCACCCTCTCCCCCTGCCACTCCACGCCTTCCCGTCTTCCACTTCTCCCTCTGTTTCCTTGATTCAATATCCGGGCACCTCGGACGCTGCAGCTCCTTTCCACTCTCCATACAGAGGTTTGGTTTGGGAATGTAACTCCCCGGCACTGTTACAGTGGACTGCAGGGTAGCGGTGAATGCGCATGGAGAGTGGCTGGTCCCACTGCGCAGACGCCGATTGGACAGGCAATGGACGCGGAATTACATCAGGTACTGCAGTCAGCGTCCCCGAGTTACCATGACAACCAATCACGTCCTTCGAGTAGCAAGGGAAAGTGTAACCAAAATAGAAAACCTACTGAAAGTAAAAAAAAATAAAAATACAACAACACAGCTCGATCCATCAAACAAGGTAAAGCTAGAGGTACTGAGAGGTACTTTTTCTATAAAGAGGCGGGGATTGAAGGGTTAAGGGTGGGGAGAGTATCGAAGTGGTTGGCATGTAATGCGGCCCGGCCCTCCCTCGGGCAGCAGTGTTTGTCACACTATATGTAGCGCATTTTCCGCTCTCACACAATCCATTTCTCTCAAGTCACGACTGGACCCGGGCTGGGAATCTCCATAAATGGATTTCCTGTGCAAATCCTATTCACTTGGCGCGCAAAGATCCACACTCCAGACTACTCTCCTTTTTTCTGTTCATATTTTTCTAGTTTTTCTCCATTTATCTATTTGGGGGTGGTGAGTTGGAGATATGTATGAATTGCCTGAGGAATCCATAGGCAAGCTTTTTCTACATGAGATGTGTACTGGATGAAATGGATATACCCGGTAAATAATAATTTGCCAATAAGTATTTGCAGCAACATCTGTTCAGATTGAATTTGGAATATGGGCAGGCGTAGACTGGCCTCAGTCCCTCCGCCCCTGCCTCCCTGTCCACCGCCACCGCCTCCCTTACCTCCCCCAATCCCACCCTATTCTCCACTTCACAGTTGATTCCTGGGCTAGATAGAGGAAGCTTACATGCTGAAATGCATTCCATCCTGATTTATTTTAATCATTCAATGAATGTTCCAAATCAAAGACTTGAGCAAGTCCATCCCAGGCCCATATTGGTATTTCCGATCTACAACTATTCTGTTGTAAAGGAGTATACTTGTAAAAAAACAACCTTCTGGATTCCGCCGCCTTTTCTCTGTCGGCTCAATAGAGTCCCAAACTGAGTGGTCGGGGGGTATCATCTGAAAAAAAGTATACTTCGATGAATAGCGATCCAGCACACTGGTTCCCTTTTCTTGCTGCAGCCTTAACCTGGTACCCTGAGTAGAGGAATTGATCTCTTTTGTGTACGCGCTATACAATGTCGCCCACTTCCTGTTAACCTGCCTAGGCTCAGGCGATTGGATTAGACGCATCAAGGTGATACAGACGAACTAAGTTGGAGAAGTGATTGCTGAAAGCAACTCTATACTGGTTGCTGAAAGATATCCGTTATATGTGCCATTGTGAATAGCGGAGATACAGCAAGAATTGTCTTCACTTATTTAGGGAAGTGGAAATGGAGTTAGTGGTGGTGGATGTATGCATATACATATAAAGCAGTAATATATATATTTTCTTATTAGTTTTTATTGTCTTTTCTCCTCATAGAAGCTCTTCTGGGTATTACTCTGCATTCGCTAATAGCATATCCTGCATGCATGGGTTGGTCGTATTGGGGCATAGTTTTGGTCCATTCAGTTAAGGTCAATGACCTGAATAAACATCATATGATATAATTCAAATTAATTCTACTGCTAGTCATGTTCGTTGGTCTAGTAGGACCTGGGATTACGGACAGCGGGAATCCTTTTATAAACATCGTATGATACCACAGACCGGAAAAACTTGGATAACATGTCCTTGTCAGCCATGGCAATGGGCTGAGAGACTGTGGGGAGGGTGAAACTACAGTTTCATTGTTGTACATGATGCTAAATCAATACTCTCTTTATATTTGACACAAGGAAAAGGATTTACATATCCTGAATATGAAAAAGTGGATTTCCACAGAAAAATGGAAAACTGACATCTGAGTAATCAGAGGGAAACTGATGAGATAAACATAAATTGGGCCGTATTCCACCGTGTTTGACTGCTGAGTAATACACGAAGCAAAGCTGAGTGAATTACGTAGCGGTCAAAGGAGGTGGAGTGCGGCCCAAGTTATTTTCATCTAGTGGGTTTCTGTTTTTTATAAATGATTAGGAACATTATTAACCAATAAAATAACTTACCCAATTAGCCATTGAGTATTGGGTACAACACTTTCACGGCCGTGGAGTATGAGTTCCTAACGTTAAGCCTATGGAGAAAATAGCGGGTTGAGATGATGTAACATATATCGACCTATTGCTTAAAAGAACAATAATACTTCCAGATTTACATCTCAGACAGTCTTTAACCAACTGGGCCAACTCCTTGGTGTTTGGGTTGACACGGTTGTGTATTGTAGAACCAGTGAGGCCATCGGAGAGGCACAAGCCCTGAGAATTCTATTATTCAGTCACAGAATTGAACTAGGAACCTCCTTTATTGAGTCATGGCTGCTGCTTTCCGCATCCAGTGCCACCTTCACTGTGCCTGAGTCCTCTTCTATGAATATTCATGTCCAGATCAGTTCAATCACCGCCAGAAAAGAGTGGCAGCGTCGTGCACTGCGCCCATAAGTTGTCCTGCTTCATTGTCGACATGACTGTTGATTTTTGAAATATTTATATGAAAGCCACCTGCCTCGAACGCTAGAGACACTAGGCATGCCTTCAAAGAACAATAGATGAGATATTGCACCTTGTCGTATTTGAACTGTTTTGAGAAGTCGCGTCGGGGGATTGCGAAGTGTGCTTAATCTATTTTCATTAAAACACTACAGAATGCGTCGAACATTACCACAATATTCTCATTATCAGCTCACTGATGATTGGTGGAATTCAGCGCATATGGACCTTTAAGCACCTTACTCCATACAATGGCGTTTTCTGCGGCTACACCACAGTCATCAAAACGAAACACATCCTTGTCGAGGACTGCTGAAAGTTTGATAAGCTGTGGGACTGAATGTTGTGCTTTTATGAAGGCTGACTGAGAAAGGTGACCAGCAGTGCCCCGTCCCCTGATGTTACCACACAGGTCCACTTTCATTATGTGAGCCCTCCATTCTGTATCCTATGTGAACATATAGAGCCCAGAATTTAGAAGCGCTTCACATGATATTTCTCATCCACTATAATAAGATATTCCATTGCTCTGTCTTCATTTTTGCAGGGTTGCCAGTTGGGGTCAGAAAAATAAGACGTTGATATATCTTTTTGTTGCAATACAGGGTTTACGCATTGCATACGCATTACAGTGGGGAATCAAGGGAAATGTCAAGTTTTTACATGTGTCTATGGGGAGGTTCAGTGGGGGATCATGGGTTGTGGTGGAATTGGGTAATTTAGCAGTTGGTATATCAATATTACATTAAGAATCACTTGTTGTTCTCCAACTTGTTTGAATGCTACATGGTATTCACTCGGCTGTCGCCTTGTTCATATCGCTCCACATCAAACTCATAGAGAACGACGTCTTTGACCAACTTGTTGGTTTCCCCTCGAGTCTTGCAGTGCCTTTTCTCTCCCACAGAGAGCCTTGGGTCAGTGTGACTCGTAGTCGAGGCCAGCAGAGAGTCCCACAGGAATATGCGTCATCCACCAGCCATTTACCCTGGATGGCACTACACTCGAGGCAGACTTACGGTACAACTTTTACAAGTAAGAAATCTCAAAGGGATCACAAATGAAACGAAAGAAAAACAAATCTAGTCTATGTTGAACGCCAGACACTGGACCTACATCTATTGGAAACAATGAGATTATTGAGCCATACTTTACTGTCTGATAAGCAATAAAACTAACCGGGGTGGCATCTGTCAGCTTGGTTGTTAAAGCGCTGTAGGGCTGGGTCAGGTGGATCAGCGATACTAATGCGTCTTATATTAATTTATATAGAATGTCTTTATTGACATAATTACTGTAATTAGGGCATCATCCGTTGACATTTAAACATTTTCCTCCTGCCAATAACGGGACTTTGGTGTTAATTATCTGTCTATAACTGGTTTTCATCACCATACCCGATTATATATTAAGTCCCGTTTGTCCATTTCAAGTTTATTAGCTAAGATAGGCTTTACACCTAATGAAGTATATGTCTGGGTAGACTTTCTCAAGTCTTTGATTATGGACATACCGGTATTTAAGAAACAGAACTTCATGTATTTTGCAACATTTTGACTTCTCCTAACTCCTGATCGGCCCAGCGAAGAAGGGTAAGTTAGGTGGAGGGGTAGGCATAGGACACAGGGACTGAAGCTAGTCCAACGTCTAGGCACAAGTTTCATTCGTGTCAATGATAGCAATATCCTGGTCATGCGACAGTTAAAATCTACTGACGCTTTGGTATTTGTATTCTAGTCTTTTCATAATAGGAAAATCTATACTGAACTCTTTGCAATTGATAAGGTCATAAGATATTGGAGCTTCATGTAAATCAAAGAGGTTTACAAAAGTTTGCTGTAGATCTGCCAAGGCATCAGGGACTCTACATGTTATAGCTTCAAACCAGCAGAAGAGGGGTCCATTTACACCCGAATGTCTGTGTGTAAAGAAAGAGCGCAAACACATTTTATGTGCATTTTACACTTGGGGCGTCTCTTCTATCATACATGCAATTTTTCACAGCTGTCAGCCTGAGGTTGGCATGCTGGGGTCTTTATTAAAAAATGCTGTATCAAATATTAAGACCATGGAGTAACATGCATAGATCAGGATTGATGGTTGAGTGAATTGGAGAACCACTGGGGGAAGCCAAAAACAAGCCTCCTCCGTGGTGTGTGGCTGGGACGGGTTATTAGCGCCACCATCAAACGCGAGCTGAGGCCAATCACGGCAGTGTTGATATTTCCTTCGGCTAATTGGTGAAATTCCACATGTCACTCAAGATTTCACACGTGCGACACGTGCGTGGGTGCAAACTGGCGTGAAACATGTGTTGAATGAAGGTGCTGAGAGATTCTATAATCAGACCGATCAGTGGCTGCAGCGAGGAGGGGCCTTCAGCTAAATTAATCTGATTCCTAGCAATTAATCCCTGTGGAATTGCTAATCGGGCCAACTTCACTTCTCTTTCAGTGTGGGGCGACTTTGTTGGTAATATCCGCAGTGCAAGCAGTCGGCAAACACAATATTATATGCCGTATTGACAAGGTCAATCGTTATATTAAGTTCCCGGTCAGCCGCTTTTTCTTTCAGTCTTTGAACGCTGGAGATGATCAATAATGCTGATGGGGCTTTTAATAGATGAAATCCCCCTCACGCCGCTTAGAAAAGAGCGTGTTTTTCATAAGAACCCACAGGGGTTGTGGGACTGGTGGGGGGCTGGTGGGAGCTGGTAGATGTCCAACCTCCCCAAAGAGGGCGTAATTCAACTAGAGCCCGTGTGCCCGGACTTTAACCTGTTACCTCCCTGCGCCCCTCTCTCCCGGCCCCACCTCCTAATGTCTCATGAATATTTATGCGGGTCGCATGGGGCCAGCACTTTGCCCTGTGACTTGCCTCTCCCCTTCATCCTCTCTTCCACACGCCATTTTTCTCCACGCCCTGGGTCCCTACCTCCTCCTCCCCAGCTTTAATTTTTTTAGTTCCCATCGGTTTATCCGTCTTACTTGCCCGCTGTCCCTCATAAAGCCCGCCCTCCAGTGTGCCTCCCCTCCTCCTGGGCATGCCTGCATCAGTTAACCCTCCTCCTGCTTTTGTCCTGCCATCCGCCCTGCCTCCTGCCCATTATTCTCACACTGACCCCACATCCGTTATACTCGACCCGTCTCCTTCTCCTCTATTCTTCTTCCATCTTCTCCCCTCCCAAATTGCCTTGGTCAATTGCTGTCATCTGTGTCTCTAGTTCTCTCACCTCCGTTTCTTTCTTCCTCTTTTTACGTCTCACAGCCACCACCCAAAAAAACGATACCACACGACACGATCCGATATTACTGGAGCAATGTTTTCCCCACATTTCTAGGAGAAAAGAACCCCAGAAGCGTAAGGCCCCTTGGAGCGACCCCATACTACTTCTCAATAGAATATAATGCACAGTGCAATAACTAGTGATGCACTGACGATGTCGAGAAACGGTTGTCAATGCTTTTCTATTCATTGTGTTCCCTTCAACCAACGAGTATAGAGAATATTCATTGTGGTTTCAACACGGTGTATGATGCTTGCAGAGTACACGAACCTGAAAGATTTACACTGTTAAATATTGGCATGGTTGTCCTTCAACCTCCTTTGTCTGCATCGACCGTCATGCCACCTAATGTTAAACCAAGTTGCAACCCTCGTATACTACTGTCCTTAATACCTTGCTAACTTGAATACATGTAGGTCCTCCTCTCACTTGAACATACTTACGCCCTCCTTTCTTGTTTCTTACAACTACAACCTTTCTTCAATGTTCTCTAGATGGAGAATCTTTTCTCATCTTAGCCTGGTATAAACGCCCATAGGCTTAACATTAGGAACTTGTACTCAACTCTTGTACGGTAACTCCTACTCAATGGGCGATAAACACCAACAGATAACATTTTCAGGCTAAGATAAAACCAGAAACATATTCGTGTTTGGTTAGAGTCCCCAATCATCATCTCGTTTAGAGTGCTTCGGAATATTCACTCTGCCATCGCCTCTTTCATATAACTGCGCTCTCCAAACTCGATGGCCAGCGGGGGCACAGACGGAACACCCATCAATTTCTTCCGTATACCTCCACTAAAGAACAGGCCAAATACTCTCCATGAAAGGGATGCGTGAATACTGATGGCACCGCTAGTGGAATATTAGAGTATGGTGGCAGAAATGAATTGTGGTCGGGTCTCTAATTTAGTTTCTTTTCTAGCAAATTTGATTCCGCACATCCAGATTCGGAGACATACTCTGTATGCAAAACTACTATTAGGTTTCATATCGGAAATGTATAGACTCTACCTTTCAGGAGATGTATTTAGAGACATTGAAATTCAGAATAAAATGAGACTCGTACAAATAAATCTGACTGGAATTGTGTGTATAAGAGATGAGTTGCATATCATAATGATGAGCAGTAGGCCTTTCTCTGTACTCGTTGCAGTGAGTTAAGGGCTCGGGTTGAGTGCTGCACTATAATGAGTAACGGGAAAGAAAGGTTAAAAAATTCAGCAGGGTTTTCTCCTTGGGAACAACAATTCCTGACGTATTCGAAAACATATTTCCCAATTTTCACTGGTCGGATATTGTTCAGCGACATCTTGAATACATAATTACCTGCAGAACTTATTTTGATAACAGTACTTATTGGGGATTCAGTAGGACTCCCTGAGCTAGAGCACAATCATTTAAGTACCTCTGCCCTCTGCCTGGCACACTGCATCGCTCGAGTAACCTACAGAATAGATAAACCGGAGCGGCGCAGTGTGCCTGCCTGGAGGAAACGTAAACTGATAATCTATGGTTATATCACATTTATGACCAACAATTTCTCCATTACGGTTAATATCCGCTGCGACACCTGCCTCGAGTTTGAACTTCCGGTGTTGTAGACGCATGCGCTACTAAGGAAGACACTTCCCTCACTATGGAATACTGGTATTAACGCTGATGGAAAACGGGGGCGTTTATGGATAGCTTAATGAGGGTTCTTTAGAAAAGAGAAGACAGATGTTGATCTGAGACTTAGAATGACGTCTTCTCTGAAAGCTTGAGACTAAGTTTCATGACCGTTTAAGCTTCCCCATAAACCAGGATCAGCATCGAACATTAATCCAAACAGATTAGCCATATAAGATGTATAGTAGTTGCGGAATGGTCCCGATTAATGTAAATGGGACCCCGTAAACAAACGCAATGAGGCATTTAATTCTGTTCTCAGAACCATGACGTTATTTACTTATTCAACGTGTGAAAAAAGTGGATATAACAAAATTATACGGAAACAAGGATATTGCATCTGAATATAAAAATACGAGGTAAAATTGACGATCAGATTAACCGATGTCGAAGGCAGAGGTTCATCTGATCGTCAGTTTTACTATGGCGTCAAGTAATGGTATCTACAGATACATTATGGTTAAGGGGATTCATATTTTACGGATTCTAAGAGTGGTTAGTAGTGTTTTCCCCTTGTTTTATACATTTTTTCTAACTTTTCTGATACGACGAAGTTCTTATAGCACACATTATAATATCACTGATTGCACACAGATTTCGTCATTTAAAAGTAATTTCCTCCTTTTTGAGAGAGAGTGAGAGAGATAAACGTGGTTATTTCCGTATGACAATCTTTCATATAAAAGATACATTTGTATAACCAACATTAATCACAGTCATACGCGTTCGAGTAAGAATTAGATATGATATCCGTGTCCTTTCCATGCAGGATGCTGCAGAACTATTTTTAACCGGAAAAAATAAATAAATACAGAATCCTCCGTCGAGGGCCGAAGGTATCCGGCTCACCCGCCGTCTGTAATTGAAGTGACGAGCTGGGGTCCGGGTTTTGTGTGTGATCTGGGCGCGTTAAGGGAACAAGTGGATAATACGATCCGTGCACACAGTAACACGCTCCACCCCGCCGTGTCGCCTCTGACCTCTGCGCTGACACCAAGGTCACGCAGCCGCCCTTGGCAGGGCCCTCTGTTTCCGATCACGTGACACTTGACCAATGGGCCCCCTACGAGATGTATAACAAGTGCGTGGTCACGTGATCGGCCTCCAGACGCCTAATTAAAGCTAATCAGACCAACTCTGTGCCCGCCAGTGAATTTAAGGTCCCCTTTGAAGTGGCCGCGGATGGAGAGAAGCTCAAGGAAGCGTAATTATTATACGGTCAACAGTGGAAGAGAATAGATATCCAGGATACACCATATTGAGGTATCCCATAATTCATATTGTTTACAGGATCCGATGTTAGCTGGTTCCCGTAGTTGTACAGTCATAACCCTTCGGCCATACCCCACAATTATTGCAATTAAACGGCTTTTATATATTCTCAAATCGGACATCCTAAGCCAGAAATTGAAATTCCAGATATTTTTACATGTACATACCAAATTATACTCAGTTTCTCCAATTAGAAATCGAAAAATGGTGGTTCATCAGGGGACAGGTGGCCGAGGTGAGGCCAGCCAGGCGGGAGCAGATTCTTTACTTACCCGGGGCAATATTAGGGAGCTTAGTAACGTCTGGAGGGCGTATGCTTCTTTTACCAAATCCTTGCCTAGCCTTCGAATATAGAAGCGAACTGAACGCGAAAATGCCAGTTTCTGGGGCGAATTGCGTTCCAGTAAGCACTAACCCCTGCCAAGGTATCAACCTATTAGAAGTTATGTGTATCATCTGCAACAATAAGTTTAGAGGCGCATATACATGAGATCATATACACAATATTGACTTGTTTCAGATACAAGCGGCCGCATGCTCCCAGGAGTTGGCGCGTAATAATGTCTGAGGACATGGGCTAACATTTGTTTGGATAATTTTCCTAAATATCTTATGGGCGTTGGATACGAGTTCCCAATGTAAGTCTATGGAGAAGACATACCAGGGGTGAGATAAATCTACATATTTAACTTTGCACCATTTCAACCATTTATGCACCTATGTATTTAGCAGACCAGGTTCTCTATGTCTACTTATATCTCAACTTTTGTCTGACCTGGGGGAATTAGGGGAATACTTGAAGACTGTACTGGTCTGGTCGCACTGATACTAGAGATAACATCCACGTAGATAAAAATAGCCAGGTGCGTTTATTTCGGGAAACAAGGATGTATTGCCTGTGACTTCTTTGTCTGTCGCTGATGGTGAAGTGTTTGGTTACAATACTCATGACCGATAAGACATAAAGGTGAGTACTTCACTAATGGCAATGTCTTAGATCTATCTTCAGACGTTATTTTTACCCCTACTTGCAGATTGCTTATATTTTTAAAGAGCCACTTAACAGCTTAGCCTTGTAATATGAATGGTGAACCGTATCTATGTTCACATCCTATCAGCTGTACTTAAGTGTTTAAGTCACTCAATGGAAATCACATCATGTCTTGTTATCTTTCTCTTTCAGATACACCTTCCGACAATGGCTTTATAGTTACCGGATTTAGACACTGGTTCATAAAAAAGTAGACTCTTCTAATACAAATACTATATTCCCCTATCATAAGCACCTTTGAATGTATACACTTCCCTTGGTGACATCCGTTACTAATCAAATCATAAGAGGCACAATAAGTGTCGTATCGGAAAAAAACTTTAAGTGTAATTCAAAGTTATCGTATAACTAACATGTTATTTTCTTGCATACATTTTCTATACGTACTTCGCCCTCCTTCTTTCCCTTTTTTTATTTCTAATATTTTAGATTTACTGGCCGTTTAAGGTTTCTAGGAATCTCCCATGTCGCCTAGTGGAAACGCAGGAATGGCACACACGTTTTGCTAGATAGTCGCTGATTGGGTGACCAGGGTATTTAAGCCGTTTACCAGAAGGAACATCAATGCAGTGTCTAGGGAAGGGACTTTTCTTTACAACTTATGCACCGCATGCCTCGCCGAGTGCGTCTCAATTTGTCGCCATTAAGTTTGTTTGTTTGTTTGGTTTGATTTAACGTCCATTATAGGTTCTTACCAGACTTTCTCAAGGTTCTTTTACACCACGAGGGTGGTGATCGAATCTATGTGATGAATTCAGGTAGAATCTCACCCCTACACATTTACCGAGGTGAGAGTTCCTTTACTTCCCACACCACAAAGACATGGTATGACAAGGATTGGCCTTTGATATAGCAATAGTTCTACCACTGCTGGGGGTGAAGGAGAAAAGTGGCTGCAGTGGGACTGGAATCAACAAAGTCCAGTGCTCTTTACCACTGAGCTAACTCCCCACCCTGGTCACTTTTGTTATGCTTGCATGCAAGCATATCCGGTCTGCACTGCAACGAGGCACGTTGACCAGATTGGTAATACAGGTGTTGCCGTTCAGCGCCGCCTAACAGCCCACTCTCTAGTTACGCGGCCGCTTGGACAAACTCCGCGATTACAGCGGTATTCATATAGAGACACACAGCAATCACACCTAAAGTGTGAACGGTGGGTGTGATTGCAGGATTGTTGTTTTTTGATAGATAAAATTGCTGGAACAAACAAGGGTATTGTATTAACAAGTCTGGGCTGTTTAAACTTCATAGTTGATAATTATCTTGGTTTGAACATGGAAAAAGATTAGCATGTTATAGATAGTCCTGCCAATGTATTATTGTGTATCCAGTTTCAGTGTCCCTGTGTTATCTAAGCTATATCTAAAGTATCATTGAGGTGATATGCATGTATGATACATCAAATTGGAGCTGGCATGCCATAGAATACGATGAAATCATTATCATTTCTCTGAAAATTATATACATAGGTCTTATGAACGTATTACGCTCATATACTGAGTGATCCAATGCTAAAGACTACGTTACCAAGGGTATGTTTGGCCGCAGGCATTGCGTAACCACCCAGATAAGGTGCGACACCGGCCTATGGAAAAAGGCCTATTGCTGTCCACCTCTGCAGACTAGTCGCCATCAAGCTCCCTGCTGTACGACCCCCAACAAGGATTTCTCGCGGCTGGTAAACCGGGACAAGGGGCATGAATCGCAGGGACCTTAATCGCTAGATACACACCAAGCACCAAGTATCAATGCACATTCAGTGAAAGTGAGATTTATCTAACACCCAAGCATATTGTAATATTTAACATTCTGTAATCTTTTTGATATAAGATAATGGGACTGATATGTATTTTGGTTATGCTCAGGTCATTAGGAGTACTTTTGTATAAGCCGACATGACCAAGAAAACCAGCCTATGGTTGATAGCATTGCTGTAATCATTGTTAACATATTGAGTGACATACTATGGAATGACACATCCTTATTTGTAAAAACTGCTGTTGACAATAAAACGATTTGTGTATCAACTGTTGTACAGAAGATAATGCCTATTTATACCTGAGTGTAGGAGAGTGGAGAGGTAGCAGGTGATGGTTGAGAGGGACGGTGCACAGTGTCTAATTACCCACACTTAACCTGCCCACCCGCCACGTTTCTACACGTGCTCGCTCTGAAGTAACGTGATTTATTGTGATTTATCGCCGTGCCTCACGTGACGAGATCACGTGACGAGAACCTAACACCGCGTGACTTCTAATACCGCTACATTCTTTTGGCCACGAAAAAACCCCAACTTTATGAGATCAATAAAATTTTGTAAAAAAAAAACAACTTAAAAAAACCCTATCCTCAGGGAGTGGGTGTTGTCTTTTGGATAAGGTAAAAAGCTTGGTTCTGTAATGAATGATGTGTTGTACATATACATCACTTAGCCATCTCTTCATGGATGGTCCAGTCCAGGCCTTGTCCATGAATTCTCACTTATGAACCATGCAATTTTGTTATACGTGGGTTATGACAGCCAAATACTTATCAATAACTATTCATAGCTCACAAAATTGATAATGAAGTCTACCTTTATAGTTATGTTAGTCAAAATACACACCCACATAATATGGAAAAATGAATGCTTCAAGAGAAGGAAATGGCACACTCTCCAAGCAAAGGTTCAAGTCACACAAAAGAGCTACACACTCTTACAGCTAATGGGTCTAGGTGGCCGAGGATCTAACCAAACCAGATCTAAGGTAGAGTAGCTCTGGTGACCAGTGTATATCAGGGTAAGCTTTGTGCCTTAGACATTTTCTGATGTCTTAGACCCTGGTAACAAGCATAATAACGTCAGAGTAGGGTTACCCTTTCCTTACTAATGATGCCGATATGGCATTCCCAGCCATGGGTGAAAGATGTTGAATGGCATTCCCAGCCATGGGTGAACGATGCCAAATCATTCTACCTTTTCCAATATGGGCTCATAATTCGTGAAATACTCAATAGAATGGCACAGTATTTACATAAAATGTGTATTTAGATGTAACCAACATAATTTACCGAGACAAGAGAATATAATAAGTCATAGCAACGCATAGCAACACCACATGACAGCACATTGGAAATCTGGTGCTCGTCCTTACTGTACATACACGTTACCTAGGGCTACACGATGCAGCACAAAAAGCTTTCGTACGGATTGGGTTAACGCTCGCTTATTGAGGATGTGAGACGAGCTGCTTGACATCGCGGCCTCAATGAGCACTCAGATTGCGCGCCCAGCAAGCTACAGGAGGCTATGTTATCCTATCCCTAATAAAAAAAACCGCCATAGGCTTGACATTGGCTGACTGTATTTGGGCGAGCCTGCAGTATAGTGTTATTGATTGCACAAGTGCAACAAATGAATTATTAGAGACGGGGTAGGATAAATACTAAACTGAACTCGAGTTAGTAGTGTTAGTGTTTATTGCACTCTGGTCAGGTCAACTAGTAACATGACCTGCTCGTCATGCAATAAACACTAACACTTCTAACTCTCATTCAGTTTCTACAAATTGTATCATCATAGCACAGTTATTCACATATCAATATGCTTGTGAGAAAGTGATATTTCTGCACATTTGTATGAATGTATATGCGTGTTGAGTTTCTAACAGGCAAGCCAGCCTGGCAAGAAGTCACACCAACTGTTGATTCTTAAACACTTTTATGATCTCTTAAGTAAACCGATAATGTGGATTTCTTGTCCTTTGACAATCTAACTTTGTGTCAAGTTGACTTCTAAGATTTCCTGTACATATCAATCTGCATAGCAGTGAAATATAGGGTTTTTTTAGGTTATATAGGTTCCTTTGAAAAAATAAAGGCCCAAGAATCAAAATATAGGTTTTTATAGGTTTTAAAGGTTTCACTGGGAGGCCTGCGTATTGTGTGTGTATTCGTATATTGACAAATACGACATCCTAAACAATGCAATTGGTCATCATGCGTCCTTAGTATTGGGTTTAGACGAACATTAGCGTAATGACTCGGATATCTGGTCGCGGGTGATAATAACCGACGAGGACTAGCTGCCAGCGGAGGTCGGAGGGTTAACGCGTGAAAACCACGGAAACTCTGCCTGGAGATCGATAATCCGTCTCCTACACTCTCCTCCTCCGGTAAATGCTTATCACGGACTATACCCGCCCCCAGCCCTCACACTCCCCACACCCCTCAACACCAGATGTTCCCAGGGCGCCTGCATTTACCCCGCATTGATTTCCTCCCTGAAGCAAACCCTGCACCGCGTCATCGATCAGACGTCAGCACCACAGGCGCGAGCTCTGACGTCACCACCGTGACTTGTGACGTCACAGCGTCTGACGTAACGTCAGAGTAATGACTAAACGATCGGATGAGGATAATGTTATTTCGCCGCGGTGGGGAGAATGGGCTTTGAGAGTTCAACATAGGAAATCCATACACGGGAAATGTAGGACCATAGAACCGGTATCGGTATAGCACTGGTGTAGGAACTAGGTGAAATTTGCTCACTATCACAATATAGTAACAATATAAAGTGTCAATGACATTTTTTTTGTCGCGGTATTTAAACCAACTCAATCAATCTCCCAATTTACTGTATATCTTACAATCGAACAGACTGGTAATAGAGATGACATACCCAAAGCAAACTGACAGCTGGAGAATGAAGCAAGTAATAAAAGATAGTAATTCAGAATTTTTTTTTTTTTTAGAAAAAAAACCCCAAACAAACCCGGAATTATTAAGTGGGCGCAGTGTGATCCCGTGGTGCTCCCCGGAACCTTCATGAACCCATTAGAGAACCTTTTAGATATTAAAGGGGAATTTGTGACCAGTCAGGCTTTCATCATAGTGAGATTATAGTTCCGGGGATGTAAGTTGAGGTCATTAAGGACAGGTGGAACTATCTTCCAAGAGGGATTCTTTTCCTCGGGTAGACCATAAAAACGTGGAAAACACATCGGTGTCAGAGTCTGTGGGAAGGTCGAAACCGCTGTTCTAATGGTGTGAAATGAATAAGACCCAATTAATGTTATCTTGATTTTACACCAGGAAAAGGAATGTTATACTGAAAAGGAAACAGTGGATTTCCTTCGAGAACTGGGAAGCTGACATCTCTGTAATTCAGTTAAATGTATTCGATGATTGCGTGGGGTGCAATGATAAAGGAGACGCGAAGACGAGCCCAAAATGATCACTCACGGCTGAGGGGCGTATTTTGTGCCGACACGCGGTCGGGAATGACAGATTTGTCTACGAGCGGTAAACACGTGGGAGGTAAAGGACAGTCCGAGTATTTCTACACTGGCCTCAGGTAAACATCGCTGGCGCCACCTGGTTAGACCACTGGTACTACATTGGCCGGGAACTCAGTGGCGCCATCTATATGATACAAACAGCTGTAAAACACATAGAATAACGTCTCTGATTTGACTCCGAAGACAGAGCTTTATATCTAAAATCTTGAGTTTATAGATTTTCAAGATCTATAAATTCACGGCGTTACTGCAATAGTAAGCAGAAAGCTGTGGTGTGACGCCAATGCTTATCTGGATCTCAATTCGTCACGATAGAAATAGCTAGAAAACAAGATACATGTACATGGGTGTGGCCATATGCGGGTTGAATATGATGCCGGTAACAATTGTGCCGACCAAGAAAAGAAAAAAGAAATGGTGGGGGATCTAGGACCCATTTGGTGCGTCCAGGATGCAGAAGCTCCCAAAACTCCTAGATGTTGAGCTTTTCCGATACTTTTAAGGAAATCTCACCCATTTCAGTGATATGGACTAGATTCTGCGCCCCCACAGGTTTTACATTGATATAAAACACGGATGAATGTCGGAACTGAGGAAAAAATTTGGATATTCAAAATCCATATAAAAAAAGAATCATATATCACATTATTTTAGAACAGATCGGTCATAAATCGATATATATTCTAACACTGCGAGTGTTGCCGGTGTATATGAAATGTCGGAATTCAATCATTTGTTAGAAAACTTCCCTGTATAAAATAAGGTCCTTGCGCACGACGGAAAAAAAGCTGAAATCCGTCTATCAGCGAAAACTTCTCATGCCTGCCTGTCATAGGCATTATCTGTGGATAGACATGTCAGACTTCCCATGGACTAACAAGAGTGTCATGAATACCCTTGTATTTCTGATTTTTATGTAGTGTTGCCCTGAAGAAGACCCGTGCAGAGTCGAAACGTCGGCCAGAAATTCAATACAGCAGTCCCCAATGGGCGTCTAAACCGTTTTCCAGTCTTATCTTCTTTTATCCGAGTTCGAGGGTTTTCTACTAATTAACAAGAGTGCAGTACTCACATTTTGAGGACCTTGTCCTTGCCGCCGCTGGCGACGCGCTGCCCGTCAGGACTCCAGTCGACGGCGAACACCTCGTCGGCGTGACCCGGGAGGTCATTCAGCAACTTCCGGGTGCGCGCGTCCCACACTTTGAGCGTCGAGTCGGCACTTCCGCTACACAGGAGGCGACTGTCCGCCGACCACGCCACCTGGTAGCACTGCTGCACATGACCGCGCAACGAGGCAATGTACCTGCGGGAAGGAGAGGTCTGTTACCACGAGGCAATACTCCCCTTAAAGGCATATCGGACAATTTGGCTTAAAAATCAAAACTCATGTCATCTTCCTGAAAATTGAATATGATGATCTCAAAGTGTTGTGGAACAGATATCTAAAATAAAAATCAGGGGTCACTGTGCTAGGTTTTCATTTAGAGATCAATATTATGATGATTTTATATTAGAATACATGTATATTGAAATACTAAAAACTTGTTTTTCACATAGTAAAACCCATGTCATTCTCCTAAAACTTTCACAGAATATAGTAGATTTATAGTACTACACATTCAAGATTTTAAAACCACAGGTCATCGTCCTTGTTTTTGAAAGAGTTGAAGAAAACCATATTTTGTCAGTAAATTTCTTATGTAAATCAAGCAAATGTAAATCAGCCTCCTTTACTTATTAAGAATGGAAAAACTATGTAAAACACTAAATTTACTCATTTAGAATCAAATGAATCACAAAGATTCAGATTTGACTAGTAATTGACAATATTTAAAAATCACCAGGTAGCGCCACTATGTATTGTAGGATATGTCTTTAAACTGCAACCCTGTCTCCTAAGAGAGAAGCAGAAGTAACTCAGGATTTTCCGCGATTTAGACAGGTGCATTCTGGAATCCCCTATTTCCTTAGTGTACTTTAAAACAGCTGTCTTTTAGATAATTTTATTGAAAAGTTAGAAATTCCTGACATTGAAGGGACATTTTTCATCCGTTATTTCTTAGGTGGGAACCTGGTTAATTTGATAAATACAGCCAATAATTTCCAGGACAAATTCGGGTAGGTGTAAAAGATGATTGCCCCATTCAGATAAAATCAATCCCAATTTAAGAAATCTTTGTTGGACATAAAAACAACGCTCAGAAAATGAACCATTAAAAGGAGTTTTGGCAATCAACTTTTTCTGAGTCTGTCATAAAAAAAACAAACTTTTAAAATTCGTAACAGATCATCCCAGAGAAATGCAATAATGAGAAACAATAACAAACTTTCCTCGAAGCAATTACGGAAAAGAGAATATTAAAAAACCCGTAACAAAAAGTATAATTCATCAAATGTTTTGACGTTGTCCTCTGACATAAAATCAGACAATGCTAAGGTCGTTGTTCTCTCAAAAACCTACACCCCCTGCAAAAACATGTAATGTAACAAATTTTAATGAAATAACATGACTTGTAGCACTATTTCCCTCTGTTGGGAACTCAAAAACGGTGATAACTGTGCCCCCTGCTAAGTAGAACTGGATGCATGTTGCTCTCCAATCAAAACCCGATCTCCTATGCCCTTTTGACAAAATATCGAATATCAGCATGGGAGAGTGTAATATGTAGCTGTTTCCTGGTGATAGCTATGCAATCAAAGTGGTTTGTATGGTAACTGTGCAATTTTTTTAGGGACTTTAGGGATTCTCATCCATGCATTATTTTCCCTCTATTAAGAGTGAATTTTTAACCAACATTAAGGAGACCGCTTTAGGGGACACCCCGCTTAAGGGAACAGTTATTTCGTTACAGAATGCTTCTTAACCCTGATTGGCCATCGACAGACTGAAAACCCCGCTTAAGGCGTCACCCCACTAAAGGGGACACCCCGCTTAAGGGGACAGTTATCTCGTTACAGAATGCTTCTTAACCCCAGACTTCAGCAGACTGAAAACCCCGCTTAAGGGTCCCCGCTAAAGGGGTCACTGAGCTTAAGGGGTCACCCAGCTAAAGGGGTCACCCAGCTAAAGGGGTCACCCAGCTAAAGGGGTCACCCAGCTAAAGGGGACATCCCGCTAAAGGGGTCACCCCGCTAAAGGGTACAGTTTGCTCGGAACGGAGGGTCCCCTTAAGCGGGCATTTACTGTAGTATCCATCCCTATTTATGCGGCTCTGCCACCCCGCCTGTAATGGATTAACCCAAACCATGACCTGTGTATACTCTCATAGAGAATGTCCCACCCATGCTCAAACAATCCGAGAAGAGACTCTTACTTTCCGGTCTTGCCGTCCCAGATCTTGACGGACTTGTCGAAGGAGGCGCTGGCGAGGAGGCGGGCGTCCGGCGAGAAGAGCACCTCGTTGATGAGCTGTGAGTGACCCGTCATCCGGGTAACCGGCTTCTTCTCCGTCTCCGGCGTCCACAACATGAGCGTGAAGTCGTCTGACCCGGACACCAGACGCTCCGGGTCCGGGCCCTTCAAAAAGGCGGGAAATCGTTTAAACCAGGATGTATCTTATATGTCGTTATAATCTATATAAACGTATCGTTCCGAATACCTCTTTCTCTTATCTCTAACCATTATCTCTAACTTGGCTATGCTTAATATAATAATGTGATCTTGACATAAAGTGGAGAAGAAAAAACGATTAAACAGACAATACTATCGTAAAACTGGATGAGGTTTAATCTTGTCCACCGTATTCCACGACTGGAGTTTGGCAAAGTGACTTCATGAGGCGAAGCCGAGTGAAGTCCGGAGCCAAAACTTCAGGAGTGGAATGCGGTGGCCAAGATTAAAACGAATCAGGTTTTGATTTTATCCTACCCTATTTCCTCGATTTTGTAATATTACGTGATAACAATGCTGTATGCCACTAGTGGCATATAAAACTCTGTATACCAGTCAGCGTGGCATACGGAAAGCCAATGTTAAGCCTATGGGATTTTATATTAGGGGTAGGATAAAGTACAGTACAATATAGAACGTACACAAATTTGAGCATATTTCCCCCCAGAAATTAGTGGTTGTAAAACCTAAACGATAGCCAACAGCTCAATGTCAAGGAGGACTACAAAAGACCAATGTAAATGGATGGAGATGGAAGTCGCATGTACTCTTCAAAAGGAAATTAAGCTCGTAAGAAAAGAAAAAAAACCCCGCGAAATCGGGAATGACTGTCGGATCTCAGTATTGTGATAGTGATAGGTGTGAAACTCGGGGATGTCAGTTGGGATATGAAAAACATGAAATATTTTAGAATTTACTTCTTCAGAGACCCGAGAAAATGTGGAAAACACGTTGGTGTCGGCCATGGTGTGGACTGAGGGGTTGTAGGGAGGTTCAAACCACTGTTAAGGAGGCTCATTCAATATTATCTTTGTTTTATACTAATAACACAATTGTATACACTCAAAATGAAGAAGTGGATTTCCATGGGAAAAGTGGAAAGCTGCTATCTCTAATTCTGGCTACCAGACTTCCAATTTTATAGGGACCCCCGAGTTCGTGGAAACGTCATAATTCTTTTTTTTTGAAACGTCATAAACAAGAGCTAAGTGTGCATTTCCAAATAGAATCATTGGCCTTTAAAAGGCCAAATAAGCAGGTGGATGCATTTAAAACTCACTACAAATAGCTAAACACATGTTTAAAATTGTTGACTGAAAATATTTTGATATCTTAATTCTAACTGAGGGAGGGAGGGAGGGAGGGAGGGAGGGAGGGAGGGAGGGAGGGAGGGAGGGAGGGAGGGAGGGAGGGAGGGAGGGAGGGAGGGAGGGAGGGAGGGAGGGAGGGAGGGAGGGAGGGAGGGAGGGAGGGAGGGAGGGAGGGAGGGAGGGAGGGAGGGAAGGCATCCATGAATAGGGAAGGACCTGCATTGATTGGCTATTTAAAGGCCTATTCCTCTGTGAACACAGTACTTCATGGATCAGTGCACACATATATTTAGCTACCTGTAGGGGATTGAATTGGCATTCACTAATGCCATACCTATATATAAATCCTTTTGCCTCATGGTGATCCTTCATGGATGAGTGCACACAGACCTGTCTGCATGCTCCCTAGCCATGTGGGGGACACAATTTTGTTTCTATGTATACCAATAAAGTAGGTCAAGCCAATATCTGGTGGTAAATGACATTACAAATGATTTTACAAAACAATATCATTTAACTAGGTCTTGACTGATTCCTACAACAAAGTTATGAACCATTTTGACTTCTGTTTATGTGTAAATATGCTGAATAAACCATCCTCTCATACACCTCATGCCTCCCCCCTCCTATCATGAGATTTGGCAAAAATACATGAATAGCACATCAAATATACATTTCACCTATATAATGACACTTTCTAGAGTGTAAGCAACTGTCAGTGCCACTTATGGAGATGGTAAATGTTACACCGTTGCTCACTGTAAATCAATATTGAGTAAACATCTGTTTGAGCATGCCCATTTCACTGAAAATCCCTGTGACTACAAAGGTCCCCCCCAACTGAATTCCCTTTTTTTTTTTTTTTTAAATCCATGCCAAAATACTAAATATTAAAACTGTAAGGTATTGTACCACCATAAAACCTTCTTTCCATAACAGAAATCATATTCATATCTGTACTTAGTTAGCTATAAAAAGCAAAAATGTGGTCAGGTCATTTAGTGACTTTACAAGCATGTGTACTACAGTAGGCTATAGCCATAACCTAAAGACCAACCGTCCACCTGCTAATAATGATGTTTTAACCAGCTAGTGTGCTCTGGTTATGCTGATGCTCGAAAAGGTTCCCATTTCAAGGTAGCATCTAGTTGGACCTATACTTAATACACCCTCTTATATAACATAGTTACTTGAATCAATTTATACCTGAGAACTCCTGACATTGTTATATATAATCTGGGCGGGTTATTGCTCAATACATAATCAACTTGGTATTGAATTCGTATTTTTGCAACCGTTTACTGTGCAGTATGTAATTCAGTCCACACGAGAGTGCTTTCTAGCACTTTGAAAATACTTACTTTTGCAGCGTCATATCTCTCTTTTGCTTTCTTTTGTAATTCTTCGACTGCAAAGAGATAACATATGGAGTTGCTATGTGAAACCAGTAATGCTATTTTCTCTTGTATAGACACTATCTATTTGAGGTAATTGTTAAAACATCAAATCATCTCAAATACATTGTCCTCCTAAATTTCTTTCCATCCTCCTAAATTTCTTCCCATATTTTTACGTGAATGAGGCTAAATTCAAAATATCTTTGTTTTACACAAGAAAAAATAGTTTAGTGAACTGGAAGTGAAAACAGGGATTTCCATGGAAAACTACCATCTCTGTAAAAGTAAATTAAGTGTTTATCGGTCAATAGATCAGACTAGACATACTTGAGAGGTTCTCGTCTTTGGGCACCAGAGCGGCCTTGGCAGGGTCAAAGGCTCCCGTCCTCATCACGTAGTCTGTGCTCAGCGCCATCGTGTTCACCCAGTGACCGTGTCCTTGTAACGTCCGACACAACATGCCCTGGAACAGAACAGACCGGTAACGTAGATCCAGGTTTTTATACATAAGGAGCCAAAATGAACCTGCTACTCGCAGATACCCGTGCTCAAAACACCACTTCCGGAGACCAATATAAATGAGGCTTACGGCTAAAGCTATGGGGGTTTGAGGTTAGAATTTTGTTTTTGGTCTCGTTTGCTACTATTGAAGTGTAGTTTACTACTATTGTCTCTGAATAACTCTGTCCCGAAGCTACGATGACAGTTGTTAAGTGTATCACAAATACGGATCTTAAAGATTTGAACATGATACATACAGTCTCTCACCGATTTAGTCAAAGTACTGAGCCCTTATATCTGGAAATAGTATTTTGTGAATGGGTATCTGTGGTTTCAGCAGGTTCACTTTGAGTCCCTATGGTATACAAAGTACCTATTGAAAATGTGTGGGGATGCAGTAAAAAACGACTTATTGTTTAAAAACTGTCAGATACCATAATCATGGGATACGGATTCAAAACCGTGGTATACAGCCTCAAAGCCATGGTATATGGGAAAATAGTCCCTTTGTGCTATATTGCAAAAAAAAAAATAGCCCCTAGTGATATACCCTTTAATATGGTATTTCCTGGGTTTAATTCCTTGGATAAGATGGATAATAAATATAACAAACGATGGTTTTGTAGATAGGTGGCTATGTAAACCACTCGAGGTTGACGTCGTAATACACTCGCTGAAGCTTGTGTATTACTCAGAGGGTCATCATTACTTTGAAATAGAGCAAGGATATGATTTAAATAAAAAAGAAACAGTACAAATTATAATGATGGCCCCAGCTGTGGTTTCAGTCGTGTATGAGGATTGACATGCCTCAGACTGGGCCACCTCCCTGGTGGAGCACTCACGTCGCTGGCCTTCCACACTTTGATGGTGCGGTCCTGCGAGCCGGTGTAGAGCAGGTCCGAGCCGCCCCACTTGATACAGGTGACAGACTGGAGATGACTGGACAGCACCTTCTGACACTGACACAGCACCGTGTCCCAGATCCGCACCGTCGCATCCTGCCAACGACAAGCAGCATGACTTCACATTATTATCTACCTAATACAAAGTCTCCATAGACAACACATAAGGAGTGAGTATCACCATACCCGGAGCATACAGATATACATGTATCTACCTAATACAAAGTATCCATAGACGAAACATAAGGAGTGTGTATCACCATACCTGAAGCATACAGATATATCTACCTAATGCAAAGTGTCCATAGACAACACATAAGGAGTGTGTATCACCATACCTGGAACATACATATATATCTACCTAATGCAAAGTGTCCATAGACAACACATAAGGAGTGTATATCACCATACCCGGAGCATACAGATATGTTGTATTCTCCGGGCTAAAAAAAACCGTAATATACGGAAAGATAGTGCCTATGAAGAAGAAGTGCATACTTAAAATGAACTTATAAGGGTACTGTTCTTGTCAGGAGAAGGTGGATGATAAATACAATATAGACTGGTTTCAGATAAAAGTACATGTAGTTGTATGCTCCTTGAAGTTGCCTCTGTGCAATATCCTCGCATGCGCTCGGATATTATTATGCGTCAACTCCTCGGAGCATACGACCACTTTTATCTGAAACCAGTCAATATTGTGTACATTTCCAGTCATGGATGGCAAATTCATACCATTGATCCATACTGTAGTAGCGAGAGCTGGGTATAGTTAGCCTTGTTATGAGCTCTATTATGACACCAGAGAGACGTTTTTCAGACAACTACACCTTTATTAGTGATCATGGAAAAAGAGTGACTGATTGGCAGACCGTTTTAGTGACTGTCAATGCATGCGTTACATAGACCTGGGATACGTTTTTAGACAGGATAATCGTTAATATTGACCGTTTTGAGGCCCTAGTCTAATTATCATAGATTTGGCAATAATTATCGAACCCTTGGGGCCAATGAAAACCATCTTGAATGTTTAATAATTGCTATTAACGATTATTGTGTCTTAAAGACGGGTCTCTCATCACTGTTGTGCTGAAATGATCACTGTCGAATTGATCACTGCTAGTGATCATTTGAAAACATTCAATGTAAATGCATGTAAACATGCCAGTTACCAGCATTGATTCATGCACAACACTCTGGTGAGAGTTGGCTGAACTACAGACTATTTCAACAGTTCAACATTAACAAGACCCATTCATAAACAAAACTGTGTACCACACGTATATTACTCGAGAGAAAATTATGAAATGTGGGATAAAGGCATGACATCCATATAGAATCCTCCACTGTAAATATCTTTGAATTTTGATACGTTATAGTATGGATATCAGACCTGTATGACGAGTCTGACCTTGTCATTGTTTTGGAGATCATTTGGACTAAATGGTCACCAAATGATCATGACTCTGGAATGCAAAAGGGTGACCAAGAGCTCAAAGTCCCTCAGATTGCTATTGTTATTATCATTTGTCATTGGAATGCAATGCCCTCTAACCGGTCACCATTATCACTCATCAATACAGGTGTTGCCGTTCAGCGCCGCCTAACGGCCCACTGCTTAGTTACGCGGCCGCTCGGACAAGCACCGCTAGGTCTGGCCATATGTGTATAGGGAACACAGCAATCACACCTAAAGTGTGAACGGTGGGTGTGATTACAGAAGTGTTGTTTTTTGACAGATTAGATTGTTGGAGTAAACTAGGGCATTGTATTAACAAGTCTGGGCTGTCTAAACTTTATCGTTGATAATCATCTTGGTTTTAACTTGGAAAAAGATAAGCATATTATAGCAAAACCTGCCAATGTATTAGTGTGTATGCAGTTTTGGTGTCCCTGTGTTATCTAAGGTATATCTAAAGTATCATTGAGGTGATATGCATGTATGATACATCAAATTGTAGCTGGAATACCATAGAATGCTATGAAATCATTGTTATTTCTCTGAAACTGAGATACATGGGTCTTATGAACGTATTACGCTCATATACTGATAGATCCAATGCTAAAGAATACGTTGCCAAGTGAATGTTTGGCTACAGCCTTGGCGTAGCTAGGGAGATAAGGTGGGACACCGGCCAACGGAAAAAGGCCTATTGAGAGTCACCTTATTGGTTACAAAGATTCTTTGAGTATGCATCTTCCTGCCATGTGAAAAAGATCCTGTTAAAAGTGAATTACTGTATATGGCCCCGGGTGGCAGAAGGGCCACATGGCCAAGTCGGATACATGTATAATCTCTAACTTTTCTATAAAAAAAACACCACTAAATCATAGATATACATAACGTGAGATGAGAAATAACAGCGATGAACAATATAAATGCAAGTATGATACACCATGTTGGATTATACGAACTGTTTTCAAAATTGTGGTAATAGTTTTATTTTATAGTTTGTGGGACATGGTTTAAGTCCTTAAGGATACAAAGAATTTATTCAACCATCGTGTGCATCGTGTACAGTAAATGCTGAGTGAAACGGGATGGTATAGACATTGAAACAATTCAATATTTTAGAATGTGAATTCATCTCACCCCTGGTATTTTTGTCCCATGGGCCTAACATTAGGATCTCGTTCTCCATGCCCCTACAAGTATTGCAGTCCCTTCTCCATGGCATATATCCAATGCAACAGCCATTCATTTAGGGTTGAGATAAATACAGAAACCAACTCGTTTTGAACAAAGTCATTGTTCTCGAACTTGTTTGTCGCTACGTGATATTCACTCCACATCAAACTCATGGAGAATGATGACTTTGACCAAAACTTGTAGGTTTCTTCTTTAAAACCATGATTTCACTTGACACAACGTATCATAGAAGATCGATTAGCAAGAACCTACTCCTGCATAATTCACCTTTATCTCACCCTTGGTATTTTTTGTCCAATAGGCTTATCATTGGGAACTCATTCACCATACCCCTACGTGTATTGTAGTCCGTTCTCCCACCCATTCCTTTACTTTGTACAGGGGTAGGAGAGGGTGGTTGTGGCCCCTAAGATTCGAGGTCAACTCTCGACTGTATAGCCCTCCCAAGGCGCTAGAAAATATCATGTAAGGAGGTCAGGGTGAAGGTCGGGGTTTGCTGCGAATGCAGTCATTGGCTACTCGGTCTACTCTATTCCTTATATGGACTTAAGGTAATGGGACAACTCCATGCTGAGGATGATATAATTTAAAATAATGACCATACTGGACAACATATTAAGTTGTACTTACTTTTGATGCACTTGCTAATAACCTAGATTCGCCATCTCTGAAATCAAGTTAAAGTACAATAAGTGAGTACGCTCAGTAAGTCAGGAAATGAGATTATGAAAACAATCGTTTCTTCGTTGAATATCGACAGAATTAAGCTTTGGTTAAAGCTACGATCTCAAACACATCTTAGAAAACAGGGATGCTGAAAAATGGAAAATGTCTGGAAGCCTATCCCAATAATCTGTATTTTGATGAGTCACTGTCCGCGTTTTTTTCTTGCAAATACTTTGAATAGAGATATAAACATTCTATTGAGCAGGATTCATTCATTTCGAGTTGTGATGAAGGTTGTAATTGGTCCATTCTCATAACAATAACTAGTAGCTACATTTTATGGGAATAGATTTTTAGAAAGGGTTAAATCTACAATAATTTTCTATCTTTAAAGAACATGCATAATTTACAGAGATAACCAAACTCACAAATGTAAGGGTTTCCAGGCCAGCCAGGTGATCCACTGAGTGTGTCCTATGAGTGTTTTTCCTATTTGCTTCCCTGTAGCTGGGTCCCAGATGCAGATCTGAAAAATAATACAAAATGGGACACAAATGAATTCTCAAATTTATCGTTTCTTACTATATTGCAATAAAGAAACAAACATAATCTCTGTCCCCTTATCTTCATATAATAACTTCTTGTCATCGTATGAGAAACATGTAATAAGTCACACAGGGCTTGGGCGTGTGGGGCTTGTTTCATATCCCCTAAATCATTTTATTTGAAAGTTTAGAAAAACAAACAAACAAAAACTTTCGTGGTAGTTCATGTACAGAGGTATGCGATACAGGTAGTAGTGGTTATCAGAGAGGTGCGCCGGTGTATGGTGGCAGTGACGTGGTGTGGGCAGAGGAGGTGTAAAGCGCAGCGCCCCCTATCGTTTTGGTATGGTCTCAAATGACAGCTGATATAGATTCCTATGCTAAAGTATAGCAAAAATAGGCTAACTAGTAACAGCCACTACATGCAAACTGTTAGAGCTCTATCAAAAATCTTTTCAGATATTGATAGAGCTATATCTAATCTATTCCAAACCACAATAGAGCTCTGTGATTTATGCCTGTTTTTTGTTGTGGAATAATGCCTTATTTCTCACAAGTTTTGCTAGGCTTGGGCTAGACTAGTCCTAGAGGGCCTGACTGTGAAGGCTGTCTGCAAGGCAGTCAAGGTTTCCCAACTAGGGCTAGACTGGCCTCAGTCCCTGTGTCCTACCCACCTCTCTTACTGCTGCCTACCACCACTGGTCACACACCGTGCTTTCCCTATCGATGTCAGATTGAAAGTGGTGCCCTGAGGCCATCGCGATTGCATATATGGTTCAGGTCGGTATAGGAGGCGCTGCGCTTCACACCTCCTCTGTGGTGTGGGGTAGTGAGGGGAGTTTAATCCCTCTAGGTGGAGCCACTTCCTGAGTTGGAGGTGGCGGAGTCTGATGTGCCGGGGTGGTATTATAAGTGACTCTCCAGACTGGTGGAGTCTACCAAAAAAACTCAATACACATGTATTCTTAAGCAACCGGAAACTTTTCACTCTGTGTTGCCATTCTTGGACAAATTTCCACTGATAATTCGTCTCTACACGCCTTTCGACCGACAATACCAGGTCAATCTAACAACTTAACAAGACTGAAGCCTGTACCAATTCGGCAGACATTCACCAGAGAGCGTGTTCATAGACTCTAGTCGAAGTCGCTTGAATAATCACAAAAGTACATCATCACGTAATATAAACAATATGACATAATACAGGAGATAAAGAAGTAATGATGATGATGATATGGTGTAATGTTCAACATGCCACAGGGCAAGACGATTTTTAAACCTATATATAGATATGGACAAAGATGCAACCTACCCCTACTGCCCTCTTCACCCCTAACCTCTTGCCTGATTCACCAACTAGTGAGGTTTTACGGTGATTAGACATAATGCTAAATTAGGGTATTAATGAAGAGTTAACGAAATATTTACAAATTCCATACAGCTGACGTCTTGAACATGGGCCATAATATAATTTGAAGATTTATTGCGGGAGGCACAAATATGATCTACAAACAGAATATATACATAGCTACTTACTTGGCTTTTCTTGTCTCCCGAAGCTAATTTCTGCCCGTTAGGTGACCACTGTATACAAAGAACCCAGTGTTTGTGTGCTGAAAGTACATTAATGAAAAATATATTCAAATACACTCTACTCAAGACAAAGTTGTGCATTAGACAATTCTCAATCGATAAGGAACTCTATCACTATGTTTCATATCAAAGCGATGCTCATAGATAACTAATAGTACCTGTACAACCTTTAACCCTTTTGAGACGTTATTTATAGATTGAACTCTAACATTATATAGAATAACGTACAGGTTAATAAACTCCAAATGGACCCTAAATCTACCTCTGCATTTTTTTCTGACATGTACAAGAAAGAATGCATCTGTATAAGAAGCGATTGTGAGACGTCTTTTTCTGAATAAAGAAACAAAAAAAACTTGTGAACCAGCTGTATGAAAACCTATCGCTACATATCAAAGGAGTGGTCGAACACGCCAACAAGTTTCCCTCATCATCTCACTATCTGTAGTTAAGATAGCTATGATACTGGACATAGTCAACCTGTGTTTATTACTCTTTTTACTCGCCAACATGTACATGTATGTCTTAAAATCCCTGTAATAAAAAAAACAAAAAACAAATGAGCATATTTTATATGTCATAGCAGGTAAAACGTCGTTCTCATGTGTGCGTTACGTGATCTGGCGGGATCTGTGAACGCGTTCAATTTGAAAATTTTATATGTCGCCTGAAAATTGCCCGCGTTGAGGTGGATGACGTTTTCACGACTGAGATCGTTGTTCTTACCTCTACATGTGTACTGAGGTGTCTCTGTGTTCACATCCCAGAACCGGACCGTTGTATCACCAGAGCCGCTAGCTAGGTATCTAAAAGACAGGCACGGACAGTCATAATTAGAAAAAAAGACGGATAAGAAATTAGGAGGTTTGTTGTTTGGGTGGTTTAATATCCAATATGTTCTATCAGACTTATTTGGGTTTGAGGGTGATCGAATTTAGGTAGAAATCTCACCCCTTCACATTTACCCAGATGAGAGTTCTTTTACTTCCCACACCACATAGACATGGTATGAGAAAAATTGGCCTTTGAAGAATTAGCAGTAAATCTACCACTGCTGGGAGGGAAGAGAATAGTGGCTACAGGAGGGGATAATTAGGAGGGAATATTACTGGTCTATGTAGGGATTGAGGAGTAAGACATGCAAAGAGCATGCTTTACAAAATCAATAAACAACACACCCCCCCCCCCCCCCACAATATAGTGTATGTGCTCTCCAACCAGAACTTCAGCTCTTATTCCCTATTGATGTTATATCAAATATCTGCATGGAAGAGTGTAGTATGAAGCTAGTTCCTGGTTATATATGCATTCAAAGTGGTTTTGTATGGTAACATCCCAATGGTTTCAGGGATTTCCAGGGATTCTCACCTATACTTTAATTAGCTATTGACAGCTTGTCAGGGAAAACCCTGAAGATCATGGAAGTGATACTGACCACATTGATAGGGAAGTCAGGATTATGGAGATCTAGAACTATTTTTTATGTATACCGGTTGTGGTCATCTCTGGTGAGGTACCAGCAACGACAATAATTTATTTGTGTTAGAAATGATTATCAAACTATTTCAAAAACAGGATCAACCAAGTATCTTCTTTGGTTTGTAACCCAAACACCGGTTTTCATGGGTTAAATGTGACTAACTTGAGCTCTGGCCTATTAGCCCCCCCCCCCCCCCCCCCCCCATATCACACAAGATCAGACTATTTGGTCACCTTGATAACCCTTATAGCACTATACACTGCCTGATGAGCCAATCCCGGTGAAACCTTGATCCCCTCCCAGCTCAGACTATAGTTTGCTGTGTTTTGCCCTCAATTTGGGCACTGTTTGCATGACCCACACTCTATTTTGTTGGTTTTGCCAGTAGTTCCCAGGCATTTCGCCTGGAAACACAGGGAGAGTAGGTGTGACATCACACAGTGTACATGGTTCCGGTGGTTAGGTACAGTCCTTTTACTGCCATTCAAGGTAGCATCAGCTTAATGGACATTGCCTCGTCTTACTTCTAGGGATCTAGAACTAATATGGCGTTGACATACACTGGTTCTATTCTGTTTTTGTTTTTTTAGTAAGGACAATATTTCTGTGATTTTATTAAAATCCCTGATTTCAGGGATTTCCCTTAACTCTGACAGCCCTGTGGTAATAAGTAATATCTGCGCCCACCTGCCGTCAGGACTGAAGGAGACTGAGATGACGGCTCGGCGTGGCCCTCTATGGTACTGGTGCAGCGCGAGACAGCCCGCACTTTGAACACCGCCTGAGGCTGGTACACGATCTCCAGCACATCTTCCGACCCCTCCAACGTCTTAGAGTCCAACGACTTCGCCAACGTGTCCACGATCTCCTCGTCATTGACGAAGAAGACGTAGGGCGTACTGTCCTCCTGTTAAATGGAGAAATAACAAAATGAATTGAAAAAAGGGCAGTCGATAGAAAAACAACATGGGCAGAGTAGGATACCGCTATGCAAAGGAGGTACACAAAATGACAGTTACTTATACTAGATTCATTACAATTTTTGTGTGTGTGTGTGTGTGTGTGATGTTTTATCTATACTGGAGTGTTCGGCTTCGGGACCCTCGCAGTGTCTAGTATCCGACGTTCGTGTATCTTCAGGTGTCCGGTTAAAGCCTATAAGATCGCGACATCTATCACTGCTTCTCACCGACCCCGATCGCCGATTATAACCAGGAACAGGCAGGAACAATGATGTCTATGTACCCGAGTCTCAGCGATTATAAGCGGGCATTTACCGTAATGCCGATTCTCGTCGGGAACAGGT